>OU342635.1:23634286-25049830 GCA_910589415.1 Malachius bipustulatus
AGATCTTTGAAGATTTACTTGAGTTTTAATGTTTGTTAAATTTTGAATAATAGTTGTAACAAGAATATTTTTTTAACACAATAATAAAATAACATTATACGAGGTGTGTTCAGAAAATAACGGAAACTTTGGTTTTTTTTTTAAATAAAAATATTTTATTTATTCGTCTACATTATTGTTTTCGTCTTCAAAATAGTCCCCATTAGATATTATGCACTTGTGCCAGCGATTCTTCCAATCCTCGTAACACTTCTCAAACTCGATCTATGGGATAGACTTCAGTTCTTTCAGTGATGGGCTTGTAATGTCATTTATGTCTGTAAAACGAAGGCTCTTTAAGGTTCTCTTTTTTTTTTGAGCCATGTCTGGTGAATATGAAGGCTGGAGCATCATCATTACAGTATTGCTTCTGGCCAAAAATTCACGAACAATCAATGAAGTGTGAGTTTGCTGTTTTTGTTCAAAATTCAACAATTTTGAAAAAAAATTGTCTGCCCAAAATTTTCATACCCAAAACATTCGAAAAATTTTTATGGCATGAACCAATCGATATACCAACATCATCAGCGACTTCTCTAATTGTGATTCGGCGATCGTTCATAAACATTTCTTTCACTTTTTCCACGCTTTCATCGGTTGTTGATGTACTGGGGCATCCGGGGCGTTCTTCATCTTCAACGTCTTCAAGGCGATCTTGGAAACGTTTCCTCTTGGAAACGTTTATACCGCTCGTTAACTGTTGTTTTCCTCGTAGCAGAAACTCACCATAGGCTTTTGTTAACATTTCACACACTATGTTACATTTTATTTCATTTTTTACGCAAAATTTGATACAAATTCTTCGATTTTGTATAAAAAAATTATTAAAATTGTCTTTTAATAAACGAAAATCGCCAAGCTCATAAAACACGGTACCCTAGCGGCTGCTAGAGACAATGTAAATAATTATTACAGCTGAAAATTTTATCATACTTCAGGGAAGTGTATACCTTACCAATAAAAAAAATCACATTTGACAATCGGACTCTCCAAACCAGCGAAATATAAAAATTCCCGTTATTTTCTGAACACACCTCGTATATGTGCGTGCAGACAAATTTATATTTGATGCAAATAGCATAATAAATAAATAGATTGAGAACTAAAATAAAGGCAAATTAATTATATTTAAATAGATACAAGTGACCCAGTTTTAATAACTAAATCTGGAGTCTGTATGTGATCACTGATCATCAATAATTTTAGTTTTCTGGTTCAAAGATCGAAGAAAGTTTGTTCTCACATATATGTATATGGTGGTTTATTTATAGAACAATATTTTAAACGCCTATTTTCTCTAATTGAAGTAAAGACCAAAAAATATACTGCACTAACTATGTAGTAACATAATATGAAGCGATGAAGCTTTACCTTTCTTTAGACTTTTCTGTTCCTCCAGGTTCCTTGGCTTATTTCTATGATTTATTCTTTGCATCAAAAAATAAGAAAATAATATCGCTTAGATTTTATCTACTCCTAGATAAAAGTTGATTGATTATACGAGTACATTAACACGTTCGCTGCGTTAACAGAATCACTATGTATACGGCAGCCTGCGATACCAGTCAAATGTGACTGGTGCTACCACATTACGAAATAACACTTATCAGACGAATTTGTCTGGTAAGCGTTGTGACATTGAAATGTTAATTAATCATTTATTATGTTAATTTATGAGACTTAAACTTATGTATCTTCTAAATTAGATACAACTGTTTAAAAAACTGCAGCCGTTTCAAGTTACTCAACTAAGAAAGTGAGTTTGAACTTGTCGAAGCTTTATGTAACCATGTCATCAAAAAAATAATAATACGACGCCAAAACTGAATTTATTTTCTAAATTTCTTACAAAACATAGTAAATCCTAAAAATACAGAACGTAATGAACAACAAAACAAAATGCAATAGAACTTTTAAATTTCGTTCATTCGATAAAAAGTAACAAAATTGCATATAAACTACCAGTCAGATATGACTGGGAAATACAGATTAGTAATCTATAATTACTCGTATGCGTTACCAGTCGAAAATGTCTGGTATGAAATAACTGCAGCACAATACAGAGCTTGCCTTAGGAATTCGAAAGGTACCTGCGGAACTCCTCTACGATGCTGCGTTTAGTTTCTACACCGCCCGCAAGATGAGTGTCGCACGTATAAAAATTACCCGTCATATCGTAATCATATCCACCAGTCGGATTCGACTGGTGACGCAGCGAACGTGTTAAAAAAAAATAAATAAATAAGTTAGAATGATCAGTCTCCAAATTTAATATAAGCTCAAAACTTCTCAATGATGTACCTATCTGGAAAACAAATTTGAAAACTATGTACTTGTCACGGTACCATTAAGTAAAACTCGAATAAAAACGATAAGTCTTCAATTAAATCAAAATAGATTCACTCTAGCCTCTAAAATATGTCTCTGTGGGCCCCCTTAAAATAATACACATGGAAGTCGTGCTCTAAATTTACGGAGTTAATTATATCACCCAATAATACTCTTATTATTTAATCGTGCTGAGTCAATAAAAGTTCATTGTGAAGAAGTCTACTATTGTAGTATTTTATGCAATTAATTAATGACTAACATTTATTATACAGTGTGTTGAGACAAAAGGGGATTTAATTACTCGAGTTACATGGCCTAATTTAATGAGCACTTGAATGCTGCGTCATGCTATCAGAATGCTTGTTGTATATAGAACTCTTTCTTCTTGATTACTGTACTCCTTTTTTTTATCGAAATTTATTATTTTCAGTTTTATATTAGTGGACTTATAGTTTTTTTTTGGCCATTTTCTAGGTAACGTTGAATTCAAGTTCATGTCTATTTTTTGCATACAAAAGTCTTTTTGTCTACCTTTGTTTCTATAGTTAGAGGAAATAAAATAAGAAATTTAAATGAATTAAAAGCCTCCTAGAGGAGAAAGTCAAATTATGTATAAATTTATATATGTTTTTGTTTACTTAATGCGATCCTATGTAAAATACCTATTATACATAGGTATAGGTAAATAAAAGAATGCTTTACTACAAGTGCTAATAGTACTAAGTACAATTATTTATTTCTGTGAGTGAGTAATCAATTAAAAATTAACTTTCCTGAGTCGAGGTGTGTCATAGTTCATTATGCTATTAAGTCGCTTCAAGTTTTGTCCTTAGCTTAGCGTTTCAATTCAATCTCACACATACCTCTAGCCTCTACCTTCTCTTCGAAAGGTAGCCCGCCCGATAATAACACTGCATGCACACCATCCTGACGTAACATACTTAAATAGTTGTTATTATGTAACAAAACTACATTAAGAATGCGTTAATTTACATTATCTTCAAGGAATTTAGAATAGGCTTGCATTATGTTGGAGAATGTTTTGATTTAATATCTCACCAGCAAGCGAGAGACTCATTTTTTGCCATAACTTGAAGTGGATATTATAATTGTGAATGCAATCATAAAATCGTAGTAACGTTTATATTAATTTTAAATGTTAATTACTACAAAATTTAATACAGTACCGTTTTGAGAAATGATGAATCCAGTAGCGTATCGAGACTTTTTCTTAAAAAATCGCTGAAATTCTTGAAATTTTAATTTGGCTATAAAATCGTTAATACTCAACAGCTTTCGATAAAATTTAGTATAGTACCGTTTTGAGAGCTAACGAATCCAGTGACATGAGATTTCTTCTGAAAAAGTCCATAAAATTAAAAAATTAATATGAAAAAGTAAAATTTTGAGTTTTATTGACCCGATTGGTCCCAAGGAACACCGCACCACCCTTACGAATGTCATGAGCTTTCATTGAATCAGACGTCCAAGCATTATTTGGAAAAAAATACTGTGAATGCGGGAATTGGACAGTTAATAACAGGCCAAAATAAAATATGATTGGTGGTGTTAAGAGAGGGTGAGGGCTGTTTCTACACAATTCTTACAGCTTTCATACAGTCCAGTCAAATAGTAAAAAAAGACTGTAATTGCGTAAATCAGAAGTTTAATGAATTTTTAATGGTAGGTAGGGAGCGCCATACTATAGAACTCTCGAGCCAAGTTTTCCCCCTCGGATTTCGTAAGTGGTGGCCACTGTGTTGAATTTAGGGGATGAAATAATTATGTATCTCGGTAAAGATCGGTTGTATCTAAAAAAAGTCTTGTGACAAAAATTGTTAAGGTGGATATATCAAGCAGATATTATTGTTTGAAACTTTTTTCTAAATTTCTTATTGTTCAAAATTTACAGGGTGATTCAATAAGGATGCACCAAACGAAACAGTGTCAGAGGGGATCTCAATACACATCGATTTAACCCCCATATGTGCAATCCGAAAATTGATGGTTTAGGAGTTATCATCATTTAAGTATATTTCCAGAAGAACTTGATTCTCCACAGACATTTTGTCATATTGGCTGAACAGCTCGGTCTAGCTTGATGAAATTGTCCAGATGTGTAGTCAAATAGGTAATGAGCTTATCACACTATCGTGTGGAAAAAAATTTAATAAAAATTTCATTGAAGCAGAAAAATTCTCTTTGACTTAACAACGCTCCTATTAAAAATTCTTAGGGGGAATTTATTTTTGGCACATGTTTCAAAAACTTCTCTGTTCAAATGGAAATCTACCCTACAAGTTTCATTGAACTATAGTCCTATTGGTTCTCATCAAAGAAATTATGCAAAACGATAAAGGCGATACATATTTCCTGCTCGTATCCACTTTCATGTCGTAACATTGTAAACAGTTTTGTAATGTAAAATATCAATAGAACAAAAGATAAAATGAACTCGTCACATTGACAGTTCGAAATGACTACCTTCTCCTTCTAGCTACAATGCACTTACGACATCTTGGAAAAAAATCTTTTTGACCTCTTGAACGCCTTTCTGTTATTTCATTGTTTCCTTGGTTTCCGCTAACTTCCTTATCAATTCTTGTAAGCAGGAATATTCTTTATAATTAACCAACTCCTTGTAATGATCCCAGAGAAAAAAGTCGAGCGGATTCAAGTCAGGGGACCTTGGAGGCCATATTATCAGTCCTACGCACCCAAACCATTCGTCAGGAAAACTTTGGTTTAGATTGTTTCTTACATTTTATCGCGTAATGACTTGAAGCTCCATCATTTTGAAGAGAGTCTTTCGACGGGCGAGTTCAACTTTAGTATAAATGCCCTGTATAAATGCCCTATAAATGAATCACCCTGTATAACTTCTCGGAAATTACACTTTAGTAGGGGGTGGAAATGGGTTTCTCAATTTTACAACAAAACGATCAATCGGGAGGAGTGGGGAGGAAAGTGTACTGGAAAAAGTTGTAGCTTTTGAGTTTCTCTATAACGTGCATGTTTTGAAATAAAGTTTTGGCGTGGTTCGAATACAGAGGGCGCCATAAATCGGCGCTAATAATATTTTTGAATATTACACATGACTAATTAATTCAACTCATAACGTTTTCACCAAATACATGATTTTGTGGCTTTCGGATGTCGCTGATTAAGATGAATCCGAAAATCTCCTAATGATGAGTTTGGTCAAAATGAGATAAATTTATGAAAGACGTCCGTCATATTGGAACCGTCAAGTTTTTTGAAAATCAGATATCGAATTCTTAAGCAGCCACCCCGAAAACTCCTAAATCATGTAGGTATTTTGTGAAAACGATATGTTTTGAGTTAATGATGTAATGTTAAGTGCATAGATTCAAAAAATTTCCAAAATATTGGTGCTGGTTCGAGTTTTGGAGCCCTATTTATCCCTACCAACCATGCAAAAAGTTGAAGATACGTTTGTTGTAGGAAAACTTTTCTCATAACCTACTTTCACAGGACACCAAAAGTGTATTTTTTGAAAATTTGTAACTTTTGAACAATAAGAAATTTCAAACAAAAGTTGCTGGATATATCCTCCTTAACATTTTTTGTAAAATTACTTTTTCATGCACAACTGACATTTACCGAGATATATAATTTTATCCCTTGTGGAATCCAAGGAGGAAAACTTGGCTCGAGTGTTCTAGTGGCACCCCCTGCCTATCATTAAAATTTCCCTACGTTTCGAATTAACTAAATTTAAAAGTACTATTTGAATGAACTAGCTTATTATTAGTTTCAACATGTTCTGTAATAAAAAATTGTACAATATACGTGTTAAGAGGACCTATATTAACATATCGTGTAATTCCATAAATTGTGCTATAGACACGTCGATTGTCCTGTGTGTGTGTGAATTTTAAAATCATGCTTTTCACCTTACGTAGGTGTACATACGTCACATGTGTTAGTTTCCGCTCGATAAGTAGGTACCTACTTGATAAATTCTGAAAAACTCATATTGAAAAGTAACATACCAGAGATAATAAGGTACACTAACTAGGTGATTAGAATGTATGAGTTCCAACTATCATGTTTCGTTAAGGAAATATTCACCTTTAGTGTAAGAAAATACAAATTCATCGATCCTTGTTGTAAGTAGAGCTTTTCTATTGTATAGTTTACTCCTCTTCCTAATAATTATTTATGAATTAAATCGATAATGTTGTGAAGTACACACTTAATAAATAATAAATAATCGGAGGACACTCGAAAATTGTATTGTTGTATTGAAGACGTTCCAGTAGGCAAGAAGATAATAATATGGAAAATTTATATGAAATCATTACCATTGGAATTAATTGCATTAAGAAATTAATTATTATCGTAATGACCATGACTGTTCACATTTTGGAATTTATTAATATAATCTGTAAAATTATAATAAGAAAAAATTAGGGACGTGCCAAGTTTTTGATTGGTTGTCGGAGTTAAAGATCTAAAATCCCAATTTGACGCATCAAAACCTGCAGTGAAATCCGCCAATTTACAAAAAATTGGAACAGAAAAAATGTAGATCTTGAAATTTACAAAAAAATTTTATCACAGGCTGCCATGAAAACTGGCGTTCCTCTACATTTGAAGTTTCTATCTTGAATCATTTTTTCAAGATCAAAATACTGAGGCACTTATTTTGGTAACTTTGGCGCCCTTTATCATTTTGAGAAGGAGTTCGATTAAAAAATTGAAAATTTTTCCCTTAAAAACATTTTTTCCTTTCTGCCAATAATACGACTTTCATCATTACTTACCTAAGTAAATCAATTGGAATATATTTTTAAAATGGCGGATTTTCAAATGCAGGTTTTGATACGCTAACTTAATTGAGATTTTATCTTTTTCACCTCTTAAAACTACATTTAGAAAATTAGCGTTCCCCTAATTTTTATGATTTCAAATGACGAAAAATATGGGATTAGGGAGTTAATGATTTTCTAGAAGTCCTTTTTTGTGAAATTTTGCAGTATTAAATGAATTCTTGAAAGTGAAGAAATAATCTTGAAAATCAAACCCTTCACCAGAAATATTAATCAATAGAGCCGACATCTCGTGACCGGTAATGCACATTAATTCAGTGGAAACATACCTTGATTTTATTCATGAGAATTTCTAAAGGTCAGAGTCGCAAAAGCGTCTTACAATTTTCTCCATTTGCTACCTCTACCTAATCTAAATAAAAATCGGATTATGCAGTAACGTGGGAAAAAGTATAAAGTTATACTCGTGAAGTTAAAAGCGAAATATTTTCAAACGTGTTTGTACGTAATAAATAATATAAAAATATACAGGGTGGAAACTTGTAAGTGGGCATCGGAATTTACCATGCAACTTCAGTTTTGTGCATATAATATCTACAGGTTTAGATTTAAAATAAAATTAATACGTTCAGTTCCACCTCGAGCAAATTTAGGAGAGGTAAAGAACGCTATTTAGCAGTCAGCTATAGTTCAAAAATTAAATTAACTTTTTATTTTGGCAAAGGACACACATGAACAACATCACAGGTCGAAAAAAATTCACAGGTCAGTTTGACCAATTTTTATTAATAAATAGAAGAAATAATTTACATAAAAAATAGGAATTGCTTAGTTTAATGAAACAGGTGGTGATCATCCCTGTTTCAAGAGGCGGGTTCAACACAACTCCATATGAATCTGCCTGGATAATTGCCTGTGAACGGTGCTGCATGGTGTTAATGCTAACAGGTTAGCTGGTGGATGGCACCGCCTTGGTGTCTGGTTCACTGGTCCTTCATGTTGCTTGAGACGGAATCCCGGTTGGCAAAAGGCACCCAGGGAAAAAGAGCGAACTCCTCGACTGAGCGAACAAAGGATTAAGCTTAAGCTTAAGCTTAGCTGATATTAGACACGATAAATAAAACAATTAAAAATTGAACGGTTGGTCTGTTCTTGACTTTAGTAAGGATTTTATAACCATCCCACCCGACTACTGCCCTGCTTTAAAGCTTTGTCCCAACCAGGACGGCAACCGAAAGCCGAACCAAATGGTGCCGAACGATAGCAATGCGCAACCGACAGTGCTATACAGACCATACTGCACGATCGAAATTGACGTCACAGAAATAATTAATTAATAAAAGGGTTAACGACTGGAACGGTTACCGATATTGTTGAAAGAATCGTAATACTATATGGTTAACATATGCTATTTCGGTCACTAATGTATTAAAGTAACCACCGATTAGGTGTAGGGGCTATTAACTACATTGCAGTCTTACATAACAACGTGGTGGTATTTTTTATTACTTTTTCTTTGGTAATTCCTAATTAGTAAAAATTTAATTAATAAAAAAGTTTTAAATTTCTTTTTAACATTTTTTTGTGCATATAAGATAAAACAGTAAATACACGACGTACCTACTAGTTTCCAGTTAACAGACAGTTGTTTAAGAAAACTGTTACAATATTCATTGATTTTATTTTCGTATCCTTTATTAATGATTACTAAACGAGATTATTATATTCCCGAGCACTATTAAGGTCAAGAGCATAAGACAGATGTCTAACAATCATTTAAAGTTGATACAATAAATAAGACGAGGACATCAGTAAGTTTTGTATAGATTATCATTTTATGTATCCTTACCTTGCTGAATTATTCAAACTCCTTAGAGTCTGAGTATTTTGATATCAGTTAACTCGTTATAGTTTATGTATTTCCTAGTACCAATAAGTGAGTCCATAAAACATGGACTAAAGTAACATCAAAAAACAATAAACGTTATTACCTACTTGTCATTTTTTAGAGTACCTAGATAGTTGAGTGTGGTTCTTTATACTTCTGCATAGAATCGACCTTTGTCTTCATCGATTTATAATTAACAATAGTCTGAACTAAATTTTCATATTTATTATGGATGTGCACGCTTTAATGGACTTGTGATGTAAAATCATCAATACGTTGTTGATATACGTACGAAGTATCGTTTCTCCTGTAAAAATTTAGCTTAAAATTAATGATCTGCTTGAAAATAGAAATCCCCCAGGTTTCAAGGACCCACACCCAACGATCCAAACTCTATGATAGTCTCCTGAATCTTCTTAATTGATGCGTAACGACAGCTCATTCTCCCAGTTGATGGATCGTATTGTCAAAAAAAGAAGACACAGAGTAAATAATTTTTCCTTTGGCTATGTTTGCTGGTTTCGGTTCCTTAGTCACCAACAAGAGATGCATCATTTTAGCCTGAAACGATCAAAATTTTTCCTTAATTGGCAGCATCCTACTACATATCCTCCAGATTTCTTTTGTATATAGACATTTGACATTAAACAATTGTACTCATCTAAGGTAGGTATTCGTAATAAGCTGTATTCGATGTGTTCGTCTTCTTGGTCTGCATGCAGCAAAGGAGTGTATCACTTATTAGCCTTATAACCATAATTGGCCATCCACTTGGCATGCGAAAATTTCTCTTCTATTTATAGACATTGTCCAAATGTTTTATCACTGTGTTTTGTTTGTCAGAAAACGTAAATTGTGACAATTTTTAGATATCGTCCATAAATCGTCCTATTACATTAAATTGTTCTTAAGTACTTGTACCCAGGTCGATAATGTCTTGGTATGCACAAAAAGAGATAAGTGCAGAAGTTTCCGGCTCCCAAATTTTTAGCCCTCCCTGACACTGGGAAGAGGTTATGGTACCCCAAGCTACTAAAACCCAAGTCAGCGACGAGGATACATACATGCACCGTGAATTTCAACGATATCCTTCTAGATTAACCTCGCATGCAGGCAAAAAGGACCTTGTGTTCTTTTCAGCTGCATTCACTTCTTGTCGTTTTCTTCTCTACTTATAAACAGGCGGGTGTACAGAGTTTTATAGAATCACTCGAGTAGACGCCAAGTTTATAACTGAACGCGTGATCTCTCCGGCTTCTTTAAACTTCTCATTGAAAGCAGAAGGAAGAACGGAGTTCGCCCTGTTTATTATCAGAGTTTACTATAAGAGACAACGCCGAGGTACTGAGAGATGAAGTTATTATAGCCTGCATTTATTTGCTGTTGGCTGGGCAGGCAAAAAAGCGGAGCAGTTATCCCTCTTGCACGTCTCCGCCATTCCACGGTAAATAAGCTGCAGAAATTTAGTCTAATTTTCTTTATCCAGGAAGTTACCAAATCATGTTGAATTCCAAAATGAAAGTCTTTGTCGCCATGTTAGAGCGACAGAAGTATACTCGAGGCTACATCTACCCCTCCTCTTAAGGGCTTTTTTACAACTTCTTTGCCTAGAAGCAGTATGACTTGAACTTCCCATTAGATTGGCACCTCACAACTTATCACAACTCGATTTTAAGCAACTTATTTGAACCTATTGAGAAAAAATTAAGTTTATTAAATTTTGCATTGTTTATAAGTACATTGTAGTACATTTATTAATATTGTAGCCAACGCATGTACCTACCGAGATAAACGAATAAACAATCGTGAACAAATTAAATATTTAATAAATGAATTCAAACAGAGCATAAAATAACTGAAATGAAATCTTTCAAGTGTTCAGCTGTTGTTTATATTCCCTAAATTTGTTATTCGCTTTCTATTATTATGCATATTTATGTTAAAACGAAGTAGAAACAACTCTCAATGTTCTTATCAAGATTTTCATCCATGATTCGTGAAATAAGTGTGCCTAGATTTGTTTATTTAATAATCTCATCGATATTTTTTTGCATGTGTTTTAACAGAAAAAACAAGCTTTTTTAACTAAGAATTGTTTTGATTTTAATTTTTAACATGTTTATAGAATTGTTTTGAAACCTTTGAAATCTTTGTAAAAAGCTGACTTTGGAAACTAATTCAGGGGATTCAATAGCTTAGGTTTGTTTCTCTTTATTGATGTACAAAAATGAGCACATAAAATCTGGCATAAACTCTGAAGAGAAGGTCTTTGCCGCTGGTTCTCGCGAGAGACTTTGAATTCTGAGCCGACTGTGCATAAATATAAGCTCTCCAATACTTCTGTTGTAAATGACGGGTTCTGCATTGGTGGTCTGCGGGAAGATTTTTCCAACTCCATTCTCTAGCACTCATATCGTACTGCAGCCACAGTCCGGTTAGGCTGCCATAGGCATACAAAGAACCCAAAGAAAGTTGAAAAGTTGAAAATTAATTTGAATTTATAGACTACCAGTGCCCCCCCTTCCCTAAAGTTTAGAGCAATAAAATTTCTGTCGGTAGTTTTTGCACGGTCATATGCTAACCCGACTCCCGACTGGGCTTACCCGGTCAGTTAGAATCAATCGAGTGATTTAAGAAACCTCAATATTTGAGATGATTTATGACATCGGCAATGTTGAATCAGGTGTCCATTTACGAACATTTTATACATATACCTGAAATAATGCAACTTAAACGTTATTATTTTTGAAACCAATCTTCTCTTTTGTTGACTTTTCAATAACATCTCCAGCCTTTTCTGCACATTTCATTCCCAATTTTATATAACCCGAACTGTAGGTTAAAGTTGGAATGTATAGGTAGAGGTAGACTAAAATAACTATGTAGTCATTTTGAGTACACTAAAGCCACTATAAAATGAAGTTATATATATGTCTACCAATTCGATAAATTTTCCAAATAAAAAGTAGAGATACCAAAACAATAAAAATTTTGATAAATAATACGCACATTTCTGACAAATAAAACAATGCTAATTTCGCCACTCTTTCATGAACCTCGCCAAATTTACATGTGATTAATGGAGCAACAGCTGTCTGTCAGATTTGTTACATGTATTATGATGCAGCCATTATGTAATAAAGCTCCTCATGATGATTTATATCAACACACCTTATTGAACCAAGTTTTAAGTTGTTACATATTTATGTAAACATAAATTTTATTAAAAAATGTTTCAACTTCCATCCCTCAATTTTTCTGGTTGTTTGAAGCAGCGATTGAAAAGGAGTTCCCCTTAGCGGGTGTATAACAAATAGAGCCGAATTATCGAATCAAATAAACGTTTGGTTCTGCTCTAATAAATAGAACAGCAAATATGCTAATTAGATTAATGAAATTTTAAAGCCATACGTTTTAAATATATCTCAACAAGAATGCCTTGCCGAGCTGGTTTCTGTTTTCTGAAATAGAGCGCCATGTCAGTCGACAATTTCTCGTTGGTGTGGGGAATTCAAACGATACAAGGGCAGGTGCGCCAAAAACGGAAGTCACTCAGGAAAACGTCGATATTATGCGCAAGCTCATCAAGCAAGATTGACTTGTGACATAATAATGAGATTGAGGCATGATTGGGGATTTCAAAGACCTCAACTCAAAAAATCTTGCATGAGGAATTATTGGCAGTAAAAAATTAGTGTCCCTTTAGGTACCGCGCTTCAATGCAGGAACGTCTTGAAACGTGTACCTACAGCATCGTCAGTGTTGAAGAATCGTCGATTCACTCATATGAACCCGAAAATAAACGCCAGTCGTCTCTTTGGGTCTTCCAAGGTGAAGGAAAACCAACAAAATTCGCGAATATCAAAAATGTTATTGCGCTATTGCAACATTTGTCTCAAAAGCAGGTCATGTAGTAATAGTTCCTCTGCAATCAAAGAACTGTTACTGCCGATTGGCATACAACCATTTGTTTTTCGGCAGTCATCGCTGAGCTTCGAAGAATCAAATCAACCTAGAACGAAAAATCATCCTCCATCAAGACATTGCAAGCAGCCCGCAAGACAATTGAATTTTTAACGTAACAAAACATTAACTGAAAGTTTTAACGATTTCTTTATACTTTTCCGAAAGTCGTGAACGGACTGAGCCGTCAGAGGTTTCAGTCGCTATAGAAGAAGAGTATTTCGAAAAACAATAAAGGCTTTAAATCTTGTTTTATTCCATCAGCTGTATATACAAAACTTCAAAGGCAGCCCTCGTATAACTGAAATTATTCGTTCTGTTTAGTAAAATCATTTCATCGCTTTTCTCTTTTATCAAGTCGCGCTAATTTTAAGCACGGTGAATTTATTTTTATCTAATACATTATTATCTTTAAAATGTACCTTAAAATAATTAGGTATATGGTTTCCTTAATAATAATTGATATTTTATATACTTTTTAAACTGTACTTGTACCTTGATAGTCATTTAGATACCTACGAGAGTTAAAAAATCGTAACTGAATAAATTCCTCTGAGCCAAGTTTAACTAAACCATCATAAGCTTTAGTTTCCTTGTAAATATGGTTACATCAAGATTTATAGGAGATCGACTGGTACTAACAAATATATAAAAAGCAATGGCACTGCTAATTTCGTTCAGAAACTCCAATGAAACCTGAGATGTAAATTGAATATTATGATCAAGTAATAATAAATTATTATTGTATCAATCAAAAACTAATTTGCCTATGTTTACAAATTAAATTCTTTAAATTTAAGACATTCGATTGGCATTTCTGATTCATGCTCATAATAATAATAATCAGAAACTTGATCCAGTTACCCACATATTATTGTTATCCTGTTCCCTTTCTTCGTCACATTTGCCGAAAATAAACTCTCCTGGTTAAATAACTGGGGAGTTATTTTTACTCCAACTTGTAGTTTTACAATCGAACTTCAGATGTTGAATAAACATCTTTGAATTTCCTACGAGTCTTAAAACAGATTTTCATCATAAAACATGGAACCGGGATAAATGTTTACGCCACTTTGGTCTCTGTGTAATATCAAAATCACATAGGGTACTTTGAAGTTTTTCATTTACTTTCCTTATGTAATTAAATTCCTACCTTAGCTTATATGTATGCTCGTGTACATCATGAGTAATAAAAAATTATTTTTGCGGTTTGTATTTGATTGTAATTAGGTACCCACATAAGAGAATCCATTCAGAACTGGATGCCGCTTTATGAATGAATGAATATGAAATATTTAGCTACACCTTATTTTTCAAAGTTATGCCAAGTATCTTGATCGTAACCAGGTGTAAGAATATTTGCCAAATTGAATTAATATAAGTTAATTTTACGTTGGCAATTGATTGTTATTATATACCCATTTTCCGGAATCTTTTAATTTTTACAATGAGCCTGTAAATAATTTTTTATTTGCTTATGGGAATGAGCTATGTTCAAATTACTCCGTGGTCCAAATTAAATAAACCGGTGAATTTTTTTTAAGTTGGTTAAAACTTTCTTGTCCTCGAATAGCTCTCCTATATATTCTTCCCATCTATTAATTATTTTCTTTTCATTTTCAGTTTTTTTTTTGTTTTCGTCTACCACGTTCCCGATACCTTTTTTCCTATATAAACCAGCCGCCTCTTTAATTTTCCTATGTCTGTTGAAATTATCATGCTGTTCTTCCAGTCTTTCTATTTCTGCGCATCTTTCTGACAACCATAATTCCTTAGCCTCCTTGATCTTCTGTTTGATTGTATCTTATTGACGTTTTTGTACTGCTGCTCGTTTTTATGCTTGTGTTTTCTTCTCTCCGTCATCAACTTTATCTTTATCTCTCGTCTTATCCATTGCATATCTCTAGGTGATGTACCTTCCTCCAGTTCTTGTTTTGTAATATTCCTCTCCTCCAACTTTCTCCGTTTCTCCGTTGCGCTAAGTTGCCCTTGCCGTTCCACTTCCTGAGCTTCCTCGTGTATTCGCTCCCTGACTTGTTGCATCAGCTTCCTTTCTTCTTCTGAAACTGATTCTCGGTGCTTTGGTGGTAATTTTTGTTTAAAGTTTGAGTTTCATGACTGCCATCACAAGATTGTGGTCACTTGTTATATTTTCTCCTTGATAAGCTTTAGCTGATAATATCGCATTACGGAATCTTTGGTTTATAAATAATGTAATCAATCTCATTCCTTGTTTTGTTGTGTTTCTATCATCCTCGCCAGGGGCTCATCATATGTATAAATTCTCCGGACTGGTAGTTAAAATGTGTTCTTGATAGTGAGTCCGTTTTCTTTGCAGAAGTGGACTAGTTTTTGTCCTCTCTCATTTCGTGTTCCCACCCCAACTTCTCCGTCTCTTCCTTTCCCTACCGTATCGTTAATGTCACCCAGAATACTTCCTCTTTCTTGGTTCCATCGAGTGTTTTGTCAAGGTTACCGTAAAAACTGTCTATTTTTTCCTCTGTGATATTAGATCTTGGCGTTTACGCTACTATGGTGTTTATATTGCACGGCGTAGCGTTTAATTTCAGTAGTGCAATTTTATCCGTTACTGGTATAAATCCTTTAACTGATCTTTCGGTTTCTTTGTGGATAACAATAGCTACTCCGTTGCGATTTTCTGGGGTAGTCTTCAGAATAATGAAACACATAATTGTCTATTATACTTTTGCCGCTATCCCCATCGAACCTCACTACATCCAAGGATGTCTATCTTTAAATGTCGCATTTCTTGTGTCAAGTTATGAGCCTTTCCTTGTTTGCACAGATTCCACACGTTCCATGTAGCTATTCTTTTGTGTATTTTCAACTGTATTGCTGGTCGTGAAGGTCTTATCACCCAGTAGCATATCACAGGGGTTTCGCTTGCGGACGACCTGAGAGACCCTGTGATCTATTTCATTTGTGCCTCCACTGCCGGATCTCTGTTTGTTGGCCACTTTAGTGTTGCCCGTTCTCTACCACGTGGAGGTGCAGGTTCTGATTTTTCTGTCATCGAGATTAAGACCTTTCAGCGTTTCCTAATCTCTCCAGAGCTTTGGATTTTATTATTACGTCATACAATTTTCCATGGAATTTTCTACATGAAAAAATCTTGTCGGGCATGTTTTCAATATTCTTGGCCAGTAAAAAGTTACATTTTATTTCATTAACAAATCTTAAACAATTTTTACATTGACATTTTTATTTTATAGTACCTACTGGCACAGAATAATTAAATTTCAATTAGTAAATTAATTAAAACAATAAATAACCGCAATTTTTCGGTTAATTTAGGTTACATGGTCCACAAGTTCCATGCAGTCAAACCCTGATTTGTCATAGCAAAATTGCGTCACTGTAGTTATATGTTCGTATAGACCATTAATTATATTTTAATTATTGTTGTTTAAAATCAGATAAATCTTTTGAAACTAGCGGCAATTTTCATGATTTACGGCATGCTCTTGTTTTACTTGTTACATTAACTAGTGATTTGTAACTGTGACAACAGCAATAACGCACCTAAATACTCTTTAAATATAAATCATACTGCAAAAAAACTGAAGTGTATGAATTTCCTCGACAAATCGTACTATTCAATGTCAATCAGTACCAATAAAAATTGTCACTAGCTATTACTCAACTATACCCTATACCTTCTGGTTGTTAATTGACAAGAGAATTATCGACATTCTGATTCGTTGAGTTAAATGTGCCTTTTTCTGTTTTTGTTTTAAATTTTTACATCAATAAGTAGTGTTATAAAAGTGGCTTACACTACTGAGGGTAAGGGTATAATCTTCGAACAGACGGTAGTGCCCTGGATTAAGCTTAAGCTTAAGGAAGCCTATGTAAAAAAAATTATCACTACCATTCTGTGGTTTGAAATCGTTCCCATGGCGTAGATATTAGTTTGAATGATATTACTGTAATAATTGATATTTACGAAACTATTGAATTATTGTGATTGATATGATTCAGCAAAATTATCTCGTCTTAAAAAAACTATTAAAAAATATAAGTAAACGTTTTAAAGCCCATTAAGCTTGCAGACTATAAAGAATTTCACAGTGCAGATTCACCAAGAAACTAAAATTCAGGGCAATAGCCAGTCGAGCCAAGTTCAGATCGAACTCGGTCATCGGACCGGTATAACGTTCCTGAGTAAGTATTACATATGGATTTTGTCGGTAACCGCTGGACATACAAATGAGTAGATCTTCATTGTCTTGTGAATTTTTTATGCGAAAGTCTGCGAGCATTAACACTTACTGGAGTATCGCGATCGTAACCCGTTAATTTTTTATTCTATTATTTTCTAATAATTTATATTATGGGCGAACCGATAATTTGACACCGTTCATGAGCTGTGCTTGAACAATTTTAGAAAAATGTCAAACTAAGTCCAATAAAAAATTGTTATATTGCTTTTTTGCTGTATTCGTCTTTTTTCTTCATGAAGATCCGTTTTTGTTACGAAAGGTGACAATCATTAATGAGGCTATGATAATCGAAACAACCGATCTAAACAGTTGTTTTGTTTGTAGCTGAACCAGTTCAGTAATAAGCTCCTCAGCCATGAATGACGTCTTCTTTCAACACTTTTACACTTCTACTTCCTTGGATCTTCGCTTGCATTAGCACCTAGCACCTGTAGGTTGCATTTCTCTCTTCCAACAGCATGCCCCAGATTTTGCAGTTTTCGCTCTTCTATAGTTGTTTTATCTTTTAATTTTATCTTTATTCTAATGACATGAAAGTTTTTTTTTAATTCTCCAGCTATCAACATTTTTAACGTTCTACACATCGTCAAATACTTCTGCTAATTTTTCACGTCAAATGATCGGGCTTGGTGGGAGAACTTCCTTCAAACCTCAACCTCCTGCGATCAACCGTTCGAGAACCATTGAACGGGGAAAATTTGATTTGAAAAACGACATAAAAATCAACGTCCGAAAGGGATGAAAATATTTCAAATTCAACTGGAACCTTTCTACTAAGCTGCATGGAAAATTATAATATTACATGAAGTTCAGATAAACCGTTAGCGGCAACTAAATGCTCAGGTTTTAGGTTTTTCACATCTTGATATCATTTTTGAGATATGATAAATAATTCATGAACCAGTCTGGATAAAATGTGACAAAATATCCATATCGTTGTAGGACTAGTTCCGGCCTGACTCTGCTATTAGTAATTTTCAAGGCAACAAATCTGCGTCACATTATCACACTCTTTGCCTTCATAAAAGTAAATATAAATGTCCCATTCACAGGTATATTAATAGTACCTAAGTAGTATCTATGATCTAAAAATAAGTGAAGCGCGTACCGGAAATTTTCGACCAAAAAATAAATTCGTCCCTGCCATTACTTACATAATATACTTGGGCATAATCAGAGGATAATACGCCCAAACCTAGAGTATTTTTATTGTTTTTTAGAACTCCTTCTCATGTCTGTCTGCAGTTGAAGTCTAGCAATCGATTTTGAACTAACTTCCCGAAGAGCTAGAGACTGAAAACTGTAAACACAGCTCAGAATTGGATGACAATGCAATATCAACTCGCTTTCTTGTCTGTCTGTTTGTCAATTGGGTAAAATTTTTTAGCGTCAATGAGAACGCGCATGGGCGGAGTCAGCTTCGGGCCGGTAAGAACGTGAGCGACAACGAACGAGTGCGTAGACGTAACCAGAGAATTATTGTTGTTTTGCGGTTCTGCAATAATAGTTCATATTTTTACGAATGCAACGGAGTTGGAGTATTTTAGACTTACATCGTTTAATTGCTTGATTAAAATGCATACTTTGATCATGCTAATGATCAAATCCATTATAGTCGCGCTGCCGATTTGATCACGTAATGGGCTGAGCGATCGAAGTAATATTTTTTTTTTTACTAAAATCGCTAAAATTTTTTATGAAATGATTCTGAGATCAAAAATGATCCTGGGATCCTTAGGATCATCCAGGCGCGTTTTCCAGGATTTAACATTACGATGCTTCCTCTTTTTTTGAATTTTGATTTTTTTTCATCAACCATCAAACCATCAAAGGCTAAAATCAAGAAAACCGACCACACTTGGTCCAGAAAAAAGAAGTGCTGTTTCGTCAGGACAACGCGCGGGAGCATATGTGAGTGGTCGCAACTCACATCACCGGTCATATTCACCCGATCTAGCACCCATTGATATTTTTTTATTTTCAAATTTGGAAAAATTTCTCGGGGGGAAAATATGGGTCGAATGCTGAGATGGAAAGCGGTGTATTTACCCAAAGAATTGTTTTCTGTGCGATTTGAAGAGTTCGGAAAATCGTTTAACCAAATGAATTGAATTACAAGGAAACTATTTCCATGCAGAAAAAAATCGTCTTTGATCAAACATTCGTCTTGGTGTTGTTCTTGAAAAGGCCTGAAACTTTTCAAACGACCTCATGCATCAGTGATATCAAAAAGTAATTCATAAGATATTAAACTGGTTACCAGCATTATACCGTTTGAATAACTGAGCTTTTTCTTTAATAATAATAATTGTTGTGTACCTACGTAGTACCATAGAATTAACTTTGTAAACAACTGTAATTGATTGTTATGAAGGATTAATTTTGCTCGTAATGCTGCATTTTAAAATAGATGGAATTCATACATTGTTGTCATAGTTTTTAGTGTACATAATTAGAAGAATAATTCCAAGAATATCGAAAGTTAAAACCTGTTGCATCATTATAGCGTGTAATAGAAAATTAAAAAAAAAGAAAATAGTAGTGCTGTAGGATTATATTCCAAGTCCCTTCCTTTTTCAGTAGAAAAATTGAGTTTTCTTGCTAATTAAAACACAAAATACAAGGTGATCATAAAAAATAATGAGATTTTGAACTGATTTTCAGATCACTTTTTATTTTTTGCCAATTAAGCAAATTAAATGGCTGTTTCGCAATAAGTAGATCGATTAACCTACATTCTGAAACACAAAAAATCTTAATTACATATTATAAGTGAAGTCAACTGCTCTAATTTTGTAACTCCGATGCCGTACACAGCAGGTAAAAAAGTAATTAAATAAAATTGGAAACAAAGTAGTGTATCCTTCAATATTATCAAAAGCGTCTTTGTGGATTGACATTTCAATTAATAATGAATATTTTCTGATTTTTTACTTAAAAGTGAACTCGCACGTGTTTACGGTTCATGAATGACGTCGTGGACTTTAATAGGTGGTCAATAAATCTTGTAATTTAACGCTGAATTCCTTGATCGCTTAATAAAAACCCGCACCTTAGCGGAAATCATTATACTCGACGAGTTTCACTTTTTCTCCTGAACTTGTGTTTTTGGATCGGGATCGGATATATTAAAGTGGAAACTACAGCTACACGTCCAAACGACAAGTTAGTAAATAAAGGAGAGCTTTCACATATTGGCTTAGTGGGTCACAGAACTTGGCATTATGATTGACAGCGTCCGCTGATCTTGATACTATTAGCTTACTTTTTATATCTTATCACTTGTGTAAATTTTAGACGAGACAACGTTTTTTCGATCTTACCAAATTTTATGTTCCCTACAACAATCAGATAGAGAAATTCAGTTGTCAATATTTACTCTAACGTGGGAAAGTTGAGCTGTTTTATAATCTTAATTCTTCAATTGCTCTTTCATTAGATATTGATGTTTCCTCTACAATAAATCCTTTTCGCATGCACTATTATCTCATTTGATTGTTATTCAGATTTAAGTTACTTTTCTTTCACTTTCTTGCTTTTACTTTTTATTTTGAATTCTCTTAAGGAATATTAATTCCCCGACAAATAGAAAGAAACCAAACTTTGCCTAAACGAGAAAGAAACAAATCAGATTTAGAAAAAAAAAACAACTGCAGACCATTCTGCTCGTAGATGTATTCGAAAAGATGCATGCGACTCCACTCAAATTCTATTAACTCCCGAAATCGAGAGAACTTGATTGTTATTCAGATTTAAGTTACTTTTCTTTCACTTTCTTGCTTTTACTTTTTATTTTGAATTCTCTTAAGGAATATTAATTCCCCGACAAATAGAAAGAAACCAAACTTTGCCTAAACGAGAAAGAAACAAATCAGATTTAGAAAAAAAAAACAACTGCAGACCATTCTGCTCGTAGATGTATTCGAAAAGATGCATGCGACTCCACTCAAATTCTATTAACTCCCGAAATCGAGAGAACTGGCGGCTCATAAAGAGAACGAAAGCCCAGGCAATAAATTGAATAGTGCAAACGGTTCAAAGGCCTCAAGTATGGAGAGCCTGAAAATCCGTAGATGTGAGGATGTCTTGAACATTTCCCACAAGGAGTCCCACAAGGTTCAGTATGAAACGTGCTGTATGAGGATGTGGCGCACATCCAAGTACTTAATGGTGTTACTCTTATATGAATTGCAGATGATTTGGCATGCAGGCGTATAATAGTAACTGCAAAAGATTCACGGAAACTGTAAAGTAAGGTAAGCGAAGCGATCTGAACAGTTACTTATGGGGCGAGGGCAGCATGTTCCAAATATGTATACCTACACACATACGACTAGGACTCCTATCACTAAATACTACAAGAGGATACTACAAGAGGAAGAAATCCGACTCGTCTCAAGGCTTTTTTCGTCTTTCTGACTTTTATTAATAAGTCGGGAAGGTTTGAGTAGAAGTTCGTCATGGTTTAGGAACGGCGAAAATGACCCTTGAAGGCCTAGTCGCTTGGGGTGTAAAAATCTTTCCCAACACACTATTAACTAACTAAAGGAAGCGATATTTTCTATACGCTACCAAGATATGGTTGGATAGAAAGTAACTTACCATCGCAACAGAGAAAACCTGGGGGTTATTTTCAGCACGAGCATAAAAGCCTCACATTGGAGGACCACGAGATCGCCTCAGCGGTGGAAATTAATTACCTATCCTCAAGGTATGATAGTCTGTGCCTATCCTGAATTTCACAAAACATATTAAAAAGGTTTGCGTGACAGCTGGGAAAACTATGACAACATCTTAGTATTAAATTAGATGTTGTGGAGGAATCGATCGAAAGACAGAAAAGCGAGTGTTCCCTATAGAGTGTTGCCAGTAGGTAAGTGGCAAAGAGAGAAAATCTACATCAAATGGTCAAACGAATGGGAAAATCAGGGAAGAGCAGAGTGGACGAGGAGACTCCACGCCAGAAATACTCCCCTGGATATTGAGGAAACATGGTCAGACGGATTATCATTACGTCCAGTTCCTGACTGCACATGGATGTTGTATGGAACATCTAGGTACCTGAAGAGAATAGGTAAAAGAAGTGCAGGTGACTCTCTATTGGAAGTAATAATTAAACAACCCAGTAGAGCAGCCCTTGATGCATTGTGGGAGATGGGAGGAAGAACTCGGGGAGTGAAAAATCATTAAACATATTTTTTGGACTACACCTGTTGGATTTTGAGTAAGCCTGCACAATAAACCTGTAAAAATATTTTTAAGAAATACTACCTTGTTGACATAGATTACAATTTTCTACAAAAATGGTTAGATTAGATTAGATATTAGATTTATCGTGACTATGCCATTGTGACACCTCATCTGCGACCGGAGATCTATTGTGGCTCACATCTAGTTGTGCTACATTGATCTCATCAGGTCATGTAGCCTCTTTGAAGACGCTGACCATTTTGACTATTAGTAATGTATCCATGTTATTCAGTGTGAAAAAGTCTTTCCCGAACGTTTCTCCAAGCACAAGCGGCATTCACCGCTGTTCGCTAAACCCATCCTGTGCAGATAATGTTTCAGCTTTCAGTGTCCAGTATATAGGCCTATTAAGGCTTTTAATTCTTTCCTGTTAAGTTATAATAGCCCTGTACCTATAAAGGCCTTCGAATGGTCCAATCTTGATAAGTTATGCCAGTGGTGCATATCAAAATGGCTAATTTTGATGTAATCGTCGGGAATACACGTAGACTTCTACATCAAATAAATCTGATCAGTGCCACCCCTAAAAATTCCATTTTCTGCGATAACAGAGGGATTATCTCCCTCCAATGTTTTCATACATTCAGTATTTATTCATAAATATTTTTGTCATTGTAAAGAGTATTTCTATGAAGTGTGAGGCTTTCCATGGAGAATCTTTCCGGGTGTACATCATTTTGTTATTTCAACAAGTGTTGTTCCACTGTCACAACTAAGGAAAAAATGTAAATTTTGACACTATGCTGGGTTTATTCTCAATTCATAGTTTCACATACTGAAATGGGTAAATAAGTTTTATTAGTGTAATCCATGCATCTAAAAGTGACTACAATATACAAAACTGCAGTGGAGTCTCGTAAATCTGACCTAAACAGGACTGGTGCTCGTGTTCCGCTTATATTGATATCACGAACAGACCTTACTAGTTCTTAGTAAATTTTACAGGAGTTCGTATGAATATTTTATGAGGTTATTGCAGATACACTAATAATTCAATAAAAATAATTCTAAATTTATAAATCTAATAAATGTGTTTCAACTAGTTCACTGCCAGCTGTCAAACAGACTGATAGGCCAAAAGAGTTACACAAAAGAGTATTTATTACGCAGAATGTTGGGCCTCTTCGTGAGAAAGGCTCATAGGTACATACATGCATACATAACTCCAACAGGCAATGCGATAGCTCGAAAAAAGTGGAACTTCCTAGCATAATGTTGGTCTATTAATATGGACTGTGAAAAGTCTATTTTTTGCTCGGATTATACGGAAGCTCGTAACAACGGGACTTGGATTAACGAGACTCCACTGCATATCATTTATTGTATGGTATCACTTATCTTGGTTTCGAGAGAACCTTAAGATCCTGACAAAGTGTTCTGATGATGCGGTAGTTCCGAAACCGGTATATACAATGCAGGCGTTGTATGAGTAAAACAACACAATTAACGTTTCAAGACGTCACAATCAAGACTCGCAATCTATGTTCTAAAATGAGTGTATTATGTAGGGTGTAAAATCTAATGGAATCACTTTATATTCATTAACTGCAACGGTAAACCATAAAATTTGCGTTATAATAGATCAGATTGCAGAATGAACCTTGCAAGTTTTATATTAGCTTATTTTTAACTTCCTTATCTCAAAATTACATCAGTGAGATCGCCCCCATTTCGACCGATGCATATCTGATTTTGCGTGTGTGGTAATAACGAGCGCATCGCATGCTGACCAATTCTGAGCTAAAACTTATTACGAATCTTCTAAATCTAAATAATTCAAAGTTTCGTACATTTTAGATAAGTGCTCTGATACTTCTTAAATCCCATAAGAAGGAATCGAAAGGCTTATACCTACCCACAGACACGAAATTACTTATTTAGACACTGCCCTGAAACGATTTTTTTCAGAAAATCCAAAACATCAGATCTTTGATTGTATTGTTGATCAAATGTACGAGTTTATCAAATTACGTGTAACAGCTGGAACTGTAGTTGGATGAATGGCATCGATCTATGTTTTCAACACTTTCTCAGTAGTTGTGGAAGATCACAGAGTTTACCGTTTACATATACCTACCTATATCGTTGAGGTTGGGTAGATAGTGCTTTATGAAACGCCCTAGTTCGAGTGATCAATAGGTTTTCAATAATTCGGGAAATTTTCGCTAATTTTCTCCTTGAACTTGAAACCGCGGGATTGTCACTCAATTTTTTGAGTCGAGAAAATAAAATGAGTTTTGTGCGTCACTCATGATAGTTTACCTATACGTACTTTTTCATTTTTGCGCCCAATGATCCTTCCTTATATTATCATTGTGATTTTTTTGAGAAATTTTGTCTCATTTTCTCAAAAATTTTCTATCGCTATATTCCTTGGCGATAGTTGGAGATGCCCATATTTTGATGATTTCCAGTTGATAAATCTACCACGATGTTAGCTTTTATCGAAAATATGTGACGAAAATTCCTAACAGGTTCTACGCGAAATACTTTGCGTATTAGTAAATGCGCGGTATCAGATAATAGCATATTATTCAACAAGCGCATAATGATATCTATTATCCACGAATATGAACTGGCGACTGCTGTAACATCTGAGTGGATAATAATATTTATACGTAAGTATACTCTATTTTATCTACGACTATATTTGAATAAAGAAGTTTTACTTGCTGTAGAACTACCTTGGATCGGTTGCACAAACGTTAATTAAAGATCTGTCAGATAATTATTGATTTTAAATTGCAAATTATGAAAATATGGTGAATATTTTGAATTATATTTTATTTTTTTATCAGTAATTAACTCTTCTAAAATGGAGTAGAATTTATTTCCAGCAATATGAGACAAACATTTTGATAATACAGGGCTTTTTAAAATCCAGTAATTATCTAGCAAATATTTGATTAACGTTTGTGCAACCGGATCCTTATGTCGAAAAGTTTTATGGAATGTGGGGTGGTAGTATTATAGTTGAAATCGACTGTCCTTACTGTCAGTGATCAGCACTACTTGGCAGCGTTCCAAAACGTCAGCTTTCACACCAACGGTTGTGACACACCAACAATTATCAGCTGAGTGTGCCACTAGTTGGAAAATCAAAACTAGTTGAAAAATCAATACAAAATATTTAAAAAATTAATTAAACATAAAATTGACGTTGAGGGACTCTGTAATAACGCAAGCTGAACGTTCACAGTAGGCAGTAGTTTGAATTTGACAAACGTGCAACAGATAATAAGGACGGTAAAGTTAAAAAATTGACATAACGATTGAATACGTGTCACTATAATTCGATAGGGCCATTTAGCAGGTTTTTGTCCCTATGACTTGATTATGTACATGAATATGAATGAAGGGGATACATCAAACTTTAATGGAAAAAATTACGTTTTTATGAAAGTATATACTCATATTTGAGTATTTAATCGAAATTCCTTGTCCTGACTCCTAATAAATTGAAAATTAAAGATTGAGCCTCTTTTGGATACGTTTCATTAAATCTTGTGCAATATATTATACCACATCCATTAATGTGGTATATCAGTTCCAAACCTGTTTGACTTTATATTCTTTCGACGCCTTACTGGGTGAGGTGTCCTGTTATACATATTTTGGCTGGAAGTTAATAACATATAGTTTGAATAAAGTCGCTTTGATATATTTTACATAAAAACGTTACTTCCTAAGCTTTTACCATCAAATCAACATTAGAAGAACATGCCCCATGTGTAACGTGGTATAAGCAACTTGTGCCAAAATAATTGCGTTTAAGTATTTCGCTCTTCACCAGTGTCGTAATTAGAAAATCGGTCAAAACTGCTAATTTTCTTCATCAATTTTAAGGTGCTTTTTTAAAGGAATGAAACTGAAATTTTCACAGTAAGCAACTATACTACATATATGACCATGAAAACACAATTTTCAAAATGACGAAAATATTCCTAAGAGATATTCCTGGAGATAAAATCGGAACTTTTGAATGTTTATTCAAGGTGAAATACAATTTCTATTCAATTAATATTCCAAGGAAATAGACTCCAGTATTGTGTAATCCTGCATTATTATAGGTAGCATACATAAATTTTTATTTCTTCTATTCCAAGTAATAAAATGCTGGACAAAAATATATAATCGCTTCCTATAATATGTTGACAACTTTCTCCCAGCTCTTTGTTTGGCTGTAAAGATTATTCATCGTCAGAGAACCATGGAGACGTAACGCCTGTCGCTTCCCAAATCGCACATTTCGTAACAATTCACAGGATATGAACCGAAAGTCACTCACAGCTCGGATTTTCACTCCAGTAATAACCATAATGCCATTTTCTTAACCCGCGCTGTGACGTTTCCTTTGTCCGTAACAACTGTCTTGCTCCACTCTTATCCCATTGACTCCCACAACACTTGTCTTGCCTGATTTGAATATATTGCCGGTTAGTAGGCTGTGCTTACTAGTTTTATTTTATAAGAAGGTCATGCTTGAGATTCCGATTCCATCCACGTTGGTGTTGGTAGGTGACGGAAGAAATTGTGTGGGTATAGGTAGGTCTCAGACATCCATCCGAGGCGATTAATGTTTATTGTAGCTTGTAGTTTTACTCGGGACTTATATGGATGTAATAAATGCTAGGCAAAATTATTGTAATCCACTCGTATGCTCTTCTAAATGCACGTTTAATAACATACCGGTCGAGTCATCGCAAGGTCTCTTGAACGTTTTGTCAATATAGCAAATGGCAAGAGTCTGGTTAATTGTTGATAATTCTCAAGCCGGTATCAGAGAGAGATAGCTCTTAATAAAGCTAAAAAATGTGCCAGCGCATATATGACGACACATTATAATTATACAGTTATGTTTTAGAATGAATAATACAATTATGCTGTCACCCATTTCATTTATGTAATCGAAGAAAAATTTGTCATTAAATTCTGTTACTCAAAACGTGAAATTTTGAGAGTTTGTCGATCACAAAATCTTTTTTTTTTAATATAAATCACCTAGCAACCAAAACAAAAGCTTGACGGTTATAAAAAAGAGACAGAAAACTCTTGTATATGACAAAAAATGTTCCTCAACAAAAAATAAACTTGAATTTTTTGATACAGTCATTCTGTTGACCGTAATTAACAACGAATTAATTGAGATTTTATAATTATTATCGTCTGCAAAAATATCAACTTTCTTTTATTTAATCTTCTGTCTTATTACTGGAGCTTGAGACTTCTGTTCGACGAAAACTTACTAAGCTAGTAGTTAATCTCGAAGACAGGATTTGCGGCAAAGCAGCTTATGTAGAAACTTGACCTGCACCGTAGATGTATAGTTTCTAAAATGAAGTATCGATACCTTTTAATCTGCTGACTCAAATATAGCGTGTCCTAATACATTTTTGAAATGAAAGAAGCTATTGGTTTGATTAGAATATTTTCCCAGTAATTATTCTCTCCGATATCTACCGTTTTTCTATTTCGGTGACTCGGTGTATTCAACTGTACGTTGTCAATTTTTTCCCTGTGGACGCATTCTCTCCGGGCATGACGGCACTAATAACAGGATCAAACACAATATCATAGGCCACGCAATAGTGAAAATTGGCTCTTCTGGTGATAATTCAATCAACGAAGCTCACCAGTCACCACGGCGTATTAGCCAACTTCTGCCAGGCTGCATCCAGGTGGATGACCTCTTCAGACTTACAGGTGTGGCACAGTTTCGAACACCGTTCAAAGCTAGCGTTCAGTTCGGTTTACCTTGGTATTCAATTCGAGTATTCGGAATCGGAAAAGCTATTGTTGTCGTCTTCCAAGGATGTGTTGCGCACAAAATGCGTGCACATAACGACACGTTTCCATAATAACGATGACAGAGATCGTTTGGAATACGTTAACACAGTTTTTAAGTCATATAAATAAGTTGAAAGAATATAAAAGAAGCTGAAACACATTGAAAAGTAAAAAAGAACAATATGCATTTCTCTTTAATGAGTTTAATAACGAAAAAACCATTATAATGACTTAATATTTATACTTCCTCTTCCTTCTCCTCCTCCCCCTCAGGAGGCGGGTGGCGGGAGCGGGTGACACATAAATTTAAAAAGTCGCTTCATTAGATTTCTTCTAAAGCATTTTTTACAACAAATGTACAGCAATTTTAACCTATTTGATTTTTATTGAATTGTAATAATGGGAAAAATAATTAGAAATAAAAATAAAAATAAAATAAAAGGCACGGTGGGTTCGGCTTGCGCCATAGGATACACCCCAGACAGCCATAATGCATGCCAAAAATGAGTGCAGTGCCCCCCGGTGTGCATGAAGTAGGTAAAGCCCCTACTAGGCGTTGCTAGACAAAAGATGAATGACATGTTGTCAGACAACATGCCATCCATTGATGTTGTGCTGTGAGCAGAGGCGGAAATTGTAGACACGTGTTTCGTCCTGTTTGGGACTCTTCAGTACAATGTATCTACCAACACACAGCACAGTTTAGATCACGGATCACAATTCTTTCATTCATCTTTTGTCTAGCAACGCCTAGTAGGGGCTTTACCTACTTCATGCACACCGGGGGGCACTGCACTCATTTTTGGCATGCATTATGGCTGTCTGGGGTGTATCCTATGGCGCAAGCCGAACCCACCGTGCCTTTTATTTTATATTTATTTTTATTTTTATTTCATTGCATTCTGCTCACGGGATCCGTGATCTAAACTGTGCTGTGTGTTGGTAGATACATTGTACTGAAGAGTCCCAAACAGGACGAAACACGTGTCTACAATTTCCGCCTCTGCTCACAGCACAACATCAATGGATGGCATGTTGTCTGACAACATGTCATTCATCTTTTGTCTAAAATAATTAGAGTTAAAAAATTAATATGGATGGCACATTGGCACTCAGCATGATGCTGCAATTATTAAAAGCCGCAATGAACTGATTGCTCTTCCCCGATGATGTTGGAGCGTTGGGCAAACGTTGGCGTACTAAAGACGATGGATTATTGAACTTCTTCCAAGTCCCTGCAGCAAAGAAAGTAATCATCCAGTTCTACGAACGTGTTTCACATGTAGGTACAGAGGGAAAATGCATTGAAAACCACAAACTTGCAGATTGTTCTTCCAACTGTGTCTATAGGAGCGCGAAAATGGTACCAAAATGATGCTCATCATGATATCAACCCCCTCGGTCCCTCCCAAAAAATAATAAAGAAAAATTACAATTACAAAAATTACACTTTGATTCGGACAGTGTTGTAAAAAAACTCAATATCGTAAAATATTTCTCTGTTGTAATTTAATTGTTGAAATTGTATCGCATTTTTGCACATCGCGTGGCCAACCTCACGATGTGCAATTTTTCCTTCCTCTTCCATTTCTTACCACTTTCACCCATCTAGATCAGAATGGGAAGTAGCAATCTCATTGGTATTGTTTCTAGTGCATTTTCCCTATGGGCAATCTTGAAAGTGACCATGAATAAGACACGAGGAGCAAAATTAGGATTCTTCAGATCTTTGTCATGAATAGATAATTACATATGTGGAATAGTTTCTCTTCAATTGCTATACGTCATCATACTATGTTCTGATCTACAGTAGGGTTTTTTTTACATCGGTTGGTAGAAAAAAATCTGCTTGTGTCTTCTAAATCTGTTCCAAACTAAACTAAATCTGAACTTCCTCCTCCTTCCAGGAGGTTTCAGTTGGAGATTTCAAGTTGAAAATATTCAAGAAAGCTATTAATTTCTGTTTTTTAATGACATTTATTAATAGTCTTATAGCAAATATGTTTACATTTTCTACCCGTATCTTGAAATGCCCTCAGGTTTCTTCTTCATAACCATGAAAGGTACTTACTGTTATAATCAACAGATGGTTTAGCTAAATATATTTTCAAGCAATATTAAACCAGAACCATTAAAAAGAACTGTTCCTATATACTCATCTGGTATGGATATTTTTCCTATAGATGACATCATGTTATCAAGCAAAACCTTTAGGTGCAGTTTTGTGCCTATACAGGAAGAAGCTAGGTAGGTAATCGTCTTACATTCACAGATCGCAAATGTGTTGTATTATTTTGCATCAGGCAAATTTTCTACTTTCAAACTTGAACATTATTTATAAATAGAGTCCAGATTTATCATTTGTTATGATATGAATTTTAACGCGAAGTGCTTAAAAATGGGATGCATATAATCACAGACTGGTGCCGTTACTCGCAATCCTAACACCAACTCCAACACCACATCAAGAGGCACTGACATATTAACGGTAACAACGAATGTTGCACAAAGTTCCTCAGAAGGACAAATGCGTCAATCTAACAGTAAATTTATCGGTCAAGAATTTCCTACTGTCTCCTGTATTGATTTATTCACTGACAAGCCATCATCGATTGACTATCAAATTATTATAAGTTTACTTGATAAATTTTTTATTTATCAGTTTCAGCTTTCACAAACTTTATTAATAAATTAGTGAGACACGAGTTGCGATGGCTTTTCTTCTTTGGAGAAAAGGATATATTGATGTTGAATATTCATTCTCTGAAATGTCAAGAATTATTTAATACCTAACAATGGTTTCTAATTAAGTAAAAGTTATCATTCGTTTTGAAGAAATACCTATACTAAGTACTTATGATGACATGTAAAAAGTGTTGTTTTAAATAAACAATGGGCATTCTCCTTTACTTGAGATTTTCAAGGTAGATGTATAGGTAAAGATATTCTTCAGCAACAAAGTCAAATAAATCGAACGAAAAAAACTACATCCTGTATTTTCACTTGTACAACACTTGTAGCATCGTGTATTTTTTCTTGGAACAAAAATGTAACTTTTATTTATATTTATATAAATAAACGCTTCTGAAAGTCGATTTACTGGAACTGATTACTATGATTGCTTCCTCTTGTGCTGAGAATTCTGTCTCTCAAATGCGATTCAGATTCTATTCCATGCAATAATTAATGTGGGTAAAATGTAACAAATAATAAGTACCTACTTATTAAACATCTATTTTTATACAATTAAATACAACTCACATAAAACTACCGTTAATTACAAACAACTTTAATTAGTAATTAAGTAACCTGATTGATCAGTTTATTGGAGTAGTAGTAGTAGTAAATACTTTGAATATCCTTGAGGGATGATTTTTTATTTAAAAAACAAGTTTTATTTTGTATTCCCTAAAAAGCCCGAAAATGTCACAGAAAAATTCTTATTCAAAAGTTCTCATATCTTTTTCCTATCTATTCCCTATACTTATACCGTGTGTCCCCGGATCGACTTTAAAAGAGGAAAAACTTTTTTGTTTTTGATTTCTCAGAAAATTTCACTCTTGATGATCTGGCCTGCTTGATTTCAAATCCCAAAAAAAAAGTTACTTTTTAGGTAACTCGAACGGTTCTTGAGATAATATAATTTTTCTTCAATAATTGCACTTAATTTTTTTTTCGTAATTTTTAGACGTAAGCTTGGTATGATGATTTCATTGAAAAACAACACTGACAGCAGTTGTCAAATCCAACAAATCAATTGAACTGCAAATTAATCTACTGTATGCTATAATGTTGACTTTACAACAAAGAATTTATCTAATTCAATGTTACGGAACTGGGAAAGCTCGCATTGAAATCTGTGCAGAAAAAGGAGGAGCATTATTTGAATAGAAAATTAATAGTTGTCCTTTTTGAGAATTTCATTTCATGTTACGATTATGTATTTGAATTTCTTCAGAAAAAATTAAAAAATTACATATTATGAAAAAAATTCCAATTATTAAAGAAAAATTATATTATCTCAAGAGCCGCTCGAGTTACCTAAAAAGTAACTTTTGTTTTGGGGATTTGAAATCAAGCAGGCCAGATCATCAAGAGTGAAATTTTCTGAGAAATCAAAAACAAAAAAGTGTTTCCTCTTTTAAAGTCGATCCGGGGACACACGGTATGTGAAACGAAGACGATAAGTTCTTTTTAGTTAGATACCTATCGTGGAAACTTTTAAGTAATAAAATTAGTAAGTTTTAATAAGTAAAAAAAAGTAATACAATTTCTCATCGTAATGTCCTTTTAATTGTAAATTTAATAAATTGTTAAAGTTTGGGGAAGTGTATCTAAGCGAAACTAACTTTTACGTTTAGTTTTGTTAATTCCCTTATTAAGAAACAAATTGATATAATAATAAATAATTATATCAATTACAGCAATCCGATTGTTAAAAAACTATAACGCTTTCTGAACGACACATTTAATGGTATGTCTTCACCATACCATTAGGGCAAATGTATCGTTCAGAAATCGTTATTGAATTCCCTTATTGTGGTTCTTCAGGAGCGATATAGAAAAAATAACAAATGAAAAAAGATGAAAGATAAATTACTGATGTAAAGGCCGAAGGCTCGAAGCCGCCGGCAGGCCAAGATTTTCGTAAGAAACTCTTATTACTAACGAAAATTCATCTCTTATGAAATTAATTGAAAAATGGTCTTAACACTGATATGAAGCCGCCGGTAGGTCAAGATTTTCGTAAGAAAATCTTTTTACTTACCGACGAAAATTCAACTTTCATGTTATTTGGAATTTGGACTAATTGGAAAGTAGTCTTGTAATTAAGTACTGATGCTACTGATATGAAAACTACAATCTGATTTTCTCCGTCAGTGGTTAAGTAAATTAACTTCATCCTCATTAATGAAAGACAGGAAATACTATTCAATCAGTAAAAACGTATCCGGGTGTCGATGCTTCTTTAGATCACAACCCATTATGAAGCTCAAACTAAAAGCTCTTAAAAAATAAAAATAAAAATAACACAACAAAACTATAAGAGCCGAGCATTAGAGAACATGTCCAAAACAGAATCTTCGAAAACTTAAATAAAATGCGGATCACGGAAACATATGAAGAATGGGAGGACTTAAAGGGAAGTATAATCCCTGCAAAGAAATAAACAGTGAATACAAAAAGAAGAAGAGTGGAAAACTGAGGAAATATTAGATATGGTGAACGAGAGAAGGATATACAAAAGCAAGAATATCCAGAAATATAAGCAACAAATCAGAGTAAAGATTAGACAGGTAAAGTAAAAGTACTACGAAGACAGATGTAAAGAAATTGAAGATCTGGACAGAAGATATGCTCAATCTACACAAGAACTACAAAGATGGGAAGAGTACACGGAAGAGTTATTTATGGATAATAGAGCGGACCCAGAAGAAATGAATAATTACCACGAAGAGATAGGTCCAGATATCACTAAAGAAGAAGTAAAATATGCATTGAAGAATATGAAAAAAAAAAAGAAAAGCTCCAGACCTGATTAAGTGACTAATGATATTCTTGAGTTAATAGATGGCAGGCACATAGGCATCCAAGTCAACATTGGGAACATTCCAAGAGAATGGTTAATATCAACTTTCATCTGTCTGCCCAAAAAATCGTATGCCAAGGAATGCAACAACCACCGTATACCAGCAGTCTGATGTCACACACCCTCAAACTACTCAAAATTATCCATAGCCGCATATACCAGAAACTTGACTTGGGTATTATAAGCGACACTCAGTTTGGATTTAGAAAGGGGTTGGGAACCGTGAGGCCCTCTTCGCATTTGCTCTTCTGGTCCAAAGATGCATCCTCGACGTTTACAAGGAAGTTTATGATGCGTGTTTCATAAATTACAATGAAGCCTTTGACAAGGTCCAACCATCAACTAATAAACATTATCCTCAAAAGAAAACATCTAAATAGTAGAGATACACGGATCATTACTAATCTGTAAGTACTCTAATCAAAAAGCTACGATATGCATTAACAACTAGACATCAGAAGAAATCGAAATACAAAGAGGGTTAAGGCAAGGATGCATGTTATCGCCGATAGGTACTATTCAATGCATTATCGCTGATGTAATATTTAGGGAAAAATGGAAAACGAAGAAAGCGGGATAACGGTTGGTGGAAAGCGGGTGAACAACCAGAGATTTGCGGACGACACAGTTTAGTGATCTTGGCGGAGAGTATCGAGAATTTACAGACACTAATGAACAGACTGCGCGTAGAGAGAAATATGGGCTATTACTTAACACCAAGAAGAAGAAATTTATGTTGATTTCAAAGAACAACACATTAAACGTTAGCCCAACTATAGAAGGCATAAACATATACAGTAAGCAGTAGAACTGTACAAACGAATACACTAAGGAAATAAGAATCAGAATAGAGAAGGTGCGAGCCAACTTCATGAAGATGAACATAGTGTTTTGTAGGAGAGATCCCTGTATTACATCAAGACATATCGCTCAGAAAAATGTTACGTCTTCGGCTCTCTCCTGTAGGGAGCGGAAACATGGACTTTCATTGCCTCAGTGCTTAGAAAGATTGAAGCATATTATGAAATGTGGGTGTATAGAAGGATCCTTAGAATATCATGGACGGATATAATAACGAATACACAGGATCTGAGACTCTTGGGATGGGAAAAAGAGATTAACACAATCAAGAGACGTAAGCTTGAATACCTGGGCCATATTATGAGAGGGAATATGTATGAACTTCTACAATTAATAGTCCAGGGTAAAATCCAGGGAAAACGCAGTATAGGCAGAAGATAAATCTCATGGTTGCGAAATCTGAGAGAATGGGTTCGGATGCACGTCTAACCGACTTTTTAAAGCAGCTTCGTCTAAAGATGATTGCCAACCTTCGACTCGACGATGACACTTGAAGAAGAAGAAGAAGAAGGAAGGTTTGTCAATTAAGTACTGCGGACATACACTAAAGTTAATTACAAGAAAATTTAATTACTAATTAATTAACCTGATTGATCAGTCCTACTATATGTTTATGAATATCCTTAAGATAGAATATCCTTTAGGAAAATATCCTTAAAATAGATATAAAATATTTTAAAAACAAGTTTTCTTTTTTTATTGAAATGTGATGAAGGCACAGCTAGAAGCTGACCGCAAAAAGCCTTGAATTCTTTGATCCTAAATATCTCTTAATTTAAAATTAGCATAGAAAATTTCTTGTTGCATTTTTTTTAATTGCACTTTTTTGGTTACAGGTTCTGGGAATAGTATGTATGTCTCTCGCGACGCCGAACACCGCTGCTGGAATCAGTTTCTTCATTGCGATAGCGTCATTGAGTTTCATCGCAACCCTTATTTGGATTTTCGTGTACTTTTTAGGGATCAGGGAAGCTCTGACGCAAATTAATTGGATTTTTTCGGTAAGTCAAATAAGTTGAAATAATATCCAGTTCATATTAAAAGTTGTAACACGGAATTGACCATTTAATTTTCGTCCACTTGTATTCCAGTGACGTTGGGCTAACCACGATTTATGTACTTTCTTACCTTCTATTTCTAGTGCAATTCTGTGATTACTTCGTCAATAGCTGTCTTTTAGCCTGTCATTTTGTGTACACATTGATTTATCAAATCAATATCATTCTTGTATTCTAATTGATTTTTATACGTGAATTATTTCATGACAGAATACTATGATTTCAGGAGCTGATAAATACTGGAATAATAACCTTGTTGTATGGGGTTGCCTCACTGGTCCAAATCATTGTGGCGGCGACAGCCGACATTTACTTTTATCATAATTATAGGGGTGTGAACATCGCTGCTGGGGTAAGAATACGTTTTTTTATTATTATAATTTCTTAATTAATTTTCTCTTTTATAACATTTTTCACTAACCTTACTTGACTATATTTGATTTGAAAGTAATTAAATAAAACAACAACTCTTATAGCTCCGGCTTTCCTTTTTATTGTACAAGGTGGTGCATCACTTAAGTATGTCTACCCCCGAAATAGAGATTAATTTTGAAGATAAAAAAGTAAAACTTTGGGGATTCTTGGTTTAATATAGAATCATAGAACGGCATTTTTTATACGGCCACCAGCGGTAAAAAAATTGTAATTTTGTCGTAATCAAAATCGCTGAAAGAAATATCAAAAAACTAATTACAAATTAATTAAAATAAAAATATGGAAATGGCAGGCAGAATGATTGATTTATGGTTGCAGTAAAAGGTAGGTACTGATAACCTGCAATGGGGTAGGTATTTATCATAATCTATCTATATTTTATGTATTTAATTTAACTTATAATCAGTTTTTTGATATTTATTTTCAGCGATGTTGATTTTATTAATCGATTTCTACCATGCATTTATCACTAAACTACAGTTTTTTATCACTAGTGTTCAACCAAAGAAAATAATTAATCTGATTGTGCCATTCTATGGTACTATATTCTATCTTTTAAATTAACCTCTAGGGGTGGAAATACGTGAAAAAAATTCAAAAATTATTGTTAAATCAAAAATATTATTTAAGACCGAAGCTGGTGTAGTAAAACACGTCCAAAAGAAATTCTCAGGAAGAGATGGAAAAATATTAAGGGAGATGCTATAAAAACTCAGTTTCGTCACTATAAGTTTGATAATTTTCAACAGTAAATCGATTTTTCCTACCTTTGTAATTGGCCATGCACTTCTCTGTTATATATAGGTACATACAGCATAAGTAATGTATCCCTATAAATGATAAATGGTTAGGTATTGAGTTATCGATTTTATATCTTGTTTTCATTAGGCAAATACCATATTTAGAGGAAATGGATTTATTGATTTTCAATTAAAATAAATATTACACACAAATAAAAGTGGATCTGTAGTTATTTGGGAAACCCTCGATACCGTATACAGACGGATGGGGTGTAACCTTTCTATGTGATGTAATAATAATTATTATATCACACATTTCTTAAATACTTGCTCAGTATTCAATCTAGCTGTTCAGTGTATGGATAAAAATATTGAAGAACGCGTGTATAATTCTTACATTTATCACTGATGAAGGTATTTAAGAATCATCGAAAGCTTTGAGTAAATAAAGAGTTTTACTTTCTCCTAAAATAGACATCAGTTTTCCTAAATGGTCTTCATACAGTGCGCGAGAAAAGTAAGGAATAAATTCGATAAAACGGAGAGGGCTGTTTTTTTTGAAAAAATAAAAAAACATCGATTTTGTTTTCGAGTTCTTGAACTTTTGACATAATATTGGAGTATACAGGGTGATGCGCGAAAAAGTGGTGACGTCATCGGTATTTTTTTTAAATGGCAACCCTTATTTTTTATTCCATTTTTTGATACTTCATTCAATTGCCAGTATGGTAATGTAATCAATTTGTAACCTTAAATAAGGAAATTTCTGAGAAAACAGCTTGTGAGTCGAAATTGTGCATTTTTTACTGATGTGAAAATCGGAACATTAACAATAAAAATAAAAAAAAATCAAATAAAAATGACTGTTTCCATGGTAATTTTATAAGATCTGTCTATTAAATTAAGTATATTAAATTAAATCTGTTAAATTAAATTAAATTTAAATCTATTAAATCTGTCAATTGAATTGAATGTCGATCTCCAAATTAAGTTATTTTCACAGAAATTTCGTAGTTTGAGGTTACAAAGTGATTACATTACGGTATTGGCAATTGAATGAAGTATCAAAAAATGGAATAAAAAATAAGGGTTGCCATTTAAAAAAATACCAATGACGTCACCACTTTTTCGCGCATCACCCTGTATACCCCAATATTATGTCAAAAGTTCAAGAACTCGAAAACAAAATCGACCTGTTTTTTATTTTTTCAAAAAAACAGCCCTCGAGCTTATCGAATTTATTCCTTACTTTTCTCGCGCACTGTACCGGGTGGTCCATCACTTATGTCCACCCCCGAAATAGAGGTTAATTTTGAAGATAAAATATTGAAACTTTGAGGGTTTGTGTAATTAATATAGGACCATAATATAATGACTTATAATCAGTTTAATTATTTTTTTTTTAGTTGAGCCATCAGCGATAAAAAACTGTAATGTGGCCAAAATAAATTCGATTTTTCTTTAATACATCGATAGAAATCGATTAAGAAAATCAAAATCGCTTAAAAGAAATATCAAAAAACTAATTACAAGCCTTTAATTAAATAAAATACTTAAAATATGGAAATAGAATGATTGATTTATGGAAGCAATAAAACTACCAGAATTTTGAAGGGCTGGTATAGCACAAATGTTAAGTAAACATCCTAAGTAAACATTCATAAAAGAATCCCCATTCGAGTTCAATGGACATTCTTCTGACTGCTTTAAAGATTATTTATGGTAGGTACCTACCCTCATTAGATTTGTCAGTTTTATTACTCTACCATTTATCAATCATTTTACCTGTCATTTCCATATTTTAAGTATTTTATTTAATTAAAGGCTTGTAATTAGATTTTTGATATTTATTTTGATCGATTTTGATTTTATTAATCGATTTCTATCGATTTATTAAAGAAAAATCGAATTTATTTTGGTCACATTAACACCAAATTACAGTTTTTTATCGCTGATGGCTCAACTAAAAAAAAATAATTAAACTGATTATGTCATTATATGGTCCTATATTAAATACACAAATCCTCAAAGTTTCAATTTTTTATCTTTAAAATTAACCTCTATTTCGGGGGTGGACATAAGTGATGTACCACCCGGTATAATATTAAAATTTTATATAAAATTTTATTAAGAAATATTAACAATAAAATTTATTTTTCAGGTCTTTGGCATTATCAACACCGCAGCGTATGCCGCTGGAGCTTATTTCCTAAACTTAGAATGGCAGCGTAACAGAAACTAATCCATACATTATGGGTTAATGAAGTAATCTTCGAAATGACTGATTAAAAAGTCAATAATAATAATTATGTATACAGTTGGGATGCATATTTAATGAAACTTAATAAAAGACAAAAATTTAACCCATGTCACATATTGTATTAAACAATTTTAACGACTTTCATTCATCAGTTTGTCTAACTTAAACCAATCAAAGACTTGAGAAGTACTATATAATTTAGGTTTGTTTGTTTTTGTAATTTTTGGGTTATTTATTTTAATCTAAATGTAGTAGGAATTAGGTATGTATCCTATTGTCTGTAATCGAAGATAAATCTCAACTTAGATAGGTGTATAAACACGAAAGAAAAATTAATCAAAATGTCAATTATAATCCTTGAAACATTTTGTAATTTTGATAATAATAATTATTTTATTATTGTTAAAGATATTTTGTAATAATTAAGTACGTTTTTCGAATGTAACTCAAAGTTTTCTATTCAAACTATTTTCATAGTTAATTTGAATCTTATAAAAGAGGAAAAGAAGACTTTTTGTAAATTAAATTAAATTAAATTAAATCTGTAATCACCGCTTCTTGTGTGCTTACTTATACTTAAGTATACATTGATCACTTATGTAATATGTCATAATTAAACCACCAATATCATGAATGTATATTGTAGTAATTTTTCTGCATTTATGTAATTAAAATATAAATATTTATTTTGAACATAACAGGTGCTAAATTCACCAATGTTTACACAATAAGCAACCATTGGCACTGTTGATTTTTTAATAATAGAAATAATCTATGCCAGTTGAATATAATGTTTTTCTTACCTATTTTGTCCCATTTGGCGCGGCTTAATTTTATAAACAAGTTGAACCTCACCACAATGAGTTACACTGATCTATAATTAATAATTACCTTTAAGTATTTTTATTATTAATTCATTACAGATTTCTATTTCATGTTGAGCTTTTTTACTTTGATTTGATTTGTTTAGCTGATAGAAGGATTTTTTATTTGTTACCTTTTGCATTTTCTGTCATCATCACCTATCATCTTCTAGGTCGATATGTTATAAAGTTATGCTTTAGCATCAATACAAATTATAGTTTAATGTAAACATAAATTAGATGAAATAATCACAATACAAAACATTAATTACGTTGAATTTTAAAATTTTATCACAAAATATTAATGTACCTCATAATTTTATTGTATATTTTATTTTGCAATAAATGATTGTTTTCTTATTATATATTTGTTTTTATATTTATTCATGAACTTCGCGATCTTATTACAAATAATAATATGACTTTTAATACTCACCAGTCACTAATACTGTGTGTACTTTAATATCACCAGCCTGAAAATAAGACTTCCTGATAGAGCCTTCCATTCCTTGCTTCATCTTTCAGCAAGATACCTAATGGAATATTTTACTAGGCGTATGTTTACTCAAGTTTTATCCACATTAGTTGAAAGAGCCTTGCAAGTCTACTGAGCAAACCAACTTGTCAGCAGCTTGTAAAGGTCTAAATATTTCGGTCAATAGAAAAAATGGCAAATAATACGTCCTACATATTGTGGCAGAAGAAGGTGAGCACAAAATAAGAGACTAGATACTTTATTATGATAAAACCAATCTGATTCTATTGTAGGGAATGAGAAAATTTGTGTAAGACTACAAGAAACTGAAATTCGCAAAAAATATTTATTAAAATGTTTGTCTTATATCAAAATTCTTGCTCCTTAAGGATTGGCTACTTTTCCAGTATTGGTAGACCGTTATAGAACTCCTAGACTCCTCCTGTTTATAATATCTCTTTTACTGAATAATTAGTGTGATGTAGAATGTTGGTTAAATGCTTACCAAATACAAATACCCCCTTTTATAGGTATTGAATAACCTCCTCCCCCACGCGTCTTCATTTAGATCCCCAAAACATGTTAGTTTGATCATTATGCCAGGCTCAAAAGATTTTAATAATTTGCTGGTGAAACTAGGTACACCCCCAATACTTTTACTCTTAATTATGAGTTCGTTCCAAAGTGTTCATGTTTCGCATCATAATACAGTGACATGGGTCAGATTTAACATTACAATATTGTTTTAGTCTTTTACATTTTACACTCAGGAGCGATATAGAAAGAAATAAAACAAAGAGAAAAGGTGACAGAAAATATACTAATGTACGGGCCGAAGGCTTGAAGCCGCCAACAGGCCAAGATATTCATAAAAAAAATACACTAAAAATCTTGTTTACCTATGAACAAAAAAAAAACGTAAAAATTAGTAAAATTTTATAAGATCCTGTTTTATAAAACTCATAATGGTGGTATATTGTTTCAATCTCTGGTAATGAAGCATGACCATTTAGCAAAATTGTGTAGGAATGCTACCGAAAATAGCCTACGAAAGAAGGTGTATTCTCCTGTTATAAATCAATTAAAACTTAGCATGATTGAGGTAAAGCTTAGGCAACAAACAAAAAACAAGGGCAAGAATCAATTTAAATGTCCCAGTAATCGTTCTGAGGCAACTAAATCTAGTGTTACTGAAATTCAGCTGTTTATTAAGTCAAAGGTGACAAAGTAAGGGTTTCTCAAACTGTCTGAAATTGCTTTAGTTCATATCTACTTCCGCCGAATTATCTTTAAAGTATCTGACACAAATATTTCGATCAATCCTGAGTTCTCAATGATCGGGAGTAAGGATTTACAGGATTTGTCCTCATGCTGTTTGACTCGGATTTAGGCCCAGATCATCCATCGATGAATAAGTGAAGCAGAGGAATTTCAAATTGTCTTGGAGATCCGAAGACGTGAATATTACAAGAAAGACGATTTTCTAATCAGAAAGTGTTGTCAAATTGTTTCGTAATCATGCAGGTGATCAGGAGATATTACAGGATTGATTTCCTTTTTCTAAAACCTTTAGTAGTATGGATGAATTCTGCCGAGGATGCGCATTCTGTCATAGTTTTTGTTCTTGGTATACATGAATAATCACTGGACACTGATCACACTCTCCAGATAAAGTTTTGTCAAGCTTGGTGTCATAATAGGAGAGGAGGCAGAAATGATCGCCAAACTAATAGAATCGAGAAGTTCCATATAGGTGTCCCTTATTTCAGAGCTCCGCATGTGTACCTTGTACCTATCTCGAAACGCTAAGAGATACAGGGTCGGTTGAATTAGAGAAAAGATGTCCTATTTTGTGGGATTTCGAATCCGTCATGCAAGACATACAAGATATGCTGTGACGTGACCGTTCCTGAAATATATCCAGAAAAAACTGGAAAATCGACATTTTCATAATCAACTTTTAGTTTTCTTATGGCCGCCATATTATATTGTCATGTCATTCTGTATTAAAAGAATTAAGAAAACAAAAAATCTATCACATTAAAAAAAAATTCATAATCTTATTCTTCTCTTTTCGAAAAAGGAATAACCTTTGTTCAACGGAAGGAATGTCATAAATGACCATAATTCAAGCAATGTCACGTCATATTGCGCCGTCATACGACGTTATTTGGTATTAAAACTTTTTTTTTCGTAAAAAGAAGAAGAAAATTTTGAAGAATTTTGTTTTTCCATGTGATGGATTTTTGGTTCCCTTAATTTTTTCAAATGAATCAGATGGATCAATCAGATGGATGCTCTTGACGAAAGATGTGGCAAAATCAAGAGAAATCTCGATTTTTCAGTTTTTTCAGGATATTTCAGGAACAGTCACAGATATCTTGTATGTCTTGCTTGACGGATTCATGATGGCCGCAAAATTGATGGGAATCTTTTCTGTAATTTAACCGTCTTTTAGCGTTTAGGAGATATCCATAGTGAGCTCTGAAATAAGGGAGACCTTAAGGGACATTATAATAAGAGTTGTTAAAAAAAATAATTCCGTGAATCGAGATTAGCGAAGAATAAGAAAAACCATGTTAATTTGGATTTTTTTTTCAATAGCTGAAAGAAAATAGCCACCACTACAGATGACTCAATCGAACATAAATTATAAGAACTGCTGAAAGACAAGCGCAGGTGGTAGAAATTATTGAAGGTGAATATTTCCATAAAATAGGTCGCCCACACCTAAAATAACCTGAAGGTGGAGCGCAAAAGTCTTTCATCATTCATATACGAGTGTATACGTATATAAAGATAGGTACACTTATTGTATAATATGCTAAAAAGTCTTAATAACCTAAATATAAAATTCACACAGTCCAATGTTTTATCTCATTTAGGTAATTACACAATAAGATTTTCAAAACCGAAATTTTTACGAACGGGGAACAGATGCAACAGATGAGTTTATTTTATAACAAAAATCGTTTAGCAATATCTGCAAAAGTATTGATTTGATTTTTTGATTTGATGTTAGGTGGGATCGCTCTGCAGCCTTAGCCATTTCTCGAGTCACTCCTTTGTAATTTCTCATCTACAAAATGAGGAGCTTTTATTACCAAATACTTAGTTACAAATAATTAAAAGGGATTTTTTTCATATTTATTAAAAGGTGATGGAAAAAATATTTTCGCTTTATCTCTTTTATTTGTCAATCAATCTTCAAAACGGGTATCTTAAAGTTAAATTGTCGGAGAAGAATGTCCGGCAATAGGAATTGGAAAATACATTTTGACATCAATTTTTGGTAAACCTTCGAAATTGTGTGTTTATGAAATGGACGTAACCAAAATCCAACTGTCCTTTTGAAATTTGTCAGCGTGAAAATGAAAATTCATGCATGTTTTTTCAAAGAGAGGTATTTCCGATCACATTTAATATTCATTAAAGATGACATCCTCCAGCATTCCAGAATTTCTTTAGTCAATTCTGATTCACTAGCTCACTTCCGCCAGGTTTCAGCTCCAAGATCCGGGGATTTTGGAACATAGTTACCACTGGAAAACCTAAGCGGTGTGCGATTTTGTCATCGTCTTGTCCAGTTCAATAGTTAGTGGAGAGGGTCTGTCAAAAAAAGGCTCCATCCGCCTTGGACTCGAGAATTTTTTTTGATTTTTTTTTTCATAAAGTTGGACCCTTTCTTCATTTTGGTGGCATTTTCAAAAATTTAATCGACGCCCTGGCGGAGAAATGTGCATCCGAAGACATCGGCAATGGGTTTTTTGCACATAACTCGCTTAATTCAACTCTGAGCATAGTAAATATCCTGTCAAAAAAATTAAGAGCTCTTGAAGACGCGTAATTTGAACTTTGACTGGTCCAAATTGGTCAAACGGTTCTCGAGATATCGCATTTTCAATTTTAAGGTCATTTCTTCAGGGTTCCGCCGCGGTGCGAATACACCGCCGTCCGTGTTCGCGTGTTTTGCATGGAAAAAATCCACTTAGGGACTTAATTTTTTTTTTCATCGACAGACAGCAGTGTCCTCAATGATGTCTGAAATTTTGAAGTCGCTATCTCGATTAGAGGGGGAGGGGGAGGGGAAATCATAATTAAAATTCAAATCGCTGTAACTTTCGCTAATATTGGGGCCTCGGGCCCAACCAATGGGAGATGACACTTTGGAATGCCTACTTTAAAATGGTATTTTTTTTTTGGTTCCGCCAGTATTGGCAAGATGCCCGCCGAAAAACCGATTTCCCTCCCCCTTTTTTTTCTTAAAACTGGTTTTTTGCAATGAAAGAAGGGGGTGGGGGTAAACATTTTTTCGTCATCAGACGGGAATTTTTTTTATCTTTGATTTGAGCTCCAGTAGACCTCGATTGGACCATTATTAAGGTCACAGGGTCACCAAACGCGTTTGGTCCTGTAGAATGGCAAGGATTAGGGTTAGCGGGCTTCGCTACCCGGAATTTTTTAAGGCTAAGTGTCCCCTTTCAAGATTTTCTTACCCCATGTCCCTATCTCAATTAGGGCCTGCACGCGGACGTGATATGTAAACCAATTAATCTAGCCGCGGAGCAGCGAGAGCCGGGGGCCGAGCCTAGCGCTCCCTCTCCTTTCTCTCTTCTCTCGCAGACACACACGCTAGATTAATTGGTTTACATATCACGTCCGCGTGCAGGCCCTGATTGAGATAGCGACATGGGGTGAGAAAATCTTGAAAGGGGACACTTAGCCCTAAAAAATGCCGGGTAGCGGAACCCGCTAACCCTAGTCCTTGCCATTCTACAGGACCAAACGCGTTTGGTGACCCTGTGACCTTAATAATGGTCCGATCGAGGTCTACTGGGGCTCAAATCAAAGATTAAGAAAAAAAAGGGGGGAGGGAAATCGGTTTTTCTGCGGGCATCTTGCCAATATTGGCGGAATCGAAAAAAAAACATTTTAAAGTAGGCATTCCAAAGTGTCTTGAATCTCCCATTGGTTGGGCCCGAGGCCCCAATATTAGCGAAAGTTATAGCAATTTGAATTTTAATTATGATTTCCCCTCCCCCTCCCCCTCTAATCGAGATAGCGACTTCAAAATTTCAGGCATCATTGAGGACACTGCTGTCTGTCGATGAAAAAAAAAAAAACTAAGTCCCTAAGTCGATTTTTTCCATGCAAAACACGCGAACACGGACGGCGGTGTATTCGCACCGCGGCGGAACCCTGAAGAAAGGGCCTTAAAATTGAAAATGCGATATCTCGAGAACCGTTTGACCGATTTGGACCAGTCAAAGTTCAAATTATGCGTCTCCGAGAGCTCTTCATTTTTTGACAGGATATTTACTATGCTCAGAGTTGAATTAAGCGAGTTATGTGCAAAAAACCCATTGCCGATGTCTTCGCATGCACATTTCTCCGCCAGGGCGTCGATTAAATTTTTGAAAATGCCACAAAAATTAAGAGGGGGTCCAACTTTATGAAAAAAAAAATCAAAAGAAATTCTCGATTCAAGGCGGTTCGAAAGTTAGACCCCCTCTACTAAGTTATAACAGTGCCAAACTCTTTGCCCAGTTCTTAAATATTCCGACACTTTTTTCACAATTGGGTGCCTTCTAATAAACTTTTCAAATTTTGTAGTGCTCACTTGACAGCAATCCTGTATAGCAGAATATAAGGAGGACTGATGCGGAAGTTAATGTGTCATTTTCAGCGTTTTTGGGCCTTGTTGTTAATGGTGTTTTCTCATATTTTTTCATATAGAATGGTTCAGAGCTCTCATGTAGTAGGTGTATTTTCTCCTTATGTTTAGACTGGTACTTAAACCAATGCAATTATCTAAAATGTTATTTTCGTTTTGAAGGAATAAGCTGGCAAGGCTGTTTATTTAAGAGCACCATTATAAATTGTTTATGAAGCTGATTTCTGAATAGCTAATCGAATGGAATATGCAGTTATCGCAGAAATCGGAAACGACTGTTATAAAACTTTGAGAGTATAGTTTCGTGGGAGTTAGAATTCATCGATGTTTTGAGAAATTTGAATATATCATGGATAAAATGCAAAAATATACAGTGCCGTTGGATTTTATTGCATGGATACTTTATTTATCAACAAGGAGTTTTTTAAATAGAAGAATTTGATCGATTAAATTATAAATAATTCAAGCTTTCTAGATATATTAAATATACAATCACCATCGACTCTTAACACTAAGTAGCTTTATAATGTGCTTGAAGGATGTTTTAAGGTTCAGAAGAAAAGGAGATTATATTTATGCCAGAAAGTAGAAAGCTAGATATATTTATTATGTTTGTCAAACAAGTCAAATTATCTCTAATTTCTGGTGCAAACCATCATGAACTTCAATATGATGACAATATAGTGTTTGTATATAAAATTAGTGTGTTAGAAGAAGTATTTCATTAACATCGGACCCAGTTTTAGTGTCACATATAGAATCGGTTAAATCTTGTTTCGTTTCTTGATACATTGTCGATATGGAACCGGGACTTTGTCGAAAGCAATCAATTTCTTCCGTTCCTTTTTTTTATTTCCACCACATAATGGCTATTTCGCATTATCTAACCTTATATTATATGAGATAAAAGGTATTTAATGCAATGTGCAGTTTAGAGTATACAGGGTTACTGGTAACTGGATACATTCCTTTGGTGATCTGATAAAACAAGAGGTAAGGAGTAAATTAACCCCAACATGCACTATACAAAACTCAATAGATTTTGAGATATTTAGATTTTCAACTTTTCTTAAAAAAATGGTTTCAAATGTCTTGAAATGTAATTTTCAAAAAATCTACTTTAACTTTTTGATTTTTTTTTTGCTGGAATACTTGTCCAATACTATGCTTCCTTCTGGATTAAAAAATATCCTGAGGTATTTCGATCGTGTGAAAATTTCAAAGAAAAACTTTCACAAACTATTTTTTTTAAATAAGATTTAAAAGTTTTTACAAGTTATTTTCGCAAAATTGTCAAGGCAACTTGCGTACAAATTGTTTTAAAAACTTCCCTAGTGTAGTAGCTATCTAACAAGGTACGAATCTTGTACAAGAATAACAGAATCGCCCCGTTATGTACCGTTACCGAGGAACAAATCCTTAAGTCGGGACGTTTAAAAAAAAATACGGCCCTGAACGGGGGTCTTAAAATTCTCTGATCCGGCCCATCTTCAACAGGTCGTATTTGGGGGTCCCGAGCTTCGTCCCTACCAAGTTTCGTCCCGATCGGTAAAACTTTCAGAGACTAAGAGTGTTTCCTAGGCTTTTCCCGAAAAATCCCGAAATTCCCGAAAAAATTACACTTCCCGGGAACGGATCCCGCTCATTTTCAATGGGCATCGTGCCACGGTGCGCCTCTTCAATGTAGCCTAATTTCAACTTTCCCACATGAAAACTGGCGGCTCTAGAGTGTTTCCTAGCAAAGTCACAGAAGTTTCGTAAGTATACGTATTCTTGTGCCCGAAAAATGTCTGTCTGTCGGTCTGTCTGTCTGTGACTTTGCTAGGAAACACTCTAGAGCCGCCAGTTTTCATGTGGGAAAGTTGAAATTTGGCTCGATTGAAGAGGCGCACCGTGGCACGATGCCCATTGAAAATGAGCGGGATCCGTTCCCGGGAAGTGTCATTTTTTCGGGAATTTCGGGATTTTTCGGGAATAGCCTAGTAATAGCCACTCTAAGTGTCTGAAAGTTTTACCGATCGGGACGAAACTTGGTAGGGACGAAGCTCGTGACTCCCAAATACGACCTATTGAAAATGGACCGGATCCGAGAATTTTAAGACCCCCGTTCAGGGCCGTATTTTTTTTAAAGCGTCCCGACTTAAGGATTTGTTCCTCGGTAACGGTACATAGCGGGGAGATTCTGTTATTCTTGTACAAGATTCGTACCTTGTTAGATAGCTACTACACTAGGGAAGTTTTTAAAACAATTTGTACGCAAGTTGCCTTGACAATTTTGCGAAAATAACTTGTAAAAACTTTTAAATCTTATTTAAAAAAAAATAGTTTGTGAAAGTTTTTCTTTGAAATTTTCACACGATCGAAATACCTCAGGATATTTTTTAATCCAGAAGGAAGCATAGTATTGGACAAGTATTCCAGCAAAAAAAAAATCAAAAAGTTAAAGTAGATTTTTTGAAAATTACATTTCAAGACATTTGAAACCATTTTTTTAAAGAAAAGTTGAAAATCGAAATATCTCAAAATCTATTGAGTTTTGTATAGTGCATGTTGGGGTTAATTTACTCCTTACCTCTTGTTTTATCAGATCACCAAAGGAATGTATCCAGTTACCAGTAACCCGTATAATTATTATTAAGATTTTCTTCTATGAATTTTACTGGGAACTATGGGGTAGGTTTATCTCCTCTCTCTCTCTCTCTCTCTCTCTCTCCTTTGAAATGTATGGTATAATGTTGTATGGGCCGCATTTTTCTTCATCCAAGAGAAGAGATTACAGGAAAGGAACATTATGCAAGTCAGACGTCCTCACTGGAAAACTGTGGTGGTTTTCTCCTAGTTGGTCTAGCCTCGGAGCCGAATGTTTTGGGAAGGTTTATCCCACAATAAGTTTTGTGGGCATCTTTATTATTATTTTCACGTCTATCATGCATATTGCGGGCCCCTTTTACTTCGAATTATTATTTTATTTACCAAACTATATAGCGGTTTCATTTTATCATTGAATTATTATTTAAAGAATCAGAGATATTGAGCTCAAGCGTCAGGCAGGTTTATTATTATATTTAACTGAAGTGGCTTGGGGTTGCAGGAGTCTGCCGGCATGGCGGAAGCTTTTTAATGCCTTGGGCTTTGGACTCTGCTTTGAGAGTGGTCAACTTATTAGTGTACGTCTAATAATTAATTATCGAACACAATGGTAAAAAGTAGAAGGTGGCATCTCGACAAGCGACTGTCAACTTCCAGAGAGCAGCTGCCGCCATCATCAGGACCCAACAGCTGCCATCATCAGCACCCGGTTGCCGTCATAATCAGGACTCGGCTCCCATCATCAGGAGCGGTCGCTGCGGCCAGTAGATACTGATTGCTACCACCGATACCGCTGCTCGACAAGGACGACACTTCTAGCTTCCAAGCTTCCTATAAGTACTCAATTGGCTGCTGTTAACCATGAGACTATGAAGAAGTGCATAAAATAATTACACGAGATAAGCACCACAAGAGGCGAGTTGGGAATGGTAGCATACTGCAAAACGGATGTTTTTAGGTGCAGCAAACCCCTCCAAGTCTACCAATTATACTTTTATTTTATTATTTCATTTTATTTTAAGCCTCGCCCAAAGCGTTACCCCACGTCGAGCTCTTTAGGTGTCCTTCCCTGTACGGTTTTTTATATTTTTATATTATTGGATATGGATATCTGACATTGATTTTACGTACAGGGCCGCGTCGATCCTGTTGTACAACAGTCTTTCTGTGCAGTTCAGCAGCTTATCTTTTGTTAAGTAGTAACTAACTTAATGACTATTTAGTTTGCATCACATCGAAGTAAATACATCATAAATTGGGTAGTGTACTCATGTATATTTTTATTTTAGCAAACAGAATAACTACTAAGCACTCCACACGACTCCACCACGTCACTTTTTTTCGCACGCCCTAAAGACGAATTTCACACACTTCACAGTTAAACCAGCAAAAGGTTTGATGAACTCACATAAACTTACATAGACCGATAGCATCTTGGATTTATCCTAACAATTAGCCACAGCGGCAGATCAATAAATTGGGCTTGAAAGCCTTAATTACCTGACTATGCAGACAGGACTGATATTGACCGACTGAGTAATGAGACTAAAAACTAGCAATAATTATTATGCTGAAGTTTGATCATGTCACAGTTGTCACAGTTCCTAGTCCCCAGTTCCACAGTTTTTACTTAATAATTTTTTGTCTTATTTATTTATTTATGTATTTACTTTCCGCGAATGAAGAAAAAGAAAGATTCAGAATGAAAATGTAATTCAGACTTCAATTTTTAAATTGTAGGTACATAAACAAGCACCCTGGTGAATCAATAAATAAAAAATCGTAATGCTCGATATGTATTCACAATGAAAATTCAATTTTCTTTAAGACTACTAGAAATGCTGACATTATTATCTATACCTCAGTCGACCAACAGATATAGTAATAAAACTGCGCAACAAACTTTTAAGGTCCAAGTAGTCACATCTGTAGGCAGATAGTGCCTTATTTATTGGTTACCTGGTTCCGGTAAACCAATGAGAAGGGCATTCTAAGGTTTGTGTATATAATTCTTGTGTATAAGGTCTGCCTACCTGGATTGTAAACTTACCGCGCACTTTTATTACTATATCTTTTGGCCGACTGAGGTATAGGATAATTAAATTATTCATCAGGAAACTCGAACTACACGTAGCTATTTCATTTGCAGTCATTTAATGATGTTCGCGGCTAAAATGGAAATTAGATATGTGAATGTGAGTACTTGACGTCAGACTCGGGCGACCTATTTTCTCTAGAATTGAAAAAGGTGATTGGAAAACCGTAACTCAGACAGACTTTCATTATTTATACATTTCAAAACTAGTCTTTGATTGTTTTGTCAGATAGTTTTATTCTGTATATCATCTTGACACCGTCTCTCCTTTCTTATCCTTGATTTAGATGCGCATTGATAAAAATTTTCCAGGTAGTATTAGAGTGACTGAGACTGAATTATAGGTAGGTATCATTATGTGGACCAAAGATCCAGATCCCAACCCGTTATTTTGCATCGCAGCTCGCAGCCAATAGCATGATAGAAATATCATGGGCCAATAGAGATGAAGTCATAGGTGTCTGTATTTGTGGTTGCTAGGATATGTCAATTAAAAAATATAAACTTTAATTTGTCTTCAAATTTCGGATCTAAAACAAATTCTGGATAATATTATCGGACATGTATCGCCGCAACGATAATTTTTTGAAACTTTGTTGGACTTGCCATTTCATATGTTTCCATGGTAACAACTCTCTGAGAGATACACACAGAAGAAGTCTATTGAGAGCAGTGTTGTGACTTTTTTCCCACAAAATTGGTCATATCTTCTTAGGAAAGCCATGTTGGAGAAAAAAGTAAATGTTAGAATTCTTAATCCACAATGAAAACCGTGGTACTATACCCGTGTCCGCCATTACGGGATCACCCTGTATAGCAGATAAATGAACGACTCAGCCTTATTTTTATTGATTGAAATATTTATAGAGATTAGCATCATGACTAAATGTTTAACGATAACGCAAATGGAATGCGCTGTACAAACTGTTTGAAGTACGATTACAGTTTCCTCGTTTATTTTTTTATAGGGAAATCCAAATGCCCTTGAATTGCGTATAATCATCAGAATATTTACTGGGCTTAGTAGGTTTGAAATAAAATATTATTAGTAATAGAAATTCTATTGAATAGAAATTCGAGAAGTTGTGTACTCAGGAGTTATTTACCCCAAGCGATTAAGTAACGCAAAGGTCGTTTTCACCACTCCCGCACCATGACAAACTATCCCTACTCAAACAGTCAAACCTTCTCGACCATTTTGTGAAGACCAGAAGGTCTTTCCAAGAGAGAAAATTTCCTCCCCCCCCCCCAAAAAAAAAACTTTCTTCCTCTTGTAGTGATAATGGTATAGTCTCTGACCCAATATTGTCCATTCCTAAATATTGCCTCCCAATACCCCTCTAAACTTTTTTGAATCCAGTCTTCAATGGCCTGAGTTAGAAGACCTTTTGTCAGACCAAGTGCAGAAAATATGCCCCTGGTCTCGAGCTTCGCATAGCGATCTTCACTGTTTTCTAATCAGGCAGTCTGTTCAGCGCCTCTATTTATTCCTGGATCAGTCAGTAGTTAATACTGTATCAAGAAAATGCACTTCTAAATTTGACCTTTAAATTTGATTTATTGGAACTTACATTCATTATAATAATAATTTATAATTAATCAGTGAAAAAACATTTGAATCATAATTTTTATTCTGTATTTATTTTTGTTGTTTAGGGACATTTTATATTTATTTTACATTCAAAATTTTACGTTCAAAACTATATTATAATGCAGAAATAAATCAAATGAACTCAAAATATAGGATCGTAATAAAAAATGTGGTAAGCTAAATGGGTCACGATTCGTCTTCATCATTTCTGATGCGTCTTTTATTTTATTTATTTGCTCGACATGCTAAGTTTGAATTTCGTGACGTCATTCTTTTTAAATTTCTTATATAGGACTCCAAGGAGGTTCAAGTAAAAAATGGAGCAAAAATATCTAATTACAATGTTTAATAATCACCATGTCTTGACATTTCAATCGAGTCATACCAGAATTACATCTTTTATTAATCTCCTGGGATCGGGAAGTAGATTTTCTGACATAAAGATCTCAACTAGATCGATTTCGATGTTTATATTTGGGTCTTATTGTGTAAATATTTTTCACTAGATATTGTTTAATTATAAATGATCTAAATGAAGGGAAGTAGATATTTGCTCTAATTAATCTAATGATTATCTACTATTGCCACTTCTGGGAAAGCATCCTAGATGAAAGCGTCCAGATGAATAAGAACAAAAAATTTATTAAAAAAAATCTTCTCATGAAGAACAAGTTTAACAATCATATTTTGACAGTCCCCATAACCTAATCACCCAAACTTGATTAAAATAAGTAGGTCTGTTCTGTATAAGTATATCAACAGAACATTATCCCTTCCTATGAAACTTTATCGTCTAGGCTGCTAGCACGAAACTTCCAACAGCAGCTACGCTGGACAGTGATAGTATAACCGCATAAGCATAACATAAGACGCAGTCAGGATCACTGGGTCGAGGTTACACCCACCCGTTATAAACAATACCTCCAGGTAAATACAACATTATATTTAGTCAGAGTGATTCGCGCGTTATAACGATATAAGTATCGCCGACCGTGGAATATAAGCGTATTAAATTTGGTGTGTGTAAAGTCAAAAATAAGGTATTGATCCATCACTGGAGCCACTCCTTCAGTAGTGCGAATTGACTGATCTGTATCGGTGTTTGCGTGAGCGGTGGCGCCCTTTGGAACAATAACATAATTAAGTAAGTGTACATAATTTTCAATTTTTTAAGTTGAAATGATTAATTAGATACTAATTAATTAATTGATGAATTCTTGTATAGGTATTTATAAATGGACACTATAAATAGTTTCGTGGGGAAAACAAGTTAGATATTAGAAAAAGCTCCGTTTCTTGTTGGTATTTAATCTGAAAATACTTTATTTTATTATTTATTGAGTAAAATTAAATAATAATGCATGGAATTATATAACAAATCAATAAATGAAGGATAATGTCGCGTCTTATTGTTATTGGTAATATCTATAGACAAGCTGTTGTTTTTGATAAAATCTAAAAGGGTTGTTTTTCTTTGTGTTTGTTTGACCTACATTTTCTCTTGTAACAGGCAGAAAACATGACGAAGTCAACAATGAAAATAAAAAATAATTCGTAATCGTAAATTATAACAAATAATTATTATGGTTACCTATTTATAGGAAGATGAAGAATTTCATATACAAGTATAAGTTTAGGTATACAGTGCATTTCTTTTTTAAGTGTTGCCATACGGAATTGCATGTTAAAACTTCTACCCCATGTTTACTAATGTTGTGTGGCAACTTAGAAGTCGTTTTTAATTTTCAATAATAGTACATTTTGTCTAATTCGCAATACAATCTTGTTTTACTTATTGTTTAACGTAATTATACAGGGTCTTGACTATTTCGTGGGTCAGTATAGGGATATCGGGAAGATTAAAAGCACGGTGTAAGATAAACAGGGTGTCCCAGTTTATTCGTAAAATTCAGCCTTCGATAGAAAAAGTAATTTTAAGAAGAAATTTTTATACAACTCGCATCGAAAAGTTCTTAGTTCTTGAGATTCTTAGTTGAGTTTTCTGAAAGAAAATAATTTTTTTGAATATCTCAAAATTGGCTCAGTGGAATTTGTTAAAATTTTTCACAATAATTAAAGTACAATTACAATTACGATTACAATTGATTGAAGTACATTTTGATTTGATTCTCCCAAAGACACATTGTTAAATCTATAGTGGCGGAGATCTGGGTGCATGTGTGGTTAATTTTTTTATTAAATATTTTCTACGCCACTGATTTTAATGCAAATTTGATTCTTTTGGTAGATACCCCGTTTTGTTTAGAGGAGAAATGTCATCTTAAGTTTTTCTCATCTTATTCCACAATGTAGGAATAGTTTTTTTTAATACAACACGCTTAAATAACAATCCCAGAAATTATTGATTTCTGGTTATCCAAAATTATAGCATTAATTTTAATGATTTTTTTAAGTTGTACGGGTTCGTACATTGTGAATTTGTGGTATCTCGGAAACAGGTATACGACAAAAATTAAATTACTTTTCTACCAAAAATGTCATATATTTGCATTACAGTCAGTGGCGTAATTATTTAATCAAAAAGGTAACAACACACCCAGATCTCCGCCACAGGATTGAATAATCCTTCTTTGGGAGCATCAAATCATGTATTTCAATTAACGCAGCTACTGTAAAAAATTTTGAGAAATTTCAGCGAGCCAATTTTGGGGTATTAAAGAAAAAATTTCTTTCGGAAAACTCAACACCCTGAATCTCGAGAACTAATAACTTTTCGATGCATATTGTGTAAAAATTACTTTTTCTATCGAATGCTGAAGTTACGCTACTATAAACTGGGACAACTGTATTATACTTACACCGTGTTTAAAAGATATACAGGATTACAGGGTTGATAATATTACAAAAAATGTGCACAATTTGACACTGATTAACAATCTTAACAATCAGAAACACAATTTGGGATAACTTCAGTCGTTCCTGAAATATCCTGAAAAAACTGAAAGCTCCATATTCCTTATTTTATCGATATATCTTGTTTATTGTTGGAAATTAATGACCAATTCTTTGTAAAGGTTCATATAAGTCTTCATGAGCTATCTATATTTGACGTATCAAAAACTTTCAAGGCCGACTAGATCCCAAGAGTTTTCATAGTCAACTTTTATTTTTCTTGTGGCCGCCATATATTTATTTTTTGTAATTCGGTGTATAAAAAATCAAGAAATCACAAATGTAACAAAGGTTACATCTTTTTCATTTGTACATTTTTTTCTTTTCATTTTCCAAATGTAAGATATTTGTGATTTCTTGATTTTTTATACACGGAATTACATAAAAAAATATGGCGGTCATAAGAAAAATAAAAGTTGACTATGATAACTCCTGGGATCTAGTCGGCCTTTTTTTAAACGTCAAATATACAGGATGTTCCTAAATGCCAGGTACATATTAAAAGAGGTAATTGTTTGGCTTATTTTATCCCCAAAAGTTCATATAAACATAGGTCCGCAACCGCTTCATTGCCGATCTAAAAAAAAAAATCGATTTCTTTATAACTCCTGCAATTTTTGAGATATTTAGCTCAAATTGGAAATATAGTTTACGCTGTAGAGATTAGGGAGGACAAATCCTAAATACATCATTGCGAGAATCTTCAAGGAGTTTTTTCCCTGAAGTTTTCCCATTTCGCCCCCATTTCTCCCTCTGAACTTTTTGCGATGCGCCGCTGGTAGATTCTAAAATACAATGTGAATTTTCTGTTTTATTTAGAAACTTTTGGGTCTCCTATAGTTTTTTGCATCTGCAATTTCATCAATAAAGGAAAGAAACAATTTCTTCTAATTCGTTACACGAAATTAAATTTTTTTAAATTGTAAAACAGGCTCTGGCTTTTTTTGAATAATTTATTATTTCTATTAATTTTAACAATTTTGTCGGCACTGCCTGTTAATAATTAAAGCTTGGATAACCCTGATGTGTGATTAAAGTTTGACTAACCTCACGGAGTTGTAAATAAAAAAAACTCGAAAAAAAAAATTCAAATTTCAACATCCTTAGATCGGTAACGAAGCGGTTGCGGACCCATATTTATAAGGCAAAAGATGAATGACATGTTGTCAGACAACATGCCATTCATTTATGTTGTGCTGTGAGCAGAGGCGGAAATTGTAGACACGTGTTTCGTCCTGTTTGGGACTCTTCAGTACAATGTATCTACCAACACACAGCACAGTTTAGATCACGGATCCCGTGAGCAGAATGCAATGAAATAAAAATAAAAATAAATAAAAAGGCACGGTGGGTTAGGCTTGCGCCATAGGATACACCCCAGACAGCCATAATGCATGCCAAAAATTTTAAACAAAAACAGTTTAGATCCGTGATCTAAACTGTGCTGTGTGTTGGTAGATACATTGTACTGAAGAGTCCCAAACAGGACGAAACACGTGTCTACAATTTCCGCCTCTGCTCACAGCACAACATAAATGGATGGCATGTTGTCTGACAACATGTCATTCATCTTTTGTCTAGCAACGCCTAGTAGGGGCTTTACCTACTTCATGCACACCGGGGGGCACTGCACTCATTTTTGGCATGCATTATGGCTGTCTGGGGTGTATCCTATGGCGCAAGCCTAACCCACCGTGCCTTTTTATTTATTTTTATTTTTATTTCATATTTATAAGAACTTTTAGGCATAAAATAAGCCAAAGAATTACCTTCTATCATAATATGTACCTGGTATTTAGGAACACCCTGTAGATAGCTCATAAAGTCATAACGACTTATATGTGAACCTATACCTACAAAAAAATATTCATTCATTTTCAACAATAAAAAAGATTATCGATAAAATAAGAAATTATGAAGTTTTTAGTTTTTTCGGGATATTTCAGGAACGACTGAAATTATCCCAGATTTTGTTTCTGATTCTCAATCATTGTCAAATTGTGGACATTTTTTTAATAGTTTTAACATGCAATTCCCTATGGCAACACTTAAAAGAAATGCACTGTATCTCAAACAACATGCAGCTACAAGGTTTTTTAAAAGCTTTTACTTCTCAAAATATTGTTCATAAACTCAAGGTGATCGAGATTTTCAAGATTATACCAGCGGCTTTAATGTCGATGACATTAAAAAAAAGATATCCGCCCAGTGTTAGTTTTTAGTCAGTTTGTCTGAATCATCATCAAAATAACTAATTTTGTACGTTCTTTAGCAATAATAAAATATTAATTAAATGTTTTACACGTATCATCTGAAATTTAATCACAAACAAAAAATTTTTCTATTTTAAAAATTTATTACAGACTTTTTCTCTTGGCTTAATTCTTTTGTCAATTGATTTTCACAGTATGTCAAATGATTTTTTTTTATTTTGTCTATCTATCAATGACGTCGTTGATCTACGAGTATCAATCAATTTCCTTTTATGTCAAATTGGTTTCACTTACTTCGTATCAATTGTTTTTCCTTACGTGCAGTACCAGTATTATAATTATTATTGTTATTTATGTATCAAAGGCATTATCATTCAGCAATTCAGTAATGACAATGATGCAAACAAGAACTTATTTTTCATACTAAATTGCAAACTAAATGCAATGATTTTCTTACGCAACTGTTGAATAGGTAGGAATTCTAGGATTTCAAGTTACCTACTTTTGCGCTGCTGGACAAGACGATTGTTGTTTATTATCGTCATTATATCGTGTGATCCACAAAATTTTTCATCAACTAGTGCCTTGAATAAAATGAAGCATATATGCCGTTCACTTATTATAAAAGAATTGGGTTATGGTGTAGGGTGATAGAAATCACTGGGTATAACCGCTGTCAATCATTGGCTGGAGTTGGGTTATGTCTCTTTTTTATGAGGTTGAAGTTTTATGACAACCAACAGGACATAGTTGCAAAATGGATTTTTGATATTTTTGCTATTCTTCTTATTATCTTTACGTCTTTATGGACTTTTTATTTTGGAACCTTTAGTCACGTATTTTATGATATTGCAATCTTTATCTAGAAAGCAAACTCGTCAAATCTAATTAATTTTTTCGATTCAGCAGGTTTAAATGGGCAGAGTGTGCTTCCATAAAGCTTTAATTGTTGCCTAATTTACCTTAAATAATATTTAAACAATATTTCAAGAATCGCTAAATGAAATAAACATTCCATTCAATATTCAATAATGTTGCAAGGTACATTTTTTGAGTGTCATGTAAAAATGTAAGTTACAACGTTACTCCGACCAATGCTCCAATTAAAGGAACTCTTAATTATAAAATAGATCAGAAATTAGTAATTACTTATTTATTATTAAAAAATAGAACATTAGGTAGGTACTGAATCGGCCAATCGGCTACGGTCATGGTGATTGGCGATCTTATTATGGTGATTGCCGTTTGGATCCATTCTGGTAGATCCATGTTTCGTCCAGGTACACGAACGTTACATTTTCACTCGAATTTTGATATTGTAAGTATTTTCTTAGAAAGGTAATTTCGGATGCAACGACATGTTTTTGTTCACAAAGAATTTTGCGTCCGTTCACATATTTATACTTATAGCCAAGAGATTTAAGAATTTTAAATAAACTAGTTCTCCCCTTTTCAAAATCCAAATCTTTACGTTCGTCTTCCAAAAGTTTTCCTACAGTAAAATGTTCGTTTTTCCAGTTATATTGCCAAATCAGTCGTTGCAAATCTTTCCGAAACATAAAATTTTCATAATTATTGTCTGGTTTAGGTCGTCTGCCCGTTTCAATCGCACTTACTGAATACTAGTCTATAAAAGAGGAAAATTACGTAACATCATTTTATCAGGTGTACACTTAATAATACTTACACCCCAAATGTGTTTTACTTTCAAAATTACTTGACGTTCACTTAGGTTTTCATTTTCAGATTTAAATAACTTGAATGCCTTTTTTATACGAATTTTTTCTTCAATCGATATTAATTTCGGCATTATGAAATTTATAATGTCAAAAAATTAATATTTATTTGGCAGTTCAAGAAAAATTTGTCCGAATAAAAATTATCCTAGATAATCTACTAAAACTTCAATTAGACAACAGGGCTGTTAATCAGCTGAGGCAATTTGAGCGATTTGACACTTGTCGGTGTTTACTTAACCTTCAATACCTTGATCAGCTGATATTGTCAGTCAAGATCTAGGGAGTTTTCATTTTTGTAAACCTAAAAACAAAAGGTCATGGCCTACCAATGCTTTTTTAATATGTGAACGGCATATACCTATACTTTATTTTTTATTTAGATGGATTCCACCAAGTCAAAATTCTAGGGGAACGATTGGCAACAAGACTGATTAGGTTGGTTATGGTGATAGTTGTTACTAAAATAGTCACTAGAATGGTTACTAAATTAATTTAGGTTATGTTGATTAGTTGAAATGTCAATTTATTTCAAAATTTAAAATTCGAAATAGCAATTTTTATTAGAGGTAAAAATTGGTAGGATTCCAAGAGGTAAATTGGAAAATTTTAGAGACTTGTAAGTGTAAGTACCTATAGCTATTTACTCTTATAAGTCTTATGTATGTAGGATTAGACCGATTCCTTCTTAGTTTTATGTAAAAATGTTGAAAATAGAAGATCTATTATTGACAAATAGAGGTACTTACATTAAGTATATTTAATCATTTTTTAAAATTTCTCAAGGAATATTTCAAGGAATCTGATTAAACTGTATTTTTGATTAATCTGGAGAAACATTGTTTAGAGCATGCATTTGATGATTCATTCTTTTCTTTCTTTTGAAATAAATTTATCTGCCTGAGCATTTTAATAATTTTGAATTTGATAATTTGGTTTGTCAATTTGACAACTTCAACTTTTCAAGTTTCTGGTGTTTCGCTGTGACTAGAGTACCGACTGAGGGAGGACCCAGACCTAGTTTTCGCAAAACGTCATTGGATATAGTCAATCCAAGCAACAGTTAAATTTATCTTCAAAAAACGAATAACTATTAAAAAAGGACTATTTTCGAAGAAAATAAAGTAATTTGAAGTTTTTAATTTGCGTTTTATAACAGTGCAACTTACAACAATCATGGAAACATGTTTTGCAGGTGACGTCATAGCCTATACCCGATTCGGGGAATGTTGCCGTCACTTTAGTCACAACGTAAATTTTTTGCCAAGGTCAAGAATACAGGCTTACCATCCGACAATATGAAAATAACTGTTTAAAGATTGCACAGGGTACCAACTTGACAGCTGTTTGACAAGTCCATCTAAATAAAAAATAGACTTTATGTCTGTCAAAAAAAACACAAACACTTGGAAGGTGTGTAATTGAATTATAATTTAAGGATAATTAAAAGGATAATTTTTTCATGTAGGTACCTAGGTACATTTATTTAAGAAAAAATACTGCGTGTTTCGAACCCCGGTTTATTGGGGCTAACTTGACCTACCTACAAGAGCTTTTGAACGTGCACGGGATAGCTATCCAAAAGCGAGAGAATCTAAAATGCTCACTGGCAACTTCATGTCCATAAAATTGCGTCCTATTAAAGACCAGCTTCCATAAATTGGTCGGGCTTTTACACTTTTAAACTGACAATGAAAACATTTTTGTTTCGCAATATATTTTACCCAAACATTTGCCAATGTTTTTATACTTTGTATGACTAGCCTTTAAAATAATTTCACATTAAATTTTATTAAAGAATTGGGCAATAAATGCAAAACAAAAGTATTTAAAATCTTTGCCAATTGTTATAAAATATTACATAACAATAATGAATAATAAAATCAATAATTAGAAATCGTAAAAATTTATTGTAGTTATTTTTACGGATCAAAACATTTGATAAATTCTTAGTCCTCCTTTAGCGAATTCCTAAAGGATGACGTTAATGGATTATAAAGGTATTTATTTCTAGGTATTGTATATTTGATCAGATGATGTCAAAATTTAATACCTCTACATTTGTAAACATACCGGGTGTCCCATTAGTGCGGGATTCTTCTCTGGCAGCTTCACTTTTGAAGCTATAAAAAAAGATGAGGGAGAAAAATTGTATGGTTTGAAGAGACCTTCAACCTAAAATAATTTTCAGCTATACAGGATGGCCCAATATCGCTGTACGCCTTACAACTTTGTTATTTTAAATAGGACACCCTATATATTATTACATTTTCAGATTATCTGAAAAAAATCATTAAGAATGGTTTTCACAGTTTCAGTATAATGTGAATAGTTTTTGAGTTATAAACAAGTGAAAATTGCCATTTTCCATTTTCGAAGCAGCTTACAATGAAAACGGCTCAAGACAGCAGAAAAAGGTTTACATGTCCCTATCTTAACTTTTTACAAGGTATCCTATGATGTGGATGAAATTGTTATACAGGGTGATGAAAATTTTCAGATTTTTCATCACCCTGTATAAAAATTTCATCCACATCATACCACACCTTGTAAAAAGTTAAGATAGGGACATGTAAACCTTTTTCTGCTGTCTTGAGCCGTTTTCATTGTAAGCTGCTTCGAAAATGGAAAATGGCAATTTTCACTTGTTTATAACTCAAAAACTATTCACATTATACTGAAACTGTGAAAACCATTCTTACTGATTTTTTTCAGATAATCTGAAAATGTAATAATATATAGGGTGTCCTATTTAAAATAACAAAGTTGTAAGGCGTACAGCGATATTGGGCCATCCTGTATAGCTGAAAATTATTTTAGGTTGAAGGTCTCTTCAAACCATACAATTTTTCTCCTTCATCTTTTTTTATAGCTTCAAAAGTGAAGCTGCCAGAGAAGAATCCCGCACTAATGGGACACCCGGTATAATTATAAAAATTCCTTACCTGCAAAATAATATAAATCTCTACTATATGTGTAATCAAATCATCTGAAGCATCTTTAACATAAATAAAAAAATACTTTAGGATCAATTTTTTTTTAAAGTTATTACAAAAATTACATGAAGACTTTATATCTGAATGAATTAAAAAATTATAATAATTTGAGATCTAAAATTTCATTTTTTTAAGGAAATTAAAATTTCGGTAGACAAGAGAGACCGTAATTCAAAGTACGATTTGTACCATTTTTAGTACTTACCAATTGACTTTAAATTTAAATATTGTCTTTTCTTTTGAAATTCAGCGTCCTGTCTAGTACGTCTAAGTAAATTTAACCTTATTGCTTCACTACTACATTTAATTTAGATAAATCGTTCTTTCTTTTATGAGCATTCATATATTTTATTTCGATCTATATTAGCATACCATTAATCTAAATCTAATGGCGATCAAGATATTTGGTTTATTATCTTTTAATTATAAATAAAATATGAAGCAGTCAAAAATAGGATTTGAAAATGCAATATGTCACGTCTATTATAACATCGCGTTAACGCAGGTATACTAAATTGGCATTATTATGCACTAATTAGAATTAATAATGTCAATTAATCATTGCCAATTAAAAATGTCATTACAAAAATTGCATCAAATGATGTCAGCTTGGAGAATTCGTTTTGTCCTTAAATCACTAAAAATCGCCACTAATGAACGACAAGGACAACTAGTGTTATGGCAGCCTTTTCTCCCTCTACGTTTCAATTTTATTTATATAAACTGATTTAAATTTGCCATAAACCCAAATTACAAATTATTATCTTCCTCTTTCACACTCAATAAGTCATTGATTTCAAAGTTGATTTTTATTTAAATAAACCTTTATTCACAATCCCTCTAATCCTCGAAGCTTTCACGTCCTTCCAATTCTATAATAATTAACTTCGCTTTCTTCTCTCGAACTTCATTCGTTTTCTATTTAGTTTCGAATCTTCCAATCTTGTCTCGTTCTTCTTCTTCTTAGCGTGCCTTAGCCACTTTACTTTGTCTGCTGCTGTTCTGAAGAGTTGTATAGCCGTTTTTCCGCTCCATTGTCTCAGGTTTTTCACCCAGGACATCTCGCTTCTTCCCGGTCCTCTTTTTCCCTTCACTTTTCCTTGTATGGCCAGTCGCATCAATTCATATTTCTCGTTTCTCAGTATATGACCAAAGTAGCTCAAAGAAAGCATTATCATGATTTTAGTCTTTTTTGTGTTCAGAGCCATTCCATATCTCTCACAGTATTAGGTGGTACGATCAACCAAGACCTGCAACCCTTCCTTCCAGCGCTTCCTTAAACATCCTACCGAGCATAAATTAGAAAGTAGTGGGGATAGTACTGTTATGGTATTCCTTACCCCCCTTATCTCAATTTATTATTATGAATTCTATTTAAAAAAAATTAATACCATAAACAACAAAATTTTTAATAAAGTTATTCTCTGAGGACACTCTCTTTCTCAGGTGGGTTCAGATAAATTTTTCAATATATTTTCTAAGTTTGAATCAAAATAAAATATAAAAAAATTAATTTGAAATTATTATTATTATTATTTATAACTTGTAACTTACAAAATTTTAAATAAAGGAAAATCTAACCTACCTCGAGCTCTCTGAATTTGAAAATTTCTTATACTGTAAAAATTTTAATTAAATACAATTCCAAATCTTACAATTTCCTTCTTCTTTATAAACCTTTCTCTAGTCCTCTGCTTCTCTTCTTTTTTAACTCTTTCTCTTACCGCACTTTTCAAAAATTCTCAAACTGCTCTCCGACACCGTCTCTTATTATCCCTTGTCCTTTCCAAATAAAGCTTCTATCTTGTTCTCGTAGTCTTTCTCTTTTTCTTACTGCTTCTCTTCTATTTACTAATCAATCTTTGCTTTGCGTTATTTATCTTCTTTCTGCTTTCAAATTCTGCTCTTTCTCTAGTCCCTCTGCTTCTCTTCCATTTACTAATAAATATTTGCTTTCTGTTACTTTATCTTCTTTCTGCTTTCAAATTCTGCTGTATTTCCTTTTGAAAAAACTCTCTTCTTTTATCATTTATTCCTCTCTCAATTTCTCCTTTCTCTAGTCCCTCTGCTTCTCTTTAATTCTTCTAAATCATTATATTACATTTTTTAACATTATTTCTCACTGACGTTCTTTCAAATTTTTTTTCATTCATCCTTCTTTTCTCGTTGCTATCAACATTCTCCTCCTTCACTTTTTTTTTCACTCCTCATTTTTTTCAAACAATCCAAATTTTATTTCTTATTGACATTTATAATAATTTTTATCTATTACAAGTCATAAACTTCATTGTCACAATAATAAATCTAATTTAAACTCGAAATCTCTACCTTCCTACACCTGAATCCAATTTTCTATAACAGTACATATCCTTGCCGTACTCCCCGTCTTATAGGTAGGTAATTCTCTTGACTTTTATTGGGCTATTCGTATTAAGGCTTTTCTGGTGTTGATACAAATTGGCGATTATTTTTGTATCCTGATTATCGATTTCTGTGCCCTATAGTATGTCTATCAGTTTCTTGTGCTTTATTTTGTCAAAAGCTTTTTCAAGGTCAACTAGGCATACTTATAGGTCGTATTTAATATCATCCTGACATCGTTCTATAGTAGGATTAACTTTAAAAAGTCAGATGTGACGTCTTACTAACCGTCCGAATTAATATTTTTAATTTCACCAGAAAATGTCAAACAGTTAATTGTCAAGTTGTGAACGAGCGTAATAATTATTGAAGGAATCATTCAAAAAATTAATTGAACCGCTTACGTCAGTTTGAGAGCCACTGACAACTACATAAAATTTATTCACGTAATGACATTCTATCCTCTCTGTTGTGCATTTAATTCTCATTCAAAACCAATGTTGACGCATACTTATTTATGCGGGATGGAGTGTTTAGACAAACTGGACGGTTACTATAAAAACACGTACATGAAACAAAATAAATCGAACTATCAAATGGAGGTGTATTCTTAATCGATACGTATGACTTTTTAGACTTTATTGGACTATATAAGCGTTTTTATGGTAAATAAGTACCGCTTCTCTAGTGTCAAAGCCTTTTCTGAATCCCAGTTAATTTCCGGCTGTTTTTCTCGTCCAGTTCTCGTTGCTTCTCTAAATTTTAGAAATAATTATTGTTAGTACTTCTTCAATTTTCTCTTCTACAGCTTCACTTCCCTTGCTTATAATCACAATTCTTTGATCACTATTGGGTTTTTAAATTTAATTTTTAAGCCCAAAATTTTATTGACATCTTGTCTTTTCTTTTGAAATTCAGCGTCCTGTCTAGTCTAAGTAAATTTAACCTTATTCCTTCACTACTACATTTAATTTAGATAAATTGACATCTCTTTCTCTTCTTTCTGTTGATTATATTTATTTCCAAAAATAATTAGTTTCTTCCTGCTCCATTCCCTTTCGGACAGCTTCTTTCTTATTAATTCCCTAATCATCTTTTTTTTTTCGTTACTATCTAACATAATCTTTTTTTCCCTTCATTCAGTTTTTTTTTTATTCTTTTAACAACCACCAAATATTTTTATTGACACTTACAATTTTCATTATTAATAGGTATATTTAATATAATTATTGTTACAAGTTATTAATTTGGTTGTCACATTATTTAAATTTTTATTCACAACTGAGATTATAATTTTTTCTCTTTCTCAGTGCATGACAAAATTGAGCTGCGATAAAATAGCGCGTGACACAATAGCACTGCGAGAAAATAGCGCGTGACAAAATATAGCGCTGCGACAAAATAGCGCGTGACAAATAGCGCTGCGACAAAATAGTGCGTGACAGAACATAGCGCTGCGACAAAATAGCGCGTGACAAATAGCGCTGCGACAAAATAGTGCGTGACAAAATATAGCGCTGCGACAAAATAGCGCATGACACAATTGCGCTGCGACAAAAAAGCGCCTGACAATTATATTAATAACTGTATTAATAACAGCGCTATTTTTCACGTGCTATTGTGTCGCAGCGTTTTTTTGTCGCAGCGCTATTTTGCCATGCGCTGTTTTGACGCAGAACCTTCACTAAATTATAGAAATTCCTGAAAGTGATAGGTAATAAAACATACAGCTTTTCTTGAAGGTGTAAATTATTTACTGCTACCAAAATTTATTTGTAAAAAATGTATTTGTAAATAAATGTAACATCATTCAAGTCTGCATTATTACCATATATGCGTTTATTGTTTTCTGATATAAAAAACTGCAACTCTGTTGAAACTAATGACCGGAAGGAGGCCTTGATCGTGCGTTTTAAATTATTTTGTCTTGCAATAAAAAAATCATGTCAACAGAATTTTTTTGACTGCAGTTACATGATCATCACATTCTCTATAAAATTATGCTCGATCTTTTATAATAAAGTTGATGGCCTTCATTTTAAGTTGTTTCATTATACATTTACTTTAATTATTTTATCACAAGTTAAAATACTAATAAATGACCACAAATTTCCTGTTGATGTTAAATGTTGTTGATAACGAAGTCCTATTGTAGGAAGCTACAACTAGCCTTAGAGACGGGAACGCTAATGGAGTAAAATTGAATTAAATTTAACGAGCTATAAATATGTATCTCTGTAATAGAAAATTGTAAAAATAGTAACTTATATTATTATGTAATTGAGAGCAGTTGTTCCCATAGGGTATCATATTATGGAGTATGATTCATATATTCATATATCTACGTCATTCGTTAACACAGTATCTCATTTTTATGTGTAACACAAAACAAACATCAATAAAATGTTTTCAAACAATCTCTGAAAGTACAAGTTGTAAATATTATTGCAAAATGTACATTGCCATGCAGACAGGTATATTTTTATAAGACTACAATAATAAGACTGAACACCATAATTATGAATGATACGTGTAAGTTTATACATGAATGTACCTATTGTGTTTCAATTACCCGCAGTTTTAAATAGTCATATTTAAGTATTACTCATATTTTAAAAGAAAACAATCAATTTCTGGAGGACACCTGAAAAAATGATATTTGCTACGGTAATTTCTATAGTTCTTTTACCGTACGTACCAAATAATACATTCGAGCATTCATTTTTACATAGCAGTTAACATGATTTCGAAAGATTTTTTATTCGGATTGCCTCAGAATAGGATGACACAGCGCCTGGTATCCCACCTAGATGAGCCCAGGTTCGAAGAATGTCGAAATTATTCGAAGGATTTCAACTTTTGGACTTTTGGCATTAGCATCGGATCGAGAAGTGTCCAGTTTTGATGTTATGTTATTATAGAAAAGAATAAACTAGTCACACTTGAAACTTCTTTTGAAACTTCTTCTGTATCATTTTAAAATATTGAGATTTAAAAAAATCTGGTAGAGTAGAGTTCCGCTAATCCGATCCCCCCTGATACGATTCAGATTATCTGGACTCTACTGTATAATGCAAAAAATGTCTTTCACTAGAATCACGAGAATCACGAAAAAGCAAAAAACAAAATAATCTTTAAAAATAAAAATTAAACTTTATAATTAAAAAAAAAAATTTACATTAAGTTAAAATTCATAAATAATAAAAGAAATTGAACAAAATTAATAATGAGTATGACCACCTCTGACTCTTAGCACCTCGGCACAACTGTCTGGCATTGACTTTATCAGCGAAGTAATCAAATCTTGATTAATATAATTATTCCATTCTTCTTGGAGTTGCAGAGCCAAATGCTTCAAGATTTTCCGCTGGTCCTCGAGCTAGCAATCTTCGTTTAATTGCTGGTATTGTATAGTTCCTACTTATTGTATAGTACAACCGAGATTGTATGTAAAATAGCAGTTATTCGCACCCTTTATTTGGCATTTGCTATTGGATGTATGTAAATAAATAAATTAATTAATTAATAATGCTCTAAATATGTTTAATGGGGTTAAGATCACCACTATTGTCTGACCACTTAATTACTTCAAGATTATGTTCATTGAAAAAATTCTGGCAGTATGAGGTCTTGCATTATCTTGCTGTAAAATAAAATTGGGACCCACCAGATTCGGAAAAGGAATAACAATAATTGGTTCAAGGATCTCATCAATGTTTCGTATAGCCACCATAGCAGATCATTATAGACCTACTACTATAGTAGGATTAACTTTAAAAAGTCAGATGTGACGTCTTACTAACCGTCCGAATTAATATTTTTAATTTCACCAGAAAATGTCAAACAGTTAATTGTCAAGTTGTGAACGAGCGTAATTATTGAAGGAATCATTCAAAAAATGAATTGAACCGCTTACGTCAGTTTGAGAGCCACTGACAACTACAGAAAATTTATTCACGTAATGACACTCTATCCTCTGTGTTGTGCATTTAATTCTCATTCAAAACCAATGTTGACGTATACTTATTTATGCGGGATGGAGTGTTTAGACAAACTGGACGGTTACTATAAAAACACGTACATGAAACAAAATAAATCGAACTATCAAAAGGATGTGTATTCTTAATCGATACGTATGACTTTTTAGACTTTATTGGACTATATAAGGTATCACTTCCAAATAACGTCCCCCTAGACGTCTGTAATAAATTTTATGCAAGAGCATCAATGTTTTAGAGACAAAATCTGGATTTATCGGTAAAGAGCCCTCTACTTCATTCTTCCGAGTTCCAGTTGTTATGCTGGTGTCCAAAAATTCTCCTAGCTCTTATTCGATGCGGAAGAATGTTAAATCTGGAACAACAACTGCACTTCGTGACATAAGCTGTCTTTCATATGGAGCCTGTTCTGTACTGTCTGTGTTGATATATACCTACCAGTGGCAGTGATAACAAAATGGTGATGTCTCAGCTGTGAAGTGATTACGTTCTTTGTTGCAGGGATAATTTGACCAAATGACAATCTTCTCGAGGGGTAGTTATTCTCTGTCGTTGCGGGGAGGGTTCTAAGAATAATGCCGACTTCCAGTAGGAACCTAATCCACAATCTGTAAATTACGTACCGGTTGAAGCAACTTAGTGGAGAGGGTCTGTCAAAAAAAGGCTCCATCCGCCGTGGACTAGAGAATTTTTTTTTATTTTTTTTTTCATAAAGTTGGACCCCCGCTTCATTTTGGTGGCATTTTCAAAAATTTAATCGACGCCCTGGTGGAGAAATGTGCATGCAAAGACATCGGCAATGGGTTTTTTGCACATAACTCGCTTAATTCAACTCTGAGCATAGTAAATACCCTGTCGAAAAATGAAGAGCTCTCGAAGACGCGTAATTTGAACTTTGATTGGTCCAAATCGGTCAAACGGTTCTCGAGATATCGCATTTTCAATTTTAAGGCCCTTTCTTCAGGGTTCCGCCGCGGTGTAAATACACCGCCGTCCGTGTTCGCGTGTTTTGCATGGAAAAAATCCACTTAGGGACTTAATTTTTTTTTTCATCGACAGAAAGCAGTGTCCTCAATGATGCCTGAAATTTTGAAGTCGCTTCTCGATTAGAGGGGGAGGGGGAGGGGAAATCATAATTAAAATTCAAATTGCTATAACTTTCGCTAATATTGGGGCCTTGGGCCCAACCAATGGGAGATGACACTTTGGAATGCCTACTTTAAAATGGTATTTTTTTTTTGATTCCGCCAATATTGGCAAGATGCCCGCAGAAAAACCGATTTCCTTCCCCCCTTTTTTTTTCTTAAAACTGTTTTTTTGCCATGAAAGAAGGGGGTGTGGGTAAAATTTTTTTCGCCATCAGACGGGAATTTTTTTTATCTTTGATTTGAGCCTCAGTACACCTCGATCGGACCATTATTAAGGTCACAGGGTCACCAAACGCGTTTGGTCCTGTAGAATGGCAAGGATTAGGGTTAGCGGGTTCCGCTACGCGGCATTTTTTAGGGCTAAGTGTCCCCTTTCAAGATTTTCTTTCCCCATGTCGCTTTCTCAATTAAGGCCTGCACGCGGACGTGATATGTAAACCAATTAATCTAGCCGCGGAGCAGCGAGAGCCGGGGGCGGAGCCTAGCGCTCCCTCTCCTTTCTCTCTTCTCTCACAGACACACACGCTTTTCCACATTTTTTCCATGCAAAACACGCGAACACGGACGGCGGTGTATTCGCACCGCGGCGGAACCCTGAAGAAAGGGCCTTAAAATTGTAAATGCGATATCTCGAGAACCGTTTGACCGATTTGGACCATTCAAAGTTCAAATTACGCGTCTTCGAGAGTTCTTCATTTTTTGACGGGATATTTACTATGCTCAGAGATGAATTAAGCGAGTTATGTGCAAAAAACCCATTGCCGATGTCTTCGCATGCACATTTCTCCGCCAGGGCGTCGATTAAATTTTTGAAAATGCCACCAAAATAAAGAGGGGGTCCAACTTTATGAAAAAAAAATCAATAAAAATTCTCGAGTCCAAGGCGGTTCGAAAGTTAGACCCTCTCTACTAACTGGGCTACGTATATATCCTTCTTACAATAATGTGACAGCCCTAGCAACTTAAATCAAATCAAGTTGTCTTCTTGCTACGATAAGGTCTTCCTAGTGCGTCGCAGGGATGGGCATGTAAACAATTCAATTGTTTACACAGTTAATTTTTATGTAATGAACGTGAAGAATGTAAACAATGTAAACAATTAATTGTACTATGAAATAAGGTTATGAAATCTTAGATTTAAAAATTTATCATGCACTTACTGATCGTCATTTTTTAGAATAAAGTTCTTCATAAATTAAATAATAAAACGGTTCATTGATTTGCATGTTTATATGTTTATAATAATAGTTGGGTTCAGTTGGCTCAATTGCCGAATGACTACTTCCTGTTTCTACTTCTTCCGAGACTTCTTCTTCGTTCTGCTTTGCCTATGCTTAGAAGCGTAGGTACCAGAGACGTGAAAGTGTAGTAAGCTAATACAAATGAAACTTAACTAAACTATCTTATCAATCTTGTGCTCAAGCATCAATAAACCTAACTTGTGTACATTTGACATGTGAAACTTTTCACAGCAGTGACGTCACTGACCGCAGTGACAGCGACAGCTGACGCCATTGTTTAAATTCTTTACATTGTTTGCACATTCTTCACATTGTTTACCTATTATTTACATTGTTTACATATTATTTACAAGAAAATTGTAAAGAATATTTCTTTACACGTAAACGTCCATCCCTGGTCCCTGGTGCATCGTTGTTCTTTTAATTTAACCCGGATTTCACACTTTATTACATACTTATAGTTACTTATAATACTTATTACTTTAGCTGATATTAAATACTGTCATTTTTAACATAAAAGGATGCAATGACATTTTTTGCATTATACAGTAGAGTCCAGCTAATCCGGATCATATTTGGAGGGGTCGGATTAGCGAGACTCTACTGCACTACATTTATATAAAGCTCAATATTTCAAAATTACACAGGAAAAGTTTCAAATGGATCTTCAATTGCATTAAAAATTTATGATCATTTAAGTGATAGCTATTTCATTGTGACTAGTTCATATCGTACACCAAGAATAGATATTATCAAAAAAAGTAGAGAAAATGTTTGTTGTATTTCTTCCTTCATAGGATTCCGAATTTAAGGAAATAAAAACATTATAGTCATATTAAATTAAATTAAACATGGCACTACATCCTACCTCAATAGGGTTGATAGAGAGCATGTTTAAAAATGTAAAAAACATCGACATAAGATAAAGGCGCTTTATTTCTTCTAATTATTTTAAATTGCCATTCTTAATGAATATTATCGCGAAACCTGACCTACTTTAATGTATCCGTTAAAAAGTAATATGACTTGATATGAATTTCCGTAACGCTAGTAGTTAGTTACATTGAATATTCCTTGAAAGATTTTTGTCGAGTTGAGACTCCAATACCTATCTCTGCGCTAACCTCATAGTTTCAACTAATTTATTTCGTTGTGTAAATAGGTAATTAATAATTTTTAATTAACTTTCAGCATGTCTCACACGGTTACAGTAACGAGAACAACGACAACTACGACCACCTCAGCATTGATCCTGAACATAGGATACTTGAAGTCTTGGTCTGGAATATTTAAGCTGTTCCAGTTGGTAAGCATTGCTTTTTTATTTTACGATCGAGTCTGGTTTTGCAAATAGGTCATGACGTCAGTTTCGGTGTATTTGTAGTTGATTTAAAAACAATTAAATAAACGATTTCTCATGGGAAACTAAATATAGAAAATATGGCTCTGAGTAATACTCATTGATCGATGTTGAAACTTCAAAACAAGAATAAGCATCTTTGCAGATTGAAAGTTTAATATCTTCTAGAACGTTTATTTTTTATAGATTGATTGAGGAAGATGCACAATAATATGTAGAAGATCTTATATGTTATAATAATATGTAGCAGAGCTTGTAGAAGAATTATAAAATCCAGATTAAGGTTCATGGCCCACCTGGTAAACATCGTGGTAAAATTGAATTAAAGTGCACACATGATTTTTATTTTTATTCTTGTGGGGAACCTGATAAGCTAACCTACATTATTGAAGTTTGGTTTGCAATATTAAACAGTTGGGAAGCTCCTGATGTTCTAAGTAAAGGTAATATTAATAAAATTTATTATTATAAAGAGCCGAACGGTGGCTCTTTAGAAAAGAAATGCCATTTTTAGGTCATTCGAATTATTATTGTATTAGAAGGTCTCAATTAAGGTTCATGGTTTATACAAGCTACTGCATTAGAATGTTGGTAATGCTAAAAGACATTAAATAGCTATTTGAGCTTTTAATTGAAGCCACACATTATAGGTAAATATCGAAACCTAAAACTGTTAGGGATTGAAACTAGGAACTGGTAGGTACCTAACTGGACAGCCAAAATCGATGGTCATTTGTGAAATCGTATTTTAAGCATAAAAAAGAGAAAAACTCTTTTCAAAATGCGGCTTCGTTGAGGAAATATTTTCAAAAATGTAAAAGTATAAGGCTGCTAAAAATATTTATTTTTCAGTAACTGGACAGTCAAAATCGAACGACGCCATAATATATACCTATATAAAATCTTATTTTTTAAGCATAAGTAGAGTTCTTTTCAAGATGAGGCCTCATTTAGAAAATGTTTCCAAAATTATTGTAAAACCAACGCTGCTAAAAAACGTATTTTTTAGTAACTGCACATCCAAAATCAAACGCCCTGTATAAAATCGTATTTTAAGCATAAAACAAAGCATAACTTTTTTGAAGAACAGGCCTCGTTTTAGGAAAAATCTACAAAAATGTAAAACTAAGGCCCCAATAAAAATATGTTTTATTTAGTAACTGAACAAAAATTTTTGGAAAAATTTACAAAAAAGTTATTCTCACTTGTATGCCTAAAATACGATTTTATACATGAAGTTCGTTTTGGCTGTCGAGTTACAAAAAAAAATAACATTTTTACAGTACTCTTTGTTTTATATTTTAGAAAATATTTCCTAAACTAGGCTTGATCTTGAAAAAAGTTATTCTTTGTTCTATGCTTAAAACAGGATTTTATACATGACGTTTTGTTTTGGCTGTCGAATTACCAAAATCATCATGTATACCGTGCGAGTACTGCTGAGTCTTTATCGGCGAATTATTGCGGATATGGTAAATTGTGTCAATGGGATTGTTTGTCACAATACCAACAATAATTTATCATTATCAGTATGGCCCATACTGTATGGGAGTGAATCTCAGATCTGAAGTTGATGGGTATGACTATTGAGGTATGACGTCATTAATTTCGGTTTGGCGATTGGAGGAGTGGGAGTGAGATAGTGGCCATACGATCTGCTTAATAGGTTCCGAAGTTAGGGTACGTTGTTGCTGCCCAAAATGTAAAAAATCTTTCATTTCAGAGAGCAGATTAATTAAGTTTGTAGAATCTCAGTTTGGGTCTGGAGTTCAGTTAGAGGAAGACCAAGATCGTGGGTTCAATACTGGCTCGGCCCGCAATATTTTTCAATTTTCTATAATGTTTATGAAAAATACAATTTCTATTGTTTGAGGTGGTTGTGGCCAATGGAATTGGCGAAAAGGGCCTTGAAGGCCTAGTCACTTGAACTCCTTCCCTCCATACCTTCACTCATTTGGAGGAAGACTTTTTAAAAGATTTTGCCACTCGACATCCTTAATAGGCATTTTTAGCCGGCGTGTTAAGATACACTGCTGTGTTAAGAGCATTTATTTCTTGGAGCATTTCCCTTTATTGGACTTAAAAAATATTTGCTAGATGGACTGGAATATATTAATAAAAGGAGTTCAAAATTTGCGAAATCTTAACCTTTAAAAGGATTTTACCGCTTCAAATATTATCAATTTTATTAAAAATTTTTTGGAAATTTTAATTTTAATTATTATTGCCTTCGACATTTTGAAATAACGTTTGTTAATTATATTTTTCTAAAAAAAAAGGACAGGAATGGAGTATTGGAATAATATATGGAATAATAACATTATATTAGGTGTATATTGCATGATTAAAAAATCTTTTAATAATGATAATTTAAAATAAAGCGTTCATAAACGATTTCATGACAAAAATACTAAATAATCAAATTTTCTAAAAAAAAACATTCCGTGAAAAAAACATTAAGGAATTTTGAAGAGTACATTTTCTAAAGTTTTTATTACTTACCTATTATTCCCTTTTTCTAAATCTTTGACGATAAAAACATAACGAATCTATTTTTGTCTAGTAACTTCCTGAGAATTACGATATCGTAAAAATCTCCCATCAGATCAATTTTAATTTTAGGATAAACCCAAGCAAGGTTTCATGAACACAGCAAATTTATTTATAATTTTGATTTTCCAACGACCCAGATAATGTTATTTTGTAAGCATATAACATATGACAAGTAAAAATAAAAACGGGTGTTGTATAATCGAGCTACAGAAGGTGGGAATTAATCTTTCTGGTGGTGATCTCCAGCTGTCTTGGATTAAAATATTTTTATTTATGACTTTTAATGTCGAATAGTGTTCATTACAGGCTGCCCATCGGTATTAATAGAATAGTACAATATCTTTTGAATATTTTCTTTCACTTTTTTTTAATTTGCATATCTTTTTTTTTGTCAATCAAAGTGTTTTTATGTATTTAAATATCAACATACAATTTTTATTAATTTTTGAAATTAGCTATAAATAAATAGGTACAGCCAAGTAAAATTCTCAAGATGTGCTTGATTATATAAAAAAAATTGTTTTGATTTTTTTTTGGTTAGAAAACCAAAAGTACTATATTTCACACCAGATTACATTAAATCTGTCATATTCTATTTTATGGGCTGTATCATGCTTAAGATGATATAAATCATTTCCACGGCAATTTTCCTGACATAGTCATAATGGCGACCTGCATAACTACAATCTGAGGTCATCAGCTTTACATTTATGACCTAGACACACATACAAATGAACTTGATTAAGTCATATAGGTAATTCGCAACATTACGTAATTTATTGTTCTTTGCCCATTTGTATGTACGAGACCAAACTACTTTGCTCGTTGCACATTAAAAAGCCATATAAAATCCTCTTATGGTTACTTTTACATTAGCTCACATAACATATTATCCAAAACCACTATGCTAGGTACCATGAATAATTAATACTATTAATAATTGTAAATTTGGTTAGATGTATATGATTAAAAGACCTGAGTGTCCATCATTCATATTAGAAACTTTTAAAGAAAAAAATATGTAACCTAATGATCAGTTGAGTTAATGATTTTAATGATCAACCGAAAGCTTCTATAATTATACCTGAATGATTCATGTATTCTTAACAACAATAGTTTGTTTATAGAGTAGAAAAGCTGTCAAGGGCAGGTTTTCGGCGACTGCGGGAGGGACCAATATGTTAACGGAGTAAGAGTTGAGACATTTATTGTAATGGGTCGTCGAGGTAGGTTTTTTATTCTCCCCCTAACACTGAGAATTAGCTTTCCCAAAAGTAGTACATAGATAAATAGGACTGTTTTCTTTTTTGTACAAGCGTCTTCCGACGGTACCGTTCATTATTGATTTCTTAGAAAAAAAAGCCACGCTCCTGAAAAGACTAATATGTATTAGACCCTCCATAATCCAAAGAGACCAAAAGTCTCCCTGTAACTTATTGTAGACTAACCCCCCCCCCCCCCCCCCCGCCGTCCCTTCGTACCAGTTTTTCTCTGTGTTCTTCTCCATTGTCTTCATAAGAAAGATGAAAGATGAAGTAAAGTTAAATTATTATCAGTGAGAGAGAGGACAAAGGTTGTCACTTTACATGATTTGCTCCGAGCTGGTAAAATGCGTCCTCTCTCTAATTGAAAATCCGTTTTGTCTTAGCCAAAAAAAGATAATGAGTATTTAGTTGACCCTCTTTAAGACATTTTTTATTTTTCTCGTACATAACGTTACATATCGGTAAAAAGGAACCAGTTCCCTTTGTCCTTTTTCTCCTCACCCTCACGGAGAATCCTTCTTCAGGACCCTTCTTAGAGAACTTCTTGTTACAACGGAAAAAATGGATGTTCACCATTATAATTTTTTTGGGGGGTCAACATCATCAAATGACATGTTCTTGCCGAATCTGTGTTCAAGTTTTTTTAAGGTTAAACATTTTTACTTTTCTGTGCTTATAGGGAACGAGAAAGAGGTTCAAATATTATTAGTTAATACATTTGAAAAACGATATAGTTATCATGTATTTTGAAAAATTATTGAGACTATTCGAAATTTTCATTCCGTAATATTGTGTGTACAGAAAAAAAATCCAGTTGGCCGTGAAGAACTTAGTTTTCTCAGAAAACGTAAACAAAAATTTCCAAAAATCAAAAAATCGTAATTTTTCAACTTTGAACGACTATATCTCGAGAACGCAGAGTCGCAGGAGAATACAGTTTTTAGTTCCGGAATCGTCTTTGTCCAATGCGTGCTCGAGAAAATTTTCAAAGCCCCAACTGAGAAACAGAATTTCGTCAAAATTCGTGTTTTGTTATCGATCAATGGACTTTTGTCAAAAATAATAATCTCATGCTCGGGGCATCGTCTGTTCAATAGCATTTGAGTCGAGGTCATGAAAAATAATACAAAAATGAGGCGCAAAGCTATTGGGTGAAGCTATCTCGAAGACGGAGACAGCTGCAGAAGACCCAATTACAGCTCTGAATTTCTCATTATTTATATTTTATAGGGTCTGGGCAGAGATTTTTATTAAAGTCACGGGGAATTTTTCTTCAACAATAATTATTGTTCACTCCTATACATACAGGGTGTCCGGTAAGTTAATCTCTAGGGAGCATACAGGGGATGTCAAAAAAAACCTAGTCTGTCATAAAAAAAACTTCCTAAAGTGTCCTCAAACGGAGATATGAAGCCCTAAAAGGGTGCCCCGCAATTTCCTTTTTTGGCTCTAACTTTTGAACCGACCTGTATAATTGGATGAAATTTAGATACTTTATAGAGGCCACAAAGAGCCATCAGACCATATTAAAGTCGATGTTTGACGTCGTCAGGGAAGTCAGGAACGGACTTACCATCATACTCGTTGAGTCAAAATTTTGACAGGTGTCACTTTACAGAGCGAAAAACTATTTTTTTGAATAGTCTAATACTTCATCTTTAAAAAGGTGCTCTTAATTTCTTTCGATAAATCGGTTTTTAGGAATACGAAACACTAAAAAGTTACTAATGCTAAACACAAACAGGTAAAAATCAGGTTCTTGTTGATAAACCTACCTACATAATGGATTGCTATTGACGGAACTTGGTCAAAATTCGCATAAAAGTCGATTTATCTTGAGAACCGCTAGTTTTATCGAAATAAATTAAGAGTACCTTTTGTGAAGACGAATGACCAGTGTATTTAAAAAATAAGTTTTCAGCTCTGTAAAATGACACCTGTCAAAACTTTGACACAATGAGTGTGGTGGTAAAACCGTTCCTGCTGACTTCCTTGAGGACGTCAAACATCTACTCTGATATGGCTTTATGAGTCTTTTTGGCCTCTATAAAAAATAAAAATTTTATCAAATTATACAGGTCGGTTCAAAAGTTAGAGCCGAAAAAGTAAATTGCGGGGCACCCTTTTAGGGCTCCATATCTCCGTTTGGGGACACTTTATGAAATTTTTTTTAATGACAGACTAGGTTTTTTTTCGACCTCCCCTGTATGCTCCCGAGAGATTAGGAGGTACTTACCGGACACCCTGTATAGAACCTATGTATTACCTATATGAAAATATATTTAAAAGTGTGTTTTTTTTTTCAGATAATTGGAGCAGTGATTGTCGGATTGGTATCTTATTACATTGATAATTACCAAAAAGTTTTCATTCAGAAGCCGGAGTTATTCTTCTTATTAATTACTGTGACTTTTCTAGTAGGCACATTTTTACTACTCCTTTCATGTATAATCTCAATTTCTACAGCTTCGATAATTTCAAAGACAATCTATGTAAGTATGAATAAATAATTATTTAATATTTCTAAAGAATTAAGAATAAGAATCATTTACATAAATAACTCATAAGTATCATAGTTTAAATGAACTAAGTCAAGAGATTATGATTTTCTTTTAAAGAGGCTCAATTTACAGTATAATTATAAACTTGTATTATATTTATGGGACGTTTAGAATGAAGATAAAATAAATCAAAAATAACTATGACTTCATATAGGTAATTATCATGTTCCATAAAAACTAAAAGAAATTGTATTGCTTTGAATGAGATTTTGAAAATTTAATTTTAATTATTCTAATTAGCTAATTAATTCGTCTAATTATTATTATTATTAGTAAACTTAATTTTTCTTATTATCTCACTCAAATATACAAACTGCAGTTCCCTGTATTCACCAATTAGCTTGATACATATGTTTAACACTTCATGAAAAAAAAATGTTTACAACTGAAAAAACAAAAACTCTTAAACTTTGACTTGGACTTTTATTCACATCTATATTTTGCCTTTTTCATTTCAATAATTGAGCTTTTATGATACCTCAGACTTGGTGTGTCTTCTTACACACGCACTGTTTTTGGCTGCCACTGAATTTTTGATAAGTAATTTCTTGAATTTTCAGATGGTCCACTCCCTCCAAAAATACTTTTATTCCCCCAAAAATCAATTAATTCGCTACAGTTTCATGCACGAATATTTGTAACAGAAATTGCGAAGTCTCAACAAGGAAATTGTTTAAACATTAAGTCTCTTGTTGTTCATATCTGGTGACCACTACTTCAACAATGTAATAATTTTCCCAATTATTCTGGGAGAGTCCTCTAAAGGTATAATTTCGAGATATTAATTTAACATAAGTATACTTGTGTACTTGTTTCTATTCTATTCGTTCTTGTCTAAAAGTGGTAAACGACACTATAGCCTTGAAGGTTGAGGCAATTCCTAAGGTAGCAACAAGATGAGTCTTCACAGAAGATGAACACCCCGTTACATAAAAAGTTGCATCCAAATTGTATGAGCCAATAGAAAACTTGTTAGAGGTTCAATTTCCGTCTACGTCCTTTGCAATTTTTACCTGCAATTTTTTTCAAATATTCTAGGAGCAATATTCGTTCAACCTAATCATTGCTTAGGTATCATTCCATAAACTAGGCTGCTTGAGTAAACGACTACGCATTTCGTAATTAGTCAAAAAGGTGGATAGACTCTACAATAAACGTAGAAAATATCAGGTTAATTGGTAAATTTCAGATAATTTCCTAATTAGCGGGTGTAATAAAAAATAACGACCCCCTTTTGCAATCAGACTTATTTACTTACCAAATCACCTACTTATGATATAGACATAAGAGATACCACAACTGCGCATTAGTTGTAAATATGTCGGCAACTTGTTCATACCTTACTAAAGTGTTTCTTTTCATAAAACTATATAAATATTTATTGCGGCATTGAATTTTTTAAAGTTACGACATTATTAGATGAATTCATATAATTTTGCCTGCCAGCACCCACATCTCTAATAATTAACATAATTGTCCATGAAATTGAAATAACTTTATGAATTATGTCAATAGTTTTATGTTAATCTATTCTGACCTGTATTCACTATGTATTGGTTGGTATACAATGTGGAAAATTACTAAAATAAATTTTGTTGGGAAACTTTACATATTATTATTGTATTGGAAATATTATACTTATAATTCAAAATTTTCAGTAGGTAGAGGTATCATTTCTGAAGGAAGCTAGATACATACAATATGCAATTGGTAAACCATCCAATCTTTTGTAGGAGAAAATAGAATGTAGACCTACTCAAAACCGATCGTGCTTCGGGGCAATTAGGAATTGCCCCGAATTAAATTAGGAATAGAAGGATGCTCATTAAGCCCGCAACCCCTTGAGCAGGAGGACCGCACCTATACTTTTTCAACTAAAATGAAACGGTATATCTAATGATTACAGACAATAAAAGAACACAGACATGTATTAGTGTATTTTTTAACAAAAAAATACACTATTGAGGACGACATCACTTTTCGAAAATCACCCAAACTCATCAAATGTCCACCGATCATGACCCCCAGATTACGAAAAAGTGGTTTTCCAAAATTCACCTGCCCACGATATATATATATATATATTTATATATATATTTATATATATATTTATATATATATTTATATATATATTTATATATATATTTATATATATATATATATATTTCTCCAAAATCGCGAAATTTCGATTTTAAAAACGCTCCTGTGGCTTTATCTTTCAAGATTAGTGAACGAAATTTTGGGTCCTTGTAAAACGTTGGAATGACGTTGGATTTTCGTTGAAAAACTTTCCAAAAGTCCCATCACTTCTACAGGGTGTCCCTTCAAAATTCCAAGATCCCGGTTTTTGTCATCTCATTTCAGGTCGCAGTTTTGAATCTAGGGGGCTGAAATTTTTGTGGGAGTAAGATATCTATAAAAACTGGTCTGGTATTGTACTTGAGCAAAATCGGTCGAGCGGTTTCAAAATGGCGGTCATTTTAATTTTTGAAAAATTTGCTAATATTTGAACCCCTGTATGAGCAAGATGGAAAAAAAACTTTGGAACAAAATCGACAGGGTTTGAAGAAAATTATTTCAAATTTAATTTAATGTAACAAAATTTATATTACTTTTATTATTAAGCCAGTGGCGTGGATAAGAAAGTGGTAAAAATGCCTAAATTTCCCTAACAATTTATGAGCACATTTTTGAAGCAATTGAACTGAAATTTTTACAGTAGATAACTATACTAATAGCCTTTAACACTTAAAAATTTCAAGAAGTGAGTAAGAAAAATGGCCGAGATATTCGAATTTTTTTTACATGATGTTTATTTCTCTAAAATTTTAAGAACGCTCCAGTAGCTTAATTTTTCAAGATTAATGAACGAAATTTTTTACTTTTGTGAAACTTAGGGATGACGTTTGATTTTCACAAAAAAACATTTACCTAAAATTGCGCTACTTTTACAACGTGTCTCTCCAAATTTCCAAAAAAAAAAAACGGGTATGAGGCACGGTTTCTGGTCGCTGTTTTTAATCTAGGGGGCTGAAATTTTTTTGGTAGTAAGATAACTGCAAGTAGTCGTATGGTACTGCATTTGAGTTAAATCAGAAGAGCCGTTCCAAAATGGCGGCCGTTTCAATTTTAGGAAAAATTGATAGATTTTAAACCCCTAAATAAGCCAGTTAGAAACAAAAACTTTTAAACGAAATTAACATTACTGGAAGAAAATTATTTGAAATTTGAGTTATAAAATATTGAGTTAAAATATTGCAATAAAATTTGCAATATTTTTATTATTAAGCCAGTGGCGTGGGTAGGAAAAGGGAAAAAAGACTTTCTATAACCGTTTATGAACATATTTTTTGAGGATATGAACTGAAATTTTGACTGAACTAATAACCCTTAACTATGAAAAATTTCAAGAAGCAAATAAAAAAATGGCGGAGATATTAGAATATTTTTACATATTATGTTTATTCCTCTAAAATTTAAAATTTTCGGTTTTCAAAGCTCCCCTTTCACTTTTTCCGTTCTATAAAAGGTAGTCTAAAAAATAGTATTTTTTAAGTAAAGTTAGCCAGTGGCGGGCATAGGAAATGGGCCAAAATTGTTCAATTTTGCCAATGTTTTTTTTTTTGTTTTGTTATATTTAAAAATTCATTCTAAGGCACGGTTTAAAACAAAATGAAATGCAATGTCAGTGAATATCACCTGACTATGTAAAATTTCAGAAAGCCAATTTAGAAAGCGGTGAAAATATTCAGAATTGAATCGCATAAAAATACACTATTTCTGCGATTGATGCGCAAGAAGGTTTTCAAATTTCAGTTGGAACATCGAAAAATGTTTCTTTTATTAAGAAATGAGAATTAACTTCCATTTGTAGCGATGTTTTCAAGCCAAGGAAACCGCATAGGGTCGGAATACCAGAACTTATAAAAAATGGCGTGTCATAATATATTGAAATAGTGGAAATTTTATTCCATTTCGAAAACAATTTTTGTTGCCAGCGCCGCTTCTATCTTCGAACAATCTTCGGAGCGTGGTACCAACAAAAAAGGACACGAGATCATCCGCGAGTTCATCCATGTAAATAATACCAACTTCAACTTCCCCTAAGTTACAGCTCTTACCTTTAAAAAAATGTTTAAAAAAAAACATTATCAATATATTATGAAAGTATATAAAGGGTGCTATTCATTCTTTTAAAGGTGTGGGTTGTAACTTAGGGGATGTTTAAGTGTTTTTTTTCATGCTGTTATGTTATAGAGCTTTAAAAATTATAATAATTATCACCTTTATTCGATTCGATTACCTCAACCTATCTAATAGATGCATGGTCTGGTCAATTGAGACTGGGACACTTTGTATACAAACTCGTATTTCTTATTTTAACAGACATCCAGTAGCATATTACAATCTTTCACATGATGAGCATTACGGCAAGCAACAGAGCTTTAAAATCACCAGATTTTGATAAAAACAGTAACGGAATACCGTCAATACGCCAATACGCGGAATAGCCCCCAGATCCTAACTGCACAGTTTTCTAGTCGAGTTTACCATTTTCTTTTTTCTTCTTTTATTTGCCAATTAATGCAAAACAACGAATTTTTTGTATTTTTGCTTATACAGGGTGTATCTAAATAACACCGAAAAAAATTAAGGGGTGATTCTGTGATGAAAATTAAGGGGGGTATTTGGTATAGAATTTTTCTAAAAAACTCTCCCCGAAAAAGTTACACCCCTCCGAAGAATTAAGAAAAAATGGTTTTTATTTTTTATTTTCCCTGTATATTAAGCTAAAGACACGAAAATTGGTAAATATTAATTGTCAATGAAACTACATATTTTGAATTTTTTTCAACCCTGAAGTATGCTTAGAAGGGATTGAAATAGTCAACTCCTAAGATATTTTACCATACAATTTTTGTTTTTTAGATTAAAAATTTTCTCTAAAAAAAACACGGCTGAATAGCTCAATGAATCTACAAACTTTTTTATCTTCACAAGTTGTTTCGAAAACTTAAGCATTTACGAGAAAAAAATAAATGAAATGCATTTTCACAAATTAATGTTTTAGTTGTAAGAATCTTTGCCTAATTTTTTGGTTGGCTATTGTTCAATAAAACACTATTTATAACATGAGCTTGCAATACCTACATTTATTTTTTTCTCTTAAGTGCGCAAGTTTCAGAAAAAACTTATGGAGATAAAAAAGTTTGTAGATTAATTGAGCTATTCAGCCGTGTTTTTTTTTTAAAGAAAAATTTAATCTAAAAAAAATTGTAAGGTAAAATATCTTAGGGGTTGACTATTTCAATCCCTTCTAAGCATACTTCAGGGTTGAAAAAAATTCAAAATATGTAGTTTCATTGACAATTAATATTTACCAATTTTCGTGTCTTTAACCTAATATACAGGGGAAATAAAAAATAAAAACCATTTTTTTTTTTATTCTTCGGAGGGGTGTAACTTTTTCGGGGAGAGTTTTTTCGAAAAAGTCTATACCAAATACCCCCCTTAAGTTTCATCACAGAATCACCCCTTAATTTTTTTCGGTGTTATTTAGATACACCCTGTATAAGGAAAACCTGATAGAGCAATGTAAATGGTCCTAATGAAGTAATTATTGTTGAGAAATAAAGTAGGGAGAAAACGAAAACTGAAACAAACAGAAGGGTTCATTATTAAGGGAGAAAACCTCAAAAAACTGAAAAATAGCGTTTTTTTTTTTCAAAAAATTTTAATGTCGCCATAATCAGAAGTTCTTCATACCATATTTTGCAGAAAGGCTAGATGATGCTCTGGAGGTCGTCCGTTTCGAATTTATCAAAAGGATTTGGAAAGTGTTCAGAAATAAAACTTCAATTTTTATTTTCCATTTAACTGCTGAAAAATGGATATAAATAATATAAAAATATTATATTGGAGATCCCACTCAATAAATTTATTTAAGTAAAGTCTCCACATTGTCTTCACAAAAAGTTAATTAAAATATTTTTGGTTAGGTACTAAAATAAATTAAATTAATGATTTTGTTTAATGTCAGGAAAAGTCTCATCATTTAAATTTTAATGACCTTATTTCTTATTCACGATCCATCAAATCTTGACTTGCCTCATCTACTATCACCTAGGAACATAAAATCGATATACCTAAACGTTTTATTTGAAAGTGTTTCTTACTTTTTTCAGGAAGTCGTATACCACACCGTCGCATTCATTTTGTACTTAATCGCCAGCTTGGTATTAATTATTGAAGTCACAAATAAAAGGAAAGGTTACTATGGACGCAAAAACTATGAACCATATATTGCAGCTGCCGTAAGTATACTTTAATTGAAATCATCATTAACATTATGATTTTAGTTTGATCGTTCACTTTTATAATATGTTATATTATACAAATTAGCCAGGTCAGAAGACGGCATAACACACAGCGACCGACCAAAAGTTGGTATCATTTATGGGAAACATTTTTATATTTGATCAGTCAAAAACACTTTCAGAGCAAAAATTCTCTGCTTGCTTGAAAAATGAAACCTTATTATTCGCCCAAATCGAATATACGTACAGTCATTTTATTTACCGAAAAAATTTTCGAGTCATTTTTCGAAAACTAAGCAAGATTTCCATTTAATCTTATCGCGGGTGCCCTGGCAATACCTCCTATAAAAAATATCTTTTTCCTACGACCACTATACAAAACACTACTTTGCGCATCGTTTTTTGTGCGCAAACTAGCAGATTTCTCACGTATCCAAAACTGTGCGACAAAGTGACATAACGCATAGCCAAAAATCGTTTCCGTACAGTTTTAATGTAAAGATGCGCGGTAATTGAGAACTCACTGTTACTTATTGTTAATGGAATAACTATTCATTTAAAGCTTCAAGGTAATAAAATAAACACAAATGGGATAACATATAGAACCCGCAAAGACTATAAAATATACTCATTATTCTCTTGTGACAGTAATTATTAAAATTTACGAGTTGATCGCTAATAACAGCATTGCGTAGCGTTCAAATCAAATTCACGAACGTGAAAACTCGCACACCTCTAACTTCAATCCACGACTGCGCCTGCGTTGTGTGGAAGTTGCATATCTACCACGTCTCCAGGCTCCACGTCATGCACTTTATTTTTAGTTTAGATACGGAGTCTAATAATAAATAATAATAATATTGTCGGTAGAATTCAATGATTTAACAGTATATAATAGTAATATTAAAAAGTCATTGGTAGAATAATTGAAAATAATACCTAGGTAGTCTGAAAAAATAAACTTTAGTTACCTATCATTATAATGGATTGTGATTCCTCTGAATCTGAAGCAGAAAATACACCACCTGAAGTCAGAAAACAAGCAGGTTTGTGTTCTTTGAATTTGCTACCTGCTGTAGTTTCGAGAGAAAAATACGAATCTGCTTATAAACATTTCATAAATTGGAGAAAAGGTCATAAAAGCAGAGCATTGTCAGAAAAAATAATTTATGTGTTAAATTTGTTAAATAATTAATCTGTTAAATTGTGGTCGTAGGAAAAGTACTGTGTGTAGCACGTGCGGAAAAGAAATTTCACACTCGTGAGAAATTTTCTCTTTTCCGCACTTTTTCACAATATACTATTATAGTTTTTATTGTCACCTACTGCTATAGCTATTGCCAATACGCATGTTTCTGCAAATTAACCCAAACAAAATAAATAAGCAGAATTAAACAGTTAAATCGTGGCTTGCAATTTAAGTTTAAAAATAGAACTCAAAGAAAAATCCAAATATCCTATTAAAATTTTCACAGGTGCAATATCTCCTTTGTGATATTGAATTCTCTAGATCCGTTAAAAGAAAGCTCCAAACTGATCTTATCTTATTTAATCAAAGATCAAAAACTAGATGTGCAAAAAAATTATCAAAAAAATACTTTCATGTGACAATAATGACATTTTTCCTTTCTCCTGTAATTTGTATTGTTTGTCATTTGTAAGATAGGAGGTTTTGCCACGTCACCAGCGACCACAGGTTTTTACGTCACATTTTTTTTTAAGTTTAATTTTTAAAATGTTAAAAAAAGTTCTAAAAATTTTCAATTATATTTTATTTTCAGAGCCTTGGCTTCGTAGTATCTTTGTTATATCTCCTGAGCGCAGTATTCGCTCAAAGAAGCTACAAAGGCATTTAAATTTGAAGAGAAGCAGAATAATGGAAACCAAGATAGCCAGCACCCACCACGCTTTAAATCTGAAAGAAATCGGTTACCAATTATCTTATTCCTAGATTTTATTACAACATTTATAACATTACTGCCGATATAAGTAAATGCGCTAAATAAAAATAGTTCAAAAAAATTCATAGTTGCAAAAGAAGGAGTAGGAAAATAATGCTAAATACGAATTTTTTCGAACTTTCTCTAATACTATAAATTATTGTTATAGAGAAAAAATTAACCCCCAAAAAGTAAATATTTACAGGACTGCAGATTTAAAAGGAAACATAAACAATCTAGTCATAGTAAAATTAAAACTGTTACGTCCATTGCTTCTTCCGAATAAATTTAATAAATCTGACTTAAATTTTATTCAGAACAAGAAAAATTGGAGATCATTATTCCCATCAGTAAACTCACGTCTGTATTTATTATGTTTAATTAAATAGTTTAAATTTTTCATATAATAATTATTGTTGCAGTACTTACTATTTTTTTATTTCTTGTGTTATGAATCGCAACTTTATACTTCTTTCATTTCATTGTTTTTTTACTTGTTTTATTAGCATATATCTATAATTTTGTTTATTAGTAATCTAGCATTATTTTTAAGCGTTAATCGTTTTATTAAAGTTGTTATTAAGATAGTCTCAAGTAGAGTTTACTATGTCAGAAGAGTTAATGTAAAATTCTGGAAAATTGAAGTCAGCAGACTGAAGATGTAAACTTCAGGGCTAAGAGAGCAAACAAGTAATTTATGTAATTGCACTATTAACTCTTCATATTTATGAACTCTAGTGTAAAGTAGAGAATATTTATATGTGGATGTGTCTTTGGATCTTAACTATACCTAAGTAGATATACCTAAGTATTTAAAAACTTAATAAGCAACAGCTTTCAAGCTTTATTTTGTATAATGCATTTTATTATTTAGGGAACATGCATATTTTTTATACACTTGGAACTTTTAAAGAGAAGTATTTATACACATTTTTACAATCATATACTTAAGTAGCAGTGTTTAGCATTATCTTATATTCATCTTCAGATAACCTTTTACCAAACCAAGTGCCACTTCCTGATAGTTGCAAAAGTTTTACTGCAAATCTACCTCCACTTCAGGAAGTTTAAACCAAAAACGGTCTTAATAGTTTTATAAAGTCTGATACTATTTTGGTGTTTCCAGTATTAGCAGAAGATTCAGCCACTATTAAATTTAAAAAACTCGTTGATTATTTTTTGCACAATTTTTTTGTTATTTAACAAAATATAGATAATCATCGATGAAGTTTGATTTTTTATTTATTTATTGTTTTCTTTTACTAAAAGATAATATGACCGAAAATCATAATAGCAACCTTGCTTAGGACGCATATTGTGTTCAATTCCCGAATTATTTTTTCTAAATAACAAAAATGTTATGACCCCCTAGTAAAATTAATAATTAAAGTTAAATTCAAATAAATGGTGTCCAAAATTCTGAAATTAACTAAATTTAAAACTACCCAGGATATGACATCATATGTTTCTTACCCATGACTTAGAAAAACGGTTAAGAGATCTAGATCAAGATTATTTTTACTAAAATTTTGGCTGTGAAGAAAATAAATGTAACTTCTATTAAGTTCATGGATTATATTGTTCGGAATCTCCTCTTAAAATTTGGAAGCACCTAATAATAATATCGTTTAAGAAAATGCACAAAAAATAATGTCAAACGCTTAATAACATTCTATTGCTGTCAATTTAAAATAGCATAAAATGCTGAATGTCCTTAGAAATAATACGTATTGAAATATATTTATTAATGTTATTCATACAACTATTGGTAGATGTGTATTAGGTAGTATGTACTTATTTTAAGCACATAGTCAATATGGGTAGGTATTGTTGATTTTTTTAGATGTATTACATATTTGTATAGGTATACCTATTATTAGGCATCATGAAAAGAGAATGCAAAAACTAAAACATGCGAATACAATAATTTTAACTACCTACTTTCAATAATTCAAATACTCACATTAGAAGGATATGGCAAACATTTTTCTTACATTTTTCTTTTTTTTTTCTTAAACTAGTCATGGATTACTTATGATCATTGAGCAACACACGTTTCCTGGTATTCATAATATTATAGATGTAGAGAGGATTGTATCCATCAGCAACTAATTTTGAAACTTAGCAGAATGTTTGAATTTTCAACCGAAAGGCAGCCATTACTCGATCTAATAACAACAAAAATTTCATAAAAAGCATTCCATATATTCACTTCGTTTTGATACCTAATAAGTAAATTGATCGTATAAGGAGTTGACTTTCTTAAACCTACCAAAAGTTCTCTATTTAATATCTATCAAAAATAAATAAACTGCCATTACATTTACTAAATTTATGATGATGATAATAATAAGGTCTTAACCGTATTTTTATAAGCAGTTACTTAAGTGCCATTTATGAATTATTATTAATATTTTCAAATTCTAACTCTTCTATTATAGGTATGTTAACATAAGTTATTTTTCAAGAATGTATAGATTTTAAAATTAAAATTAACAATGATATTAACACAGTATTATTGTACTTTTGTTTAAGAAATAAATTAACCTGGCCAGGGTAAACGATGACCATTTTATTATCCCTTCTTAGTGTTTATCCTTTTTGGGAGAGCCTCGGAACGAACGAAAATATTAATGTTATTGTTGATAAACGATACCTCAAATTTATTTATTAAATACTGTAACCGCTCTACAAGTTCTGGCTGTCCGATAACACTGTTGTGTACGAGGATACGAGAAAAAGGGCATTATCCTCAAGTGGGTGAAATACCAGGTTGGTCGGGTGCCTGGATGGCGGAGCGGAGACGAGCAATCTGGCTCTGAATCGGGGGTCGGCTTCAGTGATCCTCCTCCTCTCTCAGGAGAATCACTCTCTCTTGATTTTAGTTATATTTTACGTATTTTTACATTTTTTATATATCTCTCTTGACGGAAGTTCAAGCAGCACTAGTTCTGGTAGTTCTTCTGGATCTTCTAACGGAAGCTACAGGAGGACAGCTCCTGAACATCCCCAACGTAGTCGGACGCCTCCCAGACTATCTCAGAAACCTGCCGTAAACGAGAAAAGGTCACCAAGGACTGAAGAGACTTCAAGGTATCGTGAACGACAATCACGTTTGTCGCCACATAAACAGGTAGCACGTACTAATAAAATTCCGTCTCAAATTATAATTCATTCACCATATCCTGCTGCATTTAATGATAGTGGTGAGTCCAACAAGACCCAAACTTTTGAGCCTAGTATCCAGACTTTGCCACAAACAATCATCGAACGCCTAGAAAAAATAATTAGGGATATGTATAGAAGTCAAATACCGGGCCGGAAAATCGCCGTATGACTGTGCATAGCGAGGTGTACATTCCAGAATTCCACCCGGAAAATGACAACCTCTCAATGATGAAATGGTTGGATAAAATCGACCAGCTTAAGGATATTAATGAATGGGACGCCGTTATCACTATTTATCACACGCAGAAAAGATTAGCAGGCATCCCTAGAACTTGGTACCACAGCTTGTCGTCTCTCAACTACACTTGGACAGAGTGGAAGATTTTAATTAGTAAGAAGTTTCCTGATCATATTGATTAAGCCAAAGCTCAACGAGACAATGACATCTTATTACTTCGGTAAAATGGAACTGCTTAGGAGTTGTTCTTCAAAATGCTGCCCGAGCAGGCCTTTAGGTAACGCCTGATTTGAGGAATATTTGTCGTTAATTTGATAATATCCCAAACCGCAGAGTGAATTTAGGTCAATCAATTAAGATCAAACGTCCTGCACCCTATTTCAGGTCTAATATACAAAGTGTGACATGTTTTAACTGCAAGATGAAGGGGCACTGTCAATCAAAATGCTTGAAACCGCGCAGAGAGTGCACTAAATGCCATTTATTGGGTCACTTATGCCTCTATACTTACGATCATTAAAAAACGATCGATTATTCAATACCACATATGTAAAGATTTGAGAAAGACATTTCAATAGCAGTTTAAAATAAAAGTCAACTCCAAAAGCACTTAGTGAATTGGTAAATGTTTTGTTGGAGGGTTACAATACGAGGATCAGCAGGAAAAAGATCAAATTGTTGGTAGGTATGCTGGGGAAGGCGTGCAAAACCACGACAAGAAATCAAATAGATACGGAAGCAATGGGGTAATTGAATTCTGATACTTGAGCTTGAGGTAAGATATCAACAGATAGGTAAGAGATAGGTAAGAGGTAAGATACCTTCGATACCCCTATCAAAAAAAAAGAACAGAATCTGCTTGGCAACTATCGTTGTATTGTTCTGTTTCCTCATCAGATCTCCAAGGTGATGAAGAGTTTCGAAAAAAATCTTACCTGGAGCAAACTGGGTCTCTGAGGGATCACCATAGTGCGATTTTTAGCGTAGACGTTCTACAGTCGACATGATGATCTGAAAAAAGTTTAGAGAAGTGCGGGCTGTAGTCTTAGACATCTCTCTTAGATATCTAAGGACGCTTAAAATGTTTGAGCTGTCGTCATTGCAGAGGAGGTCATTTGATTGGGCCACATTTCTTTCTTCAAAGACTCAATGATGAGATTTACTTAATTTTCTTATTAAATACTTACTTCAAGATGGCGCATTTTACTTTAACGGTGAGAAAATCTCATTTTTAAATAAAAAGAGGGAATAACATTGATCTTAACTAAGTAGAGAAGACGTAGTCACTCCACTCTCACTCTGGTAATTTTGGGCTTCAAGAACTAGCTCATTCTACCCAGATACATTGTTTCATTAAATAGTTAAATAGATGAATATATAAACATCAATGGCGAGACTGGGATTCGAACCCATACGGTGACATTCTAAACGACTAAGTCGCTGAGGCTACCGACCGCTCCGAGACAATCCTTATAAGTCAAATTTTTCCTGAGAGGTAGGTAGATAACACGGGGTATAGGTTTCTGCAACGGGCATTCATTCTGATTGAACCTTTGTGAGAGGTAAATAAAACAAGGGAGCAGGTTCGTGTCCCCTAAAAGCTCCAATATAAGGAATCATTTATCAATCTTTATTGACGTTGACAATAAGAACAGATAAGGATGGATCCTTCGGTGCCTTCGGCAAGGGGGTGTCGGCAATCAATTACCAATGGCCCGGTGCAGCGTTAGTGGACGGAAGACGGAACGCGTCCCGTTGCGCTAATTATCGGCGCTTCCTGCCATCCTTCTTTTCTTGGGCCTCACGTGATGATCTCCATCTACGGAGCCGCAATTACGGGTTCCTTCCCTTCCACGGGCTTATCGCCCCCGGAGGGAGACTGGGCTGGTCGGGTGCCCATTGGATTCAACTCATCCGACTGGGTGGGAATTTCCTACTGGCTCATCTCGCTGGTAGGCGGAATGAGGACTGGGGCTCCGATCAATGTTTGGAGCTGTTGTGAGTTCTTTTCCGCTCAACTTCCGGATACGAATTGACAGCCCACACCGCCATTCTCTTGATAAAAACCGCTCTTATCTTATCGACTTCTTTTCTTCCCTAACCTGACCGCTTGTTTGTTTCTATTAGAATCTAATACCTGGATCTATCAAAATTAATAAGATAAAAGGATATTATTGCCGAGGTGCTCTCGCTTGTTTCCTATGCCTGTTAATTTTATTTGAAGACTTAGTTGTTTTTTGGTATTTTATTAAATGAAATGCACGCCAGTTTTTAGAAACTTTTTACTGTAAATCGGCTAATGTTACTTTTGATTTTTTTGGTGCATCTTGAAGTACATCCGTACTTATAAGGTTACAATATCTAAAATATTTCAAACAAAAGAGTTATGGGTCCTTTTGAACAAAAATCAGTGTCACTTAAGAGCTTTTGACTTTGAGAAAGAATTTGTCAAATTTACCTGAAGAAGTACCTGTGTCCAAGATAAGAATGATCAGCATGGGGATCTTGGAAATATTGGGAGATACAGGGTCGGTTAAATTAGGAAATTAGGGTCAATAGCTGTTGCGTATAGACTTACTGCCAAGAACTCAATTGTTCTATTTGTATAGCAAGTCACGCGGTTTGGAATTTTGATTAATTTTAATTACTCGAAGGACCAGCGGGAAAATAATTAGGGGAGCAATTAAGGGGTATAATTTCTAGGATGATAATTATGCACCTACCTTAAATATCCCATGTAGACAGCTTAGTGAGCTTTCATTTGGCGACCAGGGCCGAAGATACTATCGCGTCGCATAGCACTTGTGGATTGCAATGTAAACTCTTCTTGTTTACAGCACTTGTGGATAACCGAACGCGACGGCGGTTTATCTCATTCTCTTGGGTGAAGTGGTAGGCAGGCACCCTTTGGCTGTATGCCCATAGGACATGGTCTCGCGCACCATGTTGTCACGTTCCTCCCCCCCAGTGCATAATTCAAAATAAGGAGGGAATTATATGGAAAAGGAAAACATGGGAACGGAACATACCGCCCACCAAAATTACAAAGTAATTTTCCGGAAAATTCGGAAAAACGTAAATACATTCTGGCACTTGCGCCTGCATTAATAATATGAAACATTAAAATAAAAATGACTCTGTTTAACTTACAGAAACAAATTGCGTATGTACAGATGAATATATATGACACCGTCTACTGCAATGGTAGAGGGCATAGCTTGACCAAAGGTCGTCTTAGAATTCCGGTGGCGGTGGCCACAGAGGCAACGCGAGCAATCTGATCGGCTCCCGGATAGAGCTTGACTATTCGACCTAATCTCCATCGTAAGGGGGGTGTCTGATCATCCTTAATTAGAACGAGCGTCCCGATATCGATAGGTTCAAAACATTGTGTTTTGGCCCATTTGCCACGCTGATATAGATTATGTAAATATTCATTGCGCCATCGTGACCAAAAATCGTGGTGCAGACGTTGAACTAATTGCCAACGGGATAGGCGCGACAGCCGTAGATGAGACAAATCAGGATCGGGGGGAGCTGTCAAAGGCTCTAACGTAAGGAAATGCCCCGGTGAAAGAGTGCTGAGATCATTGGGATCCGCAGAGACACTGCATAACGGTCGAGAGTTGAGCAATGCTTCAACCTGTATGCATAGAGTGGACAACTCTTCGTAGGTGAGTATCTGGGTACCAATGACCCGTGACAAATGAGTCTTAACTGACTTAATGCCACTTTCCGCAAGTCCAGAGAAATGAGGAGCAGACGGGGGGTGGAATCGCCATTCAATAGCTTCACTTTCAACGGCATTCTTCATATTAGACACGAGTTCCTTATTACCGCCAACAAAATTTGTTCCGCAATCGCTGAATATTTGGGAGCATCGTCCCCTTCGAGCAATAAAACGCCTAAGCGCAGCGAGGAAGGCCTCCGCTGACAAGTCGGAGGCGACTTCGACGTGGAGGGCCTTGGTAGCAAAACAAACGAATATGCAGATATAAGCTTTCTGTGTCTTAGAACCACGACGGCGAGATAATAAAATGGAATAAGGACCACCATAATCAACTCCTACGACACTGAAAGCTTTAAGTTGGCTTACACGAAGCGATGGAAGATCACCCATAGGAGGGGCAATGCAAGTAGGACGTGTACGGAAACAGCGGTTGCATTTACTTAGCAAGCCGCGAATTACCTTTCGCGCCGAAAGCACCCAGAAATTCTGTTCAACCAAATACATCGTGGTATTAACTCCTGAATGAGCATTAAGTTCGTGAATATTTCGAATTATCAATTCAGTGAGCCTGTGTTTACCCGGTAAAAGAGCAGGGTGTTTGGTCTCAAAGGGCAAAGTTGCGTTTACCAAACGACCTCCCACTCTAAGGATTCCCTTGTCATCAATAAAAGGGGATAACCTCTGCAAGTATTTTGGGATAGAAGACCCCTGTCGAATCTGAGCAATTTCAGATTGAAAAGCGACTGACTGCACAGTCTTAACCATAATCAGCAAAGAATGATGCAATTCGGAATAGGTCAACGCTCCGTGCCTCCTACAAGAGTTTGTACAATTGTAAATAAAGCGGAAGCAATAGGCAAGAACACGCTGAATCTTAGTTAGAGAGGATACACGAACAAGAAGGTCATCAATCTCCGTCGGAATAATTTCTGTTAGGAGGGAAATGGTCTTAATTTCTTCTTGGGTATCATTAGAATGTGAAAAATCTGACGGCCACATTGAAGGCGGTTGACTGAGCCACTGGGGACCCGCCCACCAAAGCGAGCATGACAACATCCCTTCGGGAAGGAGACCTCGCGAGGCCGGATCAGCGGGATTATCAGCTGATGGAACATGGCGCCATCGATCAGGAGGGACAACATCTTGTATGTGACTCACCCTATTGGCCACAAATGTTTTCCATCTGTGTGGGGATGATCGTATCCATGATAGAGCAACGGTAGAGTCACTCCATGCGGTAACGTAATTGATCATTAGGCGATCATTAAACGTGGTAAGAATGAAGGATACTACATCCGACAATAAAGACGCGGCACATAACTCGAGGCGTGGAATCGATATCCTTTTGAGGGGAGCGACCTTTGATTTTGCCATTATCAACGAAACTTGAATATTACCATAATTGTCCACAAAACGGAAGTATGTTACACAAGCGTAACCAGCCTCAGAGGCATCGCAGAAAGCGTGTAGTTGGCATTCCACGAAAGTAGCAGGCTTTAAACATCTGGGTATTTTCACATGGCTTAGCTTCGATAGTGAAGCCTTATAAGCTTGCCATTGTGAGCAAATATCAACGGGTGGAGGTTCATCCCAATCTAAGCCCAAAGCCCAAAGACGTTGGATCAAATGCTTAGCAAAGAATGTAACTGGAGAGAGAAACCCAAGGGGGTCATAAATTCGGGCAATTTCCGAAAGAATCGATCGCTTGGAGCAGTCAGTATTGATTGGGTTGACCCTAAAAGAAAATGAGTCCGAACTAGCTTGCCATTGAAGGCCTAGAATCTTAACCACCGATTCTGACTCCGGATCGAAGTCAGACGCTTGTGTCTGACGATGCATTTCAGGGATCCCACTCAACACCTCTGAGTGATTAGATGCCCACTTTCGCAATTCAAAACATCCAAGCTTTAATAGCTGGATCAATTGATCTCGCATTTCTATAGTAGAAGCAAGATCGTCAGCACCTAAAGCAAAATCGTCAACGTAAAGGTTGTGATTTATAGCTTCGGCGGCGAGGGGGAATTGATCCTGGCCCTCATGAGCTAGCTGGAGTAAGCATCGGATAGCCAGATAAGGACTGCTAGAGACGCCATATGTAACAGTACATAAAATGTATGTCTCTATTGCCTTCTGCGGGTCAAAACGCCAACGAATCAGCTGATAACTACAATGGGATTTTTCAACTGACATTTGACGGTACATTTGGCGGATGTCGCAGGTGAAGACATAAATTGGTAGACGAAAAAGCAATAAAATAACCGATATATCGGCTTGCAATTTGCTTCCAGTAAGCAGAGTGCTATTGAGCGAACTTCCGTTATTATCCTTGGCGGAAGCGTCAAAGACAACACAAATCTTGAAAGAACTACCTTCGGATTTCATAACACAATGGTGAGGTATGAAATAAGCATTAGGATGCGGAGGAGTAGATGTGAGTTTGGACATGTGTCCAGCGTCTAAGTAACCTTGCATAAAATTATGATACATATCTCGTATCTCAGGTTGTTTTGACAACCTACGTTCAAGAGCAAGAAGACGGCGATCGGCAATTTCGATGGAACCGTCAAAGGTCGGTAATGATCGAGAGTCCTTGAAGGGCAAGCACACTCCGAAGCGTCCAGAAGGTTCGCGAAAGTGACTATTTACAAACAAATCTTCCACCTCTTTATCTTCAGGAGCAATAATTGGTTTGACAGAAACCTCCTCAAGACTCCAAAACTGTTTTAAAGTGTCATTAAGACAGGGCTCATTTGAATTTGAGACAAAAAAAGAATGTGCGGGCGACGCAGATGTAGCTGAAGTTGGACCTAACAAAACCCAACCAAATATGGTATTAATAGCAGCAGGTCTATTACCATCGCCAGCTATTACACCCTCCTTGACAATCAAGGCGAAAACTTCAGCTCCGAGCAGCATGTCAACGGGACCAGGGGAATGCCAAGAGGGATCAGCGAGCTTCAAATTGTCAAAGCACGCATCAGCAGATAATGTTATGGTCGGTAAATTCGAACATATAGATGGTAATACCATTGCAGACACATTAAAACTAATTGGCGAGGGTCCATCGGAGCGAACTGAACAATTCACAACACCGTGTGAAGAAGTTATGGATGTATGAGCGACACCAATGATCGGTGATGACGAAGGAATAAGAGGAAGCGCCAGACGCTTGCGAAAGCGATCTGTTATGAAACTCGTTTGACTTCCCGAGTCCAAGAGCGCTCTCACGGATTGGTAGTTGCCCCATTTATCACGGACTTGTAATCGAACTGTTGCCAATAATACCGAATGAGACAACCCCGAATGCTTTCCTATTGAGGACATAGCAAGTGAAGGAGAAGCGTTCGTTTTGGAAGCTTGAGCGGGAGACTCAGTAGGAGCCGTATTATTATTCGAACCTCCGTTCATGTCGGAAGATTTAGAAAAATGTAGCAATGTGTGATGCTTACCAGCACACTGCCTACATGTGAATGTAGACTGACATGCCGAAAATAAATGCGAATCACTTAGGCAATTGGTGCACCAGCGTGCAGCCTTGGCGGTTGTGAACCTCTTATGTGGGGACAAATTTACAAACGCATTGCATTTTTGGATAGAATGCGATTTATCATTGCAATATGAGCAAGAAGTAATATAACTACTCCTTTGAGACTGCTCGGCAGATGACACCATAAATGTATGTGGCTTGCGTTTGTCTGCAGGGCGCGAATTTGCTTGATTAGGGTCTGAGGCGTGCTTATTGGACGACCTTGAAGACATACTCATCTCATGAGTTTCTAAGGCACGACACTGACTAGTCAAAAAACATTTAAGATCGTCAAAACTAGGAAATTCCTCCTGCGCGAATTTTAACTCAAACCTCTTGCGGGTGGAATCGTCGACCTTGTGAAGTAGCCAATTAAAAAGCGTGAAATCCCACAAATCTAAATTAGAGAATTTCTGTAGAGCAGCAATATTCTCATTGAAAGTATTAAGAAGATCCCTTAACGACTGAGTCGAATTTGGTTGACACTTTGACGAGTTAACAATCGTATTCCAATAACAGGTCGCCAAGACTCTTTCATTCTGATATCTATCAATTAGTGTATCATATGCGATCAAATAATTTTCCTCAGTTAATGGAAGATGACGAACGAGAGCCAAAGGTTCCTTGGAGAGAGTGGAGATCAAATATTGGAACTTATCAACGGAAGATAACTCGCAGTTATTATGAATTAAGGAGACATATACGTCGTGAAAAGACGGCCATGCTTTTAGATCGCCATCAAAATGCGGTAAATTAATTTTTGGTAAACGTACTCGACCTCGAGTTTCGTTTGCGTAATTTGACGCGTTGTCCACCTCACGCGTTAATAATTCCTTACCAAGGAGAAGCGATTGTGATTCGGATTTTTTAACTTCAAGTTCAACCTGAGAAAGACTCATGTGAATACCTTCGATTTTATAGAAAATGCAGTCAATCTGATCGGAAAACTCACGCAATAACTTCCAATTTTCAGAAGCTTCATCAATGACCATATTAAACCATAGCGACTGAAACTCGGTATAAATGTTAGACGCATTTTTGAACGCAGAATAAAATTCGAATTTATCGTCAGGATTAGTCTTAGCCTTCAGACCAACCTCCAATACGGATTTTAACTTCGATAAGTTAATTTCAGCGATGATTTTTGCCTTATCCACCGTAGTACACGACATTTTACGGCGTTTACACTGCGTGAATTTTACGCAATACGTCCACGAAACAGAATACAAACCCTTCTACCTATTTAGGAGTAAATGTAAAATGTCTAAAATGTAGACAAATCAAAGCAATAAAATATTAATCGGTTACCACACAGGTGTGTTCACTGTGTTCCAGCCAGCTGCAGCTGTGGAACTTCTCGCTCGATATTGGCACAAAAAAATCTGTCTGGAGAAGAGAAACTAGTACCTACCTAACACGACCTGCAAATAATGCGTGCAAGAGAAGTGTTTACATACGTACCTAAATAAGAATCAAAGTAGGTACCTACAGGTATCTATACAATATAATTATTATTATAATAATAATTGCTAATGGAGATTAGGAATATGTTACCCAATCAATAAAAAACCAATTGACGCAATTTGTCACTGGAAAGTTAAACCCGCGCGATTAATTAATAAGTTAAATTAATGCGGGCGAAAATGCAAGAATGTATATCAAATTTTGACTGATTATGAACTGTAATTATTAAAAGGTCTTAAAAGTGATTCAATTTAGAAAATCGGGCTCGAAGACCAAAATGTTGCGTATAGACTTACTGCCAAGAACTCAATTGTTCTATTTGTATAGCAAGTCACGCGGTTTGGAATTTTGATTAATTTTAATTACTCGAAGGACCAGCGGGAAAATAATTAGGGGAGCAATTAAGGGGTATAATTTCTAGGATGATAATTATGCACCTACCTTAAATATCCCATGTAGACAGCTTAGTGAGCTTTCATTTGGCGACCAGGGCCGAAGATACTATCGCGTCGCATAGCACTTGTGGATTGCAATGTAAACTCTTCTTGTTTACAGCACTTGTGGATAACCGAACGCGACGGCGGTTTATCTCATTCTCTTGGGTGAAGTGGTAGGCAGGCACCCTTTGGCTGTATGCCCATAGGACATGGTCTCGCGCACCATGTTGTCACGTTCCTCCCCCCCAGTGCATAATTCAAAATAAGGAGGGAATTATATGGAAAAGGAAAACATGGGAACGGAACAATAGCTACAGTCCGACACACGTTTGAACCACTATGGGCCGGTTGCACAAACGTAAATCAAGAATTTTCAGATAATTACTGATTTTAAAATGCCCTTTATATATTACCAAAATATTTGTCTGATACTGCTGGGGAATATCTAACAAACAAGAAACAAAAAATTGAATGTAAGGATGACGTGCGTCAAAAAAAAAAATGCAAAAATCTGAGGTCCACACATCAGGGAGCATTTTCGGTGCGATGACATATCGACAGCATCAACATACGGACAACAAAATATATTTTCCTATAAAAAAGACAGATATACCTACCTAACTAGACAAAGAAATAATTTTATGTGTTGAAAGATAATTTCCAAATAACTTGATCATTATTCTACACAATTAACATAACTTTATAAAATATTTATGTGCCATTATTAACAAAAAGCAGCGACTTCCTCAATGCCTTGTGAGTAGATATGCAATCGAATTTCAACCAATTAGCAAAGCCTGCCAACAGTGAGGTAAATATATCACAAGATCTGCCCGTGAAACTATCCGGATGAATAAAATTAAACTTCCCGAAATAGCTCATCTCACCCCAAACCGAGCGCAATGCTCTCGGCACTGTTTATACTTATACAGCGAGAGAGTTCCCTCACAGCACGTGCTGGTAAAGGTTTTTGCTCATCTCAATTATTAGTATAAAAACTTTATTAAAAGATTAGTCTTCATTCCGAAGAAAATAAGAAACTTGTCCCAAAGTTGCAAAAGGCGAAAGAAAAAGTGCGGTGAAAATGCTACCCAGAGGCAGTGCACCAACGATAGTTAGAATGCACAGTGTGCAATCGTCGGGAAATGGATTTAATTGTTGTTGTTGTCGATGTTGTACTTGTCTCAATTTACAATTTTTCAAGACTGAGCCGGGAGTTCTAAAAATAATAGAAGCGGTGAGTTGAGTTTATTTATGTAAGGTAAGGTAAGATTTGTTAGAATTATTTTATAAAAACATAAATTGCTATTACACAAAAATTTCACAATACTTTGAAAAATTTTTAAAGGTGTACAAATCAGCAATTTACTGAAATTGTACCTTAACCTAATACGAGTATCAAATTATGAATGTTTCAAAATTCGCCTGAACGTTTTCATTAAATTAAGTACATATTATTATAATGGATATGTCTCCAAAAGGCGCGGAAAAAATTCTACCACAGATTCCTGAGGCTTAAATATGACGATTTAACGGAAATTGGGTATATCCAAAATGACACCCTTTTCAAGATAACGAGTCCTTAAAAAGGGGTTAACCAAAAACACCTTTTCCAGAATAAGTTAAAAGTGGATTAAATGAGAAACTTGAAAATTCCACCGCCTATTATAACTGTTACGATCAATAAACATTGGCATACCTACAGAGGGTATTCTAGTTTTCAGTGTCTTTTATCGCACGTACCTATTACTTTTTTTGATTGTTATTAACCACGAAGCCACTATTATACAGGGTTATTCACGGTATACGCCACGGAAGTTTATGACCGTGTCTCTGGATTTTAGGATCTTTTTATTTTTGGAGTGGATAGAGACCCGGCAGAGGTACGTTTTAAAATTATATTCATAATGTACAGGGTGTCCCAAAAACATGAAACATATCAAAGTTATGTTTTTTTAAATGGCATGCTCCTATGTTATTGCATTTTTAGATTGTCTGAGAAGAAAAAATAAGATTGGTTTTTACAGTTAGTGTTTAAATTCAGAAGTTTTTGAGTTATAAACAAGTGAAAATCGTCATTTTTCAAGTTCAAGGCCCTGTACAACGAAAACGGTTCAAGATAGAGAAAAATGGCTTACATGTCCCTATTTTAACTTTTCATGTACTATCCAATGATGTAGATGAAATGTTTATACAGGGTGATAAAAAATTTGAAAAATTCTGAGATTTCTCCAAGCGTCGACAAATAAATAAATCAAAGAAAGTACAAATGTTTCTATACCATAGGATAGTACATGAAAAGTTAAAATAGGAACATGTAATGTTTTTCTCTATCTTGAACCGATTTCGTTGTACAGGGCCTTGAACTTGAAAAATGACGATTTTCACTTGTTTATAACTCAAAAACTTCTGAATTTAAACACCAACTGTAAAAACCAATCTTATTTTTTCTTCTCAGACAATCTAAAAATTCAATAACTTAGGAGCATTCCATTTAAAAAAACATAACTTTGATATGTTTCATGCTTTTGGGACAGCCTGTACATTATGAATATAATTTTAAAACGTACCTCTGCCGGGTCTCTATCCACTCCAAAAATAAAAACATCCTAAAATCCAGAGACACGGCCATAAACTTTCGTGGCGTATATCGTGAATAACCCTGTATAATGGGTGGCGAAACCAAAGTTTCTCATTTAATTAATTTTTTATTAATTTTGGAAAATTTGTATTCAGTCGACCCCCTTTCAAGGACTGTATCTTGAAAAGGGGGCCATTTTAGACATAAAAAACTTCGGGATCATGAACCCAGGAATCAGTGGTGGAACGTTGTTACTGAAATTATTATTTAAATTAAAAGAGATATTTTCACAAATACCTTTTCAGTAGTGTAGGTAAATCCGCGATAAAAAATTAGGTAATTACGGAAAAACTGTTCCAGATACGAAACTTTCATGAGAGAGAAAAAAGTTAAGGAATACTTTAATTTATTGATGACAAAATAGAATATTAATCAGTAGCGGTAAACTCTAGGGTAAAAAGTGATAAGTGACATTGAAAATAGGAGCACGCGATATGCCAATTTTTGCAAGACTTTGCCTGCCAGTTAATTGGTCTTAACAATAGTAACAGGAAGTGAAATTTTCGAGTTTCTTATTTAATCAAATTTAAAATTTTTTCCGCACCTTTTAGAGACAGCCTGTAGAATAAAAAATATAACCTCAATTATTTCATATACAGGGTGCTAAGAAAGTTTCCTTACCCTTCAATAAATCCTTAAATTTTTAGTTTTGAAAATAATTCAAAAACAGGTCAATTTTTTTTATGTTGAAAAAATTATAAAGTAATGTCCACATTGTCTATTTTTTTTAATAATACACCCTATATATTATTATATTTCCATATTTCCTAACAAAAAGGCAATAAGAATGGTTTTTACTGTTGCAGTTTAAACTGAGCAGCTTATGAGTTATAAACAAATGAAAAACGCTATTTTTAATTTTCAAAGTTGTTTACGGTTTTAAAAACGGCTTAAGATATCGGAAAACATCTTACACATCCCTATTTTAACTTTTTATGTTAATCCTATGATGTTCTTGACGAAATGTTTATACAGGGTGATGAAAATTATTAATATTATAAGATTTTTCATCACCCTGTATAAAAATTAAATCTACATCATAGGATAGTACATTATAATGCATTAAAAATTGAAAAATAGGGACATGTAAGCCATTTTCCGTAAGCCATAATGTAAACAAGTTTTAAAATTGAAAATAGCGTTTTTCATTTGTTTGTAACTCTTGACCTACTCGATTTAACTTGCAACTGTATAAACCATTCTTGCTGGATTTTCTCAGGAAATATGCAAATACAAAAATATACAGCGTGTCCTATTAAAAAAAAAAATAGACAATACTGAGCCAAGGAACATCCTGTATATTTTTTTTTACAACAGAAAAAGTTAATTAAATCAAAAACTGACCTGTTTTTTCTAAACTCATAGTTTAAGGATTTATTGAAAGGTACCGAGACTTTTTCATTAAAATTGAAGGTTTTAAAAACTGCATTTTTTTGCTTTCTTTATTATACCTACCTATATTTTATGTTTTTTTTTTTTATTTGAAATGGTTAGAGATATGTACCTACAGACTCGGTTAAATTGGGGAAAGGTTGCGCTTTTTAGGAGACACTTCCATTCATCTTTCAGGTTTAATTTTTTTTTCATAGGTCACTAGATAATTAGAAAACCTGAAATTTGCTATTTTTCTTTTGTTACGAACTCACTCTGTATAGCAGCTACACAGTTCTAAAGTTTTGAATTGTTCCTAGTAGTTGACATGTACCTACTGACTATGTAAAAAAAAAATCATGTCCAAGTATATTTTGCAAATACTGGCACCGGCACCATAGAATTTTGCATAACTCTGTATGTATGGATTTATAAGGGATGAGTTAATAAAAAATTGAGTTAAAGAAATATACAGGGTGTCCCAGCTTATTCGAAGCGGTCTCTGTAGGCCAAACGATGGACTTTTTCGAAAAACTTTTTGAAAATTCAAGTATAGAATCACAATGGTCATAATTTAAAATTATTTTGGAGTATAAAGAGTGTCCCATATGACAGTGACATATCAAAGTTATGTTTTTTTAAATGGAAAGCTTCTATGTTATTGCATTTTTGGATTGTCTGAGAAAAGAAAATAAGATTGGCTTTTACAGTTGGTGTTTAAATTCAAAAGTTTTTGAGTTATAAACAAGTGAAAATCGTCATTTTTGAAGTTCAAGGCCCTGTACAACGAAAACGGCTAAAGATAGAGAAAAACGGCTTACGCATGTCCCTATTTTAACTTTTCATGTGCTATCCTATGATGTAGATGAAATGTTTATACAGGGTGATAAACAATTTGAAAAATGCTGAGATTTCTCCACGTGTCGCCAAATAAAAAAATCAAAGAAAGTACAAATGTTTGTATACCATAGGATAGTACATCAAAAATGTTAAAATAGGGACATGTAAGCCGTTTTTCTCTATTTTGAACCGTTTTCGTTGTACAGGGCCTTGAACTTCAAAAATGACGATTTTCACTTCTTTATAACTCAAAAACTTCTAAATTTAAACACCAACTGTAAAAGTCAATCTCATTTACTCTTCTCAGACAATCTAAAAATGCAATAACATAGAAGCATTCCGTTTAAAAAAACATAACTTTGATATGTCACTGTCATATGGCACACTCTTTATACTCCAAAATAATTTTAAATTATGGCCATTGTGATTCTGTACTTGAATTTTCAAAAAGTTTTTCGAAAAAGTCCATCGTTTGGCCTACAGAGACCGCTTCGAATAAGCTGGGACACCCTGTATATACAGTTTTTTTTTTCTGATCACAAACAAATGAGAATGTGGCATTTAGAAAATGATATTTCGTACATTATTAACTTTGAACACAACCCGGTACATAATTATACGTTCCTATATCCTACAATAATTAGAACAAAGAAGATGCTTCGTCATCTTAATAATAATGTTTTAAAATGACTGACCTTTTCAGGTAATATCATGGATTAAATTCACAGACCTACCTTAATGAAAGGATTGTGTCATTGTAAAAGTGATCTGCGGAAAAACGATGCTCTTTTGATTTAACATAAAACAGTAGACCTTTGTCTTACAAGGCTACAAAAGTACCACATCAAATCAAAATTTAATTTTCGAGACAGTCAGATAAAATTAATAAAAAAATGTATATGCAAATCCCCAAATATCTCCCATGACACCATGTTATAACATTTTAAAAATCTTTTTGAGTTGTAACGGTCACCCAACCTTTATGCGGCTCGAGCGCCAAATGTCACGCCCCAAAAACTGGCCCCACAAACCTAACAACAAGGAACCTCGAATGTTCGGGACCCCTTACTGAGATAATTTGTATCAAAATAGATATAAATGAATAAAATGAGAATCATTGACATAAGACTTTATAACATTTTTTTATGAAAACAAACTTGCAAGAAAAATAATTGTTTCCCTTCCAATTTGAATCCCTACTAAAAAAACGATTTTTCTTTATAGGTTTTTGGATTCGTTTGTCAAAGTCTAGCGTGGAATTACGGGCAAGCATATTCCGGTGCCATCGGTCCTTCCTTCCAGTCATTTCTGACAACAGCTTCTTGGTGTCTGATGACCACAACACTGCTGACGTTCTGTTACGTATTTTCAGAGAGATCCGTCAGCCTCGTCAGACAGTCACTTTTTGTAAGTAAAGTAAAGAATAATAAACAGATTATCTTTTATGAACTATTTCAGGAAACAGCATTTAATGCAATAGCGGCGTTTAGTTATATTACAAGCTGTTCCTTTCTGGGATATGCGGTATATACGGTACTTCATCCAATTTATGCAATTACACCCTATTATCAAGTTTATCCGGCAATGAGTGCCACATATGTAAGTATTCTGCTTATTAATTATACATATTATTATACATGATGTCTTTTAATTTTCTGAACATAGGGAATTCTGATGTAAATATAATAAACTCCTTAGGCCCATTCTACACGAACCACAAAAACGCGACCGTTTGCCTGCGAGCGACACGCGTGTGTCACAGAACCACAGAGTTTAAATGGGGCATACTATACGGGCGACTTTGCGGTCGCGTGTGGACGCGTTCGTTGGCGTGTCGGCGTTTTGAACGCAAGAGGTTGCGTAAAAGTCGCGCGCCGGAGACCGGCGTGTCATTCTATATGTAGCAACTTGCAAGCGTTTCGCCGGCCGAGCCGATTTGTCCTTTTTTATTACAGTCCACGATTTTAGTAGTGCACGACATCATTGATGTGCTTGCAGTGGCGGCTTTCCGATTAGACTAGGTAGGCTATAGCCTGCGGCGGCAAATTTTTATGGCCGGCAAATTTTCGAAAACGAAAAATATTTTCGAGTCCTAGGAAATTGCGTGACCTTGGGCATTGAAAAAAAATTGCCTGGGGCGCTTTATCGAGATGGGAAAACCGTTTTGAACCCTTTCGAAATCCCGCTTCGCCTTTGAATTCATATTCTTTTTGAAGCCTACAAGAACACGACCTGATTTACCCACAGGCAAATTAGGATATTCTCAGGATATTTCCGATGTTTTGCGAAGCTAAGATGAAACACCCCTAAGGTCAGGCGATTAGCACCAACCGGGTGTACCCAACAACGTCTTTTTTTTACGTTTTTTTGGCCAACAAACTTAATAACGTTAATTGGTGAACTGCGATACACCCAACTTGTACGGGATCCATATCAAAATATGAGCCGTTTTGTCGCTAGTCTAGAATGGATCGCGTTTCACTCGCCGGTTATACGCGCTACAAAGGCGCGGCGTCTACACGCTCGTATAGAATGGGCAAAACTTTCAAGCGACTAAGCGACTAATCGGTCGCGTTTTTGTGGTTCGTATAGAATGGGCCTAAACGAACCACAAAAACGCGACCGTTTGCCTGCGAGCGACACGCGTGTGTCACAGAACCACAGAGTTTAAATGGGGCATACTATACGGGCAACTTTGCGGTCGCGTGTGGACGCGTTCGTTGGCGTGTCGGCGTTTTGAACGCAAGAGGTTGCGTAAAAGTCGCGCGCCGGAGACCGGCGTGTCATTCTACAAGTAGCAACTTGCAAGCGTCTGGTCGGCCGAGCAGATTTGTCCTTTTTTATTACAGTTCACGATTTTAGTAGTGCACATCATTGATGTGCTTGCAGTGGCGGATTTCCGATTAGGCTAGGTAGGCTATAGCCCGCGGCGGCAAATTTTTTTAGGCGGCAAATTTTCGAAGACGAACAATATTTTCGGGTGCTAACTGCTAGGAAATTGTGTGACCTTGGTTATTGATAAAAAATTGCCTGGGCGCTTTATCGAGAGGGGAAAACCGTTTCGAACCCGTTCGAAACCCCCCTTCGCCTTTGAATTCATATTCTTTTTGAAGCCTACAAGAACACGACCTGATTTACCCACAGGCAAATTAGGATATTCTCAGGATATCTCCGATGTTCTGGCAAGCTAAGACGAAACACCCCTAAGGTCAGGCGATTAGCACTAACCGGGTGTACACACCAACGTCTTTTTTTACGTTTTTTGGCCAACAAACTTAATAAGGTTAATTAGTGAACAGCGATACACCCAACTTGTACGGGATCCATATCAAATATGAGCCGTTTTATCGCTAGTCTAGAATGGGTCGCGACGTCGCGTTTCACTCGCCGGTTATACGCGCTACAAAGGCGCGGCGTCTACACGCTCGTATAGAATGGGCAAAATTTTGAAGCGACTAAGCGACTAATCGGTCGCGTTTTTGTGGCTCGTATAGAATGGGCCTTAAAAAATCGGCTCCTTATTTGGCGTTTTCCAAGAAAATTGAGAAAAAAAATTAGTTTTTGGCAAATGTCGATACGCATATTTCTGCAGTATTCGCTTCATATTGAATTTCTGCAAAAGTAGTTGTAAAAGTGTACTTATGATAAGATGCTGCGTAGATATCAGCACAGGGTATAATCCTAAAGTGAGCATTTTACATTTTGCCATGGACTCGAGGTAATTCCATCACGTTTCTTTCTTCCCATCCTCCCGCACGAGAATCCCACAGGCTCTCGAATTACTAGGATTTCTGTAAATCGTAGAGTATTATAGATAATCTCATCAATTCCAGCATGACAAACCATTCAATCAATCCTTTAGAGTTTATCGTGCAATGATGGTGTGATTCCAAAAGTCACATTCAGTCACGGTGTGTGGTTGAGAATGGGCCAGAGATCTTTGCTTTGAAGAAGAAGCTTTGTCATGTTGAAATCGAGGTGTTGTTAACTACTTACTTGGAACAAGGAATCTAAAAATGGTCTCCCTTTTTGATTGTGGCAACACATTTTCAAGAGGGAATGATTAGTGATAATGTCAAATAGACAAAGCTTTCGACACCAATAAATCAGCTTGTATCATTCCAAAAGGTATAATGGAGAGTTAATCTACGTGTACGTGAGGCAGCAGCTAGGGTATCTTCTTCATTATAATGCGGTCTCCTTTATCGAAGGTTGGCGACCTTCAACCTCGGGCATTTCATTTTCCCGGTACCACCCATATCTGGGATACTTTCTCCTATCCGCTACCTGGGGAGGCACCTGATGGGGGACTAGCAGCCCCAATACGGGGTTGCTATGTTATAGGAAGCGAGAAAACATGGAATTGCTGCTGATTCCACAGCGATCTGTCAGCGACAGTCTCTAATTCCGATACCAACCATCTTTATGGAAATGGAAGATTGTATGCAAGCTTCATGAGAAAGTGCAGTTTAAAATGTTTTTGTCTTTGTACAGTCTTTCTTGATGTAAATAGCTTTATGTGACTTATTTTTTAATTTGTTATAACTATACCTATTTATTGTAGATTACCGTAGATTGTAGTATTCACGAGTTTAATAATTATTTCCTTACTTTTCAGATGCTTGGTTCTGTCGTGGGTCTAGCCTATGCTTATGATGCTTACAAGTCTCTGCGATTTTTTAGAGGTTCTTGTTGAAAAACATACTTAATGGAAAACGGAAAGCATCTAAATTACTCCGAAGATTTTACGCTCTGCTGATTGGAACTACATAACATAGTTCTGTAAGAAGATTGCAGTATGAGTCCGTTAGGCCCTTGCATATTCTAAACGGATACAGAAGTCGTCATTAGGGTCATCATTTATTTCACTGTTAATCTGTAATCATCATCTTGTAACCTTGCTACCGTATAAAAACTAGACACTAATGGGAGTAAAAAAATTGAACGGCTTATTTGAAGTTTGTACCCTACCTAATAAGTGGCTTAGGAATGGATTAGTTATTCAAATACTTTTTTTTCAGTTTTTATGCTTCTAATACCTACGGTGTATTGAAATCTTGGTCTCAACAGTAGAAGAGTAAATCAACTGTATTTTTTTCATAATAAAAATGTAACACACTGGAATGATTGTAAATGAACACTCAGGAAACGTATAATAGCAATCAAAAAATTATTAATAAGAATTGTAACAAAATGTTGTAACCTACTGTTTTAATTATTAATATCTTTGAACATTAAATTCTCCCAAGTGTCTTATTAAGTTAGCAGAATAATTGTAATAATAATTTTATGAAAGAATAATTAGAGGCTAATTAAGTGCCATGGTGCGAAATTCAATTCTCAAATAGTTTTTGAAAAAAACGACTGATCTGCCCATTAACAAAAAAAAAGTACAGATCACTATTCATAAAATGAATCAAAGAAAGGCTTAATTAATTGACCTGTTAAATTAAATGCTCACATACTTTTCGCCTTTCTAGCCCTATCGAATCTACGGCCTACTCTCTCTCTCTCTCTCTCTCTCTCTCTCTCTCTCTCTCTCTCTCTCGCCCAAAGGGGGAGTCAAAAAAATATCTATACAGGGCTGGACGTGAAGGAAGAAGAACACCATTCTTTCTCAAGGCCGAAGTCTCCTTATAATCCGTGAATGAACTTGTCAGGACCAGTTTAGGAGACACTGTTCTTGGACTCATAGACCCGGGGAAGGCAAGGTAGATTTCTCCTCTTTCTTCACTTTCAGTGTATAGGATGAGAAATTTTCAGAAAGGATGAAATAACGAAAAAAAATTCTCTCTCCTTCGAACTCCTGCAGTCAGACACTACACGCCCAGGAGACCATGTGTGCGCTGCTCTATAGGCGCGTGAAACGAACCCTGAAGAAGAAATACCAAGTGGTGGCCCCTGGACTTTTTTACCTTTCTCACTGAAAAGGACCTCCTGGCTCGACGAGCTGGAAACGTTTGGGGTCCGGAAAGGGGGAACGATTGTCCCTCCCAAAAGAGTTGTAGTGGTTTAAGTGGACAAGGCGGACCTGGTAACAAGGTGAAAGAGAAAGAGAAACTTTCATGCTTTCCTTTTTTCTAGACCTATGTTTAAAGATTTAAATATTTTATAATCCTTAAAACAGAGAAAGAGAGCTCGTTGAGTAAGAGAGATAGACAGACATAGCCCTTCTCTTTCCTGAAACAGGGGTACTAGAATTACTGGGCACGATGTTGTGCCCTAAATTTGGACAGAAGAACCCTTTGATAAAACTCTCCATCAAAGCAGATATATACAGGATAGATGTTGAAAGAGTGATGGGATGGGAGCGTGGTGCGCTATGGACAGCCCCGACTTCTCACCTTTTGTCGTAGGAGAGGGGGGATGTTACTACACATCTGGTCACAATAAAGGTAACATAAGATCTGGTCCCATCTGAAGAAGAAATTTACAGAGCACTGTTCTAATTGTGAGAATAAAACATAATTTTCAAAATACAAAATGCCAATAATTATTATTAACACATTCACTGCCAGAGCATATTGGTGACGGTTGACAATGTGCCGCCTTTTTTTTTCTTGTAACCTGCTAATGTAATGTTTGTTTTAGCTAGTAGACACTAAACTAAGTTGAAATATAGCGTTTTTTGCAAAAAAAAGTAAGAACGCCCCAGGGGCGGTGCCGGCACAGGACAAGTAATTTGCTTATTATACGGCCTGATATTTCTGTTCAAAAATTTTTTAAATATTGCACGGTGTATGCTATAAACGGACTGAGGCGTTCGCGACGTCTCTCACCTGTATTATAGCACTCGCATAGGCGTTCTGTGCCATGTGCCGGTCAACGCCACTCGGGCGGTCAACATCATATTTTTGTTTGTTTTAATGTTTTGAAATATTTTTTGCCAAAAATGTATTTTAAAACTAAAGATTTTAAAACTAAAAACAGGCTAAACATTGATTGTATAATATAAACAACAAAAATACATAATGGGCAATTTTTTTCAATACAAGTCCTCTACAATATGCCCCGATACCTGTAACAAGAAACCAAACTCAACATGTGGAAGTTTAGACTTTACCAAAACCTCCTCTTAATAGAACGAACCGATCCAAACTGTCCTCATGAAATTATCCAACGTTCTATTGAAGGTATACATGAACGCCTCTCGGGCGGTGGCGGAGTTTTTAGAGAAGTCGGGTGACCGCCTCTGGGGCGGTCCCGGCAGTGAATGTGTTAAAGACTATTTAAATAAGTTTCGGAATTTGGAAATTTTCATAAAAAAAATCAAATTTCATGATTTTTTAACTTGAAGGCTATTGTTGCTGTTAATGGTGATCCTCACCAGCTTCAATAAATTCAAAAATATGTAATATGTTTATATTTAATTCAGTAAGCCACAAAAGGTATTGGGAGCATTTTATCAGGTATAGTGGGTTCAAGAAAGCCAGCACCAAATATTATGTCATCTGTGTTTAGTTTTACTACCTTAAAAATTTTTAATGTTTTATTGCAACAGCCTGTACACAAGCAAACATATCAATCTGTGGCTTACATTTCCACTTTCTTTTTATGTAAGTGCTATTATTGTTGTGTTTTGTAACTAATATCGAATTAGGTATCTGTCTGTGGTTTTGTTAACATTCCTACTATCAAAAGTTGGTTTGTAATCGTCTATTTTATAAATACATTTTTATAACAGTCGTTTTTTGTCGTTTTAAAGATATGAGTAAATGTGTAAATAAGTGTTACCTACCTAGTTTGCAGTTTACCCAGCTGCTAGCTGTCAACTTGTGATATTTCATATAAGGTACCTACCTACGCTGTAAAATATTAAAAATAACCTGAGCCATTTTACATGATAATTAAGCCCATTTATACATTTAAAAGTAGGTATAATATACACCCTATATAGATACAAATTTAAGTGTAAAAATTCTCCTCAAGCTAGAAACCTTATTGTGAATGTCATCTTCTTATCCTCTTTTGGCTAGATGACATTAATTTGAATTAATAGTTAATTACCCTGGCTAATTAAACATTCAAAACATGTTTAGTAAATATCCAAGTACTCACACTAAACTAAAGTAATGTAAAACTTTGTATGTATAAAAAAACGTAAATGAGTAATCATGACCTATTAAATTAATTTTTTGCATACTAACGCTAGTTGGTATGTGAGTGTTGTCCTTAAAAAGTTATGAGACGAATTTGAATAGAGGTGTCTCATAATTATGTAACACCGTAACAGAACAAAAATACAGAATGTGTCCAGATTTTAATATGTACATTCAATTTGAGAGAGGTAAGCATTTATCGTCACTCAAAATGATTGTTCCCACATTACGGCGGTGTCCTAAGGGTGCCCGGATGATGTTAGCAAATTTACTCACTGCAAAACTCAAAGCAATAACTACTACAGGTTCAGAATGTGCTTGGAGAAACCTTTTTTTGCTTCCATTTCAAGCTTTAACTATTCCTAAGAAATCAGATAACATAAAGAATCTTTCCACTTGGACTAATAGAAAATCACAGTTTGCAGTCAAGCTCAATTAGAGAGTGCAGAGAATATAGAGAATTTAACTCCCACTTATGCTTCAATGAAGTTTTCGGTCAATCAACGGACTGATGAAAGGACACATTTGCATGTTGGCAGGAAAATAGAATCAAAATTGTCCGATGGAGACACTCGTGGAGCATTGAAACTTCTAACTTCTGAGGACTCTCTAGCTTCAAATGATCCCTCCACATTGGCCGATCTTCTTAAGAAACATCCCCCTCATCCACAACCGACTTTTTTCCCCGAAACACCTGAATTTATTTCCTTCCCATCGATAACAGATCAAGAGATTACGAGAGCTATTAATTCATTTCCACCAGGATCTGCTGGCGGTTTAGATGCTTTGAGACCGCAAATTCTCAAAGATCTCATTGCCAAAAATACCGGAGATTCGGGGATCCAGCTTTTAAAGGAAATAATCTCGTTCATCACTCATATTGCAGAAGGGAAGATTCCTGAATCGATCCGTCCTATTTTTTTCGGAGGCTCTTTGACGGCTCTTAAGAAAAAATGCGGTGGCATACGTCCAATTGCAGTTGGAAATGTTTGGCGCCGTGTTACTGCTAAAGTGCTAAATTTCAGAATTTTACCAACTCTGGTCGAGTTTTTTACTCCCAATCAACTTGGTGTAGGGGTAAAAGGTGGTGCTGAAATTGGTGCCCATGCTGCTCGTATATATTTCAATAACAACCATGCAGTTCCAAAAGTATTTCTAAAACTTGATTTTCGGAATGCATTTAACGAAATAAGAAGAGAGGCCATCATTCAAGAGGTCAAGTCAACTTTTCCGACTCATTTACCTTTTATCTTCAATTCTTACTACAAACCATCAAATTTATATTTCCATCAACAAATTATTTCTTCTGAATGTGGAATTCAACAAGGCGATCCCTTGGGTCCAGCCCTTTTTGCTCTTACAATCAATCCTATCGTCAAATCACTTAAATCGGAATTAAATATTTGGATGACGGAACTATTGGTGGTGATGTTGACACAGTGTTGAATGACCTGAAAACTATTTCTGAGGCTGCATCTAAATTAGGTTTATTTCTAAACCCTTCTAAATGCGAAATTATTTTCCTTGGTGATCATGAAGATAAATTATCTATCTTGAACGACTTTAGATCTTTTCTACCCGGAATTGCATATATGAACTTGGAAAACGCAACTCTTCTAGGGGCCCCACTTGCTGATGAGGGTATTCTAACTATAATTAATCAAAAAATAAATCAATTACAGCTATTCACATCAAGATTGGACTGGATTTCTTCTCATTCGGCTTATTTTCTACTGAAAATTTCCCTTTCAATACCGCGTCTTATATATTTCCTACGCTGTTCTCCTTCGTGGCGAAAACCGCAAGCTCTGCAAGTTTACGACACTATTTTAAAATCAACCCTTGAAAACATCTTGAACTGCACTCTTTCTCAAGAAGCTTGGATACAATCTTCCCTTCCCATAAAGATGGGCGGTATCGGAATCAGACATGCTGTGGACTCAGCGATTCCATGTTTTCTCGCTTCTTACCACAGCAGTCTCGAATTGGTGACTTCTCTTCTTCCTTTTGGAATGATACAATCTGATTCATTGAGCGCAGAAGCTTTGAGTATTTGGCATGATCGCAATCTAATTACTCCGGAAAATATGTTGTCTCAATCTTCATGGGAGACAATAGCTTTTCAAAAAAGTTTAGATTCCTTGATCCATGAAACAACATCTCTACAAGACAAAGCTAGACTTCTTTCTAATTCTCAACCACATACCGGTGACTGGCTATATGCTATATGCTCTTCCATCTCCCCAGCTTGGAACCCACCTTTCAGATGAGTGCTTTCGAATTTCCATCGCATTTCGCTTAGGCTGTGATTTCTGTTATCCCCATCATTGCCGCTGCGGAAACGAAGTAACTTCGAAAGGATTGCATGGTCTGTCGTGTGTATTCAGTGCTGGTCGTCTTTCGCGACATGCCGAGGCGAACGAGATTATCTCCCGAGCTCTAAGATCTGCCCAAATTCCGGTAATTAGAGAACCTGTGGGATGCTCTAGAGATGATGGTAAGAAACCTGATGGAATGACATTGACTCCATGGCAAAGAGGCAAATGCTTGCTGTGGGATTATACCTGTGCAGACACCTATGCAGCATCTTACCTTCATTCCACTTCCTTCAATCCTGGGTCTGCGGCAAATACTGCAGAATCAAAAAAAAAGAAACAAATACCGGCATCTTGAAGATCGCTTCATTTTTGTGCCTATCGGACAAGAAACTTCAGGAGTTTGGGGGAATGAAGCCTTGAGATTTCTGACATCGGTTGGTCAGAAAATTACGAATGCCACGGAGGAATCCCGGGCAACATATTTTCTGTTCCAACGATTGAGCATTGCTCTACAAAGAAGCAATGCAGCGTCAATGTTGGAAACACTTCCAACTGGGAGGGAGTTTTCAGAAATTTTTTATCTGTGATTCCATTTTTTTACTATTTTATTTTATTTTTTAACATTTATATTGTTTGATGTTTGATGTTTCATGTTTGTAAAAAGTTCATTAATTAAATAATTAGGCAATTTAAAAAAAAAAAAAAAAAATTTGAGAGGTGACGGAGAATGGAAAAATAAGGGGACTTTTTTAATAGACATAGGTACTTCGAAAAATGCACCATAACTTACGCTGTATCTAAGTTATGGTTGAAGTTTTATTTAAAAAAAATCTAATTAAATATCTTAGGAGAGAAAAAAGTAATCGATTTCAAATTTTGCACTTTGCTTTTCTACGTAAATCAGCATCTACTGTTCAAGTAAAAAACAAACCTTGCACATTGTATAGAATTGTATATTTTTTTTATAAATTTTTTTTATGAATATTTTCTCTGGTTTTTAAATAGGACTTCTGAATTTTTTTATCGTCAGGTCATATTAGCGTAGTTACAAATATAGAAATTTAGCAATTTTTCCCCTTTTCCTATGCACGCCAATGGTTAGCTAATTTTTAAAATGCATTTTACACTACCTTTAAATTCATGTATGTAATAAAAAATAACAAAATTAAAAGAACATATAAAAAAATTCAAATATCTCCGCCATTTTTCTTATTTATTTTTTTGAATTTTATGAAGGTCAAAGGCTTTTAATATAGTTGTTGTGTACTGTAAAAATTTCAGTTCAATTCCTTCAGAAATAGGCTCATAAACGGTTACAGAAATTTAGCCATTTTTACCTTTTTCCTTCCGACGCCACTGGCTTATTAATAAAAATAATACAACCAAATTTTATACTAATGTCAATTTCGAAAAATGTTCTTTCAATCTTGTTTATTTAATTTCAAAGTTTTTTGTTTCCATCTTCGCTTATACAGGGGTTCAAAAAATGAAAATTTTTCCTAAAACCCAATTGGCCTCCACTTTGAAAGGGGCTTTCTTGTTTATTTGTTAACTTTGTCTTTAATGTCAGTAAAACATTTTTGAATTCACGTTTAGAGAGCTATTTATCTCCTTTATTATGCCTGTATAAAAAAGTTTAACTGATGCAAATAAATCAGAAACGGCTGCAAAATATAAAAATTTGGTCATTATATACATCCGCGGCTCCTACAGTTTCACTATGGCACCTATATAGGGGTGGAGAACATACCTATAGTAACACCAGGAAGGTATTCATTAGCTTTGCAAATGAAAGGGAAGGCCACAAAACGACTTTAAAAATTGATTTTGGGAGTGCAACGAAAGTACGGTCCTGACACAAGCACCGAGAAATACCACTAGTCTCGGATTTAACTACACTAACTACGCGGATGAAACCTCTTATGACAATGGGAACCACTTCCAAACGTATACAGACGCGGACTCCGAATATAACCGCTTTCTCATATCGTGACCAGAACACAGAATTTGATGTTACGATTTTTGGAATATAAATGCAAAATAAATGCAAATTTGAAAATAAAAATCGTGCTACTGTTATTCTCGAAGATTTTCCTTGCCCTGAAAGTGAAGAAAAAAATAGAAATTCCACCGTAGTGTCAAAGAGGCCTTAGTTGCAACCTTAATATTAGTTTGCAATGGCTGTTTTTAGCGTCTTACCCACCCAGCACCCCTAATTCGCTCCTCGGTCCCGAAAAAATTTATAAAACTTAGGAGCCGCGGATGTATACAATTACCAAAAATTTTTACAAGAACACATTTTTCAAAAATTGTCATAATGACCAATTTGGAATATTTGGTAACATATTTAAAAATAGTTTCAAAAATATCCAGTGATGTACTATGATTTTCTAGAAAAGGGATATGTCTACCGTATCTACGACAATAATGGCTTTCTAGTTACTTTTTTTTAATTTAACAGTATAGATATAGATTTAAGTAGAAAGGTAGATAGTGAGCAAATATTGAAAAGGATGACTTCGGTAAGTTATGGTGCATTTTTCGAGGTAAGAATTAATTACAAATAATTAAGAAAAGTTCCCTATTTTGCCATTCTCTATCACCTCTCACATATAATATATAAATATCTGGACCAAGAACATTTCTTGAGGAGATTTCCCTAGCTAACAGATCAATACCTAGAGTTTAAGACAGTATTAGAAAGTCCTCTTCTTTGGAGATGTTTGAGGATGGAGGGGGGTTATTGTTTTCCCTTAATTTTTTTGGAGGCCGTTAATTATTTTAATTATTAATTTTATTTTATTTTACTTATTCTTGGTGCGAAAATACAGAGAAATTGTCGTTTCCGAAATATTAACAATAAGCACATCAAGCCATGTATTATTCGAGACCCCATCTGGTACTATCTAGGTATCATGTCTGCTGAGATTTTTCGAAGCAGGGGTTTTCGGTAGTTTTTTCAACCGTCAGATATTATTGAGGGCTTTACTGCCTCAGAAAAGTATACGAGTCATGTATATCGCAGAGTTTTCCTTGTTGCCTGAGTTAGAATCAGAGGGTGTCCTTTATTTCAGAGCTTACTATGGTTATCTCATAAACGCTAAAGTAGATAAAAGATGCGCAATTTTGTGGCCATCTCGAATTCATCAAACCATACTTGTTCCTGAAATATCCTGAAAAAACTGAAAAATCGAGATTTCTTATTTTTGCCATATTTTTCTTATTATTGGAAATTAAGAAAAAATTTGTGGGCTTAGATAAGTCGCCAAGAGCTATCCATCCGATTTTTCACAAATTTCCAAAGTCGACTAGATCCCAGAATTTTCATAGTCAACTTTTGTTTTTCTTATTTCCTTCATATTGTACTTTCATGTCATTCTAAAAAGAATTAGGAATCCAAAAATCTATCACATTAAAAAAATCTTCAAAATTTTATTCTTCTTTTTTCGAAAAATGGTCTTTCTTCAACCAAATGTCATAAATAACCATAAGACAAACAATGTTACGTCATATTGCGACTCATATACGACGTCATTCGGCGATAAAACTTTCTTTTTGTTTCGAAAAAAGAAGAAAAAAATTTAATCAATTTTTTTTTATGTAATAGATTTTGGGTTTCCTTGAAGAAAAACAAAAGTTGACAATGATAACTCTTTAATTGAGTCGGCTTAGAAAAATTTTGTAATGTCAGATGGATAGCTCATGACGTCTTACGTAAGCCTACTAAAAATTATTTATTAATTTCCAATAATAAGAAAATATGGAAAAAATATAATATATCTCAATTTTTCAGTTTTTAAGGATATTTCAGGAACTTGTATTTCAGGAACTAAATATCTTGTATACTTGACGGATTCGAGATGGCAACAAAATTCCGCATCTTTTCACTAATTTAACCGACCCTGTAACTTGTAGCGTTTACGAGATACCCTTAGTGAGCTCTAAAATAAGGGGCAGAGCCTTTCGTAGTATCCTCGTTCCTAAATAAGATAGCTCAAGGGAGAAACGGAAAATTCCAGGAGTCAGCTAGAGTTTTTGACTGTCAATAAATCCTACAGACAGGTGATCCTTAGACACTCTCCCAGTATAACACTTTTAACACTTTCACGGAGTTTCACCGAGCTCAGATGTAGGCGAAAATTTACGATTTTGCAACGTAAAAATTGTCATAATTTCACACACGCAATTATAAGATGATCTACCTACCTACTTGTTGCATTTTCCTTATTACTACAGATTGATGATGAGAGTTTCTTAGGATGAGTGAGCTTGTCCTGGGGTAGCTTTGCATGAACGGACTTAATTATTACTGCCGCGATGGAGTCTTATTCAGATATTGGACGAAAAATCATATTTTTTCCACGCAGAGAAAAAAGCGGGTTAGTTGAAAATCTTCTTAAAACTTCTTAAAATGGCCGTGAATCCAGGATCATTTTGAATAAATAGGATTTTACCAATTTTACCGTGAACTTGATGAATTCTTTAATAATTACACATCAATCTGAAGAATAATAACTGTTTATTTATAATAAAAATAAAGTAACAAAGTATACAATCATCTCAATTCTCGACCATAGAATCAACGGCCATCTTGATTTCTATTACAACCAAAATACACTCTTCTTTTTTAATTCTAGTGACTACTTACTACCAACTGAACATAATAAACAAACCTAACCAAAATGAATTCCCATTCATAATACATTGTAACTTAAATATTTGAAAATAAAAAACAACATTCCCCCCATTTTAAATATTAAAGTTCAATCATCATCATCAATAACACTTTCTTTTATCCCGGAATCAACTCTACATTTATTTAAGACTCCTTTAGTGACTGGCTTTGTTAAAAAATCAGCGATCATCTCCTTCGTTTCCACGTACTCAATTTTTATGTTGTTTCTTTCAACTTCATCTCGAATAAATAAATATTTTCTTTGAATATGCTTTGTTCTGGAGTGGAACATGTTATTTGCCATCATTTTTATTGCCGCTTGATTATCGCACTTTAAAATAAGATGTCTTCCCAAATATTTCTCTTGCTTCAGTTCTGCAAACAGTTTTTTCAGCCATAGACATTCCTTCACTGCATCCGTCATTGATATGAATTCACTTTCACAAGTGCTGAGTGCTACAACTGCCTGTTTCTTACATTGCCATGTTATTGCGGCTCCTGCTAATAAGAATATATAACCTGAAAAACTTTTTGCATCTTCTGCATTATTCCAGCTGGAATCACTATAGCCAGTTATTAGTTTTGACCCCTTCTCATATTTTATTCCCAGGCTCTGAGTTTGTTTGAGATATCTTAATACAAACTTTGCCTGCCTCCAATGTTTTTCTTTGAAATTATTATTAAATTGACTCAGATATGTTACAGCGAATGTGATGTCAGGCCTTGTGCCTTGTGACAGATACATCAAACTTCCAATTAATTTTTGATAAGGATACTGTTTTGTATTTTCTTCATCATTTTCGGTATCAAATTCTTCGACATAAGATTCCATTGACGTATTTGCCCCTTTACAATCTTCCATATAAAATCTTCGTAGTATTTTGTTTATATATTTCTGCTGTGTAATAAATAGAGTTCCTTCTTGTTTGTTTCGTTCAATTTCCCATCCCAGTAGATATTTTGCCTCTCCCATTGACTTGACTTCAAATGTTTCGTTTAATGATCTAATTACAATATCAACTTGTCTTCTTGAATTAGCAGCAATTAAAATGTCATCCACATAAAGGCATAAAACAATATAATTGCTCTCATCTGTATACAAGAACACACATGGTTCAGAATATAATTCTATAAATCCGATAGTTTTTAATTTTTCTCTAATAGTACTGTACCAGGTTTTACCACTTTGTTTTAGGCCATATAAGCCCTTTTCTAGTTTACAAACTTTGGTTTTTCGGTCGCCAAATATTCCGTCTGGGATTTCCATATATATTTCTTCTTGCAGTTTTCCGTTTAAATAGGCTGTTGTTACATCATATTGGTATAAATCAAGCTCTTCTTCTACTGCCAATGCTATGACTGCACGTAATGTGTTTAACCTCAAAACTGGTGAAAAAACTTCGTCATAATTTTCTCCTTTTATTTGATTGAATCCCCGAGCCACTAATCTCGCTTTAAACTTATTCGAACCAAAATTGTCTTTTATTTTAAATACCCATTTTGAATCAATTATATTCTTATTATTTGGTCTATCAACAATTTTCCAAGTTTTGTTGTCTTCGTGTGATTTTACTTCATTATTAATTGCAATTTTCCATTGTTCTTTATTTATTGATTCCAGAGCTTCGTTATATGTACTAGGAATGTCTTCTTCTGCTACCAAATTGACATTCCCCCTTTTTTGTTGAATTCTGTTTGATCTTCGAGTAAGTGTCGAACTTGGTTCTGGATTAATATCACTGACTTCATAAGTAGGGTCTTGACTACTTGTGTCTTTTGCACCGTCATCTATTTCAGAGCAACTTGAGTCATTATCTTTGTATTCTTCACGTCTATCGTTATCATTGTTTACTTCATTGTTTTCATATTCCACATCTCTTTCATTATAATTTTCCGCTTCATTATTTTCTTGGTCTTCGTCGTTGAATTCAGTGATAAGTTCAATATTTCGATCTTCAACTTCATTATACTCACTTTGTTCTGGATATATCGGTATATATTGTACAATTTGTTCGTCTTCATTATTTTTAACATTTTGGAATAGAATCGGTGCACCTTTTTGGTTTTCAATTATCTTGACATCTCTAACAATAATTACTGTTTCTCGCTCTTCACTGTATACTCTATAATGTTTTGAAGTATGGTCATAACCTACAAATATTGCTTTTCTTGATACTGGATCAAATTTTCTTTGACTTTGTTTTTCGATCAAATAATAAGCCAAAGAACCAAATATCTTCAGATTCTCTACGTTTGGTTTCTTTTTTGAAAAACTTTCTTCTGGAGTTTTTTCTATCTTTTTCATAAATGTCCTGTTCTTCAGATATACTGCATGATAGGCTGCTTCAGCCCAAAACTTTTGTGGCAATTTGGAATCTATTAACATACACCTTACCATCTGAATTAAGGTTCTGTTAGTTCTTTCGGCGACGCCATTTTCTTCTGGATTGTATGGCACTGTTCTTTCGTGCTTTATTCCACAATTTCTTAAATAGTTACCAAACTTTGTGTTCACAAACTCACCTCCATTGTCACTTCTAATTCGCTTGATTTTTCTCCCGGTTTGGTTTTCTACTTCTGATTTAAAAATTTTAAACTTGTCGAAAACTTCATCTTTTGTTTTCAAAAAATATATAAAAATCTTTCTTGTATAATCATCAACCAGAACATACATGTACTTTGATTGAGCAATTGACGGTGTTTTCATTGGTCCACATAAATCCATGTGCACTAGTTGCAAAACATCAGTGGTAGTTATTGTATCATGTGTGACAAATGGTTTTCTAGTTGCTTTTCCCTGTATGCAATCGGTGCATGTAAACTCATTATCAACAAATTTTAACCCTTTAACCATGTCTTGTGATTTCATTTTATTTAGAGTGGACATACTTTGATGGCCAAATCTTCTGTGCCAAGTTTGCGCACTGATCTCTTGTACTTTATTAACAATTACCTCCGTTTTTGAATTAACTGCTAGGGTTATATTTGCTTCATATAAATTATTTATTCTTGTCCCAGTTAACATCAAATCATTACTTTTACTTCTTATTATTTTACAAGTACCATTTTCAAATGAAGTTATGAATTTTTTCTTCTCAAAAACACTCACAGACAATAAGTTCTCTCGTATTTCAGGAACATATAATACATCTGATATTTTTAAATATTGGTATTTGCAATTTTCATCGGTTGTTTCTACTCTTATTGTTCCCATTCCTTTTACTTTGATGAAGCTTCCATCAGGCAACTTCACTTCATCAATATAACTTTCTATTAAATTTATGAATGCCGACTTATTGTGGGTCATATGGCTTGTAGCCCCAGAGTCAATGTACCAACTATTTGACTTCAAATTGGTATCAGTGATTTTCATTGCACTTTCATAACTCCCACAAGTTGCACTGTTTACTCTTTCTTCTCTCTCTTCACTTCCTCGATATCTGTTTTCACTTCTTTCGTACTGACGATCATTTGTATTTCTGTTAAAACTTTGCGATGAACGATCAGCTCGCTTATAACAATTTTTGGCAAAATGTCCTGTTTTATTACATACCCAACAATTAATATCTCTAATACATCTTTGTGTCCTTTTCTGATTCTCTTTCGCAGCTAAATTTGCAGCTTCCAGTTTTTCTTCAATTTCTAGTAAGGATAATTCATCCTCTTGTGCTTTTAATCCGCTTCGAAATCCTTCCATTGTCATTTTTTCTAGACCAGCTGATTTCATTTGCAGCCTTACAATATTATATTGTTTCGGTAAACCATTCAACATAAGTCCAAAGTACTCTTCGTCTTCGATTATTGATCCACACTGAGCTAATTGATCTCGAATATATTGACCTCTGGCTAGAAACTGTTCTAGATTTTCTTCTTCCTTTTTCTTTATCGTGCTCAGATCCAATCTTAAATTGACACGGCGAGAGGAAACTTTTCCTTCATGAATTTGTTGCAACTTCAACCACATTTCCCTTGCTTCATCTATATTTATGACTTGCTGGCCTTGGCTAGGATCTAATGATGTCAATATTATTGATGCTGCTACAGCGCTTTTTTCTTCATAAGTTGATATTAATTTCAGCTGCGCTGTTTTTTCATCAACTGTTGCATTCGCATTCGGCCGCTCAGGTTTTTCTTCTTCAATAGTAAACCATACCCTCTTTGCTTTCAACAATAATTTTACTTGATGCTTCCATAATTGATAATTCCCATCATTTAATTTTGTGAGACTCACTGGTAAACCATCCATAGTTACTTTATTTTCTTCTCCAATTTTTAATCACAAAATGAACTTCTTGTAATTTTCTTTCTCGAAAGCAACACCTTGTCTCGTATTCTTTCCCACTCAAAGAAAACTACTTTTCTTTGCCTACTCGCAATGTTATCTCGTTCAGATTGATATACCTAATTTTGTCACAAACTACTTGCGATTTTGCATGCCTGGACCCATAACCTGATGAATTCTTTAATAATTACACATCAATCTGAAGAATAATAACTGTTTATTTATAATAAAAATAAAGTAACAAAGTATACAATCATCTCAATTCTCGACCATAGAATCAACGGCCATCTTGATTTCTATTACAACCAAAATACACTCTTCTTTTTTAATTCTAGTGACTACTTACTACCAACTGAACATAATAAACAAACCTAACCAAAATGAATTCCCATTCATAATACATTGTAACTTAAATATTTGAAAATAAAAAACAACAGAACTTGCATGAGTGCGACTTTCTTACAAAAAGAAGTTCTCCAATTGCCATCTGGTTGATGCAAGGCGCTACTGAGCAATTTAAGACAGCTAGTGGGTAACAGATGGGTAAAAGGATCGATAAAAAATAACCTTCTTTACCTTGGGACTTACCTTGATATTATGTACTTGTTGAGCTATAAAAATAACATTTATTTGCGTGCGTTTATAAATTTTTATCCATTCAGATCATAATGTATTATTGTTTTAAATTTACAATTTCTTGGAAAAATTAATGTGCTCAGAAAAAACAGATAATGCCCAGGAGGTTAATTTTATTATGCATGTGTTACATAAGATATCAGGCGTCCTTGCTTGTTAGTAATACAATAAGACCGATCAAAATATAGATGTATAGTGTAGTGTACACAGAAGGTGAGAAATCAATCAATTTCTTGAGGTGTATAGATACCATTTTATCACCAGGTGTGGTAGAAAAAATTAATTCTAATTTAATTATATGGGTTTATGTAAGATATTCAAGAATTGCATAATCAACCCTATTTATTTAAATAAAACACACCACTGAACTTTGTAAGTACCTGCATACCTATTCAGAAGCCAAAGAAGGGCCCCACATCCTGTCCTCAAGAATAGCAAACCGGAAACTGGTGTCGCTTTCATGCATTAATAATAATTAATCACGAAAACGTGAACGCCAGTGTTTTTGTAGGTGTAGCTTGACATAGGTGCTTAATTTAAAAGTAAATTTTGCTTAGTGAGCCCAATTATTAACAAAAATGCTCGGTAAACATAGCGAAATAAAGAAAAGTTAATCAAGCACGACTGCATGTTAGTCGAATACTGTGCAGGTTTTCTATAATAATTATTATTAATGGGACATAGAACACGCTGTGCCATTCTTTCGCACACTTTATAAGTTTGTCTCGGCTAGCTCGTTTTATGGCACAAAAGGGAGTGGGAATAACTCAGATTTGAACAAATCTCGATCTCGAAATACAAACCTCTGCGATTCGGCTGGAATAAAAAAAACTTGGTGCTAGAAGGTCTAATGGGCGCCACGCTGTTACTTATACTTAAGGGTATGTTTCATGCGATCATTATTGTCACAACAGCGAAGGGAACAATAAGTTTACCATGGCAAAAGCTGCGCAATAAAAGTGCTGGCTGAATACACCACTGGGTCAGGCCTAATAATTATTATTCTTACTATTATACTCAGCACTCTAACCCTACAAAGTTTCCTAGTCCAGTATTATTATCGCAAAACTTACTAATTATTACTATTTCAAAGAATGAAAAATAAACTCGCAGTAACAATGATTATTATTATCACTGACCAGTTGTCTGGTCTAATTAATACGGAGATTACCTATTTAATTATTATCAGGAGAGTGTCGAAAGGATCAACTACCTACTTCAACAATATAAATTTAATGGTATAATATAAATTTGTAAATAAGGTAACAAAGGATATAAAATTACATCTGGGTATTTGTACTCCGTCTTCCGTGCACGCAAGAGTAAGTTTACAAGGCCAATATCACAGCCAATTTATCAGGAATGGTGGTTCAAGAACTAGTAATTTAAAAAATGTAAACTTTCAGGTTAGCTGTGGTTGTAACAATTTATGAACCAAATATCATAGGTATGAAATAAACAGTATGGCTAATCGTGACTAGAATAATTGAAATAAATGCAAGAGGAAATAGTTTGACTCAGCCTGGATCCAGCGGTGGTTGTCGGCCGTTCGTTGGTCGAGGGATCAGCTAGAGCTCGCCAAGCAATGGTAACTCGTTTAAAGGAACTGGTGTGCTTTGTGTCTCAGACCAAGGTGTCTAATCCGGTACAGTGAGACAGTGACAGCTTCCAGGAAGGGCCTTGCTGGGGTGGATGATGAAATTGCAAATTTGAAGAATGGGCGAATCAAATCCTGGTCAGTAGCCGAACTGCAGGCCACAATTACTTGCTAGGGGTGCAACTCAATATGTAACCTTAACTAAAACCCTTAAACTATTAAGGGTTCCCCTTTACCGAATCACAATAGTAAAACAACTAAAATGGCCAATCTAACTAGGGACTACTGCCAATATTATTATTAAGTGTCTTTTGTGAGAATTTCCTAGTCAAACTTCATGAATTCTACACAAGAAAAAATGCAATTTCTACTTCTTCAAGATGGCTACCTTCTCCTGCCTTATCAGCACAACCAACAAAAACCTCAGCTTATCAAATGTTCCACTCCTGAAATCTTAACTCTAGTGCCATACAGGGGGATCCAAATCTCATGAAGGTGGATGAATAAATAACCAGTAACAACAATAATAACTAGAATAATCTAGCAAATGGAGATAAATAAATAAATATTTATATAACCCATAATATCTACAAACTATGATACCTATAATAATAATAGGAGACATAATAAATATATACAATAATATAATAATATTACATAAAAGAAGAACAATAATAGCCTGTGATTTTTCACATGCTATACCACCCCCCTCCATAAAAGAAAAGGAATGTGATTTCGATGCCGATATCATATGAAGACACCTACGCACAATCTACCTATACACAGTATATAATACAATATATTAACCCAAGATACACTATACTACAGTAATAAATAAACAACGAGAAGAGTTCAAAAGTGAACAGTGAACACATGCACAAGAATTCGAAAGATAAGTTGATGATTCTCTAAGTCACAAACCCTAGCATGACAAGTCGCCAGTGATCGGGTCCGAAGAATGGAAGGTTGTAGAGTGGGCTAGCACTCCTTTCAAGATGACTGGTATCTACGTGTACCACTCGTCCACAAGGGAGACAGAATCTGTATGATCTCATAATCGGGAAAAGTCACTATCAGGAAAGGTCACAATTAGGAGGGTCACCATCTTGATTTAACTGTGTAGAGCCATCAACAAAATCTATTCGACCGACGTTAAACAGACGAACAATAACAAGGAAACACAAAATTAACAGGATTTGCAATAAAATTTGCAAATTGCAAAAAACTGACAATTGACAATTGCACCGATAATTGAGCCTCAATCGTTACCTCAATTTAACACAAGTACTGCCAATTTATTGAGTCCAAATCGTTACCTCAATGTAAGACAACCATTACTAACTTATTGAGTCAAAATCGTTACCTCAATTTAACATAATAAGTACTATCAATTTATTGAGCCCAAATCGTTACCTCAATTAAAAAGAATCACTACTAATTCATCGAGACAAAATAGTTGCCTCAATTCCGAACAGCAAATTCAAACAAAACAATTTGCCAACTACTCAGAGTCTGGTGGATCGTCATCATGATATTCCTTCATATCTTTGACGTGCCATTCACCCAGATCAGACCCATCCAAACTTGCAAGAGCATAAACTAGTTTGGAAATTTTCCGTCTAACTATACATGGTACATATTTCGGAGCAAGCTTAGACGAAAAATTCTTTGATGCGTCAGACAAGACTTTGTTCCTCTTCCACACTTTCTGTCCGACAGTGAACTCAACTTCTCTTTTTCGGAGGTTATAGGTCCTCACATTCTTCAAGTACGCTGAATGAAGCTTATCGTGAACATTTCCGAAGATTCCAGAGATACCTTTTATCTCTCTCACATACTCTTCGTAGACTTCAGGAAGAATTTCCAGGCTTTCAGGCAGCTTGAAGTTTCCATAATATTCTCCGCTAAGAGGTACATAACGAGCAAAATTCAAGAAAGAAGGCACGTGACCGGTCGATTCATGGACAGCTGTATTTATGGCAAACTGTATCTTCGCTAAGTCCTTATCCCAAGAACGCTGATTTTCCTTTATATAGCTTCGGATAGCAGTACCTACCGTACGATTTGTACGTTCTACAAAGTTTGCTTGGGGATGATAACGTGCGTTATACCAGATCTTCTGAACCTTGTATTCCTCGGCCAACTTCCTGAATTCGGTTCCAGCAAACTGCGTTCCATTGTCGCAAATTATGTGCTGAGGCACACCAAAAACTAAGAATATGTGATTCTCAAGAAATTTTACAATGGAAGAAGCCGTTGCATTGCGAAGTGGGTACAAGAGCGTGTACTTTGTAAAGTAGTCAGACACCACCAACAAATAAGAATTACCAGAAGTAGACCTCACCAAAGGACCCATCAAGTCCATTGCAATAATCTGCCATGGAAACTTCGGTTTCTTTTCGGAACCCATAAAACCAATACGTGCCTGATTCGAAGCTTTCTGAGCTCCACAAACATCGCATCTTCTCACATACTTTAAAATATCCGTCCTCATTCTAGGCCAAAAATAATTATCCTGTACTCTCTTCAACGTCTTATAAAATCCCATGTGTGCGGAAGTCTCTAAATCATGACTCAACCCTATAATCTTCTTTCGCTGAGACGAAGGTACGAGGAGTTTCCATTCTTTCAAATTCGACTTGAGTGCAATTCGAGGAGCAGTGTGCTTATACACAAGACCATCAATTACTTGATACTGAGGATACCTATCAGGAAATTTTTCTATATTCGACCTAAGCTTAAGATACCACTTATCTAGATTGTCGATCTCCACTCCCAAAACAGATATGTCCACCTCAGGTATCCTGGATAAAGCATCTGGAACAACGTTCAGTTTTCCTTTCTCGTGTACCATATCAAACTGGTATTGAGATAATTTTACCGACCATCTCGCTAACCTACCACTTGGGTCTTTCAACCTCTCCAGCCACAACAAGGAATAGTGGTCGGTCTTTACTGTAAAACGAACACCCTCTACATACGGTCTGAACTTCTCGATACTAAACAAAAGTGCAAGAAGCTCACGTTCTGTTACAATATAGTTCCGTTCAGCTCGACTAAGAGATCTGGAGCAATAGGCAATGACCACATCGGTACCATCATCTGCCTGCTGGGTCAACATTCCCCCAATACCACAGTCTGAAGCGTCACAATGAATTGTGAACCTCTTCGAAAAATCAGGACACTTTAATATCGGGGTCGAAACCAACGCTTGTTTGATGTCAGTGAAGGCTTTTTCCGCAGCATCATTCCACTCGATTCTCTGCTTCTTACCTTTGCCCTTAATGAGATCGTTCAATGGCGCTACCAGGGTAGCATGGTGGGAAACAAAACGTCTGTACCACGAACACATGCCAAGAAAGCGTTTGACCTGCGTGGTCGTAGTAGGACGAGGATATTCGAGCATAACAGCTACTTTTTGCACGTCAGTGCGAAGACCATCCCGATCAACAACAAATCCCAAATAACGAAGTGATTTCTTGAAAAATTCACACTTACGCAAATTAATTGTTAAGTTGGCACTTTTCAGGCATTGGTAAACCTCACGGAGATGCTTGAGGTGTTCTTCGAAAGTTGCCGATACGATGATTATATCGTCAAGGTAAACAAAGACATTGGGTTCAAAGCGAGGCCCCAGAACAGCATCCATCAGCCTCTGTTGGGTTTGAGCGGCATTGCATAACCCAAAAGGCATGACATTAAAATGAAATAACCCTCTTCCAGGAACTGAAAAACCTGTTTTTTCCTTGGAACTATTTGCCAATGGAATCTGCCAGAAACTGCTACGAAGGTCGATAGATGATATATATTTTGCCCCTTTCAACATATTAAGTATCCTATCCACCCTAGGGAGAGGGTAGGAGTCTGGTTTCGTACAAGAATTCAATTTTCTCCCATCAAAGCAAAAGCGATACTCCCCGTTGGCCTTCTTGACAAGAAGTACCGGAGAACTATAGGCTCCAGAGGAAGGTTCAACTACTCCCTTTTCCAACATATCATCAAGCTCCCTATTCAAGTGTTCCAAAAGGTAAGGAGATAAGGGATACTGCCTAATCTTAAATGGTTTTGAGTCTCCGGTGTCTATCGTATGTACAATTTTATTAGTGCGTCCCAACCTATCCTCAGAGCTAATACCTTCAAACATTTTATAGACGCTATCAATCTGTGACAACTGACTTTTACTAAATTCCTGCTCGCTATGAGCACTGCTCTCCACTTCACTGTTAGAGTCCACAAGACTTACTTGAATATTCGAACCGGTACACTGGATCTCCCAAGAATTGTTTTTAAAGTCTAAAGCTAACTGAAATTGCTGGCAAAAATTGCTCCCCAATAAAATGCTATGATCCAAGGTAGGAACAACATAAAAATTAACGACACGACATATGTCTCCAATGCAAATTGGCAAATCGAGAACTCCGGATATAGGTTGTTTATTTCCGTCTGCTGTAGTAACATGCTTACAAACACTCTCGTTCAAGCGTAAATTGAATCTTTCCACTGTACGCAGTCCATGCTTTCCAATGACTGAATGGTTCGCCCCAGAATCTACTAAACACACTAAATCAAGGCCAAGTATATTTATTTTAATATAAGGTCTATTATCATTAGGTTTCTCAACAAATATAGGTAAAGCTTGCGCAACACTGTCCGAGACGTGTGACTTTTCCGTACTTCTGAAGGCATGGTGCTCCGAAATAGGTGAACGTCGCCTTCCCACACTCACCTTCGCATTCAGTTTTTTGAGCATCCGCATTCCTTCACCGTTACACCATCCTTCCCACACTTAAAACAGAATTTCTTCCTTTTCAGCATACAATTTCTAAAGACATGATTTGGTTCACCACAGTTATAACACCTGATAACTGGTGGCACCGAAGGGGTAAGAACGGCTGGCCTAAACTCAGCGGAAGCAACTGACGATTGCGACCTATTGCGACTCTTGAACTTTGGACTTGGTTTTTGCTTTCTTTTGTTAACGTGTGCTGCTGGTCCTCCTGATCCACAACTTTCTACGACAGAGACCATCCGTTGGACCGCTGCTGTCCCATCAGAGGATCCGCACGCACACTCACAGCACTCACTAAGACAAGACACATTTCTCACGTTTTGCCTCTTTCTCAAAAGTTCCGCCTCATCTATCTTTCGACAGGCATTAATTAGCTCTGTTGTGGTATTAAACGACCACATCGCCAAACGAGAGATGTAATGGGGTAACAAGTTTTTCCTAAGGTATTTGAGCTTGGTACTCTCTGCAACAAAGTGACCTAACTGACTGAACAACGCCTCCATGCTTGCACCATATATATGCACTGGTTCGTCTTTCAATTGACGCCTATCCTTAATGCGCTCCCACGTGTACTCAATAAAGTCCGGAGGCAAGAATTCCTTCTTTAAGAGTTCACACAACGAATCCCAGTCACGGACTTGTGACTTGATCGATCGGTACCAAACCAACGCTGGACCGGTAAAAATTTCCACAGCAGAATCAAATAGCTGCTTATTCGTTATTTGTCGTGATGCAGACACTTCTCCTATCCTTTCCAGAAAGGGAAGTAAATCATCCTTTTTTTCACCTGAGAACTGTATACCAAGTTTATGTACAGGGAATGATCTATCGTGAGTACACTCACGAAGATTGCTTACCGTTGGTACTGTTGACTGAACCACTCTCGAGCTCTGAACCTTTTCATCTAACAAAACCTCTAACTCAATGCACGAAGCATATGATTCATCCTTAAAGTTTTTCTTTTCTACCTCGTCATCAACAACTTTAATTCTCTTCACTCTATTGGTCAGGTAGACAATTCTAGAGCGAATGCGTTTATACAATGAATCGGTACTAGGACCGTCGAACTCAGCAATCAAATCTTTGAGGGCTTGTATTGTGTTGTCAATAACCGTCTTTTCAGTTTCATAGTCATAAGTGGGATCAACAACATATTCCAAATGTGGACGCCCCTTATCTTTTTCCATTAACCGGTGGAGCATCTTACGCTTCTGCGAAGCCTCCTTGCGTTCAGTTATTACACCGCGTATTCGAAGCTCATAATTTAACTCTTCGGACAAAAGGTCAATCGGACGCATATCAGACAAATCCATTTCGGACAATGGCAACTCGAAAACTCAAACTATTCCCTAAACTTCGAGTGCTCGACAAGACACCAACAAAACATACGAGCGAAACAAAAAATTTACAAGAACATTCAACCACAAGGTCTGTGTATCAGATTACTATAATAATCTTGAAATTCAAGCAAAACAGAAAATTAATATTTATAGACACTCGGCTCACACTTACAGTTTTTCAATATATGTACCTACATCAATAATATATTTCAATAAAATTTTGCCTCAGAATTACCATGTATTGTATGCTTATTCAATGAAACACCCAAATATTACAAAAAAAACACCAAATATTACTCAGCACAGATCTGCAGAGCAAATAAGCGATCGAGACATCTACACTACCTAACTATAAATAAATATAAATTCAAACTAAATAACTGAGTCTCAATTGAGGCCCCCAAGTTGGACGCCAAATTTGTGTGCCATTCTTTCGCACACTTTATAAGTTTGTCTCGGCTAGCTCGTTTTATGGCACAAAAGGGAGTGGGAATAACTCAGATTTGAACAAATCTCGATCTCGAAATACAAACCTCTGCGATTCGGCTGGAATAAAAAAAACTTGGTGCTAGAAGGTCTAATGGGCGCCACGCTGTTACTTATACTTAAGGGTATGTTTCATGCGATCATTATTGTCACAACAGCGAAGGGAACAATAAGTTTACCATGGCAAAAGCTGCGCAATAAAAGTGCTGGCTGAATACACCACTGGGTCAGGCCTAATAATTATTATTCTTACTATTATACTCAGCACTCTAACCCTACAAAGTTTCCTAGTCCAGTATTATTATCGCAAAACTTACTAATTATTACTATTTCAAAGAATGAAAAATAAACTCGCAGTAACAATGATTATTATTATCACTGACCAGTTGTCTGGTCTAATTAATACGGAGATTACCTATTTAATTATTATCAGGAGAGTGTCGAAAGGATCAACTACCTACTTCAACAATATAAATTTAATGGTATAATATAAATTTGTAAATAAGGTAACAAAGGATATAAAATTACATCTGGGTATTTGTACTCCGTCTTCCGTGCACGCAAGAGTAAGTTTACAAGGCCAATATCACAGCCAATTTATCAGGAATGGTGGTTCAAGAACTAGTAATTTAAAAAATGTAAACTTTCAGGTTAGCTGTGGTTGTAACAATTTATGAACCAAATATCATAGGTATGAAATAAACAGTATGGCTAATCGTGACTAGAATAATTGAAATAAATGCAAGAGGAAATAGTTTGACTCAGCCTGGATCCAGCGGTGGTTGTCGGCCGTTCGTTGGTCGAGGGATCAGCTAGAGCTCGCCAAGCAATGGTAACTCGTTTAAAGGAACTGGTGTGCTTTGTGTCTCAGACCAAGGTGTCTAATCCGGTACAGTGAGACAGTGACAGCTTCCAGGAAGGGCCTTGCTGGGGTGGATGATGAAATTGCAAATTTGAAGAATGGGCGAATCAAATCCTGGTCAGTAGCCGAACTGCAGGCCACAATTACTTGCTAGGGGTGCAACTCAATATGTAACCTTAACTAAAACCCTTAAACTATTAAGGGTTCCCCTTTACCGAATCACAATAGTAAAACAACTAAAATGGCCAATCTAACTAGGGACTACTGCCAATATTATTATTAAGTGTCTTTTGTGAGAATTTCCTAGTCAAACTTCATGAATTCTACACAAGAAAAAATGCAATTTCTACTTCTTCAAGATGGCTACCTTCTCCTGCCTTATCAGCACAACCAACAAAAACCTCAGCTTATCAAATGTTCCACTCCTGAAATCTTAACTCTAGTGCCATACAGGGGGATCCAAATCTCATGAAGGTGGATGAATAAATAACCAGTAACAACAATAATAACTAGAATAATCTAGCAAATGGAGATAAATAAATAAATATTTATATAACCCATAATATCTACAAACTATGATACCTATAATAATAATAGGAGACATAATAAATATATACAATAATATAATAATATTACATAAAAGAAGAACAATAATAGCCTGTGATTTTTCACATGCTATAACGCATAGCTTCCTTGACCGATTACATGACAATTGAGTTCAACATGCAACCGTGTAAAGTTTTTAAAAAAGTTATTGGTTAACGAGATATTTTTTTGTGTTAATTTTATTATTATATTTTTCAAATACCGAGTGGCTGACCATGCCTCTGCACAATATTACATTGTCTAATAATACAGAATAGTTTCCATGATAACATAAATAATATTAATAACAATACTTACGTCAAAATGCTTTAACAACAGATCACAATTAATTTCGTTGTATTACTAGGCAATGCCCTATTGTGTGAAGAGGTATGGTCAGCCACCCTGTATATAAAATGTTTTATTTCATATAGGTACAGAGTTTTATTTTTTCATCCGACTTTCCCGGATTTTATCAAATTTACTCGCCTATGTAAGTTTAGTTTAGTTTAGTTTAGTTTATTTTTTCATCCAGCAGAGCCATTTACAAAGCTGTAGGACACGTCAACATAGTCAACATAGTCACATCAATAGTCTTAAGATTCTAACATAAATAACATCGACACTATACACTCGTACATTCCTAATTACGTGGGTCAGGCCGCCAGCACTTCATCCCCTCCAGAAACTCTGCAATAGAGTTAAGGACTTATTTCCAGGAGCATAACTTTAATTCTTTTTTTTTTGAAAATGGGCAGATGCAGCTGCTTAATGCCACCAGGCAAAGCATTATATAGTCTCAAACCCATCACGCCAGACGACCCCTGATAAAGCGACAATCTAGCAATGGGCACATGGAATTCATCCCTAATGCGCGTGTCATGCTCATGAAGAGATCTATTTGTTATATAGGTGTTCCTGTTGGAATGGATGTGAGTCAGGATTTCGTATATGTAAAGCCCATATACTGGCAATATTTTGAGCTTCCGAAACAATCCCCTACAAGACTTTGCAGCGGGAAGGTTGAGCATCGCTCTGATTATCCTTTTCTGACTCAGGAACACATCACACACACCGGCAGAACTACCCCATACCAATATTCCATACCCGATCCTACTCTGTACCTGACCATGACAGAAACGTAGCAACCCGTCCCGGTCTATAACTCTACGCAGCATCCTCATCTGGAAGCAAATGGAATTCAGTTTATTTGAAAGTTTTTTACAATGGTTTCTAAAAGTGAGGTGTTCATCGATCTCCACTCCTAGGAATTTAACCGATCCAGCACGGTCGAGATCAGAACCATCGACAGAAATATCATAATCAGGAGATGAACCAGGTCTCAGATCAGCCCGGCGGGTCCGATAGAAAACGCATTTTGTCTTTACCAAATTCAAGAAAAGGGAGTGCTCTATAAGCCATGCATTCAGTCTGTCAACGGTAGATTCAATCAAGCCACTCACGCGGTTCCCATCTGCCCCCCTAAACAAAATGGTTAAGTCATCTGCGTAGAGACATGTAAAAACTCCCGGCAGGGAAGCAGGCAGCTCGTTGATGTATAACAGAAAAAGCACAGGTCCGAGCACGGACCCCTGTGGCACTCCAATCGCATTGTGTCTATCATCTGAAAGAAAATCTCTCCGGACTTTCGACACCTCCTGTGTTATTTTGACCCTTTGTGTGCGGCCCTCCAAAAAAGAACGGAACCATTTATGAGGTGTACCTCTTATTCCCAGTCGATACAGAATATCTAGCAATACGTCATGTCGCACACAATCAAAAGCACGGCTCAAATCACAGTGAATACCAACTGGGCACTGTATATACCATAAGATGGGTGTGTCACCTATGCCGCCATAAATGTTCTAATTTTTTTAATAATTTGTTTTCTTGTAAAATTGACTAACCGATTATTTTAAGACAAAAAGACTTATTACCCATTCTCTAAATTGGGTCCTAATAATTATTTTTTTAATTTTTTGTGCCGTTTTTCTACTAATGAGTATAACATTACAGCGATAATTATCTCTGATTATATATCTTCAACTAAGCACGTGCGGTAGTTAAGGGTCTAAATTGTGTACCCCTTAATTTCTACGCCACAAATTTTTGTTTTGAAATATTTTTCCGCAATCTAGAGCTTTCCAGTAGAAAAAGTGCAGAAGGTTTGCTAAGTAAATTCTTAGCAACAACAGTTTATACATACAATTATTATTATTAATAAATAGGTGAAAGTTCAGTAATATTTACATTATAGAAATTACTCACCATCAAGTGGGGGGGGGGGGCTCCCAAAGTTGAGTTCATAGCGCTAGGAAACGTTTCCCGGATTTTTCGAATCGGTAGGTCTGGGGAATAGAACCCCCACGCTAAATCTTTCAATGTTTCCAAAAGTTGAAAGACATTGTCGAGAGACAACTATAAGTTTTTGTCCCTCTCGAATACCCTAATTGTATGTACATATTATCTCAACAACTGTTGAGAATTTACATAACAAATCTTTATGCACTTTTTGTACCAAAAATGTCAAACAGTGTAGTAAAAATTAGGGGTAGACAAGTTGGAACCCTTATCTACCCTATGTCCCTCGTTCAAGTTACACACATGCAATTATTGCTGTAATATTACACTGACTATAAATAAGTATAACTGAAAACCGACACATAAAATTTCGTAAAGAAAATATGAAGCCTTTTTGAGTTGTACAAAAAAATCTTACCTTAAAAAAATGCAACACCCTGCAACTTCATTAATACTCAATTTAAACTATAGGTTCATTAAGACTTTTGTCTTGAAGTTAAGTAAATATTCTACCGTCGAATTATGCCCCATTTATTCTGGAACAGTCTGTAGGTACAAGCAAAAATTGGCATCAATATTCGACTCGACCATGATCTGACCGTGACTGGACAGGAAGTGAGGTCGGATTCGAATTATCCACTTATGCTGTTATCTAGTAAGTAGTTATCCTCTTTATATTTTTCCTAAAATAAATCGAAATCATTTGTCTGGAAACGTTTTGATTCGCACGGACAACTGAAAAGAGCAGTGGAGGAGGATTTTTCTTTCATAAAAATTTACTTACCTCCGTTTTTTTTTCATCAAAAGTCAAGCCAGAATGGAAACCATTTAAAATGTTTACTTCTCTTGATGGTGTTGTTTTGCACGTTTTATAAGTGTTTTTCAAGACAGGAAGTATATTTTTGAGGACTGAAAGCTTCAAGAACGTAACGGTGTGACTTTAGCTTTTATTGAACCAAGCCATAATAAAGATATGTAGGTAATAGAATTACAATAAGTTAGATGCCCTTAAAATTATATCCAAACGCTCTTATTCTACAAACAAACTTAGTCAACTTGGTTACGCCATCATCAGCCTCATGTCTCCAGCTATAACCTATAAAGTTGAATGAATATCTGTGAACAAAAATGTTATACAGGTCACCAGTGCCATCACTTTCAAGACCGAATGACCAGAGGGCTACTGCATCATTGACATCAACGAACTTGCAGATTGATATGCTTCCTATTCCTGACCTATGCCTCACGGCCAAAATGACGTGCAGTAACTGACATTACTGAAAAAGCAATTTTGAAGAAACGGCAAGCATAAACTTACATTTGGAGGAACATTTTTACTGAAGGAGAAGCGGTAAACAGAAATGTTCCTCGTTACAGAAACGTAAGTTTCTGTTTACCATTCCTCCAAAATTGTTTTTGCAGTAATGTCAGTTACTGCATGTTATTTGGGCCGTGAGGTATAGAGGTGCGAAAAAGTACCAGGAACAGGTAAGATTACGCAAGATCGCATTAACTTCAGGCTTTTAGGAGAGTATTTCCGGATTGAGTATGTAAGGACATGCGCAAGACTTGGAAATGTTTAACGGTAGAAGATTGAAACTGCACAGGAGTTGAGATGATGGTCAAGAGAACGTTGTAGTCTGTGGTAATCGTCAAACGATTCACCTCACAGTAGATCTTCAAGTTCTCGACTTAGAGAAGATACAGTTGAAGAGTATAGTGGACCTAATTTGGGGATTTTAAAACACCTGGGTCGACGGGTATTCGGGAGAACTGGAACTATTATAGTAGTTAGTTAGTTTAGTTTTTAGTTGATTTATTTAGTGAGTGGGTCGGTTACTCCACTGGCATCCACTGTAATCAGGTTGGTCTATTATTGTGGCTCACACCTAAACGTTTTACACCCGTTCCAGCAGGCCACCACTCTTTAAGAAATCGATGGCGTTAGAGGGTGAAGTATCCAGGTCTCTTGGAGAGAGATATTCCCTTCCGAATATTGAGTGTCTGGTTCTTCCCAGAGCAGGGCAGATACATATGACATGTTCTGCTATTTGTTCATCCACTATAAACACATGCGACATTCTGCATTATCGGATAGACCTGTAAGTGATGGTTCACTTTAAAGTGTTGTCTGTGTACAGGCCTATCCACGTCTTTAAGGTCTGTCCTTTTGAGCTTCAGTAGTTTCTTAGCTCTGATGGTCTTCGATCGTCCTTCAATGAAGACCTTAGAATGAGTCAATCCTGGTAATCCTGCCAACCTTGTTGTTTTGGCGATATTTGAAGATATGCCGACAACCGTTTTTGGTCTTGTAAGTTTGGATTCAGCTCCTCCACTTCTGGTTAGAGAGTCGACGACTTCGTTCTCTCCAAAGCTGGAGTGACCTGAAATCCAGACCAAAGGCAATATGGTAAGAAGCATACAGTGAGTGAATGTAAAGAAGAATGCGGAAGAAGGTAAATGGAAGCATCAAAACCAAAACTGGAGAGCTCACAAAGTAGCAAGCCATGATCCATGATAATAATTTAACCTCTTCGAAAGCATTCCCAAAATTAAGTAAGATTCAAATCTTCTCAAAGTTGGTTATTTGATTCCTTTTTGAAAATAGGGGCCACCATTGTTAGTTAGTTTTCATTTGGCATATAAGAAACATCTTGTATTTGATATACGAAACATCCTAAATGGTATGGTGAAGGCAGAGATCGATGTTTCAGTGGTTTTTTCCAGGTCATCAGTTTGACATATCATGCACCACCACCAGAGGAGTGTGTCGAAAAAAATTAAAATCAAACTGCTTAAGTGTTCATTGATTTGTCAGAAACATCGCAACTTGCAAGGCAAATGCCATCTGACGACTGAAAGTGTGCAACTTTCTGGTGAGAGATTCTGGTGGTGGTGATATACCTACGTCAGATTGATGAGCTGGAAATAACCAGTGAAAAATCGATGTCACTGTTTTCTTCACCATACCATTTAATATAGGGTTGTGTCGTTCACAAAAATGTTTTTGAATTTTTTTTAAATTAATAAATAATTTGTTTAAAATATGTACTTCCATAAAAATGGTTTTTGATAACACGAAATTATACCTTAATCCAACTTCGAGCTCCAATAAAATTGACTGATTTCTTAGTCTTAACGAGCCACCACTGGCAAATTTTAAAGCATCAATTTTCAATCTCACGGTTCAGCATCTATCTCACCTTATTTCACCTGACGGTTTTACCGACTATCGTACCGTCCGTACCAGTCCGTGTAGCATCTAATAACAGTACCCGACGCTCCGACAGATCTGAATTCCCCACCAGAGTGGAAAGTACCTGGCCCACGGCGGCGATCCAGTGCGAGCGTGTGATCGCACTCAAGCCGGTACCGTGGTACGCGTATTATTGGATTGGTACTTCAGTCAGCAAGCTGCGCTCCGAAATTCGTGCCACGGAACGCGCGTTTTTCTTATAACCCAATTACGCACAACTAGTTCCAGTAAATGAGCGGATGTTGATTATTTCTCGTATTAATTTATATCTTTATCACTGGAACTCATAAAACGGTAAATGGTCACTTGAGGAGTTGGAGTTAACTTTGGCGTCGGCTGTATTATTTTAGTGCCTCAAGTTTACATGAAGTGCGAGAAGCGAGTGGAGTTCGAATTATGGGGAAATTAAATTTCACCGGTGAAGATTATTATAAATATGATACGTTGAGAGAAAGTGAGATCCCTTGGGCTGAAGGTAATGTTCGTTTTTATTTGTTTATTATTTTCTAATCTATTATTGTTGTTGTTTTTTAAAACTATGTTACTAGGCCGGTAGGTATACTGCTTGTAGGTATTTCAACAGTTTTTAAATTATTAATTTCGCAATGCCGTGCAATGAAATTGCAAAAAATATTTTATAACAGGGATTGTTTTTATTTTTTAATTAACTTTGAAATTGAACTCATTTTATACACAATATCAATTTATTACAAACACGATCGTCTTATTACGTCCCCGATGATAACGTAGCATTTACGATGTATAATTTTAAAAAGATCATTTTAAACGTCAAGATAATTATTCACTACCAAATTAAAAGGTGTTATTATTTTTTTTCAACCAATCAAAAAGTTTCTCATTTTTATCGTATCTTCCAATCAAAGCTTGATTGCACGGATTTAACTCACCGTGGCTAATTAAATCCTAATTTTCCATTAAGTAATCAAACCAATTATTATCAGTACCTATTTTAAATTTATATTGGTCGAATTTTGTCATAAACAATTATGTATTACTTATTAATCTCATGCTCGCGGAAGCTCGTCAGATAGCAATCGTATTGCTAGGACGTGGATAATGACACAAAAGAGACATCAAATTGTCGAGCGTTTCTGTATCTCGAGCCTCGTCGAAGACGAGGACACCTATATGGAAGAACCGATTACAGTTCTAAACTTCTCGTAAGTTATACCGTCTAATCAGGGATTTTTATAAAAATCAAGAAAATTTTTCAGTCGCATTTTCGAAATGTTCATGAAAAACTCGATTTTGTTATTTTCATTAAAAAGGTACATGCACTGCAGTGAACTCCCTACGGCGCTCTGGGAGCGGTGCATGAGCGGAGATTTCGATTCACGTTCACTTTGAATCGTTGCAGGTTGTATTCCTCAGGAAACACTGGCTTATTGGAATGCTATTGCAAAAGGGATGCAGTTCTGTACATGAAAGAAGTCTGAAATAAGGTAATGCGAGGTGTAACGAGCTGAATCTGGTAGCGATGAGATATTGCGGCTTGACGTGTAGTTCTGCCCGGTCTCGTTCTAGATGGGATTCCCCACGTCTTTTGAACACTGTCCATAAAAATGTATATGTAAAACAGGCTCACGTCGCTACTTTTCGTCGATGTTCAAGACTACAAAGTCGTGGTTTAGGAGCTGAGCTCCAAACATGTGAGCAGTACTCCAAGGATGGTCGTATTTGAGCCTTGTATAAGAGGAGAAGCTGTTCAGGCGTATAAAATTTCTTTGTGCGGAACAGTGTTCCAAGTTTTCGAGGCGAACTCTACGACAAACCCGGAACATGATCATACCAAGTATATTCGCTCCCAGACTCACGGCAAGCAAACGAAGAGATGACGATGGAATGCACCTGATTTCTGTCGATCCATCTAGAATCTCTTGTAGATTTTTGTTAAGTATTGAGACATCCTGCTGTCTGCGAAAATTTGCGTTGATGGCCGAAGTTCTAAAGGCATAGGAAGATATAAGTGTATACTGTCATTGGCAAAACTGTATATTGGGTTTTTTGTTGTTTCGAATAGATCGTTAATATAAATAAGAAAGAGAGTCGGAGATAGTCGGAGATTCCCTGAGGTATGCCGGCATTGATAGAAAAGATCTCTGAATGAACTCCATCGACGACCACCTACAAGGAGCGACCTCCAAGGTAACTCGTCAGCCAAAAACAGAACTTCTCAGGCAGGCCATGCAGTTTTGCCAACAATCCCCAATGCCAGACATGATAGCCCTAGAGATATCGAGCGCAGCCACTCGGGACTCCCCATGGTATTCTACTGCACTGTTCCACAGTTCTGTTACGTAGGTGAGGAGGTCTCTAGTAGAGCTGTGTTTGCGGAAACGGAAACCGTACTGGCGGTCGCTGATTAAATTAGCTCCTTCCAAGTACTTTAAAATGTGCTGGTTAATGGTTTTCTAAATGATATTAGTAGATATTACTGAGAGCTGTGCCACTGACCGGTAATTGTTTGGTATGGTATTTTTGCCTGTCTTGAGAATAGGCTGGCCTCGCGCGAATTTCCAGCATGAAGGAAATAATCCCTTTTTATAAGACATGTTAAAGAGTCGACAGAAACAAGTGACAGCTTAGTCACGCAATTTTTATGTACGATAACCGGTACCTATATACGTCATCGGGACCGAAGCTTAGATTGATGTTTTATGAATATTATGCAATGTTGCGCTAGCGCAGCTTAATGCAATATGAGTCGGAAAAACAATCCAATTGGGTGAAATTAGTTTTCCCACAAATAACTGACAAAAAAATTTTAAAGCCAAAAAAATCACATTTTTTTTCAACATTGAACGGTCGTTATATCTCGAGAACGCAGGGCCGCAGGATAAATAAAACGGCAATTTTCAGTTTCGCATTTGTTATCGATAAGTGCATGCGTTCCAGAAAATCATGCAAAATTAGTTTTTTGCTCCCATAAGTCCAATTTTGTCATAAGCAATACTCGTTCTCGCGAGATCTCCTGTTAGGTAGCATTCGGCGCCAGGTTGCGAAAAAATAACGTAAAAGAGGTCTTAACTTGACGAGCGTGTCAAGAAAACTGTTTTGAAAAGCTTTTCTTGGAAACTGACTACGCTGCTGTATCTCGAAGACGAGAGACGAGGACACCTACTACTGGAGAACCGATTACACTTCTCGTTAATTATAACGTCCAAGCAGGAATTTTGTTTAAAGCGAGACAAAATTTCCCAAAAAAATTTCCCTCTTGTTTTAGAAATTTTCATGAAAAAATCGATGTCTTAAGAAAGAGACGCTTGCGAGAGCGTAGCTTACTGCAATAAGAGTCGGAAAAACAATCCAGTTGGGTCGTGAAGTCCTTATTTGTGAGTTTTCTCACAAATAATAGGTCACAAAAATTTTTTGAAGCCAAAAAATGCATTTTTTCAACTTGGCACGGTCGTTATATCTCGAGAACGCAGAGCAGCAGGATAAAATGGCGGTTTTCAGTTTCGCAGTGATTATCAATAAGTGCATGCGTATACCTGAGAGAATTTGATGCGACCCCTTTGATGCACCAGAGATATGGTGCCAAATTTAAAGGGGTAGTTCCTCTCATAAAATAGTACTTATAAGATGAAAAATTAAATTTCAGCTAAAAATGATGTTTGGCTTAAAAGATACAGCGTGTCAAGGTTTAAAAAAATATATCAATTTTTGGTTATAACTCGTGTATATTGAAACCGATTTTTATTATTGGCTATTCCAGGTTTCTAAGACGCATTCCAGTTATTCAGGGTTGCCCCCCCCCCCCTCTTTCGTCACTATCTTTTACGCCACTGACTTTATTGTAATTACAAAACCGTTATTCAATTGCCCATACTTTATAGAACAAAAAGTATTTCAATTGTTTTTCACATCGCACACCGTTTTTGAGATATTTGAAGTTACCTCAGGCAATGTCACTAATCTAATATTTAGGGTTGGCGCCACTTTTGTCTCCCTATCTCTTACGCCACTGACTTTATTGCAAATATCAAAACCTTATTCGATAGCACATTGATTTTAGAACAAAAAAGTGTGCCCTAGTTTTTTCATGCGACGAATTGTTTTTGAAATATTGGATGTTTCCTCATGCAGTTCTAAAATTCATGGGCTATTGAATAACATTTTTGTATTTGCAATAGTCAGTAGCGTAAAAGACAGGGAGAGAAAAGGGGCGTCAACCCTGAATGACATCTACAAAAACTGAAGCAGCTAAAAAAAGAGTTTTTTTCTGCGACGGGTTAAAAGTTTGACCTTTTTTCCCCGTTGAAAGGTAGAAAAATGCCTCATTATATGAGCTGCATCTTATCGGGGAAATAAATGAATTAGCAGGGAAATAAATGAGTACTTATTTCCCCGAAATGGCGGCTTAGGTATAGCTACTATTAACACTCAGATATCATTAAATTTATATCAAATATACGTAAAGGAAAGTTACCTTATTATCCAAATGGCAATTATTAAGGGAATTTTCATAATAATCACTATCCATATTATTAAATTCACTCATCGAAAACTAACAAGAATCTTTGCAAAACTGTCTTCAATTTTAATTACATTAATATGACGTTTATGTAATAATTAAATCGTTTCGTTACCCAGGCAACGTCAATTACGATAAAAGACAGTTTGAAAATCCAAGTTTAACATAAATAATTTTTCCGACATAATTTTCAGTTATCTAACTACGTTTTTCGACATTCTAACACTGATATTTCTTCTCGCAGAAAAAAATTGTATATTACACACGAGAAAAAAGTGCGATTTTAGCTCGAGATGTGTTTGTCCCCGACGCGTACTAAATAACTATTGTTTGATCAAAATTGGTTTGAATTTACACTATAGTTATAAACAAAAACTGTTATATTATATTTCTTTAAGCTTTTTTAACTGAAATTTATTTTTTCAACTTATATTTTTTATGAGAGGAACTTCCTCTTTAATTTTGGCCCTATATTTCTGAAACAATAGCTTAGCAAAAAAATCCGTATTTTGCTGCCGATTACTCGGATCTCGCGGGATCGCCTGTCAAATAGCATTCGTCGCCAGGAGGTAGAAAGATAACGCAAAAGAGGCACCAAGTTGATGAGCGTGTCAAAGAATCGTTTTGAAAAAATCGACACTAGAACCCTTTGCTCGAAAACTGACTACTCTCCTGTATCTCGAAGACGAAGACACCTACGTATCAACCGATTACAGTTCTGAATTTCTCCTTACTTCTATAAGCAGGTGTTTTCGTTAATATCGCAGAGAATCACTCCCAAGTGGAAAGAGTGGATTTCTTCAGAATTGAACAGAATTTTGTGCATCCACAACCTACTGCAATACAATTTTCAAAAAAATTTCACAAAATCGCTTGATCGAATGGGATACGTCAAGCTTATTACTGTTGTCACAAGTTTTTGTAATTACTGAATAAATCTTATGGACCAAAAGCCATTGTTTTGACACGTGCTATTTATCAATAATTATACCAAAATTAACAAACAATAAAATTATTATTGATGATGATGGGGAAAACGTGACACTTGCCTCAACCTCAAACAACTACTGGTTTGTTTCCTTGTCATGTAAGGTAAAGTTCACGTTTGGCTTGAACTTGTCTCGCGGTCTTGTTGTAATTCCCGACAACGTCTGTTTGCTATTAAACAGTTTTTTTTGCAAATATTTAAAATACCACACCTTTTTTACGAATCTTCTGAGAAAACACCTGTTAACGATAACAGAGAAAAAAACACAATATTATGAAAACAGTTCCATAAAAAATAATAAATTCCTTCTGCATTTTTTTCTAGTTTTGAAGAAAACAGTGATGAGTTTGTATCTAAATAAGAAGAAACGATATTCTGCTTCTTCTTTAGTTTTTTTTTTTTACTTTTATCTTGTTTTTAAGTTATTTAGTCAGGGCAGTATTTAAAGAAATGATCGAAAGAGCGGTTGTCGTACCAAACGCTCCTGCTGCTTCTAATTAACATTTCCATCAAAACTTATTTACCCAAGACTTATTTTATTGGCTCTATTTAGCCGCGATGATCCAAACATATTTATTTGTTTGAAAGTCAATTATTACGAAGACTTCTTTATTTTCAAACTAAATCTATCATATTTAAATTTAAGTATTTAAGAGACCTACCTAATCAATTTTTTATACCAGGATTGTAAAAAATATTGTAAAAGACCCATGAATGTTAAGCAGTAATAATAACTCATCATAAATTAAAATTTTCACTCACTTTTCAATTTCAAATGTGTTAATATTATTTTTAGAGTAATTAAGAGTGAATGAGATAAATTATGCACTTTCAAAAGCGAGGTGTAGTTTAATAGCTGTTAAATTTCGGCAAAAGCTAGCTTGATTTTTTCATTACACAACTTTCCTCTTAATTGGTTTGTTGATGAGTCCAGTAATTACAATAATTGGTTATAGTTAGACAAGAAAGGTACTACTTTTAATAACGCTGAATATATTTTTTTTATTTTAGAAAAAAAATCAGGGAGTAAAGTCTTCCTACGGCAAATGAGATGTACTTTGTCTTAACCCCTGTCTAAAATCTAAAGGCAACGCTCAGTCCGAGAATAAAAAAAAATTGTTTACCTGCCTTATATTATGAAATAATTTACTTATGAAATAGTAACTGCCTGAAGTAAGTATGCAGTTACATTTATTTACCCTCATCAGTCTCCTAATAGTTATTAATAGATAATACGTTTATCGATCTGGTTATTCAATCAAATTTCATAAGCACTGCCTACCTATTATTGTTTATAAATCGCAATAAATGTATGATTTGATAAATAAGCACCTATGGTTGACAGTATACGAAAATTAGTCAACATTTGACCCTATTATGACATAAATAAAATAATTAACTTCAATTATCATAATAATTAGGTAGTTTCACATTGTTAAAGTGAACCAAGATAGAAACTATATAACATGCAGATAATTAGATACTATGTATAAGGAGGTATCTAATCTTATAAAAAGTAAATAACCTTGACATTGGCAATCTAAATGTTAAATTGAACCACGGGTCATATCAATGAGATCAATTCCTTCCTCCTTCTTGAATTAATGGTGCAAGAATGTGTTCTTTTATGAAGAGATAAACATCAATTATTAATTGTTGTAGTTTATTATAAAAATAGTCTAGTCATATATTCGAAAAAAGGGGTTGAATACAGGGTGTATCAAAACAGTGTCGGAAAATGAAAGACGTGATTCCTTAGCGTGTTCTTTGAAAAAAAGTTCCTATTAACATGGGTTCGCAAACACACCGTTTTCGAAGATACAGGGTGTCAAAAAAAATTAAGTTTTTTAGCGATATCTCAGGAACCGTTTGAGATATAAAACTGAAATTTTGTATACATCGTGTCATTAATATTATCTACTTTTTTCGGGCTAATTATTTGTTTTATGTAGCAGTGAAACAAACCATAAAAAAATTATCAAAAAGAAGTGATATTTTCGTCCATCACAAAAAATGTTGCTACTTTTATGTTTTTCATCATCAAATGCTGTTTTTCTTGGAAGCGGTTCACATTAAAGCTTTTGACCAAAAGCTTCTTTTTTATGTAGACAACATTAACTGTTTAAAATTTAATTTTATAAAGCCAATTTTCTCAGTGTGGTAGTATGCAAACAAATTTCTATGGAAATCCTAAAATCTCCGCCACTGCCATATGGAAAGAAATAATTGAATTATCGCTCAAAAAGCAAAAAATAATCATAGTTATGAGATGTGCATACAAATTCAGTTTTATATTTCAAACGATTCCTGATATATCATCAAAAAACTGAAAAACAAAAAATTATGGCACACTGTATCTCGAAAACAGTGGGCTTGCGGACCTATGTTGACAGGAACTTTTTTTCTCAGAACGCGCTAAGGAATCACGCTTTTCATTTTCAGACACATGTTCTGAAACACCCTGTATAAGGGATCAAATCATATGTATCTCGGTAGAAAAATGCTTTATGTAATAAATTATGTGAATTATTAGGGAGACTTTATCCAACAAATTTTAACACTTTTTTAAATGTCTTTTTGTTCAAAAGATTTAAAAATTTTCAAAAATTACACTTTTGGAGTGAAACAATTTTTTAGATTTCACAACAAAACGGTCAATCGAGGGCGAAAATAGGTTTACCGATAAAACATACGTGTTACCAATTTTTGTTGCATGAATACAAAGGCCGCTAAAAGCAGACAGGTGCCAATGTTTTTAAAATTAAACACTCAGTTCAAGTCATAGCCAATAACATGGTTTCCGGAATGGGCTGTTCCACCAATAACATGATTTTGGGATTGTTTGTGTTTATATGGACGTGTAAAGAATATTGTAAGTACCTACTTACACTTTAATTTTGAAGCTATACCTATAATAACAAAACCGCATAATCATCTAGCTAAATTTCGCAAAAATTTAGCTAAATGGATAAAAGACTCATTAAACGTAGCCCTTTGGATTTTCTGAGAAAGATATAAACTAAACAGAAAATTTTAATTTTTTTACAGAGTTAAGATCACACCACGGTTTCTGACACTTGCCTTAGTATAAGTAGAACTAGAAAACGGTTAACTTTCTATTTCATGGTAATGAAATATGTATTTCTAATACAGGGTGAGGGAAAACATTTTTTGACGATTTTTTGACCACGCTGTATTAGTAATTTTCGCCCATACAGGTCAGAATGGGAAGCAGCAATCTGCAAAATTTCTTGTTTCTCATGCTTTATCCTATGTGGTCAGCCTTGAATGTGGTGACCCTGTAAACATACCAGCAGTTGCAAGAATAATTATTATAATAATTGACGATAACCCAATCAACAATCATATCATCAAAATTTGTTAAAACCGTAAAGGTGCGTTTTCACCAAGCGCGCAAAACGTTTGCAATTGTTAGCAAATGTTTGCAATCACAATATTTGTTTGGTGGAGACGAAAATGACGCGCATTCGCCAACATTTGCAATCATTTGTCCGTGTTCCGAGCGTTGTCGGTACATCAAAGGGATTTGTTGCTTGTGCGTGCGCGAAATATTTTCAGTGTAGACGGGTAGGGAGTGTTTGCAGGAATCGCAGGGAATCAGAGCAGTGTTGTTTGTTGTTTTTCAGCAACTGCGACGTGTCTACCAAATTAACTATAACTCTAACCAAAAAATGGGATGTCCAAAATCTACGAGTTCTCTTTTTATTATTCTCTTTTTCAATTAAAACAGTCATAATTATGAAAGATGCGGCACTAACAATACATTTTCTTTTCGGAGCCATTTTTTCTCGGAACATGAACAAATGATTGCTAATAACGTACCAGGTGTCTGTGAATATTCAGTGGAGACACTTTAATTGCAAACATTTGGAAACATTCGCAAACATTTGCGAACGTTTGCTAACAATGATTTTTTGGTGAAAACGCACCTTTAGACTTATTATTTAAGAGATGGTCCTTTTAATCTTATTGCATTTATACATTATACACTGTAGTCGCTATTACTCATGACATTAAAATGCAAATATATGCGTTCTGAAAAATGAAAAGGTTTATTAATAAATTGGTTATTAGCTTACCATGACTCAAGATTGCTCATAATTTGATTGTGCATACAATAATTTTATGTAGCCATGAAAATCAGAAATCCGATATTTGTGCGTTTCTGAAATTTTGGTCATTACAGGTTGGGTAAAATTGGTTTAAACATGAATGAGACTTATTCAAGAGTAATAAATATTCATAGGTATATAGTTATTTGAAAGATACTAAAAAATAATATTTTAACAGCAAAATGTGTAGTGTCCGTTTTACTGAAGAGTCTGAGATGCGAGATGAAGACTTTATTAGCTAATCACTTGAACGGATAATCGAGACTAGTGATGGGTTTTCCGGGAACAAAAAAAAGGGAAATTCCAGAGACTTTTTTTAGAGAATTTCCCCGCAAAAATTCCCAACCCGATCGAATAATTTATACGAATTTCAGATAATTTTCCATTTAATTTATTCATGATAAGCAAGACAAAAACAATACAAAAATTAAATAAAAATATAAAAAATATTAGGTATTCATTTGAAAAAAAATAACAAAAATAGTCCTGCATGACATGACTAAAAGTGTAAACAATGGTGGTTATGTGGGTAAGAGGTATATAAGGGTAACAGCTAACAGTATTGTTTAGCAAAATTCCCGTTATTTCCCGGAATTTTCTCTTTCCCAATGGAAATTCACAGGGAAAATTTCCCATCTCCCATCACTAATCAGCACAGAGTAATGTTTTCCAGTTTTGTGTTCTTTAGTCAAGAGATAAAACTTTCAAAGTTATATGTCTTCAAAGTTCCAGCAAGCCACCAAGCTCTCATTACAATTAATTTTCTTGAACTCTCCTCAACACATCAACATTTACAATTTGAGCAATCAATTCAGGTCTTTTAATTTTTTAATCCATGTACATATAGACTTCTAATTTGACGCGGTCCTAGGTGATCTCGGTATCGCTGATCGGCCATTAACTTTATCTAATGGTTACCAAATTTCGGCATTAAGATATTTGAACCAGTAGCAATACATTTTTAGCACCATGCAATTGATACTACCAAACATACCTATAAGGTTATTAATTAATGTTTAATACATTGTCTCCAATAATAATTACATAATAGTAGTAAGTAGTAGTAAGTATAAATAATTTTATTACCTAAGGCTATACCTCTATACCTTTTATTGCACAATGTAATAATATTCCGAATTGTATGAAGTATTATAACTATAATAGGTAATCTAAATATTTTTGTTTATTGTTTAAATAAGGTGCGAAGGTATATCGATACCATGAATACCAATTTAAATTTTAAATAAGAAAAAGGCATCCATTCAAGGCTACGCATTTTATGTACTTACGTTTACGAGACATATGAGACGTGATCATACATCAAATAATGATTGAGTCGCAGTTTTTTTATTGAAAAAAATTCCACTGTGTATTGCTGGTATACTTGCTTCCTGCTAATTAAAATATTATCACCAGTTTTATCAATGTTAATAATTGAGACGTCAAGTATATGTATAAAGCGTTTATGACAATTTATTCCGTGTAATTATACCTATACCTACTTCCCAATTTATGTAAAAATATTTTGCTTTATAATAAGGGCAATTATTATTATTATTATTTAAGTAGGTACTGTAGTTTTTTTATTAATAGTAAAATCGAGTTTTTTAGTCTTCTCAGAATGTCACCAAATAGACTAAAAGTCAAATTCCATGCAGCCAAAATATTTATAATTATCCTCTTCGACAAAATTTATAATCATGTTCTGGCAGAAGTTAAGAGTTACAGCATCGCTTTGTGAAGGGGAGAAATGTTTAGACCAATTAAGTTAAATTTTCTCATGAAAGGTGCTAAATGAGGAGGGCAAGTAGATGTAATCTACACAGATTTTGATACAGCGTTTGATAGGGTTTTCTGTTCTTCAAGAGGATATTTGCTACATTTGGTGTACCTCAGGGCTCGAACATTTGACCGCTTTTATTCAACAGCTTGCGCAAAGCATTTGATCAATGTTGTTAGTTGTATGCTGACGATTTGAAGTTGTAGTTATCTCTCGGTGGATTATTATGAAGATACACCAAAGGTACAAAATAATTTGGAAAGTATAATTTCTTGCCCAAAATTAAATAAGATGCATTTTATAGTTTTAGCAATACAAATCACATACAACCTAATTTTACGTGGAAACAGTTCAAAGTAATTATAGTGTGGATAATAATAATAAAGAACTGGGAATTGTCGCGTCTGAGGTTTGCGCGATCTTGGGGTTCATTTTTCACTAATGTTACCCCTTTTCTGATGCCAACACTGCCAGCTGTAGAATACTTTGCATGCCATATCCAATTTCTTGCTTTATAAGTCTTTTTTTTCGAAATGTAGTTCAAAAAAGTGGACTTTCTGTGTGAGAATTACTTATTGCGCTATTATAGCCATCATCAGTATATGTCTAGATTTTTTTTTTGCATATTTCGCTTGTTTGTATTATTTATTTAGTCCAGTTATACTCAATCAACGGAAACGCGGAGTTCCGTCTAGTTCACTGTTAATAACGTAGAAACTTTCTAATTTTATGACGTTTCTGTTAATGGAAAATACCCGTTTAATGTGTGTAAACGTTTCGGTTTTTCGATAATTGATAATGTTACAGTTTACAGTTTCTAATTCTATGAATAATAAGAAATTTATTATAATTTCCCATGTTACTTCTAATGCTTTATAATAAAATCAGAAAACCCATAATGAGAACTACTGTAACAAACCTTATTTACCTAGAAAGTATAAATTGGCAATAATTAGGCAGGTATACCCATATTTAGGATGATAATTGATAAGTACTATTATTATAGTCGATAATAAACTATATAATTGTGGCGCTAGAATATTAGTATCAGTTTCGCTACAGTAATTAAAGGAAAATGAAGGAGGTATTTATTTTTTTCCGAAAAAATACACATACTGTTGATTTATTAAAATAAATTTATTTCTAATAATAAAGTTAGAAAAAACTTATTTCAAGGACGAACTCAGGAATTTATTTCTGCAACGAGTGCATGCAACGAAACAATGAGATCAGTCGACTTTATTAAAAAAATAGTCGATGTTTTTTAGAATATTTTAAATATTTCGGCCGTGCGTTTCTAATGCACCAGAAATTTTACAGCGCCAAAGGGTATAGCCTACTGTAAAAATTTGGGTTCAAGTCCTTCAATTTTTCTTCACTGGAGAGAAGCTTAAATAACTTTCTTCCCATGCAGTCTGTTACCTAATTTAAAGTTTTTAACATCTTGTATAAAGAGAATTTGTACGATAATGCAGATGGGCGCCGTTTTGAAACTATACCTACCTATCTACTTGACCGCGATACTTGTATGCAATTTTGTTTGTATGCAATACCAGATCAATTATTCTGCAACGGTGAAGGAACAAAATTTCAACTGCATGTTGCCAAGAGACAATAACCTTCCACCTTTCAACAAAGAGAAAACCAAAAGAAAATCGCAATGATTTTCGTAACTTCAGCGCTGGATTTTTGTTAATAAGTTCATTTACCACGCAGAATCCCAAAGGTATTTCAGATGCGGCGTCATTTTTTTATTCTTTTTTTTTACCAAATCCAATTCTTGGCTTCTACCAGAGGTTCATCCACTTTCAAGGTAAGCTGATTTTGAAGATTGGTTGTTTAAGAACAGATTCACCTCTGGAAAATCAAAATGTTTTTTATTCTTTCGTCGCCTCTGTAGATAAGTTGAGATGGGCTAAAAATTTTGCACTAACAAACCAATTCCGAGGTATAATACATGTAACAACGTGAATTATCTTCTGGAAAAACCTGAAAATTTGTTTTTCAAACATTTTACATTTTTGAGTGTTTTTTTATACCTAACACGACACCTGTAGGTATATTAAATATACAGTGACCGCCAAAAAGATGGCATCATTAAGGAAAAATATTTAGGTTTGACTTATCGAGAAAATGGCTTTTTTGAAATGGTCAAAATCACAAGAATTTTGTTTTCAAAAACTAAGCGAAATTTCGATTTGATTTTTGTACAAAATGTCACTCCGTCAAGCTACTTGATAGTCTCATGATCCAAAAACATACGACTTCCGAACATTTCTTTCAAAAAAGCCTTTACAATTTTTTTTATATTTTCAAAATTTGACTTCATTAATTAGACTTAATTTCCAATGACAATATTATTTTTTTAATGTAAGCTTTCAAGATCTGTTATTGTAACGGGCCATGAAAATTGCTAATTATTACATTATACTTCATAATATTTCTTTACATTGCTCGAAAAGTGATATCTTTTTTTGACAAATAAGTTGACTTTTTTGTGATACGCACTTTTAAGGAGAAATGTTTTTTATGAGTGCTGTTTTTTTTCCTGGATAGCTACTTGAAGCTTCAAACACCACTTTGAATTAATTTTATTTGAACAGAAACAAATTTGAAAAAAACAGCTCTCATAAAAAAGATTTCTCCTTAAAAGTGAGTTGCATCAAAAAAGTCAACTCTTTCACAGATCACAATGTAAAGAAATGTGAAGTAATAATTAATAATTTTCATGGTTCATTACAATAACAGATCTCGAAAGCTTACGTTAAAAAAATATTTTAATTTTAAATTAAGTCTAGCAGGTACCTAACCTACCAAAGTCAAAGTTTGAAAATCTTTTTTTGAGTAAGTTTTTTTTAATTATTTAAAAGTGGTATGTTTTGGGTCAAAATACTATCAAGTAGGCTGAAATTGACATACCTATTATTGTACAAAAATCAAATCGAAATTTTGCTTAGTTTTCGAAAAATAGCACTCTTATGATCTTCACCATTTCAAAAAAGCTATTTTCTCGATAAGAAAAAACCACTGTGTGATTGTGGAAAAACAAATTTCCGGACCAGGAGAGATTTTTTTCTCAAAGTTTTTTACAAGTCAAAAATAATTTTTTTCCCATATGACGCTAACTTTTTAGGGGTCACTATACATACACGAATTTGGCACAATACCTATGCTTAGCAGCACATGAGAGTGAAACAAAAAAAATAATACAAATAAAAAATTTTCTTAGGGAAGCATACGCATATAGGCACCATAGGTCAGTAGAATGGTATTTTGAGTTTGTGTTACCATGCACAAATTTTGTACTATACGAAATTCGATAGAGGACCTTTAAGAGATGTTAAATTCAAATTTGCAGCACCGTGCGAACTTTTTTGCGAAATTATGCAAAAAAGCGGGTTTTTTCATATTTTCACGAATATCTTGGCTCCTATTATTTGTCGCACATAAGCAAATGACTCTTCGTTATTAAATTTTATTAAATTTTCTTCAAAAAACTACTACGGCTTTCCAGCGTTTAAATGCCAAAAAAAAGTAATTTACAAAAAAACCTTATTCGAAATACAAATTTCTAACTTTAAAACTCAATATTTTTTTTATTTATCAGTGTAACAAAAAATTATGTCTAAAAAAATGTAGGTAATTCCATAACGAAGAGAATGATATGTCATTTGCTTATGTGCGACAAATAGGGGCCAAGATATTCGTAAAAATATGAAAAAACCGCTTTTTTACATAATTTCGCAAAAAAAGTTCGCACGGTGCATCAAATTTGGATTTAACATCTCTTAATGGTCCTCTATGGTATTTCGTATAGTACTAAATTTGGTCCTGGTGGATGAGGATATTTTTGAGGACGATTCTACTGGCCTACCACTTTGAACTCAATTACCATAATAATACTCTCATCGCAACGGGATGACGTAAGTGTTGTACTTTATTTCACTTTCTTCAACTTAAAAATTAAAATTTATTCAATTATCTTTTATACATTTATTCATGACGACCTAAGCGATAACTCAATGCTTAGAATATAAATGGTAACGGTTTGCGTAAGATATTTTTCTTCTGACTTTTTAACTCTAACAAATACGTTCCGGAAGTCATCCTTGAAAGACCACATTTACCTAATATTATTTACTATTTAAAAATAAAAAAAACTCTAATGTACCTAGGTATCCATATAATTTTTTTAATTTATTAGAAAGAATTTTGAAACTATGATTAATAAACAGAGACAGCTAAATAATAGTGGTTGCTATTTCTAAAAGATAGGCGAAAATGATAACGATTGTTACTGCGGGAAACCCATTTGATCACTGATGATAACCTAATTTAGTATCAGAGGCGTACGTTCTCAGTTACACTGTAATTTTTCCAACTATTCACGTAGTTCAGTTGTAGGTACTACAAGCAATAAGATTGGTTTTACCAAGTGAGATTCTTATTCCTCATACAAAATTTGTGAAATTATATTTTTATAAGTATGCAGGATTCAGCACAAATATTAGGTACCTACCGGTATTGTTATTTTATATTAAAGCCATACTTTATCTTATCGCATTTTGAATGTCGATTTTTGTTACAGATGAGCCTCCCATTTACTCAACTATATCTCCAAATAGTACTTCGATAGTTGATGCACCTACAAGTACTGGGACGATAGTGATATTTGTGATATCGGCAGTTTTAGTTATCGCTTTAATATTTGGCCTAGCTGTTTTTATAGATTGTCGACAAGAGTAAGTACCTACCTAATTTCATTTTTGCATTGTACCAGGTGTCCCAACACTAGTGTCCACCCCCTAAATAGAGCTTAATTTTAAAGATAAAAAATTGAAACTTTGAGGATTTGTGTACTTGATATAGGACCACGGAATGGCATAATCAGTTTCATTAAAAAAAAATTTATTTCGGGCGCCAGCGATAAAAAACAATAATATGGTGGTAAATTCGAAAAAAAATCGATTTTTTTTTTCAATACACACGTAGAAATCGATTAATAAAATCAATATCGCGTGAAAGAAATGTGAAAAAACTAATTATAAGGCTTTAATAAAATAAAATATAATTATATAGCAGACAGGTAGACAATATAATCTGAAAACGGTAGGTGCAATAAAGTTTTATGACAAAGTAAATAAGGCCCAAATAAATAGAAGGACGGCTCTTGCTGGGCTAGCCGGCACACTGAACCTGCACTGGACAGTGTCGTAGTATGGAGTCATGAAAAAGGTGATTATTAAAAAGATATTAAAAATGTTTTTTAATGAAACTAATTATGCCATTCCGTGGTCCTATATCAAGTACACAAATCCTCAAAGTTTCAATTTATTATCTTTAAAATTAAGCTCGATTTAGGAGGTGGACACTAGTGTTGGGACACCCGGTACAGCCTACCTATTAAAAAAAGTATATTTTTTCAAAATTACCTATAACTGTCTGGTATATCGAAAACTGAAGCTTTGTGGACATTATGTAGGGATATCATTATTATGTTTTCTATAAAAAAATTAGCGGAGGATAAACTGTTCAATAGAACAGAGTAAATCTGAACCACCCTGATGATGTATTTTCAAAAAATGTGTCTGACTGATAAGACATGCTGATGAGTCCGTAACAAAGACGAAATGGTACCGTATATGTCTTCACTTTTCACCTCACATTCTATGCGAAAGATTTATTAATTGTTTTGCAAATTGGCGATAGCGGCAAGTTAAATTTAAAACCTAAATTCCAAGGAACATCTAGAATTAAAAAAATGTAGTGTGTTACACTATGTTTAAGATAAGAATAAACAGCATGAGGATCTAGGAAACCGTGGGAGACACAAAATCGGTTAAATGAGGAAAACGTTGGGCAACTAGAAGGACAATGCAATGGCAAAAAGATATTTCAAAAATTATTTTTTTTATTTTCGGATAATTTTGAAATAAGCAAAATTTTAAAATTTAGTTTTTCTTATTTTTTATTCCGACAAGGAGCATAGAACTCCATTAATTTATTGTCAAAGCACTCTAGACTTCCAGCCCCCCAAATGCATTAACTCTGCAATACAAGTGGATTGGAAACGAGTGCTGCTGGTTTTCCATTTTTTATTCCGACAAGGAGCATAGAACTCCATTAATTGTCAAAGCACTCTAGACTTCCAGCCCCCCAAATGCATTAACTCTGCAATACAAATGAATTGGAAACGAGTGCTGCTGGTTTTCCATTTTTTATTCCGACAAGGAGCATAGAACTCCATTAATTGTCAAAGCACTCTAGACTTCCAGCCCCCCAAAGGCAATATTATCTACTCTACAAAAATGTAATAAGCATATATTATAATAGTCGTTATTATTGAATATTTTTTGAAGATTTGAAGACCGGGAAATTTAAAGATATTTTCATTCCGAATTTAATGACATGCCACACTTTGAATTTCACCTTGATACGGATCTGTGCTCTTATTAAAACATCTTCGACTTGTCAGATTGTGATGACGATAAGTAATTCCAAGAAGTTTAATAAGAGCACAGCTCCGTATTAAGGTAAAATTAAACTGTTGATGTCAATAGTTGCAGTCCGAAACACGTTTGAACCACTATGTGTGACATGTCTTTAATTCAAAACTAAAATATCTTCCAATTTTTACAATAAAAAAATCCAGGTCGGTATTTAAAAAATTGAAGTTCAGTCCAGCCCTGCGAATATGAACCATCGGATAAAAAAAACTGTAATCGCAAAAATAAAGCTAATCAATAACAGCAATGAAACTGTGGTTTAAGTTTTCCCAAATTTTCAATAATAACGTCAATAACTAAGAAAAACTAAAATGAAACTTTCAAAATTATTTCATTGATCTAAATAAGCAACCATTTTATAAAATTGAAATACATTTGAATTAAAAAAATAGGAAGACTTATGAGAAGAACCTGTTTTCATAGAGGAAAAATTAAACTTTACTATGGCAATGCTGATTAGAAAACAAAGTCAGTTGCTATAGAACCAAAAAAAAAAACATTAACATTTTATATTTCGTTATTTGTAACTAAAATCTTCAACCTTATACTTACTTAGTTTGATACTTTGCTTAACTTCATATAATAATCTTGGATTTAAGAATTATTAAGTGGAAAGTTCTATTTCGTCTCGCTCAATAATTGGAGCATTGGCCGGAGTAACGTTGTAACTTACATTTTACACGAGACTCAAAAAATGTATCTTGCAACGTTACTGAATGGATAGTTTTCATTTGGCGATTCTTAAAATATTATTTACATATGATTTACTGTAATTTATGCAAAAATTATTGCTTTGTTGAATGCATTCTGCCCGTATAAACCTACTAAAACGAAAAAATCTCATCAAAAAATTATGTAAGTTACAACGTTACTCCGGCCAACGCTTCAATTACTTTTGTGGCATTGCAACACTGCCATTAAGAAATGTCTGGAAAGAATCGATCTACTTTGAATATTCTAAAAGAATAATAAGTATTGTGGTTTTTTGTTAAAATGAATTTAGTATTGTAAACATGTAGAAATCTTTAGAAAACGAAATGAGTTAGAGATGTTCCATAACAGAAAAAAAAACACAAAAATTTTTGAGACCTTCGTTTGTTTATAAAAAAAAAAATAGTTTCACAGAACACAGAAAGAAGGATGGATGACCATTTCGCTCTTGTTGTTTCATCAGATTACACTTTAGTCATCATTTCACATCAGTTTAAAATTTACACTTGCTTATAGGGCAAGCCGATACGCTCCAACAAGAGCGAAATGGCTAGGTCCATGTCTTCAGTAGTGTTTTCTCTGTCTATGGCATGAGATCTGTCAGTGATGAACCCATTTATGTAGAAAATTTTTATGCAATGTGGTTAAATTTTTCTATTAACTATAGTTGAAAAAAAAATTGAAAGAAAAACAATTGCCACACTTGAAAAAATAGATAAATAATTAAAATTTTATTTTCATATTATTTTTTTTATAACAACTTATTTAGAACACCAATAAAGCATAGAATATCAAAAACAATCTCCGGCAATAAAGCCCGATTTACGCCCGCCATCAAGTAGGTACCTACTGATAATTTTGGCCTTACAAGCCTTGGCCAAAATGAGGCTGTCAAGTCTGCAAAGACAAGCATGCCTGGCAATCAGTGGAGCAATGAGCACCACACCGTCGGCGGCTATGGAAATACTTCTGGACCTTCCTCCACTCCATATATACTTGGAAAGAGAGGCCAGATGGACAACGTACAGACTACTACTGGTAGCACGAAACACACAAATGGCTTGTGTCATGGAACGGACCAGTCTACTGGACGACACTCAAAGTCACAGTCTTCTGGGTATGCCCTCAGACATGAGCCATACACAACAAACCACTGCACTGCATACAACGTCCTCTTTCCAAGCAGAGACGAATGGGAGCGTAACTCAAACGACCTCATCAAAGCAGATCTCACGTGGTTTACCGACGGTTCAAAGACTCCAACGGGAGTTGGATCCGGAGCGTACGACGCTGGGTCAAGACGAGAATTCTTTGCAAACCTGGGTCAGTACGCAACAATATTTCAGGCAGAAATTTATGCCATTGTACTCAGCGCGCAGATGCTGGATGAAACGCACTGCACGCGGAAAACAATTAAAATCTTCTCAGATAGCCAAGCGGCCCTGAAAGCCCTTTGCTCCATTCGTTGCAACTCCAAACTAGTATGGAACTGTCAAGCAGCACTCAATGAGGTAGCTAAAAACAATAACTTGACTCTGGTCTGGATTCCAGGTCACTCCGGCCTTGAAGAGAACGAAATAGCCGACTCTCTGGCTAGAAGAGCAACGGAATCCAAATTTACGGGACCGGAACCTGCTCTTGGCATATCCTCAAATACTGCCAAAACAACAATAGACACCTGGGCGGAAAACAAGGTACTTCGGTACTGGCAAACTCTACCAGGATTAATTCACTCTAAGACCTTCATTGAGGGACCCTCGAGAAACAGAGCTAAAAAGCTACTGGAACTCAAAAGGACTGACCTAAGGGCCCTAATAGGCCTATACACAGGACACTGCAAAGTGAACCACCACTTACACAGGATGAATCTAGCCGATAACGCAGAATGTCGCCTGTGTTTGGAGGATATAGAAACAGCAGAGCATGTTCTATGCAACTGCCCCGCCTTGGGAAGAACCAGGCACTCAACGTTCGGAAAAGTACTTCTCTCTCCGAGAGACCTGGATACATTCACACCATCTAAGGTCATTAGCTTTTTAAAAAGCAGTGGCCTGCTAGAGTGGATGTAAAGTACTTAGGTATGAGCCACATTAGACCGCTTATTGGTCGCAGTGGAGGTGTCACTAATCGACCCACTCATTATATAACTAAACTAACTAACTAACTAACCTTCTACTAAACTAACTAAGCAGTCCCGTGCTAATAACATCGAGATTGTTGGCTACCCTGAATCCAGGAGCGAAAATGTTGTGGCAGTTGTAAAGTCGATAGCTACGGCATTGGATGTGGACCTTCACGATGATGATATCGACTCGTGTCACAGAGTTGCGACTTTCAGGGAATCCCCTGCGACGTCAGATGGAATGCCCAATAGGAAAGTTAACAGGAACATCATTGTTAGGCTTACAACGAAGGCTAAGAGAGATAAAATGATCGGGGCTGCCAAAAAGAAAAAAGATTTGAATACATCAATGTTACAATTTGAGGGTTCTCCAAAGCGTGTCTTCATCAACGAACATCTTTCACCCTACTACAAGATTTTGTTCAGGCAGTCGAGACAGTTTTGTAAGGATCGAAATTTCAAATATTGTTGGGTGTCCAATTGCCGGATTTTGATCAAGAGAAATGAAGCGGCTAGGACCATTGCAGTTACCAGTGAGGAGATTCTGCTGAAGCTTTCCTCTTCGTTATCTTCTTAAGGGTTGATTAAATTCTAATACGAGTTGTACCATTTGTGGAAAGTTGTGGCTGACTTCGGAGACCTAAGCTTCTATTTTCAAAATGTTCGAGGTCTTCGGAGTAAGACTGGTGATTTTTACAGGGAAGTTTGTGCTGCTGAATATGATGTGGTATGTCTTGTTGAGACCTGGTTGCAGGATGGAATTGGTGATGATGAGTTGTTTCCGGCCAATTATAATGTGTTTAGAATTGATCGCGATCGAGTTTTGACCGGGAAGAGTGATGGTGGTGGTGTGCTTATCGCGGTTAGGGACTCATTAAGTGCCTCTATAGAAAAATGGTCTTGTGCAGGGATTGTTGAGGAGGTGTGGGTGGCAGTCGGCGGTGGGGTAAGCTCTAAACTTTTAATCTGTTGTGTGTATGTACCCCCATATGCAACTGACAATTGTCTGAGTGAGCATTTATCTAAACTTGAACAAGTTATTTTGAATAATAAAAATCAGTGTATCATAGTTGGGGATTATAATCTGAGTACCATAAATTGGGAGTATTCTGCTCCAGACGTGGGCTGCCTACCTATGTTTCCTTCTAACTTGATGAATGATACTTTTATAAATACATTCTCAATTCTTGACCTTCATCAGTTTAACCTAATTAAAAATGTACGTGGTAGGGTGCTAGATTTAGTAATGTCGCCTACGCTCAGTATGAGGGTCACTCATTGTGATGCGCCTATGGTGAGCGAGGATGGGCATCATATGGCCCTGGATATTTGTGTAAAGGTTTCGATCACTAAGTGTTTAAACAATAGGCCATTTAAAAGATTCAACTTTAAGAAAGGAGATTATTACCAGATAAATCAAAAATTGAGCTCCTACGATTGGCGATCACTTTTTTTGGATAAAAATGTGAATGAATGTGTGAATTTGTTGTATATTGTATTAAACGAATTAATTGATGAGCACATCCCTAGTGTTGTTTGTAATCGAGGCAAGTTCCCTAGATGGTTCTCGGCTGGCACGATTAAGTTGATTAGGGAAAAGAATAAGATTCATAGGAAATGGAAGAAGTTTAGAAGGGAGATGGATTATTCTGACTTCTCGCAGCTGCGTAGGAGGGTAAAAGCCTCTCTCAAGGGTGATTATAGGGCATACATTTGCGCCTCGGAGGACGGACTTAGGGACAACGTAAAAAGGTTTTGGTCCTTTATATCTGGCAGACGGCGGTCAACAAAATATCCCTCGACTATGCACTATAACGACGAGGTGGCTAGCGACGGTCCGGCTATTAGTGGTATTTTTTCCAAATATTTTAGTTCTGTCTATGAAAGAGCGGATCTACCGGTTTTGATTAGCAAGTCACAATCTCTGTCAAGTATCGTTTTGCCGTCTGTGGAGAGAGGTTGGGTTGAGGCCGCCATTGGGAAACTCGATATGAGCAAGGGCCCTGGCCCTGACGGGATCCCTGCGTTTTTCATCAGATCTTGTGCGAATTCGATCATCACCCCTTTGCTGCTGCTCTATAATGTCGCTTTAAAGCAGGGTGTTTTCCCTTTAAAATGGAAGATCGCTCAGGTTGTCCCGGTGTTCAAATCTGGAGATAAAAGTGATGTTCAAAATTATCGCCCAATTTCTCTCTTGTCTCATTTTGGAAAAATATTTGAGAGTATTCTAACTATGGTTCTGTTCTTTGATGTAAAAAATATTATTTCAAGGGATCAACATGGCTTCTTTCCCGGTAGATCAATTGTTACCAACATTATGCCATTCGTGCAGAGTACCTACGACACAATGGAACGGGGTGGATCCGTGTGTGCGGTATATACGGATTTTTCTAAAGCGTTCGATAGGGTTCACCATTTGACCCTTTTAACTAAGCTTGAAATCCTTGGAGTACATGGTAATCTTTTGACATTACTTGCATCGTACTTAAGTGGAAGGGAACAGTTTGTTGAATTGAATTGTGCTCGATCCCCTACCGTGGCTGTGACGTCAGGGGTCCCCCAGGGTTCTCATCTCGGTCCCCTTCTGTTCTCTCTGTACATAAATGACATCGAACAGTGCTTCAAATCAGCCAATTTCAAGCTTTATGCTGATGATATGAAAATATATATGGAGGTGTCGGACGAGACTCACTTTAGACTTTTTCAGAGCGACCTTGAACGATTGGATGCCTATTGCTGTGTGAACAGACTTAAACTTAATCCTCTGAAATGCAAGCAAATAACCTTCTCACGTAAGAGGGACCCACCTTGTCATAATTTGTCTCTTTCTGGACACAATCTGTCTATTGCAAATGAGGTGAGAGATCTGGGTGTGCTACTTGACTCTAGACTTACGTTTGAGTCTCATATTTGTGGTGTGGTTCGGGAAGCCTATAAAATGTTAGGTTTTGTGTTGAGGTCGACGAGAGAGTTCAGGAGATCAGAATCGGTTATTGCCGTGTACTTCTCTGTAGTGAGATCTCGGTTGGAGTACGCCTCGGCGGTCTGGAGTCCAATGTATGATAGATACGTACAGCAGATGGAGAGGGTTCAGAGAAAACTGATTAGGAACCTGAATTTTAGGTACCATAAAAACAGAGGCTCCTTTTCCTATGATCAGAACTTATCTTTTTACAGAGTAGATTCGTTGTCCTTGAGGCGGTCCTTAAGTGGCGTTTGCTTCATTTATAAATTAATATATAGTATGGTGGACTGTGAAGAGTGCTTGAGCTTTTTAAATTTTAATTGTTCTCCATATTCCTTACGTCAGAGACACATGCTGTATGCTGATCTGACATCTTGTAGTACAAATGTTTATTTGAACTCACCTTTGATAAGATGTGTCAGGCATTTCAATGAGGTTGAACTTGCTTCTGCCGGGTCTGCTTCTTCTTCTTCTTCATTTCTGTCATTTAAAAGAAAGGCCGCACATTTTTTGAGGCTTTGTACGTGACCGAGAATTCGTTCGGGAACTTGCTTCCTCTTTTTGGTTTTTAGCTTCCTTGTTGTTTATTATTTGTTTAGTTTAGTTTAGCTTACGTTATTTTTGTTTGTTATTATATGCAAGCATTTCTGTTGTTGGCTGATGTTTTTGTATTGTTGTAATGTTAAGTTGTGTCATCCTATATTGGGTCATTATTGTGATCTGTTGGATGACCTTACTCTATAAATAAATAAAAAAAAAAAAAAAACCTACTGATAAACCAAGGTATAAACCATGTAGGTATATGTTGGTCCCAAAATAATAAGAATACTTAATATTTATTCAAATACCATAATTCGATATTATTTATTTGGGAATTGTTGCTATATTTTTATTACTAATTACACTTTTCAATTTTAGGAAACTAACCCAACTGGAGGAGACTAAAAAGTCAAAAAAAGTTTTGAAAATACGACTGCCAAGCTTAGGTATGCTGCGAGGAGTTCAAGAAGATGAGGATACTATAGCTGATAAGATGCATGTGCCTGATTTCTGCTGTTCCACTCCAGAAAGTCCTAGCTCTCCACATATTATTGCTTAGTATTCATTATTTATATAAAATATAAAGAGTTTAAAAATGGACTAGTTTATGGTAGATTCTTAATAATTTTTGACTATTCGTTTAGATAAAAGTTTTTTTCCATCTGTATGGATTAAAAGAAATGTGATCGATCTTATTAGCCTACCAATAATAAGTTAATATTTATGTTATACCAAGTACCTACATAACCAAGACTTGTAAAATATTATGTAGAAATTATCCTGATATCGAAATTTGATCTTTTTTTTTTATTTATTAAAAATTCGGGAATGATTTTATTTATAAAACAAGAGTTTTCTTAATATTAAAAGTGTTCTGATTTAGAAATTGTATTTAATTAATTATTGTTGAAATTTTATTTTAAAACGATGTAATTTTATAATTTGATTTTTATTTATTATACATATTAACACAACCTAATTTTTGCTGAAACTGTGATACAATTTGCCACAATTATTAAGTTACTGATATGTTGCATGGTTGAAAATGGTAGATATAATTATTCTAGGATTGTTTAAAAAATATTTATATTAAATATGATTGTGTATTGTGTAACTACCAAGTCTTAATTTAAAAAGACTGACAATAAAGTGTTATTTTTATGTATAATGTGAATTTTTTATACCTATGCAGCTGATTTCGATAAAAATCTGTTCACTTATTTATCTGTAAAAGTCCGCTTTCAAAAATAGATCAGAAACTCTAAAATTATTTACCTATTTGAATTGCAGTGAAAAGCACAAAAAAGCCAGCCAGTATGAAAACCTAAACATCAATGCTAATTTGGTGCTCTCTAATGCTAGGATGAGATAATGGGATCTTCCTTTCCTGCTAAGAGACTTTTATACCAGGGTAGTTCAAATAGAGGATGAAAATTACCAAGTAGTGCTTCCCAGTGTTTTAGCCATTCAGGACCGGGCCTAGCAGGCGGCAAGTTCATAGGGGCGGCGGGCGGAAGCAAAAAAAGCAAACAATCCTAATTCATTACAATAATAAAAAATATCAAAATATCATGATAGAATTAATTAGGTACTGGGTAGTATGGCAAAGGAGTGGGGCGCGTGCAGCATCCTAGGCATTTCCCCACAATATTACATATCAAAGCCTTCCTAATCACAGAATTAATAGTGCTGTAAGCAAGGGGCGCAAGCCTTTTGGGGACGGAAATGACCCTTCACGCAAAATACGTAAAAATGTAGCTAACAGTATAAATAAACCTTAGTGAGAATAACATTTTCTTACATGGTTTTTCCATCATTATACCCCCCCCCCCAAACCCCCCTCATTCCTGGGAGTACCCCCCAGGATCCTCTGGTTGTAGACTAATGCTAACATATCTTTGACATAATTAACTTTAGAAGCGCACCAAAATTCACCAAATCTAATAAATGCACATTTCTATTAGTGCCTAATTTTTACCTACGAGAAATTGCCCTTTGCCCCATACCTTGGTTACAACATTTTTTCTTAAGAGGGGGGAGGGGGTGGCAATTTTTGTATCGGCACACAGACGGCAAATAGACAAGGCCCGGTCCTGTAGCCATTAATGTTTCTAAGAATTGTAACGGGATTTTCTGTTAGGTAGAGATGAGTTCCCAGGAATGGATAATTGCCCCTTTTTACCCGTGACAAGTCGATTAAAATCTATAACATTTATTTACAAAAAAAAAAAACACTCGTATTTACATATGTAATGGTTATATTAATGACAAACTATCTGCCCCGTATCCTTGGTCTTGGATTCGCCCTGACTGACAAATGTTAAAGTGGGCCGGCTCTCACTCCGCGAGGCGATCTGATTGGTTCCAGATAGCCGCGCCGGAGCTTACGGAGCCTGTGCCTACTGGCTGCTTCCCTGTTGCCTTCGGCGATACGACCACGGCGACGGCCCGTCGGTCAACGCTAGTAACCCACTCGCAGTCGGACCGTCCGTGTCGCTTCCAACTGTCTCCGGTATACGCGCCGGGGAGCTACGAAGGGAACGTCCTCCGTTGGGGGCGCTTTCTGTAACAGAGGCCGCTCTCGATGTCTCAATGCAACACCGGGGCGGACATTGGGGAACGAAGGGATCTGCCGGTACCTCAATACAGTTCCGGTCGATTCCCTAATTCTGATCGGTTGCCGGCCAGAGTTCAATTCACTCTGGTCGCGCTCCCGATGCCGGACTACGGTTAGGGTCAACTCAGTCCATCGACCTACTGTAGCCGGCTATGTATGGGCGCACTCACTACATGCCCCAGGTGATCTCCGAGCTCAACTCACAAGGAGAGAGTTGTTCGTGAGTCAGTACCTCGGATCCTCTGGTCAGTCCTTCAGTTGGCTCTCTTTATATAGCCGGTGCTGGTGGAGATAACCTGCTAATCACTGTCGTAAAAACTGTATCACTCCTGATAAACCCCTCAAATAAAGCAAATAAATAATAATTACCAACGTAAGCCTTAGATTTCGTTACAGAATAAATAAAACTGTTACAAACTGACTGGTGATGGGGATGAACGAAGCAGAAGTTTTTAAACTAACCTCAGTTTTAGACATTAAAAAAATTGTTCACTTCAATTAAATGGATGCAGCAAAAGAAATAATTTATTGATATGCTAATTACTAGAAGCAAATCTAATAAAGGATTGTATAGATCTAAAATATCAATTTTAAATTTAAATCTTACAAAACATGTGGCGTCCTCTCTCTGTGAAACCCTAAACTTTTCACCATATCCAAGGATTATTCTAATACTTTTGCCGAAGCCAGAATAATAAGGCACTAGATAGGGTAGCAGGGCTCAAAAAACAACAGTATTGCAAATAAAACTATAGTATAACTAAAAAACTTTATTTCACATTTTAGTGTATAAAATATTTATATAAAAATACCGCCTTGATATACAGAATTCAACAGTATTGGTATAACAATAATAATGTTCATGTTTAATAATATTAACACATCAATATTATTACATGGAATGTGTAGCCGTATTTTAGTCAAGGTTGCTATTACCCCTTACTGCCTGGAGCTAATAAATCCAAGGACGCGTGATTTTAAAACTTAAAAGTTTACTTTTTTTCTAAATGAAGATGACCAGAAACTGATTAGAACTAGAACCTGATAAGTCAAATCATTTGGTCAGTAGTCATGTTGTCACACTCCTGAAATTTTAAAGAAATAAAATGGTCATGGATTTAGTGGGTATGTTAACTCCATGGCTAAGGACACTTCGATTGACTATTGACTTCAAATATCAAATAGCGAATTCGAGTTACTGCACTTTTCTGCTCCGGGTGCGCACCGAGACGGAATTTCGTGTTCGATTTGTAGGACTCTGTTCCAGTGCTTTTCGTAATCGTATTCGAGTTAAAGTGAACTCTAGCGGTGCATATCGTAATTGTGTTCGAGTTACACTTGCTCTCTGGCAGTGCATAGGAAAATATGTTCGAGTCGTGTATAGCGAAACTGCCCCGGAGCAAAATAAACTGCACCGTCAAATTTGACGGTGCAACGGTGCACTCCCGTAAATTTAGAGGTTAGAAATAGCGGGAAAATTAACTACTGCTGATTCCTAGTAATTCCTTACACCAAAAATTTGTGGATAAGTACATTATTTACGTATTGTATGAAGTACAACTTATTACAATAATTAAAAGGGATAACGCCTTGTAGTTCCACGACTCTGTTATAATAAGAATAACATCATAACAACAAACAACCGTGATAGATATAGGATAGGGATAGGTATTTTTTTTTAGTAGAAGGCTATACGAAAATGCAAACTGGAGAGAGACTGGATTGCACACTGCACTGCACCGGTGCATGGCGGTCTGGCTCTGGCTCTGGTTCTGGTCTGACCTGACACCGTTCGGTTCCATACAGAGTAGAAATGCGAAAGTTCTGCTCCGGACTGGAGCAGAATTCTAGGCAGAACAGATTCAGAGACAGGTCGATCTCGCTCCGAGCAAGTGCAGCCAACTCGAATTCGCTATAACTTTGTGGCCGAATTAGACCACGCCATGCAGGGGTAATAGCATTGGCCTATTCTAATCGCTGTTGCTATGGGCAGGACCACCATATGAAGCTGCTAAATTATGATTTCATTGAATTTGGTAAATTCGGGTGTTGAATAATTAGAACCTGGTGGGTCATTTGGTCATTGTTAGGTCCCCTCTCTTGAAATTTTGAGAAAATAAAATGGTAATGGATTTAGTGGACGAGTTAGCTCCAAGGTGCTACTGCCAATTGCAATCAGGGCTGTTATTGGCAGCTAAAATTTTAATACAAGTACTCACAGGTTTAAAAAATTAAAATCTAAAAATATACACCACAGCGAGAGTTAATAAAATCTACTTGCACACATAATATATAATATGTAACAACCACAACCTATGAAAAAGCGAACCTAACCATTTGAATTTTATACATACTCCTAGGTAAATATGGCTGCTTTTTACAAATTCTTTATCAGTAGTTACCTCCAATCTTATGAACATTAATAAAGTGTACATCAACACCATAAAGCACCCAGCAAGTGTGGTACGAATTTTCTTGCATTTTGCAATCAATTATTATCAGTCCCTGATAGTGTGACACATATTATGAACAAGAATTAATAAACTATTATCTAATTTCCCTAATGATATACATAGTCATGATCCTTGAAAGACTCAACAGCATTATAATTTATACAGTGCCATCGGAAATGTACGCACCAAATGGGATTTTTTTATTAGTAAGATTAGAAATAAAATATATTGCACAGAAAGTTTGTGTGTGCTCTAAAACTTATTTGACACATACTTATTTTAAGTTATGATGCATAGCATACAATGTAGGACAAAAAATGTCAACTAGTATCCCCTTGGTGTGGCCCATGTAGTAAAAAGGGGTAAATATTCATAATAAATTCATAAACAAGGGTATACTTATAACAACTCTTATAATACTTTTGCATTTCTTGTACCCTATATGCTAAGCATCGTAACTTAAAATAAGTATGTGTCAAATAAGTTTTAGAGTATGCAGAAACTTGCTGCAAAATTTATTTTTTTCTAATCTTACTAATAAAAAAAATTCCATACTTTTCGGATGGCACTGTATTATAAAAATGATCAGCCCTATTAATAATACATTTTTTAGTAGCCACTAACACACTATTAAATACTCACTACTAAAAATTATATTGTTTTAAAGATTGCCAATAATTAACAGCTAAATTATTGTTGCTATAAGTCTCTTAGCTTAGCAGCCAACTAGTTGAAACCCTACTAAGCCTCTGATTATTAATATGGGCTGATTTGCTTTTTAAATTACTCATGGATTTTATCTGTTTTTTTATTTTTTATTCTATAATAATTATTTGTCTTATAAGTGAACATTAGCCATGTATAAACACACATGTATAGAGAGGAAGATGTGAAAAAAATCTATAATAAATTCGTGAGAATTCAGTCTGTTTTAATCAACATGAAAATTGCATAGATCTAAATGGTGCATATTAAAAATACAATAGGCTCTCGTAATTTCGGACTTGGAGTGACAAAGTTCTATTAGTCATTAAAAAATATAAGCTGTTTGATGGGTTTTCATATACTAGTTGTAGAAAAAATAGTGTCTTCTACTTGCGGAAAATGGCTATTATTCACTTGGCTGATTCCAACACGACCTTGTGAATAATGGCCATCATTCTCTGCCGTTGAAGAATCACTTTTTTTTCAAAGTTACTGGTAAGTACAAGAAAATATGAAACATTTACTTAAAATTATAATTTTAAATAATTATTGCTTTTCCGTTAATAGGTACAATCTTGCAATATTATACACATTATAAATATAAACATCCACTTTAATATTTTTACCTCAATTCCATAAAAAGTTAACATTATAAAAATATTGCAAAAAAATAGATAAACTTTATTATAGTAGCAACTTTCATATCGGATAACTTCAAAAACACGAGGTACCGAGTCTCGAATTAGTAAATTATTAAATATAAAAATATTCTACAACTTAGGTATGTACCTAATACTTAAATATAAAAACAAAGAAATAATATTTACAGCCAGAATAAAAATATTGAAATGTATTGTATTACACAATTTAGCTCTCCAATAATAATTAATTTTAAAAAATTATATTCTTACGAACAGCCTAAAAATTATCAACAATGACAACAAAAATTATCAATCTAATTATTCATTGTTATTAATGTCTATTAAAGCAGTTGTGGCGTAATATTTTCTTTAAATATCAGCACTTCCCCAAAACCATAGCTAAAACAGCCATTCTTACATACATACCACACTCGGCTTGCCTAAAGTAGGCCGCCCTTGGATCAGAATCGAAATGAGTACTTATCTCGAAGACTCGAGGTAAAGGATGCAGCACTACCATCTTCCTTTTCGCCTTCACCATCAGCTGAGGTGTCACAATGAAATGACCACATGCCTGTAAAAACATACTTTTAGTATAATTGAATAATTAATGAAGCTATGGTCTGCTGCATGATTTACTCATTGTTCAATTTGATTAAGAAATTTGATTTTTTTAATACAAAACATTATTTTTAGAAATTTGGAAAATACTAGAACTTATTTAATCTTTTCCCCATTACCAACTTCCAATTCTGGTACAAATCTTATTGAATAAGATTTAAACTTGGTCTTTCAAGTTTGTTTAAATTTTACCAAACTTTTACAAAATTACTCCACACCAAACTTATTTTTTTCAGTTAAGTCTTTAGGTTTCTTGAAAAACGAAAAAAGCCTGTGCCTTAAAAAGTTTTCATTTAAGATGTGCGCTTCAAAGTGTTTTCATTGTGTTGTTACTTTATCCTTAATTTTAATTAAGTGTTAATTAAAAAAGTTTAATTAGCAAATTCCACGGAAAAATATGGGAAATTAATTAGTTTTCCATATTTTTGAAATTTTTGTCATTGGTTCGTGCTTAATGATTAAATTTGAGCACACTCTAGATCCCTGATATGAATTTTAGTTCCAGAGAAAATGGCATTCATCTAAACTTCAAAATCACAAAAAAAACCTTCTTGCGCATCAATCGCAGAAATAGTGTATTTTTATGCGATTCAATTATGAATATTTTCACCGCTTTTTAAATTATTGGCTTTCTGAAATTTTCCATAGTCATGTCATGTTAGCGTAGTGCTTTAATGTGAAAAATTTTCTGTGATAATTTCATTTCATTTCGTTTGAACACGTGCCTTAGAATGGATTTTTAAATTTAAAAATCAAAAAAATTGTCAAAATTTAACAATTTTGTCCCTTTTCCTATGCCCGCCACTGGCTAACTTTACTTGAAAAATACTATTTTTTACACTACCTTTAATAAATTCGGAAAAAACTGAAAGGAGAGTTTTGAAAACCGAAAGTTTGAAATTTTAGAGGAATAAACATAATTTAAAAATATTCGAATATCTCCGCCATTTTTATATTTGCTTCTTGAAATTTTTGAAGGTTAAATGCTATTAGTATAGTTGTCTACTATCAAAATTTCCGTTCTATTCCTTCAAAAATAAGCTCATGAATGTTTATAGAAATGTAGACATTTTTACCCTTTTCCTACCCACGCCTCTGGCTTATTAATAGAAATGATGCAAATTGTATTGCATTAGCTCAAATTTCAAATAAGTTTATTCCAATCTTGTTAATTTTGTTTAAAAGTTTTTGATCTTGCCTATTTAGGGGTTCAAAATCTAGCCATTTTCCAAAAATTGAAAAGGCCGCCATTTTGGAATGTCTTTACCTATTTTACTCAAATACAGTACCAGACGACTACTTGAGGGTATCTTACTACAAAAAAAATTTCAGCGCTCTAGATTGAAAACTTCGACCAGAAACCGTGCCTCACGGACGGTTTTTTTTCTGAAATTCGGAGGGACACCTGTAGAAGTAACACAACTCTAGGAAAATGTTTTTTACGAAAATCAAACGTCAGCCCTAAGGTTTATAAGAGTAAAAAATTTCGTTCATTAATCTTGAAAGATGAAGCTACAGGAGCGTTTTTAAAAATTTAGAGAAATTAATTTAAAAAAAACATCATGTAAAAAAAAATCGAATATCTCCGCCATTTTTCTTATTTACTTTTTGAAATTCTCAAGGGTTGAAGTCTATTAGTATAGTTGTCTACTGTAAAAATTTCAGTTTAATTACTTCAAAAATGTGCTCATAAATTGTTGGAGAAATTTAGCCATTTTTACCCTTTTCCTACCCACGCCACTGGCTTATTAATAGAAAAAATGCAAATTTTGTTGCATGAAATTAAATTTCAAGTCATTTACTTCCAATATTGTGAATTTGATATAAAACTCTTTTTCTATCTAGCTTATACAGGGGTTCAAAAAATAGTCCTTTTTCCAAAAATTAAAATGGCCGCCATTTTGAAACGGCTCGATCGATTTTGCTCAAGTGCAATACCAGACCACTCCTTGTGGATATCTTACTTCCACAAAAATTTCAGTCTCCTAGATTGAAAACTGCGACCTGAAATGAGGTGACAAAAACCGGATGTCTGGAACTTTGATGGGACATCCTGTAGAAGTGATGGGACTTTTGGAAATTTTTTCAACGAAAATCCAACGTCATTCCAAAAATTTGCAAGAATCCAAAATTTCGTTCACTAATCTTGAAAGATAAAGCCACAGGAGCGTTTTTAAAATCGAAATTTCGTGATTTTGGAGAAATATATATATAAATATATATATATATATATATAAATATATATATATATATCGTGGGCAGGTGAATTTTGGAAAACCACTTTTTCGTGATCTGGGGGTCATGATCGGTGGACATTTGATGAGTTTGGGTGATTTTCGAAAAGTGATGTCGTCCTCAATAGTGTATTTTTTTGTTAAAAAAATACACTAACATAATATTTCGAAAATTAAACACATTTTGCGGGAAAGGATCCCACAGAATCCTTATGGGAATTAGCTCTCGGTTAAATTTGATGTAACTTTGGGGATCAGTAGTATTCAATGAATAGATCAGAAGTCTCCATCGGCATAACTCCCCAAAAACTCCCGACCTCTGAAGATGGATTTTTTATCATGACAGTCAAGCATTTATTTTTAAATGTTTTCCCCCCTCTAATTGTGTTAGAGAGAAATCTTAAATTTGGAAAGATTGAAAAGATTGAAAAAAAACTGCCATGATTGAAAAAATCCATCTTCAGAGGTGAATGGAGACTTCTAATCCACTCATTGAATTCTACCGATCTTCAAAGTTACATCAAATTTAACCGGGAGCCAATTCCCATAAGGATTCTGCGGGGTCCTTTAGGCAAAATTCGTTAGTTAGAAATTCACCAAATGTAATGTCAGTAATGCAAAATGTGAATTTTTTCTATACTTTTTTTAATTTTTTTATGTTTCCCAAATTTCCCTCAAAACACTTTCAAATTTCAAAATTTTATGGCTTTTCGTAGTTTTGAAGTTTAGATAAAAGCTAATTTCTCCAAAACTAAAATTCATACCATATTTAATATTTTTAAAAGCATAAATTGATAACAAATTTTTTTCAAAAAAGATGGAAGGCAATTTTTTTTCATATTATGATGCGAGCTTCTTGATATACAGGGTGTTAAGAAAATGACGGATAAACTCTTCAGTACATTATAGGGGACACTCAGTAGAATACGGAAAAAATAATTTTTAAAATTCTGGTCTTCAATTTGGTGAGATAAAAAATGCCAAAGTTAACATTTCACTATATCTTTGTTTTTCGTTATTTGCAAAAACCAGATGATTTTACAGATATAAAAAAGGTACGTTAATCGTTATCAATTGAAAAAAATTGCTTAAAATGTATCCCAGGCTTGGAAAATTTAATAAGATAATTTTTTTTCTTTTCTAAGATGCTGAAAAATGAATTTGGCAACAACGGTTTTGATACCTTAACTACCTACATTGTTAGAAATTAGATGAAATTACCAAATACCAGCAGTTATAGTGTTGAACGTTGCCAAATTTATTGCTCAATATTTTGCTTATATCTTTTACAATGTAGCTCTGGATTTTTTAAAATTATTTTTCCCGTACTCTACTGAGTGTCCCCTAGAATGTACTGAAGAGTTTATCCGTCATTTTCTTAACACCCTGTATAACAATATAACAATATTCTTACCTGATTATATTCCTCTTCAGAACTGAACCGTTCCTTTTGTATCCTGGTCATGTACAATACATCGGTATCGGGTAAAACTTGGTCCAAACTGTCAAATTCTTCCTGTTGTATACCTTTAGAGGTTAAGAAGTGTTTGATATGTGCAGGCATTTTCAGATGCGGAGGACTGACATATCTCAGCTGAACATTATAAAGCGTCAAAAGTCTAGCCAACGAATGCACTGTTCGGCCATGTTTCAAATCCCCCACTAGGGTTATTATTAAACCGTTGACGGTACCAATTTCTTCCCTGATGGTGAAAATATCAAGTAAAGCTTGAGTCGGATGTTCCCCAACACCATCACCGGCATTTATTACCGGCTTGCGGCAATGTAGGGATGCTTTCTATAAAAAAATCCATCATTACGAAATGTCTTTTTTTTAATACGAAATACTAAAAACTATAACACATATTTAGTAAGCAATTTCACTCACTTGAACTGATCCAGGAAGAGGATGACGTAAAACGATAACATCAGAATACCCCGCCATCACCGATATAGAATCCTCGAGTGTTTCCCCTTTCTTAACGGAAGAACTGCTCTCGTCCATGTTTATAACTCGACCTCCGAGCCGTTGCATCGCGGCCGAGAAACTACAGCTTGTCCTGGTGCTGACTTCATAAAAAATGGACGCCATCACTTTTCCTTTGAGTATATGGTCCAAAGGACGATCTTTGGTAACATACACTCGGAAAGTCTGAGCCAGATTAAATATGTCGTTCAGTTGTTCTTTAGAAAACATGTCAACAGTCAAGATATGTTTCCCAGCCAAACCATGCAGTGTATGTATTGGGTGGTGAACAGCGCCTTCCGGATTGTTGGAGAAACTCTCCGTTCTTGTTCTGGAGTGAGGGATGAGGCTCAGCTGGGGACTCTGAGTCCTCTCCGAGTCGACCGCAAAGTGGACTTTCGAATCCAACAGCTTCGAGAACAGTTCGTTAGTTTGCCCGTCGGTGTCGTAGTCGGTTTTATCTGTAGTTACTGTGATGCCGGGAAGCGGCGAAATTGGTCGGTCTAAACCCGAAGATAACCGGCTCTCGGAGCCTCCGAATTGGCTGAACTTCTTGTTCTCCCATTCGCGGACGTTTTGACCGAAACCCGGTTGAGCGATTACTTCTCCTTCGATGAAAGCGACTTCTCCTCGCAAGACGACACGGTGTATGGATCCTTTAACTTTTTTACCGGCAAAAGGTGTCCATTTTGCTTTGCTATACGGCATGGCGGAAGGAATTGTCCATTCATCATCCATGTCAACTTCAACATAAGTGTTTGGTTGATCGGGCAAATTAAATATCTTCTTTGGATTCTTATAAAACTTATTGATTATATCTTCAAGAGTTAACCTTCTTTCATTTACAGCGTTAAGTAACAAAGGTAGTATAGTTTCTAGTCCCGGGAAACCAGGTGGTGGACTCGAAGACAATTTTTCTTCTTCTGTATGAGGAGCGTGGTCGGTAGCGAAACAATCAATTAAATGCATGTTATCCCACAAAGCTTGCTGGTCTTCGGGAGAAACCAAAACGGGTCTTACTTGGCTCTTATTCGCTCCCAGTTTTGGTATGTCGTTAGTTGTTAAAAATAAATGATGCGGACATACTTCGCATGTCACTTTTAATCCCCTTTCTTTTGCTGCTTTTATTATTAATATTTCCTCTTTCCTAGCTACATGGCATATGTGAATTGACCTGTTTTGTAAGCTAGCTAATAATATTACAGCAGCAGTGGTCTGTCCTTCGGCATGAACACATAACGGAGCTTTCTTAGGCCAGTTGGATAAATGTGTGGACCAGATGCTCAGATCGTTCAGCTTCAGAGTAGAATATGTATCGTTCAAATACATTTTTAGCCCAGCGGTTTCAGGAGCGAGCTCACAGACAGTCGAGGAATTATTCATAGACGCTCCAACGTACAAAGCGTAGTCACATCGAGCTTTCGGTCTTGCCAAATCAGCCACCAGCTTCAGAGTCTCTTCATCAACAATTGAAGGATTTGTATTTGGCATAGCACATATGAGCGTTACGCCACCAGCAAGAGCAGCTGAAGTACAGGAGTCAAAGTCCTCTTTGTGGGTCGCACCGGGCTCTCTAACGTGAACGTGCGTATCAATGAATCCCGGCAATTTGACCAGCTGTCGCGATGTCATACAGTCGGTATGTGTCTTCATTGGGGGGACTCTTCCAATCAGTCGTAAAGCCTGAAACATGTGAATGAAGCGAGTGGGGACAAAATAATATTAACATCACTTACCTCCACCAATAATTTTGTGCATTTGACATCAGTGACCAGAGGTATTGAATAGTCAATGGCGAGCCTGCGGGTTCGATAACCGTGTGTCATGAATGATGATACCCTTCTTGCTCCGCCATTTCTCATCGGAAGGTTTATCACTAGGTCGAATTCCTTCTTCGAAAGGAATTCTGCTAAGGGTTTCAGCTCTCCTTGACTCGTGATGTCATCTATGTTTTCAAATGTCCATTGGACACTTTCCACCTGAAATTGGTTGCCGGTTACTTTAAATAATGAATTATTACTGATGTCTATTACAAGCATCACGTATTAAAAAAAAACTCAGGGGAGGGGCGGAAATAATTCTTTGATATCACATACATCAATTGTCTGCTAAATGGTACCTGATTGTTATGTAGGTTAGGGCATGTTCTAAAATTCATCAATGAAGCCATATCGTTCTTTTATTACTTATTATTGGGTCATCAGTATCAGGAATGCCATCACTGATGGTCATGAGTGATGGGAGAATTATCAGTTCTTTTATTATTTATTGTGATGGCACACCATCTATTGAGAAAATTGACATGATATTATGAAGTATCTGTAATGTCAGAGGTGTACTAAGTCAAAAATTTCTTGGTAAAAGGTCATTTAATTCATATTTTCATTCACAGTAAAACGACACAAATATTCCTCACCTGTATATGTGACTACTTGTATTTTTTTATTTTTTTTCTTTAATTGGCACGTTAATAGATTGAAAACTCATATTTCCAAAAAGTGTGACAGTCATAGTGATTGAAAACATCCAAACCAGTGATTCGTGTCACATCACAACATTTAAATGGCTATTCGAACTGTCAAAATATTTTCATAAAAATTTATACTGAGCTGCCAAAGAACTGGAAATGTCACTTGAATTTTTTTTTCACCCCTAATGGCAACCATGTAGAAAATTGACATGACATGTGTAGCGTGCGCGTTCCAATTGTATTACTGACGATATTTAGGACTTTAGAAGCCTTCTGGTTGTCGTACTATTAGGACTTCCGTTAGTTTTATATTTTGTGCATTGTCTACTTTACCGAACGATCAGGTGTCAGATGTCAAGTCTGAGAGATGTCAAGTCAGTAGCTGTGATGTAGCGGCGAGAGTGCGCTGAAATATCGATCGGAAGAATCTGTACATAGTTGCCGGATAGTTGTTTTTGTCTGCAATTGTTGGTGATTTTCCGGAATCGTTAATATGGTCTTATAGTCGTTTCTCCAGAAATGAAATAAATCTGGCAACGACCGATGGGAAGTGGAAAATCTGTAGACCGGCCGGAAGAGAATCTCGATTGACTCTCTCTTTGATTTTGGTGGTTGATAAATGAAGATGTGAGATCGCAGTATAGTTGCAATCATTATAATTTGTGTTTGGTGCTGTGTTACTCATAGCAGGTATGAAAGTGGAATTTAATATCATATTAGCATTGCTAATTTCTATTTTGTATTCGATTAGGTATTATTGAGATCGACCAGGCATAATAAATCGCCAGTCTTGGATCCCGACGATGGAATAGGCACTGACGCCAGCCTCGGTAATTAAATAAATGCAAGTAAAACTTTTAGATATTAATACAAGTTTCAACTTGCAAGGATCCAATTTCGGAATCCAGTATCCAGTTTTAAGTATCCAGTTTCGGAATCTAGTTCAGGATCTAGTTTTAGGGATCCAATTGCAGGATCTAAGTTCGGAGTCTAGTTTTGGAGTCAAGTTTCAAGTTTTAGTTCCAGTTTATTAATGTCCATGTTTGGTGTTTGGCTGATTTGGTAGCGTCATGAAACGAAGCTTTGGTTTTTATTTTTGGTATATTTGGTATCACGCAGGTGCCAGACATCAGTGGAGTGAGGGGATAGACACTTTTCATCTCTATCAGTGGTGTTTCACTCAACCGGCAACCGGGAACAGCTGCATCATGTTATGAGGTATCTTATCGACCTATTAAATTATATTTCATGAATTGGAGAATGCTGAAGACCAAGTGACGTTTATTGTAGAAATTTTTAATCTGTGTCATTGATTAATTGTAACCAATTATTGTTTATCTATTAATGAGTTTAAGTATACCTAATTGGTATTAAATTTTTCTATTAATTAATTTAAGTATACCTGATTGGTATTAAATTTTATCTATTAGTGATAGTTAATGATGATGATTAAGATGAGTTTTAGTTCTTGAGGTACTGTTTTTGTAGAGATAGTTAGGGTTAGGTGTGTGTAAATTCATGTATGAGTGCCTAAAGAAGGCTGAGTTATTATCTTTTGTAGATTAATGCTCGTATTCACAAACGATAATTTCCTAAATAATTACGTAATTAATTAAATGAGTGAGATGGAGATATGCAGTTTTTTTGCAATAGAATGAAATGGGGATAATTGATTACGTAATTATTTAGGAAATTATCGTTTGTGAATACGGGCATTAGTATTTTTGATGAGTAATGATACCTTTGGAGGATCATGTGTATATTTTAGCAAGTAAGTTTAATGACTCTCAATATTAAGTATATCTCACGATACATCATTTTATTTTTCTGGGAATGGTGTTAATTTGATTGGATATAATTTCCAATAAATTTGTTATTGTTACATTGTGGCTTTTATTTTAGTTAGTGTTGTGGTGTGACCTGTAAATAAAAAATAGAACACAGCGTAGGGCAGGTCAAGATTGAAGTAATTTTCAGTAATTTTTTTTAGGCTAGACGATCATTAAAAATTTGTTATTGAGACTTTTTTGTGGCGTGGCTAGTTCGCCGAAGAACTGACCAACACCCCACCTCCTCTGTTCCTTTCGGGTTCAAAGGAATCAGAAGGTACCCGGACGGAGCGAGAGGAGTTATACCCTCTGCTCGCCCATTTTTGGCCTTTCATTTCTAAATTTAAAATCAGGCGAGTAGAGAGGGTTGCACATGTTTTTGATGAACTTGCTAAATCTTAATGTCAGTAATATTTTTTGGAAAAAAGATTATGAATGTGGCCAGTAGTTGTCTGGGAGACATTATAAATCATAACATGATAAATCGTTATGTATTATTTAGGTTTTTTTCCAACTAATTTTTCTTATTTATATTCAACTATTTATAAAAAATTTCAATTCAATTGTTTAATTGTTTTTCAATAGAAAACTGTAAATTTTTATAATTCATTTTCTCAAATAAAACCTTTTATGTAGAAAAAATGGTTAGGTATACTTTGAAGTAGAAAATAATTTTTTTTTAAAGGCAATAATTTCTCAAAACCCCACAAAAATTTTACCATTTCAAAAAAATTTTGGAATAATAATTTATCGCATTAGGTAGGTACCCTAGCAAAAATAGGTACATAATCACTGTGCATAAACAGGTTCAAAAGATTTATCTAAATACAAAAAAAAAATTGTAGGTAGTTTAGACTGTTAGACAGGTTCTGATGAAAAAAAAATTATTTGAAAAAAATGCTAACGCCTTTTTGAAAAATATAGAAATGCAGTGTCAAAATTTTTATCACTGAATCCAATGAATCTCGAAAAAAAACTAAAAAACTGCAACTCATTTTTAGATCCATCATATTGATATTGTTAAGTAAATATGTAAATAAAGTTAGGTAGGTACATAAAAATATAATAAACAGTGGGTATCATAAATTATTACTATTTTCAGATAAAAAAAATCCACTTGAGTGGGTCATACTTCATGTTACAATTTTGTTTTTAATTAGAATTTTGTTAGATGCATTTTTAAAATATTATTTCAATGAGATAAAAAATGTCAGGTCCAATTATTCTGAAGATAGTACACATTTTAGTAAAAATATAACAAGCATGCAAAATATCCGCGTCATATTTTAAAAATCTATATCGATAAATTATCTTATCATGATAAACACTGTGAATATTTATCACAAATCTAAATCTATTATCAAGTCATCGTAAAACTATTCGAGTAATCTCAATAAAGTCCACAATGCGAAATACTTCACTTATTTTGAATGATATAAAAAGTAAGGTGTATGGGCAAAATGGGCATTTGTCACAGTGGACTGGGTGAAGACGAAAGAGTTCCAACCATGAGACCAAGATCCACGAGCAGCACCAGAACAAATTCCGCTTTCCTGGACAATGTCAACCTCAGGGTAGACTCTCCGGAGAGACACGATGAAGAAACAATCAACACAATCAAAAATGATTTATTCAACAATCCGGAGATATTCGTTTTGAATAATATTTTACTTTCTGTGATGTTCTTTGAAGATTATCAAAAGTAAGTAATCTATGTTTTAAGCTCACTCAAAATAGGGTAATTTATTTAGTTTAGTGATCATAAGAAGTCAATTTATTTGATTATCATAACTAAATCAACCTTCATTTTATATGCAATTGATTTTAAAATAAATAATCAAAAAAACATATCAAACAAACCTCGAGAATCAATACTTTAATTAAAACCAAAAAATGATAATTATTATAGCATTATAATAATAGACATATTGCACTTTTGATTCTCGTTTTTGATATGATAACATTTCTATTTTCTTGAAAAGAGAAGGAAAATCTTGATATAAGCAAAACAGTGACATTGAATCAACTCTCAATATTGTGATCGAGATAACATTATATATTTTTTCCCGACTAATCCATTTAAATACTAATTTATCATAGACTGACATTGGCTTACTGACAAAATAGATAAGAACAAAAAAAGTTAAGTAAATTAGAACACTGAAAAGGCCAGATTATTATAAATTTTAATATCTCTCTAAGTTAAAGGAAGTACCTATGACTGTTGCATAGATTAAATATAATGAAATTATTTTACAAACATAATATTACTCACTTTCTAAATAATACCTGTTATCATTATAATTATAAATATAATAAATAAGTAGGTACATACTAATAACTATACACACTCAAAATTGAGGTAATTTTTAGGTTTGTAGCTGTGACCTTGTTGTCCACCTGAAACACCACACTATACTTTTCAAATAAAAATTCTGTTGTAATTAGCCTTCAAAATAATTTCTATGCCACTGACTGAAATAGAATTTTGATTATTTTGCTTAGAGTTCTTGTTTAATTTAAAGCAAAAAATTTTTTTTGATATTTTTTAAGTAACAGTCTAGGAATTAAGAAATTTTCATACGAAAAATTGGGATCTTAGCTTTTTGTCTTAGCTCTGTTAGTGGAGGTATCATACATCATAAAACCACCAAAACCAGTTTTGGGGGTGGGGGAGTGGGGAAGCGTCCCATGAAAAAGCAATAGCAAAAAAATAGAAAACAAAATATGTTTCATTATCTTTTAATCCAATAGATTGAAAGATTTTTGTATTTAAAAAAAAATAGATCATTAAATTTTTGTATAAATCGGTGTTTTGTATCCGTAAATTATTTATTAAATTTAATTTTTTAATCTTTAAAAACTTTTCGCATATCCCAGTAACTGTCAGTAACTGTAAAAATTGCAAAAATAGTACTTTTTAAATATATTCTCATATCCTCTGCCACTGACTGTTGAATAAAATAAATATTTCTACTCAAAAAAGCGTTATTACATTGAATAATTGATGATTTTTTTGCTTATTCATTTTATTTCTGAAAAGGCCATGTGAGAATTTAGGAATTAAATTTTTTAGTCCAGTGGCGTCCCAGTGAGCACCTCAATTAATATTATATTAAAAAATGTACGCCAATGGCTTTTTGTAATTTTATATTTTTGCCAGACTAAAGACTAAAATACAATTTTTATCTATTAATTATTTTCGTATTGTTCTTTGTTTTCGAAATAAAAAATAACAACCACTTTATTGCATGTCCCTGTACAAAAAAACTACGAAACTAGCATAACTGGGATATACATGTTTTTTTCTTCAGTCTATTATTCTAGTCATAGAAATTGTCATAAAAATTGTTGCAAGCAATTGAAGAGGATTTTTATTGTTCTTTACTTTGTTTTTGTAGCATTTAATATTGTAGCTTTTTTTTTGTAACATGTAATAGGAGTAACAGTCAAATCTCACAATTTTTTTTTTCAGAGATATTAGAAAACTAATACAAACCAATGCTACTCAGATAGAAAAAGAATTAAACCCGATACTTCGACAGAACGAAATTAAAAAATGCATCGTTCCAGACGTGATTTCCGAAAATGTTTCCAAAAATGTTCTCTACAGACCGTTACATGGCCCCAAAAAAATCAACTCGGAACCTCTTGTCGCTCGCAGAATATTTGTCGTCAACGACGACATTGAAGTTCTGGATTCAATGGATGCTCCGCAATATTCCGAAATCGATACGCCGAAATACAGAGCACAAATGGAAGATTCCAACCATAAAGGTAAGAACATCGAAACAAACAATTTACCAGATTTGAGATTTATTAGATTTTAGATTATAATTTAGCTTGTTCTGCAAAGAACCCAAGCTAAATTAGACAACCTAAAAAGTCCAATGAACCTCAAATATAGTATTGTGGTTCAATAATACAAAACATAAATCAAATTTCCCTTTTGTGTTTTACAGGATTTGTGAAACTGCGCTTATTAGAAGCACCACAGCGTCCCAAACTTGAAGAAGCTAATATTTTAGAAACGTCCACAACGAATACACCCCATTATCAAGATGAAGATGAAGAATACGCTTACACAACGATAACAATGGTAAAAACACCCAAGCCCCTTGACATTAACATAGAAAACACCAGAAGAAACACACTCCCCGATACGTGCTTCAGTCTGAGAAAAGTGAAAAGAGGTGTCATGGATTCGACATACGATTCAGACGATGACGAAGAAGAAATAAGCGAAGACAGAGTCTATAAAATTGTGTCGTACATCAATTCAGACGGCTTCATGCAATTCTTCCAAAACACCGTGTTCCCTAATTCACTCGCGAAAGCGCTGGGATTTCATCAGAACGAAATCTTTCTTGCAAAATCGATTCCCGGAATAATATTCTGTAACTTGATCGATGAAAACGAAAGCACGATTCCGTGCGAAATCATTCCGGCCGTGTCTATTCAATGGCCCAAAAAGCACGCCTTCGAATTTGAGAACAGAGAAAGAACCACCGTTGCCGATATCAGACAAGGAACACTATACAGATGGCCAACTTACGAGATGCTTGAAGAAATTAAGATGATTAACTGTGTGTTGATGCCAAAAGGAAACAAAAAGAAACGAGGTCTTAACCTGGATGATGAAATTGAGTGGGAGATAGGATTCCCGAAAACAGAAAGATACATAGAAACAAGAATGAATCACGCTCAAATGAAATGTTTCCTATATTTGATAACCTTATACAAAACTTACATAGAACCGGTCACAACTACTCATGGCTTGTTACTTGAACACATCAGGACACAGTTGTACTGGGAATGTGAATCTAATTACAAACTTTGGCCAGAGCATCGCTTGGGGACTAAACTCATGAATATCATTAAAAACCTAAATCAAAAATTATCAAAAGGTGTGCTGCAAAACTATTTCATAAAACAGAAGAACGAACTAGATAATATCCCAAAGAAGTACATTCAACATGCTCAGAGAATGTTTCACAACATTACAGAAACTCCTGTAATGTACTTCATAAAAGCCTTGAGAAATCTAAGATATGTTAATGGTGCTAAATTTTATCCTCCCTTAGATTTCAAAGAATTATATGAAATTTTATTGGAGGGAGGTACAAAGTCGACGAATCCACAGTTACTAGAACGGCAGTTGTATCAAATTAAACGAAGAAAAGCTTACGATCCTGAACAAAAACTGAAACTGCAAACGCAAAATAAAATTAAAGAAAAAATACTCCAGCAAAGGATGGAAGAATCAAAACGGAAAGAAGAGAATCTCAATCAACGGAAAGTATCAGTGGATTCAATAAATTTAGACGTAAGTTAATTAAATCTTTAAACGTATCATGAACTAATAATAATAATAATTTCGTTTCAGTGGATATGCGAAAAAAACTTTGAGATAATGAAAGTACGATCGCTGTTGCTATTTTTCTTGAAACATTACATTGAAATCGCAAAGAAAAGTTCAAAATTAGGATCGCAACCGCAAGCGGCCTTTTACTTGAAGCAAGCGTGGTACTTGGCCAAGATTCTGGAAGAATTTCCCAGTTGCGTCGATGATGCGGAAGAATTCATAGAAGTTATTGCAAACGAAGAGGAAAATGTGCGAAGAGCTGCGGCTGAAGAGCCACAGCTCCCTCATCGTCCGTCCACTCCTCAAAGAAACACGCAATTCAGTTATGAAGCTGTTCATATTACGAGAAATCCCTCAGATGTCAGTCAAACCAGCAGAACTCTACATAATATTACGAACGCTGGGAAAATAAATATCAGAAAACGCTCATCCAGCAATTCGAGAAACGTAACATATCTGAAGGAGGAAGAGGAGTCGAAAAGTCTACCAGAAAACAGAGCGACTAGGAAAAAAAGTGTTGCATTTGTAGCGGAAGTGTCTAAGCTGTAAACCTAAACGTCCTTTAACTTTATTTATTAATTAAAACCACCGGCAAGTTGACAAATGAACCTTGAAGAATGACAAGCCTCTAATCAATTGGATGCTTATTTTATGAAACAAAATAGAATTATGCAATATAACAATAATTATATTAGTAGTAAACCCTTGTTGTATCTTCACTTGTAAAATCGCTATTAAGGAGGTGCTATAAATTTATAAAAAATACATAAATAATAACAAGAATAAAATACGTTTATAAAAAATAAGAAGAATACTTACATTAACTCCGTGTTCGCTGTAAAAATCTGCAGTACCCAAACTCGCTGATAGCTTGTAACCCATTTTCTGCAACGTTCTCATGCTGGGCAGCAGCTCCATTTTATGCTGGAAAAATTACAGCAAATATATGAATAATTATTAATGTTATGGTTGATGCAGCTCAACTTGCTGTGACAAGGTCACATCAATTTTTATCTTATCAGCAGTGATTTTTACTCAAGAAATTTGAGAATTGCCCCACTAATTTCAGTGGGGAATATCTCCGTCGGCAATCTTGGATTGTATAGCGGGCATTTTTAAATATCTCAATCTCAGCTTCTAAATCACTTACAGCCAATATTATAAAGGCTCATTAGGCTAACGGGCAGATTTCTCTGCTGGTTTTTAAAGCTAATATCGACGTCAAATGACTTTTATTAACATTTCTGTAATAACTTTCATGTCAAGAATAGATAAATTTAAAAAATTTCCACATAGACTCGATACCTTCTTCAGAAATTGCCACAGAAATCTGCCCGTTAACTTAATGAGCCTTTATAACACCCGCTGTAAGACCACAAACAATATCTTCCAAATTTGACCATTAAACATACCTTGGAATGAAATTTTGGCGTACTGGCTCTAAGGGTGGTTCCAGTCCCATTAAGATCATTCACACTGTCTAAATATCAGTTTTTATTTATCACGACCCTCACCTCAACATCTTAAATTTTAGCATATGGTCTTGTAGGGTATATCATGAAATTGTTACTAGGAGCACATAAATTTCTAATGAATAAGTTGAGTGAATCACTCTGTATATTCAGCTACATTTAGAAATTGTATAGTTGTATTCCTGACCTGACCTGACCTCAAATTTGTACATTTAGTCACCAAATTTGTGAGAATTATGCAATGTGAAAACTATGTGACCTAGCACTCGAGAAATTGATTATATGTATTTATTTTTCAAAATGGCAGCATTAAAATCCCAGATGGCTAATGGATAAGTTAGTTTCCATTAAAAAAATTGAAAGCTAAGTGCCCAAATAACACCTGGAAAAAGATAATGCTTTTATCCGGAGTGTCCACATTTTCATGATAAGCTATCCTAGTTTTTAAGCAACCGTGACAATATAATTATTATATTTAGTAAAAAAAAATAATATTAACTGTCAAATCAACATATTATTGTTGATTTTCCATTATTTTCAGGTCCGATAATTTCATCACTTTTTTTATAGAACAAAAATTCAATCAACTAACCTTGAAACTTCCAATGCTTAACAAGATCGATCTCCTTGGTATGTTGAAGCCAGTGCTCATCATCGCTTTAAGGTAGGCCTCGTAGCGATTGTCCCCAAAGCAGGCGACTTCACCGGTTGAAGCCATTTCGACTCCAAGCATGAAATCCGCACCGGCGAGTCGGGAAAACGAGAACTGGGGAACCTTGACCCCGACTTTTCCACAGCCGTTCAGTACATCCACAGGTTCCACCGGATCGCCAACAATGACTCGTGTAGCCATTGCTACAAAGTCATGGTCCAGAGTCTTTGAGACGAAGGGAAATGAACGGGAGACTCGCACGTTGCATTCGATCACCTTCAGGTCATTATCCTTGAATTAAAAATAAACATGTAAGTTAAGGGTCTCGATATCGTCATCCCAAGGAACAAAATTGGTCATATGAAGGTCAAGAAATTCTGTCCTATTTTAGTCGAAAGTACTTATATTTTATGCAACTTTTGACTTTCAAGGATTTATGAAGTAATCTTATAGTATTTTTTTTTATTTTGAAAAAATGTAACTATAATAATAAATAAATTAGGGTTGGAAATTAATTTCCCTATATTTACCTTAAAAGTCTAATTTACCAAGAGGTTAAAAATTGGATTTTACATAGGGCTAGTTGACATATTATTTATCTATTTCTAACTTCAAAGTTATATTAACCACACAGTCGGTAATAAGTAAATAAGGGTTGGGAAATAATTTCCCTATATTTACCTTGAAAGTAAAAAATAGTATGAACTGGTAAAATTTATCATTACGTCATATTTTCTATAATTTTACCGCTCCATTATTTTCTATTAAAATTGATAAAAATTTGTTTTTGCTCTTACGACCAAGTAAAATATTGAAAATGGTCAAAAAGGTATGAAATAATTACATAAAATGGCAAAAATGAGACAAACTACTTGAGGTAAATTCAAATTTAACATAAAATACTACTCAGAATGGCAAATATTTATAAAAAAAAAGAAAATAAAAATCATTAAACACAAAAAACTTTACCTTAGCAATGAGTTGCATATTGAAAGGTCCGGTCACTTGCAAAGAAGCAGCGATAGCTTTACAGATTTGCTTAATCTTGCTCAAAGTTTCAGAATTTATATCCTGCGGCGGGGTAACCAACGTGGCATCACCTGAGTGTACCCCGGCATTTTCCACATGTTCAGAAACTGCCATGCAAATCACTTCTCCGTCACAGGCGACAGCATCGACATCAATCTCTTTCGAATCCAACAGAAATTTAGATATCACCACAGGATGCTCTTTACTGACATCGCTGGCCGATTTCAAGTAGGTTTCTAAATCTTGATTTGAATGTGCCACGTTCATAGCTGCACCGCTCAAAACGTATGAAGGTCGAACCAAGCAAGGGTAGCCCACCTCGTCGCAGAACTCGATAGCAGATTTCAGGTTGGTCAATTCTTTCCATCTGGGTTGCATTATCCCGATCAAATCCAACATGCGAGAGAACTTGAATCGATTCTCGGCACCATCAATTGAATCTGGTGACGTGCCCAGTATCCTCGCTTGTTGCCGATGCAAATCTATAGCGATGTTGTTCGGTAATTGGCCGCCCATCGATAATATTATCCCGGAAGGGTTTTCGATATTATAGATATCCATGACGACTTCAAATGAAATTTCTTCGAAGTATAACCGGTCTGATATGTCATAGTCCGTGCTGACAGTTTCGGGATTGTAGTTGATCATTATAGTTTTCTTATTCAATCTTCGCAGTTCCCTTAAGCAGCCTACGGCGCACCAGTCAAATTCAACAGAACTCCCGATTCTATACACGCCCGAACCAATCACCATTGTGTGTTGCTCATTAAATGTCAAATCATGAGAGTCGGCATTGTAAGTGATGTATAAGTAATTAGTAGTAGCGGGGAATTCAGCAGCGACCGTATCGATTTGCTTGACAAAAGGTTTCATGTTAAATTCTTCTCGAATTTTCCTCACCACGAGCTCGGTTGTTGTAACGGCTGACGCGATCTGTTTATCTGAGAAACCCATTTGTTTGGCTTTCAACAGATATTGATAGCTCAACGTGTGCTCATCTAGAGTCTCCAATACGTTCGTATAGTCGATGATATTTTTCATTTTCTGTAAAAACCATCTGTCAATTTTTGTCAAGTCGTACAGTCGATCTACAGTGTATCCGTTTTTAAGAGCAGCAGCAATAACAAACGTTCTTTTATCCGTGGGTTCCATTAACTCTTCATCGTTTACATTTTTAATGTACGGATCAAATCCGTTTACGTTTTCATCGACCATTCGCAAGGCCTTCTGGAATGCTTCTTCGAATCTGCGTCCTATGGCCATTACTTCACCAACACTTTTCATGGAACTTCCGATTTTAGTGCTGACTCTGGAAAACTTATGCAGATCCCATCTTGGCATTTTTACAACACAGTAATCGAGACTCGGTTCAAAGCATGCAGTAGTTTTACCGGTCACTGAATTGTTGATTTTGGGCAGGGGAATTCCTAAAGATAATTTTGCTGCAACGTAAGCTAGAGGATATCCGGTTGCCTTGCTGGCTAATGCAGAACTTCTTGATAATCGAGCGTTCACTTCGATTATGTAGTATTCATCAGAAATGGGATTAAGCGCGTATTGAATGTTGCACTCACCGACAATACCAAAATGTCTGATCACTTTTATTGCAGCGGTTCTCAACATATTGTACTCACGATTAGTTAGCGTTTGACTGGGAGCCACAACAACAGATTCCCCAGTATGTATTCCAAGCGGATCAACATTTTCCATGTTACAAACTGTGATACAATTATCATACGCATCTCTAACTACTTCGTATTCTACCTCTTTCCATCCTCTAAGAGACTTATCAATAATGAGCTGGCTAGAATGAGCGAGAGCTTGCTGTGCTAAAGTTTTCAATTCTTCTTTATTATCAGCAAACCCAGAACCCAAACCTCCCAAAGAAAAGGCAGCTCTGGCCATTACCGGGTATCCCAGTTGATCAGCAGCGTCCAGAGCCTCTTGTATGGTCTCAACAGCTACACTAGGAGCAACTTTCTCCCCGATCGCATTAATCCTTTCGCTAAATATTTTACGATCTTCCGTATTTATAATAGCTTCGATCGGGGTACCCAATATCTTGACTCCGTACTTCAAGAAGACACCCTGTTTCTGTAGCTGTACACCGCAATTCAAGCCGGTCTGGCCACCAAATGTCAATAGGACTCCTCCGGGTCTCTCAGACCTGATAACCTGCTCAACGTATTCGGGCACGAGAGGTAGAAAGTAGACTTTATCTGCCAAACCCTTAGAAGTCTGGACAGTGGCTATGTTTGGATTGATCAAAACGGTTTGTATATTTTCTTCCTTCAGGGCTTTTATTGCTTGAGATCCAGAATAATCGAACTCGCCGGCCTGTCCAATCGATAACCCACCTGAACCTATGATCAGGACCTTCTTCGGCACCTCTATCACTATTGGCTTCTCAGGATTAAAAATTAGTTTATCGTTTATCACAGCTTTCGCCGAAACATTGAAAGTGTGGTAATTTTTGACTACTTCCAGGAATACATCAAAGAGGCATTCCAGATCTTCTGGACCGGCCGTGTGTTCCGGATGAAACTGACAACTGAAATACGGTAGTTTATTGTGTATGATTCCTTCGTTGGTCTTATCGTTTGCATTTGTAAACAGAGGTTCCCATCCAGACGGGAGGGTGTTTGTGTCTATTGCAAATCCGTGGTTCTGTGAAGTCATGTAGCAACGGCCGGTTCCGTGATGGATACAGGGTTGGTTGTGACCACGATTTCCATATCTGTAATTTTGTTCCTTATTAATATAATTAATAACTACGTTAAATAATATTAGCAATAGTAAATCAATAAAAATATTTATGCTTTTATAATCAAGTTTCAAAATTATATCATGATCACTGGGACAGTATAAAACCGAGTAGATCTGGACACTCAAAATCTATTGACATATTTATTGCTGATTTTTTAATGTATGCGTTTTGCTATGTATTTCTTCTTATCAGGTAAGTACCCACACTACAATTTCGATTCACAAAGACTAAGGTTAAAGTGTTCTATTCTCATTATAAGAGATTTTAGTTTTAAGTCGCACACAGCTTGGTTTGCATTGTTAAATTCGTTCCTCGGCTGTTCTTTGATTTTAGAATCTGGCACTCACACTTTTAATAAACAAGGTAAGGAACAATTTTTTACACCAAAATCTTCTTTTTTATACAATCTTCTACATCACAAAGTATTTGTTAATTTCAGTATTTTCTAGTGTTTGCCAGAACGAATAAAAGGTTAAATGTAACAAAGTAGAGGTTTGGAGGGTTTGCTTGAGTCCACACGATCACTGGTTTGGTATCATGGGTGTTTAGACTATCATGGGCTTTTCATGTTTAAAGAGTGAAAAGTAATTTTGCCATTTTGTTAAATTCAAGTGCTCAAATAGATTCAAGACAAAGGAATTCACATATTCAAAAACATCCAGGGTGGGATAAGTTTAAATTCAAATCTAAAGACACGGCGTGGGGGATCTAAATATAAAATCCAGACGTTCATAACAGAGTAGCTGACATTTCAAACGTCAAGGGTTCTTCTTTTTTAAAGAAGAACCCTTTTTTTTATTTTTAGAGCCCATTCTCTCGGTCTTTGAGTTAAAGTCACGCTTAGTAGTCAGCTTCCATAAAGAAAATTTATTAATAAAAATAATTTTCCGAGCTATTTTATATTGTCATAAAAACAATTTACTTACTTCATTTTAAAACTCTTGGCTCCTATACAGATAGATAAAAGCTGATGACCCAGACAAATTCCAAAAATAGGCTTCACTTTGCCTCCTTGTAATATATTTCTTAGATTATCAACAGTTTCAGAGCACATTTCCGGGTCTCCGGGTCCGTTGCTAAGGAACAAACCGTCATATTCGTCGATGTCCAATTTATGGTTCCAGGGAACGAGATCAACTCGAGCTCCTCTTTTTAAAAAACATCGGATTTGATTGTATTTAATTCCGCAATCCACGGCACAAATTCTTGGACTTCCAGTGGGATTAAATGTTTTTGTTTCCTGAAAAAATTATAATGATGTTTTATAAATTTACACAGGGTATGAATTAATAACTGTAAAAAAATCAGGCGTGTGCTCCTTGTTGAAAAATATCATGGGTCTTTTACATAAAATGAATTTATTTAAACATCCCTTCTTAAAATACAGTCTCTCATAATAGAGGGCTTAAAAAAATGTTTAGTTTATTTTGTTTTCCACTAGGATTGTAAAGGCAGGAAAACCATGTTTTGTATGCAACTTTTTTCTTTTTTCTTTTTTTTACATACAAAAAAAGTTTTAATTAACATAAAGACAGTCCAGATTATTTGATCAGTAAAAACTGCAATTATTGAAATATGATCACATATTTCTAAGAACATAATACAGAGTCCTATTATTATAATTTCTACTTAACAGTCTTAATAAAATAGCTCCTTTGTTAATCTACTTTTATGCGTAAGCAATTTAAATAAAGAAAATTTGAGAAGAAAGAATACATGAAATGATAGCATTTTCATAGCACTGAATGCCTGTTTATTCTTTCAATTATTATGAGATGTTTTAGCAGACCCTGGCATAAAATAAGTGACCTATTATTATGAATATGCAGTAAAAATTAAAAAGGCCAATGATTCATCACAACCACTGTATTACTGATGCAGGTGTTTTAGCTTGAAACAAAATCAATTAAAAATATTTCCGATTTTTTCATCATCACTGATGAAATGAAACATCTCAAATTAACTAATACTTACTTTGACAGACACTTCCGCAACTAAATTCCTCTTATTAGGGTCTTCAAAAAGTACCGACGTTGGATCAAGAGGGAGGGTATAAACGATTCTTCCCAGCATTGTGGTCCCACATTCTCTCAATTTCTTGGTCAAAGCGCGAGTGTCGATTCCAAAAATTCCAGGCACATTCTCTTCGATCATCCATTGTGACAGTGTCTTTGCATTGTGCCAGTGACTTGGATGATTGCAGTGTTCAGCAACCACCAAGCCGCTAGCCCAAATACGACTGGATTCAAAATTCCTGAAAGGATGAACGAATTATTAAAAATCTGCGTTATCTAAAAATTACTTACTAAAAATTAAAAAAAAAAAAAAAAACTTACAGAGGGATGCCATGTTCATCAGTTTTGTTACTTGAAATGCCATAATTGCCTATAAGGGGATACGTCAGAACGAGAATCTGGGCACGATAACTTGGATCACTTAAAGATTCTGTATATCCAACCATTCCAGTCTGAAATACTGTAAAAAAAATACGTAAGTAAAACAGATGAAATAATTATGATAAAACTTTTATTTTTTTTTAATTGGTTTATTGAAACATTTGCAGAAAATAAGCAAAAATTTCTAGTAAGAAGGAGAGCTACAATCGGTTATCAGTTATTAGCATTTATCCAATTTGAAAATTGAACCGACTACAATCAAGTAGATGAATAGATCAAAATAATTAAAAGCACAATAAGAGAAATCATAGTTTAGAGTACCATTAATACCGATGAGGGGCTTTTCACTCTTAAAAAAATTGGACACCTATTACCTTTTTATTTATTTCTTTATTTCCTTGTAAATTTCCTTGATTGTTAATAACCTTATTTATTACCAAAAATAATTAAATAACAGGCTTGGCTCTATCGAGCTGTCTGGCAGTCTACAAAACAGAGCCTTCCAAATAATCCCTCGAAATCACAGACTTTTATTATTTTATTTTATTTTACGTTTCGCTCTTATTATGAGCTCATCAGTGTGATATATCGAAAAGATACATCTGGAGGATGAACTTGTAGACTGCCATCGGTCTCGGGATGTTATTAAAAATATTCATCCGGTTCACAGTGACCCGGAGAACATCGCTACATCTACCGATGGATGACGGAACTACCGACATGGCGGCAGCTCGCGCCATTCAAAGAAAATGGCCTCGTGCAGTCTTTGTCTTATATGCTATGAGGCATCGACTTTTCGTCTGGCTATGCTACCAGTCGGTAGAGGTCACCATCATTGCCCAATGAGAGTATAATACTTAGAAAAATATTAATAACTGAGCCGTATGTATGAAAACAAAAATAATAAAATAAATACAAATTCATCCTCCAGATGTATCTTTTCGATATATCACACTGATGAGTTCATAATAAGAGCGAAACGGTCCGTCTGTGATTTCGAGGGATTATTTGGAAGGCTATGTTTTGTAGACTGCCAGAGAGCTCGATAGAGCCAAGCCCGTTATTTTATTATTTTTGTTTTCATAAAGGGTGGGCCATATAAAAGTTGCATTTTGAAAATTCAATAAAAACGAAACTAGTGAATATTTTTTCAAATTTCCGGTTTTATTAGAAAGATTGGACATTAAAAAAATAAATATCTTATGGCTGTGGTAAAGCCCAAGTGTCAGAAGTTTTCAAGTAGCCTCAAGGGCCTCTGACATAACTTAACGACTGCTGTGAAGCAGCCGGGACCCCCTTTTTAACGTACCTCCCGGAGCACGATCGGTCACGGAACTTTTTTATTTACCACTTTAATTTTGGTCACCCATCTAAGTACTGACCAAGAAAAGTCATGCTGCACTTTAGAGATCGTTTGACCGAAAATCTAGCAGCTTGGCTATTGTGATTGGACATTGAAATTTATTAATGAAACACAATTTCATTTAAATGGCTGCCACGGCTGGCCCGACAGTACCCCATCCGATCAACCCAATTTTTCAATACATTTTCGATAGTTCGGGCTTCAATCTCGTGAATGGCAACTTCGATTTCATGTTTCAAAGCCTCAATCGTCTCTGGATGATTTGCGTAACATTTGTCCTTAACGGCTCCCCACAAAAAATAGTCCAACGGACTCAAATCGCAGCTCTGAGGTGGCCAATTGACATCAGAATTTCGGCTGATTATTCGGTTTTCGAAAACGGTCCCCAAAAGATCGATTGTTGCGTTGGCTGTGTGGCAAGTTGCGCCATCCCGTTGAAACCAAAATATCGTCCATGTCATTCTCTTCAACTCTTAGAAACAAAAATTCATTGAGCATGGCACGGTAACGCTCCCCATTGACCGTAACGGATTCTCCTTCATCGTTTTCGAAGAAAAACGGGCCAATGATGCCGCCAGTCCAAAATCCGCACCGTGACTCGTTGTGAGTGCATTGGCTTTTCAATGGTGACGTATGGATTTTCCGAGCCCCAGATGCGACAATTTTGTTTATTAACATAGCCTCCGAGGTGGAAATGAGCCTCATCTGAAAAGATGATTTTTCGGTAAAAATCCCCATCTTCGGCCAATTGATCTTCAGCCCATTGCGCGAACCGAAAACGCATCAGATGGTCATGAGGCTTCAGTTGTTGGACTAATTGAACCTTGTAAGCGTGTATACCGAGGTCCTTATGCAAAATTCGCCTCAGAGAAGTTCGAGAAATGTTGATTTCTTGTGAACGATGACGAGTTGATGTTGATGGATGTTCGGCCACATTCTGTGCAACAGCAGCAATATTTTCGGGTGTACGCACTGAACAAGAGCGGGAACGAGTTGTTGTGGCAACCAACGAACCAGTTGCACGAGCTTGCTTCATGAAATTGTCCACAACGTGACGTGGAGGCACTCGATTTTTGCTCATTTTTTTTTGTAAATTTCTCACAGTTTGGGTAGAAGACTCACCAGTTTGGAAGTAAGTTTTCAATATATCTCAGTTTTCTTCAAGCGTATAGAGCACCATTTCGTAAACTTCAGACTTTCAACTAACAATCTGTCAAGTCGTAATGACATTTAACATTCATATACATACTTCAAATAACTAGTGGTTCAAACTTCAAAATGCAACCGCTAGATGGCCCACCCGATACATACGGCTCAGTTATTAATGTTTTTCTTATTTATTACCTTTATAAATATTTTTATTACCTATAAAATTGCCCAATTAATTGCCATATTTTCCTTTTAATTTCGTATTACCTACAAATCTTCATATGTCGAATTTCATATGTTGAATTAAAAAATCAGAGAAATTTAAAGACTGGTTCATTCGAGGTTTCATTAATTAGTTTCTTTGTGACTTCGTCAACCCTCTATTTTAACTCTCATATACAGTTTTCAAAAATTGTAATAGTTTGTGCTGTTTTTTCAGGTAGTGCAGAATATCTAGTAAAATTGATTCAAATAAAGTCTTAGAAAATGTACACGATTTCTTTATTCTCACATCCCACTGCCATCATTGTACTCCGAGTTGCACTCTCTTAGAGTTGTTGAACTTTCAGTACCTACAATTAATTATTGTGTGAAAAAACTCTCAATAATAATAATTATTGAAAGTCTTTTATTGATGTTTTTATATTGCGATAGAAGGGTAGATCATTTCACAGTATTGTAGTCATAAATCCAAAGGCGATCGATAAACCCATAAGAAGCAGAGTTTACTTGATAATAGATGGGCAGGGTAGTTGGGGAGAAAGCAAACACTACTCTCTCAGTCTCAGATACCTAAGGGTCACCTCTATTGATACCTATAGTGTAATGTTTATTTTCTCAGCAATTATTCTATTCTACCCATCTATCGTAAATGTAAAGGCAGTGGCGGCTGCTGATACTTTTCATAGGCAGGTCATATAAAAATCGCGACCACCTAAGAAAGGAAAAAGGAAAACAAAAAGTAACAACCTAAATGCGCCGTAGGCGAAAATTTTTTGAGTGTTCAAGGTCACGCAATTTCCCAGTAGTTTAAATTTTACTCAGATGTAAAACTAATAATTAATTTATTATAAATATTAAAAGTTATATTATTATTAATAGATTCTGCTTGTTTGGTTTGGACCCTTCTTTATTTTATCTCGAGTCTAGACGCACCATTATTCCTGTCGGTAGTAAAGACTGGATGGTGCTGCACTGCTGCCTAACCATGGGCAGAGGAGCTCGTCGTTGCTCCCTACTACAACCCACGATCATCGCCCTTCGATGTCGCGACGCAACGGTAAAATTGTGATTGTGAATTTCATTATTTTCATTATTATAAGATTTGGTTGCAGCGTGAACATGCACGCAAAATATCGCATGAAATATTTGCATTGTGTTATAAGTTTATTTCAATTATTTCAATCATTTATACAGTCCACTTTTTTAATTAAATCAACCTGTGTACCTACCTACGTGGTAATCACCGCCCACAGGCCCAACACTACTTACATAATTAAATTAAGTAGGTACATAGTCCTAGTAGACAATTATTATTGTTTTTGACGGAAAAAAAATTAAAGAGTTTGGTGAGAGTATGGTACTTTTTCCAATTACGTATGTTTATTTAATTACTTACCCTAAATGACATAATTTTGAATTCATAATGGTTCATTCAACATAATATACAATTTAAATATGTGATTGCATACAATAATAATAGGCAATTTTATATAATAAAATTGCAAAAATGAAAAATGTACCAGAATAGCAATGAACTTTAACTTTAAAATGTAGTACCAGCGTACCAGCAAAAATAAAATGTACCAAATGTGGTACAAATGTACCACCGCGGCAACACTGCACATCGAAATCTCTGGTCTGTGGTTAGAATCTTTGGTCCCGCCCCCACTGGGCGTTGACCTTCAAGTACAGAATGGGACCGTCTTAAATACCGGCAAAGTTGCTATTATACCTATCTCGCTCCAGCACATAGGCAAAGGCATCTTACTCTTTAAACCACGGTGGTCAACTGCTGCCTTGACCCACGTCAAAGATCCTCGCCACTATATTCCCGGGAATTACAAAAAAAACAACTACCTATATAAGTAAAGTTAATTACTGGAATTATTACATAGTTATAATATAATTATTATTAGTTTTACTTTTTTACTTTATGATACAGTATAAAATTACTTGAGTTGGTTAATTTATTTGGGAGGTCATTGACCAAATGACCTAATGGAGAAACCGCCACTGTGTAAAGGGATTATGTTTGTCTCTGATTTATGACTTTAAAATATCTTGAAATGTTCTATACATTTGAAGATCGATATAGATTAGCTTTAATGAAAAAAAAACTTCATAGTCAACTTTGTTTATGACTTTTTACGATTTTTTTTACGATTTTTTAAATTTCCTTTAAATAATTTTTTTTTTTTTTTACTCTGTTTCATATATTAATTTTAAAAGGCAACCTGTTCAGTAATAATTCGATTGTCCCATAAAATATATTTTTAACTTCTATTTCTTGGTAAGTACATCATCTTTCTTCGGCCAAAAAAATTTGTTGAAATCTTTTCTTTAAAATTTTTATTGTAAATTTTTGACAATGAGTGTTCAAGACTCTTCCTATAAACCATCCAGAGTCAAAGTACTTGGGTATAATATAATATTTCTCTTCTTCCACTATTACCTTTGGTTTTTCGTTGGGTTTTTCTTTTTATTCTTTAGAAATGTTTTCAGATTCATTATTGTTTTCACATTCGAATTCAATTCAATTTCCTGAGAAACTTGCAGTTGAAAAAAGTTTTGAAATCTTAGGGAAAACTGGTAAAAGTGGTGCGTAAAGTACCAAATATTTTAAGTGGTTTCTTTCCTTCTGTTCCCCAATTAATCCTTTTCATTTCAAAAAATTTTTTTTTATTACCAAATTATTTCTGTGTATTACTTAAATATTATTCATTATTTCCTATATTACATTTACCTGTGCTTTCCCAAATATTACCTATCCCCCTGCACTTATTTTTAAATATTACCGAGAATACTACCTAGTCATTATTTTCTAATTTCTATTTCTTTTTTTATTTCCAAATTGTTTACACCTATTACCTAGAGTGAAAAGCCCCTTGAAAACTCATTTAGAAACAAATGCAGGGTGGTTACAGTTTTCTTGGGATCTGCGGTAAGTAACAATTTTTATTAGATTATTTCCAAAGTAGGAATAATACCTATCAAATGTTAATGGATCAGTCTATATGGTTGGGCAGGCAGACCATCATTAACATTAGGTGCCATTAAGGATGAAAACATCACATTAGTAGTGGAAGAGTAAGAGAGGCATATCCCATGTAAAAGATGCTAATGTTTTGCTGCATATTATGTGAAAAATTAAGCATACAAACTCAATTAAACACAAATTCCAAAACCAATTATGTACCCTACAACAATAGATGACCCCTTGCAGGTAGCAGAAAGGAATGAAAGGATCCACATATCACCTTAATAATGTAGTAAAGTGAAAGCTTGCATTTTTCAAATGAGATGTGGCCTTCAAGGCACAATAGAATGGAATGTGCAGACACAAGAAGAACATTTGTAGCTATTGTAAATAGTGGGGACAAATTAAGAACAAGAACAACTGTTTAAAGAAGAATAGATATTCAGACAATATGAATTACAATTAAGAGTTGGAAGTATAAAGAAGCAGTTTTCAAGATAAAGCCCTGTAAAATTTAAGAGAGAATTTGACAAATAGGCCAAATAGATTGTCATAAATTAGCAAAATGAAGCAGATTTCACGATTTCACTGGGAGTGTTCATAGTATCAAGAAAGTTAGCAAGTTAGCTAAAAACTAGAGAATGAGTAATGACAAATAGTTAAGATTTAGGTATTATGGAGTATATAGAATTCTGGGACTATAATATATACAGGGTCCAATTTAAAATGGGCTATACATGAGGATCTCGCGGAAATAGTAAAAGATAACTGGTCGATTCATTAGAGAAAAGTTACCCTATTTTATACTCATTAAATAAGAATCTGATACAAAATTTAGGAGAAGTAGGTATACACCTACACAGGTGTTGCTGAAATATCCTGAAACAAATTTAAAATTGAGACTTCTTATTTTAGTTTTTTGCCATTTATTTTTTACTGTTGAAAATAAATAAATATTGTTTTCATTCTACCCTTTACGAAATTGTAACTTTCTGTCTTGATAAGACAACCGAAAGCGAAAGTAAAACATGCTAGATGATAGGTTGCTAGGTGGTTGCTAGCTATGAAAAAACTTTTGTGCCCTGGACAAAAAAGTAGAAATGTCAGTTTGATTAACGTTTATTTAGATGGAAAATTAAATGTAAAACTGCAATAAAAAATTCCAGTAAATCTTTCTGGAACATACAAATAATTATTATTGTATGTTCCAGAAAGATTTACTGGAATTTGCAGCTTCTTGAATAAAATTCATTTTGAATTAAACTACGATCAAAGATTCTAAAATTATAGCGGTACAGAGTTTTAAACTCGACAGTGTCATAAATTAATAACTTAAAACTATCGTTACTATGGTAATGTTAAAAACATGGCACCTTATAATAATTCCATTGTTATCACTGAATCGTATTATTTTACTCATTTCTTCTTAATCCGTGGTTCAATACCTATGGCAAGGGGAGAATGAAAAGTTTAATACATTACACGCTACGAAAGCTCTTTCAAATGCTCGGAATTTTTAAATATCCTCGGCTACGCTACGCTTCGCCTCGGCTATTTAAAAACACCTCACACCTAAAAGTGAACTTTCATAGCTTGTAATGTAAATAACTATTTGTTGGTTTACGTACTTAGTTCGTCAAATAAAAAATCATTGACATAAAAAAATATTCTTTAAAAAACAAACATTTTTTCACTGAATGGCATCAATAAAAAGCGAGATATAATGTTATATTGCTTATTATTGGCTTATAGTTTTTTAACGCATTCTGTAAAAATTCTTTTTTCAAAAAAATAATTTAAGTTTGAAAAATCATTGTTTTATTAATGTGACAAATTTTTAGTTTCTTTGGTGTTTTAGACCAAATACCATGAAAAACCAAAAAATGAAATTAAAAATTGACAACCGCCCTCAAATCTAGTAAGCCTAGAGAAGCGTTCTCATGACACCAGTTGATCCAGGAAATATGTGGACAAAATCTGAAAAGGTTAGTTATGTAAGGTAGTCGCTACAAACGAGCAACTTTTGGTAATCCTGTTGTTTAGTCTTCCAAAACACCCCTCACATGCCCATTTCACTTTTTCCACTCGCGTCGCTCACAGCAATCACAGCGTTGCTGCATTAAATCAGGTCTTTGGTCAGGGTAGGTTTTTTTTTATTTTAGGGACATTTAAAGGAAAAAAAACCTACCCTGACCAAAGACCTGATTTAATGCAGCAACGCTGTGGCGACGCGAGTGGAAAAAGTGGAATGGGCATGTGAGGGGTGTTTTGGAAGACTAAACAACAGGATTACCCAACTTTTATAGTCTAATAATTCGATGTCTAATTTCACCACCCACTTTGTAATTCGGATCTCTTACCATACCCCAGATCCCTATATTGTAGTACTTAGTTCATTGTAAATATGGGACACCCGTATACAGGGTGTTAGTTAAGTACGGGGCCAAACTCCAAGGGGTGCTTCCTTGAGTGATTTTAAGAAGAAAAGTTCAAATAAACATGGGTCCGAAAATGCATATTTTTCAAGATACAGGGTGTCAAAATTAAAAAAAAAATTCCACTGTTCGCGAATATCTCTAAACTCTTTGAATCAATTTTGTTGAAATTTGGCAGTTCTGTTTGTAATAACAAGAGGGTAATTTAGCCCCAATTAGATTAAAATTATTAATTCCAGTGGCGTCCCGGAAGACAGTCTAACTAATATTTTTGATTAAAAAATTGGGCGCCACTGACTTTTTTTTTTAATTTTGTATTTTTTTCGAATTAAGCAACTAGAAATACAACTATTTTATCTCTTGAGTTTTTTTCATATCTTGCTTTGTTTTCGAGAAAAAAAAAAGTTTGACACCCTGTATCTTGAAAAATATGCATTTTCGGACCCATGTTTATTTGAACTTTTCTTCTTAAAATCACTTAAGGAAGCACCCCTTGGAGTTTGGCCCCGTACTTAACTAACACCCTGATGTATAAACTACTTTGCACCTTTGACTTATAAATAACAAAAATTGTTTCTTTTATTACAACTCATCAGCTGATAATGATAGTCGATATGGAACTGAGTTCAATTAGAAAAAAATCAAAAACGTTCAGTTATCAAAAATTAATTGGCCAAGGGCGAAAAAATTACCAACCAAAAAAACCGAATCTTGGATCACCTAAGAAAATTAAAATGCAAATTTATTGGAATTAATTCACCAGGCCACCTATTTGGTAAAAACCTGGGGGTAGGATGACAAAATCACATTATTAAAAAAAAATTGTTTTTAAAGGCTCACATTATGATGTTTCCTCGCTTTAATTCGCTCATCAATATCATCTTAACCAATCATTTTATTTTCAATAACTGTACCGGCATTTTTAAATCAAAACATTACTCCACGTGTTTTTTACTTACCAACTTCTCCACAAACCTCTGTACTTGCGCCCATAGATGCCCCTTTGAGAATTGTACCATCTTGAAGAATTAGAAAGCAGGGTTTTGCACTGTTATCCACGTTGTTGAACATTTTGTTTTATTTTATTTTTTAAATTTAAAAGTTGAAAAATTCTTTTGAATATTTGTCGACTGTAATAGGTACTCTCGTTCCGTTACTCTTTCTAGTCTTGTTTGATTTCCTATTCACTGTTCAGTCGTTCCTTTCCTATTATTTTTCCCGACCAACATAAGTAGGTACTATAAATTGCAAATTATTATTTGTTAGTTACAAATTACAATCCCCGTCCCTAATACCAATTATTATTAATAATAATTCACGTTCACGTTCACGGCCAGTGTCCAGTGTCCACCAAGCACCGCGTTCAATATTCTTAAATCTAATCTAAATTCTAAAGGAACGTTCACAATTCACATGAAAATTCGATTATTCGATTATTCGAAAAACGAATCTGACACTTCTCTCGTCGGCACTGTCTGTGGTACTGGCCTGGCGGAACTTTATAAGACGTCAGTGTGACGTCACAGGGCGGGGCTAAGCGGTTCTGGTTCCATACAAACAAACCTTTCACGTGGTCATTGTTGTCAGTTGTCGTGTTTTTTCCTGAAGGAATTTTTACGTGATGTTTACACCCCCGCCACCACCAGTCGCCAATCGCCATTGACATCGAAGTGATTAGTGAAGCCATTACTGAAGTCATTAGTGATGCCATTAGTGAATGAATACTGAATATTTAGTTTCATTAAAATTAGGCAGTTCAGTTAGGTACTTTAGTTATAGTTCATAGTACGTCTGACGGTATTTATTTATTGATTGAGTGGTTTTATTTGAGTGTTCCCGTAAAATTCCAAGTTTATCCTCATCAGTTAATTTGTTTTACGAAGAAACCAAAGAATTTTCCAAAGGTGAAAATACTGTGGAATCTGGCCATGTTGAGAGAATGGAGTTCGAGGCGGAACTTAAAATAATTCGTGGAACAGTACCCGCCAGCATGAAAAACAAAACCTAATACCTACCGTTGAGGTAAGAATATCCTGCTAGCAAATTCAACAGGTAGTGGCAATGGGTTAATTGTTTTTTTAATTTACAGATTGTATTGAAGGATGATTATCTCACTAGGAAAAGTATAGTTGTTGTCCTAAGGGTATAAAATGCCATCACATTAATTTTGATAACACATTTAATAGCACTTTTGAAGTTCTACTAATGAGAGACCTCATTAGAGCTTTGATGTTTGACGAGACAACTTCCATCAGGACTGACAAACCTGTAAACAACGTTTGTTTGTATGGAACCCTGGCCGTTGGCCCCGCCCACTGACGTCATCACTGTCGGCGTCGACAAGGAAACTGGTAAACAATGCTGGTGAATCACGACGTCTGCGCATCTTAAACCCTTAAATTTCTATTCTAATGGTCACCTTCACAATGCCCACTTTAGATAGCCCTAACCTAAACCATCACAATAGACACAAAATATGTTAAAAGTTGTATTATAAAGTGATTAACGAACTTCTTAATGGGGTGACTAGCTCCAGACAAGCCATTAAATGAGATAATCACAAAGCTACTCTGACAATTAACTTTGCCATTACAGGCAAAGGCCCCTTCTAAGCTAATGGATCCTATATTATTCCTTATTTAGACTAACAAACAAATTAAAAATTTATCCATTATAAGCGTATTATGAAACTATTTTTTTTACTAGCAGCATTAATAATTATTGTGATACATAATTCCAAACTCCTCTGTTAAATTTACTTCAATAAATAAATAAAAATAATATATTTTCAATAGTATATGTTTAGTTTATATACCGCATCCGATTTTATTGTATAATTATTTCATACACCATTTCATTTGTGGCAATAATTTTAGTTAGTTCATTTCTCTTGGAGGCTAACCATGCACCCACTGGTCTGCAATTGTCTCATTTTTAGGAAATTTGATTTTGAAATTTGAGACCTTCAAATATTTTCAATTCTGCCGTTTAGAGCTTAGCAGAATTATTCCGTTAGGATTACAATCACAACTGTGACGTCATGCGCAGCGCGGACGAGTTTTCAGTCTCATTATGCTGACATATCTTGTGTAGTTGTATATTGTGCTATCATGTGTATCGGTAGCACAAAAAGTTGGGAATGTCAAATAAACTTCAAAAAACGTCAGTTTTTCCATTTGTTGACACAATTTGGTGTTAAGTCAGCGTAGTACTGCATGCAAATGGTGAACTTTTGCCTCGTTAGAGGATGTTTCAATAATAAAAAATCGTGGGTTTCTACTTGCTCGCGTTGCCTAATTTAAAGTAGGCAGTTAAATTTTATAGTATATTAAAGTATGAGTGGATAATATCAAGGTCTTTAAAACACGCGCGAGTTTTCGAAATAGAGCGAGTGTTTTCAAGACCCACGCGATATCCACGAATACTTTACGATAGTTTTTTATTAATGGTTCATTTAAGATCATAAATTGTTTATCACGACGTCTGCGCATCTTCAACCCTTAAATTTCTATTCTAATGGTCACCTTTCACAATGCCCACTTTAGATAGCCCTAAACCATCACAATAGACACAAAATATGTTAAAAGTTGTATTATGAATACTTTACGATAGTTTTTTATTAATGGTTCATTTAAGATCATAAATTGTTTATTATTTGAATTTAAGATTTTCAAATATCTGTCATTAATAATTTTATCTGACGTAACAGTGTGTACTCCAATCAAAGCTTACTATAGTCCTCTACAAAATTTATCTATGACTGGAATATTATGGGCAGAAAATCAACTCAGAAGGCAGTAATATTGTCGCTAAAAATACCACCCACAGGATTGTCGTACATGCATGTACTTGTAAATCTGTTAGGTAACAGTTTTATTACATCCTATAACGAACCGTATTTTTAAGGATCAGTATGCTTTTTTCTAGCTACGTCCCTGTGACAAAATTTGCCAAAATAATGACATCCAGCTGTTCAATCCTCTCCATGTCAAGCCAAGCATCAACGAGTAAATGCTCTACCCTAGTGAGTCAGTGTCGGTAATACAGATTTCATGTACCCTACCGTCAGCGTCAGTAAAGGGAATTGTCATTATAATAGTCTTTCCTGATGTTCTTAATTCTGTGGTGACGTTAGGGAGAAAGATGAAAAAGAAGAATTTAGAAAAAAATATTGATTGAGGTTAAGTTACGTGCCGTGTGGTGCTTTTGACAATATTTTGAATTTAAAAATGTTTTTTTATTATTGCTGTTAATTTCATAATATGGTGATGTCTGAATTGAATATTCTAATTTCTTAATATTCTAAGATTAGCTGAAAATTTGATCTCCCAATCTTTAAACTTTTCGTTGGATATCTTTGCCATTATAAAAATGCACAATTTAAAACTCCTCAACTTGAGCCAGCAGAGGTCAATGGATGCACCCTGGAAGACTGTAGATTTTCGTACTGTTGGTCTCTACCATCATCAAATCGATCATAATGGAATACATGATGTGATATGTTTCATTTCCAAAGAAGAGGAATGCTCTCTCCAGTTTTATCGCTATAATAAAGAGGGTAGCGAAGCCGAAAGTCTCGGTATATTCCCGTTCTCTTCAGGAAAGTTTTTCGAAACAGCTTTAGCCATTAACGTCCTTGAATTTGAACAAAATATCATTATTATATCACCGTATGATTTATTTATAATTCCCGAATCAACCCCTTTTACTGGAGAAGAATCTTGCTCATCTATCGAGCTGGGTTCGGAGTCTAAATATGTTACCGGTTGTGCCTATAATGAAACGCAAGACCTTCTCGCATTGGTGTACAGTGATGATAGCGTCGAGACTGTAACTTTAGATTATCAGTTTTGCAAGAAAAACTTGCAGGGCTCCAGTACCCTGAAAGCTAATGTGCCTGGAATGGAAAACGTCGGATGGGGAAGTAAAACTACACAGTTTAGAGGATCGACTGGAAAATATAAAGAAGCAGCTCCAGTACAAGGTAAGCTACTTGATTGATAATACCGGGACGGTGTACCTGTTGCTCTAAGGGTTTGAAACCTGAATCAGAGCAGTAATTTTGTAATTAAATCCGAATTTCTATATAAAACGATCATGATTGATTTTGTTCAGGTTTCCATAAAATTAATTGAAAATATAATTTTTTTCATCGCCTCAAAATAGGTGTAGTAGGTATAAGGAACGCGAAATGAAGACAACATGTACATCATCAACTAGTTCTGTAATAAATCCATAATGGGCCTGAATTTGTGTTACAGAGGCCTAATCCGCAGGTGATTATTCAGTTGAAGGTTTTTTTTTGTATTTGATAGATAAGGTTTTTCATCCAACTGATTATTTTAATTTACCTGAATTTATTACTCTTATCTCTAACTTACCTTCTGTAATCAATCTGCAAGGCACTGATCCTGCCTGGGAGCCGATTGTGAGCCTGAAAATTGATGTGTGATTTACATTCAGGATGGCCACAATTAATAATGTCACCCTGTTCTCTTTGTAGTAACAAAGGAAAATGTATTCAGCTGTGAGTTGTAGGAACCTCTTCTGTGATGACTGCGGCCTTACTTCATCAGAGATTCACTGCCTTGAGCTGAAAAGAAGAGCTGTCTTATTCTACTGTAATGCATGCCTGTCGCAGCCTAATCAGGACAGCTCCATAGAGGAAATTGCCACATCTAAAATATACAATGCTTTCACTGATTTGATAGATTTAAATGCAGCTATTTAAAGTCCATTAATAAAAATTCACGTCCAAGTTGAATGTCCACATTGAACACCTGGTCCAAATTGACCTTTATCCTTTCAACTGGTCTTGTTTTTCAGGCCTATCTCTCTGGGAGAAAGCAATTTGTTGTGTTTTCGTCGTGCGGAACTGCTAGGGATTTCATAGGAGGGAAACACCGGTGGTGCTGTATAATACATTTGTAAGGACACGCCCTGAATATGCTGCTGTCATATGGGAGTCTTGTTATGAGAGACTCACATTAGGGTTTTACGGTTTAAATGTGTAATTTTTAAATTGTTTTATGTGTCAGTCCTATTCTCTTAGTAGGTAATTTAAATAAATAAATAAATAAATCTATAATAAATCAAATACCTGTTCAATTATGATAACCGATGTCGATGAAATAACTAATTTAAACCTGTTCGCCTTTCGATTGCTTCAGGACTTTCTGTGACGTACGACGTACATGTTGTTTAAATTTCGTATTCGGTCTACTGCTCTGTTAATTTTATGAAAATAAAGAGCGAAACAAAAAAGGAAGAAGGCCACCTTTATCAATTTCACATTTCTTGATTTCCCAGATAAACCAATAGAAGACAGGACCCCTCAAATATCATGGAGAGGAAATGGTGAAATGTTTGCAGTGAATTATTGGGATAATTTCAAACGATTCTTCAAAGTGTTTGATCCCTACTGCGAGCCGCTTTATATGGTTGGAGAGGCTCCTTGCTTGCAACCGCCGATCGCTTGGAAACCGGTTGGAAATACTATCGCTTGTTGCAGTCTTCTTGATGGTGCATTCGTAATTGAAATGTACGAGAAGAATGGCTTGAAACATGATAGTTTCCCAACCATTAAACTCGAAGTAAGTGCTCTTCTTAAATGCCTTTTGCCTATGTAATCTAATAATTTAACTTACACTATTTTAGGGCAAAATAAAAACTGTTCGTAGCTTGAAATGGAGTAAATGTTCAAAATTTTTAGGTGTACATTTCGAATTAGAAGATGGAGTTACTTTAATTAATTTATATTCTACATCAAATTTTAAGTTTTATTTAAAACAATCGTTAAGATTTTCGGCAGACAATCCGGCTGCATATTATGAATGGCAACAACCCTCTACTCATTCAGATATTCCATTAAAGGTCGTTACGTTGAATTCTGTTCTGTCTTACAGCTTTGTAAATGTAATTGATCGCAAAGTAAATGCACAACATCTGGCTGTGATTGATGGAAATATTCTACAATTAACTTTCCTTGATTGTGGAATTAAACCTGCCCCTGAATGTACCATCACAGTTGAAGTGAATCATCCTATAAATTCTGTAATTTTTCATCCCTCAGAATATTATTGTTTGGCGATTACTAATATAAATGAAATATTTGTTATGAATTATAGAAATTTATGGATTGAGAGTTTTCCCATACAACAAATGACAGAACCTGCAATTTGTTATAATTTCCACTTCATCAATGACAGTTTATATTGCTCAACAATAAATCATGCAACAGAGCTTGACGGAGCAATATGTGTATTTGATAATGAATACAAAGATATTAGAATCTTGAATGATACGTTAATGCAACAAGAATATTTATCTAGAAAGAACAGCAAATATTTCAGTACATTCAAGACAAATAATGAGATCTTTAAATTTTCTGTGAGCGTCGATAATAAGTTGTACATCAATGGAAACTGTGTCAAAAATCATCAAATCACATCTATTTTAATAGTTAAAAAGTACTTATTAGCCATTGTTGATCACAATAAGCTAGCCTCGATAACCCTTACTGAAACCAACTCGGAATTGTTATGTTCCGATTTTTTAAATGAGAATTGTTGTCTAATAAGAACAGTGGAACATGGAAGTGTGATACTAAGTGCATTGGACTTGACCGCACTTATAGTGTTACAAGTTCCGAGAGGCAATTTTGAAACTATTTCTTGCATCCCACTTTCAATTACCATTGTAGAAAACCTATTAAAGGAAAGCAGATGGAGAGACGCTGTACTATTTGTAAGAATCAATACATTAGATCCTAACGTATTGATTGATTTGGATTATGAACGATTTCTCAATAATATAAGTCTATTTGTCCAATCATGCTGCACTAGCAACTGTTTGGAATACTTATGTAACAGTTTCAGGAATTCAAACTGTTTGAAATCAAAATATAAATTCAATGATTTTGGTATCAAAGAAATGGACAATAAATGTGATATTGTTTTAAATAAAATAATCGAATATTTAGAAAAAGGTGACCTTAGTTTTCGTGCAGAAACTATTGTGTGTATACTTTTAGTTCAAAGATCTCTAGCTGCAGCTTTAAGCTTTATGCAAGATTTAGTTCGTCAGATTCAAACAAATCCCTCGCTGGATGTCACCGCTTCAGAGTGCTTAAAACACTTCAAACAACGCTACAGTTTTGAGGAAATATTCAAAGAAGCATTGTCCCTGTATGACATGAGTTTAGCTTCATACATTGTATCGCATTCACAATTAGACCCCAAATATTATCAACCACTTTTACAGCAGCTCAGTAAATTACCCGAAACAGAGTGTAGATTTGAAATAAACGTTCTACTGAAAAGGTACGCTCAAGCTTGCCGTTACCTCTTGTTTATTGAACAAAAATCAACACAGGACGTGTTAGAATTCATCGAACACCATGAGGTGATTTCAACAGCGTACGAAGTTTGCCCGAAGTGCTCTCCTCATTATGCGGCGATTTCTAAAAAGTATGCTGGTCTGTTGAAATCGAGAGGACTGCACACTGAAGCTGCGGTTGTTTACATGAGATCTGGTCACTATCGTGAAGCTGTAGGAGAATTTAAACAGTCACTCGATTGGCGAAAAGCCCTTTCTGCTGCTAAAAAGGCTGGTTTTAGTCGAGAAGGGCAAACAGATCTTTTGAAAGAACTTGCCACTAAATTATCTTGTAATGGTTGTGAAAAAGAGGCTGCCACTATTTATGATGAGTGTTTCCAAGACGGTGGACTCGCTGTTAAACTTTTACTTGATAGTCGTCATTTTAATGAAGCACTTCATGTTATAGAAAAATATGAACTAAATGATTTATGTAAGTATAAGTCTGCGTTAATTGTAATGATTCAAGCCTTTAAACATGAGTTGGTTTTTATTAACTTTTCTCGAGGAAGGTTAAAGAAAGAAACCAAAAATTTTAATGATAATAAATAAATCACTAATGCTTTAAAATTCTCTTGTATACACTGAACTGATTCGCACCCCTCCCAACTCTGCTTATGTACACCCCTGGTGTTCTAGAATTTTGCAATCAATTCCGAATGTCCCTCCAGAGTCCATATTATGTTCCAGTCAGAATCAGACATTTGGAGATGTTTAAGGACATGTTGATCACACACGCCCACACATGCGACCTCTCCAGTGCCTTCTGCAAGACTACACAATCATCCAAAGACCAGACTGCTCTGAAATTTGAGGTCATCAGCAAATAAAAGAAAATCAACACCGGGTAAACTCTCCTTGATATCGTTTACGAAGGTCCCAAGTGAGAACCTTGAGCAACACCACTCGTGACCGCAGACTTTGACAAAAGAACCAATTTCAACCTAACAACCTATCTGCGGTTACTCAGGTAACTGTGCAGCCATCTCAACAGAGGACCTCTCACACTGAAGAACTCCTCAGCAAGATAACGTGATTAACAGTGTCAAAAGCCCTGGAGAAATCTGTGTATATAGCATCAACTTGAACTCCACTCTCCAAAGCCTTCAACAAGTAATCAGTGTATATTAACAGATTCGTCTCGACTGACTGTCCCGCCACAAATTCATGTTGCTCGGCTAGAACATCCTTCCTAACTAAAGCAGTGAGAGACTTCGTCACGAACTGTTCGAAGAGTTTAGGGAAGCATGAAAGTATAGATTGGTCTATAGTTTCTTATGTCAGCTCTATTACCCGCCTTGAAAATTGGGGTTATGAAACTTACCTTCCATAAATTGGGGAAAATGCCAGTCGAGAGTGATTTATTGAAAATATAATACAATGGTGTAGATATATAAAAGCAAAATTTTTTAAAGTACAGCAGGTATACCATTAGATCCAGAAGAGTACAGTAGAGTCCCGTTCATTCGAGCTAAACGGGACCGGACGGTGCTCGGATTTGTGGGAAACTCGGATCTCACGGATGAAAAAATAATCCGTCTAATCTGACCGTCGCTGAACTTTGTTCCGCTTAAATCGAGCCCACGACATATGTAATTACATATGTACATCTGCATGCCTGTATGTAGGTGCGCGCATATTAATGTATTATACCTACATAAAAAATAATAATTCAAATTGAAATACATTTATGCCAGTACATTATTATTGTATTAAAAAAATAATCCCTACAGTACCGTTTTGTAATTTACATAATATGTATGTATGTACTTTAACAGGGAATGCGATAGCTCGAATAAAGCGGAACTTAGCATAATGTTGCTCGGTTAATACGGATCGTGTAAATTCTATTTTTAGCTCGGATCACACGGAAGCTCGGAACACCGGGACTCGGATTAGCGAGACTCCACTGTAATTGGTTCCAAAACTAGAGTTTCAAAAAAACATCACCCAAGGAGACAGGAATCGCAATCAGCGAGTAATCTCAACCAGCACTGATACGCTCAGAAAAACTATCATCCTCAGACTTTGTTTAAAAATTGAGAAGATCTGAAAGCTCTGGACAGATGCACAGATCAATTCCATCCTGAACCTTTACTGAGGGAAGACAACCGGATTTCCATTTTTCATTTACACCTTGCATAGTTAATAATTAATGTCTACCAATATACATCACAATTTTTAAAACATTAAAATTTTGGATTCCATCTTCTTTGAGAAAATCCAGTAAAAGCCAATTCAAATTTAAAGGCTTGAATAAATTTATATTAATTTATATAAAATCATAAAATAACATTAATGTTTCTTTCTAGATGACTTATTTATTTTAAAATTGACAGAATATAAAGATATTCTTGATATTAATATTTCATCGTGTAAAAGGAACTTTAACGAATCAGCAGATCGATTAATTATTGTAAGAGAGAAATTAACGGAAAAGTTACAAAAGAAAATCGATTTTCCTGAGGATGATGATTTATTTTCAGAAACCGGTAGTCAATCATCGGTTTCGTCAAAGTAAGATTGTACATTTGTATTTTTGTATTAAATGTTTCATTAAATTCTTTTTCAGATCAAGTAGGTCCCGATCTTCTAGATCTTCAAGGAAAAGTAAGAAAATGGAAAAGTTGCAAACAAGCTTGAAGCAGGGTGGAATTTATGAGGACATAGCACTTGTAAGAAAAATTCACTGTCTAATAACAGAAATTAGTAATTTTCAAGACGACATAAAAACCACTTGCCTGTTACTGTATGAGCACACGGATCTAGAATTTGCTGAACTACAGAAGATTTATGAAAGTTTTGTTGATGTGTATCGACTTGTCAAAGAACGTATCCCTGAAATCTGGCCTCCTTGCTTTTATTTAAATAACCCCTCTAAAGATGTCGCTGAAGTTGCCGTCGTTCAAAATATCCAATTCTTAGGTAATGTATTATAGTTTTTTTTGTTATTAATGAGTTTAATTATTTTTTATTTTTCAGAGGCCAGATATCGAGTTCCTCCAGTTCTAAAATCATCAGACTGTTTGATACATATTTTTAAAAGCCACAATGTAAATAAAAGTTTTTAGATAGATTTTGTATAGAAAATAAGAACTATAAATCTTAATTTAATCACAATTAGGGTGTATTATACATTAATAAACAATAAAAAACATTTTTTGCTCAATATCTCAAACAATTAAATATTTGTGTGGCAAACCCATCATGAATAAAGTGCAATAGTACAACAGATGACCAACAGATGACTAATAAGGCAATTTTAACTTTCTAAGCTGCTGTTCTGAATAGTTCAATTGTTTTTCCAGGTCACGTTCTTAAATTCCTCAACCAGGAATCTCGTCTCCGCGAATGATATGCCCAAAGTACTCAATTTTTTTTTATGGTATAAAGAAGTTCTGTTTGAGTATTTATTGTGGTCAGCACTTCCTCGTTCCATAATCTGTCAGACCACGATATCCGCAGCATGCGTCGATATGCCCACATCTCAAAGGCAGTAATTTCTTTGGACAGTGTTTCTGTTAGCGTCCACGCGTCCATACTATACAAAGCCACCAGGAACACATAACACTTGAGAATACGCTTTCTGAGTTTGATGTTCCAGCTGCACTTACAGAGAATGTCTTCTTGCACCTAAGTATTTATATTAGTGAATCCGCTGTATCTCTTCTTTTCCGACCCTTATTGATGTTTGCGTATGCAGTTCTTGTTAACTACCATGTATTTTGTTTTCTTGATGTTCATTTCTAGGCCCTACATATTACTACTGACTGTGATTAATGATGTTGAACAGAGTCTGCAGGTCTTCGAGTGTATCCGCCAACAATAAACTATCATCCCCATAGCGGATTTTATTGATCAGGGTTCCATTGATGCTAATACCCACAATGATGTCCTCCAAAGCCTGTTTGAAAATATGCTCCAAGTATACATATATTAAGCAACAATGGTGACAAAATGAGGTAAGTAATGTGAAATAATCCCCTTTCAAAAGTATTCAAGTAAATGTATTTCTTTTTTTATATTTTAACATAAGTAATGCACAATATTTATGTTTCATTCAATCTTTTTAATTTTTATGTAGCTATACGTGTGCAGGTCCATTTTCTTTCCAAATTAAGAAGAAACTGAATTCTATCGGCTATATAATTATCATATCCATAATAAAACTCCATTAATCGGGGTACCACTTTGTACCCTTTACTGAAACAAAATTATCATGTCAGTAAACGAAACTAAAATTAATTGGGATTGGGGATTTACCCAATGCTTCACTTAACCTACAAGTGATGGAAAATTAAAATTCTTGATCTTTTTAAATTTATTTTTTTGGAGTTTTGTAATTAGTAAATTTTGTCGCCACAAAAACACAAAAAATCATTATTTTGTATATGGGTAGGTAGGGGTATGTACCTATGTCTTATTTAACACGTTTAGCCCCGCGAGGCATTGCTTTGATGCCTCACGGCCAGGAAGCACTGGGACCGCGAGGCATCAATGTGATACCACAGCATGCTTTTGCGTTCACAACCTTGTGGTATTATATGGGTACACACTACAATGTTAAATCAATGGAGACTCTAATATATCGGTCTGGGAGACAACTGGGAAGTAAGCGGGTTGGTAATATCGTATATTGGTATACCTCTATATCCACTATAATGAGTTCTCCTTATAATTCAAAGAAACAAAATTTTTTTGCGGTCCTGAAAACTCTAAAAAATGTTTATATGGCGGGGCTTAACGTGTTAACTTGAAAACTTGAGTGCAAAAAAATTTTAATTTCAACTTTCCAATTGGTAGAGATCAGTTGTGGGTTGTGGCCAGCAGAGCTTACTTTTAATTTCTATTTAATTTTACAGATTATAAGTCTAAAATTAGTGTTGGGAATAATCGCATAATTTCAATAATCGATTTTTTTCATTCGAATGATTTTAATAATCGAATGATCATTCGAATGAAACGATTATTTGATGACCCAATTTATACCTATGGTAGGTAGGTATATAACAATACCTACCTATGCTATTTAACTACTCGTGGGACGAGGAGAACGATAATAATTCGTCATTCGAATTAATAATAATCGTCATTGTTCTTCCTAATTTTATTGTATTACTTATACTTTTCAACAGTTGATGGAATCTGCATGGAAAGTCCCACACCTAGAACCGTAAAAATAAAAAATAAAATGTAAAAGAAAAAAATCGTAAGAATCGTGAAATTTTTGCCTTTCCTGTCGCCAACTTACGTTAACGTTCCACCCTACACTAATTAAAATAATTCTCAGCTTTTGCACCCCTAGATAATATCAACCAACTATTAATCCCTATCGGCGATTATCTAAAATCTAAAATAGCTAGAAATCGCGTTACGATTACCGATACCGATTATGCCTGTATTCGATTCTATCATCGCGCATACTCCACTCTCGATTCCGATGTTTCTTTCGAATACAGTAATCGTTGCTAGCGATTATTCTCTCTGCGATTATAGGAGTGTTTGAGGTTTGACTGACTGCTGACTGCTTGACTCGGACTCGCTCAACACGCATACGAATACGAACGGAACAATACGAAGACAGTGCCAGTACTGCCAGTGCTGCATTCCCGGTCGCGATGTTTCATTCGAATACTAACGGAAATAATCGAATGACGGCGATTATTTCAATAATCGAATTAACGATGATTTTTCATTCGAATGATCCCAACACTATCTAAAATGTCATTATTGGTAACATAATAATGAGCTTATGTGACATTTTCTTAATAGGTATGATTTAAAATTACCACTTTCTAACTAAGAAGGGACTACTTTACCATACTATCACAAACATCACAACAACAGGAAGATAATTATTATTGTTAGTAAATATTTGGAAAATTGAGAAAATACTGGACATAAAATAGTTTTGGCGGCAACATATTAAAAGGGATCAAATCTGCTGAAACACGAATTTTCAAGTTATATGAGACACACCCAAATACAAAAACATGGTAAATTTCTGCTTGTGAAATTCAACTTTATACTTTTGAAACCAAAAAATAATTTTAATTTTCAATTTAAAAACAATAATTGAAATTTTTTTCTTGCAAACGATCTTTTGAATTTAATTTTAATCATAAAATTAGAAAGATTCCTTACTAATGGTTGGGCATCGTTAATTTCAGATCTTCTTCAGTAACCTTTTTCAATAAAACATCATGTTTACTTTTGAGTTCCTCCCAATTGACTGGTTCACCTTGGTTGTTTATAAGATTCGCCCTGAGTTTACAGTAAAATGGTTCTTTATCAAAGTATACGGCAGTTTGTTCTTCTGAAATCGCCTCAGCAATACCCTCAATGCGTACCTTTAAAAGAAATAGTTTTAGATTAGGTTTTATAAAAAATAATGAATTAGGAGAAATTGAATCATATTTTCTACTTTTATATTATTGTTTTTATTTTTTTATTCCTAAATAATTGAACAAATTTGTGCCTGTACAAAATAAACATAAAATATACACAGAAATATAAAAAACACAAAATAATTAATAAAATGTAAAACAACATACTAAAATGTGCCCAAGCTTCAGAACTTAGCTCCTACTCCAATTACTTTTAATTAGTCAGGAGCTTTAATAAAATAACTTTGGTGTATACTTTTTGTTTTTATTCTAGTTATTTGTTAGTCACCCTGTATATAATTGAACATTATTTAAATTTTACCTGTTTACTGGTGAGCGATCCTTTCCAAGAATAGTTCCAAGAAAAACATAGAGATACATTTGGATTCTCTGCCTTAAATTCAAATAATCATCTAAACAAAATACTTTTGTTTCTTCATACTTTTTATGAACTATGACGTAAACCAGCCCAGTATAAATTTAAGATATTGTCATCTGTCACCAATGACCTCATGACCTCAACTCATGTAATAGTTATTTACGTACAGAGGGCCGAAGGAAGAAGATTACGCCCGCGGACGAAGTTTGAGGCCCGACGCGCCAGCGGAGAGGGCCTTTATTCGGCTAAGGGCGTAATCTTTCCTTCGGGCAGAGGTACGTACAACGTTTTACGCACAATTGCATCAAAACAATAAAAATAATATTCCTAATATAAAATAATAATTTTTGACATTCGTTTAAAATCAATTTGACAGCAGCGTTTGACGCTGGAAAATTAATATAATCAATAAATCAACTTGTATTAATTTCGCAATGAGACATTCTTCAGAAGCGACTTCTGGTTAATGGAATTACTTTCCAGAATGTTTCTAACTGTGTTTTTAATATTACAAATAATTAATTATATTTATAATATATTCTCAAAGTATTTACAAATACGTTAAAATATTAATACCGGACACTCCTATACCTATAGCATTGCAACAGGTTGCGTCCACTTTAGCAGCGCCACCAAGCATGAACTGGGGCCACTAAAAATTAAATTTGGTAAAACATAGCGGGAGTTTTAAATATCAACGCTGAATAGAAAAGCCCTTAAAATTAATTAGACGGAATAGACGGAGGAAATTGGGACGAAGAATTATAATACAACAATAAACAACAAAGTTTTCAATATGTTTATTATATTAACAATAATTAACTACTATTACACACAATATTATTAATATCTTTAGGTATGAATATTTCAAAAAGATTGAATCGCTATATATATACCTAAGTGTGAGCCTTTTATTTGCCGCAATTCCAATAATGTGCTTCCTTGCAGTTTTAAAGGTCTATTATTTGCTGGATTAACAAAATTTTCCTCTTTGAAATGATCAGTAGGTACAAAATAATATGGTGAGAAATCGGCTTCGACACTCCACACTTTTTCAAAATTTCGTCACTCATCGATGTTATTATAACCTATTTCTTGTTCCTATTTCCATCAGCATAGTTATAAAATATTAATAAGTTTATTTACGCGGCTTCTAAAGTTAACTTTATACATAATTCTTTATTCCTGCTTGGAACACCGTGGAAAGATCTGGACATGCTTAACAATCCATAGTTGGAGCAACCGCACACAGCACACAGCACATATTTTCCAGACATTATTATGTTCACTTTAATACAGCGGTACATTATAAATGCCTATTTAACTGCGTACTCAACAAAATTATCCGCTGATATAATGCTTTGAGAGTAACTTTAAATTGAAATTATACTTGAAACTAAAACGTTCAATAATTACTAATGACAAATTATTAATAATAATTAATTATCATTGACTGCAGCTGTCAAAAACCGTGAAAAGTTACCTAACTTTGAATTTAAAAACAGCTTATAGTGGCCCCAGTTCCTGCATGAGGGCGCTGTAAAAATGGACGGAGGTTTTGAGAGGAAGTGTCCGGTATTATATTTTAAGGTATTTGGTATTTAGGTACCTATTAATAAATAAAGATAACAGTTCAAACAACAAAGCATACATTATTTCATAATCGCCGGGCTTTTTCTCTACGGCCCTCTAGTCGTAAGATCATAGTTTCCGCCATGGTAACTAAGACGTAAACAACCAATTTTGATTCAATTGTGCATAAAAAAATGAACAATTTGGTCACACAATGACATTAAAAATATAATATAATATAAAATTTATAATATTAAAATATAATATTATAATGGACGCATTACATTGTAGTGCATTTTTTTCTTAGTAAAAGTGGTACATACAATATGTTTACATTTTTTGCCATTTTCTGGTGTTACGAACATAAAACCATCCTCTGTAACGTCTCTGAGTATAACTGTCCTATTGCTTACTTTACCATCTCTAAAAGCAATATTAAAACACATATTTTATTTATTTAAATATTACACTAATGTAAAAATAGCTAATTTGATTTATGCCTGTATTCACAACGAAATTTTCTTCACATTATTAATTAAAGTTTTTATTCTGATTAAGGAAAAAATTCATGAGAAGGGGGTGGTACCGGTAAGGGGCACATACCTACAACACGTAATTGGAGTCTCGTTGTGGTTGAAGCAAACTGAGAACCTTGAACGTTTTTTGTTGCAAAGATGGAAAGACATATCAAGTGCTAGGGCGATTTGAAAATTATTTTTATATTTCTTGTTGAAAATGGAAGGGTCCTAATAATGTTTTGTTTAAAAACGGCTACCTTGATTGGTTTTTAAATAAAAAATTGAAAACATCAGTTATTTTAAATATTTATTTTGCCAAATGAGTGTTTTTTTTTCGGGGGGGACGCGTGCTGCACCCCCATAACTGATTTCTGTGAATTTATGTTCAATAAACTTTTCACTAATAATTATTGAAGGAAAATCTTGAATAAGATTTTTTTTATAAACTTTTAGTACATTTTTTACTTTACCAACTGGACTATAATAACAGCGCTCAATTTCTGTTTTTTGAGATTATCACTTAGGAAAAAATTTGAAAATCTTTTTTAGTGACATTCTTTAGGGGTAGTAAACAGCATGCAGGATGCATAGCAAAGAGGAAAATAGCATATATGCATTATGTAATATTCAAAGCAAGTATTTGTCTTTCAAAGTTCTTAGTATTGGAACAGAGGGTCCTATGACATAAAATAAAATAAGTTTTTTCTGCGACGGGCTAAAAGTTTGACCTTTTTTCCCCGTTGACAGGTAGAAAAATGCCTCATTATATGAGCTGCATCTTATCGGGGAAAAAAATGAATTAGCAGGGAAAAAAATGAGTACTTTTTTCCCCGAAATGACGGCTTAGGTATAGTTACTATTAACACTCAGATAATCATTAAATTTATATCAAATAGGTACGTAAAGCAAAAAGTTACCTTATTATCCAAATGGCAATTATTAAGGGAATTTTCATAATAATCACTATCCATATTATTAAATTCACTCATCGAAAACTAACAAGAATCTTTGCAAAACTCTCTTCAATTTTAATTACATTAATATGACGTTTAAATAATTAAATCGTTTCGTTACCCAGGCAACGTCAAATACGATAAAAGACAGTTTGAAAATCCAAGTTTAACATAAATTATTTTTCCGACATTATCTAACTACGTTTTTCGACATTCTAACACTGATATTTCTTCTCGCAGAAAAAAATTGTATATTACACACAAGAAAAAAGTGCGATGTTAGCTCTCGATGTGTTTGTCGAAATCACATCTCGAGCTAAAATCTATCACTTTTTTCTCTTGTATAATAAATAACTATTTACAAGAAGAAAATATGTGAAGTTTGTTTTATTTTTGTCCAATAAGCAAAATGAAGTTTTACTTACTTTGAAGCTGTTGCCAAGTTCATTTCCCGTACCATTATTGTTGCATCTTGAGCTTCTTGGAACCATTCGTTGAAAAGTGAAAATGGATTTCCCTTATCTTTAACTTCAATAAATGCTATTCCTGAACTTTCAGTCATTTTTCTTCTTATATTTTGCTTATTTAGAAAGGCAGCTGAAATTTTTTAATATAAGGAACACAACTTATATAATGTTGATAGCACAGTGGTGCAGCAACATTGTCAGTTGTCACGGGCCCGGACTAAAATTTTTTTGCGGGTCCCTTAGGGATGTTACACTCAAAATGGCTTGGTATCAGGGATTGATAGTTGTAGGCCAATGATGACCTCTAGTATATTATTGGTATAAGGGATTACACACAGAGTACTTGAGACTTTTGCAAGAGAATGAATCCAATAGATTTATTCTGATTCTACTCAAACATATCCTTTCCAATATCTCACTCTGTAGAAAGGTTTTGAACTGATAAGGATTTTTTTTTTATAAATAATGATATTCATTGTTGAAATTTTAAATCTCAAAGTAAACTGGCTTATCACTTTGCTATTCGATGAACTAACTGACTTGTACTCTTGGCAGTGATTTTGTATTCGGTTCGGAAGTAGTAAGTAGTTATATTATTGTTATCACAATGTTTGATATCATGTTTTGACCTTCTACAAAGTTCTCTATCTCTATCTCTATTTTTGAAATCATTAGGTGCCTATTATATACAGGTGTCCTGGACATGGTCGCCAATATCACCGATTTGGATACATTTTTGTCTAAACTGGTTGTACAGGACTCACCTCTACAAGAACATCTGTTGAAATTTAAAATTATTAGATGAGTTAATAACATCGGTAAATTAAGAACAATATGAATAAATTATCTGACCATATTATATTTGATGTAAACATAGGAAAAATATCCTATAAACACGAAAAAGCAGTTGAATATTTTTTGTTACAATAATGTTATGCCTTATGCAGAAGGAGAAGGCACCAACTTTCGATTTGAAAATGCCAGACTTCCAGCCAGAGAAGTCAGAACTGAGGTTATGGTTGCGACATCAACTCTTCTTCTTCTTCAGTTCACGACTAGACTCTCTAGCTTGAGGCATTGAGCACCGACTATCATTTGCACTGAGGTCATATTTATTATATGATATGGTGTACTTTCGACCAATCAGCTTGCGGCGGCAAATACGTCACACGGACGACCCGTTTGAATCAATTTCGGTATTGAAAGTAATGGTCCTCCGTAATATTATGAAGAACTAATTCCTTGAAATTAATTTTAAGAGTGTATTCCTGGAAATATCTCGTAATATAAATAAATGTGCAAATAATTTATGGAGTTTTCTGCTAAATACCTATAATTATTATTAGGTATGCAAGCAAAAAAGTAAGTGCGTTTCAAGTAAAGTTCATCTTTATTTATCACAAAGTTCACCTACTTTAAATTATTTTATTTTTAAATTTTTATTATTTTAATAAAACTAATACTTAATATTTTATCTGCCAGATGGGAGATAATTTTTGTTTCAGATTTTATTTATTTTCTAAGGCTTCAAAGCTCCTTTTCGGGATATCAAAGTTTGTTTCATTGCCCCAAGACAGGATATCTTATTAAGGATCACAAACTAAAACACTTTTTAAAGTTTCTAGTAGTGGATTTGAGCTTGATGGGGATGGGCTACTATTAATTATTAAACTTTCCACTTTCCACTAGCAATTTATACTTTCCTCCATGATCATTCTTTTAGATCTTTCAGAAGTTGCACGGTTTTCCTCAACAATGAAGGAATTGCTGTAAAAAATAAACTTTGTGTAAATAATATTTTCTTTTTATTGTTTTTTTTTTTACCAATTCTTATTATCTTTTTCAGTTTTCGTGGGTTTAGTATTTATTAGTTTACTTTGTAATAAATCTAGATAGTCATCGGGTCTGAGATGCTTTTGATACTCTTTTTATATTATTTTAATTAAAATAATGAGATTTTCAAAAATACGTTTTCGTGACGTAAGTCCATCATTCAAAATTAATTATGAGAAAACCATGTAAGATACCAAACATTTAAAACAGGACAAAAAGCTTATTATAGTAATATACTTCATGGGTAAAATTTTTTTTGCGTAAAAAATACAGAATCAATCGGTGGCGTGTGGATAGGAAAGTTCTTAGGTACAAAGTGAGACTTGACATCAAAAACAGGAACACCTGTAAGTCAATGTTTGTAAAACTAAGTCAGTCTATTTGCTCTTAACAACACAAGTGTAGTAGTAGTATAGTTAGTTATGTGCAGTTTTGAAGTTTCTCAGTTAGGTAATCCATTTTTGACTTATAATGGGATACGTGTGTGTTTTTGGTTGACCCCCTTTTAAATAAAAGCAGGGTGTCATTTTGGACATAGATATTTTCGGTTAAATCGTAATTTTTTTTGAGTCGGGAATCTGGGGTAGAACGTTGGTCATACTTTTTAGCGACACCCTGTAATTAGCTAATAGTGTAGTATGTAAATATGTAAAAATTTAAAATTACACTGAGAAAAATGAACAAAAAGTTGAAATTTCGAAAGTAACTACTTTGTTGGCCACCTGTTTAAAAAAAATGAATGAGAGTTTTGCTTAAATTTTCCGCAAAACAAATTTAATTTTTTGGAAAGCAGAATTTTTATGAGAAAATTTTTTTTCAAAAAAGATGGAAAACATAAAAATTCCCATATACAGGTTGATCCCAAAATGGCGGACACGGTATACAGGGTGTTGTAGAGGATGTTCAGAAAGACTGTAAATTTAAAACAAAAATGGTTTCCTCGGCTTCGTTACCGAGATATAGGGTGTCCTTTTTCTAAACTTTAAATCAAAACGGCAGTCAAATTTAAACAACCACCACTGGCAAAGCACATGATTTGACATAACTATTATGATAGCGTTTGCTTTTCATTTTTATTATTATCGGGAACGGAATTACAGGCATTCAAAGTTTACCTATTCCCTGAGTTCAACAACATTTTTCAATGTGGCATCGTTGTTCAAATTCGAGCTCAACAATGCAACTAGATTTTGAATAATATTATCGGATATGTTTCCCCGCAACGATTATTGTTTTGACCATTGTTGAACTTTCCATTTCATATGTTTCCATGGTAATATCTATCTGGGTATTATTGTAGACCTACACATTATTTTTTCCTTAAGAAGGGTAGTGCAGTGTTGTGACTTTTTTTTCCACAAAAGTGGTCATATCTTCTTAAGGGAGCCATACTGGAGAAAACAGTAAATAAAACTTAGAATCCTTAATCCACAATGGATGCTGTGGTGCTGTCCGTGTCCGCCATTTCGGGATCACCCTGTAGAGAGAACTTTTTGGTGATTTAATTTACTTTCCTGGATAGTGCTTCACCATCACCATGCACACACATCGCCATCGCAGGGCTGGGTTTGGATATTTAATTAAGACTGCAATAAATAGTGCGATAATAAAATAGTGAACAAAAACTCAGAGAGTATAATATAATAGATATGCGAGTTGTCACAAATTATTGAATGACACAGAAAAAATAGATATAGGTATATAAAAAAATAGTTTTATTAAACTTTATATAATAAAGCCATACACATTAGTAAAAAAGCTTAGGTACTTACATACAAAATATTCAACAATAAGTTACACAAAAATTTTAAAACCTACAGATAAAGCATATCTACAATAGGGATATTCAATTATTTTTGGCTTGGTTCTAAAAGTAACTGTATGTTTTAATTTTTGTAAAATAAATATTTTACTGAGATGAACACTTTTCTTCCTTCACTTATAATATTATTTTTTAAACGATGAGTTTTTAAAATTTTAAATTAATATTATTAACTATAAATAATAATGTCTACGATTCGTTGTTTTGTTATTATAATAATGGCATGTTTTATTTATTTTTTTCTGAAACTTTCCATACTAGTTGAATATGAAGAAATTCGTATCTAGATATTATGATCTCAGACAGCGTTTTTATTTAAACTTTCAAAATATAACCGTTTTGTAATTAAAATTAAAAAAAATATATTAGGAAAATTTATACTTCAGAGGACTGATTAATTTTTTTTGAAAAGTCTCTTGTCTTGATGATTAAAATTGGAATATTACGCAATACATAATTTAATTATGATGTTGGTGAACTGATAGTTTCTTTAATCCAGTCTATATTGGAGGTGATTTTGTCATACATTCTTGGTCTCTCAGTACCATTTTGGGAGCAAGCAATTCGCCAATTAGTGATAGCAGCCAATGTCCATTTTCTACTTTTGGGATGCAAACATACCATTGAACTACCAGCAAATTCTTCTTCCTGAAATTAATAAATGTTTTTTAGTAAACAATTTTTTTCCAAAATAACAAAAATTGTCTCTCCCAAATGTAAATTTTTTATAACCATTATTATAAAGTTCTTTTCCAGCTAGAAGGAAACTCGTAAATTAAGTTGGCATTGTTAGCTTGTCCAACTTTGTCCAACGAGTTACACTACGAATGTCCTTATAACTTGAAAAATCCTTTACCCGTCCTGGAGCTCCAAGAAAATTGCAAATACTCACATTGCAATCGTCTTTTCCATAATAAGTCTCCGCGCACACGCCGTTTACCGACGATATACTGACGTTCTCGCACTTCTCCATCGAGGCTACTTTAACTTGGACACGCTGCAATTGCTCCCGGTTGCGAGCCCAGCCCAGGGTGTTGCAGTGCATTTCGATCCCTTTTTCCAGTTCCATACGCTGCTCTGGTAGACAAGCCGGTCGCACAAAATCGGTAAATGCCACGGGTTCGTGCAATTTAACCAAAGCGACTGTGCTTCCTTCGACCGGCGACTTCACCATACCTGTCAAAAAATCATCATAAAATTATACCAACAAAAAACAACAATCTGAGGATGATTGTATTTAGGCATAGTTATATTCAGGGGCCATAACAGTCTTGACGGCATTTACAACTTATGTTGGGGTGTGAGGGAGTGAGGGGGGACCCAGTCTGTCTACACCCACAGATTCAATACTTTTGGATCAGAAATGAGGCACTCACCGGAGCAAGGAATAATATGAAACTCCTCTCATGGAAAAACCTTTCAGACCTTTATAGTTAAATAGGTGGGGGGAGGAGTGAGTAGGACAGAAATAACGAAAAGGGCACTCTCAATGGCTTAGTCGTTTGGAGTGAATAGCCTTTTCCCACCAAATTATGCCAAAGATAAGCAAATTCTTGAACCAAACAACGTTCCAATAAAATAATACTGACTTAATCTTATTCTAGAAAAAGAAGCAAAACAATCACTTACCGACAATGCGTCTCTCTTGTTCCCAAGGCGCGGCGCTTGCAAGACGGACCGCTCCGAGTCTAGCGACCCATTCCGCTTTGGGTTGCCCCTGGAAACAGGAAGTGGTGGTGATAAGCCACTGTGGTGCTACCAGTGTCCCATCGCATATGTGGGCCTCTTCCTTGAACAGCGCCGCGTGCCACGGCCAATCGCCGTGCATGGACATTTTTGGAAGATCTTCATCCGCTTTGAGACCACGCGTCGCTTGTATGCCACACTCTAGAATACATAGAGATTGAGGTAGCGATTGATCGAGTTATATTAATAATAAAATTTTGCAATAATAAAAAAAATGAAGATAATTAATTGAACACTCACCTAATTCGGAACATCCAACTTTCAAAACTTGTTTGCTAGGACAAGATGTCCTTACAAATGATATTTCGGGAGCTGTTGGATCTTTCATGTTAACGTAATCAATGTTGCTTTCGATGTCTGTTTCAGCAGAGACTGAAAGAATGTTCCTGAAAGAAGACGTTTAACTAAGTGAATACCTAAATATGACACGTTACTTAGATATTAATTATAGCTTCAAATAATTTGTACAACACCCCCATTTAAAAGCATCTTCCTTAGGTGCACACACATCGGAGCGGGGCTAGGTAAAATAAGATCCGATGAAACTTGGCGAAGTAAATTGTTAACAAGAACATTAGTCTCAAAATCCAACTAGGTATAGAGATGAAACAGCCTGAATTGATTTCCCTATAAAGTTAACAATTTTCTTGAATACTAATTATGATAGGTAAAAGATTATTTGTTGCAGTTGGTTAGTACAAACTAAATAAAGCAACATTTACTTTACAACTTTCTCTATTCAATCAATTTTAAAATATTTACAGTAATATATGGCAGAAAAGAAATATGTTATGTTACTACTGCTTCTCCAAACCAAGATTTGATTCTTTGGTCTCACTTTTCGCTCTTGTAATCGTAGAATTGTTCACCTCACTCAGCAAGTCCGTGGACTTGGTTAAATTGGATACCTGGTCTTCATTGGTCTTCTTAGTCACCTTACCCTGCAGTCCCGACGTCTCTGAAGGGCTCTGTGGACTTCTAACGAGACTGCCAGTTTCCGAATTGCGTACCTTCATCTGAGATGTGGCTTCCACTTTCAGGGTGTTTGAATCTTGCCCTTCGAGTGCGTGACTTGCTTCTTTAGAAGCTACTACGTCTTCGATGGACATTGCGATTGATTTGGAGGAACGTTGTTGGTTGAAACGAGAATTTGGAATTTTATGAGAAATTATTTGCTTATAGTAATGTGACGTTTGTGTTTATAATTGTTAAAAATGTGAACATCGGTTTCTAGCAACTGTTTGTATGTAGTTGGGTTTGAATGATTGTTGCTGATTTTGAGTAACTAGCTTGATTTAGTCAATAATACTATAGAACTATCATTTTAAGAACGAAAAAGTTCTATTTTTTTATATTCATCCACATTATCGATGAGGCATATGGAGGTAAACTTCTGTTGGTCTATAGTAATCCAGGACTTTCGAAAGTGTTGAGATAATTAAAAGGTGAAAGGGATACTAGAAAGTTCTATAACCCACTAACCACAACCGCGATCTTTCTGACAGGACAGCTAGCCAAGACTTTACTCGTGAGGATCTCTCTTCAAAAACACCTTCGTGGTTGAAGTTTGACATATATCAGTTAAAAATTAGAGTTCTTAACTATTCTATTTTTCAGATTCTTCGTGTTGCAATTACCAAACTTGAGTAAAAAATGGTTCTGCATTTTAATTAAAATGGTCTCCATTTTTGCCACGGCTCATATAGAGGCCAGACTCCTTTTACAACTCAAAAATTTGACCAAATTTTACTTCTCAACTCTCTACAAAAATCAAAAAAGTTTTGGCGCGCCCAAAACCACATACATTCTGTATGTAATATGAGATTGCCAGCGTTACATCATCTCCAGAGATGAATATGGTAGTTTCGGCTAGATTCTGCAGGAGTTCAAATTGTTCAACTGCACTGCGTCAAAAAAAAACTAAAAATAAAAGATTCTTGTCATGTCTCATTAAGGTAGAGAGGGACTCTCGTCACTTGAAACTAACTCAATCAGTGGATCCCCAACTAAAATTTGGGGAGCTGTTGGGAGAAGCTGTTGGGAAGCTGTAGACCCAATAGTGATTCAAGCAAAAGCAAACAAGATTACGTAAAATAGCCCATTCGCGCTTCGCAAAAACTTAGTTAAAATTTTTATGTTTATTAGTTCTTTAGTTAGCATACATAGTAGCAGTTAAGCATACATACATACCTGTAAGAGAGCGTCTTGCATAGGGACGAGGCAACGGTGTGTAACACTTCCACAGTGTGATTGCTGGTTAGGCTGTCGTTGAGGTTCTCGGTGCAGAGTTTACCAATTTGACCACGTTCGTTAAACACCACGTACCCCTCGGAATGATAGCGGGAGAGATGCGGCGTCACAATTTCCACTCTGCTTACGCTTTCGATACTTGGGGCGAGACTCACTGTAAAAGATTCAGGTTTATTTAAAAAAAATATACTGAACAAAATTACATCGAAGCATTCAGTTATTAATCCCACAAGTTCTGTATTTTTGTTGTTTTCTTTTTGAAAAGACAAAAATAGCGAAGTTACTGGCTCTTGAAATTTTTTTTCACGAACTATACTTCCTCGTCCTGCATGGTGGCGACAAATTTTCACAGTAGTTGTTATTAGTTACTGATAATGGCAGGTGAGAGCTTCAGAACTCGAAAGAAAGCACGCAGTTGACATCTCCCGAGATCGATACAACGATACACGCATGTTTCAAGAAAGTCGAAGCGCGCTAAAATAATAATAATGTATACCTACCTAATCAACGATTGACGGCGGTTGATAGTTTTCGGTTTTACGTTCAAGATTTCAGTGGTCTAATGCGATCGCGCTAAAAAATACCGTGTACATCTCGGCCGCACCGAAGCCCATTTAAACTCGTATGAGACCATCCCTCCCTGCGCTGAGCCGATAACTTCATACTCGCTGGAATGGGCTTTGTTCTGCCCTTGATATGGATGGTCCATCACTTATGTTCCCCCCGAAATAGAGGTTAATTTTAAAGATAAAAATTAATATAGGACCATAGAATGCCATAATCAGATTTTTTTTTTCGTTCGGCCACCAGCGATAAAAACTGTAATTTGGTGGTAAAGTGGCAAAAAGAAATCGATTTTTTCTTCAATAAATCGCGAAAAACTAATTACAAGCCTTTAATTAAATAAAATACATAAAATATGGAAACGACAGGTAGAATGATTGATCTATGGTACCTAGTAATAAAGTGATCGAGAATCTGAAGAGGGTAGTTAACTACCGTAAATCCTTAAGCAGCTAAGTAAACAGTCATTGGAGCTCGAATGGGCATTGTTATGACTGTTTACTTAGGATTTATGGTAGATACCTACTCCATTCATATTATTGGTCACTTTAATTACTACAATAGATCAATCATTCTATAGTGATTTCCATATTTTATGTGTTTTATTTAATTAAAGACTTGTAATTAGATTTTTGTTATTTCTTTTCAGCGATTTTGATTTTATTTAAACGATTTCTACCGATGAATTGAAGAAAAATCGAATTTTTTTTGGCTAGTTTACCAACAAATTACAGTTTTTTATCCCTCGTGGCCCAACGAAAAAAATATTTAATCTGATTATGCCATCACAAATACTCAAAGGTTCAATTTTTAGGTAACCATCAGCAGTATTCTATAAAGGCTCATTAAGTCAACGGGCAGATTTCTGGGACTTTTTATAGAAAAGGTATCGACCGTAGCTGGAAAATACAGCAATTTAGTGATTATTGGCATGAAAGGAATTGCAAAAATGTTAATAAAAGTTATTTGATGTTGATATTAGCTTTAAAAATGGAATCAGAAATCTGCCCTTAGCTGCCTGTTAGCTTAATGGGCCTTTATAATACTGGCTGTTAGTGACGTTCAGTGAAAACTGTTACAATAATTGAACAGTAGGTAGTTGCTTCTCATACGGTTATGTAAGAAATGTATGTTATGTAATTTTTGGAAATGTACCGTGGCCTCGTCGATCTTCCAACCTTATGAAACGTGCGATCTTTTCCTTTGGAGATTATGGAAGATTAAAGTTTATTAGAGGTGGAATTGATGACAGGGGAGACACTGTGCGGTGTGGAAGAGCCTCCTGGACAGAATTGATAACTGCTTCAGAGAAAACCAGTGTCATCTTCCTGACCTCATTCTCGCTATAAAAAGTAAACTGGGTATCCCCACCCCACAAACATGTTGGAAAGTCCAATTTTCTTTCTTAGTTGAATGTTGCTTTTTTTAATGTAGGTAAATGCTACTCCCTTGTGACAGTTCTAAATGATTGATATAGTGCGAATTCTTCCTGAACACCGGCATAAATCTCCACATATTGTATTCGCTATGCAGTATGCAGCGTTAAAAAAAATGGCACTACCGCCTAATCGAACACATTCGTCACCGTTTGTGAAAAACCACTCACAGCCTTCGTTATCGAATTGTAACCTCTTCGTTATATTTTACTAATATAGAGTTAGTACACAAATAACCGAAGCAACGCACCCTAATGTTAGTAATGATTGAGAGAGAACCTTGACATTTGATGACCTGATGATAAAATGATCTGAAACGTAGAGCCTAGAGTTGTGGCGAGCATTTTATAAAATTTATTTTTCCGCCCACTCTAAAGCGAATGCAATATTTATGTAAATTGTGGATGTACCTGGTACTTTAGCTCAGTAACCTTTACTTTTCAAAGGTATTTAGATATTGCATGTGCTTAAGATTTCTCGAGGCGTAGTGCGAAATAATTGTTCACAAAATGCGAAATAATAGTCTTGATATAAATTTATGCAAAAATTGCTCAAATAAACAATAAAGCCAGTTTAGTCAGTAGCCAGTTGAATTTCTGCATTAAAATAAGTTAGCCTAATAATTGCTGGATACTATGAATATGTATCAGTGTCTCTTTTGTTGAAGAAACGTTGAAGAATTATGTAATTAATACAGGTGTCCCAAAACTCAACGTCATCCCTTGAAGGGCGAATAGACCAACTCATAACTCATGAATCACCATAATATCATATAACATGATCTTAGTAAAAAATTATTATTTCTTTTCGAAATAATGACACTTTTATGAATTGTATGGAAATTGATACTTTAAATTAGTTTTCCGAGTACCACAGTTACAATAGCATAGCCCTATTATTGATCAAGTGTCGAAGAAATATTCTGGTGGCATAATTTTAGGGAAATTATTAATTTTTTTGTCCGAATGAAATTTTTTTTTCATGAACTAACTTCCGCACTTTTCATACATGAGAAAGTGAACCTGGCAAGTTATCCCTAAAAATGGCTCATTTGATCTGGTTTCTGCAATGGTGTAATATTTTCTGTGCTTAACTTAAAAAAAAAAGATATTGCTGTTTGACTGCAAAAGGAGCGCATTGTGAAATTATATCAATCATTAGGAATTTGCCAGCACCATTTCCTCTGCATTCTCCATAAATGTACCTAATTAATGTTACAGTATTTTTAAGAAATCGCGTAGCACGAACATCACTACCAATAATGCCACCCTAACATTGTTAAATGACATTATTACAATTTTCATCCTAACTTGCCACAAGAAGTGTATTTTAACATATCCTTTTCTCCAAAGGAGTCTGTTCAATTTTATGACAAAGTCATTTAAGGAAACGAGGAAGTTGTCGAAATCCTCTTGCGCATCAATCGCAGAAATAGTGTATTTTTATGCGATTCAATTATGAATATTTTCACCGCTTTTTAAATTGGATTTCTGAAATTTTCCATAGTCAGGTCATATTAGCGTAGTGGTTTACTGAGAAAATTTCATTTCATTTAGTTTGAAAACGTGCCTTAGAATGGATTTTTAATTTTAACAAAATAAAAAAAATTGACAAATTTTAATTTTTTTCCTTTTCCTGTGTCCGCCACTGGCTAACTTTACTTTAAAAATACTATTCTCTACACTACCTTTAATAAATTCGCAAAAAGTGAAAGGGGAATTTTGAAAACCGAAAATTTGAAATTTTAGAGGAATAAACATCATGTAAAAATATTCGAATATCTCCGCCATTTTTCTTATTTGCTTCTTGAAATTTTTCAGAGTTAGGGGTTATTCGTATAGTTGTCTACTGGAAAAACTTCAGCTCAATTCCTTCAAAAAAGGCTCATAAACGGTTATAGAAATTTAGCCATTTTTACCCTTTTCCTACCCACGCCACTGGTTTATTAATGGAAAATATGCAAATTTTACTACATTAACTCAAATTTAAAATAATTTTCTTCCAATCGAGTTAATTTGGTTAAATTTTTTTTCTAACTTGCTTATAGGTAGGTAGGTATAGGGGTTCCAAATCTGTCAATTTTTTCTAAAATTGAAAAGGCCGCCATTTTGAAACGGTTCAATTTTACTTAAATACAGTACCAGACGACTTCTTGCGGCTATCTTACTCATAAAAAATTTCAGCCCCCTAGATTGAAAACTGCGACCAGAAACCGTGTCTCATAGACGGTTTTTATTTTTAATTTGGAGGGACACCCTGTAGAAATAACGCAGCTTTAGGAATTTTTTTTACGAAAATCAAATGTCATTTCGATGTTTCACAAGGGTAAAAAATTTTGTTCACTAATCCTTAAATATGAAGCTACAGCAGCGGTTTTAAAATTTTAGAGAAATAAACATCATATAAAAAAAGTATTAATATCTCCGCCATTTTTCTTATTTACTTCTTTAAACTTTTAAAGGTTAAAGGATATTAGTGTACTTGCCTACTGTGAAAATTTCAGTTCAATTTCTTTAAAAATGAACTCATAAACGGTTATAGAAATTTAGACATTTTTACCCTTTTCCTACCCACGCCACTGGTTTATTAATATAAATAATGCCAATTTTATTGCTTTAATTCAAATTTCAAATAGTTTTCTTCCAATCTTGTTAATTTTATTTTAAAGTTTTATTGTCATCTTGCTCATACAGGGACTCAAAAAATAGCAAATTTTCAAAAAATTCACATGACTGCCATTTTGAAACGGCTTGGCCGATTTTGCTCAAGTGCAATACCAGACCACTCATTGTGAATATCTTACTCCCACAAAAATTTGAGCCTCCTAGATTGAAAACTGCGACCTGAAATGATACCACAAGAACCGGATTTCTGGTATTTTGAAGGCACACCCTGTAGAAGTGACTCGACTTTTGGAAATTTTTTCAACGAAAATCTAACATCATTCCAAAGTTTTATAAGGATCCAAAATTTCGTTCACTAATCTTCAAAGATAAAGCTACAGGACCTCATACCTACTCATTCTATCTGATTATTCTAATTAAACCATGCCATAATGCGTTCTATAAGATTGTGCAACCAAATAGTCAAATAGAAATTGACTTTCATCTTCTAATTAGGGCAATAAAATTTCTGTTTCTCTATTGCATCGTGAATAATTTTTTTGATGGTTTGTATGGTCACGAATCTAATTTTGCTTAACGATAATATGAATGAAACACGAATATGAAAGGAGAAAAACGGCATGAAAGAAACTAGAAATAAAACAACATATGCTTGAAATGATTGTTTATTCAAAGTAAAGCATTAAGAGTGAAATAAATAAAAAGTACCATTTTTGGATTTATTTTTCAAATTTAAAGAACGTGTATAATGACACCGTTTTCACTGCAGAAAGCTTTTAAAGTTTTTTGTTAATTTTTTTGCGCTCTAGGTTAGCAAATCGAAATGAGTTGCCGGACATCCTGTACAGGCGCCTACATGAATTCCTAGCGACTTCTGTGTAATACGGTGAATAGACAATAGGGAAACATTTAAAAATAATATCAAATGAGCGATCTCTTCGCGAAGATTAATGCCACTGGTCATAATTCATCGTTTGTATAATAATAACAACTGAATATGTACATAATGACGAGCGGTACATTCTTTCCTTTCTTATTAAGACGTTAGATGAATGTCAAATTTCATGGTACTAAAATCTTACCTACTTGCCTAAGAGAATTTACCAGTTATTTCAATAGGAGATTTCATCTACTATTCTACGCCTTTCTAATTAGCAAGCTAATATATTAGGTACATTAATTTACTCTTTACTAAAGACACCTATCACCTATTTAAATTCGATATAAGGTTATATCAGTCACGGCCAAAATGACTATAAGTTACTTAGAACACATTATGTTGGGGTGTTTTTTTTTTGCAGAAAATAGTTATGGTTACGAGTTACGATAGTGACTTATTAAGGTTAATTAGAGTGAAAAATGTCAATATAAAATAGCAAAACAATAATAATTATATTAGTAATTTTTCTTGGCTGCGATTGTACCTTACATTGAAATTTTTTTAAACAATCTTAAAGCAAAAAGTTTTCAACAAATATTTATTCTTACTTAATATTTCAGTTTACCATTAGGATGCCATAGTGACATCCTAATGTATTATATCTACTACGTATTATATCCAGAAGAGCACATACAGCAGGGTGACTCTATTCACAGAGTACTGATTGTCATCGTCATCTACTATTCTCCTGTATTCCCAGTTCTCCTAAAGTCTATTTTTTATTTAGATGGACTTGTCAAACAGCTGTTAAGTTGGTACCCTGTGCAATCTTTAAACAGTAATTTTCATATTGTCGGATGGTAGCCTGTTTTCTTGACCTTGGCAAAAAATTGACGTTGTGACTAAAGTAACGGCAACATTTCCCGATTCGTGTATAGGCTATGACGTCACCTGCAAAACATGTTTCCTTGTTGTAAGTTGCTCAGTTATAAAACGCAAGTTAAAAACTTCAAATTACTTTATTTTCTTCGAAAATAGTCCTTTTTTAGAAGTTATTCGTTTTTTGAGGATAAATTTAACTGTTGCTTGGATTGACTATAATAATCTAATGACGTTTTGCGAAAACTAGGTCTGGGTCCTCAGTCGGCACTCTAGTCACAGCGAAACGCCAGAAACTTGAAAAGTTGAAGTTGTCAAATTGACAAACCAAATTATCAAATTAAAAATTATTAAAATGCTCAGGCAGGTAAATTTATTTCAAAAAAAAGAAAAGAAGGAATCATCAAATGCTATAAACAATAGCGATTGAAAGATGTTTCTCCAGATTAAGCAAAAATACAGTTTAATCAGATTCCTTGAAATATTCCTTGAGAAATTCTTAAAAAATGATTTAAATAATGTAAGTACCTCTATTTGTCAAGAATAGATCTTCTATTTTCAACATTTTTACATAAAACTAAGAAGGAATTAATCGGTCTAATATCTTACATATATAAGATTTATAAGAGTAAATAGCTAGGTGCTTACACTTACAAGTCTCTAAAATTTTACAATTTACCTCTAAAAATTGCGTTTATAATTTTTCTAATTTTAAATTTTGAAATAAAATGACATTTCAACTAATCGACATAACCTAAATTAATTTAGTAACCATTCTAGTGACTATTTTGGTAACAACTATCACCATAACCAACCTAATCAGTCTTGTTGCCAATCGTTCCCCTAGAATTTTGACTTGGTGGAATCCATCTAAATAAAAAATAAAGTATACTTATGATAATGAAGTCTTGTTAACAAATTCCTAGCATATTTTAATTACCTACATTGCTTTTTCGCCCGTCTCCTGCTACATTTTCCATTACACATATCTTCAAGCGCCCTTCTCTCTTATTTCTTGTTTCTGAGAAATCCAATAAAAATTGTTTTCACAGCTTGTGACGAGTAATTTATGGGGTATAAATAAATAAACAACAACAGAAAACTGAGTCAACGGACCAAGATGTGGATCAGCTTTACGATGAGATCAAAGAATTACTGAGACTAACAAGGAAGCATGATGTTAACATAATTATGGGCGATTTCAACGCCAAGATTGGAAACGGCGATTTTTCAAGACATAGTTGGGCCATATGGACTTGGTATAAAGAACGAAAGAGGTGACCGACTTCTGCAGTTCTGCCAAGAAGAAAAAATGAAAGTCACCAATACATGGTTTCAACTGAACCCTATCGCCGTCTTTACAAATCGAAATCCCCAGCAGACTCAACAGGAAACATCGTAAGGAATCAAATAGATTACATTCTCATCAACAGTTAGATTCAGCTCAACTGTGAAAAAAGCTTGCACATATCCTGGGGCGGACGTGCTTTCTGACCATGTTCTTTTGGTCGCCGCTGTAAGGATCACCTTATCAATTACAAAAAGACAACAACATAAAGAAAAATAGCATTGGAAAGACTGAAGGACCCAAAAATAGAAGCTGAAATTAAGTATGAGATAAACACCGAAATTCAAATGATAACACAAAAAATTGAAAAAAACCTAACCCAGTCCTGGACAGAGATAACAGAGATTGTACGAACGCTATGCAGACCAGACTGGGATATAGGTCAAGAGGCGCAAAGCAGAAATAATGGATGACTGATGAGATATGGCTGTTGATGGACGAACGCCGAAGGGACAAGAATGATGCACACCATAGCACCTATATAGAAGCATTCATAAGTTAATAAAAGGGAAGATAAGAATAGCAAAGAACAACTGGCTCAGACGCGAATGCAGCGAAATAGCGCAACTGCAAAGACAACAAGATCATCAACTTTGAAAACGGCTCAAGATATCGGAGAACGGCTTCCATGTCCCTATCTTTACTTTTCTACTCTTCTATGTCTTTGAAATGTTTAAAAAACTTCGTTTCTTTTCCTCAGGTTTTTCATCACTCTGTATGCAAATATTTCATCGCTGCTTTGAAAATGAAAAATGGCGATTTTCATTTGTTTATAACTCGCTGCAAAGAACTTAAACTGCTAAAACCATTTGTAATTATTACATTTTCTCAGAAAACCTGAAAATGTAATATGCAAGTGTCCCATTTAAAAAACAAAGATAGTACCCATTTCCGAGATACAACCGGAAGAAATCTAAAAATATTTTAGGAAGATGTAGTCGATAATAATTATTCAAGTGAAAAAATTTTCAGAAAAATCCTATGTTCCGTTTTTTCTGTAAAAATCGAAGAGCGGTTTCACTTCAATTTTGATGCGGTAATTGGCTCTTAGGCAATCCGAGGCAATAAGGAAACTGAATTGAACAGTACAAGAATAAAAGCAGCTACGTCCATTTTTGGTCATTTTGAGTTTACAACAGCATTTTTCCTAATCTAAACAATGGTTTATTGCTCAAGTGAAACAAACCGTTCAGTCATAACTTTTTTCCACCACAATTACCCATTATAATAGGTACAAACCTATTAGACTTCAAACATTTAAAAGTCACATATCTCGAAATCTGTAATTTGTGACTGAGCTGATTTTGTTCCTCTACCTTGCAATTGTGAGTGAAGTTATCCACACAAATTCATACTCTCAATAGTGAGTCTATCCAGAATTGATATTTTTTAATTTACTTTCTTCGCGACGTTTTCCATTATTATAAATCAGGAGTATAATTATTGCACGTCTCCTATTCATCTTTCTTCGTAGACTTCTTAGACTAAGCTGTGCCCTTTTAACATTGGTGTGGATAACTTCATTCACACTTCAGCTTCCGTATTGCCTCGGCGCGAATTACCGCATCCGGCAAACAGCGTAAAAAGCGGACCGTGTGGAAATGTTCTGGTACCGTTCACTATGAACCACCCTGTATAGACCTCTGTCATGCACTCAGAACAGAAGGTTCTATAGTTATAGAGAATAATATGAGTTATTATATTCTATAATTATGAGGTAAGTATACTCACAACAGGCTCTTTCATCGCTGCCATCTGGACAGTCCTTCCTACCATCACATCTCTTGCTTTTGTGAATACAGGCCCTGCCAATTCCGCAGTGCAGATGATCGCGAGGGCAATAAGTGCAGGATCTTTCATCCGAGACATCTTGACAATCCACAACACCATCGCAAATTCGGGGGGATAACGCGCGAGACTGGAGTTCTTCTACACATCCTGGAAAAATTGTAAAAAATAGTAACATTTATTTTTACAAGATATCAAAGATAAAAAAATCATAATACAAACGTGAATTTCTTCACCATCTAAATGGGTGTGTCAAAAATAAGGCTTAAATGTAATTCAAAATTAAAGAAGCAGACATCTCCATGCAGCAATGACTAGATTGAATGTAGTTTTTTTTAGTGTTGTTTAATTAAAACAAATTGGCCAACACTGAAGATTACCTCATTTTTAGATAATGCAAAACCCAAGTCAAGTTAGCCACGCTTCGGCCAGCCACACTTTCGGCCAGGACGAGGTATTTCGAATAGTTTTCAACTTTTTTTTTCGTCATTTACGGCTTAAATGAAATGGTAAACATGTACCATAACGTAGTTACACTGAAAAAATCGTAATTATTGAAACGCCAGCAACGCTTTCGGCCACGATTTAGTAAACTGAAAAAATATTTATTGCTGAAATTTTGCTCCAAAAAATCTCAAAACTTCATAATGATGACTAGCCACGCTTTAGGCCACGGACTGAAGAAACTGAAAAATCATTTTTGCTGAAATTTTGCTAAAAAAATCCCAAAAATTTCATAATGATGACCAGCCACACGCTTCGGCCACGGCCTTCAGAAACTGAAAAATCATTTTTCGAATGTTTTTAAGAATGGCCAGCCTTGCACGTCGGCTACGGACTTATAAACTGAAAAAAAATTATTGCTGAAATTTTGCCACGCTTTCGGCCACAAACTTTAAAAACTAAGAACAAATTTTTCTTAAATTTTGAAAAAAAAACGATTATCTTCTAATAATGGCCAGTCATCCTTTCGGCTACGGACTTGATAAGCTGAAAAAATGATTTTTACTGAAATTTTGCTCAAAAAAGTTCGAAATTTCATAAAAATGGCCAGCATACTCTTTCGGCCCCCGGACTTGATAGACTGAAAAAAAAACCTGAAAGTTTTATTGCTGTAGGTCTGAAATGTTATATTGATATTATTATCAACAAAAACAAACCAAATATTTTCCATTCAAGCCGTGACTAACGAAAAAGTTTTTGCGGGAAATTACGTAATCAAAGTCCCTTTCCCTGGCCGAAAGCGTGGCTGGCCGAAGTGTGGTTAACTTGACTTGGGTTAATGCAAAGTGTCTAATAAATGGCTCGGGATCAAGAAAATTATAAAAATTGATACATCTTACCTGGTTTAGTAATGCAAACACCTTCCTCGCTATATTCAGGAAATCTACTACAATCCAACAAGCTCTTATATTTTTCCAATAATCTGGAACCACAACCTGCCATAAAGTCCTTACAGTAACTCCTACAGGGTAATATCATCATATCCTCTTCAATTCCTTTCCTACATGAAGGCTGCAACACTCTACAGACGTAGTCATAAGCGTGTCTATAACATTCAGCATCAACTAGTTCTCTGAAAGCAATCATATCTTCCAGAAGAGTCTCTATGTTCCTATGCCCTATCCCATTGGGGTACGTAGTGATATTATAGGGCAAGTTTGAACAGTACGAAAGTTGCAATTCGGAACACACCCTGGGAGGTTCTGGTGCTTGAGTGACCGCTTGGGAAAAAGCTGTCGTCGGGAGGGTGGTCGTTTGTTGAAGCAGTAAGTCTTCCAGTTTGACTTCTAAGCTATCCAAGTCAATCGTTATGTTCTGGAAATATGGTGACTCTTCTACCGTCATTTGACTTGCCAGTACTTTTTTCACGTCTAGCTCGTTGACGTCGACGTAATAGGGATCGATGTGGATATTGAAATGAACTATGAGGTTTTCGTTTTCCACCCTGAAATTGGTAATGCGTGAGTATGAAAATGAGGATTTTTTTAGAGTAATTACCCGTCTAAAGCTAATACTTCTGTGTTGACGTAGCCGTGTCTAAGAGGGCTTCTTCTAAATAATAAATTCAGTCTTTCTTTGTAACTTCTTGCTCTACTTTGGAAGATTTTAGTACTAGGATCTGCTAATTCTGAAGAATATTTATCTCCTTCAATTACTCTAAAACTTGCTCTATATATTTGTTCATCGGGTACTTCTGGTAAGAAGAAAGTATCTAAAAAATATAAAAGATTATAGTTAACAAATCGACAAATTAAAAAATTATAGAAAACAAAATCAAATCTTGACTGATTTGCGAAGAGTAACAGTTTTATGATTTCCACAATTTCGAAAAATACTATTGTAGGTAAATAAAAATCACTCTGTATATCTGATTAGTTTTCTTAATCAAGCAAGCAGAGATTTTCTGTCTTAAAATGTTTTTGACAAATCAAAAATTATTTTTTTTCTCATATAATGCCAATTTTGGGGACACTTTATGTGGAATAGTCTTGAACGTAAGGACCTCCCAATTATTGATCATTGCGATAAATTATTAACTAATACTAGAGAATTAAAATATACAGAGGGTTTAAATTTTTCTAAGCTTTGTAGGTAGATGGTCTACTTATTGAAAAATCCAACAGTTCTTCTTCTTTGGACATAATAATAAGGCCCATATGGCAATATCGTTGGTGTATAAATTTTCTTAAATTATGTAAGAATATGGAATCTTAATTAATTAACATGAGGAGAACTAAGATAATAATATGCAAGTGGAACACGTGAACAACTCATTACCAATTTTAATTCTCACACGTTTGATCAGCGCTGCAAAGTTTAAACTCGTGCAAAACGGTTTGCTTTCATTTCCTACTTGTGATATTAATAACTAGGTACCTACTACTGTGCAACAAGTGCGGTGTCTGTTGGTGAACGCCCCTCTTGCAACAACTTGCGTACAATTAATTTTGGTTTTGATTAGACCTTACTTTTATAACAAAGAAATATATTCATCTTTATGACCCTTTAGACCCCTTCGTATTCAGTAAATGTAACTTTCTCTCCCTGGGTACTGAAGTTGGTAAAACGAAGAAATATTTCAATGTTAATTTATGCCAACTTATTACCATGAAATACAAACAATAATGTTTAAATTACTGCAATGGAATTAAAGGAACATTATTATAATGTATCACCAGGTGTGCCATTCACCAGTCACTATTATAGCACCTTCTTGATAATGTTTTATATTGATGCAAAAAATTGGTCAATCTTGAATATTCAAGGCTGATGCGATAGATATCTGATTGACAACTGAATTTTACGACATATTTCTCAGATATGAAACTTTCACCTTATGATAAATTAACACCTATGACAATGCCAGGCAGAAATAAAAGTCTTATAGCTTTTCCAAATCAGATCCAACTCCTTGCCATTTTATTTAAAAAATTCTTAGTGAGGAGAGCCACGTCATTTTTGAATAGCTTCCCAGGGGTTGTGTAACTTGATCGCTTGATCCTGATGAACTCATTTATACCTAACGATTAACAAGAAACATGAAAAAAACCTCGCCGAAATACCAAAATAGGGGGAGACCATTTTGTTTTTGAGGTCGGGCTTTGCAAAAATCACATTTTGGTTCTTCGCTAAGGAATTTTAATTTCACTGTTTTTTCAAGAAATTTTTAGTTTCCGAAATATTACCTATGTTTTTTGTGATTTTCAAGTTTAGAAAAACGCCATTTTCTATGGAACTAAAATTCTATAGAACACCATGGATCTAGTGTGCTCAAATGTAATCTTTTTGAAAGCACAAACTTATGACAAAAATTTTTTTCACAAAAAATTTTCCCATTGCCATTTCACGAAAAATTGCGGCTGTAACTATCATAGAGGACATTAACAAACAGATATGTGCTAAATATCAGAAAGACAACTTTAACTGTTTTAATAAACTGATTTACAGTGAAATATTAATACTTTTTGACAACTTTCAACATCCTGTATGTAGATCTCTATAATTTATAGGAAAAACTACATAAATTGTTTGATAGACTATGCGGTGATGAAGTTTCTGCCACTAAACCCTGGGATAATGCACAGGCACTATTTCTTCCCACTGATTTTATTGCTTATTTGATAAAGCTAAAATTTCATCATATATTTTATAAAGCATTAAATTTCTTTCCACTTTCTCTTCCATTAAGGAATATCAACCAATGACCTGTGAAAGATGACATGATTGTGTCACTTCGGTGATCTATGAATGTAAATTAAATGTCATATCATAATACCTATTCCTCAAATATAGACAGATAGAAGAGAAAGTTCCACTTTAATCGATACTTGCAATCCGGTGGGTATCGATTGCAATTAATTATCCTTCGATTTTATTAAATATTACATTACTTGATATCAAAATCCTTTGCTAAAAATTGCTGTTAAATTAGGCTAAAATAATATTATATTATACGCTTGTATTACATAAAGATCATTCATGCGAAAAATGATCTGTTTATTGTTTTTGTGGCAAAATTAGAAATTGCAAGATTCTCGGATTATGCAATAATAGAAATTGACAAGTTTATTTTTTTTATTATTTTTTATGTCACGCTATGGGCTCGTAAGGAAAAATGGAATTCTGTAATATCCAAATTGTTATTTGATATTTCTTTTCAATAAACCATACTTCCAACCGCTGTCATTTCATTTATTTTTCCAATAGCCCACAGGTCCAATGGCTCCAACCATAGAGAGGGACAACTAGAAAATAGCCAGGAAAAGAGAAAAGCAAAAAAGATGCTTTGAGAAAAAAATAAAAATTAAACTTAACCATTAAAGCTTCCAATAATGAAGGATTAATTATTCCACTTATTAATAATTTTTTTTAAATAAATTAAACAGTTGAAGCCTTGGCCGGAGTAACGTTGTAACTTACACTATTTTTTGGAGTGTTTTTTTTCACTTCGGTAGGAGTTTATAACTCTCATTTAGGTTACTGTTTTAAATTTGCTAAAAAATTTAGGCACCTAATATACCTACCTAGTTGTTGCAAAGAAAAACTGGATCAGTATAAGTGGCTAATTTGTTAAGCAATCCTTTGTAAACATTAACATATAACGAGCGATATTTTGAATGTCAAGAATGCGCCATTTGTTACAGTTAACTACCTTGGATAATAACAATGTCAATAATGTAAAATAAATTATAGCGGTACACTGGATTCAAGGTAACTGTCCTTCAAAGTAAGTATGGCAAACACACACCTTAACCATAAAAAGTATTATTTTCATCGTGAAATTACACTCCAGGATGCTCAAGTGTCACAAACGAAGTCACGTTACAATTAACAATAATCAGTATTAGTAAGCCTATTGTTTTCATCGTGTAGAATTACTTTATAATTTTGAATAGCTAGTAAAATGCAAGCCATTAATCTGCAACATAATGCAAATGCTTTAAAGCAGGCAGTTCTTTTATTGTTGCTCGATAACTCATTCTTTTCGTTTCCTACCTACTCCAAAAAAAGATGCTTTGTTTTAAGGAATTTATGACAAGAAAGAAAACTTTTTAATATCGCTTGGTGCGCATCCATTTTAATAAAATAATGAACTTATTTTGAAGGTGTAATCGATTTTCGCGGTTATTTTAATTTTGATTTCAGAACACCAATTTTAATTAATTTGATTTAATTAATTAAAAAATTAATGATTCACATTCCTTTATTGATAACGAAGCATGAATTTATACTTCCGGTCTATTTTTATGCACTGGATAACCAATTTTTTTGCGCCTAAATGATAATTTAATGATAGAACGTACAAACGTGCAAGCATCTTCCAGAAGGACAAAATGTCCTGCTGGCAGGACGTTCAGTACAAATGATATAGAGGACTTCAGGTACCGCGTACAGAACCGTTTTAAACACTAAAGACTCTCTATATTTCAAGGAACCAGAAAATTTTTAAATAGTCGTTTTATCTTTATTAGTAAAAAAGTTACGAGAAGTTAAATTTAGTCCTCAAAATGTTGCATAATTAGGAACATGGATTTGGGTGTCAGCGCAAATTTATGTATAGTTCTCGCGTCACGCATACTCTGTTCATTTTGTTCATACTGCAAAGTATCTCGAAAGACCAGGTCGGTTTATGTGCGCAACAAAGTCCTGCCAGCAGGACAGTATAGGTTTTGTACAAACGTACTTCCATAAGAGCTTCTAGCAGGACAACTCTGCTTGTACACTCTATCATTAAAATTCCAAAATTTAACCGATAAATTTTTTTACTGAGTTCTTAGCAACTTTTGAAGTTCTATAACACATTAAGAAACATTTAAATGAAAACAACAAATTTTACTAAAAATTAAGAAAAAAAGAAAATTACTTACATCCTATGTACACGGCTGCACCAGCCACTAGCAGTAGCATTAGAAAAGTAGCTATCACACAACATCCGCATTTATACTGGGATGTCAGTTTATTTCTAGTAAATCTTATATCGGAATCTGATGATAATATTGAAGACGGTGAACGTCGGAAATGACGTCCTGTACTAACTGTACTAATGGACATCTGTAAAAAAAAAGAAACCATTAGGTAGGTATATTGACAAAAGCTGTATACGCAATTTACTACTGCACAAAATTTGCAAGGGTATTCTTGAAGTTCTACAACACCCAGGTTTGTATATGTCTGCATTACGAAGTGACATGACTTATTGGAATGCAATTGCACCCATGTACCAAAATCGACTTCACATGATTTTCAATTATTAAAATTTTCAGCCTGCCCTGTAACCACCAAAAGTTCAATCACCCTTTAACAGGCTTGAATGATTGATTCAAACTCCTTGCAAAATTGCGAAGAGACAGTTCTTTGTTCGAACTCATGCAAAAGTGACCACCAGATTTTTAAATATAGCTCAAGGTTGAGGAAAATCTATTTTCTCTCATCACAAAAGAGGTCTGGTTTGCAATCTCTCCAGCTGGCAGGATTGTTTTTACCACTCATTTTTTGACCATTAAATGTTATTTAAAAAGTTTTTTACTTGCACATTAGAGTTCATTGGAGTCTTTTGCTACCAATTGACTCCACTCTCTGAGCTGCAGCCCCCTTATTAGATTCTCTGCAACTTCTTTTTACCTGATTCTGCAGTTTTTGCATGAAGACAGCTTATCTTCCTGCGACCTAAGAAACCATTGTCTTGTAACCTAAAGATCAATTTGTTCAGATTTTCACAGTACATTTCAGACTCTTGTAACTTTCAGAATTTTTCAAATTTTTTTATTGTCGCAAGACTAAAATATTAAAGGCAGACCATCTCTTTTACTTACCAATTAAATTACAAAAAATTAAAAAGAACTCAACTCACGATCCAAACCTTTATTTGGAACGTTGCAAGGTAATTTCACATCAGGGATCTACGGTCACTATGGTCAGAGGCACATCACCGGCTTCTAAGTTAAGGCACTTATGCTACGTTGACATTTCACAATGTTCTTTGTATACCAGCAAGAATGAACCGAACAGAATGTCTCGTCGTTGCTCTGATTAATAATGGAAAGGTTAGTCGCAGAAGTGGCATGACTACTGGGAAGATCACGTTCCGTAATTAATCGGACAGTTTCAAGATAAAGAGAGACCGATCTTTTTACTCGACGAACAAGGCAAGGGCGGCGAAGATGTACTTCCCTGAGAGAAGATCGAGCCATTATCCGACAAGTATTCCAGAACCCAGTAAGGACTTCCACGGCTGTGTCCATCCAGCACCGAAACGCCAGGTGATGGGAAATTGCGCCCATGACCATTCGGTGGAGACTATTGGAGGTGACCTTAATTTTCGAACATCAGCCCGACGAATTCGGCTCACCCAAGAACATCGAAGAGTCTCTTTACAAGGCAGCATCTTTATGGAACCAAAGCAGAATGGTGATGAGTTTTATTCACCAATGAATAAAGATTGAAACTTTAGCGAAAGGATGGCCGATACGTGTTTGAAGACGACGAAACCAACGATTTTTGGATCAACATGGTATGGAAATGGTGCATACCATTCGGTGGCGGTTCCGTCATAGTTCGAGGTAAAAGTGCTGCTGACGGACGAATCGTTTTGTTGGTAATTCCTCCAGACTGAGCATCAAAACTTTCAGGTTTTGGTGCTCAACCAGAATGTCAATAACGGGATACGAGGGTGAAATATTACGGTTATCGATAATTATAACTATCAATAGCTAGAAACCGTGTAAGTGGTCTGCTCTTGTTAAGAGTTTCAAGAACAATGTTTTACAATTTTGATAAATTATCAAGCATTTTCGAATCTAAATTTTATACTCACAAACCCACGCATACCAAATCAAAAATTTATAAAGCGGAATAATTTTGATTTATTAATTCTGCAGTAGTTGGCACCGATCGATTTGTATCTTTTTGTTGATTGATTTTAAAAGTCTTTGCTTTAAATTCTGCAGAAAAGTCATCACAATCATTGCCGATGCCAGCTATCACATAAATTTTTGGATTTTCTTCCTATTATCCCATTAAAAAAATCAGTAAATAAATTCATAAATAGAATATAAATAAAATAAATATCAAATAAATGAAATAAGTAAATAAGACTGACGTTCATTATGGTTTCATTAATTTTTTTTTAGTCATATTGCCAAACCATTGTCTTCAATATTATCAGACCTTATTTGATAGACTGTAATCTGATAATTATACCATAACCATTAGGATTATAATAATTATTACCTATGTATTAACAACAACCAGATGTATGTAATTATAGGAAGTTACACAGGAATAAAGTAGGTGTCAATACTGTTTATTATTTACGCACGTCGTTGCTAAACAGTAATTACATATGCAGTTAAATGGATGGTATATACAGATACATAAGTACCTACCTATGTGCTGTTCAATATGTGTGTTGTAACCCCCTTATGGAAGGACGCACAGAAATTTTTAAGTATGCATCTTCCTACCTGGTTCTTATTTGATTTCGTAATGTATAATGGGAGTCCAATTTTAGGACTAACATAATAAATATCATGTTTTAGCACATCTGGTTGTGATAACTATTTATTGATACTGACCTACGTAAATGTATATAATTTGAATTAATTAACTTGAGTAACAGGAAAAATTATGTGTATAATTACGTAATTAACACCTACCTATACATGGAAATTAAGAAATTATTGAAAGGTATGGATATAAATAATAAATAATAACGGTACTTATTAATTTTGTGTTTGTGTCAATAGAAGACTGAAATTAATGTTTGCCTTAAGATTTACTTATCCAAAGCCTTTTTTGGAGTCTTTGATTGTTCGCAAGCAGATCAAGGTCCAGAGGTGATCTTATGAGCATATAAGTTTACCTGATGATTTGTGATGAGAAAAAATAATATGCAATTATTTTTCCGCTTCAGTAAACATCTGGGATACCTACATGAATTTCTTGTGTAATTCTATTGAAATAAAGAATTTTTTGTGTTACCGTCCTGCTGAAACCAGATAACTCAGAGTTTCTTAACTTACTTAATTCTTCTAATTGAGGTTCAAAACATTTTTTTCGACTTTTGGAAATACATACAAGCATCAAAGCTCCAATGCTATCCAGTCCAAACTATTATGGCTATACTACTGAAAACTCGATGTTCCTATGACACAATCGACTCCATCCAGATTCCTATCCCTATCACAGAAAACTTCCTCCCAGAGGAAAAATACCTTTAGGTACATGTGAATATGAAGACTTTCTTAGAGTGCATGAGGTTAATAAAAAAAATCGTTCCCTTAAGATGAGTCATGATGTATTTTGTATTTGAAAGTTGCAGCAAAAACTTTTGAACAATTGCAGAGCAAGTGTTATGTCAGGCAACAGACAGGTTGCCTGAAGGATGTTTTAAGAAACCGAGTAATTAGGTTGTACCTGATCAGGGATTGCCAGCGAGATGCCTTGGCGTGCCGTAGCAAACATGATTAATAAATGAATGCCAAGACACAGAAGAATTATCGATAATAAAATGGTAGGCTTCAAGCTTGAAAGTATTTAGAATCCAGGGCGTATATACCATGACGACTATGTTGGTACATATGCAGCAAAACTAAACGAGTAAGCTTAAACGTCCAAATACTAGCAGATGTGTTATTTACTATACTGAGGGCTTTTTTGATCCTATATTTAGCACTGGTTTGGCACCCGAACAGGACATGTTTAATCTAAGAAAACACTGGTTTGCTTTGAACAAGTTCCAGAAAGAACCGGTGTGCTGAATAAATATAATACATAAAAAGAAGAATCAACCTTTTTGTACAAACTATTAAAAAACCTTCTTTACGTCAATCGCATAAATAGTGTTGTTTGTGCGTTGAATCAATAATAATTATGAATATTTTCGCTATTTTGGAAATTGGGTTGTTGAACTTTTTCAAGGTCATATCAAATTACCTAGTATAGTTGTCAACTAAGATAATTTCAGTTTAATTCTTTTGAGAATGTGTCTCAAATGCATATACATAGAAATTCAGTAAAAAAAGAAAAAACACAATTTTCTTAGCTTTTACAAAAGTTCAAATGACCGCCATTTTGAAACGATATAACCGATATTTCTTAAATGAAATACCAGACAACTCCTTCCAGACATTCGACTATTATAAAATTTTAGTTCCCTATAGATTGAAACCTTTTTAACAAAAATCTACAGTCCTCCATAGGTTTTACAAGGGAGAACAATTTGGTCATAAGCTTGAAAGGTAGTCTCTAAAAACATCAACCTCTTGTTTACTTAATGCTCAATAAAATCGTTATTTTGACTGATGCACCTGATGAAAAACTAGAAAAATGAATTATTAACAATAAAAACGAATTAAGAGATGAGAATGGATGATGAGAAGAAATAAAAATAAATAACAAACCAGACAAGGACAAGTTGTTACCTTATAATACAATACCTAGCGTTAATGCTCTAGATATTTCCTATAATAACAACTGTTACAGTAACAGAAAATATTTTTTTATCAGTCATGATAATGTAGAACGATTTGTTGATTCAAATCCATTCCAGTCAACAAAGATTCACCAAGCAGATCCAGTCTGTATAAAAAGTTAATGACTTAGAAAATTGTTTTTAAAAGTATCGTTGTGAAAGTGAAGAATGGTAATGGTAAGGTGCTCTTTAAGATCAAGGTTGTTGCTTAATAGATATGCCAACAAAAGGATCAACTTCTATTTTTGTCTTCAAGAGAATGTATTCAAATCAGATGAATCAACTTAACCGTTATTTCATTTACCTATAAGCTATAATAAGTACACAGTAAGATGTTTCAGAGATTATGTAACATTATGTCAAAAATTGAGTAAAATTATTTGGAAGTAATTCTATTTGTTATCCTATTTTCTCATAATAATCTCAGCTTCATCAACAGGTTTGCTGATGGTAAATCTTTCCTTAACATAATTATAAATAAATTATCAATAAATTCCGCAACAAAATTACGCAAGTAAGTAGGTAGGTACCTACCTACATTTAATGTCCCTTTTTAGTTAATTTCAATACTCATCGATTAATAGAAAAAAATATAATTAGATACAAGGTGGACCACGGGAGCGAGAAGTTGTTAAAATGTTATTACCCTACATATTTGATATACCTATTATAACTATGGATTTTTCTGTCATTTTATTGCCATTTTATACCTTTTGGTTACCATGGAACTGTGGTTCAGTGAACAACGTGCGTTTGTGATTTTTTAATTTTTTTTTTGTAAACACCATCGTAGCACAGCGACAATTTCGAATTTATTTTAATCTTCGACGCGGTAGAGGTCCACTTGCCATTGCCATAAAGCAGTGTATCCGTGAAATCAGCTAAAGAGGGAGAAGTTTAATGGGAACAAGAGAACGACAGAGAGGAAGATCCGAAATCATGCAGGAATTATTAAAAAAAAAAACTAATGTGACGATGAATAATTGTTAAACTATTTTGTTTTGGACAATTTTTAATCTAAAATTTTAATCATGTTTCCTCAATGACGAGGTAAAGAAAAACTGTTGGGAGTAAAATTTTTGGTATGGCTTTAATAATAATAACGTACTGCTTTAAGCACTCCAAAGATTTTGGTCTACTGGACCATGTTCATCAGTGGTAAAAGAACGGCTTAATTGTAAAAGGGTAAAGTGAGGAAAATTGAAACATTAAAAATTTTAAGAAACTCACAGTAAGTGGTGTTAAACGTTTGGAAGGGTGTGTGAAAATTGATCGATCTCAGAATGACAAGGAAACAAGGCGAAAATCAAGAAGACCGATGTCTATACACCAGTCTGTTAAAAGTTAAAAATTAAAACTGGTGAAACAGAAAAAAACCCAAAAAGCTACTCGCGTGTGCATCTAAAGTCAGGAAGACTAAAAATGGCTGGTATAACAAAATAGAGACGACGAAAAACAAAACAAAACGACTAGGACTGTGATACGATAAATCTCAAAAAAAAAAAAAAAAATTAGACGGTGCAGTGAATAAGGAAACAAGTTAACTTTAACATTATTCACTTTACCGTCCAATTTTATTGGGAGATTTATCGTAACAGATTAGTAGGTAGGTCTTTTGACTATAATCCTCCAATAATTTCCAGCCTTTAAGTTATTGTCCTGGTCGTTTTGCTTTGTCCTTCTTCGCCTTCATATTTTTATACCATCCAATTTTTGGTTTCCTAACACGTGAAAACACACGTGTGCACGTTTTTAGCGTTTTTCACTTTTCAATTTTTTAGCCTGATGTAGACATTGGTCCTCTTGATTTTCGCCTTGTTTCCTTGCCTTTATGAGATCGATCAATTTTACACACACCCTTAGGACGTTTAACATTGCTTCCTGTAAGTTACTTATTTTGTAATGTTTCAACTATATATCAACTTTTCATTCTTTTATAGTTAAGCCGTCTTTTACCCCTAAAGATGGTCAAGTAGACCGAAACCGGTAGGGTGCTTAAAGAGGTGCGTTATTAAAGTCATGCAAACAGTTTGACTCCAAATTTTTCCTTTACCTCCTCGTTATTACCAACTATGGATGACTACTGGATGAATTTTAGGAGAATTATGTTTCCTTACCCCACAGTAGTTTTATTAATTAATTAAAAAAATATTTAAAATCCAGAAATCATTTTTACGGTTCCGCGTCATAAAAGAAAAAGGAAAAATCTCTTATACAGGGTTTACCAGCTCGATTTAGACAACGGTAAGGGCCGTGTAGGTCTCGTCAAGACGAAACGTTTTTTTATTTGAAGTTTTTGGATTTGGACCTTCGTTGCGGAAATATGGCCGACTTCCGGTTTTTAGTTTTTTGGCTCCAGTTTCGGCATTTTTAGGTTCTTGCCCAAACTGAAACTAGTTTTGGAAACTCCTTAGCTTCAGTTACAACTTTCACATTGAAGTCAAGGTTCTATCTCTGTTGGATTCAAAATCTTAATTTTTCAATTTAATTCAATTTGAATTGATTCAAAGACTTAAAATTTAAAGTCTTGGGCATGTCGCCATTTTGAATCCAACAGAGATAGAACCTTGACTTCAATATGAAAGTTGTAACTGAAGCTAAGGAGTTTCCAAAACTAGTTTCAGTTTGGGCGAGAACCTAAAAATGCCGAAACTGGAGCCAAAAAACTAAAAACCGGAAGTCGGCCATATTTCCGCAACGAAGGTCCAAATCCAAAAACTTCAAATAAAAAAACGTTTCGTCTTGACGAGACCTACACGGCCCTTACCGTTGTCTAAATCGAGCTGGTACACCCTGTATAATTAATCATTTATTGGTCTCCCATTGGTCGCTTATTTAATTTTTGTTACTACAAGGGATGGAGGTGAAATTTATCACCGTTCCCTATGAAGTGGTCTACAGGGAGGTGACTTTAAACTGGCTCACCATTGAGCAGATCTCCTAAAACATAGGAGATACAGAGTCGGTTTAATTAGAGAAGAGTTGCACAATTTTATGCTTATCAAGAATCTGAAACAAAATTAATGAAACTTCAGTCGTTGCTGAAATATAATGAAAAAACTGAAAATTAGAGTTTTCCTATTTTATTGTTTGAAAAAAAAGAAGAAAATATGTTCATCATTGAATTAGGTTGTAAGAAAAAAAAACATTCACCGAAATGACGTCATATACCGACGTTATTCTAATAAAAATATTTTCTTTTTTCTATAAAAAAAGAATAAAATTATTTTGATTTCCTTAGATTTTTTGTTTAGTTGAAAAGACATGAAAAAACAATATGACGGTTCTAAGAAAAACAAAAGTTTACTATGAAAAATCTGGAATCTGGGATCTAGGTGGCTAGGGAAATTCTTTAATAAATGCCTATTTCTTCAAATAATTCGTTAATTTTCAATAATAAAAAAGATATGAGGAAAAAACAATAATAATTAGTATGGGGAACAAGTGATGAAATTTTATGTTAAGAATACTCTTTTTTCTTGATTCAAGCTTTCGATTCGTTTATTTTGGCCATCATGAGGAATCTATAACATGTTAAGTGAAAATGCGTTTATGGGGTTCTCATGGACGAACTCTCAAAAATTGATAAAATCAAATTTGCTATAGCAAGATATCCAACAGTTGGGCGAAAGTTATCCAGCAGCAGTTTTCAATGACACCTTAAGAATTTAATTCTCTCTTTCATTATGTTAAAATAAATATACAGGGTGTCTCTAAAAGGTACCACCAACGTTCTACCACAGATTCCCGAGGAAAAAATATGTCGATTTAACCGAACTTATCCATGTCCAAAGTTGTACCCTTTTCAAGATACAGCCCTTAAAAGGGGGTCAACTAAATACTCATTTTCCAGAATAAGTCAAAAATGGTTTAAACGAGAAACTTCAAAATTTCACCACCTACTACTATTGTTAAGACCAATAAACTGACGTAGTCTTACAAACATTGACGTACAGGGTGTTCCTATTTTTGATGTCGCGTCTCACGTTTGACCCCAGAACTTTTTTATCCGCACGCCACTGATTAATTTTGTATTTTTTATCTAAAGGTTGAAGTATTACTGAACTTTTTGCGCCCTTATAAAAATTTTGTATCTTGCATGGTTTCCCCGTCATTAATTTTCAATGATACACCCACAATGCTGAAAACGTATTTGAAAAATGTAATTTTTACTTAACATTAAATAAATAATAACACATGCAGAACGTTAACATAAGCTCTCTGGATTAAATGTGTTTAGAAATACCCAGAACAAGCAAATAATTTTATTTCAGAAAGACGACATTGTTCATACCTATTAATAACGTTAGTTGTGTTCACGTACTTTCAACAGATGTTCAAAATGACCACTATTCATCGTCCGTATGCATAAATCTATGCGGCGTAAAAAATTGAAATGCACCCTTTGTATCATTTCCACATCATTTCGGAGAATCACTACTGCGTCTTGAATTCGTCTCCACAGATCCTGTTCTTGATTTACGGGTGTTGAATACACCATTGTTTTTAATGTTCCCCAAAGAAAATAATCCAAGGGGGTTAAGTCAGGGGAGCGTGGTGGCCAGTTAACAGGAGCATCGTTTCCTCTACCAATCCATTTATTTGCATAATGCTCATGTAAATGATTCCTAACTACCAAAGTGAAGTGTGGGGGTGCACCATCATGCATGAACCACATATTTCGGCGAAGCTCTATAGGTATATCATCGAGCAGATCGGATAAAGTATTTCGAAGGTGGTCTAAGTAATGATCACCATTTAATCTGTTTGGCAGTAGAACGGGACCAAGAATAAAATTATCAATGATACCTGCCCACACATTTACTCTAAATTCATGCTGGTGATGCGTTGTTTTAGTTGCGTGTGGATTTTCATCCCCATAAACATGTTCATTGTGAAGGTTTGTCATGCCTCTTCTAGTGAAACAAGCTTCGTCTGTAAACAGAATTTGATTATGAAAGTTAATATTTTGAACTCGTTCTTGTCTAATAAATCGGCAAAAACCTAAACGCAAGTCTGCATCTAAAGGTAGGAGATCTTGTACTAATTGAAGATGGTACGGATGTAAAAGTTGTTCTTTTAACACTCTATATGAACAACATCTTTACATACTCCTACTGCTCTGCCCAAACGTCTCGTGCTCGTTGTCGGATCTTCGTCCACTCTGTTCAGAATTGCTGCTTCAACATTAGGAGTTCTTGCGTACGTTGACGCCCATAATTAGCTGTAACAGCAACAAACCTTCCAGTTTCGCGAAGGCGCCTTTCAACTGCGCCAAAAGTCTGACGATGTGGTACACGACGGTTAGGAAAATTTTCAGAGTACAACCTAACGCATTCGTGTCCATTTCCTTCACAATATCCATATACTAAGAGCATGTCGGTATACTCTTCGTTAAGGAGGCCGCACACGGGCAACTTTTTACCAGCAACTTTTTAATCAGTTAAATAGAACACACTGTTGTTTACGAAAACCCGCACACAGGCGATTATTTAGTTGCGCCAACTAAAAAATTGCGATCTGCCCTATTCGGCGGGCGACGCAACTGTTGCCGATAGAAATAGAACGAACGTGTTCGGACACGACCACGCACACGAGCAATTTAAAAGTTGCTCTTTGCAGCCCCCAGCCTATACGTTTATTAACCTGGTACTGGTTAGGGCATCATCATCGATTTGAGTTTAATATAGAGGCCTTCATTGAGGAAATAAAAAAACGCCCGGCATTGCATAATACAAAATTGAAGGAGTACTCCGACAGAAATTAAAAAAAAAGCATTGTGGGCTGAACTGAACAGTTTATGCAATTGTCCATCACACACATGCAGTTTTCTGCTAATCATTGGATGTACCCAATATTTTCTCTGCAGTTTTTTCCTTAGAAGCAGGGCACAAACGCACACAGTTTCGACGAAATCCATTTTGAAAATTCACGGACAACCAACTATCTCGTTGCCTGTGTGCGCTTTGTAGAGCTACGGGCAACTTTCTGGCGAGTAGATTATTTAATCACAGAGATTAATAAGTTGCCCGTGTGCGGGGGCCCTTAGAGTATTGCATAGCTATAATTACAACAAGCAATAAATTAATTAGTTACTCTAAGCACAAAGTTATTGTTTAATTTATCTAATGGTGTAAACACTGACAATGACAAGTTTTTTAATAACGTATCTATGGATACGGTCGATTTATCTGAACTGAGTTTAATTGGGAGAATGTAATAAAGATATCAATCGCATAAAACCAAAAGGTAAACAAATATTCAAATTAGATTGCGTACAATGATAAGCAGAATCAAACAACCGATAAGACTTATCCTGATATTTAAAGTCATCTTTGTGAAATAAAATTTAATTAATTTTAAGTACCTAAAAATTACATTTTTCAAATACGTTTTCAGCATTGTGGGTGTATCATTGAAAATTAATGACGGGGAAACCATGCAAGATACAAAATTTTTATAAGGGCGCAAAAAGTTCAGTAATACTTCAACCTTTAGATAAAAAATACAAAATTAATCAGTGGCGTGCGGATAAAAAAGTTCTGGGGTCAAACGTGAGACGCGACATCAAAAATAGGAACATACGTCAAAGCTAGGTCAAAAATACGTCAAAAATAGGTACGTCAATGTTTGTAAGACTACGTCAGGTTATTGGTCTTAACAATAGTAGTAGGTGGTGAAATTTTGAAGTTTCTCGTTTAAACCATTTTTGACTTATTCTGGAAAATGAGTATTTAGTTGACCCCCTTTTAAGGGCTGTATCTTGAAAAGGGTACAACTTTGGACATGGATAAGTTCGGTTAAATCGGCATATTTTTTCCTCGGGAATCTGTGGTAGAACGTTGGTGGTACCTTTTAGAGACACCCCTATTTTTTTTTTTTTTTTTGAATATTCGCAATATTTGCTTGATTGTCAGATAACGACATCTAGCGTTTGCGGTGATAATAAAATGAAAATTGGTAAAATGCAATCGATGGAGGTAGGAAAAATCTTTGTAATGAGACTAATCGTGTTAAATTCCGTTGAGGTTAACCGGAAAAATCGAATTTGAATAAACAAAGATTTGCAAAATAAAAAAAATCGAGGTTATTCAAGCATTACACTGATGGCATTTTGGATATACTCTAATTTTGTAAAATGGTGAGAATATTACAAATTTTTAATTGGTCAGGGCTGTAACGTCCCCTAGCGGTCATATTAGAAGCTTAAAACTATTTTGCAACTATCTTTTAAGGCCACTTCCCTTCAAAAAATTTTTTTGCTGATGAGGCTAAACGACCCTTAATTTCTGAGATATTCCCGGTGACCATTCTTGATGACTCACCGGGTAGGTACTTAGAGTTGAAATACCGAAAAGATCAGTGCTGAGAAAGAATGAAAGAGATATTCATAGGTATATTTCATAGAACATATAGAACAACTACCAGCAGTTAAATTTTGTTAAAAACTGACCCAAATAATAGTTGTTATGAAATTAACAAAAAAACATATTACATAAAATATTCTAACACACACATTTGGTGTCCTAATTTTTTTTTCAAATTATTATTATACATGCAGGTATACCGTTTGCATATTAAGAACTTTTGAAACCTTATTCCTTGTTGCGTGATATTACATCTGAGTCATATTTGTGATATTTTTTAAATAAAGCTTTATGTAGATGTACCTAAGATACGAGGAGATAATTGAGAGACAATACTAGTTTGTCTTATCGACCTAGTAAGTAAAGTTTACTAAATGCAGTGAGCCGTTAAACAATGTAGAAATTTATACAAACGGTTTCGTTCCAATTTATGTAAGTAAGGCTATTTACTCAAAGGTATATGCATTATGGTCATTTCGTTCTCTCATTTGGCATTAAACGATTTGACATTTAGAGATCGAGCCCAAATATAACTACAACAGTTTTCAATAATAGGTAGGTACCTATTGGGTAGTAGGAGTAGAGCAGGTAACGAGCATCTATACGGTAGGATAATAATAATAATTATTATTCTTACACAAAGGGAATATCAATTCAATAATATGAATGGTGAATACACTTACAATTATAGATAAAAATTAGAAAGTAAATGATACATAATTTCAAGTAAGTAATCATGCAGACTAGCAGTAAAACCTATTGTGTTGTTTGTGATAGGGGCTCCATAAAAATGCTGTGTAGTTTTACTTTCTAAAGGTTAAAAAAGGTGAATTGATTTTTGATATATGTATATCAATTTCGAACAGTAGTAATTATATTTAAATAAATTATAGTGAATGTGAAAGTAGAAGAAACTTTTATGACATAGTTATCAGGATTTGAATAAGGTTATCAGAATGAAATATCACATAACTGCAGGAATTATAATTTAATCCTTTTTTATACAATAAATAATATATTATGAGGATTAAAAATTACATTCCTTTCTACTTGAGTATGTGGCTAAATTTGGGTAGGTATATACAAGGTGATTTATTGGTACCTAAGTAGATACACAGAAATCAAATAATTTTTTTTCCGAAAAAGGGTTTAACCGAGATACGCAGGGTGTTGAAGTCCTCAGTCGGCCAAAAGCGGCGTTTCTCAATTGGGCGAAATTATCTGAGTGACCCTTCGTCACGACGGGGGTCCTTATAATCCGGGAGCTCAATTGGACGAAGGAATTTCTAAATATTGTTGAGTTATTTGCATGCTCTTGTATCGCTACGTTGCCAGATTTTACAGAATTTCCGATTTTCTACATTAAATAAAATTGAGAAAAATAAATAAATAATATTAATACTTGATGAATTATTTTTTTAAGTTCTATCAAATACATCATCAAGCCCTTAGTGCATTTACAATTATTATTTTATACTAAGTATACCTACAGCAGAAACATGAAACATCAATAGAAAAGTAATATACAGGGTGTTGATTTTCAAAGCGGGCCATAGGGGATTAGCATTGCGAAAGTGGTTTTTGAGGATTCCTGCTCGCCGTTTAAACTGACAGAAATGGTTTTGGTATCAAAATGAAGCTAAAATTATTGCGCATAACGCTTGACATCAGAAATTAATTTAATTTCACGTTGTTTTGTAAAATTCTTCAGTAAAAATTCAAGTAATTGTCAATGTTTAATCACAAAATAGCATGCCTTGCCTAAATAATAATGACGTTTCTACGTTTTGACAATCCAATAATAAAACTTTATAAGTCAGTAGGTAATAATAAAGTCTGGTTCTATTTAACCCTCCTGTAACTGGCTACACTGTAGTAGGTTTCCACCATAAAGAAAGACTCTTTCTTGGTTTGTGTAATCCATTTTTAAATAGAACCAGACTTTATTATTACCTACTGACTTGTAAAGTTTTATTATTGGATTGTCGAAACGTAGAAACGTCATTATTGTTTAGGCAAGGCATGCTATTTTGTGATTAAACATTAACAATTACTTGAATTTTTACTGAAGAATTTTACAAAACAACGTGAAATTAAATTAATTTCTGATGTCAAGCGTTATGCGCAATAATTTTAGCTTCATTTTGATACCAAAACCATTTCTGTCGGTTTAAACGGCGAGCAGGAATCCTCAAAAACCACTTTCGCAATGCTAATACCCTATGGCCCGCTTTGAAAATCAACACCCTGTATAATGATTAATGAATATGGCGATACACATTATAATTATTAATTATAGTGGTATTTATTTTTTTTTTCCGCACTAAAACTCACCGGTAAGCCAGGTCTTTGATCAGGGTAGGTTTTTAAAAAATATTTTTATTCACCTGACCAAAGACCTGACTTACCGATGACGCTAAAGTGCAACATATCCATAGGTAGGTACGTACCTACTGCCTACTCGACTTCAATTATTAATAATAAATTGATTAGGTATACCTATCCGATCTACTAAAAGCACCACTAAATAAATCTGGCAACACTGATATATATATGGGCAAGGCCGCACATGTATTTCTTGTCTGTCCAGTTATCTCTTATAATCCCCTAGTTTCTCGTTTGTCGCCCAATTGACCCCTGGGATTAGTGAATAACAAAATACTCCGCCCAATTCGGTATCGCCCGCCAAAAGATATAGTAATAAAAGTGCGCAGTAAGTTTACAATCCAGGTAGGCAGACCTTATACACAATAGAATGCCCTTCTCATTGGTTTACCGGAATGAGGGTAGCCTATACATAAAGGCACTATTACAGGTGTGACTACTTGGACCTTAAAAGTTAGTGCGCAGTTTTATTTCTATATCTGTTCCTTTATCTGTTCCTTCGTTGGCCGACTGAGGGCGAATGATTCAGAATTTTTATGTACAAGTTTTCTATTTAATAACCCGTGTTTTGTATGGTTAGTGACGTAGAATTCGGGGTTACAGGACACCTTCTGTCTCATAAAAATGTTTTGAGCTTAAAAAAAATTTCTGGCTGCAAGACTAAATTGCTTTAGGTACATCTAAAAGTATTGCCTACTTATGAAATTTGGATAGGAAGTTCCTTTTTAGAGAAAAATGATTATTGTCTCCAACAGTTTTTTGGTAATTTTTTATTTTTATTATTTATTATTTATATTAAAAAAAAAATTGAATCCGATAGTTTATTTTCGAGTTACAGAGTCCCCTGAATAACTCAGTCTGCTACAGTATCTGGATCAAATAGGTACTTCATGATTCAAGTTTTTTTCCACAAAACAGAGGAATTACATTACCGAGGAGCTGAAAATGTTCAAAATTGATAAAAAAAACCTAAATCTGAAATAAATGTGAAGTCTGGCAATCGTGTAAGCTCATTTCAATTATAAAATATTGAAAAAAATTTAAAAAAATTTAAAGACCTCAATTGCCATAGTAATAATGAATATAATGAAAATGAATTCAATCCGAACTTATTCACAATCATGTTAAACGCAAGGTTGACACTTTTTTACAAAAAATGGTCATATAGGTATGAAAAAATGAACTCAGAGCACTGCGGTAAGAAAATTTACTATACCCTTAAAAACAGCATGCTTCCAGTACGCGAGTTACTGATCACTCTGTAGATAAGTCACTATCACTTATTATGAAATTGATATTTTTTCTTTTATTCCCTACTCTTTTGTGAATTTGCTTTTAGGCCTTATATTTTCAATCTTTCTATTTATTGTGACTTATTTTTTTAAACGTTTGGAGATAAATGCAATCAAACCAGGGTTTATTAATCTCCAGTGGGTACTGAGGAAAAGTTAGGAGTCAAAAGATCTGAGAAATGGTAATAATAAGATAAATAATTAATAAAAAAAAATAAAAAAATACCAAAAATCGTGGAAACAATAGTAAATTTTTCTCTAAAATGGTACGACCTATCCAAATTTTATAAATATGTCTTTTATATACTTAGCAATTTCGTCTGGAAAAAAATAAATAAATAAAAAACGCCTCAATATTCTTTATAGGTATTACCTATTAATATACAAAAAGTGTCATTATGTGACCCCAGATTCAACGCCGCTGGGTATTATACTTTGTATTTACCAAAAATTCTTCCAAATACCTACTTACTTATTATTCAATTCAAAAAATTCAAAAAAATTCAACAACAGTTCCGCAGATTGACGCTCAAATACAATTGCGGCACAATCCAAATGTGAACGGCAAAATTTAATTGTGTAATTTGAACTTTAAATCATTAGGTAGCGCTCTAAAGGATATTATGTCAAATACATCTAGGTATCATTCACGAAAAAAGATAGATGTCAAATTAATTTATTTATTGACGGTATTGAACAAAGACTGACTTACCATGATACAGCTGAAATTTCCATGACAACAAAAATGCGTTCTCAGTTAAGAATATAATAAAATAAAAATCAAAAATAGAACTTTCTTCATATTTTAGCTTCATCTACGCTACAACCCCTTCAATTTATGTGTAACTAGGTATTAAAATCCTCTTGTATATGTAACTTTCAATAAGAATGCCATCAAGTTGCATTTTTAATATAGGTATAGGTATGTACCTTATATCTGCAATTTTATTGTTCAATTTTTGCGCTTAAGTGCTTGATTAAAGTGAACCTGACTAGGTTAGAGACACAAGCAAATAATATAATTAAGGATAAAAAACATTTTTGAACATGTTAATAAAACGAATAACATTGCCGCATAAAAAGGATGCGAGAACGACAAATGATCTGCTAGTTGACAAAGAGACTTCAACGCTCGCAAACGACAGAAACCTCGATCTTTAACTTTGGTAGTTATATTATGTATATCTACTTTTGATTCCGGTATCGTTGATATTGTTGATTCCGGTAAACAAATTTATTTATTTATAGTAGGTAAGTGATATAAAAGAGAATCAATTCGGTATGATATGATTGTTTATTACTTTCATATAAACTAATAAGCGTGAAGTTCATATTTCGATTTTCGAGGTACTGAGAATACTGACCATACCTGACATTGCTTAACTTCTGTAATCTGATAAGGACCGTATGTTTACGTGGTTACCAAAACTTTTTAACATTTAAATGACATTTATATCTTGCTTCAGTATTTCATAATTTTTCTACCTCAATAGGAGAAACCATATCCATAAAAATGGATACTGGTTATTTTACGAGTTAGATATCACAACATACATTGGAACATTAATTTGACAAATAATTTGCTTGAATTTTTTCGTGCTTAACGGTTCAGAAATTAAATTAAAAACACCTTGATTCATATCTAGGAGCAAGGTTTTAAATAATTCTCAAGACACCAAAACATTCACTTACTGGTTTTTTACTTTATGCAAATCACGGTCTCCAGTTAGTCGAGTTCCATGTGTACAAAAATTTTGTTGTATTTTTGTGGATTAACATAAAATATGCATACTTACTTAATGCAGATATCACAATAAGAGTGACGTAAATCTTTAAAAATTATTGTCATGGCACTCCAATGAAATAAGAAACTGTCTGACCTAAACTTCTGATTCGTATTTTTAGGTAAGAATGCAGGGAAAATGAATAGTCTTACATCAGTGGGTATAGTAAAGGCTCATTAAGTTAACGAGCAGATTTCTAGGGTCGTTTCTAGAAAAGGTATCAACTCATAGGTGGTAAATAAAGGCAATTGAGTGATTCTTGGCCTAATAGGGATTATAAAATGTTGATAAAAGATATTAAAGAGATATTAAAGCAAAATTTCATTGACCTATTTATATGTGCATGGGAAACAAATAAAAATTTACCAAAAAGTGTATTTTTTGGAACAATGAAGGGACTTCGTATTCCGTTTTTATAAATTATCAAAATTGGGTCCCTGCTTTATAATATTATTTACAAATGCACATTTATTAATTAACGCCTTTGTATGAACATAAATTATCTTTTGTTTTAAACTGTAAAGCAACTAACCAAACTTCCCAAGCCTGTCATCTTCAAGCCTTTACATTTTCGTAAACTCGTTACTTCGATGTAAGTATCTAATGTAACCCAATTAACGAAAACATGAGTAACATGATGCTGAAATTCATCATCGAAACAATGAATTAATTATTATTACGTATAGTCTGAATTATTTGATATGACATAACAAATACGAACAATTAATTAATTATTCTTACCTTAGAGTCCCACGAACTCCTTCTGTGATTCCTGTGATCCATTGAAATAGTCATGCTCTCAAAATTTGAATAACATGAAGATGCTAATAATGGTTACTGTCACACATGGATGGAAAACTAAACAGTCAATTACAGGCTTATCACGAATCACGATAGTGTTTTTTTGTTGTAACAGTAAAGTCCTAGTTTTACGACTCTCATGTAGGCATATATGAGTACACGATATTCACTTGAGAGCGGTAAGTGTCTTCGTCGATTGAAGAAATGGTTTAAAAGATGATCGCCTTCGAGGATCGCATGACTTCACTGAAGATACTGATGTATTCTTGCATTTGTTTCTCACATCTTGTTAGGTGATTAATGATAGTTTTCACTTCTGCTTCATCGAAGTCCTGATGACTTTCTCCTGCAAAACAGATGATTGGATATTCAGATATGAGTGGAATTATATAGAAGAATATGTGTATAGTAAAAGGCTAAGATGTAGGGTATTGATTGAAACAAAGGGTATTGCAACAATTGAGGATCGATATCACACGCTTTTTGTTTTACATCAAAAAGTTCGTTCACAGGATCGCTTTTAATTGAAAATTCGTGCTATATTGTTGCATGATAATGATTGCCTCTTAATCGCGAGGCTTAGGTACATTCTTACGCGACTTTCACGGATGTTATTTTGTAGAAATTTCAAATTTGTGGTTTTTTATACATAGCTGCGTAGTAGGCAATTATTGCCACTTAGAAATTATAGATTTATATTCAGCGAAACTGCTGAGAATATTGCGGTAATGAATTAAGTTGGCATTGCGTTCACCACAAACAATACTGTTAATAAAAAACCGACTTGTATTTGTTTATTTATTTCAATAAAACAGAAATATTTCAATAATTAATATATTTTAACTCAATGAAAAATTATACAATGTGTTGCATAGAAAAGGTAGGGAATCTTCCGTTCTTCACAAGTCAATAAGTTAAAATTAGAAGGGTGTTGATTTTCAAAGCGCATTGCGAAAGTGGATTTTTAAGGATTTCTGCTCACCGTTTAAATTGAGAAATGGTTTTGGTATCAAAATGAAGCTAAAATTATTACGCATAGCGCTTGATATCAAAAATTTATTTCGTTTCTACCTTTTGACAATCTAATAATGCAAATTATTAGACGAATACAATATTAATAATCCTTCATTGAGCTGGCGATAAATCGCTCAAGAGTTGAGTATGGATCACACCAGAGTATTTCGCTTTTTAAAAACGCACGGCTAAAAAGCCTACAAAACCCGATGTTATCAGGAATTATTGAACTTCGACGAAGAAAATCGACAACTTTTTTGTGAGGATATGTAGAATCGTGCTAACGAGGATAGACATTTTTTGTCCTGGATCTGCTGTACCGACGAATGTTCATTATTCACATTGAATAACAAGTCAAATCTACTGAAAAGCCACAGTTCCATATTACCACCAGAGCCCAGTACCCCAAGAAAGTTATTATTTAGGCAGGCATTTAAAATGACAGAATCGTATGACAATTTAAGATTGAAGGCAATTAGAATTCAAATTCATATTTGCAACTTTTAATCGACAAGGCCGTCTAGTGGAAGAAATCGCCGGAGACAAACGGAAAATCTGGCTTCAACAGGACGGACGCCCGACGCATTATGGCAATGGTCTAAAACCATCTCAATGCGTCTTTTCCAAATTACTGGATTGGAAAAAAGCGCGGTGGCGTCATTAATTGGCCGGCTCTTGGTTCCTCGCGATTTCTTTCCGTGGGGCTATCTTAAAAGCAAAAACATTGATTACCTTACGGATGGAGTTTTTGCTGAGTGTGCCTCTAGTACTAACAGAATGTTGGATAATACCAAAAATTATTTCTATAGATAATAGATCAGGTTATTGTAGGTATTAGAGTTTTTTTGTAGTTTTTTTAGTTTTTTTTTGTTCAAATAGTAGAAGTGTCATATTACAAGGACTTGAAAAAAAACTTTTTTTGATTCAAATCCATATATCATCCCCTCCCCCCGTCAACCAACGTATACGTAGAATTAAATCTGAGACAAATTCTCATATCTCTAGGTCACAATCCATCTCTCCAACCCTCCCAGCTCCCGGGGCCTCACCACGACTCCCGCTTAACATATCACTTGAAGCAATATCCCGCTACCCAAATTTTAAAGCTATCTATACAGACGAATTTAAGTCCGATGCATGACAAAGTCTCTTGTTCTGTAATTTGTAATTACCTATTCTAGCCAACTGGCTGTAGGCCTAACCTAGTCTATTCTGCCATTCTCAGCCGCGAGTCCTACGCCGCATCCTTCCTTCTTGCTATTGAATATGTTATCTCCACCCCCAAGCATGTGCTTTTCAAACTATCAATCTTATCTTCCCAAAAACCCCTTTTTTAGTCAGATTAAATTTAAACTTAGTGAATGCCCAAATAGAATCGTTCTTTTATACACCCGCTCCCATGTTGGCTCGAAGGTAATGGGACAGCAGGTAAAAGGGCAGCAGCCTCATCCAGGTCTCCCCGCAACTCATAAGCTTGCAATAGCACCAAAAGTTTCCAAATCAGGCGAGAAAATTAGAACCTCAACCAATATTTTCTCAAATCTCTTATGCCCTTCTCTGTGCCAACCAGCATCCCTCTCCTTACCAATAGAAGCGAACAGATTAAGCTGAATTGAATCCGACTTGCCCACAGCAGACTTAGGTACACTGTTCACCACATCTTTAGCTCATGCCCGACTCTACAGCAATCAAGATCCAAACATTTAAGACATAATCGAACTCTCCAGTGTCATCCTGGCCGAATCAAACCAATTTGTTTGCAAGTTTCAACCTTGCAACCAATTTGATCATATATTTCTTTTACTAAAAGAAACTGGTTTCTACGATACGATCTAGAACGTAAATAAGCTGCTAATAACCCTCAGCGATTGAAAAAAAGCAATTTGTTTGAATTATTTTGTCCATATTATTAAAAAATAACGTTAAATAAAGCAATGTTTATAATGCTATGATAATTATTTCCTAAGGCCAGCTTTGAAAATCAATACACTGCTGTGTAATGGAGAGAGCAATTCTTGACAACAATTTAAGATTTCCTGGATCTAACATCCATGCAGATAATTTTGCTTAAAACAATAATTTATCTTATTTTTGGTTAATTTCTTAATTTTTTATAAGAAGTATGATGAGAAACATACATACGACTTTATTTTTTATGAAACACTCTAAACGTCTTTCATTACTAAAATTATAAAAATCCCCGAGAGCAATGCAAAGATCTTAAAACTGTTTTACATCTACTAATTTTTTTTTGTAAGATTATTCTTCCTTACCTTTTAAACAAAACATTTAACAGCCTCGCTGATAAATCATAATTGCTAAATCTAGAAATTGTTAAACGCAAAGCTAGAAATGTCATTTACCTCCGACCGGTTCTTTCTTAAAAAAAAAACACAAAGAAAATAATGTTTTCCTTTTACAGATTCTGAATTAATTATTAGTCAACACGGAATCGAATTCTTGATTTAAATAAACATGTAGGTAATATTTTCATGCAGCGACATTTGAAATTTATAACGAAGTAAGAAGAACACAAGAGCTGGGTTTGTCCAAAGAACAGACTAGTGGTTTACGAGTGCAAAAAATAGTAAGGAAATGAAACAAAAAGTGTGTTCAAGGTTAAGAATTTAGATTATAGGACCTGTACTGCACCTAATCTGAATTAAATTAAGAAACAAAGAGTAATAAATAAATTTATTACGCATGAAGAATAAATTATATCATAAAAGGTTATTAACTCTAAAATTTATTATAACATTGTTCTTACTGAACCATAAAAAGATCGTGGTAACCAACGAAAGTATTATGTGCTAAAAATAGGTAGGTAGGTATTGGTAGCATTTTTATAATTAGTATTTTCAAGTGTCTTGCCAGAGCAATTTAATTACTGTGTGTTAGTATTTATCTAAATTATAATCACTTTCATTATAAGTCTTTAAACAGTAAAGTTTCTCTGAGAGTTACACAAAACGCTATATAAAACACTATAATTTGAGATTCTTTGCTTGCATAACATGATACTTTTAGCAGAAATTCAACCATTAGAACCATTGTCGATACTCGCGATCAATATTTTGTAGGTAATTCATTAATAGCACTTTCTCGAAAGAGTAAGTCTTTATCTTTGGGTCTTCAAATGAATAAAAGAGGTAATAGAGACCTCGGAGTAGACAACAATATATTACTGCACAAAATTAGGGGAACAACTTTTGGAGTTCCCTCACCGACAAAAATTTTTACATGAATCAAGCGACAAGGGTATTCTCAAAGTTCTCCAACAGCCAGGTTTGTGTATGTCTGTATTACGAGGTGACGTGACTTGGAATGCACCAGTGTGCTACTTCGCACGAATTGAAATTTACCAATTGAAATTTTGAACTTACCCTGTAACCTCCAAAAGTTCAATATCACCCTTTAACTGGCTTGAATGATTGATTCAAATATCCTGCAGACTCTCTGTGTGAATTGTGGTAATTTTATTGCTAAGTAAAAGAGTTGATCTACCTTCAACCTTCAACCATGCGAAAATAAAAAATTGGAAACATTCTGAAAGGTACAATGGTCTGATAACTGTGCTGTGAAAATCAGCAAAAGTAGAGTTTTCGGTTACAATTATAAGACAATGATGTACCTAAGAAATTGTTGCAAAATTGTAAAACAGTGTAACTTAATCATTTTAGACCATCGCAGGTGTAAGCTAACCCGTTTTCATGCAAAAACTCTTTACCATTCTTGCAGGAGGAGGTAAAAAGAGGTTGCAGAGGATTTGATAGGGGGGCTAGAGCTCAAAGAATGGAGTCAATGAATACCTACCAGACTCTAAATGAACTCGAATGTACCAGATAAAATGTTTAAGTACCGCCTAATGCTCAAAAAGAAGTGGTAAAAATAACCTCTTGCCAGATGAAGAGGTTGCAAACACTTTGGAAACGTTTTGAACAATTTACAATTGGGTGTTCATCTTTGAATCATCAACACATCTTTGAAAATCTTGTGGTCAATTTTTCAGGAGTTCAAAGAAACAATTGTTTCTTCACAATGAATGAGGATTTCGGCAAACATTTTGTCCAGAGAGTCTGCAGGGAGTTTGAATCAATCATTGAAGCCTGTTTCGAGGTGATTGAACTTTTGGTGGTTACAGGATACGCTCAAAATTACAATTGAAAATCGTACGAAGTAGATTTGGTACATGGGTGCATTCTAAGTCACGTCACCTCGTAATGCAGACATACACAAACTTGGGTGTTGGAGAACTTTGAGAACATCCTTGGCGCTGGCTTGATCCATGCAAAATTTTGGAAAAATCTAATAAATCTATTGATCGGTTTGTCGGCGAGGTAATTCCAAAAAGTGTTTCCCTCATTTTGTGCAGTTATATGAATCGATTGTCAGGGTGTCAGAGAAGCACTGGGCTCATACAGGATTAACCCCTACTGATCCATGAATGTACCGATGAGTTGGACAGGCTGGTTAACAAGACAACGGTGGAATTTATAAGAAAAAAACTCTGCATATTCAGAAATACAGGAAAACGAATCTAGGAATCAGGGAAAACTTTTGTGAACAGGAGTCTAAAAAAATTCCTCCTTTTCGAGGCTATTAAGGATGCGACCAGGCTGCAGAGAGACCAGATTATTCCTAGTCGATTTGGACAGGAACTTACTGACCAGCAGGATCAACATCAAACTTAACCGGAGGAAGCTGGGGGACCCAGTCTGTGCCAAATATGAAAGAAACGAGGAGGTGACGAGGAGGTGACGAGGAGGACTCCACTTACCCTCAGACCCGATATCTTTGGGTCAAAAACTCTACAAGACGAAGAAAAGGAACTCCTTCTCATGAAAACCTTCCGTAATTATGAAAAAGTCGGGAAGATTTGAGTTGGGTGGCGTATGGCGAGGGAATGGCGAAAAGGACTAGTGTGGCCTAGTTGCTTGTTGCTTGGGGTACCTGCTTCTTTCCACCATACTCATAGCATATCATTACTCAAAATACTCTCAAAGCTCTGGCAATATTTGATACAATTGAAATAAAACCTATGCCTACTGAAAACAGAAACAGAGACTTCAGGGTTGTTTTCAGTCATTAAGAAAAACAAGGGTCTCCTCGTTCTAGAGAAGAGATATGGCATTTCCCTTGTCTGAGTTTCCAATGACGTCTTCATAATAAGGTCGTACTAAGGTTATTATAGAAATAGAGCATTAATAAAAAACTTTTGTGGTAATAAGAATAATAATTGCACACCGCTGCTGTAAAATGGTAACCGTGTTAAACATAATGACAATAATTAAGCTATCATGACAGTACTAAAAAGACTGCTAGAATATTTTGCAATACCATACAAGAAATTAATTTATGATCATTAGGAAGGTTGTTCAAAACATTATTATTATGCAGCTCTTGAGCAATTTTTTTTTGCACTTCTCTTGAATTTTAGCTATATGGTAATGTAACCCTGGGCCACAATAATATTGAGAACGAAAAAACTGTTTTACGCGCTAGTTGCCCAAATAATTTTAAACAATTTAAAACTAAAGACTGTTACAAACGATGCGTACATAAAGTAGGCATAAATTAAATTTAAAGACTATTTTTATATCTAAGTAGCTTGAATTATATCTTCTGAAATGTTACAGACTTACTTGTAATGATAATGATAAGTAATTAACTTATGACCTCATAAATGTTTTTGTTAATGGAACCGTACACTTTTTTAATGCCATAGACGTGGAGAAAGTAACATAATCATCGCTCACGATGAAATTGTCTGACAGTTACATCAAAAATATTACACTGAAATTATGGGCGTTGTCTCCTCTTTTCGGCATATTTGTTCCAATTACCAATATACCCATTGAGAAAATAATATAACAGTTCCACTCCTGTCAAATTAGCGAAAATAAAGGCCAAGCAAGAGAGTATCAGTTAAAAATGAATCGAATTGGATAATAAAATTGGATATTTTTGTTTCCATTTTAGACGTTCAAAACACACGGCCTTTAAAAGCTGATGATGAATATTTCAAGGCTTCGAAACAATAGAGCAATTTCTGGAAGTTGATGCGAAATAGTTCGGCAGTCTTTGATAAGACATGTTCTTAGCTGAAATATTCTCACAGCCAATAAAGAGTACAAAATAGTAAACTACAAAATTTGCTACATTTCTTGAGTAAATACCTACCAATTTTATGTTTTAATTAGCAATAATTGCAAAAATCTATGACGAAAAGGTTATTGTTCTTGCGAGAATTCTTATACATTCACCGATTATGGAGAGCGGAACTAATTTCAATGTGGAAGTGGAAGCAGGAAAAACCATTCTGATCTCAACATTCTTTAATATGAAATAAGAAGACTAAGTACCAACTACAGGACAAGTGTTTGCTTCAAGACGATCCTACTATTATAAACTTATAAGTAGGTACACTGCAGGTGAATCAATTTACATTATAAGTATAAGATAGTATATATAAGAAGTTCCACCTGCAGCTGTTGCGAAATGCTTTTAGATCAAGGTTTCACTCTCAGCTCAGAAGAATGAAATGAAGTATAGGCTGATTTCGTTCTTCAAGATCATTAAAAAAAGAAACTGATCAGTCGTACCTACCTATTTATTATTCATCTGTGAATTCATTGTTAATTTTCAGATTCACAATGGTTCGCCGATAGATGAAGAGAAATTTCTCGGTTTCGTATAAAAATAAGTGCCTTAGGTAAGTAATAATTATAGAAACATGTAGCTACATTGAAGCTCTGTGGTTTAAGGCAAACCCAGCGTTATAATTAATGCATTTCTATTCTGTCTTATAAAGCTATCCTTGGACTGTTATACAGGGTGGACCTAGCAGTTTCTCAATACACTTACTCGGGAAAGCTTTCTTTTCAGGGTAGAGCAGGGTGGTGAAATTTTGAAAAAAAGAATGTTATTTTCAATATTGGCAAAACAACTGCGTAAAAAATTGTAAATTTGGAACACCGTTTGAGCTAAGAATCTTTAATGATTTACGTTTTATGGTGATAATGTACGAAAACCATTGGGGGAGATATTTCATTTTCTACTATACTGTATCGATAGTATAGAGAGATAGTAGAAAATTGATCAGGTAAAGTTGGACCATTTACAATAATTGATTTAAACATACAGGGTGATTCATGAGTGACCTTACATAGACCAATGGTGATAAGCGGACTTCAAGGCGGGTCGAAAACCACAAAAGAATTTTTTTTTGTGTGATTGGTTAAGAAGTTACAGGGTGTTTTATGTCTCAGGTACAAAACTTTGATAGGCGATATTTCTGAAACGGCTGGAGATATTTTGTAGAAATTTACTAGGAATGGTGCATTCCGGAAACTCATCAAAACCCCATTCTGAGTTAATTAAAAATCCAGGACCGGACTTGAAAATTTTTGCCCCCATGGTCTTTGTTGAAAAAGTTCATTTTCTGACCGTGCTATTGAAAAACTGTTATCGAATTTGAAAAGATAAGAAAAAACTCTATAGAAATCATTCCTCAATTTGAACGGCACACCCAAACCGTCTCGAAAAAAAAAATGTCAAAGTAAAACTTCTCAGTAAATTATCGTTTTCGAGCAGACATATTTTACTTAATGTTCGTCTGAATTCCTTAAAATTTATTTTTTGACTTGTTTCTGTGGGAAAAATGTCAGTGTAAATTAAATGTTATCAATATTAATGTTATAAAGGGTTCTCAAAATGTCCTTTACCAACTTCAATACATTTCCTGCAGCGTTTCCATAAATTGTGGTTTGCTTTTTGAATTATTTGCCTGTTGTTTCTAATTTCATCAGCAACTACCAGTATTCGCGTCCTGAGCTCCTCTCTGGTACTTACTTCCGTTTTTTAGACTTCCTGCTTCATATGGCCCCATATGTAATAGTCTAAAACAGTGAGGTTGGGGGACCTAGGTGGTCAGGAATGAGGGCCGCCGCGCCCGAACCAACGATTGGGGTACTCATTGTGGAGATGCTCTCTAACTTGTCGAGAAAAATGCGGTGGTGCCCCATCTTGCTGGAAGGAAAGAGCACGCCTGTTCACGTTCGCCTCTGCAAGCAAGCCGGGCAAAATGACTTGTAGGAAAAGTAAATAAATTTCCCCCGTGAGCCGCCCAGCATAAAATGGGGTCCTATTAGGGTATCATTTGCAATGCCATACTGCACATTTATAGAAAATCTTTTGCGAGTTCTTCTGAACAACAGAGCGCGGATTTTCATATGCCCATAGGTGGGAGTTTTTTTTATTCGTTACACCATTCCGCGTGAACTGAGCTTCGATCAGTACACAAAATTCTACGCAGTCCATTCAATGGAACTTCATTGAATGGTTGAAGCCTCTGTACGCTTTGTACGTGACAGGGATGGCATCCGCTCTTCTTTTTTTCAAAGTTCGCCATACTCTTGATTGAGAAATGCTCAGTGCTTGCCCAATTCTTCGCGTACTTGTACTTGGATTTACTGCCACCATCTCCACGATGTTTTGATGGCTCAGATTTTCCAATTGAGGTTCAGCATTCCTTTGAACTCAGGGAAATATGCCGTGGTTTCGAGAAAATTGGAAAACAGACGCGAAACGTTACATGGGCCGGTGTTCTTCGATTGTGATCTTCTATGGTATTCTCTCGCAGCTGCTCTTGAATTTCACATTGCAGAAACCATACACAAACATAATGTCTGGTATTCGTTATTAGTGAAATGATTTGTGATTATTAGTGAAATCTGAAAATTTTGTAGTTGACACCTGATTTCCCAGTAATAAAGCTTGGCCTTCTGGCCAACATTTTTCCCACAGAAACAAGTCAAAAAATAAATTTGAAGGAATTCAGACGAACATTAAGTAAAATATGTCTGCTCGAAAACGATAATTTACTGAGAAGTTTTACTTTGACTTTTTTTTTTCGAGACGGCTTGGGTGTGCCGTTCAAATTGAGGAATGATTTTCATAGAGTTTTTTCTTATCTTTTCAAATTCGATGACAGTTTTTCAGTAGCACGGTCAGAAAATAAACTTTTTCAACAAAGACCATGGGGGCAAAAATTTTCAAGTCCGGTCCTGGATTTTTAATTAACTCAGAATGCGGTTTTGATGAGTTTCCGGAATGCACCATTCCTAGTAAATTTCTACAAAATATCTCCAGCCGTTTCAGAAATATCGCCTATCAAAGTTTTGTACCTGAGACAAAAAACACCCTGTAACTTCTTAACCAATCACACAAAAAAAATTATTTTGTGGTTTTCGACCCGCCTTGAAGTCCGCTTATCACTCATGAATCACCCTGTATAGTTTTTGATTACATTTGATTACAAGTATAATGTTACTGACATTACCGGGGCAACCTTTAAATATCTCTATAAAGAAAAAAAAAATCGAGGGGTGATAGGACACCCTATCTCCACCGCTGGTTTTCGCAAATTATCATCACAAGCCGTTAATAATGACGGATTCTCAGCTCATACTGTGCGTTAAATTTACAATTTTTCTAAGCAGCCGTTTTGTACGGAAGCGTAGAAGGGCCACACACTTAATTTTTTTTGTTATACCTAACATTCCGACTTCTATCTCGGAATTCCGACTTGTAACTCGGAATTCCGACTTGTATCTCGAAATTCCGACTTGTAACTCGGAATTCCGACTTGTAACTCGGAATTCCGACTTGTATCTCGGAATTCCGACTTGTAACTCGGAATTCCGACTTGTAACTCGGAATTCCGACTTATAACTCGGAATTCTCATTTAGATCGTGAAAACCCATACGATACAGTGTAGCTGGTTATGGAAGCGTAGGACTATACACTTTTTCGATGGAATTAACGTACCCGCTTATAGTATACAGGGTACACCATATATCATTCTCTATATTGCTATCTCCTAAGGCTAAGAGATCCAGGGTCGATTAAATTACACAAAAGATGCGCAATTTTGTGGCCATCTCTAATCAGTCAAGACATACAAAATATCTGTAACCGTTCCTGAAATATCCTGAAAAAACTGAAAAATCGAGATTTCTTATTTTTTTCATATCTTTTTTATTATTGGAGATTAATAAATAATTTTTTGTGGGTTTACATAAGTCGGCAAGAGCTACCCCATCTGACATTTCAAAAATTTTCAAAGCCAAGTAGATCTCAGAATTTTCATAGTCCACTCGTTTTTCTTATGGCCGCCATATTGTTTTTTATGTTGTTCGGTATAAAAAAAATTATAAAAACCAAAAACTAGTCAATTTCAAAATATAAATTAAAAAAAAAATATTACTCTGTTTTATTTACAAAAAAGACAACTTTATAGACCGAATTTCATTAGATAAATTAAAAAACCATGAGGCAAGCACTATTTCGGCGTATTTTAACAATGTTGACGTATATCGATGATTCTTTTTGTTTTTTCTCGAAAAAAAGAAGAATAAAAATTTGAGATTTTTTTTTTGAAGTTTATTAATTTTTGGTTTTCATTATTTTTTCATATCGAATGACATAAAGAAATAATATGGCCGCTATAAGAAAAACGAAAGTTGACTGTGAAAACTTTTGGATCTAGTCGGTCTTGAAAATTTTTGTGATAACAGATGGGTAGCTCTTGACGATTTATGTAAGCCTACAAAAATTATTCATTAATTTCCAATAATAAGAGAGATATGGCAAAAATAAGAAATTTCGATTTTTGAGTTTCTTCAGGATATTTCAGGAGCAGTCACAGACATCTTGAATGTCTTGACGGATTCGAAATGACCATAAAATTCCGCATCTTTTCTCTAGACCGACCCTGTATCTCTTAGCGTCGTTCAGGAGATAGCAATTAGAGAAGGATGTATGGTGCACCCTGTATAATGGGTAAGTAAGATTTCCGAGATATAAGTCGGAATTCCGAGTTACAAGTCGGAATTCCGAGTTACAAGTCGGAATTCCGAGATAGAAGTCGGAATTCCGAGTTACAAGTCGGAATTCCGAGATACAAGTCGGAATTCCGAGTTACAAGTCGGAATTCCGAGATACAAGTCGGAATTCCGAGTTACAAGTCGGAATTCCAAGATAGAAGTCGGAATGTTAGGTATAAAAAAAAAATTAAGTGTGTGGCCCTTCTACGCTTCCGTAGTTTTGGAAATATTCAAAATAATGAACTCTTTTCAAAAGTTCCAACAGCCTGCATCTAGAAAAGGAAGCTTTCCTGAATACAAGAGAAAAAACAGTTATTTAACCGTTATCTATCATTGTATTATTGTTGTAACGAAGTGTCTCGTTAAAAAGAATAATCTACTAATTAGTTAATTACCATTAACTCAAAATAAGTAAAAGAAAACTCATACAAGCATCCGTAAATAAAGCATACATTTCAGTACATCTCAGGCGGTATAAAGACAAGATGAATAAAAATTAACCTAAATAATAAAACAATAAGATGTAATGGGATCTTTTTTTAAATTAGATTTTAAGTAGTAAATTTTTAGAATCAATTCATGCATATTAGTGAAAGATAATCGATGCCTACCCATGCAGAACGCGATAACAGGAACGGGCATTGGAACAACCGATGAGGTGTACCAACTCATGTGCCGATAGTCCAGGTATGCTCTCCTGAAGGAGCTCGTCGTCCGGCCATAAAAAGCGATGCATGATCATCTACTTCCCGTCTCCAGCCCGGCACCTCACAGATTGGGTCTGGTTTCCTTTATAGTGAATGCTATTGTTCTAAATACAGGAGATCGGTGCCTGGAGAGTGAAGTACATGGACCGGAGGCGGCGAAAGTATAGTAAACATGACCACGTTCCCCTAGTTTCCCGTCGTTACGCAAAGACCACCTAGCGGTGTGTATACTCGAGGTAGTTTCCGCGTGACGGAGAGAGACCTGGTGAAGGTATCAGGCTGCACCCAAGGGGGATGCTTTATCAATTAATAATCAAGAATGCTTGTTTAGCGTATTTCTATTAGCTGCAAATTGCTTGCATGGGAAGTTCACAGAGAATCTTAAGCACCTTTCACCTAACTATCCACTCATTTCGTTGGTAGAAAATATTACATGAGCATAGAGATAATAATTGTTTCGGCAGAATTAAGCCATAAATTAATAAGAATGCATTTATATAATAACAGCATTCAAAAATTTTTTGCTTATAGTATGCATTGTTGCATGATCGTATAAGTTTCCTTAACCATTCACATGTTCAGTTTGTAAATAAACTTACTCAGAATGGGAAAATAAATTGTTATCTAATTAAAATGACCGTTTTATCGTTCCCTGATAAACTACAAAAGCTCTGCTGCCACCTTTAAATCAAGCGTTTACTCTAGCACTGGTTAGGAGGTAATTGAAGCCTACCAATTAATAAACACCTTTGAATTCCTGGATCGAAACCTTTACTGAGTTATTGTGGGCAAAAGCATAAATGGAGATCCAGCTGGGAACTGACCTCGTCACCTATAGGTACAGGGATAATAAAGTTGGTGTCTGGGGGTTATAACAAGTACTAGAACACCCTGTATATCGCCAAATACGACTTAACGCACGAATTTAAGCCGTGATGGTTTTTGACCACATTTAATTTTTTTGTTATGTAGGGACTTCATTTTCTTGATTAATTAATGTTACATGCTGCCCATTTAAAATTTAATCATTTCATTATTAGTTTTTTTTGTACCTATTTAGTTTGTAAGCGCGTACTGTTTTATTTAATGATAATATAAAATATGGTTTTCTCTGGGACTGAAAAGATGCTACCCACCCACCTACTTGATTACAATGCCTTATGTAAAAGAGAACAGTTCAGTCGTGTATCATAATATTCAGCGAGGAGCGTGAAACTTTTGCTTTTATTCTTAGAAATATTATTAATAGTCAATGAAAGTGCATTCTTGGAGCAAGTGCTACTATCACCAACTGCTCAAAGTAGTTTAATAACGAATGGAAGAGGAATTTGCATCAGAGTCGTATATCATTATAAACACTACGCTGCTTTTATCTTAATTTTCGCATTTTTTTCGAACGATTTTATCTGTAGAACGCAGAGTCGTATTAAGTACTTCTGACTTAGCCATTCTCTCAATTATTGTGACTAAAGATCCTATACCCGCTTAAGAAAACAGTGCCAGTACCTCCATCTTCTTTGGGGGATGTTTGAAATTTTGTTTAATATAACTTGCAGAAATTTTTTCGTTGAAACCTGACGACATAATATCATGATCGCTATCCCTACACCAGGAATTATGTTTAGTCTTCGAGCGACACCTTTCTCCAAGTTTTTTCTTTTGTGAATCATCTTTCCCCCATTCTGTACGAGCCTTTTGAGAACTGTTTAGCCTTGAAATGTGACTTAAATTATTGCTTCTAAGGCTTTATAATGAAATGGATCGCACCTAGGTAGGATGATAAGGGAAATATTCCCTCGCCTCATTAAATCAAGTAAACGATCCCGTCAGCACATTAAATATTCAGAAAAGAGAAATCGCTCATTCCAGCGCTTTAAAAAGACATCGGAAGGATCGGCCGGGCTAGGGTAGACACGACCAGATGGTTAGGGCAGGCATTGTATTGCGACACTCTCGGTCCGCGTGATGAAGGAGAATAATAGGTGACCTATATACAAGAACGGTCGGAAAGATACAGACCGGGTGAAATCAGAATTAAACAATAAGTCTTTGCAAAGACAAAAGTAACTCATTAGTTATTACACCTACGAGAATGAAAAGTTCACCAATCGGTAAGGCGAATTAATAAAGGAAGGCAGCCGGAAATACAGCGTGATCCCTAGATGGCAAGCAGGTGTAAACGCGGAATGAAAGTTGAGTCGGTGTAATTATAATAACTAGACACAATGAGAAGTACCTAAACGCGTTGACCGATTTGAAGGAAAATTTGGGTAGTGCAGGTTTAGGACAAGTCAGTAAAGTAGCCGCGAGGTCAAATCGCTAAGTCCAGTAATTAGGAAAATACGATTAAGGACTAAATCACGGCAGGAGAGAAGAGTCAATAAGGTTCATTATTGCGCGGTGTTTAGAAATCGGGCGACTGCTTCTATAAAAGCAGACGTCCTGCCGCTGCTCCAGACAGATAGCGATCAGCTTTCGAGCAGATCATATCTGACTTCCTAACCCTTCGGACGTAAACCCGGGAGACGGCTCTTTGTTTTGCGAACTCTCGGTTGCGCAATCCTCATCTAATCACCTTTGGACGTAAACCCGGGAGACGGCTCTTTGTTTTGCGAACTCTCGGTTGCCCAATCCTCATCTAATCACCTTTGGACGTAAACCCGGGAGACGGCTCTTTGTTTTGCGAACTCTCGGTTGCCCAATCCTCATCTAATCACCTTTGGACGTAAACCCGGGAGACGGCTCTTTGTTTTGCGAACTCTCGGTCGCCCAATCCTCATCTAAACTTTATAATTCAGCCAGCGACGATGCTATAAGCGTGCTCCGATTAGAAACTCCGTTATCCGCCTTAGAAAAACTCTCCTCGAACCAATTCACTAGCAGGTGGCCAAGTGCCTATTCTAAAGTAACTGCCTTCGCAAATTAGGGAAAATCCATTGAGAAAATAGTTAGGGAAGATCTCTCTTCGAAACAAAATCCACATCAATAAATAATTAAAGAGATCCGCCCAATCCATGAGCGCAGGTCCCATCTTAAATCAGACACAATAATCAACTAGGTATTAGGCGGCACCACAATAGGTACCTATGCAGTTCCGTCAATAAATAAAAATAAACCAAGCTAGGCAGGAAACAGGAATAAATAATTACATATTCACGCATAGGAAATCGAGATAGAGCTAGGAGCGAAAATAGACCCAGATCAGGAATTAATGATCTGTGAACAAAACGGCCCATGATTCAATCATCCTATTCTTCGAAGAGTCCGAGTTTTTATTTAATGCATTGTAGGCCGGCATTTGCTGTCCCTTTAAATACGATATTGGAGGGTGAAAGTCAGAAATACTTCCCATTGTATGGCGCTATATGACAGGAACTCGCAACAGTAGGTTGAGCCCCAAACAGAACCGAGCAAGCTAAGGCAGCGTTGTCAGATGTAGCACCCGCTACTTATTTACATTATCAGGAAATACTAATTCCATTACAACACCCAATTAGGAGTTAGGTAATTGATTAATACCCGGGGGAGGCATTCACCTCGATGTCCAGGTGAAGACCTCCGTTGTACCGGAAAGTGGAAATCATAGATCGCAACAGGGCAAAAGACCCTCAGAGTAAGACAGAGTAACAGAAAATAAAGCAAGGTTGTCAGGTGTAATAACCGCCCTCACATATCAGGAAATCCAATAACCAAAATAAAGTTAGGTTCATAAATTGCAATTCACAAATAAAACATCCAAAGCAAATCAAAATTAATCCCGAGTATGGGAAAGCCAATTAAGATCCAGAAAACCAAAGTGTCATTATAAGGTCGTTTTTCCGAATCTCTTCTAACCAGATTTTATACATACCTGAATCTTACGTGACAAACGTTATTATTATGTTCTCATCATACTATCTACGCTCTTTGGGTTGATAGGCCGACGTACTCGTGTTACTGGCGGACCGGTGGCTGGTACCGTTACAATCAAATAAGTAAATTTGTCCGTAAACATGCCTAAACACGAATGAGGGATAAAAGTCCAGCATTTTCAATCATTAACTAGATTAATGGTTAAAGAGTCGTGGTCTGTAGTATGGTCAGCTAATAATCACGTTGAGTAGCAAAGATCTTCGAGAACGGAGCCAACATGCTCTGGGTAATAAATCAAGGTGTGTAGGAAAATCTACAATAATACAGTTGATTAAGGTTTCAATCTGATAAGTACTCGAATGACGAGTAAGGTAAATCACCAGGTATAACAGTGACAAATGCCTAAGGGCAAGGTAACATATATGAAATAAAGGTCGCCTGACGAGGCAGCATCGACGGGTGCAATAAAAGGTAGAACAAGACAAATAACAACAAGGTATACAAAGTGATAACTAAATACAGTATCACCCAGGTTATGAATAAAATAAACGGAGGTGAAATAATTCATCCTCCCAGGTAAATCAACTGCGCAAATAAAATCATTAAATAAAAGAGAATCGGAAGGAACGATTTTATAAAAGATACGCAATCAAAATTCAGGAGAAGTGGCAACCCTGTACTCGAATAGGTAAAACACGGACATTTCCGCATATACCGGATAGTCTGTAACCGAAATAAAAGCAAAACGAAATAATAAGACATTCCCGCATATACCGGCTAGTCTGTAAACGGAACAAAAGCCAATAAGAAAGCACAGGTGTGCAAAAGAGTGGTTTTTGAAATAGATAGAAGTGTGAAAGATATATGAAATATATCTATCTTCATTTTCCACTTTTTTATGCTCTCTATGCTAATAGGGATCCCTCTTCGCTTTCCATTTTCTTGTGCTCTCTATGCAAAATCACAGCCCATCTCGCACTTCAACATTTTACGCCTTTGCAAACAAATTCTCTCGATCATCACTCGCTTTTAAACATCTGATAGGAAGCCAACAGTTACCAACGAGTCTCAGTAAATTTCCCCGCTTTTCCGACAAAAGAAAAATCCCAGTAGGTTCTTTGCGCATCCGTTTCGGCCATAGTAATCCTGGCATACCTCAATCAAAGAGCAGGGGTGACTACGGTAAAAATTACGGTAAACACAACGTAGGAAAACACAGCGGTCCTATTAGGAGAAATTAGGGAAACTAGACGATCAAAAGGTGGCTTTTCGCGAAAGACCAAGGGGCCCGGGTCATTTAAGTTACAATAACTCAAAACTTATTTTCTTATTTTTCTTGCATTGAATTTTTCTTTTCGCTTTTCAATTTAATGGTTCAAATCTCCTCGACTTGTTATTAAAGCAAAAAAAAAATAACAAAAGCTCAGAAAGGCACTAAAAAAACTGACTTTATTGCAAAAAAAAACGTAAAATAATGGCACTATTTATAATTCACATACGCAAATGTATAGCTGTTATGTATAAAAAGTTATTGCTATTAAGCTTTTAATTTTAGTCATGGTTGCATTTAAATTACAAGTTAATTTAATGCTTTACTTTCAACCACGATTATTATAGAAAACTCCTTGTATACTGCTTATTTTATGTACATTAGCCATGATTAGATCAGAATCAAATAATTACCATTCCACAGTTCAGTAGTCAAATCAATATAAATTTGCTTTTCTACATCTTAATTTAATCTACGAAAGTATTGAACTGTGTTAAGCATAATACTTACATATTATTAAATTTAGATCGAATAAAATTGACCGGTTGCATAAAATCAAGGAATTTTTTTCGTTTAGGTGACAGCGGTAACATTTAAATTAGTATCGGAAATTGCATTGCAGAAAATTTTTAAACCTGCGGGCATCGTAGGTGTAGCTAATCAAAAGGTGAGTGGATACTGTTAGTACATAATGTGATTTGAACTAAGCCATTTACAATATGGCACATGTAAACTTGTCGTGTTTGTAATTATCCCTATTTAGTAACGTTAGCTAATATTTAAATGGATTTGATTAGGTAATAGTTAAATCGATGTGTGGTGACTTATTTAACAAGTTTATATAAAATTTTTGGTAACTTTATCGGAAACTGAAAAAGGAATACTTATTTCCCTAAAGTATGTATGTTCTCAAACAGTTGCTCATTCTGTATAGGATCAAGGAGCAAAATAAATTCTTATGTCTTGTATAATATGAGTGCCTCAGTTCCAATAATTACCGCTCTTTTATTTGAAGCTTTGGAGCGTAATAAGAGATTTTTTTGAAAAATGTTACTATTCTGGAGTAGGCACCTCTCTGCGGAAGAAATTGAGAGAATCTAAAAATAATAATCATACCTGCATAATAATTTCAAACGATATGTGATCAATGGAGAAGTGATGAAAATATATTGATCTTGATTTTTTTAAGTATAGAAAGGGGATATAGGCCCATTCTAAAATGGAAATGTTGGAACTGTGCCTTAGGTTTTCCGTTGCCATTCTGTAAAACACGAATGCTCATATACCGGGTGAGTCATTAAGAATGGTCACCGGGAATATCTCAAAAACTAAGCAGCCTCAAGCAAAAAATATTTGAAGGAAAGGGACCCTAAAAAATCGACCTCTAAGAAGCGTAGAAGCCATGACTAAATAAAAAATTAGAATTTTTTTTTTAACAAGACCAATCTTGTTAATTTCAGTTTCAGTTCAGGGATGATAATAGAAATTTGGATAAACAAAGTTTTGAAGTTCAACCTCTTTATTTATGTAGTTATTTAAAAAACTGCAAGATAAAAACGAAGATATTTAAGCATTAATTACACCCCTGATATTTTGAATGAAATCTTATTTTAAAAGGGAATGAGAAAATTACAATTTTTTATCTGGTCATAGCTGTTACGCCCCCTGTCGGGAATTTTGGAAGCTCAAAACTATTTTACAACGATTTTTTACGGCAACTTTCATTTAAAAAATTGTTTTTTCCGTAAGCTGTACGACGCTTAGTTTCTGGGATATTCCAGGATTCCAGGTGACTATTCTTATATTGATTCACCCGGTAAATGTATACCTTTCTTCTTCGTTTTTTCGATAAAAAAATTGAGATCAAAGTTATAGGTAATAAATTAATTTAATATTATATAAAACGGGACTCGAACTCACTCTTCCTTTCTTTCGATTCTTCGGCCAAAATCTTTTTTTTCTAAAATGCAACAATATAAAATTTTGAATTTTTTTCTTGAACGTCATTTCTTGTTTGTTTTTTTTTTTTAACCGAATGACATAAGAAAACAATATATCGCAGTCCGCGGCCATAAGAAAAACAAGAATTGACTATGAAGCATTGAAAATTTTCAGGTGTTTCTGCTTAGCTTATAGCTTCTGATTGAATTTTTTTTCTTCAATAAAATTGATGATAAATGCTACAAAAGCAATAATTAGGCCGTCTTTAGATTTATTCACCATGAAGACTACAGTTTGTTTACTGAATATTTCGAAGTTAAACTATCCCTAACAAATTTTATTTTAATCATCCGCAGTAGTTTTATGCATCCTTGTTTTTTGATTAAGAAAAATAATTTAACATAGTTACTTACCTACATGTTCACTGTAGTGTACATGCAAAAATGATCTGCAAGATAAGCCGTTTGTCGTTATCGGCTAAGCAGCAAACTGATTGTGCAATGAGCATGGAATGTCACTCATTTCTCATGCACGAGAATGAAAGTTGCAATAAAAGCCGAAGGCGAATCTGCAAACATTCATCTTATTCCTTTTATTAGACTACTCGAACAGGGCTTTGCTTGAAAAATGAACACTCCTATTTTCTCATAATTATTATTATCTTCGTTATTTCAAAGATCGCCTGCACTTAAAATAGCACATATTTTCAAGAAATAAAATCGATCTCCAAACATTTAAAAATGATCAAGAAAGTTGAACAACCCGACATTTTTATGCTTATTAGCAGTAGGTAACTGTCACACATCTAATCACCACATACAGGGTCGGTAAAATTAGAGAAAAGATGCGCAGTTTTGTGGCCATCTCGAATTCGTCAAAACATGCAAGATATCTGTGACCGTTCCTGAAATATCCTGAAAAAACTGAAAAATCGAGATTTCTTATTTTCGTCATATCTTTTTTATTATTTGAAATTAATAAATAATTTTTTGTAGGCTTACATAAGCCGTTAAGAGCTATCCATCTGACATTTCAAAAATTTTCAAGGCCTACTAGATCCAAGAGTTTTCACAGTCAACTTTCGTTTTTCTTATGGCCACCATATTATTTTTTTATGTCGTTCGATATGAAAAAAATAATCGAAACCAAAAATTAATAAACTTCAAAAAAAAAATTTTAAATTTTTATTCTTAATATTTCAAAGAAAAACCTAATAAAAATCGTCGAAAAACGTCAAAATTTGTAAAATACGCCGAAATAGTGCTTTTGCCTTATGGTTTTTTAATTAATCTATGAAATTCGGTCTAAAAATGTGTCTTTTTTGTAAAGAAAAAAGAAGAATAAAATTTTTTTTCTATTTATTTTTTGAAGTTTAATAATTTTTAGTTTTTATGATTTTTTTTATACCGAACAACATAAAAAACACTATGGTGGCCATAAGAAAAACGAAAGTTGACTATGAAAATCATAGGATCTAGTCGGCTTTGAAAATTTTTGAAAGGTCAGATGGATAGCTCTTGCCGACTTATGTAAGCCCACAAAAAATTATTCATTAATCTCCAATAATAAAAAAGATATGGTAAAAATAAGAAATCTCGATTTTTCAGTTTTTTCAGGATATTTCAGGAACGGTCACAGGTATCTTGCATGTCTCGACGGAATCGAGATGGCCACAAAATTGCGCTCCTTTGGATTTGTTTAACCGACCCTGTATCTGTTAGCGTTAGGAGATAGCAATATAGAGAAGGATACATGGTGCACCCTGTATATCGACTTGGAAAACTTAGCCATATTGCCACATTGCCATAGCTTTATTATCTTGAAGGAGTAGGTACCACATTATAAGGAGTCGAATTTATTTTTCTTAGATTTCAACGTTACCGCTACGAACCTGATCAATGATATTCAATGAATCTTGACCTTTGGCATAAGAATGTATGTAAGTATCATGGTTTTAAACCATTAATCCCGAAATACCGGAATTGATATTTGCAAAACTCTCAAACCACTTGTCGATTCATAGAACTCCATCATGAAGACATGATTCCATCACGTATTCTCATTCATGCAGCTTCTAGAAAGCTTCTCAATTCATAGTTGAGCTTGTTTTTAAAATTAAAGCGGAAGATACTCAATTATAGCAAAATAAATAATTATGTATCAACAAATTACTAAGCAATGACGAAATTGTGTCTATTAACGTTGAGTTTATCTTGAAAAGCATCTAGATCGAAAATAAATTACGAAAGTGCTGGGAACATCTAAGATAAACAGTTTAAAATGTTCCCAGCACCTCCATAATATTAAGCAGCAAAAAACGGTAGCAAAGGTGATAATAATGACAGTGAATTTGTATACAAAAGGATGATTACAGAGGGAGCAATATCAGAATTTAGATATTTATTCAATAAGACAGAGATAGATATTGATGATGGTAAATATTCACATGTCGACCATGTTTTCGGTAAATTTTGGTCTCATTTTGTGTGGTGTTTTGAGGTGGCTTTTCCTAGAAGGTGTGTGAAAGTTGGTAAACATGATCGAGTGACTATTCGATATTCAGATGAACTAAAAAAATGTCATCATAACTTAAAATTCTTAAACTGGGTGAAAAAGATCCTAGGAGACCAATGGTTAGGTGATCTGTATCAGAGCTTTAGAGGGCAGTTTAATAAAAAACTTGACACATTTAGAAGTGATTATTATATGTCTGTGATAGACAATTCAGGTAATAAACCTAGAGCATTCTGGAAGATAGTAAATAATAAGCTTGGTAAGTCCAGACATAACATTCCCATCACTCTCAAAACTGAGTTGGGTAAAGTTGAGGATCACGTGGGTATAGCGAATGAGTTTGGCCAGAGCCTCCTTCATTTACAAGCCGTGAAGTAAGAAAGGCAACGTCGCATCAGCTACGTATGGTAGTCCGACGCTTCCCCACTCTGCCGGCTCGCAACCAGCAGACCGCGCGTGAATTAAATTCATTTTAAAATTATTCAATAAAAGTTTGATAGGATACCATTACACCAAAGATTCTATTGAATGTTTTTAAGACTTTCAAAACAGATTTTAGGTTGAGATGTGAAAATATTTTATCAGGTGTTAACAGTAAAATACTTTTTGGTTGAAATTTCATTTTACATTACAAGAATACATATAAGTATTCATGGGCTATTAGGTATATAAATTAAAGAAACAATCCTTTGATTGAAGAAATTGTTGTGGCCTTTTTTACTTTTACTATTACAGCAAGAACAACACCTTTTCTATTTTAATATAGTTTTAATTAAAGTATCAAAATTAACAGACATTTCACAACCACATGTTTTTACGAACTTAACCACCATTACATTCTATTTCTACTGTCTACTGCTATTCTACTACAAGTAACGTATGACAAGTGACAATCATCATTCTACATGACCCCCTAATTTTCACTTGTCATTGAACATAACATAACCACAATAAGTTATTCCTTAACCTTAAAAATACCATTGTTTACATATTATTGGCACTTAAAATAGGAGCGGCTATTCATAGGTTTGCGTACTAGGTTTGCGTCTCCGCTGAAAATGTCTCGGCTTACGTCTTTGCTAAAAATGGCGGGTGTTTTGAATTTTTTTTAAATGTTGGTACATCATATATCTATACGAAAGCGTCTAGGGGTCACAAAATTATATTAAAATTATTTTTTTTCAATATATTGCAAATAATTTCAATCTATTTAAAAATAAATTCAATATATTGCAAATATTTTCAAATATATTGAAAAAAATTCACATCACCTGCCTATTGAAAAGATGACTTGATCAATTTGACAGCTAAAGTCATTCAGACAAAGTTCAGATAAAAAGTCATGAATAACTTGATAAGGATTTTCTTGGTTATTTCTAAACCAATTTTGAATCTGAAAAAACAACTGAATAGAGAATCGATTACTTGTTTTGAAAATTTGAAAATATATTCAGGGTGCTATTCAATTTTTTAAGGGTGGGGGCTGTAACTTAGGGGATGTGGAAGTGTGGGTTGTTTTCATGCTGTCATGTTGTAGAGCTTCAAAAATTATAATAAAATTCCCTTTATTCGGTTTGATTATCTTAACCTGTACACATGAGATAATATGGTCTGGTCAATTAAATGTGGGACATCCTGTATAATTGTTATTTCTTTTTATTTATGTTCTTAATATACATTAAAATTATAAGAAATGTATGAGCATTTATTTAAGAAATTAGTATCACTAGAAATACTTATTAATATATGTTATATTCCAAGTTAAACGTTCTACGTAACCGAATATATAGATCCACTGCGGAATATAGATCTTGTTCCATTTCTGCTTCAAATTTTTTGCTTGTTCCAAAACGCTTCTCTTCGCAGTAGCTTCATTTTTCGAATTTAATATTTTAGTGGTAAGGCATATACATGATATAAGTTTATTTTATAAATTTATTAGAACTAAGCTACAACTTGCACTACATGAGTAAAAAAACAAAATATTTTTAATAACAGTAGCAACAAAAGTAAAATAAGTAGTATTATAGGTAAAAAAATAAGTGATAACAGAAAAACTTAAATTTACACATTAAATAAATTAAATATTAAATATACATATGATCATTAGAAGGACAGTTACTGATGTAGGGCAACTTCAACAAAAGTTCTTGGATTAGTTTGTTGTCATCAGAAGTTGGTTTTTTAATTACAGTTTTGTGTATTCCGTTTCTTTTCTTTTTTGTAGAGTGAAATGATATCTGCTTCTTAACGTTTTTGTTTGCTGGTTCTTTTGTTTCCATAATTGGAAACTTTGCTTCTTCAGTTTCACTCAAATTAAAAATCACAGAAGCCTTTTTAAGGTAGTTATAACTTTCTTTAAGGATATTTTCATTTGTTTCTTCCTGAAATTTTATTGAAATGTCAGTTAAACTCTCTTCAAATTTTCTCTTCAATTGTGACAAAGTACTGCTGCTTCCTTGATGATTGTTATTATAACTCAGGACATCCAAATGTACCGAAGTTTCATTAGGTTTTGATGTTCCGACGGTGTCTTTATCAGGTGCTTGATAAGTAGGAGATGGAATTATTGTTTCTGCATTTTTCAAGCAAATGTGGTGTATGTGCTTACAAATAGTGTGATTGGTTAAATAATCAGGACAGGTGCAGGCAAAAGAATGGATACATATGTTACAAAATTTGCACTGAATTTCACAACAAGCACTTTTATCAGTTAACAATTTAGTAACTTTGTATTCCTTACCATTGTTTACGAAAGTAAATTCTGTATCCGACATTTGTTTCATTTTAACACAATCTGTTAATGCACAGCGATGCCTTTTGATAATATTTGTAATACGCTTTGTGTTTTTGCCTTTGGTCAACTTGATCATCCTTTCTACTACTTTATCTCGTACATATTTAACCACAGCATTGAGACCTTTATCCAAGCGGCTTACACTTTTTCCTTTCAAATAATAATATTTCAGGGACTTATGCATCGTTTCCAGGTGCATATTTGTTGTTATATCACAGTATTTGCTAAAACAACCTGCCCAAAGTCTGTAATTCTCTCCATAATGACTTTTAAAATAATTTCCAAATTCAGAAGTTTCTGAATCATTACAAAATGTTTCAATTGCTGCCTTCAATTGAGGCAAAAATGCATTTTCATTATCAAAGTTTTGGAGATATTTGAGTGTCTTATAAACTAATTGCCGCTTTTCCAAGTCACGTATCTTTCCTAGATTGGTTTGCCAAGCCCTATCTATGTGCCATTTACAGTACAATCTGTGTAACGGAGTACCCATAACTTTTTGCCAAGCATTAAAAAAAACAGGAGTAATGTCGGACATGAAGGTCTTCGTTACCAAAGAAAACCCAATATTGTCTCGAATTTTGGAAAAAAATATTTCGTTTATGTAGGTATCCTTCTTATTTGAAAACATAGATGCGACAGGAAAGCCCTCACCGAACTCATCTATAACTAGGACGGTTGTTAGCTCGAAATCGTACATGTTAAGACCATGCGTAGAGTCGACAGCGATTACATTACTCCCAAATTTTTGCATCATGAATTTTTGAGAATTATTCATAATTATAAGACAAAAATCTTCATCTTTCAATAGATTACAGTGAGTCTTCTGATTTTTATAAAACAATACACAATTTTCGTCGCTTTCTAATTGTTCTTGGACCCAAATGTCGATACTAATGGCATCGTTTTTGTTTCTTTTTCCTTCATGTAGTTCCTGAATTCCAAATGAAACTTTTGTTTTGAATGTCTTTTCTTGTGAGTAGATGCATCCTCTTAACATCTGTTCCAGATATACTGTCCCTTTGATGATCTAAAACTCTATGATTTTGTATGAAATTGTGTAATACAATATTTAATCTTTCATACTTTACCTAGATATTGAAACTCCTGCCATAAGTTTACTAGCAATTTTATTACGAGTATGCTTCTCTATAGGTATATGTTGAATGTCTTTTTCATGGTTATAGTGAGTTTTAAAATAGGTAACCACATATTTTGCGTTTGTCTCGACAACTTTTATTTGACTTGTACAGCAGTGATTCATTTTTCTTGAACCTTGGCTTTTTTCCACTCTTCTTCTAACTTTTAACGGTGGCACACCTGTAATAAAATTAATAATTTTTTTCGGTAATTATTTACATCCGCGGCTCCTAAGTTTCATCAATTTTTTCGGGACAGAGGAGAATATTCAAATACAAGGTGGACCACGGGAGCGGGAAGTTTTGAAAATGCTATTATTTTGTTACTATGCATGGGGTGCTGTGGATTTGTTTGACATACTAGTTGTCACCTTATGCCATTTAGTAATCATGGAAAACTGGTCCGGCGGACAACGTTCTTTGGCGATTAAATCATACTACAAAAATAATGATTGTGTTGTCGCAGCACAGCGGCAATTTCGAATTAAGTTCAATATTGCTCGTCACGGGAGAATTCCATCTGCGCATGCCATAAAGGAGTGGGTTCGGAAATTTGAAGAAACGGGATCAGTTATTAATGTCAAACATAAGGGACCAAACAGAAGTGTCAGAAATCTGGAGAACATTAATCAAGTTAGAGCAAGTGTAGAGCGCAGTCCAAAACGTTCAAGTCGAAAGCAAAGCCAGGCCCTGGGCTTATCTAGGACTACGTTTCTTCGAATTTTGCACAAGGATCTCAATTTTGTCGTGTGATGCAGAATTTCAACATTCGGCTTCAAGAGTGTATAGAGAGAAGGGGAGGCCATTTGGCAGGCATAATTTTTAAGAAATAAAAATTGCCTTTAATTATTACGTTACTGTTATACTTTGTTTTAATTAAATACAGTTACTTACTGAAAAACGCCATTTTCAAAACTTCCCACTCCCATGGTCCACCTTGTACATATTATTTATAGTAACTACCTACTTACCAAACCTCTTTATGCTTCTATTACACTCATAGTAGTAAGTATTTGAGGTCCTAGCATTTGCCTCCCTAGCTGCCGGTTCTGCTTTAGTTTTAGCCTTTCCGGTCGTTAAAACATAACACACATTTTCCTCATTGTGGATTTCTTATTATTATTATTACTTCTAGGGTAGGTTCAAAGCCCTTGTACTGAAGCTTGCACTTATTGTACCCCTTTGGATAATTACCTCATCGGTCCCATCTCCCGAAAGTATTTCAGTATGAGTCCAATGGGTGCTTGTTAGGTGGTATGGGGTTTCCTCCCCCTCCCCGCATCTCCTGTAATCCGGGATATTTTTCACTCCTATTATTGAGAGGTGTAATTAGTGGGCAGTGTCCTGTTAGAAGTCCAATTGCCCATCTCAGCTGGTGCTTACTCAGCTTTTTCAGTTACATCTTCTCTGCTCCCTCTTCCCTTTCCCCACCTAGTCGCTTGAACAGCACCCCAGTTAGGCCTAGGTAAGGTCTGCATTGAAGTTGCACTATTTTCTCCCTTAGGTTTTTTTCCCATGAGGAAAATTAGTTATTGGCCTTTTGTGTCAGGTTGTCTGTCCAAAAGGATCCACGTTTTATTAGTGGGCAGTGTCCTGTTAGAAGTCCAACTGCCCATCTCAGCCGGTGTTTACTCAGCTTTTTCAGTTACATCTTCTTTGCTCCCTCTGCCCTTTTCCCACCTAGTCGCTTGAACAGCACCCCAGTTAGGCCTAGGCAAAGTCTGCATTGAAGTTGCTCAGTTACATCTTCTCTGCTCCCTCTGCCCTTTACCCACCTAGTCGCTTGAACAGCACCCCAGTTAGGCCTAGGTAAGGTCTGCATTGAAGTTGCTCTATTTTCTCCCTTAGGTTTTTTCCCATGAGGAAAATAGTTGTTGGCCTTTTGTGTCAGGTTTTCTGTCCAAAAGGATCCACGTTTTATTATTGGGCAGTGTTCTGTTAGAAGTCCAACTGCCCATCTCAGCCGGTGTTTACTAAGCTTTTTCAGTTACATCTTCTCTGCTCCCTCTGCCCTTTACCCACCTAGTTGCTTGAACAGCACCCCAGTTAGGTTTAGGTAAGGTCTGCATTGAATTAGGTGTGTCTTGGTCCATATGGCCCACGAGTAATGGAGCTATTAAAGAAATACCATACGCAGAGCTCCATACGTATGGTAGGCATTTATTTTCGAAGGTGCGCCACTTCTTCGAGGTTGAATCCAGAAGGGACTGATCTACGATTCAGCCATGCATCCTTTTAGCCTGGGTTCCCGCCGTAGGATTTAGGTTTTTAAAGGTTGTCTCCTTTTGGTCCAGGCGTTAAAGCCTAGACCCCCGTATTCCTCTGTTCGCGAAATATAACCTCGACAACAGAGTTTTACGGTCTTTCGGAGAGTCCACGTTCGGACGTTCTCCGGCATCGTTATAACCCCTGTGCAGACCTTTAGTCACGACACGACAACTAGGTTGGGGGAGGTGGTCCGCGGCAGGGCTTTGAGCTACCAGTCTGGAATTTTACCTCCGACAAGCTTTATCACCACTGCTAACCTTACTCACTTACGCTCATTGTAAGGCCTTCCCCCTATCCGCCACCTGGGGACGCGCCCGATGGGTACTCAACCGCACGGGTTGGATTTCTTGAAACCATGATTGAAATTCTGCAAAGAACATAGGGAATTGACTCAATTTTGTTAAATATAAAGTATCAATGCACATTGTTATTTATAATAACCATGTTCATGTTATATACCGCTGCTACATATTATTTAAGCAGTAAAAATTAAAAACATACCCTCATAACTATGAAAGATACCATTCCATTCTTCAATGTTTTTATCATGTACGTTAACAAGATGATATCTCAAGTCACAAATGTAACGAAATGATGATAGGCATTCAAAACACTTTGCATTGTACCGGGTGGGCATCTAAGAATGAACAGCGGCCATATCTTGGGAAATATTGAGCCTACAGTTTCAAAAGGAAAATTTTTCAGACATGAGTGACTATGCGAAACTCAATGAAAATATTTTCAAGATGGTCAAACTTTGAATCAAAGATTAATGCCCGTGCCTTTTCCATTAACGTTCGATTCAATCGTTCAGCTTTTCCATTCAACTGTGGAGTCCACGGTATAGTATAATCCATTATTATTCCTTTCTTTTTGCTCCATGATTTCATTTCTTTATTTACAAATTCCCCACCATTGTCGCATCTTATTTTCGAAACTTTCAAATTTTTATAGTTTTCCATTTCTTCTACATATTCTTTCAAATATTGTTTTGCTTCGTTCTTGTTTGCTAACAAGTATACAACTGTAAAATGGGTAAAATCATCCAATATTGTCAAACAGTATTTCTTGTTATCCCACATTATTGGATCAATTGGTCCACATATGTCTGTATGGATGATTTCTAAGGGTCTGGTAGCTCTCTTTCTTGTTGTTTCAAAAGGTAATCTCGTTTGTTTGGACTTCATACGTACTTCACAAATAGTTTCGTTTTTATCATAATCGTTCTTGCATACACTAATACCTGTTGCCAAATTTTTACTTATCAACAACTTAATATTTGAAGTACTTAGATGTCCTAACTTTCTATGCCAATTGTTCATATTTTCTTTGCTGCTTTCTTTTTCTGCAATCATGCTTTCTTGCTTCTCATTAATATTAACAACATATAATCCATTTTCTTGTTTTCTTCCTTCCAATACTATTTGTTGGTCTTTCATTATTACTACCTTATTCTTCTTAAATATTACTTCACTGTTGCTTTCAGTGATGGCATTAACTGATAACAGATTCTTAGTAAGTTCTGGGACTAAGAGTACATTATTTAAAATACAATTTTCTCCTTCTATTACACCTATTCCTTTAGCCTTCATCGATTCTGACTTCTTGGCAACAGAAATAGAGGATGCCTTTTTTGTTACTTTCTTAAATATTTGTTCATCATTGCACATATGACTTGTACATCCTGAATCGACTACAAAGGAACCATCACTATTTATACGAGTACTTTCTTCAGTTAGAAAAGCTAATTTACTCTTCTCTGACCTCGATTTTTCTTTGTTTCTAAAATAGCAATCTTTCTCTACATGATTGTTCTTTTTACAAATGCTGCAGTACAGTGAACTTCTATTCTGTTGACATAATCTGGCAACATGTCCCGGAATACCACATTTGTAATATTTATTGTTATTTGACGTTCCACTTGAACCTTTTTTATCGCACCATCGAGCAATGTGTGAACGACTTCCACACTGAAAACATTTTCTTTCTGTAGATTTAAAAGCTACCGCTCCTTCAGTTTCTACTGATTTATTTCTTACTTCCTCAGCTAACAATCTCGTAGTTAAATTTGTCAATGATTTTTCAGCAGCTGGAGTTGACTCCCATGCAGTAACAAAGTATTTATAACTTTCTGGAAGTGTGGACAATATTTTCGACATTATCATATTGTCATCGATATTCTGATTCAAAGATTTTAGTCTGAAGGATAGATTCTCCAATTTACCAATGTGCTGACTTATATCGCTGCCTTTTTCAAATGCAAATCCAAAAAATTCACGCAATAGATTACACTTTTGTTGCTCCTCGTCTCTTTGATAAATTGAACAGATTTTTATAAACATCTCATTTGCGCTGGTACAATTTATTATATGCATTAGAATTTTCTTATCAATTGTCATGATTATAATCTTCTGTGCCTTTGCGTCTTTACGATTCTAATCAGATTTATCCTTTTCTGTGGCTGCATTTTCAAACTTTTTTACACCAGTCACAATATCATTAAGGTCTTGGGCTTTAAAGAGTATATCTATAGTATAGTATATATATAGTATATAGTTAGAAAATATTTAACAGAGCCGTTGTATGAAAACAAACCTTAATAACAATAACGGGCTTGGCTCTTCGAGCTCTCAGGCAGTCTACAAATCAGAGCCTTCCAAATAATCCTTCGAAATCACAGACGGACGTTTCGCTCTTATTATGAGCTCATCGTCCGTCTGTGATTTCGAAGGATTATTTGGAAGGCTCTGATTTGTAGACTGCCTGAGAGCTCGAAGAGCCAAGCCCGTTATTGTTATTAAGGTTTGTTTATATAGTATATATATATATATATATATAAAATATATAAGAGTATAGTATATAGTAATCTGAAATTTCCACAACTCGAAAGTCTCACTGTTTCTTAGTTTTTCAATATTTATTTCTTGATTTAAGGTCTCCTCCATCTTGATTTGATTTTAATTTTAGTAGGCCACAATAGTTTTAATTTTTTACAAAAGATTTCTTTTCTGCAGTGTAGCTGGGCACATAACCTGAAGAAATTGTTGTGGCCTTTTTTACTTTTACTATTACAGCAAGAACAACACCTTTTCTATTTTAATATAGTTTTAATTAAAGTATCAAAATTAACAGACATTTCACAACCACATGTTTTTACGAACTTAACCACCATTACATTCTATTTCTACTGTCTACTACTATTCTACTACAAGTGACGTATGACAAGTGACAATCATCATTCTACATTGATGTTTAATTGGTTTATTAAGTTCCAATAATAATTATAAGAATGATAACAATTAACAACTACAAGAATAATATAAAAGTTAATTTACATATTAAGTTCAGAGGAAATGCTATCAGCTCTATTTTATTAGAAAATATAAGTCAAAAAATAACAAAAGTACTTATTTAAAATCAGTTCTGACTCAATCCACCGAGAGTAGAAACTTTCCTCTTTTTTGCTAGTTACATTATTTGAGCGTTGAGTGTCATTTATATTTTTCGTATAATTATTTAAAATTATATTGCTCATAATTTTCGTGGACCTAAAATATAATTATGTCAAACACACTGTGTCCATATTCACATTTGCTAGTGAAATCTATTAAAAAATTGTCACTTTCCAAACTCGCCAAGGCTATTGTCGATAACAAAACTTGATGATTGCTATTTAAAAAAAAAAGTGTTTTTAAAATCTCTATTTTTGATAATATATTCAAACACTATAGATGAAAGTAAATAAATTTCAAGTCATCACTGGCTACATACAGCCAACGTCATTTCCAATACTATGTACTGCAAGTGTCCTACAAGCTTCGCATTTAATATTTTTATACAGTGAGTGAGCAACACATAACCACAAACATAAATCCGAGTAGGTTCATCGATGTTATATATTTGAAGATAATCCGTATCAAAAATGAAAACAAATGCCGACACGTCCACAGTAGCATCTAGTTTTTTATCGTGATCATTAGAAAGAAGTGCCTTCATACTTTTTAGATTATCGGAATTTTTTAATAAATGATGTAAACGAATTTTCTTTTCAGATTCTAAGATTTGATTGAACGATATATTGTAATTACACCCAGACAAATACCTATATCTTCCAAATCTCCTCTCTAAGTTATCTGATTGGAATTTACCTATTAGGATATAATTTAAATTGAATTTTGAAAATGAATAATTGATTATTTCAATAATGATAGTAGTGCTATGCTTCAAAGCTTTATAGGTGTCAGCGGTAAGCCCAATTCCATTGGGATCGGTTCTCCAAATATCAAGCCTGAACCGTTTCTTTGTTCTATTGAATTAAAATACCAAGCAAAGGCAGTAAAGAAAATGCAAAATTACCTGGTGAGTGTAGGCGCTGGTGGCTTGAAGTCGTCCTTCTGGTGTTCGTGCACGGGATTGCTTGAGTTCATTTGCTTTAATTATCGGTTACCGAGTTGAAGAGGGCGGTTAATTTATTTTTATTTTTGAAGTATTCGCGAAGCACGAGAGAGAGTTTTTTTTTTTTTTTTTTGTTGAGACACGACACGAATCGAGGGTGTTCGTCGCTTGAGAGTCTAGAGTAGAGAAGACCGACCTTTCGTGGAGAGAGTTGAAAGAGAAGAGGGCGGCGGTCTCCTCTCGAGCGGTGCTTTCTTCTCCGTTGTCCAGGGGGATGCGAGAGAGAGAGAGAGAGGATAAGGGGAAAAGGATAGGATGTACAAAGATATATTTGCTAATGCTTTTTCTACTAACGAAACCACGGGACTGTAAACGCGGTTGAGATTTTATTATTAATTATTTCGTATTAAAAACGAGCCATATAATTTCGAATTGTTGAAGAATAGGAACGGCACCTACCTTGTCGGCATCTACGTCAGGTTCGTAGGGCCCCAGGTAGTCTTCTGGCTCTATTCACACACCGGAACCATCACCATAACTTAAAATGTTTTTAAAAAAGGAGCAAAGAAGCAAATTTTGACTAATGAATAAGATGTGTGGTGTTATTTCACCGAACCGCCGTCACTTGCGTTCTCGCCGGTGTCTTTTTCGAAAGTGAATTTTCAATTGAGTGGGGGGAAATTAGAGGGAGAGCGAGCGCTGTTCTTCCTCTTCTCGGCGGTACCATTCCATTGAAAATCATATGGCTGATACTCGATATGAACAAATAATTTTTTTCTAAATTTTATTACAAAACAAAGATTTGCGTGTACATTTTTCCGCCCACTAAAACGAATGTTTTAATACCTAATGATTTTTTTTTTGTGAATAAGCTTTTTACAATAAACTAACCCGTCCTCGGTGATCCACCAGAGGAAAAAAAAATATATCCCAAAAACAAACACAATAATAATAGCAAAGGAGCAAAGCATAAATTTAAGTTTTTTTTTTTTTACAACTGAAAAATGATTCAAAGGCAAAGTAACTATCAAACAAAATAAAATACTAAGACATTGGTAATGGGCACAATTTTACGACAGGACGTTTAAAGAGTCCATTTTGTGTCTTTACAGTGGCCACGCGGATTTGCCTATCCTTGCCGGGGTGTACGGCAACTATTCTACCAAGTGACCAATGTAATGGTTGTCTGGTCTCGTCTTTTATCAAAACTAACGTTCCCAATTTTATTTCCGCAGCTGGCTGCGTCCATTTTGAGCGCTGCTGCAGAGTGTTTAGATATTCAGCTTTCCAACGCTTCCAAAAGTCCGCATGGAGACGCTGAATTAACTGCCATCGGGATAGAGTGTTTAACTTTAAATGAGATAGATCTGGGTCTGGACAAGAATTTAAAGGTTCCATTGTTAAGAAATGACCGGGAGTTAAGGGCGTTAAATCATTTGGATCTGAGCTTAGCTCACAAAGGGGTCGTGAGTTTAATAACGCTTCTATTTGCGTCAGCATGGTAGAAAGCTCCTCAAAGGTCAAAATTTGAACACCGATCACTTTTGCCAAATGTGATTTCACGGACTTGACTCCAGCCTCGCTCAGACCATTGAAATGGGGAGCCGAAGGTGGATTAAAATTCCAATTTATTTTTAAACTTTCCGCTGCATGCTTAGAAAGTTCCTCTAGTTGGCGATTGGCGCCAAGAAAATTAGAACCGCAGTCACTCCAAATTTGTAAGCAAGTACCACGTCGCGCAACGAATCTCCTTAAGGCGGCAATGAAAGCCTCAGCTGTTAAGTCTGATACGAGCTCTATGTGTATGGCCTTCGTGGCACAACAAACAAAGATGCAAATGTACGCTTTCTTAGTCTTCGCGCCGCGGTGTCTACCCATAGTAATATTTAGAGGACCGGCGTAATCCAAAGTTACATGGGAAAAGCATTTCAATTGTGAAGACCTAAAGGAAGGCAAATCTCCCATGTACGGAGTATAAGTCCTGGGCTTCACTCGGAAGCATCGAAAGCAATTAGACAACACCTTTTTTATCGCTCGACGAGACGATAATATCCAATACTGTTGTCTGAGTAGATACAGAACAGTATTCAATCCTGGATGCAGGTTTTCTTTATGGATCTGTTCTATTAGAAGATTCGTAAATCTATGGGATCTGGGCAAAAGTAGCGGATGTTTAGTTTCGAAAGACAGTTGCGAGTTTCGTAGGCGTCCGCCCACTCTAACGAAACCCTCTTTATCGAGAAATGGAGCTAATTTTCGTAGTGGTTTTGGCAGAAGTTGATTGTTCTGAATTTGCAATATTAAATCCGAAAAACACTCAATCTGCACTCTTTTAACCAGGACTAACGTAGATCTATGTAATTCCAAAGACGAAAGTGACGTAGTGGTTGTAACGATTTTCTTTCGAGAGCTATATACAAATCTAAGACAATAACAAAGAATCCGTTGAATTTTCGAAAGACTGGAAAAGTTTTCCATTAATCTGTTTAAGAAATTATCTTCTAACAATATCGAAAGAGTAGTCGGTTTTTCTTCTATGCTAACGTCCGGCAAAATTTCAAAGTTTCTTGGGAATGTTTCCAATTTTTTCTCAGTAAAATTGGAACCCAACCAAGGAGGACCCTGAAACCACAAAGGATGATTTAGAAGTCTTTGTGGAGTTAAACCACGGCTCGCACAATCTGCTGGGTTTTCAGTTGATTTTACGTGATACCAACGAACCGTGGGGATAAGTTCCTGGATATGACTCACACGATTTGCGACGAAGGTTTTCCACTTGTGTGGAGAAGAGGCTAACCAGGATAAGACGACTTGAGAATCAGAAAAAGCGAATGTCTCGTCTATGGTTACCAATGGAGAATAAACACGAATGACGAAGTCTAACAAATCTGCCAACAACGAAGCACCTAGTAATTCTAGTCGTGGTAGAGATATGGTACGTAGGGGCGAGACCCGGGATTTGCCGGCTACTAAAGACACTTTAATGACATCATTAGGCATAAGAATACGAAGATATACTGCAGACGCATAACCAATTTCTGACGCGTCACAGAAACCAAAAATTTGACAACGACGAATATTATTGTCCAATATGAGGCGAGGGAGCGAAAGAGTCGAAAGACTGGGGAGCTCATGTTGAAAATGAGACCAAAGTTCTATCATCGAAGGAGATGGAGGTTCATCCCACTGGATGCCTGAAATCCAAAGTTTTTGCATAATATGCTTGGCTAGAAATGTCACAGGAGATAGAAATCCTAAAGGATCGTAAATTCTGGCTATCTCGGATAGGATATTGCGTTTTGTACAAGGTTTATTCGATGGATCACATGAGAATGAAAATGTGTCCGAAGATGGATTCCATTGTAGTCCCAGAACTTTTACGGCAGTTAACTCATCTTTATCAAATGATACAGGCATTTGACAGTCAGCAGGATCTAAACCAGACAGAAATCGCTGATTATTGCTAGCCCACTTTCGAAGTTCAAAACCCCCTGACTTTAATAATTCCACCAACTCTTTTTGCAAAGATACTGCATCATCCAATGTAGGACTTCCTACACAGATATCATCCATGAAAGTATTGTCGAGAAGGACTTTGGATGCGTGAGGATACTTTTCGTTTTCTCTCTGAGCTAGTTCTTTAATGGTTCGGATAGCTAAGTAAGGACTAGAACTAACTCCAAAGGTGACGCAATTCAACTGATACTCCTGAATGGGTTCATCAGGATTAAATCGCCAAAGTAATCGTTGAAATTTCCGATGTCTCGGATTCACGAGAATCTGTAAGTACATTTGCTTTATGTCCGCCAAAAACACCACCTTATGCAATCTAAATTTTAAAAGAATTTCAGAAATATCGCTTTGCAATTTAGGTCCAGTAAAAAGCATATCATTCAAGCTGAATCCCTTTGATCCTTTCGCCGAAGCATTAAAAACTACTCGAAGCTTTGTAGTAGGTTTATTCGGATTTACAACACAAAGATGAGGCAAATAATTTAGCTGTGACGATTTTGGTTCATCCTTAGCTACTAAAGACATGTGACCATTCTTCAAATATTCTGACATGAAATCGATATACTGACTTTTCAAAACCGGGTTTTTCCTAAGCTTATTTTCTAACGACAACAAACAGCGATAGGCCAATGTATAAGTGTCTCCCAAATCGGGGTCTTCGTGGCGAAAGGGCAAACTAACAACAAAACGACCAGAAGTTTCTCGAATGGTAGTTGTTTTGTAGATCTCCTCACATCTTTGATCATCAGGAGAGATAAAGACTTTGGGTTTAATTGCCTCGAGTTCCCAGAATTGTCTAATGGTTTTGTCGAGTGAGAGTTCGCAAGTAGTAAAATAAGTCTCTATGGCTGGGAGAGAAGAGCAATTGACTTGGGTTTTTCCCAACAAGACCCATCCAAAGGCAGTTTCAATGGCATGAGGCTGATGATTGGAACCTACTATTCGTCCGGACCTTAGTATTTTCGCATAAATATCAGCCCCCAGGAGCATGTCAACTGGAGCAGGAGTATGAAAAAGTTCATCTCCAAGTTTAAGATTGGAAATGTGAGACCAACCTGTAGAGTCAATTTTGACTGATGGCATATCAGAACAAACTTTTGGCAAAACGAGGACTTCCAATGAAAAGGTGGGTGTAATTTGTCCTACAGGTCTAATGGTACAGCTGGAAAGCCCTTTTGAAGTAGACGATGATTGATTTAAACCGAGAATTGGAGTGTAAGATCCTTTCTTTGATAATCCTAAGCGATTCAAACAGTTTTGACTAATGAAATTTGCTTGGCTAGCGGAATCTAAGATAACTCTAACTGTTTGATAGTTTCCCCACCCGTCTAGGATTTCTACCTTTGTAGTAGATAAGAGTACTGTTGTATGGGGAGTCGAAGTTGATAACGAAGTGCATCCACAATTTATATTGGAATCATTTTGATTTAGAGGTTGCAAAGAATTTTGAGGAATATCCTGAGAATGATTTTTAGGAGTCAAAGTGTTTTGATTTCGTTGCTGGCTAATGTGAGAAGAGTGTGAGACTTGATCATTTGAATTAGAACGATAAGAAGTATCCGACGGCTGAAACAAGTGAACCATGGTATGGTGTCTGTAGCGACAGATTCTACAATTATATGAGGAAGGGCAATCTTTCAGCAAGTGACCCTGTCTAAGGCAATTTATGCAAGCGTTTTGTTGCTTGACGTATGAATAACGGTCACTCGGCGATTTGGAAATAAATGTTGAGCATTGTGACAAAGGATGCGAATGATTATTACAAAGCCTACATTTACCTTTTATTCCTTGATATTGAGTTTGTTTTGAAAAACTATTATTACCTAATGTTGAATTTTGCTGCGAAGTGTACGTTCTATCATTAGCAAAGAATGACGATGTGGATTGATTTTTAAAATTGTTTTGATAAGACGAATTGTTTCTTGAATTACCAGAACTAACATGTGATTTGGAATACTTATTATCTGGACCAGTTTGAGAAGGCATATACTGAATAGATTCTAAAGCTCTACAGCGATTGCTCAAGAATTCCCGCAAATTTTCGAACGTTGGAAGCTCAACTTTACTATAATGCACTTCGAATGAAGCTCTAGTGTCATTATCTAGTTTCTGCAGCAGCATATTAAACAAGACAAAACACCATTGCTTTACGGGGAAATTCAAGACTTCTAGGGCTGAAATGTTCTCGGAAAATGTGTCTAAAAGCAATCTTAATTCTTTTCCGGAATTATTTTTCAAAGCAGGTGCTTTACTAATTGCGTTCCAATAAGTCGTAGCTAACAAACGTTTATTTTGGTAACGATCTACCAAAGTTTTAAATGCAATTTCGTAATTCGTATCCACTGTTTGAATAGCTCTCAAAATATTTAACGGTTCTCCTTCTAGAAATGAAATAAGATATTGAAATTTCTGAATGTTTTCTAAGGAATTATTTTCATGCACAAGTGAACGATAAACGTCATAAAATGTCGGCCATTTTCGAAGGTTGCCATCGAAAATAGGCACCGTAAGCTTAGGTAACCGAACTTCCCTATTGGCGCTAATAGGCTCTGCAGAAGATCCTAATTGACTATCATTGTTTACAACTGGTACTGGAACCAATTCATAATATAACGCTTTAGTTTTAAAATAAAATTGATCTGTGTCTCTCCTAATTATATCGTGAGCTTTAAAATCTTCCTCTGTCTCGATAAGACCTATAATCTCATTATGTAACTCTTTGAACTCTTCATAGGTACTCTCTAAGCTATCATAAGATGCCTTGAAAATCGCTAGTAGCGTAGCGTCATTCTTAGCTTTCAAAGCTAGATTATAAGAGTCGGTAATACGACTTATAGATACCATTCGTTTTTTGCTAAGTTTTTTAATTGTCATTTTCGAATAATTAATCTAAATTCAGTAAATAATTGATAAGGATGAAATCGAGAGTAACTAAGTAGGTACCTAAAATTTATAGGAAGAAATTTCTAAATTATTAATTAGCAGTTTTTATTTTGAACCTTTGAAGCACTTTTGATTCGAATTGAATACAATAATTATAATAATTTATTTACCTAAACTGTCGAAGAATTACCTACTTATGTTTAAATATTTAATAAAATAAATCAATCAAATAACTGACTTTATTATTCTGAAAAATGCAAACGTTCAATGCTATAGCTTCCCTGGCTATCTGTTACTATACTGATAAGCAAAGTGGCCGAATAACTAAAATATACCGACTTGCTTTATGAATTATGAATTTCTATTGTCGCTGATTCACAAGATATGGGTCGAAGGATCAGAAAAATGTACAAAGATATATTTGCTAATGCTTTTTCTACTAACGAAACCACGGGACTGTAAACGCGGTTGAGATTTTATTATTAATTATTTCGTATTAAAAACGAGCCATATAATTTCGAATTGTTGAAGAATAGGAACGGCACCTACCTTGTCGGCATTTACGTCTGGCTCGTGGGGCCCCAGCTAGTCTTCTGGCTCTATTCACACACTGGAACCATCATCACCCTAACTTAAAATGTTTTTTAAAAAAAAAGGAGCAACGAAGCAAATTTTGACTAAGGAATAAGATGTGTGGTGCTATTTCACCGAACCGCCGTCACTTGCGTTCTCGCCGGTGTCTTTTTCGAAAGTGAATTTTCAATTGAGTGGGGGGAAATTAGAGGGAGAGCGAGCGCTGTTCTTCCTCTTCTCGGCGGTACCATTCCATTGAAAATCATATGGCTGATACTCGATATGAACAAATAATTTTTTTCTAAATTTTATTACAAAACAAAGATTTGCGTGTACATAGGATGGCATTGCATTATTGCTGCCCTTGCTTTATGATTTTACGTAAAGATACGATTGAGTGTATGCAACCAGCTTTTCTATCCCCAAGTTCAGAACAAAGCCAAAGGAGAAATTTTTTAAATACTCCATTTTCTTGTCAACTTGTGATAAAATAGGCGTACACCAATCATTTCTTTTTATCTTACCTTTAATATTATTTTTCACATTAATAATACTCCACCATGTTTTAATAATTTTAAGAAAAATTGCAGTATCCTTGTGGACATCTTCAGAATCTAACGCAGCAATTGTTGAATCATGTATAAGGTTTTCAACTAATAAAACATTTTGGCGTTCGAAATTGTTGGGATATAAAGTTTTATGGTTGAGTTTGTAAGCTCTTTTAGTTAATACGTTCGCTGCGCCGCGTAGCGTGAATAGTTTTGACCTGTGCGGATATATATTTTTTTACTCCTGGACGTATTTTTCCGACAATTTCTGTAGGTATTGTTGTTTATGTTGTCAGAAAATGTTATTATTGATAAATAGGGATAAATGAACATTTTTCCCATGATGTAGGTAGATCCGTGACATGCGCATATGATGACGAAAGTTGTAAAAAAAAAGTTAGAAAATAGGAAAGGAAATAAACTAATTTGTTGTAATAGGTATTTATTGTCCACAAACTCAATACAAACTATTTTTCAATCATAAAATGACCCCTACTCCTTATGATATGACACAAAGCAACGGCCAGGACACAATCCCGGCTGATCGGGACACATCTCGCAATGGTATATGGTGTTTTTTCGACTTTTGAGTTTGTGGCATTCCCGACATCTTTTTCTTTTAGTTTCGCCTTTATTATTTACTGGCAAAATTTTAGTAGGGTAGTGCTCCTGAACTTTGGCACTGCTCACTCTTTTTTCCCTATTGCCCTTTACTTCTAAAAGTTCTTCCAACACTGCTAAACGAAAATCATAAAAAGTAAGTTTTTTGCCTGAAAACTTTTGATGGAGAAAATAAGAATTTAGTAGCATCAGTTGTATTATATGTATCCCCAGCTTTCTATACCAACGTAGTGTTTTTCTTTCACAAGGGTAGTAGGAATTCATCTGGTCCTGCACATCCACACCACTCATATATTTGTTGTATTCAACAACTGGTAATGACTTTTGTTTTGTCTGTATATTCGACCATATCATTTTGCCATTCTGTGGAAATATACAAGACGTCACGCTTGTCCCTCCACTTGCCTACCATAACGTTATTGCAGTATCTTGCACATGTCTCTCCTTTGCCTAATTTTTTTGACGTCACTTCCTTAGGGTTGCCCTTTCTATCTTTTCGTAGTGTCCCAGTGCAATAAGTTCTATTTTCCAGAAGATCTTCCGCTAATTGACAACTGTTAGAAATTGTCCATGTAAATGGAATAACCAGAATTTAGTTTCCCTTCCATCAGACTAAATACCACCTTTGAGGCATGTCCTTTACCCCCGAGATCATCAAGAGCTCCTGTATAGACTCTAGTATTCAAAATCAAACCGTTAGGCTCAGTCAGCATATACAATTTTATACCATACTTATGACGTTTATTTTGTATATACTGCCGAAAAATAAGACGGCCTCTCCACAAGACCATCGACTCATCTAGCGAGAGTTGCTTACCCGGGTAATAAATATTAGACATTTTTTCGTTGAAAAAATCTAAAACTGGCCTTATCTTATAAAGACGGCCATTAGGAGTTGCTTCCCCTTCAGCAGGATTACGTGCAAAATGTAAACATCGTAAGATTATCAAGAAGCGATCACGGCTCATATAGCTTGAAAAACATGTTAAATTGAACAATGGATGACTCTTCCAATAGTCTTGAATCCTGTTTAGTTTTATTGAGCCAGTGTGCAACACTAATGCTAAAAACTTCAATAGTTCAGGTGTTGTTAGTGGTTTCCATTTTGTAATTCTGGAATTTTCCGTAACGCCTTGCATTTGAAATAATTCCTGAGCGTAGAAATTTGTTTCCTCGACTATGGATTCAAGAAACTGGTCATCAAGAAGCAACCGAAAATAGTGTATGGGCTCATCAGGTGGTTTTGGGACCAAAAGTTCTCTCTTTTTAGAAAATGGAATGTATTTCATTCCAGAAGACGAAGTGTCCCATATTGGATTAGACCGTCTCGCATTATGTACTACAGGCACAGGTGAAATTGGTCTTGCATTAGGTTCATTATCTGCAATGAAAACACGAACATAACCAACAATTTCCCACATTTATTGACCAGTATATTTATGAATAAAACAAACGATAGAACACGAGGTTATTATCATAATATAATATGTATGTTTACCTGATAGTTCCGAATCCGAACCACTTTCATTCATATTATCATCACTTTCCGGTAAATATTCAATGTCTTCGTCACTACCACTGAATGGTTCAAAAGGTTCATTTATAAGAGCTTCTAGTTCTTCATCAGACAATTTGTTTGAATTTTTATTATTTACTATTGACCTTTGAGGTCTTGAAGGTCCGGCTACAAGATCATCTCCCATCTTGAAAATTTTATTTCAATTCTGAAACGGCGGCTGTATTTCGTTTTTACGACACTTTAACAATGTGCTACTGAGCGCACGTGCACCCTACTGCAATTCTGAGAATGCACTGAAGCTTTGAGATACAGGTGCTGTGATGATACGGATCCGTGACACACGCATACTGTAGGAAGTGGTTAATGTCCCGGATCCGTGACACGCGCAGCGAACGTGTTAAGCGATTTGTTTCCAATTTGTACAAACTTCGCAGATCCAACGGAGAAGCTTTACGCTTTATTTGAGGGTTGTCAAAGTCAGGATACATGAATGTTTTTGAAAAATCTTTTAGATTCATCCAGTTATTCCTTATATTTTTCAAAATATGAACAAAATCATATAGAAAAAAATTTTTATCATCTGGATATTGAGAATTCATAATGAAACCATTGTCAGAGATTTTACGAAACATGTTTTGATTAATTCTATTGTTGTCAGTTATTACACATAAAAGTTTAAATCCCTGATTTTGAACAAAAGCAATAGTTTCAAGAACTGCTTCTTTTAAATCACTTCCCAATAGCTTATTTACAGGTAGTAATCTGGCAACTTCTTTCACATTTCTAAAAACAGACGAAATCATAAATGTCTGTACAGTTTTTGCTAGTTCATATTTTGTGTTATTAGCTGCATGGCCAGTAACAGTTTTTGCTTTATAATTTAACCCAATTTTTAAATATGTATATTTCATCAACTAACAAAGCGACAATTTTTTCCCTTTCTGAAGTAAGGGAGGACGAAACATATGAAAGATAATGTCGGTTTTTTGAATTGTCATCAGCAGAAACATTGAGAGGAGATGACACTTGTTGTAAATGTCTTTTCGTTGGTAGAGTAAGAAAATTTCTCACAACTTCATATGTTGATGATGAATGATTGTATATAGAAAGTGCGAATATTAAAGTATGCACAGCATATTGTTTTCGCTTTTTAACAATTATATTGAGCTGATTTTCCATTAAAGACAATGAATCTTGAAATTCAGTGAAACCATCGTCGACATAACTGAGTGCAGCTCTGACATTTACATGGGCTTTCTAAGTTTGGGCTTTCACTAAGTTCATTTCCATCGATGCATACAACCGCCTCAAATTTATCACTAATGCGAAAACTACCTAACACTTTCACAACATTTTTGTCAAGATTGTCAGAGTGACCAATATTCATATAATAAAAATACACATTATTTTCCACCACTTTATAGTTCCATTTCTTCAAAGTCACCTTCTTCTCTATGTTGATAAGGAAATCATCGAAGTTTACAATCAAGTCATCATTTAAAAATTCATCCACACGTTTCTTCACATCCACAAATCTTCTTTTCAAATCGGCATTCCGTCTCTCTGTCGGATCTCTTCTTGAACCTACTTTTGGGGTACTCAAATACTTAGGCTGGTTTGGAAATATTTGGTGAACTGCCTCTTTTTTCAGTTTTGGAAATTTCAGATCTCGTACTTGCAAGTTCCCCATTTTATCTTTCCATGTTTCAGTTTTTTCCACATCCTCTGGATAAAAATGTTTTGCACATACTACTGAATTTTTCGAGACGGTGTAATCTGCTCGATGAATCCTTCGTAACCAAACATTCTGCAACTCTTTATCCTTGGGAAATGAAAAGGCGGATTCGGCATTTTCACTTTTTAATGTAGTGGCATAATTGGACTTACATCCAGGAACACAGCAATGTCTTGGCATCTACAATAAACGTAAAAGAAATAAAAATAGTTTCCACTCATAAATATAACCTTAAATCAGAGCTTTCAACTATTGAAACAAAAACAATAATGTAAATGTAGTTACCTTGTGAGTTAATAAATTCTTCAATAATAATTCTTCTGTTTCTATCTTTTCCCTTGATACAGCTTTAAATAAAAATAAACAACAATAACAATATACAAACTTATAAAAATACACCAAAACAGCTGATGGAAGATACCCGAACACGCGGACGAAACCTGACGAAAACTCATTCAGCCAGCGATGCGCGCTTCGAGACCTTTGGAGTCATAGGACTACCAAGCTGAGTTGCCAAATGTAATACTTCACGGCTTGTAAGTGAAGGAGGCTCTGGTTTGGCAGGTTCTTCGCGACAGTCGGGATTGCGTCGCGTTTTTCGGTCCCTGGTGCTTCATGCACAGTTGGCCGGCTACAGTCTGCCTCGATGTTCTTCCGTCCAGTCACTGCCGACGAGGTAGCGATTATAATAGCAAACTTGAAGAATGCTTCGGCGGGTATTGAGGAAGTGCCTGTGACGCTTTTAAAGGCATGCTCCCGGGATATATCGGAATACATGGCAAAACTTATAAACATAGCTGTTGGGGTGGGTGAGTTTCCTGACGTGCTGAAATTAACTAAAACCATACCAGTATTTAAAAAAGGAGATCGACACTTGACTGAAAATTATAGACCTATCTCATTGGTTAGTCCATTCTCAAAAATAATAGAGAAGGCCGTTTATAACCGACTAATTGATTTTTTGCAGAAATTTAGCATCTTGACAGAAAGTCAACATGGATTTAGAACACTTTTGTCTACTGAAACAGCCACCAGGGGACTCACTCAGTACATCAGCGAGAAAATAGATGATGGTGAGTGTGTCGTGGGTGTGTTCTTTGATTTGTCTCGTGCCTTTGATACCCTTAATCCTAACTTTATAGCAGACAAACTGAACCGTATCGGCATTAGGGGCCGTATAAATGAGTTTTTGACCTCGTTTGTGTCGGGGCGGAGGATGGTCGTGGCTATGGGTGAGGCTGTATCCGATGAATACGATGTGAGGATGGGAACTCCTCAGGGTAGTGTGTTGGGCCCGTTGCTCTTTCTGCTGTACGTGAATGATCTGCCGGATCATATTAACAAGGGAAGGATTTTTATGTATGCCGATGATACATCGATTGTCATCTCCCACAGAGATAGTGATTTGGCTGCCCTGGAGGTAAATGATGTACTGGTACAGTTTGGTAAGTGGTGTGAGGTTAATAACTTGGTTCTGAATCACTCTAAGACGAAATATGTGCAATTTACAGGTATTTATAGGGAACCGGTCAACTTTGATGTTGTGCTTGACGGCATAAAAATTGCCCAAGTAGGTGTAATCAAGTTTTTGGGGACAATTATTGACTCAAAACTTAATTGGGTTGACCACCTTAACGGTGTATGCGCAAGGCTAAATTCTCTCTCTTATGCTATGCTGAAGTTAAAGAAAATATTTGACTGTAACCGTCTGATACAGTTATATTACGGATTAATTTATCCAGTCATATCTTATAACATCATTTGTTGGGGTCAGGCAGCTGACGTGAAAAGAGTGTTTGTCTGTCAGAAGCGTGTTCTTCGTGTAATGTTTGGGTTGACACAGATGGAAACATGCAGAAATGTTTTCAGTAGGCATAAAATCATGACAGTTGTTTCATTGTACGTTTATAAAATATTAATGTCCACGTATGATAACTTGCAGAGTTTTGTAAAACGAAATGAAGTTCATGGCTATTCGACTAGAGCAAATAACTTGATTCATATGCCCAAGATTAAACATCTAAATTATAAGAAGTCTCCGGTCTATGCTGGCTGCTCCCTTTACAACGCTCTTCCCGCAAATATTAGGAGCTTACGCAGAAATCAGTTTAAGATTACTATAAAGACTATACTGTCCTCGAATATCTTTTATACATTAGACGAATACCATGCCTATATAGAATTCGGTGAATTTTCTGGAGCTATAGCTTAGCGATGTGAGCACGGAGCCCTGCGGATGTCGTCTATAGTCTATAGATGTGTTAAGACGTGCAATACTTTTTTTTTGTAATTTCGTAGTGTCAATTTACTGTTTTTGTTATTGTAAATACTGTACTCACTAACGACGAGCCATGTAAATATGTTGTGTGTTCTTTAAAATGGCGAATAAAGGAATAGAATAGAATAGAATACAATAGGTATAGTCCAATAAAGTCTAAAAAGTCATACGTATCGATTAAGAATACACATCCTTTTGATAGTTCGATTTATTTTGTTTCATGTACGTGTTTTTATATTAACCGTCCAGTTTTTCTAAACACTCCATCCCGCATAAATAAGTATACGTCAACATTGGTTTTGAATGAGAATTAAATGAACAGCACAAAGGATAGAATGTCATTACGTGAATAAATTTTATGTAGTTGTCAGTGGCTCTCAAACTGACGTAAGCGGTTCAATTCATTTTTTGAATGATTCCTTCAATAATTACGCTCCTTCACAACTTGACAATTAACTGTTTGACATTTTCTGGTGAAATTAAAAATATTAATTCGGACGGTTAGTAAGACGTCACATCTGACTTTTTAAAGTTAATCCTACTATAGGTTCACTTTTGAGGAAGTGCAACAAAAAAATTAAGATTGTTTTGCATATCACGCCGTTGCATATCTATGGAAATTCACCATTTGACAATAATAAGTACTTTAGAGCACAACTTTTGATATTTTTCCGGTTTCAATCTAAGTTAACATTGGCGTAATTTTGTAATTTGACGTCATAAGCAAAAACCATTATCTGAAAAACCATAATGACAAATACAACGACGTCATATTGATGCCATTCAGTGAGTATCTTTGTTTTTCTAAAATAGGTATTACCAAAAATTTTGATTTTTTTTTTCTTGAACCTGAATTTATTTTCTTAAAAATGAGAAAACAATATCACAGTTCGCGGACAAAAGAAAAACAAGAGTTGACTATGAAACTATAGTTGACTTTGATTTTTTATTTGACTTTTTCATTTGACACTGACACCAATATTAATACAAAACAACAGAATCGTAGGTATTTCGTGTTACCTTTGTATTACCCACGTTGGTTGTAATGCCTTCTTTAAATTTATAGCTTATGACAAGAGATGACTTATAGAGCTGTTGAATGTTCTAAAATTTCCAATTTTCCTCAACAACAAAAGACATTGTTCTAAAATGTATCAGTTGACAATATCTTAATTCTTAACCTACATTCTCTGTTACATTTAGCACAATATTTGTAAACAATCGGCGATGACTAACAGTTCTTGTAAGGAGGATGGACGTACCATAAAATAACAATAAGCCACACCTACGCATTACCTACTACCTTAGTAGAACTACTTCTTATTATTAATTCTTTGATACCTAAAGGTGTTGTACTCGTATTATTAATAACACCATTTCTTTCATCAGTTGTTGTTAATCCATAAGTCGATAATAATAAGTAGGATGACTTATGACTTTGATTGCTTAATATGATGATCAGCAATTAAACAATCATAAATTTTAACGCCTCTTTTAAGCTACCTAGTTGACTTGATAAAACGTCAGAAATTTTTCGATCGATTCCTTTTATTATAAAAAATTATACAGGGTGTAGAATTGGTTCACGCACCATAAGGGTTTCAACAGTAAAAACTTAGGATTGAATTATTGGCTTCCCTAATATATGTTTTAGAGAGAAATGTCAAATTAATAATTTGTTAAGATGGAAAAACTATTTCTGTTGTTACTATTCTCTTAGGGCATCTTCGAGAAAATCAGAAAAAGATTCCACGTCACGCTTTTCACCAGGTTTTCTCGAAAATGGCTCAATAGATCTAAAAGGTTGTACCAACAGAAGAGGTTTTTCAATCTTAACAAATTATTAATTTTTCTCATTTCTGAAAATTATAGGGAAGCCAGTAATTCAATCCTATATATGTTTTATCATTGAAATACCAATGGTGCGTGAATTAATTCTACATGTATGTTATTATATTCTTAGAAAAAAGGTAAGAATTTAAAGAAGAGGATTGTAATAAACGTCCTCAACATATAATTAGGTACAAATCAAGATGGTTAGCTCCATTTAAGTAAGAAACACAAATTCAGTAATTTTTTTTACGACTACAAACTAAATCAGAATGACGGTATTACCTTCTTTAAAAAAGAAAGGTAAATAATTTCGAATTATTTATAAAGTTGATATAGCGTGTTTTTTCTTCTGGGAAAGTTCCATAAAGTTGAACTAACGACCATGTTCATTTTAATTGATTTTTAAACCGTCAAGAGTATTTTGTATCATCTTGTAACCAACATCATTACATTTATATTATTATTATTGTAACTACTGTAAAATTTCACAGGAAGTCTTATGAACACTTTCTGACAATACTGAGAAGGAATTAAGATTAGCTGAAGATTATCTGCAATTATTTCACTCCACTCTGAGCGTGCACTATTTAACGAGCAAAATTATCTTTAGGTATAAATTAAAGACACGATACTTCAGAAGCTCAATGCCCCCCTGAAAATGCCAATAAAAGAGAAAGCTCACTCATTTCCAGCATTTTATTGCTATCGTTGATTTGGGAAGATAATCTTTCATCTGATGCAGTACACAGAAAATCCAGTTAAATGGAAAGGGACCTAATGAAATGAAATCAAGGTAGAATCGAGAATTTTTAGGTCAGTATGGAGTTCGTCTTTGAAGAACTCAATTGTTATGTTTCGTGTTTTCACGCATAGAAGTTTATTTTTCTCCCGAGGAGGACTTTACACTGAACCAAAAGGAAATGGTTACCATATGCAGGTCAAATGAAATGAAATGACTCCCAAAATAATGTAAAAATAAGAGGTAAGTCGTAGGTTAAGGGTCTTCCTTTCGTTCAGAAGCAGGAGAGCTAAAGTGATCTCTCCAGATTTTCCCTTCGAGAGAGGGGGTTGCTGTTAGTCTTGGTAATTATTCTTTTGACTCTGTGACTCATTTACATAAATTCTTCAATCTTGTCTGTCTCACCACAATTTCTACTCGCTGGTTTTTGATTTCCCGAATCGACAGATTTTCTCGTGACAAGCTAAAGTGAAAGATTCTATTCTTGATAATAATCTTTTTTGAGTTGTTAAGATTCCTGGATTGCTTCAAGAGGCATAGAGAACTGCTACTGTTTTTTTTTTTACTGGAGCTCATCAGTCTATTTCGACAGCGGATTCAGTTCCAATCCATGAATCTTCACTTGGTCCCATAGGCCGCTATCGATTGAAATCCTTTAATCATTTTCTTTCCCTACCAGCTCGAGCATTTCTGCATGGTCAAATTGATGGGCTTCAGTCAAAACAATCTGTCATCATTATTAGGTTTCCCTCTCATTTGTCAAAGTTTTTGATTATTAAAATGCTGATTTAATCTTATTAGTTTTATAATTTCGAATTGTTGCCGATGCAGCACTGCAGCATTTTTCCTGTTGATCTGAATATAGAGGTCTTGAGAAAGGTAGATAGGTACTTGATAAAAAATCAAACGGTATAAGTACTTAAAAGTTTTTCTAATTACTCTTTGTCCCTTTCATAATGACAGTTTGCGTGTCCAAGTGTACTAACTTCATGTACGCTATTGTAGGTTGTTTTTTTTTAAGAAAGTTAATGACTTCTATAAAAGGAGAATTTCTTTTCTTATGGTGTCATTCAGGAGAATTTATTAACTCAGCTGCGGTAGTAAGTGCAAGATAAAAGCTGTTTGTCATTCGATCAGCAATGATTGCCCGTGCAGAGAAGTAGAACACAATCAGTCAGTGAGTCAATGAGGATTATTACCGTTAGAAAGATTCTAGCTTCTGTGTCTGCGTTTCTTCGGTCCAGTTGGCTAATTGATAGGAACATAAAACTGTCTACAATCGATTTATTAATTGCTATATTATCCTTAATTAATTATTGTAGATTAGTGTAATAATAATTGTTTTATAGCGATGTTTATATTTTGATTTGTATTATTAAAAACTTCACGAACTGACGGACGTAACTGTTATTGTAACATGTAATCGTTTATTATTATTGCTTTGGTTTTTCTTAAGGCGCATCTTCTGCGTGCAGGATTATTTAACTGACATACTTTCAAGCTTTACTCATAGATCTTACCAAATAATTATTATTCATTGATTTTATGCCGACATCCTTTTGAATGGAATATAACCGATAACCGATGTTTTCCTAAATTATTACGAAACATTTTAAAAGTTGATGTTTCGAGTATAATTTCTAAAAATACAAAAAATTTACATCAAAATGCAGTTTGGTTGTCCTTATTTTCCTCTTTCAGTCTTTCCTGTTCAACATGTCTTCATCGATAAATGGTCTAAGATTAAATTATTTCTCTTTCTTAAAATCCCTTGGAAATAGTCTTCTTGACAGTATTTTCGCTCATTTCCTCTCTACTACATACTATACTAATCCTCCAGTCTTATATTCCTAAACCATTATGTGAAGCACAATAAGCCACGAGACTGAGGTGCTTCCGGCGATCCCGAATTAGACGGCCCCCGAAAGGAAAAAACATTATGTGTTATTTTAAGGTAAACTGTTCAAGATCGAGCAAATACTTAGAGCATTCAAAATAAATCAAAATTTATATCTTCATATTCATTACTTCAGTGGGCATGTTTCATTACTATACGTCACATAGTTAGTCTCACCTTTCTTTTCTCCTTTCCATCTAATTTCTTCTTATTCTTCTGTCACCCCAGTAGATATTCCTGACCTGCTCTTCAAATTTATCTAGCCCAGCTGAATTATGTACCTTATTATAGTATTTTCCTCTCCCAAGTCTTTATGTATCTTACGTAGAGCTCAGGCATTCAAGATTTCTTGCGGTCGTTATTTTTTTTCCAATTGCGCCATTCCCGCTGTTGGCTATCTTTTCCCCCAACCCACTTAAAGTGTGTTATATAATTTTTATGATGCTACTTTTTCGTAACTCTTCTGTCATGTGAAAAATTGAATTAGCTTCGAAACTCGTCACTGGTTGTCCAGCCAGCGTACTGGTGAACTGACTAAGATGAAACTCCTCTGTTTATATGATTTTTTTTAATACATTCACTATTTATGATACTGGTAAGTTAATATAATAGTGGCTGTAGTATTGTTTATAACTTTGGTATATACAGTGGCGGCTATGAGGACTTGCCCCCCTTCCCCCTCTGTGAATTTTTCAATGTGTTCAATACTATAAAATATGATGATAATTAAATCGCATTAGCATTAGCACTAGAGTACCTAAGTAATATGAAAATGTGAGTTTTCCAAAAAATAAATTTCCTAGAAAGCAAAAATTGTGTAAGCTTAACCAATTTTGGCGAACAGCATCCGGGGATTTTGAGGGGGGGGGGGGGGGTCGGAGTATCTCCCAGAGAAAGGTGGAGTTCAGGGGTCCTCCGGATTTTTGTACAGAAAAAAACTGCATTCGTATTTTCAAGTGGTCTTCATCACGCCGTCACCCGATTTTTTTTAATAGTGTAAGATACACTGATAAATGAAACTGTCGCGCCCCAACATTTTGCCTGCTATTGATTGGGGATAACTTTTGATATTCCTAAGGTTTTTCGATTTTTTCCCATACCTTTCTTTTCAATTTCTCTTTATTGGATTTAAGCTAAAAAACCTGCAAAAAACCCTACAGGATGATTTTGTGAAGGAGTGCAAACTCACTCAATTGTTTTGAGCTCCCAGTTTTTCAAATAAATTTTTCTTGTCGGTTTTGATGAGAAAAATTTGAAACTTGATGTCTCACCTCGAGACTGCTTTGAAATTTTCGGTTCAACACCTGCATTTACAGGGTGATCTAAAATAAATCAACTGTTTACTCTAGATTTCTTACGTTTAGCCTCATGCATAAGCTGAAACTTCAGGCAAGAAAATCCAGGAACTAACATAAAAAACAAAAAATTGCACATAAAATTACTGAAAGTTAAATTTCTTCCGGAAACAGGTTTTAGGAGGAAAATTGAATGAAAATCCACTTGTCTGCTAACAGAACTGCAATTGTGAACACTTTAAGAAATGTTGATAACTGCAGCCAAATTCTATACATCTCCCCGTTTTCAGAGGGAATCAGCGCTCTTTTTTACCTGACAATGGTTTGTAAAAATAATTTACAAATTAAAACCATAGAGGGCGGAATTCCAATGAAACATTCTTTTCAGACCAATAAATTTTTTTAAAGCGATATAAGATTGCGGACAACGGCGTGGGACCTTACTGCAACTTATTTATTTGGCAGTGGAAGATAACCAGATAAGTAAATTGCAGAGGAAAAATTATAAAAGTTACCCACTCAGTAATAGCTTGGAGCATGAACACAGAAATCAAAATCTAAATCCAATGGTGCTCGAACAATATTTTTTTTCATGCAGGGACACTGATGAGTGCACAGCTGAACGTACCTTTAGACTAAATACTTTAACGCAATTATTCTCTCTCTGACATTGTATTAAAATAAATCAACTAAATTGAAAATTTGACAGAAATTGCATGTAATTTAATTGGAATTAATTAGGTATGTATGTTTCTTGCAATATTTTTCTAAGAGTGTGGGGTGGTTTATTCCGCTTCCCAATTATAGAAGTGGTATAACAAGCAATATTTCTTCAGGTATACTTTTGCTTCTATACAAGAGTTTATCAGTAATTTCGGCAAAAATCATCAAAACAAAGAGATCATACAAATATGAAGTGAACAAAAAGGGTGGTCAAAGCATGTATATCCAGTCGGTTAGTTCCCTTTCCTTATAACAGTTAGATTTCATTGTCACTGATCAGTGATCAATCAGTTCACTAACTTGATTAAAAACCGAGAACATTCTATTTTAATTAAAGAAAATTTTTATCATCTCAATAACGCTGAATCGAAATTTGAAAGGTGAAACGCTGTCATAACGGTTAAATTCTACCAAGGGTATGAAAATAAGGGAATAGTGAGAGAAATATTACCGCTATACGAGCAAGAGCAACAAGGAGAGATATGTATCAATAATTTAATCGTTGGCAAATGATAAAATTGAGTCAATAATCAATCACTTTGGTAATTATTTTATTAACTAATACTAATGATCATTATATCTCTGTATTACTTCTCTGGTCTTTATATCTAATTATTTTACGCAGATTATTATACAATGTGGCAAGTTTCAAAGCGGGACATAGGGGAATAAGATAAGATGGGAAATCACATAAGAAATTGCAGTTTGCCGCGCACCAGTTTCATCTACAAGAACGTTAACGGTGTCTATCGAAAGGGAATTATTTCCTGAACCCACTGCTACCAAAAACTTCCTAATTCACTGCTTTTTCAATTATTGAAAAAATAATTGAAATATACTCAAAATAAAATATATCAATAGCCATGACATGCGCCACATTCGTATAATTTTGTTTCTGTCAAATCAAATTTCAAGACAATATTAAAATTATCAATTAACAATAAACAAGCAACAATAATAAATTGAACTAGAAAAATTACAACAAATCATTATTGTTAAAAAATGTTTGATTTAGCAGAAACAAAATTATTGGAATTTGGCATGTCATGGTTACCTGGTCTGTTTTAATTTGAAAATATTTAAATTATTTTTTCAATAATTTAAAAAGCAGCGAATTAGGAAGTTTTTGGCAGCAACGCGTTCAGGAACAACCCTTTTGATAGACATCACCATTATCGTTCTTTTAGATAAAGCTACATGATGGTTCGCGGCAAATTGCAATTATGTAATTTCCCATGTTATTCCCCTAATGTCCCTTCGAAAGTTGTCAAACGGTATAGAAACTTAGAGTACCTAGTTTCTAAGTTATTTAAAAAAAAAATGAAACGATATAACAGAGATGGCATTTACATCGTAATTAAAATCTTAATACGGAGTTATCATATACTTCTGCCGCCTAGGGGCTACCGTAAATTTGACACACTCAGTGGCTTTTCGCGAGTTTTTGTTGTACGATTCTGGGCAAGTTAATTAAAATATAAGTTTTTTAACCAAAGAAAGTACCTACAAGTACCGAATAAGAACCGAATAAGATCTTAAATACCTATACTTTTTCCATATTTTGCCGCCCTTGCTGTAAAATCTCCCGCTCCCGGATTTAATTCATTTTATTACAATTTAACTTTATCATTTACCATCCTACAGAAAAATGTATTCTGTTAAGTATATAACCGCTCGTAGTATTTTGAAATTTGCTGTTTTTATTTTATTTTTTTCATTTTGGTGGTATTTTAATAAATACACGTACATTTGATTACAAAAGGGCGTTCAATAAAATAAGAGAGCAATTATCAGGTCAGGATTAATCTGTACTTAAATAACATTACAGTTATTAATATGTAAAAAAACGAGAAACAAAAAATTTCAATAATAAGATTTTTCTTAAAAGTAGCAGGTAAAATATTTGAGTCTCGCGCAATGGTAGAAAGCAATTCTTGTAAATAATTCTCGGAGTTTAAACAAATTTACAAAGAAAGAAAAGAAGATAATAATGATCAAAAATGAGAGTTCTGAAACGACCCATCCCTTTTAAACTTACCTATAAGTATCTTTTAGTCATAAGACGAGTAAGACTAATAATAACAACACAGACACTACCTTTCTTCATGTAAAACTAAAAGTATGTCAAACATAGTTAAAAAGGTCAAGATCACTCAACAATACTGTCTCGAGTCACTATATAAACAATCAAGCCAATAAAGTGTCTCTCCTCACACAGACACCAAATTTTTTTTTTGCAAAAGTGTACAAAAGTCAAAACCCAGTAAAAATGGCAAAATGTCTTCGCGTGATCGATTTAGACAATCCGAAACGAACCAAGATTTTTCAAAAATCTCAGATCCACAATAATTGTACACAGCGTGTCATGATCGCATATCGTCACAGGTGAAGACCCACGAATTCATATGACCGCGACGGGGACCAACGGTCATCACCAACAGCTGCCGGCGAGGAGTCTGAGCGGCAGGCGGTTCTTTCACCGTCTTCGCCGGCCGACACCATTCTCCAAATAAGCTTGCCCCACTATCCGGTGCGATGAGTTACTTTCATGAGAGATACTTTTAAAAGCCGATTTTCCGCTACAAAAATCGGCGTAATAGGAGTTAAAGGGCAAAGTGTCAACATCGTGATGGTTTAATTTAATAACGCACAAGAAAAAAAATTTAGCGTAATTTTCATGAAAGCTGTAACTGATATTACTTTTTTATATTTAGTTAGCTCCTAGAATAACATTCTACCTGAAGATGGTAATTTAAATACTATTTTTCAAATTAAACAACAGGGTATTATAAGTATTAAGAACGACAAGGACATGTTACCAATCAATCGAAGATAATAAATGTTTGGAGGAGAGCAGCGCAGCGACGACGACAAAATACTCGTAAGTTATAGGTATTGGTATAAGTGATGTCTGAGATTGGTAGTTCTTATTAACGTTCCTGATGGTTATATTATGACATTTTTTGCGAAAAGCCGCGCATTTATCTAGCTATTTATTCGGCCTAAAAAGTGGACAAAAACGATGAGTTTAGTAAAAATTAAAAGTAGCTCACTTTTAAAAACTTCACCTTAAAGGTACTTAAATTGCGCAAGTTTTTCATAATTTAAACAAAACTGTAACTCCTATAATTTCCAATATATCCCATATATCTTATGAACATACTTATAAATCTTCTTAGAGAAACCAAAAAATTTTTCTTCAAAAGCTAAACAAAAATAATTACGGAAAATATACCCCTCATCTCCAAAAAAAGCGTGTATCTACGCCATAAAAATATTCCATTTTTTTATATTTTTTTCTTTTTGAGAAAAGAAATAAATATTTTTTTTTCCTGGCAAGTGAGGTGTATGGAAGTAAGGCCCCTCTAAAGAATCCCAAGAACGCTAGTGCTTAAATTTTCTTTTTTCCGTTTACAATTAGGATATCGCAAAAAAGTGTAAAAACATCCACTTCCCTTATCTACGAAATGATTACAAAGGTTTTTAAAAAAAATTTGCTTGCTAGAAATTACGGGTATCAAAGACTAAAATAGGGAGAGGGAAGTCGCGTGTATATTTTTGAAGTCTATCTTCTCGAAAATCAGGTTTTTTCTTCACTAGTATGGCCAATAATAAGTGGACCAAAAATTAGGAAATGCGGCGTGGAGAAATGTGTTATTTTCGAAATCCATATAGAACCATCGCGAATTTTGAAATGGCGTTTGCGGCACCCGAAAGAACATTAAAAAATCAATAAGAAAATGTGCCCTCGACTACTCGTTTATCTCTCATAGTTTTTTTCGCGAAGCAGGAAATATAATTCCATGCATGTTCTCTCTGCTCTGCATATCATTTCTTCGAAATTTGTTTACGAGATATATCGAAAAAAAATTTTGGAGGTGTTTTTCCATTTTTGAATCAATTTTCCCAATTTTTAGATCAATTTCCCCATTTTTGGGCCACTTGAATGACAAAATCCGATTTTCGGGCAGCGCCCTCAAAAACATACCCCCATCTTTCGGGTTGTTCAGCGGGTGATTTTTTAATTCCAAGGAAAAAGACACGCTCGCCCTAATAGTAATTCAAAGCTTTTTTCAAGGTAAATATTATAATTTTTTATTTCTTGGCAATCAGGTGTTAATGGAAAGGAAAGAGGTTTGTTTCTTTAGAGATTCCAAGAACACTTTTTTCGAAATTTTGTTTGGTTTAGTTTCGGAAATATTAAAACAAATATTTTTAAAATGAAAATCTATCTAAAATTGATTAGCACTTCTAACGGTAACAGTGCCACCCCCTACACCCTGAACGAAGTCCTCGGCACAACGAGTTTTTCAACCCTTTTTCCGAATAAATTTCCGTCATGTAATAAACGAGTTGAGACTGAATGCAATGGAACGAGAATAAATTTTCTGTTCCGAATATCCAGATGATGTGCCGCGATGCAACCTGAACGAAGATTGTGAACGACCCCGCCTGCTTATAAAGGGGGAGTCAAAAAAGTAGTTTTTAATTTATTTCTTTCGGAACAAGTAATAACAGAAATAAAATTAGGTAGGCATCTCTGCTATTGAAAATGCACTCATCAGTGGACAATTCTTTAATTTCCCCTTACTATTTCAATGGGTAGTAAAGGCCATCCCTAGACCGTATTTCGCACGTAAATTTTTTTCTTACAGCCCTACCGGAATTCGAAAATGTATTTTGGAGAGTGATTTCATTCTATCCGCTCGTGCCCGCTCTGTACTAGGTATACAGGCAAATGTACGCGACGCCTTCCGCGTCTCTGAGTAGGTATAGTGCCTATTATGAGCTCTGAGGGGTTAAATAGCCATACATTTGTGTAAGTACCACACCACCCCCTGCAGATGTCTAAATTTCGAAAAAACTCAGCTCTTTAGCTGAAAACTGCTATCTGAATCGTGGTGGAGAAGAATGGCTTTTTTACGAACTTCGGAAGAACACTTTCGGCGATAATTAAACGAAAATTTAAAGTCCTTCTTCATTTAGTTAAACAGCAGTTCAAAATATCTTAATGAAAAACCTAAAAGATTGACCTGCAGGAGCATTTAAGAATGTTTCTAAATAGTTTCATTAACCTACTGCAAAGCAAATCATATTTTTCTGGTAAAAATTGTAAACAAAATTTCCTATTCATGCAGGGTTGTTATTAGTAACCCCCGAACTCGCCATATACAGGGTGTCCCAGCTTATTCGAAGCGGTCTCTGTAGGCCAAACGATGGATTTTTTCCAAAAAATTTTTGCACATTCAAGTACAGGATCACAATGGCCATAATTTAAAATTATTTTGGGGTACACAGAGTGTCCCATATGACAGTGGCATATCAAAGTTATGTTTTTTTAAATGGAATGCTCCTAGGTTATTGCATTTTTAGATTGTCTGAAAAGAGAAAATAAGATTGGCTTTTACAGTTAGTGTTTAAATTCAGAAGTTTTTGAGTTATAAACAAGTGAAAATCGTCATTTTTCAAGTTCAAGGCCCTGTACAACGAGAACGGCTGAAGATAGAGAAAAACGGCTTACATGTCCCTATTTTAACTTTGCATGTACTATCCTATGATGTGGATGAAATGTTTATACAGGGTGATAAAAAATTTGAAAAATTCTGAGATTTCTCCACGCGTCGTCAAATAAAAAAATCAAAGAAAGTACAAATGTTTCTATACCATAGGATAGTACATGAAAAGTTAAAATAGGGACATGTAAGCCGTTTTTCTCTATATTTAGCCGTTTGCGTTGTACAGGCCTTGAACTTGAAAAATGACGATTTTCACTTGTTTATAACTCAAAAACTTCTGAATTTAAACACCAACTGTAAAAGCCAATCTTATTTTCTCTTCTCAGACAATCTAAAAATGCAATAACATAGGAGCTTTCCATTAAAAAAAAACATAACTTTGATATGCCACTTTCATATGGGACACTCTGTATACTCCAAAATAATTTTAAATTATGGCGATTGTGATTCTGTACTTGAATTATCAAATTTTTTTTTGAAAAAGTCCATCGTTTGGCCTACAGAGACCGCTTCGAATAAGCTGGGACATGTAGTATGCTATTATACACACCGTGTCTCTTGAATTTCTAGACATAGGGAGTTCCCATGTTAAAATAAACTATTGGAAATATTGGCTCCTCTAATTATTTTACAGTAAATGTCAAATGTAAAACTTCTTAATGAAAAACAGGAAAAAACCTGCTTCTTAATTATGGTATAATTGGATTTTTATTTGGTTAATTCGTTTTCGAGAAAATCAGGGAAAACTGAACGGTTTTTCGTAGTTTTTCAAGGTTGCTTTGCTTTTGATAGATAATGCTAATAAGATAATAACAAATCTCAAATATTTCTAAGTGAATTGCCAGAGTACTGTCCAATAAATTTTACTTTTTCTTCAAGAGTGTAATAATTCATTTTTATGAACAAGTTTTTCTTTAAAAACTTATATTTGCCACTAATTAAAGTTTTAATGATGAATGAATTACTTTTGAACAATCAGTTGTTATTGACAATTAATAATTTTTAGCATTATCTGTCAAAAGCAAAGCAGCCTTGAAAAACTACTAAAAACCGTTCAGTTTTTCCCGATTTTCTCAAAAACAGATTAACCAAATGAAAATCCAATTATAGCATGAGAAGCAGCTTTTTTTCCTTAAGAAGTTTTACATTTGACATTTTACTGTAAAATAATTAGGGGAGGCAATATTGCCAATAGTTTATTTTAACATGGTAATTCCCTATGTCCAGAAATTCAAGAGCAAGTTCTTCTTTTCCAAAGCTATGACCATGACCATTTCTGTAAAAATAAGAGCGGCGACTGAAATGTGAATAAGTTCGAGTTAGCATCATTTTATTTTTTTTCCATTGCAATGAAAGCATCATTTTAATATTTTGTATTCTAAAGTAAGTTTGAGTGGTTGCCAAACTTTAACCATCGGATTCAGGGGATGTTTGAGTAGTTTAAAAGATATTTTGCAGATGAGTTTAACGGGTATTTTATACAAAGTATTATAGATGATTATTGAGTTTAAGGAAATAAAAGAAAAACAGCACCTTTTGACGGCTAATAGATTACGATGTGTTGCGGAAGATTGTCTTCGATTTTAGAAATAAAAGTCCTGATGAATTATCGCGTGGGATATGTAAGGTAGCTTTTGAAGAGGATATGCAGCCTTTTTGTTGCATAATATACAGGGTTATGCAAATTTCATGGTGTCAGTATTGGGATATCCTAAACCATAAGAGATACAGGGTTGCTTAAATTAGAGAAAAGTTGCACTATTTTATGGCCATCTCGAATCCGTCAAAACATGCAAGATATCTGTGACCGTTCCTGAAATATCCTGAAAAAACTGAAAAATCGAGAAATCTTATTTTTGGAATATCTTTCTTACCATTGGAAATTATTAATAAATAATTTTTTGTAGCCTTACATAAGCCGTTATAAGCTATTTATCTGACGTTTCAAAAATTTTCACAGCCGACTAGATCCCAGAGTTTTCATAGTCAACTTTCGTTTTTCTTATGGCCGCCATATTATTTTTTTATGTCGTTCGATAAGAAAAAAATAATGTAAACCAAAAACTAATAAATTTTAGAAAAAAAAATTGGAAAATTTTTATTCTTCTTTTTTCAAAGAAAAACAGATAGTTCTTAACTGAAATAGGCCAATATGAAGTCATACTGCTTGCCTTATAGGTTGTTAATTTCTCTATGATATTCGATCTAAAAAGTTGTCTTTTTTTAGAAAAAAAAAGAACAAAAATTTTTGAAAGTTATTTTTTGAAGTTTATTAGTTTTTGGTTTCCATTATTTTTTTCTTATCGAACGACATAAAAAAATAATATGGCGGCCATAAGAAAAACGAAAGTTGACTATGAAAACTCTGGGATCTAGTCGGCTGTGAAAATTTTTGAAACGTCAGATATAAATAGCTTATAACGGCTTATGTAAGGCTACAAAAAATTATTTATTAATTTCCAATGGTAAGAAAGATATTCCAAAAATAAGATTTCTCGATTTTTCAGTTTTTTCAGGAACGGTCACAGATATCTTGCATGTTTTGACGGATTCGAGATGGCCATAAAATAGCGCAACTTTTCTCTAATTTAAGCAACCCTGTATCTCTTATGGTTTAGGATATCCCAATACTGGCACCATGAAATTTGCATAACCCTGTATAGTGTGAATTATTCACTGAAAAAAAGGCATAGTACCGGATCTCTTAACACTGTTTATGGTGGTACAATTATTGAAGAAGGTGAACCCCACCACTAAAATTGAGTCATCACTAAAATCATCCATGACGAAAATCCTTGAGAAAGTAGTTTGCGAGCAACTGATGGTGGAGCATGTGGACAGGAATAATATTGTTGACAAAATTTCAGTCAGTATTCCGGAAACGGTGGAAAGGCATTGGGATGGTTTGTTAGCTATTTATCTGATAGAAAACAAATTGTAAAATGTGTGGGGGGGGGGGGGGGGGGTAGAATCAGAGGTGATAGAATCGACGAAGGGGATTCGCAGGGTAGTATCTTATTGGGACCTTTGCTGTTTTTTGTTGTACATGAATGAAATTGGAAGTTCTTTGAAGTATTGTAGGTATCATCTTTTTGCGGATTAGATCTATTTGCGCATCAGACGATAAGTGAGGATCTAAATAGGCTTTATATATGGTTGAAAAATAAATTTACATGAAATTGAATGAATATAACCTTGCGGAAGGCAATGGCAAACCACCGCAAGTACCCTTGCCTAGTAAAACCTTTCAAACAGTGCCGTTCGGACTCCGGCAATAAAAAGGGAGGTCCCAAATGTCTGTGTAAGCTGATAGCTCGCGCACCACAGACATATGCGAGAGGTAGCCTACGCCCGATATGCGGGTATGGCACTTTAAGAAGATACTTGATGTGGATAAGTAAATGACTTGAGAAGATTACAAGAAGTACTAGGGCAATGAGACTAATGAGTGATTATTGGTACTGATAAATATACAAGAATAGAGTGGATGCTTGAAAGGCTGGGATGGATTAGAGAGTTGGTGATTTGTTTGCTCTAAGTCTGGTGCATAAAACTATATGTGGAAATGCCCCTGAATATGTGGGGGATATAGTGACACAGAGGGGAGATGTACATAATAAGGACACCAAACATTTTAATGTCAGGAAATATAAATATTAAAAAAAATAAAAATTGTTTTTTCTATTAAGCAAAGCAGTGGTAAAGTATAATCAACTCCCAGGGGAGTATAAAAATATGACAGAGAAAATTGTTCAATAGATACTATGAATCCTACAGAATGTAGGTAGTTGTGATGTAGCATAGATTTTATATTAGTAAATAATAGTTGGGTAAGATTGTGATATTGAGGGTATTTGCATGTAGCTCTGTGCTAAATAAATGTCTGTTATTATTATTATTTTTTTTCTTTTCCTTAGGTTAGTTTTTTTCGTCTTGCTTATACAGGGGTTCAAAAAATATAATTTTTTTCGAAAATTCAAATGGCTGCCATTTTGAAACAACTTGACCGATTTTGCTCAAATGCAATACCAGACCACTACTTGTGGATATCTTACTTCATTGTCTCTGAAAAGAGAACCAAAAAATTGTTATTGCTAGTTACAGGAAAACTACAATTTCAATTTTCATGTCCAAAAATAAAAAAAATCAACTACACCAAATTTCAGGTATTAATTTTGTATCACTTAGTGGTCACAAGCAAAAGAAGACGGATATTGTTTAGTCTTTCTTATATATGAATGCAAAAATTTTTGCGAACTCAAAAAGTTCCACTGTTTTTTGAAATTCCCTTGAATTCAATTTTATCTCCAGCACCCTCTACCTACACTATTTTATTAGGAATAAAAAAGGTTAAAATAAAAACTCATGTTACCTTACAATGAGAAACTTTAATGGATCTATAATAACACGCATGTAGAGGCAATGCCTTAAAAAAATCTACCCTGTTTGATATAGTTTAGAAGTACAAAACAATTATTGAATAATAAACACAAAAACAGGATAAAATAATGATACGAAAATAAAATAACGATAATGTAATATTGAAAAATAGAATATAATTTAAACAAAATTTTTAATATTAGTCTAAGATGATTATATTTATTACACTATCAATACTGCTTAAAATTAAAACATGGACCACCCAAAAGTACGTACTGAATAAAACATGCAGTTATAATTGACATACTCATACTACTCCTATGCGTCTTAGCTACATTATGACATTAAATTATCATTCAAACAATTTAATGATAAGTGGTATTGCATCCAAGTACTGAACTGGGATTTAATTGTAAATACTTATAAAATAAATAAATATGTAAAAAATGGCAGTGTAACATAAAAAGCGATTTACCTACGTGTAAAAAGGATAATAGGTAGATACACCATTGCAGTCATTGGGCTTATAATTTCATCAAACTGTTCTTCTTCTTATTCAATTTAAAAATTAAAAAATGAGTCGTTCAACATAATATACATACATGTAATAATATGTAATAAAATATAGATATAAAATTGCAATATTATTTTCCATTGTAAGACAACTGATTGTATCTAACAAACAATAATTTAATTGAAAAGAAAATAATTAATAATTATACATAAAAATGTAAAAATAAACATACTATAATACAGGAACAAAATTTTCAATTTCAATTATAAAAAATGCACTACATTGCATTGCACTTAAATCAAGGAAGATCATAATACACAATAAAGGTTACTAATTACCTTTGGGAGGTCACAATTACATTTTATGTAAAACGAATTAAAAGATTACGATAATTCTTCAAGAATTACAAGACACAATACTGGAACGATACTGACTTATAAATCATCGCTGACTTACAAGTCAGTATCGTACCATGCTGCAGCTTGATTGTTGCCTTGAGGTGGAGTAGGCAGTTGTTCTATATCCATGGAATCTACTATGGCTCCGTACGTGGAACCGTTGGCAACACCGTGGTTACCAAGGTTCAGTTCCTCTATGGGTATCTGGTCATACCCTGAAAATTGGCGCAATGGTTATTATTCACTTGTTCCAGTTTCATTCATATTGGCCTTCTTAACGTCATCAAGGTTGTAAGCACTTTTATTGTCCGTTAAAATGAAGAAACATTATCAAAACTTCTTGTGCGACATTTTTAATGAACAGATTTTCAATTTGCACATTTTTGTTTCATGACAGTTTTTTGCTAAATATGTAATGAAAAATCCCACTGTCAACAATCGAAGTATTAAAGTCAAGATTCAATTGTTAAGTCAAGTAGAGGACATTTCCAATCACAAAAACACAAAACTTCCTTTCAAGAAGTCTCACCAGAAAATATAGAGGTTCAAAATTTTGATTCTCAGTTGGCTTGAATTAAATTTTTGCATTTAATGACAATTACGTCAGAAAACTAAAGGCTTGAAAAACTAACTCTGATTTATTGCACAAAAACAGCTGGGGAGGGCACAATCCATTTCTCTAAAAAGGGCCTACTGTTATATTTAATTTTAATATGATAGAATATGAGTCCTAATCATCACATAAGTATATTAATAGCCATTATCTGTGAGTTGCATACATTCTTTTTTCTACAAAAAGTTTCAATTAAAAACCATTTATATATTATATTGAAAGACCAACTCAGTAATAAATTTCGAAGTCTTAGAGTAAGATTCTTATTATAAATATAAAAACCTTGATAACTTTAGAAGAGTTTATTTTTAATACCTACTACTCAAAGATAGGAATAAAAGAATAATAATAATATGCAAATGAATACAAAATCATTAATATTCAACAAACAGCAATTAAAAATAAACCATCATGCATTCATGCAGGTTAAAATGTTTCTTATTCAACATTACAAACCGATTTGTGTTGGATACACTAAAAAGCAGCACAGTTAAAACTTTGAAATATTTTTCTTGTAGCAAAGCAATGTTAAATTGGTCGAATAAAAAAATTCACAAACTAGCAAATTGGCCTTCCTGAACTCTGATATGTGGGCATTTCAAATTGGCAAACGCTCTAGCTTTGTGTTGATAAATAAAATAGAAAATAAATAATAAAAACAGACATTTACTTAAATAAATTAATTCAATTAACAGAATGTATCTGAAACTTTAGGAACATGATGTATGGAATGGAGCAATGAAAAATTGAAATTAACAGTGACATCTGGTGCTAAAGAATAAAATAATCACTGAATAATTAATGTACCTATTTTATAATATTGTTTAGCCTAACTTGAGGAAATATTTAAGACACTATAATATATAAAAAAAAGTAATTTTCACAGGAATATATAAATAAATAACGAATACATAATATAGAATAAATATAATATGTATAATTATTATATTAAATATAATTTTTATATAAATCACAAGTTTTAAAAAACTGCATACTTTAAGAACAAACTTAACATTTTTGTACAAAATTTTAGGGCATGTTACTAGGGTTAGTTGGAAGCGGTTACTGTAAAATTAGTTGAAGTATATTTACAGTGTCGTTAATCGTCAACATATTTACCTTGTTGTTGATATGGCCTTCCACCATGACTACTGTGTACGCTTGGGGGACTCTGGTGACCATACATATCATAGTTTTGCTCAGGACTCAAAATGTCCTAAAATAATCAGTGAAAAGTGCAAACAAAAATAAAAAAAACTCAACAAAATTAAAATCAAAAATCTACGAATACGTAGCGCAAAAATATCAATCAGGCAAACCGGTAATGAAAACAAAATGATCACGTGAACCACTCACGACGACGTCGCACGACTACGTACCTGCAGGTCGGCCCCCATCCCGATGTCCGGGTTCCATGGGTTCTCGTCCTCCCGGAACAGCGAGTTGGTCAGTTCCAGGGACAAACGTTTCCGGAACTCTTGGGACTTGTCTTCGCTCATTCGGAACAGCACGGCTGCAGCATAAGTTGCAACTCCTATTAAAGAAACAATTCGAGTAACCAATAAAAGTTTAATTTAGTTACTTTTTGCTGTACCATCAAGGTAGCCTTCTGTAAACCTAAAATTTTGATTAAAGCAACCCCTAATCAAAGGTTGCTTTTACATCCGTTTTTGACAAATAATTTTATTGCTTCTCTCAAAGAACTCGCGGATTCACCACGCGAGTAACACTCACCTTCATTGCGCGAATGCAATAATTCAGTCAACGGGGACGTGGCCCCTTCCTGCTCGATCATGTCGGCTCCTTCCTTGTCTGCGGCGAGTTCACAAAGCACCCCCGCAGCTACACGCTGAATATTTTCTATCTCGCTAAAGAGTAGCTGCACGAAAATGGGGATGACGCCTTGCTGTCTTATTATGGCACGATTGTGCGACTCCCTGGCCAAAATATGCAGGGCACCCACGGTACCTTCGACTATCTCCTCCATGCGGACCCCGTCGGCGTAAGTGCCGGGCTGTTGGCTACCGCCGCTCGCTACACTGGCACGCTGGAAAGTCACATTAAAATATTACCCTCCATGAGAAACAACTAAAAAAAATGTAATAATAGAAGAGTTTCTATTATAAAACAGCACATTTACCCTTTGTGTATCTTGGAAAGCGCTCATCAGCAAACGAACGAGATGATGAATGGCTCCGTGCTCTCTAAGAGGTGCGTGGTTGGCCGGACACAGGGCCAGATTTCTGATCAACCCAATGACGGCCTTGACGAGTGGCCAACGTGAAGAAGGATTTAGCAGCTTGACAATGACCTGTATGCCGTAGTTAAGTCTGACGGCATTCTGAGCCATCTCAGATTCGACGTGTCTCGATGTAAGGTGTCGGAGCGCACACACGGCGGGCTCGGTGATCTCCTCCCTGTCCCCGGCGTTGACAATTGTGCGAACTAGGGCATCAACGCCGTTCACTTGACACACGGTGACCTGATGAAAAGTGATGATAATTTTTTGGATAAAACATGATCAAAATACGAGAAGCATACCTTGTTGCGTTGATTGTTGCATGTGAGGTTAGACAGGATTCCTGCAGCACATGTGACCACGTTCACATCGGATGACGCTAATACAGTGACGAGGGATGTCAGTAAGCCTTCGAGACCATCCACTTTCGTGGCTGCATCTGATAGATTTCTCAGTGTCCAGAGACAATTTTGTACGAGCCGCTGACTCGGGTTGCCTAAATGCATGGCGAGAGCTTGCATTCCTCCGGCTTCTACGATTGCTGGTTTGTTGCTGGAGCACACGGATAATACCTGAAATAAATAATTTTTAGTAGTACCTAATCAATTCATTTAAGAGGCTCTAGAATTGACCAATTATTATTAACTCTTTTATTATTATTGTCTTTACCTTAAGTACTCTTGAAGTGGTCCATAGCAACTTCTCGTAATCATAGGAGCGCATTATTCGTACCAGTTCGATTGGACCCTGAGAAGCCAGAATGATAAGTTTGCTCTCCTGATTCCCGTAAGCCAAAATCTGCAAACAGTCGGTGACTATGGCCAGGAATTTGACATTGTTCCTCTGCAGCAAGGCGACCATCTTCTGCAAGCCGCCGGCCAACCTTACGGCCATTTTTGATCCGTCCTGATGCAACAGCAAATTATGCAACGTCGTGATGGCGTAAAACAGCACGCTTTCGACCGCAGAACTAAGCAATTTCACCAACGCGGGTATACCTCCGCTCTTGAAGATCGCCAGGAGACCTTGACGATGATGTGACAACTTGTGCAAGGTACCAACAGCACCCTTTGTGGTTTCGAGATCATTCGAGTTGGATATAGCACGAACTAAAGCGGCTACCATTTGCGGACTGTTCATGATGGCATGTCTGGAGGCCTCCTTCTTGGACAACTGATGCACCATCATGGCGGCCTGAGAAACGACCACTTGATCTTCATCGTTCAGCAGCTTGATCAACTCGGGAATGGCGCGAGTCGCCAGATCGGCGTCGTCTTGGTAATTGATCAGGTTAACGACGGCGTGTTTCAGCATCTGACTTGGCTCGGCCAGACGTTGCACGGCGGTTTGGTGTGCAGGGTCGAACTGAGTGGACGGTATCTCGATGCATTCGTCCAGCGTCTCTGGGAACATCGCGGCTCGCACTCGCTGGGAGCGGGTCTGGTTCAGTTGGTTGTTCATGTCGTCCACCTGATCCTGGGTGAAGCCCTGATTGTAGCCCTGGTCGAGGTCGAACAGGTCCATCTCTTCTTCCTCTTTACCGCGAAGAGACGGGACCTGGGTGTTGAGGCCGGAATGGATGCCCGAGTCGCCCATGTAGGAGTTTTGCTGCCAGGCCAGCGTTTGCTCCTTCGAGGACTGCATCGGTAGATCGCCCGGACCTCCTTGGTAGTGATTTTGAGGCACTAAAACAAATGTGATAAAAATTAGAATGATATCGTAACTACAACATTAACATTACAAAACGAGTAACATGAGACTTACAAAAAGAGACACCCCAAACATTGGAGAAATTCAGCTGTTTATGTCCTAGCTCATACTTTAAAAAGAAAACTTTTTTCTAAGAAGTAATAAAATAAAAGTTGTAGTTTTGATTTTGAAGGACTAACAGTATTTTTTGATAAGAGGTCATGAAAATGAACTAATCCCCATATCCACAAAAAAATTAGTAACCACAATGATGCTCGAAATCATCACCAGCTTGGTTAAATTTAGAATTCGAATATCTCAATTATTGTAAGAGATTCCAGGAATCTAGGGCTTCATTGAAGCTCCAGAACTAATTAACTGTTAGTGGGTAAATGTCTGTTTAATTATAATTACAAAGCCAATTATAGAGGTTATTAAGAAAGTAGGTATTAATAATTATTATTAAAATACTTTTAATTAGCATCTCAAAATGATAAGTTAGTTTCCTAAAATAAGGGCCCAGATGAAGAGTATCATCCATTTCTTTTGTGAATGGAATTGAAGTGCTTCAAAATATACCTAATGATGTAGTGAATAGGTGCATGAAATCATACATGATTAAGGTTATTGGAGGAAAATTAATTAATTGTAGAACTTCCATCATAGAAGGTTAAAAGACATGGTTAAAATCCTGGGAATAACAGAAACTTGGACTCAATTTTTTAACCTATTAAGAATGGTTGTACAGCCACAATAATAGACCTTCAGTCACAGTAGAGGTGCCACAATGGCCCACTCACGAGAAATCTAATCCAAGTATGGTTATAAAGATTATACAGGGTGTTCTACAAGCTCTATGACAAACTTTGACAGATGGTAGGTTGCTTAATTTTAAACATATTTTTTTTAATAAACATGGGTCCGATTCGTTTTTGTTTAGAAGTTACAAGCATTTAAAAAAGCGTAATTTTTCAAGTTCAAGGCCCTGTAAAAGGAAAACGGTTCAAGATAGAGAAAAACGGCTTACATGTCCCTATTTTAACTTTTCATGTACTATCCAATGATGTAGATGAAATGTTTATACAGGGTGATAAAAAATTTGAAAAAATCTGAGATTTCTCCACATTTAAAAAAATCAAAGAAAGTACAAATGTTTCTGTACCATAGGATAGTCCATAAAAAGTTAAAATAGGGATATGTAAGCCGTTTTTCTCTATCTTGAACCGTTTTCCTTTTACAGGGCCTTGAACTTGAAAAATTACGATTTTTTAAATGCTTGTAACTTCTAAACAAAAACGAATCGGACCAATGTTTATTAAAAAAAATATGTTTAAAATCAAGCAACCTACCATCTGTCAAAGTTTGTCATAGAGCTTGTAGAACACCCTGTATAAAAGATCAACCATGGATGAGCTATATGAAAAAGGACTGTCTAGACCAAAGTATGCAAATATTCATACACATACCATAGAGATAAAGAAAAGGGGACTGACTGTTTCAAAATATAATGCAGCCATTTTGTTCACACTCCTAATTATTATGAATAAATTGAAAATAAATAAATGAACAAAAAAAATTATACATAAAGAATAAATTGATTATCTGATTATTATTAAACAATTTTCACGATTACGATTACCAAATCAGCTTCCAATCTTAAATAAATAAAACTATTTTTAGCTCACCTTCATACTGAAAATTTCTTTTGAAGTCGTTGTTCTAAGAAAAGTTTATTTAATATCAGTGTAATATGTTATCACAACATACAACATCAACAGCTGCTAGATGAAATGAAACAATTTCGTAAACAATGAAATAAGACTTGGTGTGGGCACAATTTTTATAGTAAGATTTATAGTAAGTAATCCAAGTTATAATGAGCAATAATAATTATTTCTGCATCATCCCTTCTGACATTGAAATTAATAACAAACATGTAATCAACTATTACACTATTGTCATTAGCACCCATTTGGCCAACTGTCGGGAGGTGAATGACCATTTCCCACCCCGGCATCTTAAATGTGAATGCTCCCCTTGGTCACCTTGTATTTGGGGTTAAGACTATGATACTCACTCCCATCCAGAAGTCTTCAGAAATCTCTTGAGGTAATTATTTTGTGAGACAATTTCACAAAACATAATGTTACTGTACTGTTCAACTATGAGAGACTTATGTGATGAGTATGTTTGAATGAACATTATAAAATAAAGATATTTTAATAATAAAAATAATTTCAAATATTTATTGAAGTTCCCACATCAAAATTTAAGTTCCCAGAATTACAGAACAAGGATGTGTTTGTTGGAAGACCACTGTCGCTCGATTTAGTGAAAGAGCTTCGCAATGATCTACTTATCAGTCGTAATACACCTAGAAAGTAGCCAGTCAGATCATGCAAGCTAAAATGCGATTTCCTTTTTGTGTTTACATAGATAGGACATACCTAATACATCAACGATAATGCACCCAAACTGATATAATAAAGTGTACTGGTGGAGTGTGGAAGCACTTACCTCTTAAATTAATTAATAGATTCTATTTGTCTACTTTATAAAAATGTCGATAAAGTGACTACCTGTTCCTGTTTAATTGACATTCTTGAATATTTAGACAACTGCAATTATAAACCTAACCTAACAAAATCTAGAACCGTCAGGATTCAGTTAAGACAAACCTCTTCACTGTCATGGCCTACTTCAAACGGATTCTCTTTCAAACACCTTTCACGAATGTCAAAAAGTCTATGATTAATTTATTTGGATTACAGTAATCTCTTATGCCATTGTGCATTACACGACTTCACGGACCTTTGTTCAAAGATTTTCAAATTTAAAAGTTGTTTTTTTTTCCAGAAGGAGACAACCAAACATTGAACAGACACTGATCCAGATAAACAAATCATTTCACCATTGCCACGTTCTCTCTCCCTTAAAATTTAATGAAAATGAAATGGCTGTGGATTTAGTGGACCAGTTAGGTCCGTGGTTGCACTGAAAATAGCAACAGTGAATATTTTCGGGAATTGAGGCTAACCTGTAATAATAAATTGGATAATTTTTATTGAACCTTCCTTTACGTTGAATTTTTAACTTGTGGTTTAGTTTTTTGGTTAAAAAATTGTTTCTTAAAAGATTCTTATAATAACTGAAACCAGTTATCGAGTTAGTTTCATGGTTGCACCGAAACAGCAACAGCAAATATTTTAGGGGGACCTATAATAATAAATAAAAAGATGACCAGACACTTATCAAAACCTGATAATTGCCAGCTTCTCTCTTCTCTAAAATTCAATGAAAATTATATTACTGTGGATTTAGATGGGGAATTAGCTCTATGATTGCACTGAAAATGAAAATAGCAACAGCGAATATTTTAGGGTACCCTCTAATAATAAATGAATAACATGAACACCAGACACAGATCAGAACCAGATAGACAGGTCATTGCCAGGTTCTCTCTCCGTTGAAATTTCATGAAAATAAAATGACTGTGGATTTAGTGAACGAGTTAGCTCCACAGTTGCACTAAAAATAGCAACAGCAAATATTTTAGGGTATCCTATAACAATAAAATGACCAGACACTGATCAGAACCTGATAAGACAGGTCGGTCATTGCCAGGTTCTCTCTCCCTTGAAATTTCATGAAATTAAAATGCCTATGGATTTAGTGAACGAGTTAGCTCCATGGTCACACTGAAAATAGCAACAGGGAATATTTTAGGGTAGCCTATAATAATAAATAACTAATAAGATAAGCAGACACTGACCAGACAGAACCTTCTATGAAATATAATTTTTGGTCATTGCCCGTTGCTATGTTATTTCTCCCATAAAACTGTATGAAAATGTGGATTTAGTGGGGTAGTTAGCTCCATAGTTGCGCTGAAAATCAAAATAGCAACGGCGAATATTTTAGGGTACCTAACCTTTAACAAAAAAAAAGATAATTCTTATTCCTTAGCCTCTCTAATAATAAAACTTGCAAGGTATTGTGACGGTGTTTACCTGGGTCCATGCTGATTGTGTCAAATATCCCTGTGGTTTCCCTGATTTCTGTAGTGAGATAAACCTGCCCGCCCTAGGTACGTAAAATAATTACAATTTTTTTCATTTCTCATTCATATCCACGGGATAGTCGGCCTGAATAAAATAATAGGAATCTCGGCCGCTCGCCTTCTCTAATACAGGCACGAGAGGCAAGCTAAAACATCAACGGAACGGAAAGTCCCCGATGCATTGTGTTACTTAAAGAATCACGCGAGCAGGCCGTGATAGAAAGCAACCGCCGGACTGTTCGGACCCAATAAGACAATAGTGCCTTGTTGAAATCTGGCTATAAAAGCACGCATCGGATGTAAAGGGGTGGCCAGTCTTGTTCCGACTCTGCTCATGGCAAGACTGACTCTTTCCTCCGCTATCTTTTGGAAACTCCTAGAGAGTATCGCACCGGTCCTATTTTTTTTGTATCACTAAATAACAATCGATTAGGCACTTTCCTGTTTTCGCCTACTTTGCTAAATATAAAATTCTCCCTTAAAGAGCAATATTAAGACTATTCGAAGAAGCGAGAAATTAATACGCTGACACAACAAGCATTAAAACCCATTTTCTAAGTCAATCCATCCATGAGATTCGAATTTAGTTTCACTAAGAATCAAGGAGAGATCCGTGATTCATAAGGACAATTTCTGCCTCTAGAAACCAACCATGTCCGACCGCAAAAGAAAGAACCCCGATTCAAGCACCAGCCACAATCGCTGGCACAACAATAAGAAAGACGGCCCCGATAAATAAACGCCCGACCAATAAACCGACGTTAAAATATAAGGTAAAGAAATAAATTCACTGTATAGGAAATCGAGATAGAACTAGGAGGAAAATAAACCCAGGTCAGGAATAAATAACCTGTGAATAATAAAAGCGGCACGTTATTAGAAATAATTCCAGTTAGGCAGGAAATAGAAATACTTCAACAAATAAATTACAAATTCGCTGTACAGGAGATAGAGCTAGGAGGAAAATAAACCCAGGTCAGGAATTAATAACCTGTGAATAAATAAAACGGCCCATTATCAGAAATAGTTCAGTTAGGGAATTGACCACAAAGATAATACACAAATCATCCGATTTATAAAAGAGTCCGAGTTTATTTAGTACAGATGTAGGATCGGACAATATTAGGCAAGAACTATAAAGTAATAAATAAAGGATTGTAAAGATGGGAGTAATCCTGAGTTTGAAACATGGAATGAAAACGATTCCCCCCATCCTACAATTAATTTGTTTATTATTTTGTGCAAAGAAAACGAAATCGGAATCAAGAAATTTAGTCAAACTTCAGAAAGCAAAAATCCTTAACTCCTCCTTTGCTTCCGGCATATCTCAATTACGAATCTCGAAACTACGAAACACAACGTTAGGTTGTGTTAGATATCCAATCCTAGAGACGATCTCAAGGCAAACTTTTCTCGGAAATAAGAAGGCAGGGGGTTGGGGTGTTACAGTAGTTGGCCTCTTAGTCCGGAACGATGGAGAAATTTTGTATGGGAGGAGATACGATACCAATGAGACAAAACAGTTTTACTTAGCCCTTCTTTATTTGAATATTTACATTGTCTAGCAAGGTGTTGGCCATATTATCGGTTTTATACACTTTATGTCAAGTTGGTATCGTATCTCCTCCCATAAAAAAATTCTCCATCGTTCCGGACTAAGAGGCCAACTACTTACAGAAATCAGGGAAACCACAGGGATATTTGACACAATCAGCATAGACCCAGGCAAGCACCGTCACAGTATAATAATTAGTTTTTATTGAACTAATAATGATTATACCCTATAGAGTTAGTTTTATAAGAGTTACACCAATTTCTAGGTAATTTGTGCATTTTTAGTTCGCCTTCACAAAATAATACGCCCATGACAACCTGTCAACAAGTTGTCATGGCCAACTCTGTTTTTCACCAAAAGGAATTAATTTCAGCAATAATAAATATTATTATAGAAGTATTTTTATTTAATTCTTACAATAATTATTATTATAATAATAATTATAAAAAATTAAATTTCATAAATTTTCATGTACCTTTACATTAGGATTAGGACTGAAACTCAAATAATGACTAATCATCACAATAATAATCATAGGCAGGTAAAAAGTGTACATTAATTCCTAGTAAAACAATGATTCATGAGATGAAAATGAAGATCGAGAACAAGAAACTTGATAGGAATAATAGGACTGCTAATTAATAAAAGAAAGGCACTACTTACTTGACCTGTAACTCATTTTCTGTTATCTGAAGGCTTTAGACCTGAAATAAAAAAAAAAAACTCATTAGGCAATTGAAAATTAATATTAGGTACTCTGAATTACCATGAATTATAAAATGTGTAAGCAAGCAGGCTGCAGGCTTAGCAAAAATAAACAAATGACTGCCGACTCGACAGTGCTGCCAGTATGAATATTAAACAATAATAATTATCGATATTGCGGCTCTCGGCAAATGGAAATATATTTGCGAATTACCGTTAGAAGTCCGCGATAAAACAGGTGTTACTGAAAATAATTAAGAGTGTGGATGGGTAATTACAAAAAAAAACTTCGCAAGAAATGACACCCACGCCATGCACCAGCACACACAACATTCATCTGTGCAGTTATCCTTATCCTCCATGTTGTGATGAAGGTTCATCGACTTTGAGAATAAGTCTCCATATAACAAGCTCTTCGCATTTTATCCCTATCAAGGGAATATTGTAATTAAGTTTATGAACTTACCTTCAACAGAACGATCACAATTATACCTCAGAAGAAAATCTAAAATGCCTGCCTAATATCAAAAGTATGGGGAACGGAACTATTATTCACATTCACCATTCACCATTCACCGCACCCGTACTAGACTAGAATGCGGCGTTGCCAGGCCAAGCTCAATTTCTCCAATCCAATCCAATGCGCTAATAATAATAATTATTGCAATTCGATTGTGAATCATATTAGTAGGTTAAAGGAAAGGCAAACATAAATAATTTAACCTTCTATTATTTTAAGTTAAGTATCTCTATTTTTTGTCCACGCGGCTTGTATGAACTATTAATAAATTATTATATTTGTGACAAGGTGAGTGGTGGCAGAGGTAAAAGTGTAAAAGTAACAAAATTTACTATAAATTACCTATTATAATTATTACTGGAAGCTTGATCAGCGCAGGCGCATTTGAACTATGCGAGACGTGCGCATACTCATTTGTGAATATTATTATTATTATTGTCAAATTTGACAGTGTTAAACGCTATATTACAGGGTATAGTAAAAAGTATTACAGCAAGTGGGATTACTATGAATGGTTTGACATTTAAATTTGACATTTGGTGGTGACATTTTGACATTTTACATTCGGTGACAATATGCACAAATATCCAGACTTTGATGTGTTTTGTGCAACCGGTGTTTGCCAGAGACCGAGTTTGTCAAGAGACCAGCATTTTTTTTTCCGTCGACCGTTTGTTACAACTAAGTATGTTTTAACCATAGAGATAGAATAGAGAGGAGCCGCTATGATCATCTAATAGTATATTATGCAACGAGCTTATAATGAAGGCTATTAATACGCGAGTATGATGGATGATACGAGCCGTAGGCGAGTGTCTTAACCATCATAAGAGCGTATTAATAGCCATTATCTGCGAGTTCCATACACTATTTTTTCTACGACCCTTTTTTATTTCATAGAAAAGATAAAAAAATTATATATTTTAACAATGACCCGTGTACAATTGCGGATCATTGAGTTTAAGATAGGTTGCTATTTGCTTACGCATATTAGGTACCAAATTTTCTCTTTGTCGCTAAGGTTATTCTGCTGAGACATGTTTTAGTATCAAGTTTAAAGGGCACTACTCACTACTGCGTAATTTTTATTATGCGAAGTTCGAATTCCGAATTTTACGCTTCGATTTTGAGAATAATTAATAATTTTGATAACTGACAGCCATTAATTACGATATTCTTTATCTGCGCAACGCGGGTCGCAGCGTTGCCGCTTTGAATACTATATCACGGAGCGCTACGAATGATATAATACTTTATCTTCCCATCTTTTACACGATATACCTACTTATCAAATTAATTAAGGTAACATAAAATCTTGATAAATTTTCTTTGAATGTTACTCATGTTCTAAATTAAATAAACGTTCAGAATTTTTTTTCAGAAATACAGAACTTATATCACAAGGCAATTTTTGTCGTGAGTATATGACAACTCTGTGACTTCGGTTGGCTTGCCGACCCGATCGTGAGCGAAAAGGAACCGATTCGATTGCAAATGCTCCTCTGCCATTGGATAGCTTGACCAGTGCTTTAATGAAAATTTGTATCTTAATGAGACCCATTAAAGCACTGGTGATTCATATTTAATATGCATATTAAAAGTTGGGAGTAGAAAATTAGTACATTAAAAAACGGCATCAGTGGGTGGAGCTTATAGGAGTAACAATATGGCGACTCGACAGGGTCAGACTTAATTTTTATTTGCAAAATTTTCATAAATAAAAATGTTTCTCACATTTCATACATAGTTTTAACACGTCTTCAGATGGATATTGCAGACCTTTTGTGTTTTTCAAGTCAATAAAAGAATATAAAATATCCGGCAAATAATCATGGTCATTTTCAATTTTAGATTTTTAGTGTACTATGCAAGTAGGTACGGTCCTGTATATTGTTGATACTTACCTATGGAATGTTATTCCGGACGTTTTTTTTTATCAGTGCAGTCTCTACTACAGCAGGTACGAACTGCACAAGAAACCATCTTTGGCTTTTCAATTTAACACCAAAGATCTTAAAGACAGTCCTTAAATCAAATGAAATTCAATAAAAAGCGTTCACTTATATCATAACATAAGTTTGACATAAAAGTGGTATCAATTAGGTTGTCCAGAACACGTGACCTTTTAACTGTCAAAATGGCGGCCTGTAGAAACACAAACGCAAATCATCGAACCAGAACAGTCAGCACGCGGCAATTAGAGAAGTTTTATTTTATTTATAACATTTCGAAATAATCAATTCGAACATCGAGCTGTATCTTAAGTTTACTGTTATTAAAGTGTGTGTGCTTGTCAGTTACAATAACAGTGATGTTACTAAGAAAAGTATGCATTACCTGTTATCTTTAGAAAGTGGTGCTTCCGACATTATGGTTCGCTATAAAGAAAAAATTAGGATCTTGAACGGCGTTGATCCATTTTTCTTAACTCCAGAGGATCCTGGACCACCTGTTTCTGCACCAGCCATCGTGTCGTATTTAGTGTTGAGCCACACAGTTTTTATACAAAAGAAAACGAAGGCTTATAAAAGTTTAAGCGGCTACAAGTGCAGGCTTTTGCATTTAATGGGATTGAAGCAAATTGCTAATCATGTGTGATCTTCATTGGAAAGGTAAAATGAAAATACTATATCCTATGACCCATAGCAATAAAATATCTTGATCATTAACTTGTTTTTATTAATGTATTGTTTTTTGTTTAGGGTAAAGCATTCTCAACGAATGAACAAACCGCCTTTTTGCTTGCTTGAATTATCTGTGAAGACAATTTATCATAAATTGTGGCCATTGCACCTGCATGGCTGGGCTCTCTGAAGTTTGTAGTCATGTTGCTGCTTTGCTGTTCACAGTGGAGCATAATCACAGAACAAAAACCATCTCATCGTGTACAGATGCTGCGGCAGCATGGAACGTTACAAAAATATCAGAAGTTCCAAGTGTTCGACTTAGTGAAATGGAATTAAATAAAAAATCCAATGTAGAAAAGCCGTCTTATTCTGTTGACGAAATTCCTGCCATTGAAGGTCAATCACCATTATCACTCCTACCATAATCCCTTACATTATTAACTAATTTTATAATGTACTATTATAAATTTTATAGGTATATCTTTTATACTTGTGTTTTTAAACCTTTATTATAATCTTGATAAATGTTTTTAAGAATTATTTTGAGTTTGTGAAACTTCATAATACCTAGCTTCAGCATGGGGATAACATATCAATTGTAGGAAAAATCAACAACTTCAGAAACATACATTTTATTTATTATAAAGAACATAATATACTTTATTGTAACGTAAGCTGGTGCTCATTACAAATTTGTCAATAAAATTACAGTTTTATAAAAACACAATTATTATTTTATATATTAATTTATTGGAGACTGAAATTTTTACAGTAGGTAACTTTAATAATACTATAGTACTAATATGATCGTGTCACTAAAAAATTCAGAAAGCCAATTTAAAAAACGGTGAAAGTATTCAAAATTGAATGAACGCATAAGAATACTGTAAACTTTGGTAAAAAGAAAAGGGCACCAACCCTGAATATCTAGGCCACTAGAAGACAGTAGGTAACATTTGTGTTATGTCATCTCCTGTACAGAACAGAGATGGTTTGAATCTATCACTTTCTGCCAGCAGCATCATCTTGCAGATTGGCGACAGCACTACTGGAGGACTCTCCATGATTTTGTCACCTAAGTACATAAAAACTCTCAAGTTAACGAAATTAATAAATAAATAAACTCAAAAAATATCACAAATTAAGTACCTCCGAAATATTCTCATTTTGAACTTTTTCTTCTTTTCTCAACTCTGTATTGTATTCTTTCTGAGCAGATCATCTTTAGCCCTTTTTAAAGCAACATCTGAGTTATTATATCCCATGGCCAAAGAAGGAAACCTGTCAGGATCGTTTTCAATTTTCATCAACTAATGCTGATGGTTTTCCTAAAATTTAAATATGGAAATCAAGAATTTGAAGTGAACAGAGTATTATTTTATTATCGTTATAACATTGCATTTACATCTACAGGAAAAAATATCCGATTAGGTAGGTAGGTAGGTAGGTACATATTATTACATAAATGCGTATCAGTATCAGCTTACCAGACAAAAAATGTTTGCTGCAAACCCTGGCATATTAGGTTGTTTCTGATAAATCAGATCTTCTAATTGCTTGAAGCCATTTCACACGTCTTTTTTAGAAAGTTCATCGAGATCTTTGCGATGTTCAAAATAATTCTTTTCAGTTCTGTTGATATTTTATAAAAATTCAAAAGATCGCGATCCTCACGGATTCCACACTTTATTACAACACAACAGCAGGCGGTAGGCATTTTTAACCCAATACCAATTTAATAGGGAATAAGAGATTGTATATGACCTTTTAAAAGGCTTCAACTTTTAAGTATATAAAAAGAAATAAACAAATAATGTTATCTTAATAATCCACACCACTTTCAATAACCGCTGTTCAGTTCTACAGGCGGCCATATTGAATCCATTTTGACAGCATCTTGGACAACCTAATATGGCGAACCTGATCCCATTTGTGTCACGTCATGTCGTCTCCTCTCTATTCTATCTCTATGGTTTTAACTCATTAAAAATCTTTGATTAATGATCCTCATTAACGTATGATTTTCTATTATAATGAACGATTTTATACACTGTTCACATATTAAAAAAGAACTAGGTGGCCATGAACTTTTGTTTTTAGGTTTGCAAAAATGAAAACTCCCTAGATCTTGATTGACAATATCAGCTGATCGAGATATTAAAGGTTAAGTATAGACTGACATTTGTCAAATCACTCAAAGTGTCTCAGCTGATTAACAGCCATGTTGTCAAATTGAAGTTTTAGTAGTAGGATATCTATCTAGGATGATTTTTTACTCTGATCAATTTTTCTCAAACTGACAAATAAAATTATTAAATTTTTGACATTTTAAATTTCAAAAGAGCAAAATAACGAAAGTAATACATATCTCTAATAAGATGAATAAATCCGCATTAAGAAAGCATTTCAATGATTAAGATCCAGAAAGTCCAAACTTGAGCAAACATTTAAGTCATTCAGAAGGTGAAATATATTTGGAATGTAAGTATTGAGTATGTGTATCTGTATCTGCTAAATTGCTGGTAATTACTGTCTCTTATAGTAGTCAGACCGTGGCATTAGCAATAAGTATTATTAGACAGGACAAATTTAATATTACACCCTTGGGCAGCCCACATAAAACAGGCACTGATTATGAAATTTTTGTGTTTCCGGAAGATTTGCAATAATCTATTTCCAATACAACCCAATCGAAATGACATGGGGGTATTGTAAACTTCACTATACAAGTACGTAAATTAGCAGCTTCCCTCTAAGGATAAAGTAAAGAATGTATGTCTTGAAGAGCTTTCAAAATGTATAAGTACACCTGACATGTGACGAAATTAATATAATCATTGTGAAAAACTTATTTCGGAGGACTGGACGAAACAAATGGACATGGTGAAAATCTTATTAAAATCAGAGCGCTGAAAATTATTCTGATTCTAAGCAGGATGCAGTAGCGGTTGTTGATAATGGGGGATAATTTTGGGCCAGAAGCCAGAAGTCCAGAATCTTTGGCTGGTTTCCGACACACTACTATACGATACCGAATAACCGGCGAATTGACGAAAAATATTTTTCATTTACGTTACCTATATTTTAATATTTTAATAAACGTACCGATATATTTTAATTACCTGCTATGTATTTATTAAAAGTAAATTAATATAATTGATTCAAGTTTTTTATTTTATATTCAAAAAGTATACATTTGTGTATTTTCCTAACTTGACAAAATTACATGATAACCTTTTTCTCAAACTCTTATGAAAAGCTTAAGATTTTAAGATCTTAGATCCAGCGACATTGTGTTCTAGTTAAAGATTGCATTATGTGACTAAATGATTCAAAATAAAAAGCCCCCAAAGATGCAAATATAAATATAATAAGAAGAATACCAAAAATATCAAAAATCCATCTGGCAACTATGTCCTGTTCCTTGCCAAAAAACTTCAACCTCATAAAAAAGAGACATAACCAAACTCCAGCCAATGATTGACAGCGGTTATACCCAGTGATTTCTATCACCCTACACCATAACCCAATTCTTTTATAATAAGTGAACGGTGTATAGTATACCTAGGCTTTTTTGAAGCAGTATTATACTTTTTTCGATTATATTAAAGACTGATAGTTGAAATGAACTCCTGAAGATTTTTTGTTGCCAACAATAAACGACGAAAAAGTATTATTGTAACAAACTCGTTTATTAAAAAGCGATAAATAATCTCAACCATTAACATGCTCGCTGACGTTCAAAAGTTAAAATATCTCGATTATTACCTAATCGCCTTTATTAATTCGTAAATAACTATTAAGTAACGGCGAACAACTCTTGAAGCGATTTATTAAATTTGAAATAAATGTAAAAGTCACTTTAATAATTACTTATGAAACTAGTCCTTATAATTATTTGAAGCTCCAATTAGCCTAACTATTTGATAATGTTATGGTATGGTAAAAAATAGGTTCGATAATTATGTTATAATATTTGACGACATTTTGCTCCAAGCGACAACACTGTGTAGACGTCTACGTGAAATAATGTTACTCGTTTGCTGCGTTCCGAAAACAAAAAATAATTGTCTGAGAAAATAACAGCTTTTTCTGATGACCGTAGTAAAAATTAAAGATTATATTAATATATAATAATGTTATATAAATATAATTTGAATAAAGAACAATAATCATTTATTAAAACTGCTGCCGGCTGCTAATAATTTATCTGCGAGCCAGAGATATTTCCATCAATGGTCGGGGCGCAGTCGCAATGGCCGCAGTAAAGTTGCAGTCAGTGTTAAAGGCTATGACAGACGACAAACGTATAGAAGAGTGAATAGAGCGCCCAGATTTAAATTTAAATTTCTTAGTTTTCAGTTATTGAGTTTAAGGTTTAAATTTCTGCTTTTCGTACATGAAAATGTTACCTTTCATGATTCGGAATTATTATCTAAAAATTAGTAGGTCTAATAGTAGTACTAGGTACCTATTTACGTCTTTCACGATTTTCTAGTTAATATACAGGGTGTTAATTAAGTAGGTATGTACAATAAATTTAACCGCCTATTATTTGAGGGATTTTAAAATTAAAAGTTTAAATAATAAACATGGATCCGCAAATGCTTCATTTTCATGATACATTGTATTAAGCTTTAAGAAAAAATTACCTTTTTGTAAATAATCTCAAACATTCTTTTGCCGATATATTGTTGAAATTTGTCAGTGTTATTTGTAGTAATAAAGAACCTCAAGTAGATTAAAATTGTCAAGTCCAGTGACGTCCAGGGAGACACCCTCACTCATATTATTGTAAAGAAAAATGTGCGCCACTGATTTTAATTTTTTTTTCATATTAAAGTAACTATAACAACTTTTTTGTCTTCTGCTAACTTTTTTTTTCGTATCTTGATTAGTTTTCAAAAAAAAAAACACTTCATTGAATATCTTTGAACCACACAAAAAAAAACACGGAGAAATTTTGGAAATAATAATTTTTTGTAGTACTTTTTATCAAAAATATGTAACAAAAACAACAAATAAACACTGAATTAACATTTCTTGACATCGAATAAGTTCCCCATGTTTCTTGGTTGGTCCAAGGTATATGCAATTAATAAGTGAATTCAATTTTTTATTTAAAAAACGAATCAAGATACGAAAAAATTCTAAATACAAAAAAGTTGTACCTACTCTTAGTTCCTTAATCTGAAAAAAGAACAAAATGTTGCCGCCAAAAAAAGTACGTCACTGAAAGAAAGAAGTCAGTGGTGTACGTTTTTTTTTTGCAATAATATTAGGGGGGGGTGTCCCCTTGGAGGCCACTGGACTTGATAATTTTAATCTACTTGTTGCTGTATCGCTGTATCTTTTTTTTAAAGGGTGCATCAGTCTTAACTGTGTAGGTAAAGCATAGTCGTTCCACTCTGGTAATTTGGCTTTGAGATCGAAGCCATTTAGCCACAGACACATTTAATATAATAAATATAAACGAACACAAACAACCATACCGAGTTGGGATTCGAATCCAAACGGTGACAGCGTCAACTGCTTACTAGAGTACTTATTACCTAACAGCAGAGAGTTAGGTACCTGCATTCTCTTCAGTACTTATAGTACTTACTTAGTTGCAGAATTTCAGTGACCGCAAACATATCCTGTATCTTGAAAACGAAGCATTTGCGGACCAAAGTTTATACGAACTTTTAATTTTCAAATCACTCAAAATAATCGACTGTTAAATTTATTGTACATACTTAATTAATAAATAAATGAATGTAGGTCGTATATGAGTATAAAGTACATAAAGTGCAATTACTAGCCTGTTACATGGGGTTGCGGAGTATTCCTCCATCGCCCTAACATTTGTCATGATGGCAGTGCCTGAAACTCCCAACATAATAGAGCTTTCCACATCCAACAGCAGAGCCAGCCAGAGTACCAGAACAAGCACAGACACGTGTTTCGCTCTACTGGAGCTCATCAGTGTGCTGCATCTGATGGCGTATCCGGAAGGATGCTGTTGAATGAATGGAAGTTGGACCACCTTAAGCCAGTAATTAACACGGATCTCCGTGTGGTGTAAAATAGAGCGACATCTAGCGCGGTTAGTCTAAAGAACTAACCGTGAGTTCACTCTGAGTTTATTGCAGTTTCAGGCGCCAATAATGGCAGACGATTGACAATCATGAATAAGAGAAATAAGGCAAGTATAATTAACGATTAATTAATAAATAAAAGAACGAAGGTAGGTCATATGAGTATAAGTATAAAGCACATAAAGTGCAATTACTAGCCTATTAGGTGGGGTCGGAGCATTCGTCCATCGCCCATAAGAGTTGTCATGATGGCAGTGCCCGAAACTCAATCAAGAGAGCTTCCATCCAAACAACAATAGAGCCAACAGAGTACGCAGAACAAGCACAGACACTACACCCCCAGTATTTACGTACATAACTAAGTATTTTATTTTACATCAGGGTGTTTCGCATATAAGAATAACCGACACAAAGCAGCAGGGGCGTGTAGGGGAACCCAAAATATGGCGATTTAACGCAACTTTTCTCTACATATTATATTAAGTTGCACATAAGTTATAGGCTTTGAAATAGGGTAAATTTTGAAAAAAAATAATAGAAATCACAGTATATGAGGCGAGGTCTGAAGATATGGACGGTACCGTTGTGTCCTTGTTATGGACTCATCAGCTTATCATATTAGTCAGACATGCATACACAAATTAGAATTTTAAGAAATTAACTTATAATGTCCATGGGTGCAATCGTGGTTTATGAATTCTATAGTTTTTACAGCAACACCCAAGGACGGTGCGGTCTGGAATCGCCTGTCTGTATTGAACAGAAATACGTGTGTCTGAAAAGCCCGTGGCAAGTTCGTGGCGCATAAGGTGTGGAAATACCATAAAAAAAATTATAAAGCAGTGAACGGTAAGTATATTTCAAAATAAATATCAAAGCACAATGAACATCGTTAACATCAACAGTTCAACAAAACTACAGGTGGTAGTGTGACGGCTGCATGGCCAGACAGAGACGTCGGTAAGGAAGCCAATCCGCGAATCCAAGTTCCTGAAATCACAAATTAAATATATTAATAATTAAATCTCATCTAAATAATTGAAAAATACATAATAAAATAATGTCTTTAACAAACAATAATCCCATTACAACAATTTACCACAGCAACTTACTCGCATGGCGACAAAATATCAAAAAAACATTAAGAAGTTTTTGGTTTTAAATTTAGTTTTATGACCAGAACTATTAAAACATCTGCATCTTATTCTTGTATACACCAAAATATAACTTACCCCTTTGCGTGCAGTAGCATTCTGTATTGCTAAGTGCTCGCATGTAGACGGTCGTTACACCACCAATTATAAGAATTTGTGTGCCTAAGTGAGTGACAGCGTGACCATGGCGTGGTATTGTCAAATCGTTTACATGATGCCACTCCAAAGTATTAGAATTCCATACGTCAATAGTTGGTACACTAATGGCATTCTTCTGAGTATTCAATATTCGTCCAGCGCCACCGATTAGATAAAGCTGATCCGACATTACCATCATACGAGCATAGCAGCGAGGGAACAAGAGGGGAGTTATCTGTGTCCACCTATAAGACAAGAACAAGAAGATTTTTGTATGGGAGTTGATTAAATAATGTTTGAATGATGTCAGTCCATAAACTTTGGATTGTATAATATTTGTTGCATTGATGATGAGTTAAATTGATTGAACTAAAGTCAATATAAGGTTTACTTACTGGCAGGTGGTGAGATCATAACTTTCAACAACATCGCATATTTGGTCTGATTGGTTTGCTGTGAGTCCCCCGGCAGCCCAAATGTAGTTTCTATATTTCACACACGCCAGTCCTGTCCTGGAATATTTCATAGGTTGCTCATATCCCCAGTAACTAACTGCCGCGTTGAATTTTTCCACAGAGTTCAGGATGCTGCCGAAAGTACTTTATTCATTTCTATGCGCTGTTTTATTTAACCCATCCAACGCCACACTCACTTTCCAAGTTTGTCTTGCCCACCTATCACGTACATGCTCTGATTTGAAACAACCAGACCAAAATGTTTCCTTCCCGTCAACAAACCACCCTCCCTGAACCAACATCTCTTACATGGCTCGAAGCTCCATGTCGTATCGCAGACTACATCTTTTCTTCTCAAATCGTCCTCTCTTGGATCAACTCCTCCTGAAATTAATATAATATTCCTAATACGCCCTTCAGTCAGTTTTGATGTTTTCGTGACTTTTTCGGGCCTTTATCCAAAAATCTCACCTACTAGAAACACTCTTCCTTTGAAAAATGCTACGGAGTGGTGGTGTCTGGGCTCGGGCATATCGGTCACATATTCCCAAAGATTTCCGTCTGGTAGGTACCTGTACACGTCTTTACCAGTATTTCGACCAACTCCGTAAGAAGTGTGCGGATCGATACCGCCAAACACTAGTACTGTTTCTCGGTCCCACGAAAAGAGAGAGTTCTCGGTGAGGTAGCACTTTGGATAAGGAGATAATGCACTGCAACTCAAATCATTCCTGAAACATTGCAATTTTTTTCTACTATTTATTATTATTTAAAATTACTTTAATTATTATTTCAATTGGTCCTTCTATAACAAAAACGAAATTTATCATTTTAATTAGTCGTATAATGGGTCAGCCAAGCGGCTCTAAAAGCCCTTAGCTCTAGCCACACTGCAAATCCAAGTTGGTCTGGAACTGTCAATTAACTTTAAAAACCCTAGTAAGGACCAATAATGCTGAACATGGAAGGAACGAACCTGCCGACTCTCTGGGCAGAAAAAGTGCCGAAGTTTATTGAACCAGAACTAGCATTTGGCGTCTAGCTGTTCTGGTAAACAGTTTTAGGGTAATCCTTTCGCTAAAACCTGAAGACAATGTAGGAAAAATATAATAGCGGATTAACTCACATATGTTCACGAGCAAAATTGTTCTTGGAAGGTGTGAACATATCCCTTACATCTTTGCAAGCTCCAGGACATCTCTTAGTAATACTCTTTTTGTCTTCTGTGGTAAAATTTCTTTTCTGCTTTTCTTGTTTTATTTTCCAAAGCTCTTCAACGTGCTCTTTCAATTTTTGTCTGACATGATATCCTCTGTACAACGCCTGTATTCTCAAAGCTGCATCTTCTCTTGTTAACGAATCTCGTCCCGATGTAGTTTGGTATTTTTCGTTATGGACCATTTTTGCCTTGTTAGGAAATGGACACGATTCTTGAGATATCTGAAAAATAAATAAATTTAATAGACACCAATTTTTCTTTCTATTGAGATCACACCTTTGTCTAAATGTATGATGTAAGTCACTTTTTCTTCATTGAGTTACTTAAACAATATATAGACAAAGGTTACAGCAGAAGGTAAGAGTCTTGCATTGGAATTGCAAATACATGAAATTCAGAGGCACTCAAACAATGCTTCAACTGATACCTTCTTGATCAAAAATGCACTTACTTTGCAATTTCTTACTTGCTGCTGCTCTAAGATGTACCTAAAACATAGTGAATTTTTGTGACTACGTGCAGCTCTTTTGATATGGAAACTTACCATTATTAGTTAATATTATTTCACGAAAAGTTGTAGACCAAGTACCTGATCAGTTTTGACCAATATACAGCGAGATATTGGTGGTGTATATGTATAATAGAGTAGTGATGATGTAATTTTTTTTTTCAAGTAAATCTGGGACAATCATGTCATTTTACTTTTTTAAAATGATGATTCTTAAATACATGTAAGAGCGAGATTGTCACCATAAATGCTTTAAAGACCTATAAGATCACAACTTCAAAGCAGTAAAAAAATAATAACCATTTGCTATATATTTGACTACTAAAAAATAATAAATAGACAAACACTTGACTAAAATTTAGACCTTCACAATGAGAAACATAACACACATTTACTTAGTCATTTTATTCACCTTCTTATGATTGGTAGACCATCCTTCACGAGATTTTTTCTTACTTAAAAAATCCTCCATGGGCGGTTCCTGACTGGGAGAAAATTGACGCTGCTGAGTAACCATTGGAGAAGATTGCGGGGCAGCACCGGCACCGTCCAAAAAATTTTTCATGTGCTCTTCCGTATTGGGCATGTTCTTTTCGAGCAGCAAGTTTTTTCGCCGATACTCGTCCAAATAAATAAGAAAATCGCGATACGTCAAGTAAGTTTTTTCGGCACCGCTAAAATTTCTCTTCGCAGGTTCTTGAAGACCAAGAGTACTATTCCAGTGATTGAGCTCAGTTTCTTCTTCTCCATACCAGTATTTGATTGTTACATATCTGAAATTTAATCTTTATAATCTCAATACAGTTTAGAGGAGCAGGGTACTCACGAGAGTCCATCGTCGATCATCTTGCAAATATTTGGATCCTTGGCCAGTTCCGTGAAGTCCGGGTTTTCTGGGTTACGTTTGATATCAACAAGCTGCCAGGGTTCGATGTTACCAAACCTCACGCAACTTAGAACCTCGTACTTAAACTTATCACGATGCACCCAATCATGTTTGAGCCATCTAACCGCTGACATGAATATCTCCATTTCGCTGAAAAAATAAATTATTTTCAGGTGTAATAACATAAGTTTTTTTTTTATATATAAAGTTGTGGATTGAGATTTTAAATGACTTAATGTCTTTTTACCAATTTACGCAGATATAATTCGATTTGAGAAGATTTTTAACATCCTCCAATTCCAATTCCAGCCAGTCCTGTGAACTGACAAGCACGAGGAAGAAACCTTGAATTCTGGGAAGCATGAGTTCCCTAACTTCAGGAACACCCTTCACTTTTGCATCCATATACAGCAGGTAGGCTGTGTCTTCTGAGAACACTTCTGTATGATCAATGAAAGCCCAACATTGCTCCTCCAAATCTAAGATACCGAAAAATGAATTTAAATAAAACATCAACTTCTGTAATTTGACCAATAATATCAATCGTATTCTCTCTTTGTAATGGTTATTGATGACCTGTTGCGCGCTCTGCTTGTAATCTACTTTTCTCAGTAGTTTTCTTCTCTCCTCGTCCGGTTTTATAAAGTCAAAGCTTATTGCTCGTTCTATGTGGTCAATAACTGTCTTGAATAAGATATCATAAAGATATCAAACCAATGATAATTAATAATTTTATTTGACTTGACAGTACCTTTAACTTCAATACCATTAACACTTCAGTTGATCGTGACGTTTATCTTCTTGCCTTCCATTTACTAACGTGTTACGTGTCGGATCTTTTCTCATCTGGCGTTTGCTATCCAGGTGAGTGCTCGTCTGAAGCTTCGCTTACCAGTCTATGGCCAATGCAAGCATCAATTATTATTGTTTTCAGAACTTATACATATTTTGTCTGAGCTGATGACCAAGTTTATCTTTTTAAATCTGAGCTTCACAAACATCGCATCTTCTCACATACTTTAAAATATCCGTCCTCATTCTAGGCCAAAAATAGTTATCCTGTACTCTTTTCAATGTCTTATAAAATCCCATGTGTGCGGACGTCTCTAAATCATGACTCAACCCTATAATCTTCTTTCGCTGAGACGAAGGTACGAGGAGTTTCCATTCTTTCAAATTCGACTTGAGTGCAATTCGAGGAGCAGTGTGCTTATACACAAGACCATCAATTACTTGATACTGAGGATACCTATCAGGACATTTTTCTATATTCGACCTAAGCTTAAGATACCACTTATCTAGATTGTCGATCTCCACTCCCAAAACAGATATGTCCACCTCAGGTATCCTGGATAAAGCATCTGGAACAACGTTCAGTTTTCCTTTCTCGTGTACCATATCGAACTGGTATTGAGATAATTTTACCGACCATCTCGCTAACCTACCACTTGGGTCTTTCAACCTCTCCAGCCACAACAAGGAATAGTGGTCGGTCTTTACCGTAAAACGAACACCCTCTACATACGGTCTGAACTTCTCGATACTAAACAAAAGTGCAAGAAGCTCACGTTCTGTGACAATATAGTTACGTTCAGCTCGACTAAGAGATCTGGAGCAATAGGCAATGACCACATCGGTACCATCATCTGCCTGCTGGGTCAACATTCCCCCAATACCACAGTCCGAAGCATCACAATGAATTGTGAACCTCTTCGAAAAATCAGGACATTTTAATATCGGGGTCGAAACCAACGCTTGTTTGATGTCAGTAAAGGCTTTTTCCGCAGCATCATTCCACTCGACTCTCTGCTTCTTACCTTTGCCCTTAATGAGATCGTTCAATGGCGCTACCAGGGTAGCATGGTCGGAAACAAAACGTCTGTACCACGAACACATGCCAAGAAAGCGTTTGACCTGCGTGGTCGTAGTAGGACGAGGATATTCGAGCATAACAGCTACTTTTTGCACGTCAGTGCGAAGACCACCCCGATCAACAACAAATCCCAAATAACGAAGTGATTTCTTGAAAAATTCACACTTCCGCAAATTAATTGTTAAGTTGGCACTTTTCAGGCATTGGTAAACCTCACGGAGATGCTTGAGGTGTTCTTCGAAAGTTGCCGACACGATGATTATATCGTCAAGGTAAACAAAGACATTGGGTTCAAAGCGAGGCCCCAGAACAGCATCCATCAGCCTCTGTTGGATTTGAGCGGCATTGCATAACCCAAAAGGCATGACATTAAAATGAAATAACCCTCTGCCAGGAACTGAAAAACCTGTTTTTTCCTTGGAACTATCTGCCAATGGAATCTGCCAGAAGCTGCTACGAAGGTCGATATATGATATATATTTTGCCCCTTTTAACATATTAAGTATCCTATCCACCCTAGGGAGAGGGTAGGAGTCTGGTTTCGTAAAAGAATTCAATTTTCTCCCATCAAAGCAAAAGCGATACTCCCCGTTGGCCTTCTTGACAAGAAGTACCGGAGAACTGTAGGCTCCAGAGGAAGGTTCGACTACTCCCTTTTCCAACATAATATCATCAAGCTCCCTATTCAAATGTTCCAAAAGGTACGGAGATAAGGGATACTGCCTAATCTTAAATGGTTTTGAGTCTCCGGTGTCTATCGCATGTACAATTTTATTAGTGCGTCCCAACCTATCCTCAGAGCTAATACCTTCAAACATTTTATAGACGCTATCAATCTGTAGCAACTGACTTTTACTAAATTCCTGCTCGCTATGAGCACTGCTTTCCACTTCACTGTTAGAGTCCACAAGACTTACTTGAATATTCGAACCGGTACACTGGATCTCCCAAGAATTGTTTTTAAAATCTATAAAGCTAACTGAAATTGCTGGCAAAAATTGCTCCCCAATAAAATGCTATGATCCAAGGTAGGAACAACATAAAAATTAACGACACGACATATGTCTCCAATGCAAATTGGCAAATCGAGAACTCCGGATATAGGTTGTTTATTTCCATCTGCGGTAGTAACATGCTTACAAACACTCTCGTTCAAGCGTAAATTGAATCTTTCCACTGTACGCAGTCCATGCTTTCCAATGACTGAATGGTTCGCCCCAGAATCTACTAAACACACCAAATATCAAGGCCAAGTATATTTATTTTAATATAAGGTCTATTATCATTGACCAATAATATCAATCGTATTCTCTCTTTGTAATGGTTATTGATGACCTGTTGCGCGCTCTGGTTGTAATCTACTTATCTCAGTAGTTTTCTTCTCTCCTCGTCCAGTTTTATAAAGTCAAAGCTTATTGCTCGTTCTATGTGGTCAATAACTGTCTTGAATAAGATATCATAAAGATATCAAACCAATGATAATTAATAATTTTATTTGACTTGACAGTACCTTTAACTTCAATACTATTAACACTTCAGTTGATCGTGACGTTTATCTTCTTGCCTTCCATTTACTAACGTGTTACGTGTCGGATCTTTTCTCATCTGGCGTTTGCTATCCAGGTGAGTGCTCGTCTGAAGCTTCGCTTACCAGTCTATGGCCAATGCAAGCATCAATTATTATTGTTTTCAGAACTTATACATATTTTGTCTGAGCTGACGACCAAGTTTATCTTTTTAAATTCTATGCTATACCCCATGTACACTGGCATTCAAACAAAGCGCTGCTGCAGTTACTATTCCTTTTGCTAAGAGGAACAATCGTATTATTAATATTATCCCCCCCCCCAATCAATAATAGAACTCAGCATAATAGTGTTATTTTAATACAAAATTATTTTGAAAATATTATTCTGCTAGACGGGGAGAGGGAAGCATCTATTCTGTACTTTATAGAAATTCGTTCGCATGCTCTACACATCACATAAAGCAGCATAGCATAGAGCACTTTTATGAATTTTTCTACAATCGAGTCTGAGCGAGTCTATTCACCTTTTATTTTCAAGTACTTTGCTGAAATGAAAATGTCCAGTACATTCTCTCTGTTAAGCTTCTTGTAGGAATGTTCTCCTGTGATCATCCATTCGTAGATAAAGGCAAAAGACGACGCACTGCATTGGTCCTGCAATTGTGAAAAGACTTGAAATAATGACCGAGCTCTTAGTTTTAATCATTTTTCTACTCTATAAAAAGGAGGGATTTTATAAAAAACTCACACTCGGCAATTCCACTTTTTTCGCTGCAATATAAGCTTCGAATAATTCGGAATAGCACTGCAAAACGATCAGGTGGCAATTAAATTCTTCGTTGTCTATGTAAACTTTGCAGTCTGGATTTCTAATTTAGAATGAAAAAATAAAAATTAAAAAGGTAAAATATGCTTTTAATTTATTAAAAAAGAACCTTAAATCTAGAGAACAATGAAAATGATACATATATAGTGATCGCCGAAAATTTGCCACTATGTGGGATTAAAAAAAAATTTTTTTGGTTTAACTAGAAAACTTTTGCAGGCAATTATTAATCTTTGATTGCTTGATAACTTATTTGGACCCTATCATAAGACCCTATCAAGTGACACGGTTGACACCACTGGAAAAATTAAACCATTACAAAGAAAAATAGAAGGTTTTTACAAAATTTTACAAAATTAAAAAATGACAAGAGTTTTTTCAAAAATTATCTGCCTGGATCCCCAAATTTTAACATTATCTCAATATTGCTCACGATGATATTATTTAATTTTTGTTGATACCCTAAATCTTGACTGGAATGGTCCTAATTAGCCCTGTAACTGGAAAACGCTTACGTGTAATTTGTGATGCGCGAGTAGAGCTCGAGATAGAGATTTTTCTTCTCAGGCAGTACGACTTTTTCCCAGTTGACGAACTCATTACAGCTGTATCCCAGCCGTCCCAGATTCAGCTCGGGCTGGAGGATTGCCGTGGTGCTTGTACATTCAAACTCCGAGGACTCCTGCTGCCTGTTCCGGTTTGGCGCTTTTCCTAACATACTTTCAAGTGAAGATAATTCCCGCTGAAAATTCAGAAAAATTATACGAGCTTTCCGGCTCAGAGCTTACCTTTGGGATAAGTCCATCCATTTCTTTGGATCCAGGCATTTGAGATATTTATGTTATACACTAAACAAGATATTTTGAACAAAATTTATGAAGCTAAACTTACATCAAATTTACAAAGTGTAAATGACACTTTGTTATTGTTGATAAACGAAAAAAAAAAATACAAATTAAAATTGCATATTATTTACGTCACTTTATTTCCATAAATACTGTCACGCAACAATGAGACTTTTGATGACCGTGACAGATATATGCAACTGCGCACCCCGGTCTTGGCGAGCCATGAAAATAAGCAAACTTTTGGGAGCTCGACTCGTGGTTTGCCGTTGCCGTCGATTGGAAGTTAATAAAATAGGCGTCTGCCACTTCCCAACAGTAAAATGATCTCGAAGAGCAAAAATAACAAAAAATGGTGACATTTCGACGAAGATTCATAAATATAAAATTCCTAAGTTTGTCGACAAATTCACGTAATCTCTATAGTCACTCTTACTTAGGTCTTCTGTATAATTAAATTAGAAGTAAATTTTACGTAATTTAGTTTAAGAAATTAAATTTTTGATCTAATTTACGTCGAATTGAGGGAAATTTGATATAATTTCTTTGCGAATACGGACATTTTAATCTAATCAAATTATGTGGTACCTACCTAATATCACAAAGGTTGTACTTGGGAACAAATTGTAGAAACGATTATATTTTTAAACTTGCCTGCTTCGCTGCTTCCAATTTGTTAGAAGGGATTTCGTCGCAATCCTCATGACAGCAGAGACTCTTCCTTTCTTTTTCTTTCATCATGTCTGTCTTTATTTTAACATTAGTATTATCCGGATCCGCTACTAATACGCTGAGCTTTTTAGACTGATAAACAACCTATTGGATATATCTCATTAGGATTATTCCTTTAAAGTAAAGTTCTCGCTCTTTCCTGTTTGGAATCAACTTTAAAGTTACCGCTAGAAGTAGTCTTGAAGGGAAATGTACCTTCTCCGTTGCCCCTCTCGGCTGCCAAGATTCGTGAACTAACGTTTAACAATGATTGAGTTCTGCTTGATGGAATAACGTTTTATGACTTACCCAGGAATTGACTTTTCTTCAGAATTGGGTTCAAGGGGACGTTGTTTGGTCTTCCGTTTGCTCGGATAGAGAAAATCGTCACAATTTATCGGTTTTGAATAATTGGTCTGGGTGTTCCGATTATTCATGTAAATAGACACGATTTTATCGGATCTTTTTGGTGTAGGTTTATCATAATCTGAGTAAAATGGTATTGAACAGGCGATTTTATTTCGCTTGTATGTATAATTACTTACCCAGAGGTTGTCTTGTTATATTAGAGTTTAAATTAACTTTTTCGTCTTTTGTAGGATCGTGGTGGTGATGATTCTACGAAAGAGAGAAACTTAAGTATATTTATTTTTTTATTTTAGGATTATGATTATGAGTTACTCGTGATTTTTGGGGCTGATAGAAATCTCCGTGTGCGTCTTTGTCGGTTGATTGATAATTTGAGCCTGGTCGAGGTTTTGACCGTAGCCTAAAACCAAACGTAAATCAACACAATTCTTCATATTTTGCTGATAAAATCATTCAATATTACTTAAATTTCAACAAATCGAAATTGCTAAAGCTACTTCTGTCACTCCCTGAATCCAAAAAATAATCCTAAAAAATTCAATTTATGTTTGACGATATTACTTATTTTATATTACTTAGGTATTTACCTCTTTATCATTCGTAAAATCTCTGTACATTCTATAATAATTATCAATAAACTTCAAATTTCTGCACACTTCGGCTATGAAAATTTTTTGCGAGCCTTTATAAAATAATTTGACACTGTTTTTTGCCACCGTGTCAGTTTGCTCGGAACGTCATCGCAAGAGTGTCAACAATCAACTCAGATGCATCTTTCGCTTTAAAATTTGAATTTCTTAGTAAAAAAATTATAGTAAATTTACGATGAAAGGTTTGAAGATTTCTGTCCCTTCGAATCAGTCGTTTAGTGATGATGATTTTCGTAATCAAGTTTCTGGTATTCCTAGCATACCATCATGGATGGCGAAGAACGGAAGATCGCACTCAACGATCAGGAGAATTGGTAGAATTGAAGAGCAGATAAAGTTTCCAAAAGCTTATCAAGGGCTATATAATTGCCAATTTTCTCGGAACGGTGAATGGTTTGCCGCTGTTTTCGGTGGAGGAGCTATACAGGTGATATTCGAATCCGCATAAGCATTTACTGTTTTAATAACGATGATTAGTTTATAAGTAAATTTTTTTTTTAATAAATTTGTTAAAAGGAAATTCAGAAATTTTTGAAAAAATACAGAGAGAGAACATTTTTTTTGAATAATGTACTCACATTAAAACTTTAATTTTTAAATATGAATCATCATTTTCATAATCTAAACAGAACTGGAAATTTCAAATCCTGCAGTCGTTTTTTAAATTGTTTTGAACGCTTTCAATTTCACAGGCTTACACAAGGGATGGAGTACTGGAACACACCTTCCGAGAGGCCAGTGACGACCTTCATCCGGTGATGTGTGTCCACTTCAGTCCCAGAGATTCGAACTTATTTTACGCTTCTGATATGGCAGGTTTCGTGTATAAGTGTAACTTGAAAAAAGAAGACATGGAAGTGTTCGTCAGAGGTAAGTCCAGAAGTGACAATTTTAATAATAACTGTTCCAAGATATATTTTTTTAAATACCTTTTCAGAAGCGAAAAATGAAATTAATTCCTTCGATATTACCCAGAGGTCAGGTACGACGATGATTACAGGTGGAAAAGATGCAATCTTGAGACTCTATGACATAAATACAAGGAAAGTGAGTGAGTTTTCTTTGTTATGGAAAAAGAAAAACCTCTTAAGATCAGTGTTAATTTTTCAGCAGACATATATTTTTTTAATTTTAAACTAAACTACCTATGAGCCGAATTTTTATTATTTCCTATATGTATAGTCATGTCAGTCACATTGACGTCATTTCTGACGTCTTTTTACGTCACAATTGACGTCTTTTAACGTCATGTCTTGACGTCTTCTAACGTCATGTTTTGACGTCATTTTACGTCAGATACTGACGTCATTTGGCTGTGACATAATGACGTCAGTTTTTGATCATCTGGACGTCATAATAAATGGACTAATGACGTAAGTACCGTCGAAAAAATGACGTCAAATTAACGTCACTGTGCTGCCTGGGTGTACACTGTAATGGTCCTTATTGTATTGTATGGGGATGCATCTACACTACGACATAGGTTTTCTTTTGCCTCTCCCCTTGTGGTGATTAATCCATTCCATTATGGCACTTCATCCAATTCCAGTTCTTGGAGGAGGTTTAGAATTTTCTATGAATCTAAAGATTATACATTTTTTTTGCTGGTTAGTAAAGACCTAGACAATTTATTATTTTTTATTGTACCTACCTACCGAATATTACTCGACCAAAAAATATGTTGGGGTTTCGTCAATCTTCATACAGAATTTACAGGTTTGATCAGATTGAAGACCAATTTTGTTAGAATGTGCTCCGAGTTTGCAATACCCCGTAAGAAAACCTGTTTTTGTTGACCTTGTTGCGGGCTTCAAATCTTTTTTGGTTGTATTTTACAAGATTAATTTGGCCTGTCTTAATCCTGCGGGAGCTCTTTCCAGACATTTTTTGTTTAGTTTCTTTTTCTTTGAAAACATTTTTTCTTAGTCCGCAAAAATTTTCTTGCCCTATTATAAGCACCGTTGCTGCTCCTCGCTTTGTTAGGTTGTCGACTTCTTCGTTGAAAGTGACCCTAATCGTGGAAGTCTCAAATTGTTTCGATTATTTATTAAGACCTTTATTTTATTTAGCTGGTCCACAAATTCCATCCTACCAAAGACACCGATGACTCTAACAATGCTGCTTTGTTTCACAAGCTAAGAATCTTCAAAGTTAAGTGCCATCCTCAAGAGGAAAACCTACTTCTCACAGGAGGTTGGGATAATTGCGTCAAGGTATAACTCCATTTGACCACTGCTTCCTAATATTCAAAAGCAAAATGGGTTCCAGGTATGGGATATTAGAATTCACAAAGGCTGCGTTCAGAATATACGAGGCCCACAAGTTTATGGCGATGCTATTGACGTCAGAGTAAGTACCTATGCATAATTATTCCATTTCAGAAGAAACCTTCCTTAACAGTAATAGTGTCCTGCAAATAAATTAGTAACTTTTGTCAATTCATGGTGAAATGGATTTGTAATCTTCTAAAAAGTAACATTTTCAAACCAAACTATAGGAACGGATAATATTAACCGGCTCATGGAAGGTCGAGGAGAGTCTCCAGACTTGGGATATACGGACAGGATCGCTCATAGATACCATCGTGGCTATCAACAGACCAAAGACCATCGATGGAGAGTTTACTCAAAGCGTAAGGTACTTCGACAGTGATAACTCAGGGGATATCATTATTTCCTGCACCAGCGGAATGCGCACTTTGGAAATCATTGGCATTGACGAGAAGAAAGTGTTATGGCATTTTAAGAGCTCAAAAGTGCTGTACACAGTAGATAGTTTAGACGAAAGGATCATCTTCGGCGGAATGTCACCCATGATTAATATAGCCGACTACATGTAAGAAGTTCGTGGTATTCTTGTGATTGTCACTGAAGAAGAATCCTGGGATATTTGTACGCTAATTATATCAAATCATCATTAAATTAATAACGTAAATATGTAACGGAAACTAATTTTTGGAGTCATGTTTTGTGGGATTAAAAAGTGATTTTGTCGTCGATGAGTGTTTTTTTTTTCTGTTGTATTGTCTCAAATGCTGTTTTTTATTTTAACCAATAAATCCTAACTCAAGCTGAGCTGTTAATTATGTTCTCCCATGGACAATAGATCAAGATAGACTTGAAACCAAGACAGCACCGTTTCACCGGAACATTATGGATTACAAGGCTTAATGCCATCTGGTATCGAAGATAAGTATCCCAACCAGGTTGGTGGGTACTGATACTTTTGCAGCCCAATAAAATTTAATAACAGGACTGAAGAGAGCCTTGGTTTCCTGTCAACTTTGACACTTATGTTGTCGATCGAAGGAAATTAATTATTCCTGTAATGAAACACCCAATCTAATATTTTTATTGTTATTTATTCTTCAACAGAATATGTGCGAGATTATTGACATGATTTTAGGGCTTTAAATTTTCACATTTCTGGGTATAGGGAAAATTCTAAACATATCAAAAATTCTCTTGGGCCCTCGAGAATTTGGAATTTCTGCTAGTAGGTACGCTGACCTTTCAAATTATTACAGAAAAATACACTTAAATTAAATGTTGGACTTACCAAAGTTGATGTGACACACAAAAATTGGTCTAATACAAACCCTTTCCCTCCAAGTCACAATAGTATCTTTTTTTCCAATGAAGCCGAAAATTTCTATAGGAACTCCGAAGCTTTATTAAAAATTATGTGTTTCTGGTGCTGGTATTAAGAACGCAAGCGCATCACTGTTGGAGATCTACTAAATTGTATTGAATTGTTCCGAGTTGAAAAGCCATAAAGCACCCTTGCTTGGATTAGCCCATTCACTGTATAGATTAGATGAGAATGTTATTAGAGCCGCATCGTCTTACTTTGTCCCAATATACATTCTCAAGTAATCCTTTTATTAAATTCCAGGATACGATAATGGTCACAGGATCCTTTAAGGCAAACGGTGGTCTCCAGGTGTGGGACTTACGCAACAACGGCCAGCTGCTTGAAACGATAGACCCCGTAAATAGACTCGCGTTGGTCAGTGGCGAGTACATCAACTGTCTGCAATATCTTAAGGGAGACTTTTCCTGTGACACGGTTAGTTCAATAACAGTCATATTATGATTTGCCATTTACTGCATATATCGATCGTGAAAGTCACTGTCTTAATTATTTTGAACCCGGGCTTGGTGGGCAGAATTTTTTATGAACCATTTTTAAATTACGCTTAGGGGTAGGTAAATTAGGCAGTGACTCCGGTAAAAAATTATGCAAATTGATGTAAATGGCTTGATGTAATCAGGTTAAATGGTTTTTGGAGTACAACAGGGAAGGGGGTCTGGGGGGTGTTTTATTACAGTTCTGAAATTTACAGAGTTCAAGAAAAGATATCAATTAAAATCGCAGAGAAAAAATTTTCCGAAAATATTTTAATTCGTAACTTTCATAGAAAAATCGATGTCTTCTGAATAGGACGTAGATATGTCTTATGTAAGTATAGCTTGCTGCAATACAGATCGGAAAAACAATCCAGTTGGACTGTCAAGTCTTTAATTTTCTTACAAAACGCAGACAAAAATTTTTTTAAGTCCAAAAATGGCATTTTTTCCAGCTCGAACGTTTATATCTCAAAGACGTTGGCGGTTCCGAACTTCTCATAATTTTGAGAGTCGAAACAGAGATTTCCATTAAAATCGTAGAGAACTAATTTTCTGAAAGTTTTCCACTTCTGAGAGACAAGTGAAGAAAATCTGTACGCATAATGGAAAAAACTGGAGTCTGTTCGTTTGCGTTTTATTAACGCAGGAGATATATCTTGAGAAAAATTTTTCTCCCATGATAATTTTGGTAACTTGTAAACGTTAAATTCTAAAAAATAAACTGAAATAAAACGGTGATTCCAATTTTTTTACTACTTATAAGGAATCGATTCATTCGATTGTGGGAAAAAATGTTGATTCATCCCCTATGCGCTAATAAGGTTCATTTTTTTGATTAATTATATTTCAAAAACCATCTATCGAGTCCAAAAGTGCGAGGAAGACTTCATAGTTTTATTTTAAAATTTGGTGGTTAAGGCCTCCCAGCCATTTAATCGATTGCCCTCATTTTAGAATTTATCCCAGGCATTCCTCTGAGGACCTGAATCATCCCATTTGAAGGAAATCGTATGGAAAGTAGAGCATAGATAATTAAAGTTTATTAAATTTTTGTTTATTAAAGTTTAAATTAATACTTTTTTTTGTAATTTCGTAGTGTCAATTTACTGTTTTTGTTATTGTAAATACTGTACTCATTAACGACGAGCCATGTAAATATGTTGTGTGTTCTTTAAAATGGCGAATAAAGGAATAGAATAGAATAGAATAGAAAGATAAGTACGTTATTTCAACATTTGGGGATGTCAATATGGTAAAGTTAAGCTGTTCAGTCTCAGAAATCTAAAAAGATTGTCTTATAACCTTTCAGTCCAGATAATTCAAATCGGAATTTTAATTTGTACTTTCGTTGTGGTAATAATTTTTTTTCCTTGGAGAATTTTTGGGGCGGAAGTTTTTTAAGAATTAAAATTTAAAACATTTCCTAAGAATGACGACTTGTCCTCCAAAGTATGATTAATTGTTTTTGATGATTTTTTTAGCGACGAATTCGGATTTTAAACAGAACGAGACTATAGGTTTTATATTTTTCTCGACGATTTATTTAAAGAATTTGCGTCTAAAAGTTCCTTTTGTTTAAATATCGTCTGACAAGAGATTTTTATTAAAATCGGAGAGAAAATTTTTACAAAAAATTGCACTCCCGGTAGTTGTTCCGAATTTTCATGGTTCCAAGCATAAGACGTAATTTTTTGTGAGCGCACTTTTCTGCAATACCAATCAGGAAAAAAATCCAGTTGGACCGTAAGTCCTTTTTGTCTCCTAGAACGCAGATAAAAATGATCAGAATCAAAAAATCTAAATTTTCTCTTTTGGAGGATCATATCTCGAGAACGCGAAGTCGAAGGATAAAATCGCTGCCAGTTTCGGAATTGCCATTGTCTTCCAGCAAAGTTGTCTAAACATAATGTTTTCGTCGAATTGGTTTGCTACCGGTAGGTAAAATAACCTAGAAGGTTATTCTAGGTCTATATAGAAGAAGACACCTCCTCCAAAAACTATAGAGCTTGTTGAAAATGTATTTTAAAAATGTACGTCTGAAGGAGGTATTGTTTAAAATTACTTCCGACAAAGAAAAAACATTAAACCAGTTAATTAATTCATGATTCCTTGCAAATGAATTTTTGATTTTTGGATATGTTGTATAGGACCATTGATAGTAGTAAAATTCCAATCTTGCATCAACGAAAGTCTCGTGCATTTTGCGGAATGCGCGAATAACCAAAGCTTTTGCGCAAATTTTTAGATTTTTGCTCATTTTGCGCCTTAAGAAATCAAAGAATTTTTATTGTTTTTTTATTTTTATGTTTGAAAAAATATAAAAACAACAAAATTAACGCAGATCACGATCTTATTACAACAGAGCTTTCCAAAAGTGCAGATTATACCTATGAGGTCATCATAATTATTGGTGAAGATGTGGACCTACTGGTGCTTCTGACAGTTATGAGCTCTAAGATCTAAAACGTGTTTTTTCGAAAAAGTAGTCGCCGAGTTGAATCTGGGTATTATACTACGTGTTCAAGCCCGTCTTCTTACAAACAAGAGGCGACAAAATATCCACCAGACATTGTCCTATTGTGCATGCATTCAGTGGATGTGATATCACTTCTGCTCCTTTCTGGGAGGGAAAGACATATCTGCGCGGTACACTCCAGAAAAATCCTCGGTTTTTCGTACATGCTACGGTATTTCTGCAAGAAAGTTCCAAAAGCGTTGCCAAAGCAGAAGAGAAGTCATTTGTTGCTCTATAGTCTATATAGGTATGACAGTGATGTAGGTACACAGTGATATTCTGCTACCAACTTTTTGAAAAAAATAAATAAAAAACAATAAAAATCTTAGAAAAGTATTCTTCAGAAACGACTTAATGTACCGGGTGTCCCAACACTAGTGTCCACCCCCTAAATAGAGCTTAATTTTAAAGATAAAAAATTGAAACTTTGAGGATTTGTGTACTTGATATAGGACCACGGAATGGCATAATTAGTTTCATTAAAAAAAATTAGTTCGGGCGCCAGCGATAAAAAACTGTAAGATGGTGGTAAATTGTCGAAAAAAAAATTGATTTTTTTTTCAATACATACGTAGAAATCGATTAATAAAATCAATATCGCTTGAAAGAAATGTGAAAAAACTAATTATAAGGCTTTAATTAAATAAAATATAATTATATAGCAATGACAGGTAGACAATATAATCTGAACAATATAATCAATATTATCTGAAAACGGTAGGTGCAATAAGTTTTATGACAAAGTAAATAAGGCCCAAATAAATAGAAGGACGGCTCTTGCTGGGCTAGCCGGCACACCGAACCTGCACTGGACAGTGTCGTAGTATGGACTCATGAAAAAGGTGATTATTAAAAAAATATTAAAAATGTTTTTTAATGAAACTAATTATGCCATTCCGTGGTCCTATATCAAGTACACAAATCCTCAAAGTTTCAATTTTTTATCTTTAAAATTAAGCTTGATTTAGGGGGTGGACACTAGTGTTGGGACACCCGGTACAATCACAAATTTAGACTTAAATTACAGCGAATTCAATTTTCTTTGAAATATATCCTACCAAATTTTCTTCGAGTCGCATTGTTTGGATGATATTGAGAGAAAATAGGCAAAAATCTAAAAATTTACGCAAAAAAATTCGGTTTTTTGCACATTGAGCAAAGTGCACAACCTTTCGTTGGTGCAAAATTTGATATAATAGTAAGTTAAGTGTATTCGATTCAAATCCTTTAAGAATAGGTTTTATTTTGCTATAGTAAATCTAATTCTGCTACAGGTTGTATCTTCCGCATCTGGCTTAAGTGTTCTGGAAGTGATTTCCCTATCCGAGAAGAAGGTAATATGGAGCTTCAAGTCATCCCTTATAATCCGTGCTGTGGATAATCTGGACAATAGGATCGTATTTGGCGGATTGGATACGGTAATAAGAATTGGTGAATTTGAAACGAAAAAGTATTATGAAAATGAACAAACGATATCAGAAATGTCATCTTATGGAAGTTGGGATGAAGAGTTGTTATAAAATAATTTATTATTTATTGAAAACTTTTAACCATACAATCTACTGTAATTAGTTAAGTCATAGGTATTTTAGATAAAGAGATACCAAATCGAATTCTTATTAAACACTTTTTAAGGCTTATCTGCAACACTTGCTATTTTTGATAGAATAGAAACAGGATATTACTGCATGCATGCAGTTTATTTAGCACCTTTGTTTTTTCCGAGCTCGATCTATAAAAGGGCTTTTTTGAAACAATTGACTTAAGTGCTTTGACGCAAAAAGCTCAAAACCTGTCTTAGATTAAGATCGTTAACTTAATGAAATGAAATATTGATGTTTTTTGCCTTAATAATTCGACATTTTGTTATGGGAATCAATTATTTGGGTATAAAAAACATTTTACTTTGTTGCCAACAATCTTAAGATGGATCATCTGAATGGGTTCCTATTGAAGTTGTAGAAGCAGGGACATATTTTAATTCTAAAGCTTCGCAAAAAAATTGTTTTTTGATAATGTTAAGTTTATTAACTGGTTTCAGTTAAAATCAATAATTTTTAATGTAAAATTTTGAAAAATTACGTGCCTACATAAGAATTCCAAAACCCGAACGATTTCCAATATTACCTACGGTTACTGTTCAATATTAAACGATACGTAAGGTGTTCCAGAAATCGGAACCCAGAAAGTAAGGGGCAGGTATAAGCGAGCAGGGCTTTTGGTATTATTGGTCTAACATACAGGGTGATTGATTGAAACGCCACATTAGAAAAAATTCGACTTCCAAATGATCTAGGAATCTGAAATTTGGAACTTAGGCAACATACCTAATAACGAGTCAAAATGAAATATTACCAAGATGGCAGCACATTTAAAAATGGCGAAAGCAATGGCCATCTTTGTTTTTTTAAATGGGACACCCTATATTTTATTGCATTTTCAGATTGTCTGAGAAAATGTAATAACAATAATGTTTATAGTTGCATTTTAAATTGAGTAGGCTATGAGTTATAAACAAGTGAAAATCGCAATTTTCCAACTTTAAACCCATTTACCTACCACAAAAACGGCCCATAATATCAAAAAACGGCTTACATGTTCCTATCTTAACTTTTTATAAGGCATCCAATTATGCAGTTGAAATGTTTATACAAGGTGGTGAAAATTATCAGATTTTTCATCACCCTGCATAAACATTTAAACTATACAGTAGGATACCAGATAAAAATTTAAGATAGGGACATGTAAGCCGTTTTCTGATATCTTGAGCCGTTTTTGTGGTAAATGGGTTTAAAGTTGGAAAATTGCGATTTTCACTTGTTTATAACTCATAGCCTACTCAATTTAAAATGCAACTATAAACATTATTGTTATTACATTTTCTCAGACAATCTGAAAATGCAATAAAATATAGGGTGTCCCATTTAAAAAAACAAAGATGGCCATTGCTTTCGCCATTTTTAAATGTGCTGCCATCTTGGTAATATTTCATTTTGACTCGTTATTAGGTATGTTGCCTAAGTTCCAAATTTCAGATTCCTAGATCATTTGGAAGTCGAATTTTTTCTAATGTGGCGTTTCAATCAATCACCCTGTATTGTTCGTCCTTATTTGAAAACAGTTTCTCCTAGAAAAGTTTAGTTTTCGAGTGCTGTACGGCATATTATCTCTTTCCTCCCTGGGTTCCAAGTTATGGGACACATTGCATGCAGTTGGTCGAAAAGTCATGTAAGCCCACATCGCCGTAAAAATTGAACAATAATTACCATTATACTTTGGAGCTTAAATTGGCCCTTCTATAGAGAGGTATCTATGCTATGAAAATCGATCTTGAAATAAAAGCTGCGTCCAAAAATTTATTCTTTGCTCAAATCACAGCTTTTAGCATACTTATTTTCAAATCATTGCTGTTTAAGAAGATTGCCATGCAGTACATACTAACTAATGCAAATTTGAATGAAAAACTGATGATCTGGCAACCATTGCAACCGGCGTAGCTCCATCGACCGGGAGCTGGCACAACCCTGACCTCGACCCAGTATGCCACGCGGCGAGTCATTTGGGCCCCGCGCCCTGCTCCACTCCACTATTCACCCGCCGCCGCCCGTGCCGCCCCCGCTGTCACTGGATGGCTGGGTGAGGACTATTTATATCTGCGAGGGAGGCCCTAATCTAAATAACGCCAACATCACGTTGGATGGTCAGGTTGTAAGTAGGGATGATTATGTCAAGGGATAGGATCAGTGATATATTAGTGTATTTTTTAATAAAAAAATACACTATTGAGGACGACATCACTTTTCGAAAATCACCCAAACTCATCAAATGTCCACCGATCCTGACCCCCAGATCACGAAAAAGTGGTTTTCCAAAATTCACCTGCCCACGATATATATATATATATTTATATATATATATATTTATATATATATTTATATATATATATATATATATATATATATATATTTCTCCAAAATCGCGAAATTTCGATTTTCAAAACGCTCCTGTGGCTTTATCTTTCAAGATTAGTGAATGAAATTTTGGATCCTTGTAAAGCTTTGGAACGACGTTAGATTTCCGTTGAAAAAAATTCCTAAAGTCGGGTTACTTCTACAGGGTGTCCTTTCAAAGTTCCTCAAATCCCGTTTTTGTCATCTCATTTCAGGTCGCAGTTTTCAATCTAGGGGACTGAAATTTTTGTGGGAGTAAGATATCTATAAAAACTGGTCTGGTATTGTACTTGAGCAAAATCGGCCGAGCCGTTTCAAAATGGCGGCCATTTGAATTTTTTGAAAAATTGCTTTTTTTTGAACCCCTGTATGAGTAAGATGGAAAAATAACTTTGAAAATAAATCAACATGATTGAAGGAAAATTAATTGAAATTTGATTTAATGTTATAAAATTTACATTACTTTTATTAATAAGCCAGTGGCGTGGGTAGGAAAAGGGTAAAAATCGCTAAATTTCTCTAACAATTTATGAGCACATTTTTGAGGGAATTAAATTGAAATTTTCACAGCAGGCAACTATACTAATAGCCTCTAGCCCTTAAAAATTTCAAGAAGTAAATAAGAAAAATGGCGGAGTTATTCGAATTTTTAGTGTATTTTTTAACAAAAAATACACTATTGAGGACGACATCACTTTTCGAAAATCACCCAAACTCATCAAATGTCCATCGATCATGACCCCCAGATCACGAAAAAGTAGTTTTCCAAAATTCACCTGCCCACGATATATATATATATATTTATATATATATATATTTATATATATATATATATATATATTTATATATATATATATTTCTCCAAAATCGCGAAATTTCGATTTTCAAAACGCTCCTGTAGCTTTATCTTTCAAGATTAGTGAACGAAATTTTGGATTCTTGTAAAGCTGAGGAATGACTTTAGATTTTCGTTGAAAAAATTTCCAAAAGTCACGTTACTTCTACAGGGTGTCCCTTCAAAGTTCCACATATCCGGTTTTTGTCATCTCATTTCAGGTCGCAGTTTTGAATCTAGGAGGCTGAAATTTTTGTGGGAGTAAGATATCCACAAGGAGTGGTCTGGTATTGCACTTGAGCAAAATCGGCCGAGCCGTTTCAAAATGGCGGCTATTTTAATTTTTTGGAAAATTGACTATTTTTGAATCCCGGTATGAGCAGGATGGCAAAAAAACTTTGAAATAAAATTAACAGGATTTGAAGAAAATTATTGGAAATTTGAGTTAATGCAATAAAATTAGCATATTTTCCATTAATAAGCCAGTGTCGTGGGTAGGAAAAAGGGTGAAAATGTGTCAATTCTATAACCGTTTATGAGTCCATTTTTGAAGAAGTGGAACCGAAATTTTCAATTTTTTTTTGCTTTAACATATAATTTGATGTCTTAGCTTCAATTCGCCTCGATTAATGTAGCACTTTAAACGAAAAACAAAAAAGTTTTTCGCTTGTGCAAAATTAGCTTGCACTTATTAAATCGATGAAATGGTTCGCAATTTCTTTTTTATTTTTTTCCACATTCAATTATGAATGGTTCTGAAAATTAGAAGAGCAAACGCAACAACAATTAAATCACCTACATGCAGGTGAAAAAAGTATTCAAATTGGTTTTTTAATAACAAAGATACGACCAGTTTAAAAGTGAGGTGTAGGTACCTGACGTACTACATAATTATATCTACCCGATCATCGCTACAACCTTGAAACTCACCTTGGCGAAGTTAGTTAGGCAAGGATCCTAGAAAACTGTTGGTGCTGGTTCGAAACCACGAGAGGGTCATTCTTTTTTTTTTTTGGTAGGTAGGTGATTTTCCCCCAAAAAAAATCGGATTATTTTTCCATTATATTCATTATAAAAAAAAATAGGAAGAAAATATTTATTATTTTTACATGATGTTTATTTCTCTAAAATTTTAAAAATGCTCCTGTAGGTTAATTTTTCAAGATCAATGAACGAAATTTTTTACTTTTGTGAAACTTAGGGATGACGTTTGATTAAAAAAAAAACATTTTTCTAAAATTGTCTCTCCAAATTTCAAAAAAAAAAAACGGGTATGAGGCACGGTTTCTGGTCGCAGTTTTCAATCCTGGAGGCTGAAATTTTTTTGGTAGTAAGATAACTGCAAGTAGTCGTCTGGTACTGCATTTGAGTTAAATCAGAAGAGCCGTTCCAAAATGGCGGCCTTTTCAATTTTAGGAAAAATTGATGGATTTTGAACCCCTAATAAATAAGCCAGTTAGAAAAAGTCTTTTAAACGAAATTAACATTATTGGAAGAAAATTATTTGAAATTTGAGTTATAAAATATTGAGTTAAAATATTGCAATAAAATTTGCAATATTTTTATTATTAAAGCCAGTGACGTGGGTAGGAAAAAAAATTTCTGTAACCGGTTATGAACATATTTTTGAAGGAATTGAACGAAAATTTTTCCACTAGACAACTATATTCTAATAACCCTTAACTATGAAAAATTTCAAGAAGCAAATAAGAAAAATGGCGGAGATATTAGAATATTTTTACATAGCTTGTAATTTGTTTCAAATTTCAAGATAGTGTAAAAAAATTGCATTTTTAAATTAAAAAATATATTATATAATAAACATTATTTACACTCCAAAACTTAGTTTGCACTCATTACACTATTTTACTTTTGTGAAACTTAGGGATGACGTTTGATTTTCACAAAAAAACATTTACCTAAAATTGCGCTACTTTTACAACATGTCTCTCCAAATTTCAAAAAAAAACAAAAAAAACGGGTATGAGGCACGGTTTCTGGTCGCTGTTTTCAATCTAGGGGGCTGAAATTTTTTTGGTAGTAAGATAACTGCAAGTAGTCGTATGGTACTGCATTTGAGTTAAATCAGAAGAGCCGTTCCAAAATGGCGGCCTTTTCAATTTTAGGAAAAATTGATAGATTTTGAACCTCTAAATAAGCCAGTTAGAAACAAAAACTTTTAAACGAAATTAACATTACTGTAAGAAAATTATTTGAAATTTGAGTTATAAAATATTGAGTTAAAATATTGCAATAAAATTTGCAATATTTTTATTATTAAGCCAGTGGCGTGGGTAGGAAAAGGGAAAAAGGGCTAAATTTCTATAACTGTTTATGAACATATTTTTGAAGGAATTGAACGAAAATTTTTCCAGTAGACAACTATACTAATAAACTTCAAAATTCAAAGATTTCAAGAAGGAAATAATAAAAATGGCGGAGATATTAGAATATTTTTACATATTATGTTTATTCCTCTAAAATTTAAAATTTTCGGTTTTCAAAGCTCCCCTTTCACTTTTTCCGTTCTATAAAAGGTAGTCTAAAAAATAGTATTTTTTAAGTAAAGTTAGCCAGTGGCGGGCATAGGAAATGGGCCAAAATTGTTCAATTTTGCCAATGATTTTTTTTGTTTTGTTAAATTTAAAAATTCATTCTAAGGCATGCACGGTTTAAAACGAAATGAAATGCAATTGTCAGTAAGCCACTACGCGAATATCACCTGACTATGTAAAATTTCAGAAAGCCAATTTAACAAGCGGTGAAAATCAGAATTGAATCGCATAAAAATACACTATTTCTGCGATTGATGCGCAAGAAGGTTTTTTTAACTTCTTACCATACTACCTATATGGAATAATCGAGCGAGGGAAAGTTTGGTTGCGAAAATGTAACCTTGCCGGTGCTTGAAAATACAGGAAAACCTAAGAATCGAAGCCGGTATTTTGTTCGCTTTGTTCCTATTTATTAGGAGAGTTTCCATTCTAACGACCTATTTATCTGAGTTGTTTCAGAAATAAATTATTTTAATGGACACTGAAACTTTACCAAACATGTAATTTTAAATACGAGTACGCAGTGTGCTGGCAGTAACCCAGCCTGCTATGAAACTGTCCTAAATTTATGGTTTCTGAGGTGCTCTTTCTCAGATCTTCGACAATGCAGGGTTATCCTAAATAAGTCCGAAAATTTTTAGGGGGTGATTCCTAGGCTAATTCTAAGGAAAAAATTTACTAATTCCGTGTGCCCAGAAATGCACCCTTTTTGAGAGACAGGGTGTCAAAAAATATTTTTTTACAGTTTTTTTTTGCACCTGTAATGTTATTGATATTAGCTACTTTTTTAATAACACTTCAGTTTTTTTCATATGCCATTGACGGAGATTTTGGGGTTGAGGGAAGGTTTTTGCCCTTCATTTTCCGACACCTTATTTTGAAACATCCAAAGCGAGTTTTTCAAATGGTATTTTTTTTCGAAAACGTTTCACCCTAGACACTATGACCAAGAGTAGGTACCTTTTTTTTTGTTTAAAATATTGACGGTTTAAAATTGGATTTCAAAGTGCCAATTTTACCAGTGTCGTAGAGTTTATGGGAAAAAAACTTACGCAACTCCGTCACTGGCATATGAAAAAAAAATAGTTAGCATTAAAAAATGAGCTATAAATATCAATGGTAAGAGCATGCACAATAGTTGAGCTGTGTATCTCAAACTATTACTGAGATATTATCAAAAACTTTGAAAAAAGAGTTTCTTTGACATCCTGTAGAGTAGATCACAATAACGGTGCATTTGCGGACTCACGTTTATAGGAACTTCATTTCTTACAATGAGCCAAGGTAACATCCCCCTATAATTTTCGCACTTATTTAGGATAACCCTGTATAAGCAAGGCTGCTGAAAATTATTACAAAATAAAAAAAAATTAAATTTTGGACCATTTTAGCCAATTGAATGTGAAGTGATAGGTACTTACAATAGCTATTATTATAATACACATACCGGAGAATTTCAATATTACTTTATCTTCCACAAAAGAGGGATTTCTAGATAAGGGTTAGCCATATACAAATTTCGGAATATATCCATGAATTTTTAATATCGTTACTACTTGTGAAATCGGCAGGAAGTCAGAAGGAAGTTCTCGTTAAAGAGAGTTACTACCTATTTGTGCTTGGTATACTAAATCCTCTCTGTAATCGATTATCATAAAAGTTTCAACTCAATAAAGAGTTTTAGTCAAAAAACACATTAGTAAGGTTAGATGATGGTCGTCATTGACTAAGAATATTTTCCGTTAAATTTTAAACTTTGAGAAGAATTTTTTTAAAGCTACTATAAAGCTATACACGCCTTTTCGAAAGGACATTTCCTCAAAGTTTCACAATAAATATTACATTCGTAATTTTAAAAAGATCTTACCTTGTCAAACTTCAATACTTATTGTTGTCCTTTCACTATAAAACCTCAAAAAAGTGACTAAAAAAAACATTTCGTAATTTTTTTGGATTTATGAACGTACCTACACATGAAACTTTAAGGAAATGTTCTTCTTGCTATACTTCTTCGAAATGGTGTATAATGTATGAACTTCTTTTCAAAATAAAAAAATCTTTTTAGCGATTTTTTTTAAATGTATCGGAAAATACTTACCTGAAAAAAGACTTTGCAGCAATGTATCACAAATAGGGGTTTGCCATTTAAAAAAAATCATGATGACGTCGTTGGTCAAAAAGTAATGACGACATAATGCGTCAGAAGACGGAATTAAAAAAAAAAAACAAAATCAACCTGTAAAAGAAATTTCCATAGAAACGTGACATAACGGAATTATGAATTTTTGCATCAAAATCAAATTTTGTGCACAGTACCCGCAGGGGTAGACCTGCAATAAAATAGTAGGTATCAAGTTAAAAATTCCCAAAGAGTTATTTTCAACATTTAAGACGCATGCGCTTATTGCATCCAGGGCCGTCTTTAGATCTTCGGCGCCCTTGGGCTATTAAAAAATTGCACCCCTCTTTACAAAATGGCTAGCTGGAGTGGGGCAGTTGCAATTTTTGGATTGTAAAATTACTGCAGTGTAGTTTTTGAACTTCATACTAAATACTAATAATGTCTCAGGAGGGGGGAGGGATGTTTCTGATATTTCAATGTTCAAAGTGACGAATTTTCCAGTAGTTACTTGAGATTTGCTCAAAGATAGCACTATTAAAAATTTCCGCAGCCAAAATGTTTGCGCCATGAGGGCTATGGATGGTCAGAACTAGAAGAAACCGTAGGTAGGTAGGTCTTAATGAGTATCAAATCAATATGAATAACAAATCAATAACCTGTCGTATTGGAGTCGGGTTTTAACCCATCGTCCTGACAGTTGTCAAGTCTGGAGCGCCCGAGAACCCAAATAAAGAGTTTCTCGACTCAGGCAGCAACACACATCCAACCAGACTACCAAAAGCACGGACGGCCGTTTCGGTCTCATTAGACCTCGTCAGCGTACTATATTGGAGAGTCCGGAAGGATATGAATCGCTGCATGAACCGAAAACCCTATATGGAATCTCATTCAACCGGTTACCAGTGACCTCGAGACAGAGCGACATCTATCAAGAGAAACCACAGGCTCCCAGCCCGACAAAACTCCAGTGTGGATTATGGGTTGCAGACACTCCAGGAATTGCTTTTTAATATGCATTTCTGATGTCAGTCTCGTAGCCCCTGGAGTGTCTGCAACCCATAATCCACACTGGAGTTTTGTCTGGCTGGGAGCCTGTGGTTTCTCTTGATAGATGTCGCTCTGTCTCGAGGTCACTGGTAACCGGTTGAATGAGATTCCATATAGGGTTTTCGATTCATGCAGCGATTCATATCCTTCCGGACTCTCCAATATAGTACGCTGACGAGGTCTAATGAGACCGAAACGGCCGTCCGTGCTTTTGGTAGTCTGGTTGGATGTGTGTTGCTGCCTGAGTCGAGAAACTCTTTATTTGGGTTCTCGGGCGCTCCAGACTTGACGACTGTCAGGACGATGGGTTAAAACCCGACTCCAATACGACAGGCTATTGATTTGTTTTTATACTCATTAAGACCTACCTACCTACGGTTTGTTGTGACTTTTGAGTATACTTCGGCTTTTTAATAAGAACTAGAAGAGACTAGAATTAGAAAAAAAGTTATTTTATAGCCAACTATTACACTAAACAAAACATGATACAAAATTCATACAAAAAAAAAAAATTATACAAAATTGCAGAAAAGATCTTTCGCCGCTTCAAATTAAAAAAAGCTCAGAGCTCTGATGGCTATACGTTCAGAAATGTAGAATCAATTTTTTTCAAGTCAGTTCTTGTCCTTTGAACTAAGTTCCGCTGTACAGGGTGAGGCGCGAGAACCTTAGGGCATTTTTATATGGAGAAGTCCTGGGACCCCTGGGAGTAGAAGTCTAAAAATTTGTACGTGTAAAATTTCGATTTTGACGAGCTAAACTAAAATATTTACAACCCCTCACCATTTCTGGTTATACCGGAAGTTGCCATCAACTTTCTTATTTTAAATAGGACACCCTGTATATTATGACATTTTCAGATTTCCTGAAAAAATGCAATAAAAATGGTGTTTGTAGTTCAAAATTGTAACGAGTGGTTTATGAGTTATAAACAAATGAAAATCGCAATTTTCCATTTTCAAAGCAGCTTAGGTCGAAAACGGGTCAAGATATCGGAAAACGGCTTACATGTCCCTATCTTAACTTTTCACGTTGTATCCTATGGTGCTGATGAAATTTGTATACAAAGTGATGAAAAATCAGCGATTTTCAAAAAAAAAACTTAATAAATTTTTTTTGTAGGTACTCCAGTGTAGTATTCAAAAAGTTAGGATATGGACATGTTAGCCGTTTTCCGATATCTTGACCCGTTTTCAAGCTAAGCTGCTTTGAAAATGGAAAATTGCAATTTTCATTTGTTTATAACTCATAAATTGGTCGTTACAAATTTGAACTGTAAACATCATTTTTATAACTGTTTTTCAGGTAATCTGAAAATGTAATAATATACAGGGTGTTCCATTTAAAAAAAGAAAAATATGGCAACTTCCGGTATAACCGGAAGTGGTGTGGAATTGTAAATATTTTAGTTCGTCAGCTCGTCAAAATCGAAACTATACATTTACAAATTTTTAAACTTCTATTCCCAACACTTCTCCATATAAAAATGCCCTAAGGTTCTCGCGCCTCACCTTGTAGATATATTTTCTTGATTTTACAACAAATTTACATGTTATAATGGAGAAATTTTAGGGGAAAATTGGAAGATTTTGAATTATAATTTACACCCCTAAAATGCTTGCACCCCTGGGCCCTAGTAGCCTTTGATTAAGTATAGCCTTTGATTAAGACAGCTCTGGATTGTATCAGGCAAGACTCCGCGTTTATCCGTTTCTAACTTTATTTTGAATATTGAATAATTCTGATTATTAAAGATATTATGTCAGAGAATATCCAAAAATGTTATTAGTAACGGCGAAAAGGGCGTTAAAAAGTCTATATCTCACGGCCGAAAAAACGTGCTGTAACTGGCATTACTAAAAAAGTTTCGAAGAAACTGCAAGCAGAAACTTGCTTTTGGAGGAAAATTTCTGTTTGCCGCTTCTCCATCAGTGAAAATGTTCCTCCAGACGTAAATTTCTGCTTGCCGTTTCTCCGAAATTGATTATTTAGACATATCAGTTACTGCATGTTATTTCGACTCTGAGGTATTAGTGGATTGGGTTGCATATACACCTTTTTCATCCATACCTTCAGCCCATACCTTTTTTACGCTAATGAAGAGAATAATTGAAATTATTTTCTCTCACGTTTCAATCTATATGTATATGCAAGCATTATTAAATAACAAAATAGCGTAACAAAAGTAAAATCTCTGGAAGGCAGTGTCACGTTTTATTGACTGTCGTGAGCAAAAACTTTAGTCGTCAAACTAAACGTGCGTCTATCAAAAGAAACGACAATAACATTTTGAAGTATTGTCTGAGAATCTATTAAAGTGACCTTGAAACAAGAATAATAATTAAGGATTGTTATAATTAATCAAGTAGAATTCCAATTGCCGCTGCCATGTTGGGGATGAAATACGTCAACCGGATTACTGAATCCTCAGATGGGAGGTGGATAATTTCGGCTCTGGATGCTATTAATAATTGCCGAAATGGGAATTCGTGATATCTTACATGATTTGAAATTTTGATGCATGGGAGGGTGAATGGATAAATTGCTTTGAATTTCGGAAGGTCAAATGTGAAAAGTTCAAATCCAGGATTCAGCGTAGAAGCGTCGCGCTAAGTTCGCTATGACCTAGAGAGAGGAGTAACCATGCATTGTTGCCGGTTGTCGCCCTATTAAAAAAATGGTTTTTGAAGAATCAACCTGAAGTGGCTTAAACACTAATAACAGAAATTTATAACTTTAATTTATCTAAACAGAAATACATCTCTTTTACCTTAGAGAATTTAAAGAGACTTTAAAATTATTTAACATTTATTGACCTTTGTTGACGTTTGAAACTTTTTCTCCCTATATAGGAGATTTCTAGAAAGACAGAGAGAGAGAGAGAGTATAACGCATAAATGAAAACAGTCAAATGTCCTTGGTTTTCATGATGTCTGCGGTGGATCATATCCTGTATAATTTTGGCATTATCGCAGTGATTTATTATTATGGTTGCGCACAGCACCCACTATCAAAATGAGATCTCTCTCTGAAACTATCTTTTGAAGATATAATATAATTTACTTATAAAAAATAATTTACAGAAAACTGACTAACCATCTTTTCTGTGAACTAAGAATCTTCACTTATAGAGATATTTTAAAAACTAATAATCTGCCGGTAAGAAATATTATAACCAATGTGTTTTTGAAATTCTTAATTGACTGAGAGGATGCTGAGCTGAGAGTTATGGAAATTGCGTTTGCTTAGTACGTCAATGTTTTTGCTAATCATTATTTTTATTAATTATTTTTACTTCTCAATCACTGTCAACAAAATTATTAAGACATGTATTATTGCTTAGACTGAAATATTATAAAATTGAGTAAGTAAAGGAAGAGGCGTTCCGTGACCGCATATTATGATTCATAATAATTACGTGAAGATAAGGGAAGGAAAATAAAAAATATCGATTGACCACAACAAAACTAAAAAAGACAAAAAGATAATAAAAAGTAACACAATTTCGTATAAAACTCATTATTTTGAGACACTTAAATATCTACACGTTGCTATACAGTAGTGTGTGTCACAGGCATGGTACACCCCCTTTTTTTTCTTTATTTTTGGAGATAATTTTTTTAAATTTGGTACGTCGCATATTCTCGACAGAGCGCACTTTTTAGCAGAAAATTGAATTTTTTCCCACATCCGGTTTTTCCGGAAATGTTACCAACTTTTTATTTTTAAATAGGACACCCTATATATTATTATATTTTTGGATTCTATACATTTGTACAAATCCAAAAATACCACATAAGTACCATTTTAAATGTCAAATTTGTTTTTATTTAATTTTTTATTTCTCAATTATAGTGTGCCATGACTATTTCGTTTTACTCCAATTGGATCATCTATTGCTAGAAAAATCGAATTTTTGCTCAAAGTACTAAATTAAGTGATTTATGGATAAATAATGCGCACCGGAATGATTTTTTGAGCTGAATTCATTTTTTTCAAATGGTACCATATTGGTACCGACCGAGGTACCATCTACTACTACTTCCAATAAAACGAACACAACTGAAGTCATGGCACACTATAATTGAAAAATAAAAAATTAAATAAAAACAAATTCGACATTTAAAATGATACTTATGTGGTATTGTTGGATTCGTACAAATGTATAGAATCCAAAAATATAATAATATATAGGGTGTCCCATTTAAAAATAAAAAGTTGGTTACATTTCCGGAAAAACCGGATGTGGGAAAAAATTCAATTTTCTGCTAAAAAGTGCGCTCTGACGAGAATATGCGACGTACCAAATTTAAAAAAATTATCTCGAAAAATAAAGAAAAAAAAGGGGTGTACCATGCCTGTGACACACACTGTAGGTATAGGTAAACCACCAAAAGCAGTAAATCAGAAGTAGCACAAAAATTTCATAATTTTTAACGTTCCAAAATATCCCAATTATTAAGTACATGAAGAATCAGATAACTTTCATCATCTTTTGGCATAATTTCTACAGCTGTAGCTGTAGAACCCTTCCTAATTAGAACAGCCTAGTCTCCCATTGATTTTGGTTAGGCCGCAGCTTTCATCTTGGAGACATCTTTTCGCCACTGCCTCCAACCTCCGATATCCCTCATCTACCGGTTTATTGCATCCTACCAATTTTTACTCAATACTGACATCCGATAAATCGTCTTCATTCAAATATGTCCATGATTGCGCTTGAAATTTGTTAACTGCCTTCTTGTTCTGTTTTTATTGCCTCTCTCTCTCTCTTATTGCTCTGTTTGAAGAAGTTGTTGGAAGAAAACTCTCCAAGCCTTGTTTAGGACCTCTGAAGTGCAACGCAAACTCATAGAAACAAAAGATCAAATGACCGCTTTATAGAAATAGATCTCCAAGATGCGGTTTAAATTTTTAGTCTTATAAGTCCATTTCGATAGTGTAATATAATAATTATAGAAATAAACTTGATCTTATCTTCTTGCAATTATTGTTTAAAAATATCCAAAATCAGCTCATTGGACTGACTTGCTATTAATTTGGGTAATTTGCTTTCTTGGAAAGGCTTAAGAAATTCATTACAACATGTATTTTCGCGGCATAAAATAATTAAGTTTGGAAGACTTGGTAGAATGACGTCAAGTCAAAAATGTTTCATTCGATTAAGTTGATAACGGCATATCAGCACCGCTGTAGATCCCTCTGTTCATTTCAGACTGGTTAGGTACCTATAGCGCAGATAATTTCGAAAGACTATACAGATGAAAGCTGCGTTTGAAAGATGTCATGTGCTTCCAGTCAAGAGAATTCTAAATGTCGGATCTGCAGAACGGCTTTCACTTCCATTCATGCAAAAATTAACTTATTCATTAATTCCAGGCACGTAATGATTCGAATAATAAAATAGTCCTATCATTGTTGCGGATTTTAAATGCGACAAAAACGTCTGTATCAATTTTTTTTCTTAATAATTGAAATCTTTGATTGTGAACGAATACCAGTTATAAATTAAATTCGAAATAATAATGGTTATGCCAAAATGTGTGGACAAAACGCATGGACTTTTAAAAGTAGAAATGGTACCTCCGCAGGGACTCTTATAATAAACGTAGAAAAAATAAATAAGTTCTTCATCGGGGGTTGATTTGGGAGGTCAAGAGGGGTGAAAAATTATATTATTGCAATTTTTGGCGAAAGATGACGTCAAAAAATAACTTTTTATTTCTTGAAATTTCCTAAAGAAATTTGACGATTTTTTTCCTTTTTGCCCTCTTTTTATTTTTAACTTCCGCGAAACAATAACTTAATAATGTGGTGAAAATATAGGTAAGTAGTCTTCTAAGTCACAAATAACCACAAATATCTTTAAAAACAAAAAATCAAGAATTTTCCGAAATATTCAATTTTTCCAACCCGAACCACTTTTTTAAGGAGAAAGCTATACAGTGAGGATGTTTAGGTATAGTCCCCCCTGACCTTAAATTTTTAACCGAATGAGCTAGAGCTTTGGAACAAAAACTAAATGAAATGTCATGAAGCTTACTACTTTTTGAAGTAAAACTAATCTGTCATATGTCAAAGATGATGTTGCAGTCCTTCAACTTCAATTTTTTAAATGAGAATTCATTTTGTTTCGGAATTTATTGTTGATTTATTTTATTTTAGAAAATGTGCACGTGCATTCAAAACTCGTAAAGAAATACTTTCGTTAAGTTTTGTTTGTGTTAAATTATTTTTGAGGGAATAAAAATAAAAAACAAAACCAAAAACAAAAACCACAGAAAGATTTCTCACATTTTTTCCGGAAATGTTGATGAAGTTATGTTAAAAAGGGACGTCTACAAAAATGATGTACTGTATTGAATCTTTCATTAGACATGAATTTTTTTTCAAAGCCTGCCAGAATTATGTTTTCGTTTGCTCGCACGAAATAAATGAGTAGGTACAAAAACTTAATCTCGCAAGAATTCTCGTATCTTTCACCGTGATGATAAAATCTTATGTAGGTTATTTTGATGAAATTTAATATCGCTTTTTCACAAAGTAATAAGTGATATTAAATTTGGGACTTACTTCCGCTTACATATCACATGCCGTAAAATTTAGCAGGTCGTTTTATTACACTGCACGGTTTCCGTGAAATCTACGTTCCCGTAAAATTACCTCGGTAATCTGTTTATCTCAATCTGAGGATTCTCCAGACAGGGGAAGAAATGTTTAGTGTCACACAAAGTAGAACGTGAACGTTGATAATCATCATCAATCTCCACTGCAAAATCCTCAATTATTGAGGATTGTAGTAAACACATCGCCAAAGACGACTTCGTTATATACAGAGTGTCCTTTTTTAAGTTAATATTTTTTACTTTCTGCTATGAAAAAGGAAAAGTCATATAATTTATTTTTTGTAAAATCGTTTCATAATAATGCCATTTTGATTGTCATTTTAGTTTCAAAATGACATTATTCTTTTTGACACAAGTGCCCAAGAGGCACATTGTAGTGTCTATTTTAGGCATTAAGTACGTAAAAGTGGCATAAATGGCAATTAATTAAAGTCAAGTTTCCAAGAAGCTGTTTTATGCTTACTTGTCACTTTGACTATATAAATCCAATCTCTAGAGTTCACAAATTGATATTTTTTTGACGTAAGTATTAGAATTCGCTTAGAATATTAAAAAGATTCGCTTAGAATATTAGAAAGGCTTAGAAAGACTTAGAAAGACCCAAAAATAATTAGAATCTTGTGTGATAAACATTGCAAAGTGTACTTCGACGATTGTCAAGCTTGACCTTCAGCCTCGTTTGGCAATTTTTGTCGCGTGCTTAATACACTCCCATTTTGAAACTTGTATCACAAATAGCCTAATGTTTGAGTTATGTCATAATTATTATTATATCGCTAAGCAGTGTAGTCGCTTTTTATAAAATTTCTTTCGTTTGCAAAATATACAGGATGTCCCAAATTTTCTTAATCAAGAGATATCCGCGTTATTTCAAAACAGAAATATGTAAATAAATTTGTGAGAATTCAAATATACCCCTAAGGCTTTACGGCTGCACCCTCAATACACACTTACGCCTTTCAACCCTACTGTAACCTATAGCCATCCCCTACTGTTTTTTTTTCAAATTACACCCCTAATTTTTTTGCTTAGTAGGATTAGTAACTTCGTTTAAAATACTGTGACATACGATTTTTGAAAATCTAAGCATATTTAGCTGGTCAAAAACAATTAACTGTCTTAAAAAAATAGCGTTACCAAGGAGTAAAAAAAAGAACCCGCCTTCAGGTCTTTTCAGAATGAAATTACGTTCCATTTGGGAAATTATAATAATACTACACTTGGGAAATTTCAAATATATTCTAAGACTTTGCGGCTGCACCCTCAGCACACATTTATGCCTTTCAACCCAAAGTAACCATCTCCTACTTATTTTTTTTTAATGACAACCTTAATGTTTCTTGGTTGCCAGGATTAGGTACTGACTTCGTTCTGAATACAATGACATGCGAATTTTTGAAACTCAAGCATTCTAAGCCCTAACTTGGATTAATTTAGACAAACTACTGTCAAATATTATACCGGAACAATTCATTTCAACCCGAAACGTCGCATTTAGACTTGGGTTATTCCATTTATTGTCTTTATTGTCAGGGGTGTAGTTTGAAAAAAAAAAACAGAGGGGGATGGTTACTTGGGGGTTTCATTAAAGGCGTAAATGTGTATTGAAGGTGCAGCCGTAAACCCTTAGAGGTGTATTGGAAGTTTCCCAAATTTCATTTATTTCTGTTTTGAAATAACGCGGATATCTCTTGATTAAGAAAATTTGGGACACCCTATATAAAATTTTGGTATAACCGAAATTAGAAAAAACTGTCAATTTTACCTTCGAGGTGAGTCAAATATTCTCTTCTATTTGACGATCAAGTTTAGTTTTTTTTAGAAAATTATAGCTGAAATGGAAGACTGAAATGAATGCGTTTAAACATAATACTAAAATGAATGGGTACCTTTGAAACGAATTATTGACGTTGGGCGTCACTTGAAACGAATTATTTTACCTGACCTGGAGGAAAAAAATTTGTTTTTGGCTTGCTTTCCTGATATAAAATGTAACGATATTAATTTCGATAAAGATAATGAATAATAACGTTAAGGTAAATAATAAAAGTTAAAAATTACGTGACCAGTTTCATTCGCTAGCTTCCAGAGCACCTATATGTCCACCGAACCACCAGTCACTGCGAACCCCAAAGACTGCAACTCCCTTAAATGTTGGGCGCCACTTGAAACGAATTATTTTACCCTAGAGGGGAAAAATAACCGTTGAGAGCATGAGACAAATAGAAGACAACAAGGGTCGTGGATTGAGTCGCTAGTCTAAGAGGGTCAACAATAACACGCAGGTCAGCAGAACAACAGGTACTCTTTATTAAAAAAAAACACAATTATTATTATCCAGTGAAGCTCTTGAGCGCGGGTAACAATTCATTAGAAACAAGAGTGTTTTAGGTTGCGCAGAATGAAGCGGTCTGATACATATATAGGGTCAGCAAGGCACTTATCTGGGTGATTCTGACGGGGGCTGGAGTCAAGTCAGCTTCTGTAGGAATGATCCTGGCTGGTCGGAAGAATGATCCTGGTTGTTCGAAAAACGATCCTGGCTGGTCGGAAGGATGATCCTGGTTGTTCGTAAAAAATGTGCCCCGTAGGGAAAAAGTGCTTCCGTAGGGAAAATGTGCTTCCGTAGGGAAAATGTGCTTCCGTAGGGAAAATGTGCTTCCGTAGGGAAAAATGCTCCGTAGGAGAAAAGCAAACCAAAAACGTGTAGGATGTCTGAGGTATTTTACGTGAATTATTCACGACGCCATTTCGGGAAAAATTGCAGGTGTTTTGCTTGCGGAAACGATCTTCTTTCCGCGAACTCCAGGAGAGAAAAAGGGGGAATGAAATCTCAGGTATCCGCGTACCGGAGCGAAAGTCGACAGTCGAGGTCGGCGAAAGTCGAGGCCTCCAGCCAGCAGCCTGCACCGCCGTCGACCGACCAAACTAAAAGCCACCATCATCACTCACTCATGCGACGCGCGCAACGCGTTGTCCCCGGGTCGTTGGCATTTAGCTAGTAAGTACCAAATGTACATTACACCTTCTAGTATTCAATATTTTTGGGGCATAACATACTTTCTTCTAGAGACTTGAAGCAGAGAGGATACGAATATCAGAAATCCACCCACATTGAAATTAAATTCGATTAGTCTCTCAGAGTCAGAGTTGAAATGATTGTTTAAGGTGAAAATTTTTAAACTTATGAGTTTCCACTCCGTCTGTCCAGGGTAATTTATTGCTTGGAATTTTCGACTAAGACGTTTTCTGTATTGTATTACTGATCAAATTTCGTACATCTACCCTGTTACACCTGCCTTTAGGTTGCGGTTAAAAAAAAGTTCACCTAGTGCCAGTTTAGTGTAGGTATTTTATGTATAACACCTAGGTATATGTTATTGTTCCTGCGAAGATCCCTATTATTTGAAAGTTCCTTCTAATGTTCTACTGCCGATAATTCGTACATCTTGACTTAAGTAGAGAGTAATATTATCAACTTTAGCTAAATTGCATAAGTTCAGGCTCACCCTATATAATTATTATTTTCCTTTTTGATATCTCTCAACTTCACCCGGAACTTCTAGTTTTACATAAAAGCCCTGGCAGTAATTAACTTCTGCGAAAGTAGTCTAGATTGCATGCGAGCACTACCGATAAGGGTTTATTCAAGAAATTATCAAACTCACAGTCTGGAAACCCTACATTAACAAATTCGAAGCACCATTATACCCGTAAAGTTTACCTTTACCTACTTTTCACGTTCGAGTATCCATTGCTTCCTGTGGGACTAGTTAATTATGTTCAGAACAGTTGTTATTAACTAGATATTTGTTCTGAAATGTTTTGAATCTAATTTTAATTTGTATGTAAAACAGTTGTTGTAATTGTTTATTTTGTAGAGATATATTTTTTTAAGAATATGTTTTGCCGCATGACGTCAATATGACACCATATTGCTTGATTAAGAGCGTTCACACAATGCGATTTTTCACGCGGCATGTCGCATGCATTCATTTCCGAAGTAATCCGAGACAATTAAAGCTGAGTCGTGAGTGAAGTTATCCACGCCAATCCAACAACATGCCTATAAGCTCTCTATTAGGACTAGGAGGCACAGTTTAGTGTGAGAAAGTCTACTAGAAAGAATAGATAGAAGACGTGTCATTATTGGTGATCAAGTTAACTTTAATCGACTTTAACTTAATTAAAAATTTTCAGATGAAAGAGAAAAAAATTACAAAAAGCATCACTATGTTGCTGAGGTTACAAGAAACCAATATCTTTTAATTATCAATATAGATAAAATAGGTCTGGTACTTTTGTAATAATAATTATTTTGTTTTATGAAATCATATGTAGGTATGTGACATTATTTGGTTGACCTCTTGACATTATCTCGGTAAGCAAAGAATAAGAAAATAATACGATGGAAAAGCAGAGACGTTAATGATTTAATTACATACTAAGATCGTATTTTTTTCAAGCATAAATACTAGTTAGTATTGGGGTACACGACCACGATATCATTGTTGAAGACTGCTGTTAAGTATATTACGAAATACCCACGCCACTAGTACCGTCGTTACACTAGGTAGGTACGTTTTCTCTTCTTTACGATATCGAATTACGTGAAAGCATGTATTAAACCCTAGTTGTAAGACGAGATCCCTTCCTGGACCTTTATCCTTTTACACCCACACTCAAGGTCTTCCGCAGGAGACGATGCACCAGCGCGCGGATGCTTGCGTCAAGGCGTCCCGGCTGAAAATGTCAGAGTTCAGGCGGATGGCTTGGCAATCGATAGAGCGCACAGCTACCAACCCGGAATCCCTGTCATCATCGACAGGACGACCGCTGCTCCACTTAATAACAGCCAGGAGGTCTAAACAGGACACCTAATTGCTTGAAGAGTTACCGTAAGGTGGGAGTAAATTTTTCAGTTGGGACGTGTTGCTAAACGTGGGAACGTGAAGACTTGTTAATTTGTTTGTTCTACGGAAGAAAATATTGCGAATATCTGCCACTTTATAACTTTTGTGGGAGGAAGGACTTTATTACCAAATGATAGGAACGAGGTGACATTCTGTCGAAAGTTTGTTATTTTTATGTGCCAGGAAAACGAGTATAGTCTCAGTATAGCCTCAGGCTCTGACGATAATTCCAGGAATAAGTTTTAAGCTTGGTCCGCATACAAATGATACTTTTCAACTTGTTGCTTTTGGTTGCTTTTATAAGAATGCTTACAGTGGAAGAATTCTCAAACTTATAGTCTGGAATTTTGATTTAAAAAGACTTGGAATTTTTGGCTCCGAGGTATTTCGATGACCTAGTTTCAGAGAAAATGAATAAAATATTTTCTCTGAATATGTTGAATTTTTTTAGAGGTGATAGTACGTTGAAAGTATTTAAATTTCAGCATTAGGTATTGAAGTGAAAATGTGTAGCTTTATTAAATTTTGATTTGCAGATATTGAGAAAGTAATTATTAAAGAAAAGTGAAAGCACTGAAAATATTGTTATTCAGGTTTGAATTTTTTTTCTCAATATTGGAACAGGTACCTAACTACTAAAAAACCTTCTTGCGCATCAATCGCAGAAATAGTGTATTTTTATGCGATTCAATTCTGAATATTTTCACCGCTTTTTAAATTGGCTTTCTGAAATTTTACATAGTCAGGTGATATTCGCGTAGTGGCTTACTGACAATTGCATTTCATTTCGTTTTAAACCGTGCATGCCTTAGAATGAATTTTTAAATTTAACAAAACAAAAAAAATCATTGGCAAAATTGAACAATTTTGGCCCATTTCCTATGCCCGCCACTGGCTAACTTTACTTAAAAAATACTATTTTTTAGACTACCTTTTATAGAACGGAAAAAGTGAAAGGGGAACTTTGAAAACCGAAAATTTTAAATTTTAGAGGAATAAACATAATATGTAAAAATATTCTAATATCTCCGCCATTTTTATTATTTCCTTCTTGAAATCTTTGAATTTTGAAGTTTATTAGTATAGTTGTCTACTGGAAAAATTTTCGTTCAATTCCTTCAAAAATATGTTCATAAACAGTTATAGAAATTTAGCCCTTTTTCCCTTTTCCTACCCACGCCACTGGCTTAATAATAAAAATATTGCAAATTTTATTGCAATATTTTAACTCAATATTTTATAACTCAAATTTCAAATAATTTTCTTCCAGTAATGTTAATTTCGTTTAAAAGTTTTTGTTTCTAACTGGCTTATTTAGGGGTTCAAAATCTATCAATTTTTCCTAAAATTGAAAAGGCCGCCATTTTGGAACGGCTCTTCTGATTTAACTCAAATGCAGTACCATACGACTATTTGCAGTTATCTTACTACCAAAAAAATTTCAGCCCCCTAGATTGAAAACAGCGACCAGAAACCGTGCCTCATACCCGTTTTTTTTTTTTTTTGAAATTTGGAGAGACACGTTGTAAAAGTAGCGCAATTTTAGGTAAATGTTTTTTTGTGAAAATCAAACGTCATCCCTAAGTTTCACAAAAGTAAAAAATTTCGTTCATTAATCTTGAAAAATTAAGCTACTGGAGCGTTCTTAAAATTTTAGAGAAATAAACATCATGTAAAAAAAATTCGAATATCTCGGCCATTTTTCTTACTCACTTCTTGAAATTTTTAAGTGTTAAAGGCTATTAGTATAGTTATCTACTGTAAAAATTTCAGTTCAATTGCTTCAAAAATGTGCTCATAAATTGTTAGGGAAATTTAGCCATTTTTACCACTTTCCTATCCACGCCACTGGCTTAATAATAAAAGTAATGTAAATTTTGTTACATTAAATTAAATTTTAAATAATTTTCTTCAAACCCTGTTGATTTGGTTTCAAAGTTTTTTTCCATCTTGCTCATACAGGGGTTCAAATATTAGCAAATTTTTCAAAAATTAAAATGACCGCCATTTTGAAACCGCTCGACCGATTTTGCTCAAGTACAATACCAGACCAGTTTTTATAGATATCTTACTCCCACAAAAATTTCAGCCCCCTAGATTCAAAACTGCGACCTGAAATGAGATGACAAAAACCGGGTTCATGGAATTTTGAAGGGACACCCTGTAGAAGTGATGGGACTTTTGGAAAGTTTTTCAACGAAAATCCAACGTCATTCCAAAGCTTTACAAGGACCCAAAATTTCGTTCACTAATCTTGAAAGATAAAGCCACAGGAGCGTTTTTAAAATCGAAATTTCGCGATTTTGGAGAAATATATATAAATATATATAAAACCTTCTTGCGCATCAATCGCAGAAATAGTGTATTTTTATGCGATTCAATTATGAATATTTTCACCGCTTTTTAAATTATTGGCTTTCTGAAATTTTCCATAGTCATGTCATGTTAGCGTAGTGCTTTAATGTGAAAAATTTTCTGTGATAATTTCATTTCATTTCGTTTCAACACGTGCCTTAGAATGGATTTTTAAATTTAAAAATCAAAAAAATTGGCAAAATTTTACAATTTTGTCCCTTTTCCTATGCCCGCCACTGGCTAACTTTACTTGAAAAATACTATTTTTTACACTACCTTTAATAAATTCGGAAAAAACTGAAAGGAGAGTTTTGAAAACCGAAAGTTTGAAATTTTAGAGGAATAAACATCATTTAAAAATATTCGAATATATCTCCGCCATTTTTATATTTGCTTCTTGAAATTTTTGAAGGTTAAATGCTATTAGTATAGTTGTCTACTATCAAAATTTCCGTTCTATTCCTTCAAAAATAAGCTCATGAATGTTTATAGAAATGTAGACATTTTTACCCTTTTCCTACCCACGCCTCTGGCTTATTAATAGAAATGATGCAAATTGTATTGCATTAGCTCAAATTTCAAATAAGTTTATTCCAATCTTGTTAATTTTGTTTAAAAGTTTTTGATCTTGCCTATTTAGGGGTTCAAAATCTAGCCATTTTCCAAAAATTGAAAAGGCCGCCATTTTGGAATGTCTTTACCTATTTTACTCAAATACAGTACCAGACGACTACTTGAGGGTATCTTACTACCAAAAAAATTACAGCGCTCTAGATTGAAAACTTCGACCAGAAACCGTGCCTCACGGACGGTTTTTTTTCTGAAATTCGGAGGGACATCCTGTAGAAGTAACACAACTCTAGGAAAATGTTTTTTACGAAAATCAAACGTCAGCCCTAAGGTTTATAAGAGTAAAAAATTTCGTTCATTAATCTTGAAAGATGAAGCTACAGGAGCGTTTTTAAAAATTTAGAGAAATTAATTTAAAAAAAACATCATGTAAAAAAAATCGAATATCTCCGCCATTTTTCTTATTTACTTTTTGAAATTCTCAAGGGTTGAAGTCTATTAGTATAGTTGTCTACTGTAAAAATTTCAGTTTAATTACTTCAAAAATGTGCTCATAAATTGTTGGAGAAATTTAGCCATTTTTACCCTTTTCCTACCCACGCCACTGGCTTATTAATAGAAAAAATGCAAATTTTGTTGCATGAAAAAAAATTTCAAGTCATTTACTTCCAATATTGTGAATTTGATATAAAACTCTTTTTCTATCTAGCTTATACAGGGGTTCAAAAAATAGTCCTTTTTCCAAAAATTAAAATGGCCGCCATTTTGAAACGGCTCGATCGATTTTGCTCAAGTACAATACCAGACCAGTTCTTATATATATCTTACTCCCACAAAAATTTCAGTCCCCTAGATTGAAAACTGCGACCTGAAATGAGATGACAAAAACGGGATATGGGGAATTTTGAAAGGACACCCTGTAGAAGTAACGCGACTTTAGGAATTTTTTTCAACGAAAATCTAACGTCGTTCCAAGGCTTTACAAGGATCCAAAATTTCATTCACTAATCTTGAAAGATAAAGCTACAGGAGCGTTTTTAAAATCGAAATTTCGCGATTTTGGAGAAATATATATATATATAAATATATATATAAATATATATATATATAAATATATATATAAATATATATATATATATCGTGGGCAGGTGAATTTTGGAAAACCACTTTTTCGTGATCTGGGGGTCATGATCGGTGGACATTTGATGAGTTTGGGTGATTTTCGAAAAGTGATGTCGTCCTCAATAGTGTATTTTTTTATTAAAAAATACACTAAAAATATTAGATTTGTTTTGCCTGTAGGTAATTATAAAATATTGATAATTATGTTGGGATAGCAGCCAATTAAAAGCGCAGGTTTAATTAAAAAGAAAAAAGAGAAAACCTGCGCTTTTAATTGGCTGCTATCCCAACATAATTATCAAATTTTATAAATATATATATATATATATATATAAATATATGAAAATATAATTTTCGGGCATTTTAAGCTCATTAATAAAGTGCTTTCAATGGCAGACAGCACACGCAACCATCTAGAGCCCCTCGAAGCTGCAGACGGACCGTTTCGGTCTTTTTATGACCTCATCAGTACAGCATATCGAGATGGAATCCAGAGGCTACGATGCTGTCCGCCATCAAAAGCTAGGCCTTTGTACCCACTCAGTTCCACGGAACCCAGTGACTTACAACGCCTTTCGCCATCTAACAATGGAGGCAAGAACTACCAGCAATGTGTGCCAGCTTGCGACCATCGGAGATGGCGGCCCGGTGCAGTTTTATATGCTTTTAGGCTTCACCTCTCCTCGGCCAGTGCTGACCACTGCCGAAAGATGCCATTCCATTCGCCCATAAGTAATTAATACAAATATGAAAGTTTTATTAGAGCCGTGATTATAAATCATGAAAATATAATTTTCGGGCATTTTAAGCTCATTAATAAAGTGCTTTCAATGGCAGACAGCACACGCAACCATCTAAAGCCCCTCGAAGCTGCAGACGGACCGTTTCGGTCTTTTTATGACCTCATCAGTACAGCATATCGAGATGGAATCCAGAGGCTACGATGCTGTCCGCCATCAAAAGCTAGGCCTTTGTACTCACTCAGTTCCACGGAACCCAGTGACTTACAACGCCTTTCGCCATCTAACAATGGAGGCAAGAACTACCAGCAATGTGTGCCAGCTTGCGACCATCGGAGATGGCGGCCCGGTGCAGTTTTATATGCTTTTAGGCTTCACCTCTCCTCGGCCAGTGCTGACCACTGCCGGAAGATGCCATTCCATTCGCCCATAAGTAATTAATACAAATATGAAAGTTTTATTAGAGCCGTGATTATAAATCATGAAAATATAATTTTCGGGCATTTTAAGCTCATTAATAAAGTGCTTTCAATGGCAGACAGCACACGCAACCATCTAAAGCCCCTCGAAGCTGCAGACGGACCGTTTCGGTCTTTTTATGACCTCATCAGTACAGCATATCGAGATGGAATCCAGAGGCTACGATGCTGTCCGCCATCAAAAGCTAGGCCTTTGTACTCACTCAGTTCCACGGAACCCAGTGACTTACAACGCCTTTCGCCATCTAACAATGGAGGCAAGAACTACCAGCAATGTGTGCCAGCTTGCGACCATCGGAGATGGCGGCCCGGTGCAGTTTTATATGCTTTTAGGCTTCACCTCTCCTCGGCCAGTGCTGACTTGTCCCGGGGCCGAGGGGATGTGCCCGGGGACTTGTCAAATCCTCATAGCAGGTAACTGCACGAGGAGTCTTGTCTCACGAAGGCGATTGTCTGCTGTTGATGGTCGGTGGTTCTTACCACCAGCAGTAGGTGTCGTCGCAGTCGTTCTGTGTTGCAGGTCACTGATGTAAAAATCCTCTGATTTGTATAGAACTGGCGCACTCCATGGCTTTCGGTAGCATTGTCCTTGCGTTCTCGGTGTGCTACGCTGAAGAGGCCAAAGAAGGCCGAAACAGCGCTGTCCGTGGCTCCGGATCTGCTTGGATTTTTGTTGCTGGTTGCCGTGGAGTGCATTTTAAGAGAAAAAGCCCAATAATCATTTCCTTTATATTTATTAATTACTCTCTAAAGATTTCTATTTATCCTTATATTTATATATATATTTGAAAATTAGGTAAAGGCAAGCGGTGTGTCGCAAATAAAAGGTATGATCCTTTTTTGTTAAACTCAATATATTTCGATCTTAATTTAGATCTTCATCAGGAGAACTGTAATTATAAGAAATCAATATTTTTTCAAAAAATCTTAAGATAAATACTTACAACAAATGATCAAAATAAAATTAGCATCTTTAAAATTCTAAAAATCTTCATAAGGTAATGTTAATAAAGTTCGTTTTGTAAATTTATGCCAAAAAACCATTTAATATTTATAAATATCAACATTTATGAATAATTTTTATGAGAATTTAGAAAAAAAAAATTTTGATATATTTTATGACATAAAAGTTTTGAAGTTTTTTAACATTGTGAATAATGGATTATTTTCTCAAAAATCAAAACAAAGGAATCTAAACAGTACTACTTTAACAGTTATTTTTATATATGTTCATTAGCTATTTATTTATTTATGAAATTAGGTAGGTACCTACCTGTCTATAAATTGTTTAAAAATTTTTGTGTTTTTCAAAGTCCAAAATATAGCTATATATTCTATTTAAAAAAATATTCTATTTCAAATAATTAAAAATAACGGTGGTTTACTACATTCATAATTTATATATATATATAAATATATATATATATATCGTGGGCAGGTGAATTTTGGAAAACCACTTTTTCGTAATCTGGGGGTCATGATCGGTGGACATTTGATGAGTTTGGGTGATTTTCGAAAAGTGATGTCGTCCTCAATAGTGTATTTTTTTGTTAAAAAATACACTAAAAATACGTAGGATTTGTCTTATACACTTTTCTCTATCAACGGATCTTTTAGGCTCAATTTCAGTATTAAGACAAATCGAAAATAAAATAATTTCATCAATTACAACTCCTACTATCATGAATCGAAAAAAATATTCCCCTCACCTGCATGGAGGGGGGAGGAGGGCAGCAATTTCATACGTATTTTTACCCATAAAATCTGAGTATGCAACAAAAACGTGACTTCTTATTCAAGATTGCAAAGTGGCTGCCCCCCACCCTTAGGTGGGGGATATAGATTAGTAAGTTTGGTATCATTGGATGTCCCCCTTCCAGATGAACAACTTTCATAGCCCACTTTTTTTGATCCGATGCCTAGGTTTTGATATATTTGAAAGTCTCCAGATAAAATAAGCATCCTGTATATGGGGCTAGGTAAAAGTATGAAAGGAAACCTGTAGTAAGTATGATCCCGAGGATAAAAATTGATTTTTCGATGAAGGTGAAGAAATTACGTTTAATTTTAGTAGAAAATACTTTCGACTTTAGAGGATTCTATGAAGTAACATTTTAGTCAATTTTTTCCTCTGAAGACGTCCAACTAACAAGTAAATGATGAAATGTTGAATATAAGAGGTCCATTTGGCTAAAAAAATATTCTTATGAGAAAATTTACCAAGAGGGTCCCCATCACCATATTTTACAAGGGATAACGTCTGGTATTGGCTTAAAATATGCACCATTTAGTCCAGTTTACTTGCTCCAAAGATAATTTTTTTTAATGACAGATTATTTATATAAAAATGATAACTAAGCATCATTTAAAATATTAATCGTCACGAGGTTAATATAAGTACTCAAACAAACAGGAGATATGACATTTTTGATTACCTAGACTTCTAAGGTTAGGGTAGTGGGAAGAAGGAACATTATAAATGTTATTCCATCCATGTCGTGAACAAGGATAACTTTATTAGGTCTGCCATAGAAGTCAGCGCGATGCTCTTATATGTAATAGCCAACGCCTGTTATCTGCAAAAGACACACTTCACAGCCCATGTGAAGTTATTATTATTATCATCCCCCCCCTCCATTATTATTTCACGTTAAATAAGAATAATTGGCAAAATAATAATTTTTAGGCCAAAATATAAACAGCTACATACAGGGTGTCAATTTGAAAACTTGCCATCCCCTATTTCTCCATTTAAAAATTTTTCTCAAAGAAATGCCGAGACAGGTCGATTTTATATTCGAGGGGAACACGTCATGATAAGCATGAATTCAACGTTCCTGCTTTATCCTCTTAGACATAGGGTTACTAACCTGTTGAAAATTTAAAATGGGAGTAGGGGTTGAGTGATATATAATTTTTAAGATATTTTTATTCTCTTAATGATGGCGCAAAAAAATCCAAGAATCCGTTCTCGAGTTATTAATTTTCAAATATCCAAAAATTTCCTTGTTTGAAAAATATGGAAATATCGCCAGATAGCTCGATTTTATTATCGAGGGAGACACATTCACCAGTTATTTCAGTTATTATGTCGACTCTAGGTTAATCCCGAGCAACAGCAGGTTTCCAACCCTAAATCATAATTAGGAAAGGGGGTTGAGTGGCACCCTATGTTTAAGCTTCCATTAAAACAACTATTTCTCATCGAAATTTATACATATTTTATTGGCTTATTACAGAAATTGTTCAAAATGTTGTCCATTTTTCTCCAAGTAGTAATAAAGTCTGTTTTGAAGCTCTGTCCTGACATTCCGAAACACCTCAACTGTGAGTGACCGGCACGCTTACATAATTCGCCATCTGAGATCATGTATATCAGCAGGCTGTGTTTTGTAAACCACCGATTAAAGATGACCCCACAGAAAGAAAGAAGTCCAAGGGAGTCAAATCTGGTGATCTCGCTGGTCACTCAATTGCCTCCTTTCGGCCAATCCATCTGCCGGGATATCTTTGACCTAACCACTATAACCACTGTCGCACTGGAAGGAAATAGTGAGGTGGAGCCCCATCTTGTCGAAAGTGCAAAAACTCTTCTTCCAAAATACGATTACCAGCATCATCAACCTGATTTTCTAGCTCTTGAACGATAAGTTGTTCGATCATTGCGTGTTCACTTCTCGAAAAGCATGCGGATTTTCTTCGCTCCAATAGTGACAGTTTTGTTTATTGACATTTCCATTAACAAAAAAAGTGCACTCGTCACTGAAGCAAACGTTCAACAGTAAATTATTGTAACATTAATGGCATCACTCATGATTTCACAAAACTCTATTCGTCGATCAAAGTCGACTTCATGGAGATCTTGTACCATTAGCGTTTTACGGATGGTATGTATGCAGTTTCAAAACTTTCCTTACAGTTTCATGGGATATACCCGTTTGCCGTGATACTTAACGTAACGACGTTGTGGGTTCAGCAGCAAGGGTACTCAAAACCTCAATTTGAGCAGCTTCATCAAGTACACGTCGGTTTTCCCTTCTTTTATTCATCACTGAGCCAGTGTCTGCAAACTTTGTAACTAGATCCAGAATGTATTGATGACTGACGTCACGATCCTGGTTTCTTTCATTAAAAAGTAATGGCGCTCTTCTTGCACATTTTCGAACTTCTCCGTAGACGAAAATCATGTCAATTTTTTCTTGAAGAGAATAAACCATTTTTCGCGCTGTCTAAGGGGATGAAGCAAGAACATTGAATTAATGCTTATCATGTGTCCCCTCGACCTGTCTCGGCAGTTCTTCGAGAAATATTTTTAAGGGAGAATTAGGGGGTGGCAAGTTTTCAAATTGGCACCCTGTATAGTTTAGGTCAAAGGAAACAATTACACACTTAAAGCCTGCACACCTCTCATGATATCTGATTTTTTTAAGCATTAAATTGAACGTGTTCTATCAATTTTTATATTTCGTGATTGAAACGCAACGTCCATTATTATATTTTCCGAATTCGATACATTTCCTAATTGACGGCACACAAAATAACAAAGGCGATATTAATGACAAACGCTTCGATTTTCCTCCTGCTTTGTCATCATTATATCTCAGAGAGAGTACCGGTATCAATTTCCACTCCGTTGGTAAATGCCCAGGGGTGTTGCAGAATTTCTCATTACAAGATGGGCATTTTAATTACAATTATTATTGCTCAACTCCTAATTATTCATAACATGTGAAAGCTTGTTATTTGAGAGCTTTGCAACTTTGCAGATTATAGTCGATGTATCGTATCCTATAACGTTTATAAAAAAACTTGATAAATTTTTAGATGAAGTTGCGATATCATAAAGTAATTTTAAATGTCACGAAAATGGTAGATTACTTTGTTCAATGTGCTCAACAAAGTGTGACGTCACTATTGCCCATCGCTCAACTACGGCATGTACGGGATATGGAATGGAAAATAAATAGATAAATAAATAAATAAATAGGCCACAAGATTATTTCGTATAAGCAGAATTGGTCATATAAGCAGAACAGTCCTGGTTTTTCAAATAATTGTTCAGTAAACTAATAAGACTGCCATAGTTGGGTAAATAAAATAATAATTTGAAGGTAAAGGGGTCCACAATATCGGGTAGCCCTTAAAATAATAATTAAGGGGTGCACAATTGTGGGGTAGCCCTCCTTCCCAAACTACCCGGTTCCGAGGCTAGACTAACTGGAAGAAAACCAACACAGTGGTTTCATTCAAGCAATTTCTTCCAGCAATCTCTCCCCTTTGGATGCAGAGAAGTGCGGCCGATACAGTATACAGTATCGATTTCAAGGGAGAAGTCTATGGGAGTATATATACCCCATAGTTCCCAGAAAAAATAATAGAAGTGAAACTTAGTAATATTTTTAGCAGACTTAACAGAACTATCATAACTTGTCCCTTTTCATCGCAACGCTCTATTTTTTCATAAGCAATTTAAGAGCTGTTGGGACGCTTATATAAATATTTTTCTTAGTGTAGTAACAGTTATAGCATTACATAGTGGCACCATAAAGGACTTATAATGAATTTTTTGTTTGCATGCAAAAAAATCCGCAGTTAACCACACAGGTCACTTACCTACGTAATCTATGCCTATATTCAGTATAAAGTAGAGCGAGCGAGGAGCACTAATAACGATGTCAGCGGCCGTAGTTAGCACGCAAGAAAAAACTGCCGAGTGGCCTTTTCTAACCAACTTAAAAAATTTATTTTGAAATCATCTTAAGCGCTGAAAAAATTCAATGGCGCTTTTTGCAGGCAAGATCAGGTATGCGAGGAAATTAAATTTCAAATGAAATCGAAAGCTATGGAGGTGGTAGGTGGTTACTTTTATTGAATATCCAACATACCTACAAATGACAAAGTCTTTTATGGGCAATTTTTTTTATTATAACGTATAAGTCACCATTTAGAATTTGCTTTCATTTGTTACATCAACCACTTACATACCAAATACTTTGACCCTCCCCTACCTAACTGCATAAAGGTAAATTCGCTTTATCCCCACAAAGTACCTATGCTTTCTGATTTTAAAGTCACCTCTTATTGCCTTTCCGACAAAGAGCTTTAGGTTCACGGAGGCTCTCATGAATAGGGTCCTTACTCACGTGAAATGTTCGACTTTACTCGGGCATTTTATCCGCTCGAAAAGGCCAGCAGTGCGGGGTTAAAAGTGTTGGGATACGCCTCCGCGACAAGCATAGTGAATTACGGCTTACAAGGATTACTTTATACAATGTGAATGTTCACTAAAATTTAATGTAATGGCTCTTTTATGAAACTTTTGGAGGAAATACAATAGGTAATCTTTCTGCCATATATTATACCTCAAAGGTATACGCAAATTGCGGCTTCTAAATACAGAGTATCAAAAAGTATACGAAAGTACTCACCACATGGGAACTTTTTTTTATTATCTAGTAAGATTAAAAAAAAAAAATCGGGCTGAAAAATTGTGTATGCTCTAAAATTTATTTGACACATACTTATCTTAAGTTACGATGCGTAGCATACAGGGTAGGACAAAAAATGTACAAATTTTATAAGAGTATAAAGTCCTTGTTCCCTTGTTTGTGCAGATTTAAAAAAAAAGTATGAGAAAAAATGGTTTAGAATTAAAATTTAAAGAAAAAAAAAACTACATCAGTGTAATACTTTCAAGTAGACCACCTTTTTAAAATAGTGAAAATAGTTATAATCGCGTCAGTTAATAAAAAATACACTGAGTTGCCCCGCGAGAAGATTTTTAAATTTTTTTTGTTAATATTTACTTAGTACATTTGGTTTTTCAATTTTGTTGGGAAATAAGAAAGACAGAGGAGAAATTATCAGTATATAGATTAGATACACTTTTTTTCAAATTATGTTGTTAGTGTGTAGGTATCCGTACAGTCTGTTAGTTATTTTAAATATTTGTCGTAAGTTATTTTACAGCTTTTTTTAAATTTATTGTTTTTATAAAAAAAAATGTTACGAAAAGAAGAAATAAAACAAAGTGCACAGTTATTAGTAAGTAGCTAATATAATTATTTTTAGTTTCCATTTTTGATGCAAATGTAATTAATTTATTTTTCGATCAAAAAAAACTAATTGAGAAGATGCACCTTCGAGCCGAACCCTCAATTTTGACAAATTATGAAAGGAACATAAGAGTTACATAATATATTCATAACTTCACATAATCCAGATCATTTTAAAACTCTCCTATCATCTTTTCCCCATGTTTTCAAATTAACACTCGATTGTTTTTTAGCGAAAAAGTTCGGCTGACAGATTTATCCCAAACAGAGCTACTACGAACATTGAAATATCAAAATTCCACTTGCAAAACCGAAATGTTGATATATGTGAAAATAAAAGCTCATGTCGCTTATTACAAGCTGTTGAAGACTTCAAGAACAAAAAGAAATATAAAAGCTTGTAAGTATTTTTTATGAACTTGTGAATTATATTAAATAATTAAGACTGGTCGTCTATCTAATAATTATATTTTAACTGGAGATTCAATAATAATTGGTAGCAGGTACCTTTCTATTGTAATGACTAAAAACATCAAAAGTGTCAAACCGTGATCCCAGATAATATTGGAGGTAAAATTTATAGAGAATTATTAAAGCAAGCGAATAAAAGATTCTTTGTTTCGCATCTACAGGGTGCACCATGTATCCTTCTCTATATTGGTATCTCCTGAACGCTAAGAGATACAGGGTCGGTTAAATTAGAGAAAAGATGCGCAGTTTTGTGGCCATCTCGAATTCGTCAAAACATGCAAGATATCTGTGACCGTTCCTGAAATATCCTGAAAAAACTGAAAAATCGAGATTTCTTATTTTCCTCATATCTTTTTTATTATTGGAAATTAATAAATAATTTTTTGTAGGCTTACATAAGCCGTTGAGAGCTATCCATCTGACATTTCAAAAATTTTCAAGGCCTACTAGATCCAAGAGTTTTCACAGTCAACTTTCGTTTTTCTTATGGCCGCCATATTATTTTTTTATGTCGTTCGATATGAAAAAAATAATGGAAACCAAAAATTAATAAACTTCAATAAATAAAAAATAAAAAAAAATTTTAATTTTAATTCTTAATTTTTCAAAAAAAAACCTAATAAAAAATCGTCGAAAAACGTCAACATTTGTAAAATACGCTGAAATAGTGCTTGCCTTATGGTTTTTTAAATTTATCAATGAAATTCGGTCTAAAAATGTGTCTTTTTGTAAAGAAAAAAGAAGAATAAATTTTTTTTAAAATTTATTTATTGAAGTTTAACAATTTTTTGTTTTTATGATATTTTTTTATACCGAACAACATAAAATAACACTATGGTGACCATAAGAAAAACGAAAGTTGACTATGAAAATTCTGGGATCTAGTCGGCTTTGAAAATTTTTGAAATGTCAGATGGGTAGCTCTTGCCGACTTATGTAAGCCCACAAAAAATTATTCATTAATCTCCAATAATAAAAAAGATATGGAAAAAATAAGAAATCTCGAGTTTTCAGTTTTTTCAGGATATTTCAGGAACGGTCACAGATATCTTGTATGTCTCGACGGAATCGAGATGGCCACAAAATTGCGCTCCTTTGGACTTGTTTAACCGACCCTGTATCCGTTAGCGTTAGGAGATAGCAATATTATAGAGAAGGATACATGGTGCACCCTGTATATTGTTTTTAAAAAACATAAACAATTAATATGAAAAATCAACGAAATGGAAAATCACATTATCACCTCACTTATTTTTTTAGCAGCTATTGACAGTTAAAAATGTTTCATGCTGTTAAATTATTTTTTGCTTGTTATAATATTACAACAATTTCTTAAGAGAGATTACTCGAACCAAAGTTGAGAGATAAGTTTTTCATTAAGTATTTTTTCTAAAACGTAGATTATGGAGCACATTTTTTTCTGTGCCAGAAAATACTCGAATCTTGAACTTCCACTCACCAAGCAACAAAAATAAAAGCAGTAAGACGCTAAAGCAATTACCATGGCCCGTAAAACCAAGGATGAAACCTATTCTTGCCACTAGTCGTCCTTCAACAGTTTTGGACTTACCGGATATTGCTTCAAGCACAGGTAGGTAAATAGTAATTTTTAAATTTTAATTTCACCAGTAGCATGTTTTTTTACATAGAAGGATCTGTCATCGATTGGAGTTGTACTGGATACATTGCCAAGATTTTCTGTGACGAAGTCTTACTTTGTCACCCGAAGAAAAATATCAATCAAGTGATAACCAGAACTCGCCGTAGTGTACGTTTTTGCCTTAAATGGAATGTGGATGGAAAATTATTGTCAATCGCCTTGGTGAATTCAAAGTTGATTGTTTGGAGCATTCAGACGTATAAGGTAACCGTAAGTATATGTTATGTAACGAATTGGTAGAGTCGTAAAGTTTGCACCAAACACAAGTAGAAGAATTATTATTGATCCTGACAGACTCAAATCTCTCAGCTAGTGAAACTATAGTAATGTCTGTTAGTTGCACCTTTGTTGGTCATTCATTTGATCAGAGTTTAGGTACCTCTAAAAAGAGGCTTTAACTAATAACTTATTTATTTTTTCTAATAGTGTTGTGTCTCCTAAGAATAAATGCCTTTGCTTGAACTGATTTATCCCCATGATCCTGACGCCCTGTTTCATAGGTCGCGAGTCATGCTTTTTGTTGCTGCTACAACTGTATGATAACTTCAATGGAATGGTCCAGAACAAACATGCTCTTAACAGGCTGCTCCTCTGGAAGGATCTGCGTCTGGACACACGATCTCAAGTGCGTGAAAACTTTCTACAATGCACATGGCTCAGAAATCATAAACCTCCACCTATCCTGCAAAGATAACTACTTGGCTTCGGTCGGAGACTATGGAACCGTCAGGATATGGCAATGGCCTACTCTAGATCCAGTATTTGAAATTGGTAGCAGTATGCCAGTCAAGGTATGTAGACACTTGCTGTTTAGTATAGTTTGTTTTTTGTTTCACTACCCAAAAAAAGTGTTTCATTCTAATATTTCATTAATATACAGCAAAACTTATCTTGGCACCCATGGAAGGAGTCTCTGGTCGCGTTAGGAAGCAGTTCACTCTCCATCTGGAATGTAGCTTCCCGAAAAAATGTATTCCAGGATAATCTACCTCCGGAATTTCACATCAATGCGATAACGTTTAATCCTGTGACAGGAGAATTAACGGTCAGTTTTAAACTCCGATTATTTCAAATTAAGAGGTTGAAGTCCCTGTCAACTTCAAAATTTTGAGGAGTTTAAGGTTATTGTAACGTCATTTTTGACATTTGGCACTTGAGTATTATGTCATAAAGTAATAGACGTATGTTATTAAAAATTAAGTTTTTGTACAAAGCTCAAATTCATTCGGGCCAGAATAAAGCGGCGGGGGGGGGGGGGGGCAAAGGCGTTCTCACTGTACACATATTTATATCTGATTTGTCTAAAAAGTGTCACTAAAATCAATTAATTCATAGAGCATTGACAACAGGGTCTATCAGTTTTTATTTAGTTGTCCAGTTGTCTCTGAGGTAAAATCTTGACTCAAGATAGACTCCTAGCATTGTAACAATCCTAGGAGGCAATCTGTTTATCTGATGTGTCCTTTATTGTTTTTATAACAATTTTGACAGATTATTTGGCAACTATGTATAAGGATATAATTTTCATTGTACAGGGTACCCGGTAAGTACCTCCTAATTTTTCGGGAGCATACAGGTGAGGTAAAAAAAACCTAGGCTGTCATAAAAAAATTCCTAAAGTGTTCATAAGCGGAGATGCAGACAGTCTAGTAATTAATCTTTAAAAAAGATGCTCTTAATTGATTTCAATAAAACTGGCGGCTTTTGAGATAAACTAAAACTAGTTTTTTTTACCTCCCCTGTATGCTCCCGAGAAATTAGGAGGTACCTCTACTTACCGGACAGCCTGCATAATATTTTTGTCTGTTTACTGTTTGGATAAATAAAACTAGTTAAGAACGGTTTTTGAGAAAGTTGTTACTACGAAAAATATTTTTTTTTAGAACTTCGAATGAAGATACCTAGAAAATACCATAATACTTAGACCATAAGAAAATATTTAAAAATCGTGTATAGTACTGATGAAATTACATTTACTTCGATAGGCAACTACTGATGATGATGTGCCGAAGACAGAAACCTCGATGTTTCACTGTTATTAAAGCTCATCAGTCTGCATCATATCAACTAAAAATACACCAGTTGTCGAACTGAGAGAATTCTTGAAGACTATACCTACCTCTTTCGGTCGACAGTAATATTACCAAGTAAAATATCTTGAGGCAGCGATTTGATAGTGTTTCAATTACCGGCCGAGGATGGCGTAAGAAATTTCAGTACATGGTATGAATCAGATACTCAAGGGGTTTTGAAAAATGTAAGTATATTACTTTTTGTATCGACCGCTAGATGGCTCAACGCTATGTAAGCAATTAGGGTACCTGTATTACCGATACTGACGTTTACTAGGGTATCTATTGTCCAATTCAACTTCAAAAACGTCAGATTTCCAATGAAAGTGCAATTGTCTAAAAATTTACACAATATGTTATTAGGTCAGCGTATTTTATAAAAATTGTAAACTTTTGCTGCCGTAGTAGAGTAGTAGAGGATGCCTTATCAACAATAAAAAGAAGGGGTTTCTACTTGTTCGCCTTCCCTAAAGGTAACTGTTAATGATATTTTAAACTTATTATCAATTTTTATTCTTTTACTGGGATACTATGGATAAAAAATGCACCCAGCAGGCTGTTATGACATAATTGCAGCAAATATACGGGACTCAGAATTTTCTTAGGTATACTTGAAAGTTTGTCAGGTTGATTTTATTATACCTTGATGAATCTTATTTTTAAGGATCAATATGGGAGGGTTTTACAGGTAGTTAGATCACTCTGCCGTCCGCCTGTCTATCAAGATCCTATTTCTCTGTAACACTGCCAGTAGCCAGTAACTAAAGTTTAACAGCTTCGTAGACCGTACAGATCCGTAATATGTTTTTAATACCCGCTGAAAGAGGATTTCTCGATTTCTATTCGTGTTATTATTTTGTTTTATTTTTCAAAATTCGCTTTTGAAAAATTGATACCTACGCCTATGACCAAAGGTGCCAAAAATATGACATCCATCTGTTCAAACATATCCATGTCAAGTAGGTACCTAAACGTCTACGAGTGAATGCGCGCTACCCTAGTAAGCGCCAGTGTCAGTTGTCAGCAATACATGTAGGAACACTATAACCATAATAATAGTAGAGAGGGTCTAACTTTCGAGCCGCCTTGGACTCGAGAATTTTTTTTGATTTTTTTTTCATAAAGTTGGACCCCCTCTTCATTTTTGGTGGCATTTTCAAAAATTTAATCGACGCCCTGGCAGAGAAATGTGCATGCGAAGACATCGGCAATGGTTTTTTTGCGCATAACTCGCTTAATTCAACTCTGAGCATAGTAAATATCCTGTCAAAAAATGAAGAGCTCTCGAAGACGCGTAATTTGAACTTTGACTGGTCCAAATCGGTCAAACGGTTCTCGAGATATCGCATTTTCAATTTTAAGGCCCTTTCTTCAGGGTTCCGCCGCGGTGCGAATACACCGCCGTCCGTGTTCGCGTGTTTTGCATGGAAAAAATCGACTTAGGGACTTAATTTTTTTTTTCATCGACAGACAGCAGTGTCCTGAATGATGCCTGAAATTTTGAAGTCGTTATCTCGATTAGAGGGGGAGGGGAAGGGGAAATCATAATTAAAATTCAAATTGCTATAACTTTCGCTAATATTGGGGCCTCGGGCCCAACCTATGGGAGATGACACTTTGGAATGCCTACTTTAAAAAGGTTTTTTTTTTTTCGATTCCGCCAATATTGGCAAGATGCCCGCAGAAAAACCGATTTCACTCTCCCCTTTTTTTCTTAAAACTGTTTTTTTGCCATGAAAAAAGGGGGTGGGGGTAAAAATCAAATCAAGGAGCTCAAATCAAAGATAAAAAAAATTAAGTCCCTAAGTCGATTTTTTCCATGCAAAACACGCGAACACGGACGGCGGTGTATTCGCACCGCGGCGGAACCCTGAAGAAAGGGCCTTAAAATTGAAAATGCGATATCTCGAGAACCGTTTGACCGATTTGGACCAGTCAAAGTTCAAATTACGCGTCTTAGAGAGCTCTTCATTTTTTGACAGAATATTTACTATGCTCAGAGTTGAATTAAGCGAGTTATGTGCAAAAAACCCATTGCCGATGTCTTCGCATGCACATTTCTCCGCCAGGGCGTCGATAAAATTTTTGAAATTGCCACCAAAATGAAGAGGGGTTCCAACTTTATGAAAAAAAAATCAAAAAAAATTCTCGAGTCCAAGGCGGATGGAGCCTTTTTTTTTGACAGACCCTCTCCACTATAAGGTTCCTATTAAATGATATAGATATAAGAGATCGCTTATCTTCTCATGATGTGTACTTGGTTGATGTGTCAGACTGACGAGAAATAAAAGTGAAACATTGATGACTCTGTCTTCACCAGACCATCTGGAGTGATTATTTAGTTTCATAAGACTATTAACAATAACAACTTGATATTTCTGATATCGATTATTATTTTTTATGTTCAGGTTAGTTATTCTCATAAAAGTGTAACTGGGATTGATTACAAAGTAGCTATCTTAAGTGACCCAAATACAGTAACAGACATGATCACTAGTCATTCTCACAAGATCATTTATCTTTTGTGGGCCTATGGAGGTAAACAGCTTGGTGAGTTACAAATTTATAAGCAGCTAAATGAGCCCCATTATTATAAAATATGTTCGTTTCAGCAACTGTAAGCTATGATGAAAGTCTGTGTATTTGGGATTTTATGGAGAATTCGAATAACAACGATGAAAAGTCAAAACGTCCATTAAACGCTATACCGAAGCCGACTTCGATGTTGTTTGGAAATATCATACGTTAAACAATAAAATCTAGTTCTTATCATTTAAATGTACCTTATGTTTGTTTTAATTTTAATCATGTCGTTCTGTTAAATTTTTACATTGTAATGATTTATATTTTTTGTATTTTTAAATAAATTAAATGATCATCTATAATATAATGATGATTTTATAATGCAGCCTTATAAAATCTACATTTTAGCTTTACATACAACTTTGAAAAAACTAGAAGAACAATAATTTCTCAAATGTAGGAAGAGTTTACTTTGAGGAATTAAAAGTGAAATTAATGCTCGCAGCAATAAAATAGGTTAAATCTAAGTTAAAAATTGTATACAAACATGGCGTGTTAACGAATACTTCGCGTGTGAAACTATTTTCCCTGATTTAATGTGCTTTACGATCTAAAATTTTCGTGGCATATTTAAATCACATTTTTTAACGTAGCACGACACTTAAATCAAGATAGGCCGATGAAAATCTTATGGGTTGTAGCATTTTATAATAGCACGAATACTCAGATACAAATGTTTACAAGACATTATGAAGTTTTCGTCTGTTTCCTTAAAATAAAATATCCATTTCCTGTTATTGGGTAGGAAGAGTATATTTTCAGGCAATGAGGGTTTCACATTCTCCTTACAAAACAATCAGAGTGAGAATCAGCAAGGATTGTGGAATTGGTGCCATTAGGTCTTAATAAATTCTTATCAACTTAATTTTTCACCACAAGCCTCTAAAGCTACGGTTTCCTTGGATATAGCGATGCCGTAGTAGAACGGCCGTAATATGGTGGCTTACATGTAATATGCCACTCTAATACGGCATCACCATGCTAGGATACCCTAATAGCTTTACATAGGCAGAATGGCAATAGCGAATATTTTAAAATTAGAACGAGTAGATATAGAAACTGAAATTCAACCAAGGATCAGTCAGTTGATCATGTTACATCACGACGAATCAACTTGCGACAAATTATCCTCAGAACCGAATCACCCATTTGACCAATTGGTCGATACTTGCTCTACGCTAATCAACCGAATGATTACAGGACGAAATGTATAAGCATATACGACGAACTGATGACATACGACCAAATAATCAATAGGTACTATCATCAGAATGCTTAATAACCAATTGGGAATTTCGATTAATCACGCTATGAACTAATTATTAACACGAATTATAAGATAATTAACACAAATTGTATTACGATTAATTAGAATATACATACCTACCACAACTACAGGGTGTTTCATAAATATAGTAACAAATCTTTAGGAATGAGGCTTATTTGGAGGAAATTCTCAATGATAAAGTTGTTCAAACACAGAGGACGGTATTATTGGGTGACATAAATGTAGACTACTTATTAAAACAAGTAGCCTGCTCAACAAAATTGAGAGATGTAATAATTCATGCAGCAGGTTTCACACAGATTGTAACGAAAGCCTTTACAAGAATTACATCCACATCTGCAACACTTGTGGATCACATAAAACCTTCTTGCGCATTAATCGCAGAAATAGTGTATTTTTATGCGATTCAATAATAAATATTTTCTTCCTATTTTTTTTTATAATGAATATAATGAAAAAATAATCCGATTTTTTTTTTGGGGAAAACTCCACCTACCTACCAAAAAAAAATAATGATCCTCTCGTGGTTTCGAACCCGCACCAACAGTTTACTAGGCAAGGGTGTAATGAACTGAGACACAGTGCGTTTCAAATTTGTAGTGCTGATCGCGTAGGTATATGCAGTACGTCAGGTTCCTACACCTACACATTTTATTTTTTAAACTAGTCATATCTTAGTTATTAAAAGACCAATTTGAATACTTTTTTCACCTGCATGTGGGTGATTTAATTGTCGTTGCGATTGCTCTTCTAATTTTCAGAACCATTCATAATTGAATGTGAAAAAAAAATTAAAAAGAAATTGCGAACCATTTCATCGATTTAATAATTTTATATAAGTGTCAGCTAATTTTGCACAAGCGAAAAACTTTTTTATTTTTCGTTTAAAGTGCTACATTAATCGAGGCGAATTGAAGCTAAGACATCAAATTATATGTTAAAGAAAAAAAAAATGGAAAATTTCGGTTCAACTTCTTCAAAAATGGACTCATAAACGGTTATAGAAATTTACACATTTTTACCCTTTTCCTACCCACGACACTGGCTTATTAATGGAAAATATGCTAATTTTATTGCATTAACTCAAATTTCAAATAACTTTCTTTCAATCCTGTTAATTTGATTTCAAAGTTTTATTGCCATCTTGCTCATACGGGGGCTCAAAAAATAGGAAATTTTCCGTTATTGTTCAAAAAATTCAAATGGCCGCCATTTTGAAACGGCTCGGCCGATTTTGCTCAAGTGCAATACCAGACCACTCCTTGTGGACATCTTACTCTCACAAAAATTTCAGCCCCCTAGATTGAAAACCTGCGGCCAGAAACCGTGCCTCAAGGACCGGATTTTTGGAACTTTGAAAGGACACCCTGTAGAAGTAACGCGACTTTTGGAAATTTTTTCAACGAAAATCTAAAGTCATTCCAAAGCTTTACAAGAATCCAAAATTTCGTTCACTAGTCTTGAAAGATAAAGCTACAGGAGCGTTTTGAAAATCGAAAAATCGTGATTTTGGAGAAAAATAAGCGACCATGACATGTTGGTAGGTATTGAAGTACCAATACAAGTGAAAATGAAGAAGAAAAATGCCATGTTTTATAGAGCTTTGAGTTACCAATCGATAGATAAAATTGCTGTAGACTGATGGGTGAAAAGTGGAACTATACATCTACTGATGTTGATATCATATTGGCAGATTTTCAAGGGATAATTGCTACCGACAGAGTGGCACCAAAAAAGCCAATAAGAGTTCAGAACAAACCGTGGATGACTCAGAGAGTGAAACGAGAACAATGTGACGTGATCAACTCGGTCAGAGAAAAGCAAGTGTTAAGAAGAAAATATTGAAAAATTCAAAGGAAATGTTAGGAAAATGTGACACACATTAAAAGAACTGGTCAACAATAAACGGGAAGAGATTGATTTCTCGAACATAATAGCCAATAGATGCTCCAGGAAAAGTGTTGAAGATGATGTTAATGATTTTTTTGCAAACAGTTTAAGTGAAACTACCAACAGCATTGAGAATAAGCCATGGAATTCCAACATGCACCAGGTGAATCATGTCCACTTTTCTAAGTTCGAAGTTGTAAGACTTTCAGAATTGAGAAGAATACTACATCAAAGTTATTTGATGTAGTTGGATACTCACTACTTTATTTAATAAATACATTTCCCTGACAACTGGAAGAATACCAGAAGAACTGAAGACCAGTGCGATCGTGCCAGTCGCAAAGGTTACCAATCAAGGAGGCTTTGCTGAATTTCGTCCAATAAACTTGATGTCATTGGTCGCATTTCGAAGAGTACATTTTACGGAATTCGCTCTCCATTATGTGATTTCAAAGGAGGACATCAGTAATGGTAAAGTGGTGCTTAGTATATTTGTTTATCTGAATTGTATGGTGTTGGTTTAGTTGTGTTGAGATGGCTGGGAGACTATGCGAGTTGCAGATATCATAAAACTAGAGGATAGATAATAAGTTGCCGGCTGAGAGAAAAAGGTTATAGGGTGTCCCGCAGGGTAGTATTTTGGGCCCCCTCTTATTTATAAATGACATTCACAATGTGTTTGAAAAATCTTTTGTAAATATTTTCGCTGATGACACCTTGGTATTTATCTCTGGGGTCAGTTTGATGATATTACAAATGTTCTAAACGAAGAAGTTCTGTTTTCACTGGGCCACCTGTGTAATATACCTTACGGCTGTCTTTTCATTGGTGTGAAGAAGAAAGCTATTGAATTAAAAGCCAGTCGTGTGAAATTATTAGTAAAAATTTATTAAATTTATTAGTAAAAATATGCCATCTTCGGAAAAGTAAGAGATTCTATTTGACGATAAGCATCCTTGCAAATAAGGATATAAAAGTAGTATAGCGATGGTGAACTGGCAATAAGTCCTATCTCAAAAAAGTAAATTGGTCAGGAAGCGAAAAAAACGTTCTTTTTTTTTTAATTTAGAATTTCCGAAACAAGAAAAAAAATACGTATTATGTTTATTTTGTAACATATACTTAAATTTAGCAATAAATATTAATCACATTAATATTTCCTTATGACAGTTAGGATAAATTGCACTGAATGCCCTCATATCATAGGACATTTTGTAATTAACAATTTATCTATATTTCGGTATTGGGGTTAACTTGGCGCTAAAATTCAAATTGCTGAACGTGTATAATAGCAGATAGGACAATTTAACACAATAAACGGAAAATGCCTGAAATTTCAGATAGGACCTATTGCCAGTTCACCATCGATAGGTAGGTATTATTGAACGCCACTGTTTTCTTCAAAGATGCGTAACAGAACAGAACCTACAGTAACCCAATCAAACTGACATAATCGGATATATTAAGGCTGAGCGAACTCTACGATAACGATTATCGTTAAAACGTTCACAAAAGAGGAGCCATTTTGTCATGTTCGGAATAAATTTAATACTAGCCAGCCTGAAATAAACCAGTTAAAATTATTATACGGGATTTTCACGTTTTTTGATTTCTTATTTATATTTTTTGAATATCTAAAAACTGACTTATCAGAATAACTCTAAATTATTGACAGTTGTTGTACCAATTGCAATACCTACATGATTTGATACTCCCATTGAAAAGTCTTTCAATTAAGTGGCAGAGATCTGGGTGTGTTGTTTTTATTAAATTATTTCTACGCCACTGACTTTAATGCAAATTTGTAATTTTTTGTGCATTTAACAAAAGGTAAGAACACACCCAGATCTCCGCCACTGGATTGAACAAATTTTCGAGAGCTGGCAACATCATCACCAACTGTGGCCGATTTCTAATCATCAGTACATCCAAAGACAAAAAAATCGGTGAACTTCAACCTCTTATTGTAGTTCCTCAATAATGGTTACAATGAGGACAATCCTTCATACTTTTCGACGTAAAATAATATCCCTTCCATATCCGCTGGTAGAATATCGACCATCTATATGACTCACCCTGTATAACTCTAATGGTGTAAAATACAATTTTTGTATCCCTGACTAAATTCTTTGAAGTAGTTACCTACATATCTTTCCTATATAAGTAATTACCTACACCAGTATAATATGCGATTAGAGTTACAATAGGTGACCTCTCCAGTACAGGTCCGGGATAAAGGTACGATCATAATAATTGATAGAGCTGTGTGAGGGCGGTGGGTTAGCTTGGTGACCCAGTACTGCTAATAACCCAGAAACGGGAGAGAGAACTGGCCCGGGAGTGAAAGAGAGGAACAGAGAGGGTGGCTGCTGAATCTGAATGTGGGTCAGATCGGCGAGACCCAGCCTGGAAGCTGTGAGCGGGAGCTCCGCCAGACCAGCCGGGGCCGGGTGGCGTTTTTAGGATCCCTAAACATAACCGGAAAAAATGTAATTAAAAAGTGTAGGTAATTAAAAAACATCTAATTAAAAATTTATTATAAACTGCACCTCTTAAGTCATTGAACCACTGTAATGGTTGATAAGAATAAGAGGTGCCGCAAGGAAAAAGAAAGAAGCAATTTTCTAGTGCTCATCGCAAGCTATTATTATTAATCGTGAGGAACACTTGGGGGAAAACCTCGAGGCAGTTCCGCACCCTATTTTACCACAATTTAACCCTGTTATTAGAGATACGTGACTCTCTCTACCTCAAGGGGGACCTCATGTAACGTGCCTTTCGAGGCACGGTAGGTTAACTATAGATGCCTTTTTTTACACCGCACACAGCACAAATTACAAGTGTCCTGGTTAACTTTGAATTATAGTTTCACTGCATTCGAACGCTGTCTTGAAAAAATTGTCTTGACTTGATATAAGTAGTCCAGTCAAATAGTTCTTTTAAGTTGCGTTAATTTGAAGTATGACTTAATTTTAATGGTCGGTAGGGGGCGCTACTAGAACACTCCAACACAGCCAAGTTTTCCCCCTCGATCCGTAAGGGGTGGCCGCCATTTTGAATCTAAGGGCTGAAATCATGCATCTCGGTAAATATCGGTTTTACGTAAAAAAATACAAAATTGTTAAAGAGGATATAATATACAGTAATTTTTGTTTGAAATTTCTTATTGTTCAAAATTTACAAATTAAAAAAAATAACACTTTTGGGGGTGGAAACGTGTTTTTTTTAGATTTTACAACAAAAGGTAAATCGGGAGGTGAAAGGAGGTTATAACAAAATTTGTAGCTTGAGCTTTCCTACAACAAATGTATCTTCAATTTTTTTGCATGCATATGATGGTAACGATATAGGGGGCGCCTAAATTCGACCAGCACCAATATTTTAGGAAATTGTTTAATATATGCACATAACTAATTAATTCATGTCATAGAGTTTTCCCTAAAGACATGATTTTGGAGTTTTTGGGATCGCTGATTAAGAACCCGATATCCGATTTTCAGAAAACAAAATGACGGCTCCAATGTGGCGGACGTTTTCCATATATCATATAGATATTCAAAAAACTTTTTGAATATTTTGACGGTCAAGTTTTGACGCCCTCTGTGTTCGTATCAAGCATGCCAAAAATGTTTGGAAACATGCATACTATAGAATAGAGGAACTCACAAGGTACAACTTTACAAACAAGGTACAAAGGACCAGTCAATTTTTCACACCTGATTGATCGTTTTCTTGTGAAACCTAAAAAAAAGAAAAAAATTTCACCCTCAAAAGTGTCATGTTTTAAAATTTGTATTTTTTGAACATCAGGAAATTTCAAACAAAAGTTATTGTTTATATCCTCCTTAACAATTTTTGTAATTGTATTTTTTTACGTATTACCGATATGGCCGTGATACATAGTTTCATCCCTGAAATTCAAGTTGGCGGCCACCCATTAAGGAATCCGAGGGGTGCCCTTCGTTTCTATAACAAGTTTGGATAGAATTTAGTATAGTGCCGTTTTGAGAGATGGTAAATTAATTGGTATTCCCAGATTTTGCATAAAATATCGGTAATATCAATTCTTCAAATTTGCCTATTAAACACTTATAGAGGCCTTGGATTCTGTAGGAACAAGGAGATTTTTGCTTGAAAAATAGAGTTCATTGTGCTCTACCATAAAAAAAATCCGGTCAAAAAAGCACAATAAATAAATATTTTACAGGGTGGCTCGAGAACAAATTTAACATACAAAAGCTCTGTATGAAAATTCCAACCAAATCTTTGAAACTTGAATAACATGAGAAATTGAATTGTTTCATCGATCATCCTTAATCAAAAATATACCCAGTGAATCATCCTCGAACGTATCTGACTATTACCAAACGATTTTTTAAAACTAAATTACGTAATTACCAACAATATCTATTTCATTAATATACATAATCTGTTTACGATAATCTGTAATATATTTACGAGGTATAACCGAGGCGTAAAGCTTTAGGAATAGGGACATAAAAAATAATAATAATAGACACAAGGAAAAAACACACAAAAATATTTTTAGAATCGCTGTTAAATTTTCTTGATACGTTTGTAGCTAGCCCGTGATAATCGTTCCGATAAGTAAAGGTTATGGAAAAAACATATTTCAAGTTTTTTAAAAAGTTGTAATTTATATTTTTCAAGGTTACTAATTTTCTGTTCCGCATACGTAAAAATTTCAGTTTTTTATTTTCTATTTTTCTCTTAATCTCTTTATTATACCTATTACCTTGAAAAATAGTATAACAAGTACCTATGACTCACTTGTGAGGTATTCGTGCCAATTTGCTACGTACAAATTTTTTGCTGTAATTAACACTTGAAAGATACTTTATTTACTGAGTCCTATCCTATGTAGGTCTAAGTAGCTAACAATGTCTTCGTATTTGCTGGAAAACTAATACAGCATATTATGACAAGTCATTCATTATTAGTAGCCAAAATTCAAGTTTCCCAAACTCATCATCAGTAGCAGAACTTAGACGAGAAAAATGTATGGACTTTGCATGAGTATAGGGAAAAGTTTCTAGAGATTTATCAACCAAAATGCTGATATTGTGGATGAAGCAGAAACCTGTGATGAATTTTATTGCAAATTTCGTAATTTTCGCTTCGTTCGAATTAAATTTTTGAACTTTTATACACATAGAAAATGGAGATTTTTTTATAAAAATCGATTTTTTTAGTACCTACTTACTTACTAAAAAAATATGCAAAACTAAATAACCCATTTTTAATATTATCTTTCAAGAAGCTCAAACTGTTTTCCATAACAGGTACCCCATAAGAATCTAGAATCCAACAGGTTGAGTGCAGAGAAAATCACAAAATTTATATATTTCTCTAACTAGAGTTTTAGGACTACAACAGTTTTAGCCAAAAACAAAATATCGGCCACCAATCTCATCATCTGAGCATCCGAGCAAAAGGTTTATTAAAATATCTAGCAAGCATCATTCAATCGAGCATTTTTCCCCCGTTTTAGCTATAAAGGTAACGAATGTTGAATGATTTACATAGCGTGCAATGGGAGGGTAAGGAGGTCAAGAAATATCTACTTTAAATTTTTAAGTGAATTTTTATTCAAATTTATACCCGTGTAAGTATTTTTGCCATTATTATTAGGCTAATAAATATTTAATGGAAGAAGTATTCTTCCATTTTTCATGAACTCACAGTGTTTAATTTATCAAACAATAAACACAAGTGTACCCTCGTTTTTACCATAATAGCAATAGCAATTATAGTACCTACAGATTGTGAAATTACATATTGTCAATATGACAAAAAATGTAGTTCCAATAGCATTGCTGAGGATTAATTCCCTTGTATAATAGTAGTACATTGTATATCAAAGGCGGAACGAAGCTCATTTCAGCGAGTAAGAAGTTCGGCCCGGGCGTGCGAGGGACGTTTTCATACGAGCTGAAATGGGCTTCGGTACGGCCGAGATATACACGGTATTTTTTAGCGCGACGGCCTTAGAACACTGTAAACTTGAATGTAAAACTGTCAATCGTCATCAATCGTTAATTAGGTAGGTAGGTATAACTCGTCTCAGCTAATCTTCGACGAGAGAGTAGTTTTTTTATTTGTATTTGAAAGTGGCCACATATGCGAGACGAATTGAAGCTAACACTTCTAAGTAAATGTTGAAAAAAAAAATTGAAAAAAAAATTACGATATAGAAAAGGTAAAAAACTATGTCCACCTTTCTTGTAGGTAATCAAGATTGGTGGTTTATTGTATCACATTGTTATTTTTTCGATCGGTTTAAATTGAAAATTATTAATAACAACTGCTATGAAAATTTGTCGGCACTAGGGCTAGAAAATATTAGTCGTTACAGGGCTGGAAAGTTTTGTATACTTTGAAGCGAGCCGCTTCAAAAAATTCAAAAGATTCGAAAAATCTAAAATAAAACTTTTTTCCAATTTTATGTTGACTTTTTGATGCTCTCTGTACATAAACCAAATCAAACATGAAAAAAATTACTATGACCGTAAAGTTTATTATGCACTCAATGTAACATTTAAAGTAAAATGCCCCAAAACAGACATTATTTTCTTAATTTTCAATTTTTTCAATTGGTGATATTTTCTACGTCTTTATAGCTCAAACTTATTGTTATTATGATAATGCTTGCGAGTCACTCAAATGTCATTAATAAGTCATAAACATGCAGAACATTCAATAATAGAAAAGTACATCTAATATCAATCAACTGATGGCAAGCCATATAACTTCGTCTATGACCTTCTCCCCCTTACGTCTTTTCCCTTACCTCCCAGTCGCTACATAAAGCAAACTCTTCCTATGGCTTCTTTTTCCATGCACATTAATTAAAACAACAAATGCTTTCACCGGTTTCTCATCCTGGAGGGCTCAGCATCGTGATCTCGCCTCCCGTTAGAAGCCTTGCGCCCAGGCGCAGGCATCGATCCTGGGCCTCCCACGCCGCTGCTGCTGCAGACCCCGATTTATCACCCTGCATGCCCGAAACCGTCCAAGGACGCGCCCGCCCTTGCCGCCCGCCGGAACAATGGGAGATTTATACAGCCGCCCTTTGTTACAGCGAATAGGGCTCAGCTTTTGCATGGGAATCACCCCCATACCGTGCGATAGAGTGAGATGAAATTGGAGAGATGTATGAACGGGGGTAATGAGGAAGTTCAAGGTGTTGGGGTGTGAAAGGGTGTTATTTAACAAGGTGAAAAAGGGTCTTTTGTGTGTGTTTGGGTAGGTATAGATAAAAAAACTAGCAGTTTATTATCAAACTTTTATTTTAAATTACGCTCAGCTAAATGGCTCGGAAGACATGGAATGAAACACGAACCGGATGTTGTTGAGAGAAAATCATAATGAAGATGTACATAATGTGAAATACCTAATATAAATTCCTATTATTACCACAATTAATTTTTTAAATGATAGTAAAAATTTTCAAAGGCATGATTATTTTATACCATTTGGATCTTGAGGAGGGTGGTATAAAAGTAATTTTACTTTTCCTGAAAATACTGAAACAAATGTTTGCTAGAGAAATCAGAAAACATTATCGATTTTCACGGTGAAAATTTGACCTCATTCTGATCTGACGACGAGTTAAAGCGGGTCATTCCTTCACGAGTTTCACACAGTTTTTGAAATACCAGAAACTATTTCATTTCTGGGAGTTTTTAATTTGAAAGAGAAAAATAATTTCTCTTAACTATCCATGAGGGAACCAACTTGTGCAGTGGTTTCGTTGCAGTTTACCTTGTTCCGTGGAGAAATTTTCTTGCCACCTTAACGGACACATACTTACCATAGTTTTTACCAGCAGCCAGCAGGCTATCAAGGATTACGGAGAATTATCCTGGTGGCCACTTTAGCAGGCGTCTGTTTCGTACTGACCAACGCTTTTAATAAATAGCTGGGAAAACGCGTTCAAAGAAAATAGCTAAGCATTGTTTTCCTATGTGACGATTACAAATAAGTAAATGAATTTCATTTTGTTGAATTCTGAAGAGGTCAGTTTTGGGAGTTTCTGGAAATTAGGACTATAGGCAGTTCCTAGTCACGATTTCTGCTTTCCGATTCAGTCACGAACCATCATTTTTTCGGAAGATTTGCCGTTCTCGAGGTAGCTTTTTTGAACTGGGAATCAAAGTTTTTTGAAAAATTTTATTCGAACCATTTTTCTGACCACTTGATTACTTGAAGGCCAGAGTTGCGCTCGTACTCGAAAACACGTGACATAAACACGCTCAACCACTCAACAAGCTTCGACTTCTAGCTGGAAATCTCCCATGAACCATGCAGATATGTATCTTTTAGTTAAAAAAATCTGTTTGTTTAATTTCTATTTGAATTGTGGGATTTTAATACCAAAATTGGCTCACTATGATATGACTCCACTCCATACCTGGCATCAGCTTTTATGATGTATCTGAATAGAGTATAGATTAAGGTGTGAATGTTTACAGAACCACCAGAGAGCGCTAGTGATATTCTCTTTGGCACTGTCTGCTGTAAGTAAACAGAAAATTTTGTCCATCGACTAAGTTTAGGTACACAAGAGCACATCATATTATGAAACATGTCGGCATACTTCACATAGATGTCTCTTAACTAACACTGCATCTGTATCTGCCTAATTTGCTGAATACAATAATGATGAATTATCACTGAACGTGATTTACCAATAATAACTCATTATCTCCACTGGGCTAAATTAACATCGCTATTTGGCCGGTGTCCACATTGCACTGCTGCCGACACCAGAGCATGATGCCACATTCAAAGACTGCGGGGGGACTCCTTCACAGCATGCGGCCTCCTTTTACCAACGATCAAATTTTTCGTTATTCTATATCGCTGTTGATCGTTTAAATAAATCACGAATATAATATGGTTTCTTTGTGCAATAAAATAATAAAATTTTTTGTTCTTGTAAAAACTGATACAAATCACTAGCCATAGAAATTATTCACATACTAAAGTTAGAGCTGAAATTATGGAGTAGGAGTTGTATAACAATTTTGATGGCTCAAAGATAGAGAAGGGATGTGCCATTATTAACAAGGAAAATGAGTGTCATATGGGATCATGTAATCACTTATCACTTCGTCATGTCTATTTGATTTGATATAGGCGACGGAGTTAATCCCGGCCCTTAGGGTTATTCGATAAATTCGATATTATTCGATAAACATGTGAATCAAAATCAAATCGATGGACCGAACCACAGTGATGTGGCCATCAGGTTGAAGTGCAGCACATGTTGTCCAATATAAGCCGGAAAATATACTGTACCATCTGGAAAAGGTATGGAACCAGCACCGATTTTAAAAATCCTTTTTTCTGGACTCCTTAGACCTTCAAGAATATTTATCAGCACTAACCCCTGCATTACCTCACCAATGAGAAAATTAGGGTAATTTCCCCCTCCAAAAGCACCTCAAATAGTAACATAAAGAGATAAAAACAATTTGGAAATCCAAAAGTTACCTCGAAAATCGTCTTTCGGGGTTATCCGGAGTCCCTGATCACGAATCCATGGTCCAAAAGCAAATGAGAGTGGTCGAAACCCGTCAAAACCATCTCAAGAAGTGACAATGATACAAAAAAATGAATCATCTCTCGGGAGTTTTCGGGGTCCCTGATCAGGACCCGAGGTCCTAAGGAAAGTGAGGGTGGTTTCAACCCCTAAAACTACACCAAGAAGTGACGGTGATACAAAAAATAAATATGGAAATCGTCTCTTAGAGGCGAAATATTAAATTATTGACACCGTAAACCCCCGAGAGGCAATTTTGAGGTAAAATATTAATTTTTTGTATCACTGCGACTTCTTAGGACGGTTATGAGGGGTTGAAACTACCTTCACTTGCTTCAGGAGCTCGAATTCGTGATCAGCTACCCCGAAAATCCCCGAGAGCCGATTTTCATATATCAAATTTTTGTATCACTGCCTCTTCTTGAGGTTTTAAGGGGTTGGAACCACTTACTTGCTTCTGGACCTAGGATTCGTGATCAGCATCTCCGAAAAGTCCCGAGAGACGAGTTCCGGGGGGAAATTTTGAATTTTAAAAAATTTATGGATTTTTTGAGAGGGGCAAAATTACTTTAATTTTCTCATTCTTCGAGGTACATAAAAAAAAAATTAATTTTAAAATCGGTGCCGTTCCATCACTTTTACAGATTTTCCTGCTTATATTTATTGGACTAATGGAGATAATGGAAACTATGAGAGATACCGAGTCTGTCAAAGTGCAAAAAAATTCACAATTTTATACTTATTAAGAATCTAAAACAAAATTTAAGATAACTTTAGTCGTTGCTGAAATATCGTGAAAAAACTGAAAAAATCGAGATTTCGTATTTCAAGAATAAGTGGAATTATCGAGCAAAATAATCAAATCAATAAACAAAAGAAGAAAAATTAAATTATTACTAATTAATTAAATTACTTAGGCTCATTACAGTTCATTACTGATCTAGTGCAGAAGACAGAGAAGAGATGTGCCATTGGCTATATGCATAACTAGCTTAAGCCATAGAAAAGAAGAAGCCATTATTAACGAGGATATGGGATCATGTGATTACTTCGTCATGTCAATTTGATATAGGCAGATGGAGTGGAAAACCGCCCCTTTGGGTAAGTTGCCTGTTGATTTTTTGTTAATGATGGGGAATTATTGCACTTGCTGGTAGGGCATGCCGATAAGCTCCAATAAGAGCGAAATGGCTCTTATTAGGCTCAGTAATTAACATGAGCCTAAAACACATACGTACACTTTTTTTTTATTAAAACCATATTTTGTATTATTCATATTGAAAATTAATTATTTTTTGCGGGCTTAGATCACTCGTCAAGAGCTCGACTTTTTATGACCGTCACATTGTTTTTTCATATCTTTCGGTCTAAAAACAATCAAGGATACCAAAAATCAATCACGTTAAAAATTTTTTTTTTTTAATATGGCCATACGGCGTCATATTGACGTCATTTGGTGTGAATATTTTCTTTTTAAGAATATAATTTTTAATTTTTTCCGGAATGTGGGGATCTGGCTTGTGTCGAATCGTACTGCTATAATACTGTTGAGCTAATTCACGTACATTTCCATCGTTATAAAGATCAATAGTTTCGTATTAAGAGACAAGTTACAACAAGATATTTGCGTCAATGGGGAAACAGAAGAAATATGCAAGGCACACGTGACCACTCTCAAAACCAATATCAACCAAATACAACCAGACAAGCTGACAACCTTTTTCTTTTGGAGTTAAATGCGTTTGCGTCATCAGACGATCGGAGCGACGGAAAGTTAATATAAAATGAATAATATTTACGTCAGATTCAGACAGACCAACCGACCATCACGTAACTCACCCCATATAAGTTTGGTCACATTTATTTACATTTGATACATGATGAAACTGTATTTATAAACAAGGAGAATCTCATTGCATCCATTAAAAAGATAAAAATAGAACTGTTTTCCATTATACCTACTCGTATCTTGTGACAAAAACAAAAAAATTCGTTCATATTCCTGATATTCTGCATGAATCTGGAACGTCGACTGCTGAAAATATTATCGTCGAAGGATAACAGGGAGTGAATGTTTGTTGTTGAGTATTTACTATATTACTAAGGTCCGGTTGCAGAAACGTTAATTACAGATCTGCCAGATAATTACTGATTTTAAAATGCCCTGTATTATCAAAATGTTGCTCTGATATTGCTGGAAATGATTATACCTACTCCCTTTTAGAAGAGTTAATTACTGATAAAAAATAAAAGATCATTCAAAATATTCACCATATTATCAAAATTTGCAATTTAAAATCAATAATTATCTGGCAAATCTTTAATTAACGTTTGTGCAACTGGCCCCTATGGTATTTTAAGAAAAAAAAACTTTTTTTTTAATTTCAATCAATTTAGGTACAAATAAGCCAACAATTTATTAAACTGTCGAAATGTCTTAATTTTAAAAACCACTTAGTAGAATCTCAAAGATCAAAACATTGTTCATTGACACGATGATTTATTTTTATGACAAATAAGTAGTGTCATAAATTAATTTACATTAATATGCAGTAGAATTTTAAAAGGTTCCATTTTTTTTATTTATCAACAACAAAGTGTAATTTTTTCGTTCTTTTATATTTTTGTAATGTAAGGTGTTTGTATCAGCTTCTAATCATTTTTGTTCAAAATATCTTGTGTATTCCATAAATACCAAAAACTGTAAATCAAAAAAAGCTTCAAATAAATGGATGGATTTATCCCAAAGGTAATAATGTTTCGTTATTCTCTATACAGCTCAGGCAGGGTTAACATTGAACAACGATAGCTTCAAAATTCACAAAATTAAAAAATCACTAATAATGATTGCCATCGAACGTTGAGCGGTGACGATACCGCTTGTCGCTACAGCGCAACGCTCGATATATTGAACCTAAGTCAGTAATCTTTTTGAATTTTGGCTTAGGTACCACAATCGCTGTTCAACGTGAAAGAGAGCTTGGCGTTGGTTTAATCTTCGGATTTAGTTAAAAAAAAAAACAGTTGTAAATTTCACATCCACTAGCATATTGATTCTTTCAGATAACATTATTGTGTAACTCTTCAAACATACACATTTAGTCCTATACAACGATGACGCTTTTGCCTATACACTTCGAAGATACTTAAGTGAAAGTTTATTAACTTCACAGCGAACGCGGTTTTTCAATAAATTGAAATTATACCGATAATTCTACCCTACCTAACGCGTGAATAATTTTTACTATATTTTAGAGCTCTTTCCGAATTTTCAGGGTGAATTATCTTCACTCGAAACTATGTTAGGAAAAAAGCCAAACCGGAATTGGCAGCAGGAGTCCTCGGCGTATGAACGTAAAAGCACCACGGATATCCTCCAACCAGAGCTGCATCTGGGACGACTGGGATATAGCTGCAAACGGTTCATCAACTGGGACAAAGTCGTATTGCCTGAGAAGAAAAATCTCTATCTGGAACTATACACACGCATTACAAATTACACGTAAGCGTTTTCTGGTTACAGGGTAAATCATCCATTCCAGTCAAGATTCAACATGTATCAGCAAAGTATTATGATGTGCATCTGTTACGCCCAAACATCGAAAACGCTCACTGAGCGAAGAAAACGACCAAAAACGTTGCGGACGGTGCAGAACGACCAAATACCGAAATGACATAAATTTTCGCGTTGTGTCCGTTCTTGTTGACCATGACGCGTCGTGAACAGTGCTCAAACGGCCACGATGCGTTCTTGATGATTTTTAAAGCTCATAAACCGACCATCATGCTTTTAATATGTTAAGTAAATTTACAGAAATAGCCCGAAAATTTCAAAATCTTTATTGTAGGCTTATTGCTACATGAAACTTTATTTACAATATAATAGGTAACTGAATCGCAGGAAGCTATTTACTAGTTTTTGCAGGCATTATTATTGTGGCATTTAGAATTGCACAGCACCTCATTGGCCCTGCAATTATTACACTTTTTTGTATTACAATAACGCCAAGGTTTTCTCAAAATCTTCTTCCGTTTCCAAAGATTCATATGTTTCCCTTTCCAGAGAAGAATCTGCCAGTCCGATTCTTCATTCGAAAGCAGTGGTAAACCCACTGCCATTACTGACAAGCGTAGACAAGAAATATCGGTTTATGGGCTCTCTAAATCATCCAGAACGCATTGTGGCCGTTTGAGCATTGTCCACGACGCGTCGTGGTCAACAAGAACGGGCACAAAGCGAAAATTTATCTCATTTCGGTATTTGGTCGTTCGGCACCGTCCGCAACGCGTTGCGGTCGTTTTTTTTCGCTCAGTGAGCGTTTTCGATGTTTGGGCGTAACATATCAATATATAAGATGTGGTAGAATTGAAGCCCTCAAACAATTTAAATCCTTCATTGGATCATATTTCTGAAAAGTGTTTAGTTTTAGCTCATCTTGAACAGTTTTTCTAAATTATTGCTTTAAAATACGAAAAAAGAGTTTTACTTGTTTAACTCCGAAACTGTTACTTTAACTGTGAAATGCATTCTTATTTTTCCTCTAAGACAATTATTAATAATAATTGTCACGATATCCTTTCTCGAGTATTTTATTTTATGAGGGTGATCCATTTTAATCTTTCTTGAAATCATTGGGAAGGGGAATCGTTTCCGGAAAAAAAGTTTTAGACACAAGTTATTCAGTTTGGAGAGGAATATCGTTTGGAGCCAAAAACCACCCTCCCTGCCTATAAGGTGGCGGTGAATTCGACTTCTTAAATTAGAACACTCATTTTTTTTTTGCGCATTAGGTATGATTTTTCATGAAAAAATAAGAAGCTTATGTCTGAAACATTTTTCATGTGATGTAAGAATCAGCCCCTAAAATCATTCAAAAACCGAATGTTCGATATCCATTTACTTTCTTATGACTAAACAATTAACGACCTCCAGGAGAAAATTGCACAAAGCAAAATCAGTTGAACATGAATACTTCCCCCACCCCCAATCTTTAGGAGTACTTTGAAATTTGTATTAGGATGGAGGGTAGTTTTTATATCCAACCGATGGCCCTTTTCAAACCAAAAAACTTTTGCCTCTTGCAATTTTCCTCTGGAGACCGTTTTTTAGTCATCAAAAAGTAAAGGATATCGAAAATTCGGTTTTTGGATTGCATTTTAGCGGATGATGGTTGCATAAATGGATAACTTGTTTCTGAAACTTTTTTCGATCACACAGTTTAATTATACTTTTTTCATCTTAATATAGAAATTCAGACTGCAAAGTTTACATAGACAACGAAGAATTTAATTGCCATCTGATCGTATTGCAGTGCTATTCCGAATTATTCGAAGCTTATACAGCGAAAAAAGTGGAATTGCCTAGTGTGAGTTTTTTTATAAAATCCCTCCTTTTTATAGAGTAGAAAAATGATTAAAGCTAAGAGCTCTTTCGTTATTTCGAGTCTTTTCATAATTACAGGACCAATGCAGTGCGTCGTCTTTTGCTTTTATCTACGAATGGATGATCACAGGAGAGCATTCCTACAAGGAGCTTAGTAGAGAGAATGTGCTGGACATTTTCATCTCAGCGAAATATTTGAAAATAAAAGGTGAATAAAGTCGGTCAGACTCGATCGTAGAGAAATTCATAAAAGAAGTTCTATGCTCTTTATTTGCAGAGCAATGATGCAGGAATGATAATGTTAGCGAATTTCCAATTTATTAGGGGGAAAGATTTCAAAAATTGTCCTCTAATAATACTTCTCATGAAAATTATTGTTCATAATAAAAGATTTTTAGCATCTCTTCAAAAAAAAAAATTGTTGACTGTTTCATTATCGAAAACTGCTTATTGACCATTATTTTTTTATAATGTTGATGAAATTTCAGAAGTCTTTATTACATTTTATTTAATTTTTCTTTATCTTAGATTTGGAGGAGCAATGTTGGGCTTTCATTGATCATACAGAAGTGTTCTCAGAAGACACAGCCTACCTGCTGTATATGGATGCAAAAGTTAAGGGTGTTCCTGAAGTTAGGGAACTCATGCTGCCCAGAATTCAAGGTTTCTTCCTCGTGCTTGTCAGTTCACAGGAATGGTTAGAATTGGAAATGGAGGATGTTAAAAATCTTCTCAAATCGAACTATATCTGCGTAAACTGGTAAAAATACGATCACCTTAGCAGCCCTTTGACTAAGTCACTTTAAATCTAAACTCATAACTGTATATAAAATCTTTTTTTTTTACATATTTTTTGTATTAAGGAAAATAATGAATTTTTTCAGCGAAATGGAGATATTCATGTCAGCAGTTAGATGGCTCAAACATGATTGGGTACATCGTGAAAAGTTTAAGTACGAGGTTCTGAGTTGCGTGAGGTTCGGAAACATTGAACCCTGGCAGCTTGTTGATATCAAACGTAACCCAGAGAACCCGGACTTCACGGAACTCGCCAAGGATCCAAATATTTGCAAGATGATCGACGATGGACTCTCGTGAGTACCCTGTTGCTCTAACTGTACTGAGATTATAAAGATATAATCTAAATTTCAGATATGTAACAATCAAATACTGGTACGGAGAAGAAGAGACCGAGCTCAATCACTGGAATACAACTCTTGGCCTTCAGGAACCCACCTCAAGGAATTTTACCGGTGCTGAAAAAACTTATTTCACCTATAGAGATTTTCTTATTTATTTAGACGAGTATCGACGTAAAACGTCGTTTCTCGAAAAGAACGTGCACATTGTTGAAGGACAGGTGGACAATTTGATGAATGGTGCCGGTTCTGATCCGCAATCTCCTCTGGCTGCCCAGCGACGTGATTTTCCTCCCAGTAAGGAGCCGCCCATGGAGGATTTCTTGAGTAAGAAAAATGCACGTGAAGGTTGGTCTAATAACCATAAGAAGGTGAATAAAATGACTAAGTAAATTTTGTTGTGTTTCTCATTGTGAAGGTCTAAATTTTAACAAGTGAAGTGATTGTCTACCTATTATTTTTTTAGTAACTATTAATATACAGTAAAAAGGTTGTTTTTTACTATTTTGAGGTTGTGACCTTATATTTTGTTGAATCGTTTAGAATAATAATTAAGATAATTATCGGGAACTAGCCCCTTTTATCTTCACGGCAGAGGCTTGATAATGAACGTTTCATTTGTCATTAGTAGCCATAACTCTGAATTATACTTCCGGTATTTTATATAACCGCAAGGGGTAATATTTATTAAGATTTCCAGACATTTATTTTTAAGCCTGAATCTGCGTAACTAGTTTTTTTTCATCTCAATTCACCTGCAACCGACAGAACTCTCTGTACTTGAGAGTAGAGCGCTTTTTCTTAATTGAGTTTAAGTGCAACTCTGCAGTTGACAAGTAGTGTCTGCTTTTAGTAAAACTTGGAGAAGGTTGGTGTTATAGTACACTTCAGTTTTAAGGGCTAGTTTTTACATGAGGCAAAATCAAAAATCGACTCTATATAGAAGAAATGCAAGGTTAAGTTAATCGACATGTTCCTACTAATAATATCGATAGATACTGATAATTGAAGACTTGTATTCATTAACGATTGAGGTGCGAAAAACAAACATTGGAGAAAACTGAATTTAATAAAATATGCAAGTGCCTCTATTAGATCACAACTGTCAACCTCGGTGTCAAACTGATGGTTTAACGCATAATAGTTATTTATGCAACAAGTGCATAAAGTGGTACTTTTTTCACGACTGGGAAGTTTGACCGCATGAGCCGCAGGCGAATGCGGCAATCCCAGAAGTGAAAAAAAGGCACTTTATGCATATGTTGCATACAAAATTTTATCTACGAGTGACTTGAACTAGAACGAATATAAAAAAAAAACTTTCCAATGCATTCATATCTTATGTAAGTGTTTCTTTGAAGCTATTAAGGCTTTTTTCATCACGTCAGTTCATAAAGGTGACATATTGCTTCTTTAGATTTTTGAGGTAGGTACCTAACAGATTTTGTGCAGCCATATTTGATTGAATAATAATTTCTTCTAGTGCGGAAGATATTTCATTTATGATTAAATGTAAACATAAAATATGTCAATTAAATAGCCACATTTGATTGAAAAATAATTTCTTCTGGGGTAGAAGATATTTCATTCATTGAATCATCTACAATGGTATCCATTTTAGGTAACTAAACGACGCAAAACACAAAATATTAATTGTAGGTACATAGATCTGGCGCACTGCTAATAAACTGCGACGTTTCTCTAGTATAAGTTGATGTCAACAAGCATTTGGAGCGGTTGGCATCGGGATACTATGTAATTCAGCGTTCAGCGTCTCGTATTGCAGTGCGAACGCCCCGATCGAGCCAGCCAACTGAGCCGCCGAGCCGCTAGCGTTCACTAGAACTTCCACTCGGTGAGCGTGCATTAACGTGTCAGATTTAGCGTTAAATAATGAACCGCTACGGCACTTTATTTCACCCGAACTACTTTATTTAACTCTTCAAGATAATCATACATTTTATGAACTAAGAAACGTCTAAAAAAGTGCATTTTATGAATCACTCGTAGATAATAGATCTTATTTTAAGTATATTTTTTATAGATTAAGACACAAGTCTTCAATTAAGTATTATTGTTGAATATGCTTTTCTTAATATTATGTATTTTCAGTCAAATAATATGACCCGATAATGTATTTTCTGTACCTATAGGGCTGTTAGTGTCAAGAAGTTGTATGGAAGATGGCTGATGTTGGTAAGAAGTTGTCAAGAATATGGCTCAAGTCTTTTTGTTTTCTCGTTTCAGATGATTGTTGTTTTTCTCTTTATGTGGGGTGATCTAGAGTTTTTATTGACCATGTTTTGATGTTATGGTAAGCTTGCTTTAGTAGTTTTACCATTTTTTGCCACGATCATAGATAATGAAATCGTAAGCAAACATGTCAAATTTCACAAACGGATCAATCGTTTCTTCAAAATCGTCGATTTTCCTGTGTAAAAAGGAAGGTTTAGAGTTTTGCAACTATTGAGAGAAAAATTAGTTTTTTCTATCACAAAACATAACTTTTCGGTCAATATAGTGAAATGAAAAGGAAACATTTTCTTTTTAAATTAGTGGTCATTACAATAACAAAACTTGGTAGTTTTCACCTAAAAAAAGAATAAAAAAAATAAAAATATTCACTTTCCAAAAATTGATTCTAAAATTTTATGTTTTTGAACTTCGAGACCATCAAGTAGAGCAGAAATTAACAAACTTTAAAAAAATAAAATCTAAATCTTGCTTAGTTTTGAAAAAATAGCAGTTTTATTATTTTCACAATTTTGAAAAATGCCATTTTTTCGACATAAAAACGCACTCCTTTATCCGAATACATTGAAATTTATCAAAAACTATGCATAGGATCAAAAAAAGTGGGTTTTGAAAGTTGTTCGTCTGGAAAGGGGACATCCAATGACAACAAACTCGATCAACCTACCCTCCCCCACCCCTCAAAGGTGGGGAGGGACAGCAACTTTACAAATCTTGAATGAACACTCAATTTTTTTATTGCAGATTCAGATTTTACTGTTGAAAACACACTGGAAATTACTCCTCGTTTCTCCCGCCGCTTGCAGGTGGGGCGGGGGTATAATATTTGAAATTTTAGTTAGGAACCCTTATTTTTTATTGGAGGTTCCAATTTTACGACCAACAATCCACAAGGTTTTTCTGTAACATTTTTTTCACTATAGATTTACTATACCTACATAGATGGCGCTGTTATTGACGAAATTTCCTATTTTTTTTTCGATTCGTCTTATTACTGAAACTTAACCAAGAAGATCCATGAATTGAGAAAAAACTTATTAAGACAAATTCTACCTATTTTTATATAAAAAATCCGAATCTCAATCCAAAAAAATAAGGGCCCCTAACCAAAATTTCAAATTTATCTCCCGCCCTATCTGAATGAGGGGGAAAGAGGTAACAATTTTTTTATCAGTAGTAAAATCCGTTTCGTCAACATAAAAGTGCGTTCTCATCTAAGATTTCAAAGTTATAGCCCTCCACCCTAAGGGGGGGGGGGGGTAGGTTGATCGAGTTTGGTGTCATTGGATTTCCCCCCTTCCAGACGAATAACTTTCACTACGCACTTTTTTTGATCCGATGCGAAGTTTTAGATATACAAGGTGTTTCAAAACATGTGTCGGAAAATAAAAGATATCATCCCTTGGCGCGTCCCAAGAAAAAAAGTTCCTATTAACATCGACAACCGCAAACGCGCTCTTTTACAGGGTGTCAAAATAATATATTTTGTTCAGTATTTTAACGATATCTCACGAACCGTTTGAGATATGAAATTGAATTTTTGTACACACCTTATCATTAATACTATCGACTTGTTGAGCGCTACTTAAGTAACTTTCCATATCCAGTGACGGAGATTTTGGGGTTGCTTGAAATTTATTTGCCCCTAATGACACTGTAAAAACAGGCATTATGAAAGTACATTTTATTAGCCCTTAAAAAAGTAGGTATACTGTACATGCAAAATATATCATTGTTTTAAATTGTTAAAAAAATGCTTGAAGAAAACATCACTCATCCTGCGGACTATAGTGGGTGTTTTCAAGCATCTCAGTTTCATTTAGATATCAATCGACAGATTTATCGCGACAATTCGATCACTTGTGATATTATACTTTTGATTACATCTCTGTATAATATTATAATATAATATTTTTATAATAATATCAGCCGTATAGCAGCTATGTCTTTTCAATCCTCAGAATAATCATAAACAGTAATATCATAATTATCTTGTGAGTCTGAAATAATGAATTTTACTCTAGCTGTATAATAGCTTGGAGGATAACAGTAAGCTTTCTAAAATTATTTCTCATCGAAGAAATTCTTAATCTGATACAGTATAAAGCCCAAAACTTTTAAAAATTTTCGATTCCGTCTTTATAAGAGAACTATCCCCATAATAGAAAACAACAGTTTTACCAAAACATTACCATCTTCAAGCTTTTTCTTAATTTCAAATCTTTTATAGGAGACGACAATGAGCACTTACCAAGATTTACCAAAAACTGTTTTCACTACGATCAAACATTATAGCAGGTTTGTGCCTTTCTGGAGGTGTTATAAAAAAACATGAACTTAAGCTGATTGTTAGGAAAAAGTATTGCAGTTTTTCTGCTTATTGACATTCATTACTTGCGTAATCCACAGAATTGGAAAATATTCTATCCTAAGATACCACCCAGAACGTACAGAGAAGATTGCAACTCGGGGCTCAATTTGCCAACAAGGGGTATTATCATGGTCCTAAGACCGTGTTTAATTAAACTGTCCCTGGTCCCCTGTCGCCTCCGTGTGCGAGCTCAACATTAGAGGGCGTCATATACACTAGTCGTTAGGCCATCGCACAAAGAAGCATTTCAGTTCCCTGAAATTGAGACGGGACCGAATTGCGCTTTGTTAGGTGAGCTTTCAGTATTTTAACCAGATTGTATTACTTTAAAAGTAAAAGTAGTCCAATAACTTCCGTTTAGTGTGACAAGATATTCCGTCTGAAGCATAAACTTGATAGTTTATTTGAATATCACTCTGGGGTTGACTGACTTCTTCAGGACTGTTTTCTTGTCTAGAGTTGTTTTGGACGCATAAAATTTATACGAGTATACAAAGGCTCTAATGCAGTATCTGGTATAATAGAATTGTTCTTTGTTTCGAAGGAAAGTGGCTTTTCAATCAGAATATGAACGAGATTTAAAAGCTTTGTCACCTAAAATCTTGGCTGTCAATCTACAAATTTTTTAATCAAGTAAGTAATAAGTTGCCTATATTGCTGCATTTCGGTTGTGAAAGTCTCTTAGTTTTTATTTGTATACCTACCATGAGCAGAAGACTAAGTTTAGTTATCGAATTTATGTGGAGTAGAGGCGTTTTTTCTTTCAAAATCAATGACAATACTATTCCAACTTACTATTTCATTTATATGACCAATGGATCAAAAATAAAGCGAAATTGTCTCAGTTTCGATTTCGAAGTATCGTGCATTTTTTATCAAAAATGTGGTTTCAATTTCTTACGAATGTGTTATAATTTTATTCCTATATAAGACTTGATAGCGTAATAAAAATACCTTGCATGTGAAGTATCAACCTAGCAGCTTTTTCATTTCACCAGTATTAAAACTGAGATTTCTAGCATAATTTTAGCCTTGACCTTTATCGAATCAATTACTAAAGTTCAAGCGTTAGAAAGGTGTGTTTTTATGATGTGTAATCTTGCACGAAACTTCTGCTAGCTACTTTATGACAGGAACTATTTAAACGACTTCCCCAGTGTGAGACTGTAAAGCTGACCTAATAACAGGGAAGCACTTTTAATGTTTGCGGAACTCCCATACTCATCCCATCTTGCAAACATTTCCCAAGAGTGTTCAATGCAGCGCTCATAAAAGGGTCACGACACCGTGTTGGAGAAACATCTGATTTCGCTGCCTGCAGTTTTCAGATCGTTAGAGGCGGCAGGAAATAGAAAACAATCCACAAACTACGTCGTTTTCAAGATGTCTTTCACAATAAAAATAAAACTTTTCACCCGGAGGCGTTATAAAATCTCAAGAGGATCTTGTAGTGCTGGTGCATCAATGCAAATTTCTGTTTCGTAGCATTGCGTTGTGAAAATATTACCTATCGCATTCACTGGTTAAGAGTTCCGACAAGTCTAATTTTTACAAACATGTAAAGTCATGCCTTAGATTTCCTTAATGATGTCGATAATCAATTTTGACTTCAAAATCCATAGTTTGTCCATAATTTTTCCACGTATTTGTCACCTGAATAATGTCCGATGCACTGAAATGCTTATCAGGTGTCATTAATAATAATTATAACACGGTTAATTTATTATTCTCCTTTGTCTACCCACTACAGGGTTACAATTAATAAATTTATTAGATAAGTTAAACTGAAGAGAAGCTGCACAATTTGAGACTGAAACAAAATTTGGGACAAACTCATTCGTGGCTGAAATCCTGAAAAAACTGAAAAAACTAATTTTTTTAGCCATATCTTTTTTGTTATTGAAAAATACTTTATTATTATTAGTATAGTATAATAATAAGCAAGATATGGCAAAAATAAGAAATTTCGATTTTCAGTTTTTTCGGGATATTTTAGCAACGACTGAAGTGATCTTAAATTTTGTTTCAGTATTATTAAGCATAAAATTGTGCAGCTTTTCTCTAATTTAACTGACTCTGTATCTCCTAAGGTTTAGGATATCTCAATGGTGACCCGTTTATTAATTACTGTAACTGTATAAAAAGGAATGTAAAAGGAAAAGTAATAAACAAAATATAAAAGATATAATTATAAACAAATATAAATAAATATAAACATAAAGAAGGTCGTTTGAGTGTTATAAAAATTCGCATTTGGCGCTGCTGTCAATTTTTTTTATTTGATCAAAAGCAATTTTTCTTTCAAGGGGAGAAGAACGAAAATTACTGGTGCACAAAAGTGGAGAAACCTGTATGTCTTTGTTACCAATTTAAAAATTTTTATTCCTCTATTTTATTCCTGAAACATGGAAACTTTGCCTACCAACTAATTTTAGTTCAATAAGGAAGAAAACAATGCGAGTATCGCTAGGAATAAATTTATCGGGGGTCTATTCTAAATTTGGTGTCTTCAAATGAATGTTATTCGCATTAACCAATAATTAACGATAATAGACAGCTACCAAAAGTTCAATATTTAGAAATTATTAATCATCAGTGCTCCAATGTTTTCCAGTTGATTTATTGAATTCGGAACTCAGAAGTGACGTATTGATTTACCATAAAAGTCGAATTCTCAATTCACTGGGTAGGAATAATGACGAACCCTAATTCACCCAAACGAAATACAAATTCCATAACCCAATTACTATTTACATGTGTAATATTGCCCTGAATCGCGTGTCTGTGATAGCACTAGCTCCAGCACCAGCACAGCGCCAACAGTCACGAAACCGAGCAAATTCAGGGCCAAATATACACCCTTTATCGTACAAACACATACGAAAATAATGTATTCGTAGAGTAACGCACGTTCTGCTTCAACGTAAAAACAATGGGTCAACCCGGATTATGCAACGCAATGTGTTAATTAAAACTCTGGATTCTATAGGTAGGTACCTACTATAATTACCCCTGAAATTGAATTTATGACCGTATAATTGCTGTTATGAATGAGTAAGAGAAATTTCGGTTCATTGGGGTGTGTACCTCTGTAATACCCACCTAATTCAATTATTTTCAATGAAAGAATTTTATGAATTAATCCAATTCTGCAGTAATAACTCAATTAGAATTCTTATGACTTATTTCTTAACACTTTCTTCATTTTTTGAAATCAAAAGTGCTAAAAGTGCTAAAAGTGCTTCCAGGTTGTTTAATGGTAGTTTTTGGAAAATTCTTTCCTTGCTCTACTCGCTAGGGAGGTCACTGGTAGTCTAAATTCACTATGGCGACCAGATCCTAGATACGCATCCGTCCGCCAGTTTGAATTTTTTAGTTCCAATAAGTATTTTTTCGGTTACATCAAAAATATTAGAAAAAGTGCTAGGAAAACAATAATTCAGTTGATATAGATCCCTTGTATCTGAAGGGTACAAAGACTTGTGCTGGATGATCTTGAAACTGAACCTCTCGAAGTGACTTTCTGATGGAGTGTCACAGGGTATCATTCTAAGACCTTTTTTTATACAGTGTGCGGCATCCTTTTTCTCAACCTGAAATATTGTGTAGAAGTCATTTGTATGCTGATAACACCCAGTCTGTTGTACTCTTCTTTCAATGCTAATAATAATATTTTGGGTGAGTTGAAGGGTAACTTGTGCAGGCCAGAACACGGTTTTTCTCAGGTGGCTAATGCTGCCTCGGGGGGTACTTTGAAAATCAGGGTAGCTGATATTATCTCGGAGTTTCAGATCCATAGACAACGTTGCTGCAATGTTCTTCTCTTCAATGTACTAGAATCCACTGCCGAACCCGTAGCTGGTTGAGTCCTGGATGACTTGAATCTGGTAAACGGAATTTTGTCTCCACTAGGTTCTTTCCCCCAGAAGGTAATACGGATTGGTTATAACAGCGGAAAGAAAGTTAGGCCGTTGAAGATCATTTACGACAGTGAGAGGGAAGCAATAGATGGTCTACGATCTAATAATCGAAATGGTAATCGGAAGCACAATTTTCGTGATAATTTGGCTGCTTAACGCCAAAAAAGGCCTTATAAAGGGCTTATATGGTTTATCCCTTGAATCTTGATGATATATCTAATTTATTATACCTAGGTTCAGTCTATTGACTGTGTCTGGTGCAAGGTTAAAATCGGTGAAGTTTATCTTTGTATACTCTGCATTATACCTCTTGATGTAAGCACCGCTGAATTTTATTGTTTTTTTTTAATTACTTGGTACTCGTTTTGCTGGTTGTTCTGATGTTCTATTATTGGGCGACTTTAACGTTCCCAACAGGAGTGATGGAGTTGATGAGATCCTAAGTGTCAAATTTTAAGCGGCTTGCAATGTAATGTGAAATCTGAGGTTGGTCATGATTGCTATCCGCTTGTTCGGGAGGAGAGGCAGACCTCAGGGTACCTAGAACTAAGAATGTGTCTTTTCACCTAGTTATATCGAGAGATACAACTTCAGAAGGGCCTATTTCCCGGATTTATATTTCGCGATGCTCTCTCAGGATTGATCTATGAGTACTTCGGAGATGTTCATGACGCATTCTCCTGTTTCTACCAGATCATTTATCCCATTTTGACTGGTTTGTTCCCAAATATCAGAGCATTATGTCAAAGTCTAGTATATTATATTCTCCGTGTTACAATGGTGACAAAATACGTGACATCAAGCTTTTGAATAGATATCGAGGATGATACAGAGTGATGCATAAGTGGATTAAGAAAGAAAGAGTTTTTGTTCGTTCAGAGTAAGAATGGTAAATCTAAGATTCCAAATACAGTATTTGACCCTGAAGGGTTAGTTCATAAGGATCCTCGTGACGTAGTTGACAGCTTTTCTGCGTATTTCAGCAATACTGATGCTGGTGTGGGTGGTGTTCATCATCGGAGTTCTGGGAGTTCTTCTTTACATGTCAAAGTTCCTATGTTGTCGTTTGAGCAGGTCGATTGAGGCATGCCAGGACTGAAGAATGTTGCTACAGCTGGCGCTGGCCAGATTCCCGCTTTTTTGGTAAAAGATTGCAAACCCGCTCTTCTTTTGAACTTCTGCTGTCATTTGTAGTGACACTATTATAGTGTTGTGTGGTCGCCTCATTGTTATTGTCCTGTTTCTCAGTTGGGACGTATTCAGAGAAGATTTCTGGAGTTATACTTTTCTAAAGTATTTTAGAGTAAATAAATATCATCCTGCTTTATACCATTCTGTGTGGATTGGAAACGAGTACTGCTGGTTTTCCTGCTGATGTGGTGAGGAATGCTGTTCAAAATTTTTAAATTTGCGAATCTTGTTCAAATTCAAACTTTTTCGCTTTGTGGCAATGTGTGTCTGCTGTGCTGTGCATTGTTGGCGAAGTGATTGATTTTTGTATAAGATAGAGTCCGAGATTGAACTGTGCCTACTGGGTGTAGCAATTATGTAGCGGAGATGCGAAATATAAGATGACATCTTTAAAGAGGGAGAACTAATCTCGATTGCTGCAATGGTCAAGAATTTGAGGATGACCGTTAACTCATCATTTTATCATTTTATTTATCGAAAGGGTCATAATATCCTGAGAACGAAGGTGTCAAGTCTATCTTTTCATCTTTATATGTGGAGTAACTTGTAGTTCTCCGCTACCATTGCCTCAATTTTTACACATAAATGACACCATTCCGAAAATATTAATTTCCATAATAATTATTATAGAACTTCTGGATGCATTTCTGTGTCCAGTTGGATTTGAGCTCTTTTGTTCGAACAGCTCCATAAAAACATTTAGTAGCAGCAATGATAAAAAAAGTAGCCATAAAAATTAGTATACCATCATATCCTGGAGAGTTAAGGAAGACAATGTTCTCTATTCACAAAAAATAAAACAACACGGAAATATGATGTTTCATATCAAAACGTAAAAAAAAGCGAATTTTCGATTTAATAAGAGTTACAAACAGACCTTTAGTCCGGTAAAGTTGGAGTATCAAGTTGAAATTATGACAACCTGACAACCTTTCATTCTCCCCCATTTGCATTCGCCGTGATTCGCGTTAATGGAATAAATTGAATAAACTTATAGCGTTTTCTTTTGACTGCATTAATGCGCATTGAATGTGCACCAATAGTACGTCTTTTATTATGATAACCATCAACGATAACAGTGCCATTACGTCTACCCGAGTGCAGTTTATTGAAAATGCTAATACTTAAAGAATACGAATTTCACGACAGATTCTGTCAGAGACACGTAATAACATGATTTAAGCAAGTATCTTAAAATTAATGATAAATTCTTCCTGATAATAATTATCTAAAAAATTACACTTCCTTTGAATTGGTGATCTTGGTTAGCCTCCTACTCGGGCCGGTGTTACTCGGGACTAGAGTAACTCAAGAATACAAAATTGTTTTATTTTATAAGACAATGTGATAGATACCAATTTTGTGGGAACCAAAAAATGCATTAATCCCTTGCTCAGTTGTCTGGAGTTGAATAAATTTTTTTGTTAATTATTATTCATTTCTTCGTTAATTATTAGTTTAAGTCCTTCTTTTTTAAATTTTATTTCGTAAATCTGAATAGAAAGGGAAATTATAGAATGATTGGTTTACTTTAAATTCAAGTCGAGAATCATAAAATATTTGCGTTGCTGGAATTCATGAATTGAACTTTTTCCGGATGGTCCAGTTCCCTGTCCTCGAGCGGCCAGAGACTAGTCGAGGAAAACATCCGTAAATGTTGCCAGTTGGTAAAAGAGCCGTAGTTCGAGCGGATAATGCCATTAAATTCCAAATTACCTTGATTTACATCTGTTCGTGTAATGTAACTGGAGTACTATTTTTTTTATAAATGTTCATTAAATTTTTTACCTGTTAAGATGTGAGTATAATTTTTTTCCTTTTCCCATCTCGTTCTCTCTCAAAATTGTAAGGTCTTGTCCAAATCTGTAAAGTAAATCTAGTGCTGCCGGATAAATCTACAGTGCACCGCTGAAATTCGGAGAAAGTTAAGTATCTTTATTTTTCTTACCCCGATTTTCGGTCAAAAAGGATGAATTTAGGGGCAATGTCATTTTCTGAAAAAAATTATAAAAAAAAAACATAAAATGTTTAAAACTTTAGAACAACTGATGTTGAACCGTTGTCTTTTAGCAAATTTTCGAAATGAAAAGAATTATTATGTTACCTTACCCGAATCCTATAAATTTAAGTGAAAATTATATAAAGGCCTAAATGGAATTTGTAAAATCAAATCTTGCTACATCACATACCAACTAGCATAATAATAACAACAATACCTATTAAGTAGATTTAGTCGGTCATAATAAGATTAACCCTGAAACTAATAAGCACTTATTTAATAATCCAAAATAAACATGATTTCAAGGTCTTCCTATATGTAATACCATCATTTAATTTAAGTTTGTCGTTTGATGTCAGTCACTATGATCGCGATCAGACAGACAGAACGTGTCACCGAGAAATTCATTCTTCAAATTTAATTATTTTTTAATGGGCGATGCCATTACTGATTTTTCTTGCAGTGTTGCTACTATGTGCAATAATTATTGTGATCTACATAGCTATACTGGCAAAGAAATTATTACTCCAAGAAATCTGTCTTGCAATAAATCCAAAATAAGGACTAGTTTAATTAAACATCCTTGTATGAGGCAAATATCGCTAATAATTTTAGTGTATTTTTTAATAAAAAAATACACTATTGAGGACGACATCTCTTTTCGAAAATCACCCAAACTCATCAAATGTCCACCGATCATGACCCCCAGATCACGAAAAAGTGATTTTCCAAAATTCACCTGCCCACGATATCCAAAAACGCGAAATTTCGATTTAAAAAACGCTCCTGTAGCTTTATCTTTGAAGATTAGTGAACGAAATTTTGGATCCTTATAAAACTTTGGAATGGTGTTAGATTTTCGTTGAAAAAATTTCCAAAAGTCGAGTCACTTCTACAGGGTGTCCCTTCAAAATTCCAGAAATCCGGTTCTTGTGGTATCATTTCAGGTCGCAGTTTTCAATCTAGGAGGCTGAAATTTTTGTGGGAGTAAGATATCCACAAGGAGTGGTCTGGTACTGCACTTGAGCAAAATCGGCCAAGCCGTTTCAAAATGGCAGCCATTTGAATTTTTGGAAAATTTGCTATTTTTTGAGTCCCTGTATGAGCAAGATGGCAATAAAACTTTAAAATAAAATTAACAATATTGGAAGAAAACTATTTGAATATTGAATTAAAGCAATAAAATTGGCATTATTTATATTAATAAGCCAGGGGCGTGGGAAGGAAAAGGGTAAAAATGTCTAAATTTATATAACCGTTTATGAGTTCATTTTTAAAGAAATTGAACTGAAATTTTCACAGTTGGCAAGTACACTAATAAACTTTAACCCTTAAAAGTTTCAAGAAGTAAATAAGAAAAATGGCGGAGATATAATTATTTTTTTCATATGATGTTTATTTCTCTAAAATTTTAAAACCGGTGCTGTAGCTTCATATTTAAAGATTAGTGAACGAATTTTTTTACCCTTGTGAAACTTCAAAATGACATTTGATTTTCGTAAAAAAAAATTCCTAAAGCTGCGTTATTTCTACAGGGTGTCCCTCCAAATTAAAAATAAAAACCGTCTATGAGGCACGGTTTCTGGTCGCAGTTTTCAATCTAGGGGGCTGAAATTTTTTTATGAGTAAGAAAGCCGCAAGGAGTCGTCTGGTACTGTATTTGAGTAAAATCGAACCGTTTCAAAATGGCGGCCTTTTCAATTTTAGAAAAAATTGCCAGATTTGGAACCCCTATACCTACCTACCTATAAGCAAGTTAGAAAAACAAATTTAAACCAAATTAACACGATTGGAAGAAAATTATTTTAAATTTGAGTTATTGCAGTAAAATTTGCATATGTTTCATTAATAAGCCAGTGGCGTGGGTAGGAAAAGGGTAAAAATGGCTAAATTTCTATAACCGTTTATGAGCCTTTTTTGAAGGAATTGAGCTGAAGTTTTTCCAGTAGACAACTATACGAATAACCCCTAACTCTGAAAAATTTCAAGAAGCAAATAAGAAAAATGGCGGAGATATTCGAATATTTTTACATGATGTCTATTCCTCTAAAATTTCAAATTTTCGGTTTCAAAATTCCCCTTAGGTAGTGTAAAGAATAGTATTTTTTAAGTGAAGTTAGCCAGTGGCGGACACAGAAAAAGGAAAAAAAAATTAAATTTGCCATTTTTTTTTATTTTGTTAAATTAAAAAATCCATTCTAAGGGACATTTTCAAACTAAATGAAATGAAATTTTCCCAGTAAACCACAACGCGAATATGACCTGACTATGGAAAATTTCAGAAAGCCAATAATTTAAAAAGCGGTGAAAATATTCATAATTGAATCGCATAAAAATACACTATTTCTGCGATTGATGCGCAAGAAGGTTTTATTTTTTTTTTGTCTCTATTTACTCTTAAATGGCAGATCCAAAAACTAAGAACAGCTTAAATGTAAGCCAAAAATTTTGGAGAAACTCAAACGTGAACTTATTTGGAGAAAATTAATCATTTTATGTCTCTCGGTATTTTTTTATTCGTGTAAACCTTCATTATCAACGGTAAGCCACACTGTTAAAATTTCCCAGTATAAGCTGACGGAAAACTTGAAAACCCAAGCGCTTGAAGTGTGAGTAAATTACGATGGCCTGGTCTAGAAACATGCAGACACAAAGACGGTAAGTATGTTGTATTATTCTGGACAAAGAAGACAGTGCAAAAGACAAAGCGGACGAATAAAGAAGAAGAAAACTAAAAGAGGTGAAACAAAACTACGAGCGGCTAAAGAGAAGTGAATGTTCGGAAATGGAAGAGTTTACGAGAATCGCGAGGAAACGTGACATGTGCAACATGTACAAGAAAGTTCGGAAAGTTGCTGGCTTGTATGATAAGAAAGCCACTGGGCTTCTGGGGGATGGTGCTGGGAAATTCTTGAAACATGGTAGTTCTTCTTGTTCTGTAATTCTTGAAACAGTAGATATGTGACCGACTTGTTTGAATATGACAAGCCAAACAAACAGGATGATGTAAATCAGGAAGAATGACCAGAAATTTTGAAATCTGAAGTTCTCTATGCCACAAAATCAGCCAAAATCAAGCAGCTGGACCAGACAACATTTCAACAAAACTGTTACAAGTGATCCCCGAAGACCACATCTGAGTTTTTAATGCGATTGTACCTAGACGAAACACAATTTGGCTTTAGGAATGTACTCGGCATCTGTGAAGCACTTTTTCCCTTAAATATACTTCTCCAAAAGTGGCGCGACCAGTGTAAATATATTATATTTGTAGCTTTAAGCGATTATGAAAAAGCTTTTGACAGGGTTGAACATGAAACGATTCTGCAAATATTAAGAACCTTAATCAGGCCTGCGAATCATAGAAAACTTGTACTGGAAGTAGAAAGCAATGGTTCGAGTCGATGGAAGACTAACTGATACAACGATACAACGAGACGTCAGACAGGGATGCATCCTATCCTCTGTCTTATTCAACATCCACTCAAAATTCTTCAAATCTTCAAACAGAAATGTGGAAATGGTGAGGATCGAAATACCTCAGGATAAACTGAAACGCAGAAAATAAAGACTTCTGATTGACACAGTCATCTGGAGACGAGACGAGACACCACGTCACCTGCTGCTCAACTGCGATGCGATAGAACTCAAAAGAAGTAATGTTCTGGGCCACCACCAGCTAGAGGCAGGGAACTTACCCGACCTTGATCCTCTCAAAATCCTGAAGTTTCTCAAGGAAACGGACTTGGAGAGGGTGCTTCATTAAAGGGATTCCACACCAGGCGAAGCACAGTAGAAGGAATACAATAGATCTTTTAGGTCGCAGTAACTTGATCACCCTCAAAAATACAAATACAAATACACAGTCATCTTGTGCAACAGCATCCTGGGACTTCAAGAGTTGTTGTAAACACAATAGGACGGAAAATGGGTGTAAAAATGAATCCCACTAAGTATTATAATCCATATATTCAGTCGTTAATCGCGCACGCCGATGCTTCCCTACAGATAGATCAACAAAACATTGAGAGAGTTACTCAGTTCAGATATCTTGGATGTTACATCACGGAACAACTATACCCAGACAAAGAGATTGAATGCAGAATTTAAACCTCACCAACTTTTCTGAAAATGAAATCATTCTTCTGTAACGACAACCTAAACCTGAAATTATGTAAAAAAAATGATGTTTGTCTCTGTGTTTGTAGAGCTGAGACCTGGACTCTGAAGGAGGCTGCCACGATTGATTGCCTGGAAGAGTTGTAAATATGCATGGTTGCATAGAAGAATACTCCGAATACCATGGACAGCTTTGCAGACCAACGAAGCGGTGTTTAATAGAGTAAATACAACCGTGAACTATTTAAGACTATTAAGATAAGAAAGATATCATATCTAGGGCATGTTCTTAGGGGAGATTGATACATAATCCTTCAACTTATAATGAAAGGTAAAATCGAGGGCCGCAGATGAATTGGAAGAAAATAGATGTCATTGCTAAAGAATATCCGAGAATGGACTGGAATCCGCAGTGCCGAACATCTTCTTATATTACAAGGAAAACCGCGAAAAGCTCGTCAATGTAATTGCCAACGTAAGGAAGACCTAATATGACACCAGAAGAAGAAGACCTTCATTAATAATTAGGTATTAATTTCGGTTGAACAAATCATTTCAGAGAAAAACTCAAAAAGTCAGCTATCTTGGTCAAAAAGCCACGTCGACTGATTTTCAGATTTTTTTAACAGTTACCGTCATTCGACAATTGAGGGATATTTTTGCCTTCATACAAAATGGCGGCTGCTCGACCTTGAAGCTTCAAGTATCAGCGATCGGTTCGTCATCTAGTCATAGAATAAACATTTCTGGTTCATACTGGCATTTTTTGCGAGTTTGTGATGACAGTCTGATGACAGTGTGATGACAGTTTTTTTTTTTATTGAAATGCACATGCACTGCAGGGAAATCCCTATGACGCTCTGGGAGCGGTACATGAGCGGAGATATCGATTCACGTTGGCCTTGAATCTCTGTAGGTTGTATACTTCGTGAAACACGCCCTTTGGAATGCTATTCCAAAGTGATGCGGTTCTGTACATAAAAGAAGTCTGAAATAGGGTGGTACGAGGTGTAACGAGCTGAACTTGATACAGATGATCGTCTGCGGCTCGACGTGTATATCTGCCCGGTCTTGTTCTTGGTGGGATCAAGCGGGCCACGTCTTTTGAACACCTTCCATTAAAATATCTGTAAAACAGACTCAGGTCAGCTACTAAACTCTTCTTCGATGTTCGAGAGTGTCTAAATTTTTTGTCAAATCTGGGTCCCCAATCAAGCGGATGGCTTTTTTCTGAATAGAGTCGAGTAGTCTCAGCGTATGTTTGGGAGCTGAGCTCCAAACATGTGAGCAGTACTCCAAGGATGGTCGGATTTGAGCCTTGTATAAGAGGAGAAGCTGTTGTGGTGTATAAAATTTCTTCGTGCGGAAGAGTGTTCCAAGTTTTTGAGAAGCACTCTTCGCCAGACCAGCAACATGATCATGCCAAGACATGTTCGCTCCGAGGCTCACTCCAAGTAAACGAAGAGATGACGCTGGGGAAAGAGAGTGTCCCGCCATCAACATATCTGGCTCCAAAACGTTGGTCTTTTTGGAGAAGATGACTGCTTGGGTTTTTCCAGCATTGAATTGGACTTGGTTTCTATCGCCCCAAGTTAGAATGTCTTGCAAGTCATTGTTAAGTATGGCAACTTCTTGCTCCCTGCGAGTCTGTGCGTCGATGGCAGATGTTCGCGCATCTAACGTATAAGAAGATATGAGGGTACTGTCGTCGGCAAAAGTGCCACATTATGAAATGATATTCAGGGCATGCTATTAAAAAAGCTAACTGCTTTCTACTTTCGCTACAGCTAGTAGTGGTAGATATTATATGAAAAAATGTTTGATAAATTCAGATTTAAAAAAATATATGGCCACCTCCATAACCCCTCGCTCATCATGAAACACTCTGTATATAATAAGACTGGCTCTTCCTGATAAAAAATATTTTTCTTATTTTCATCAAAATCAACCAAAAATAATTCAGTAATTAACGATACTAGAATTAATGACACCTACTGCTACACTTTTCTTTACGATTCCACTCGTTCATTGACCCCAAATATTATGTATATTTATTGAAACACAAAATTATTTATCAACAATAACGGACTACAAAACGTGTCCATTTACGGTAAACCAGCTTTTGTTTCTCCTATGATCTTCAATTATGCATGTAAAACAGGTAAATACTTGTCGCTGCTGTTGTACCAGTTAAATAAAGAATTAGGTAGATTAGATATACCGACGAGTATTTCTCGAACCCCATTTATTTAAAACAACGCTGGGAGTAATGACTTTGTTATTTATTGTTTACGCTTCGTCATTGTATTAGTGTTTATCCGTTTAATCAAGAATTTAAAGCACCTCAAATTTAGTTTGAATATTCATAAAAAAATATTAAAAAAGACACTATAGAAATAGGTTCAAATCCAAAGCAGCTAGATCGCGTGAAAATAATAAATAGTGATTGTTATCGTATCTTTAAGCGAAGTAAATAAAATCATGAAACATGAAGTAATAAATAAAAAAAAACTAAAAAATACAACTTTTTTTTCAGTTGGAGCCAAAGGATTGGACCAGGGAAAGCTTTTAATTATCACACTTCTTGACTTATTTTTCATTTATTTTTATGCACCTTTCATGTACAACACCCACCTCGGATTAACTCAGACCTGCTTTATGACACAAAATCAATAAAATCTGTCTGAACATTGAACAATACAGGGAAAAGCTTGAATAACGAAGAGGAAATATTTTGGAATGTAGGTGCAAAAAAACTCTAATATTTATTATTTTATTATTAAAAAATAAGAAATATTATATTTTTTGTATATCTGTTATATTACAAAATACTTTAATTATCCAGTTATACCTACATAAAAAATTAAACTCCTAAAGTATTAAGTTCAAGCCATTATTTTTCTACGTGTATTTCACTGTAAAAATTATTATTCAAGTTCTTAATTTTTCATAAAAACTAATAAATGGATCGTGATCATATTCAGCTAAGCGATTATTAAATCTTTTGGTCTGTCATTAGTCTATGATGTCTTAAAGATCTATATTTCTCTTTAATATCTCTAATTATGCCGCTAGAGAAACACGGAAGGCATCTGTTATGTGATGCAGGCGAAGTTTTAGTCAAAAATTTGTCGAAAGCTTCATAAAAAAGAGAGTAAAATTTGGTTAGTACCGAATCCAGAGAGTGCTGGTAAAATGTAATCACTTCTCATGAAATTATATGACCGACTGTCGGTATCGCCCACGAATCCAGCCCTGGACCGATGAAGAGAACAAGCGAATTCAGTGTAGAGGCTTGGGTGATATGGATTCTCCGATACCGTAAATTCAAGGGTTCTCCGAACCTGACAAGATCTAGTCGACATCACCAAATCCAGAAGTCTGGATTTCGCATTTAGGACCGCACTGTATTCTTTTAGATCCAATACGCTGTGCAAAAATTGGTTACATGGCCAGCCGGTCCGGATGTAGACACACCACAGTCAGCAGCGTAGCTACTTATGTTGAAGTCACCAACTACCAGCATCTCAGGTCCGTGTTGCACGCAGAGAGCTTCCAGAGCCTCAAGCAAGATAATGAACAGGTTCACAGGGACAAAAGGAGGGATTTATATGACTACGATGCAAAGCTCACCGGCGGTGAGTCTCACACGGACTGCACAGATAGCAGACAGAACAGATCAGAGACAGCATGCAAGTTAAGTTTCTCTGACCATATGTGGAACTTCAGCCCCAACATGTGTAGCAACAAACGAACGATCCTCTCTGAAGACGGTGTAATTATTCGCAGGGAACAGTTCTCCACTGTGAACAGAGTCACATAGCTAGGTTTCGGTTAAAGCAAATATGTCAAACTAATATTGGATGACGTAAAATTTAGAAATTTTGCTAGTTTAATATTAGTGTTTAAACCTCTGACATTTTGGTAAAACATCTTCATACGTAAGTGTATGTCGGCAGTGGGAACAGAAGAAGACAGAACACTGGGTAGATGCCGTAATGGCTACTTCGTGCTCAGAATTTGCTTTCTTAGCAATTTCAACTTACTCTTGCAGACGTAACAATTACGATTCCACGCAGCATGGTTAAATATCAAGGCTCTGGGAAAGGCCCACTTGTTCTGCCCTCCCAACAATGTAGAATCCAGAATCCCAGAGGTGTATTACCTAATTTTGAATTAGAATTTTTTTCTTAGAATGAACCAAAATGAATCACCCCCTAAAATTGTTTTCACTTATTTAGGATAGCCCTGTTTAATACAATTTTTATTATTTAGATATACCTTCACTTCTTATGATCTTATCAAATAAAATAATAATTTTCAAATATGAGTCCGAAATACTTCACCGTTACAAATCGTATATTTCGTAGACGCGGTTTCGGTGCTTTTTGAAGCGCTAAACATTTGGCCAGCCTGGCTGCTTCTGGGAGTTACCTGTCCACATTTTCACCAGCTGGCTCTTTTGCTACGTCGCACCTCCCTCTTGAATTCCCTTCTGATGAAATAAATCACAAAAGCGGGCCCATAGTAAATCCTTTCCCTATGTCGCGGTCTGAGAGAGACCTCCTCAAGAGACACGCCTCTATTATTCCCTTACTTACTTGCTTTACCTTCTGGTCAATGTGTACCTGTAATTAGAGCAGGAGAATTCCTGAGCTTTGTTGGGAGATATTTTGTGAAGATCCCCCACTCAGTCGCTCTAGGATTCCGTTTGTTGGCGTCTCTCCATCTCCTCCGCTTTGATTCTAAATCGAATTATTCAGTGGTCGAGCAGCAAAACATAACCAGTCACTCTCCAATCTCGAATGTCACTGGCTATAGGTAATGTGAATCACCTCCTGCGGATGCAACTGAAACTTCCCACGGAATTTCTCTAGGTCCCTTCAGATATACCTAGCCTAACCATTATAGTTTGGGAGATCAAGCAAATAGACCCCCTCCATTTTTTAGCAAAAGAGATAATATCATATAAGAAGGAACCGTTCGGACAGCAATTTTTGAATCAAGTCCTAAAAGGTAAGTGTAAGCGAATTAAAATAAACAATTTGAAGCAACAACTAGATTTATTTCATGTTCGAAAAACTTCATCGATCGTTTAGTTACTTTTCCTATTGTTGTGTCGCAAATACCACGAACTCTGACCTGAACTATATTAACTGCCGCTATTCACTCGTAATGCTATTATAGGAGAAACGAAAATAATCGATTATTTGATTACGAAATTAAGGGGGCGTACTTTGAAGAACTATGTATATGGAGCAAGAGACAGCCTGGTTACTTTTTTCCAAGCTTGATTCGAATAAACAGTAAATAATGTATTGTCGGTTATAGCCTTGTACACGCAATCAATGCTGACCTGGACTACGAGGAGTTTTTTTATATTTCCGGACTAGGCTAGTATTTGGGAATAAAAAATTATCACCGGCTGCTGAATCTGGGCTATAAAATAGATTCGAGCCGCGATCGGTAAATTGAAAATTTTTACGGATGTATCATTGTCAATGCAGCAGCACAACATATTTTTGCGAGACAAAAAAAGTTTTTTTCCTACCGAAGAGGTGACTTTCAACTTCTTTGGAAGCCTGTGGAGCCCTGGACATGCCTCTGCATAAATTTTTGTTTAGGTTTAGATTAAGAATCCTAATGAGTGGTCCTAGTTACCTAGTCGTTACGTCTCCAATGGCAATGATAATTCGATTGATTATCATCCACCTCGTTTCCAAAAAGCGTCAAAAACTGCTAGCTGACTCATCTCTACTCGAAATTGCTATAATTCTGTTTATAATAATTAGCTATATTTAAATCATGCTAAGAACCATATGGTAACAAACAGTCTTACAAGCAATATTTATCCTCAAAATTGAATTAATCAATTCCAGCGATCCCCATCGATTATGCTCGTCTTACGAAAACCAAAAGCTATATGTACAAACCACATTCATAATATTAACATAGCAATTGTGGAGGGTTTGGAAGGATTTTTTAGCAGAACGTAGATTCCTTTAGAGTTGGAATAAAGCAAACACCCTTGCTGTGTAAATATAGACAATAGGGGTGCGCACGGCCGAGCACTTTACCGGCTCCATAATTCAATAATAGCTGTTTGCCTTCTTTCGACAGCCAGACTGCCAGATTCACGACGGGAGGTTTTGGAAACTCTCTAATCTAATCAGTTAATTGCCATAGAAATTCAGGATAGATTAATTAAATGCACTCTGTTGCAGCCCTAAATCACGGCCACATTCATGCTAATTTCTATTATTCTAAGATTACCAGCTGGAAAGAAAACGGAATCAAAAAGAACTCGAGAAAATTGGAATAAAATATTAAGATTGCATAAATAATAAGAGAAAGTAGGTATATCTTCAGGAGCAATTTTTTTTGGAATATTAATGAATTGCATCCCTAGCTAAAACTGAAAATATAACGAGAAAGCAGGATGAGTTCTTTTGACTATCTAAATTCTAAATTCTACACCACCAATTTTTTTAAAGCTAAAGTAAAGTGTTAAATAAATATTGCTTTCACCCCCTAATAAGCACCAAGTGCGAGTAGAATATGATTATTGCAATCATGAAATTACTATAATAGCTATTTGTGATACATTTTGAAAAATGGAAGTGTTTTAGGTCCGCTCATGCACCGCTCCTAGAGCGCCATATGGCTTTCCAAGAAAATTTCCAATTAATTTTGAGAATCGTCAGAGTGCTTAAACACTCCTCTTGGTTTGGAACGTGTGTCACTAAAGTTTTTTTTGATAAATCGCCAAGAAACAAGAATTTATAAATTTTATACAGGGTGAGTCATTGATATGGGAAAGCTCGATTGCACCTACACCATCAAAGATATCGAAATGAACCAAAAAGTGTTGTAAATGGGAGGGTAAAGTGCAGTTTGTAAAATTATTTTCAGATACACAGGTGGCCCAATATCGCTGTACGCCATACAACTTTGTTATTTTAAATAGGACATCCTCTATATTATTACATTTGCATTATTGTTTGAGAAAAGTCAAAAAGAATGGTTTGTAAAGTTGAAGTTTGTAATGATCAATTTATGAGTTATAAACAAATGATTTTCCATTTTCAAAGCAGCTTATATTGAAAACGGCTCGAGATATGGGAAAACGGCTTACATGTCCCTATCTTAAATTTTCATCCGGCGTCCTATTGGATGGATGAAATTTTTATACAGAGTGATAAAAAATTTGATTATTTTCATCACCCGGTATAAAAATTTCAGCTACATGATAGGATACCAAATGAAAAATTAAGATAGGAACATGTAAGACGTTTTGAAAATGGAAAATCGCGAATTTCATTTGTTTATAACTCATAAATTGCTCATTACAAACTTCAACTTTACAAACCATTCTTTTTGACTTTTCTCAAACAATATGCAAATGTAATAATATAGAGGATGTCCTATTTAAAATAACAACGTTGTATGGCGTACAGCGATATTGGGCCACCCTGTGTATCTGAAAATAATTTTACAAACCCTCCCATTTACAACACTTTTTGGTTCATTTCGATATCTTTAATGGTGTAGGTGCAATCGAGGTTTCCCATATCAATGACTGACCCTGTATAAGCTGTCAAGAAATATAAATCTGTTAGTTCTAGAGATTAGTATTTTGTACTGAAAAACACGGAACATGTCACAAAAATTGACCTGTTTCGAGTTTTTCATCTTCAGATCACACTTCTATAATTTCGGGGGGTGGAAAGTTTTGAAATTAAAGCAGTTTATAATAGAGGGATACGGTATTATTTAGACCACTTTCAGGAAGTGAAACTTACCCAGCTAATCTCGGTATTATAATAAAATCCCGCCAGTGGAAACCCCAGAAAATAATTTCCGAACCTAATCCTGCAGGAGGACTTCTAATTCCTTTCTGCGGTCTTATCATCCAGGCTCTAACAAAGACTCATCAAAACTGAGGCTGTTACACGGTCGGTGCGGAGTGCATCAAAGCACCACAAGTATCTCAATGGATCCTGGAGGATCTTAGATACATATCTAGTTGGTTCCGGTTTTAAGATAAGCTAGCCAGATTTGATTACATTTTCAATACTTAAGCACCACTGAAAAAATTCTTATTCTGGAGAGATCAGTCAATCCTGAAAAAAGTGGATTCAAATTATTGTTTTTTTCTGCAAGTGTTCTAGAATACCGCAATTATGATACACTATATCTTGCAGAAGGACCCTATTAGCTTAGACTAGGAACAATTTTTTCATCATTGTGCTAGTACAATAATAGCTTTTGATATAGTCAAAAGATTTACAGTGCACTAACGCGAGACGCTTGTAAATTTGTGGGAAAACGTCAAAAGTCAGTCAGTTTCTCACTTGTCATAATTGAATGCAACCTGATTTGAGTGATTTGAGATGTTTTATCTAGAAAGCGTATGGTAGGATATCAGAAGTATTGAAGGATATACGCCCTTTCCTAATACTATAAAAGTAGTTCCACTAAATCTGACTTAACGTCAATCACTAGGGCCAAAGCGCAGCTCTGTCAAGGTTGTTCTGAAAGTAGAAGAAGAAGAATAAGAAGAGATGTTTTATAGTTGAAAGTGTTAGGTTAACTTACGTTTTCATTTTTAGCTTGCGGAAAAAATCGTTCATGTCTCTCGGAATAGAATGGCCATTTTGTGTTTCTCTCAATTTCATTCTTGAGCTCTTGAGTTCAATATAAACAGCCTTTTCTTCCTAGTAACATAATATTATTCAATTCATTTTATCAGATTATCGGTAGCGAAGTGGAAAACTGTATAGCTCAAATTCAAAAGTTCCATTTTTTTCACACCGACGGAGGATTTCCCTAGTTTTGAAACAAGGCTCGCTTTGAACAGTTTAAATACAAAAATAAGGGTTTGATTGGTTTAAATGATGAACAAAATTGACTTTTTTATTATTTAAAATAATTTTTATTCATAGTTGTAACAATAATAATGTTAAGGGGCCTATTCTTATAGAAAACAATCATAGAGATATTATCGAATGATTAATTCTCAAAAAACTCATATGTGACATGTCACCTTTGCTTGCTAGGGGGACAGCTTTTTCAAGAAAATTCACCCTCAACTTATTTTACCACTGTGACCACAGCCCCTAAAATTTTAAAAGGTATGGTAAGTGTTTAATTAAGTGCTACCTCACTTAAAAGCTCTTGGTTTGATCTTGAGATTGTTCAATTTCAACGTCATTGAAAACAATAAGTCCAGTTGTCCAATCGGCCCTTACAAAATAGGTAAAAGTGTAGAAAAAATATAAAGCAACAATAAAATTCAATGCTACAAGAGATTTTTGCATGGTAGGATATGAGGAGACTTTCCCTGAAAATCCAGCATTTGTTTGGAAAAAATTCTTGCAAAAACATTAGCCTTATCTTTCGCAGGTGTCAAAATGGTGCAAGTACATGTTAATAATAGGGGGAAGCTTTTCGCTTTACGCAAAATTGTAACTTGCTGTCTTTGCTAGAGACCGAAAATCTCTGCTACCATGATTTTTTAACATTTAAATAATTTTAATTGATTGAAAAAAATAATTAATTCAATTTTCCTACTAGGTGAGTACTAAGTTTAATAGGATGACTGAAGAAGTAGCTCTTCATCTCTCAATGGTTTTGGCACTCTCTCTGTTTGATTTTATTTTCAACTTTTTCAACCTCAAGCAGGGTTTGAGGCTTGGTTTCCTTTGGCCATTGCGGAAATACAAATTTAGGAACAACGGGCTCAGCCACATCTGAAGAATATTATACTTCGATGATCACGTCCTCAATATCACCCTGTAGTAAACGTTCACAACCTCCAATAGTGCGTGAAGCCTTGTCCACACCGAAAGCAACACATAGGAACATTTTGTTTATGTTGCTTGTTCCTGGAACTTGTTTCTGAATGTTGCCAAAATTTTATTTAAGTTCCTCATTGTTTACGGTTGCAGCAACAAAAGTTCCTATAAGTTGCTTGTTTCCATATTTAGCGGCAAAGATCAAAGAAAGTATAGAAACATTGGTAAACATTTTTTGTTTCTCAACGGTATTTTTATCAGTGTGGACACCTTGTTGCTTGTTCCCAAAGCTCGAAACTTGCGTCGTGAAGCCGTCGCGTAGTTGCCGAAAACATCAGCTTTTACCTTGACTTTATAGCAGCTTGAGATATAGCAGCTCTATTATAATTCGTATCTTCTTTTTGAATTAAAGGTGAAATTTTGCAAATCAGATTACCCAAATCAGTACTACTCATCGACAATTTTTTTTAAATATCCATTATCGATACATCATCTTCCTTTAATGAACTTAAAAGGCGTATGACACCATGTGACTTTCTGTCTGAAAGACTTGGTCTAGTCCAACATTTACGGACTCGTTTTTTGTGTTTTTGTAAAAGAATCACAATTGCAGCTGCTGCTGCCTGTAAATCTTCTTAGTCGTACCATATTGTTTAGAAACATACATTGGTGTAGACACAACGTTTCCTGTTGCAGCAACACAACGAAACATTCACAAAACTGAATTACCTTGGGGTGGACAGAATGTTTACGGAACTTTTGCTGTTATATTTCTGTTTCCATAAACAGGTTGCGGCAACCAGCAACAAAATGTTCCTCTGTGTCTCTTTGGTGTAGACAAGGCTGATTAATGTTTTCAGTTTTTTAAAAAACCACTAGGTAGGTATTACTCACCCGCACGGCCGGCCGTTATCTGCTGTAGATAACTCATTATCGTTCTTACGCTCGATACGTGCGCTAGTGTTGAAGAGAGTGTTGCTAGAAAATTACTGTGAAGTGCCGAAAGAACTAAAAAGGAAAGCGCGAAGGAAGTTATAGTGAAAATTAAACGAAAATTAAGGAAAATGGAGAAACAGCTAAACCTTTCAAGTAAGTACAATAACATATAAAGTTTTTGTTTTTTCTTAATTGGGAGAAATAAATACCCCCTCTGTCAGGTTATCATATGATCACTAAATCGATGGATGATTAGAACCTCACTTGATGTAATAGTTAAGTGCACTTAAAGCTTAGAACAAAGAATCATATTAATAATGGTTACTAGTGCATAAAAGTACTAACAACACTACCGAAGCATTATTAGCTAATACAAAATTACGTACCTTGATCAACAGGCAACAGTGACTCGTTGGATATCACTGATATCACTAGCGAGGAATAACAGCCGGATAGTGAATCAACTCACTCAGTGAGATCTTCGCTCACACAACCCCCTGTAAACAAAGTGGGCGCAATTTTGGGCGAAAATTCAAATCAAGCAGCTGAATCAGGGCCAAATATTGCTGAAGAATAATTTTCGGACAGATGGCAGAATTATTTGTCATCAGGGCTCGACCGCGAAACTAGACAACAGCTAGTTAAAGAGTAGATAACGTTCCTGGGAACTGCCAAACTCTCAGGGAACCAAGACTCAATCCGGAGGTGCAAACACTTTTGTCACAGGCCGAATTGAACAAAGATACTTTTCTGCAAAAACGTTGTCAATGCCATGCCGCAGTTAAAAAAATGTCAGTACAACAAAAGGTGGACACGTTGCTTTTTGTAAGTGACTGTGAGTGGAGAGAACTGCAAATCTGCTGAGCTTCTTGAATCCACGGCTGAAGAAGTTTTAAAAGTACCGAGTCCAAAAAACTATTTAAACCCTCAGCGTTCGACCTTCAAAAAAAGGCTGAAGCAGCAGGAGAAAAGGGGCGACCGAGTAAGCTGAACCAGGTTAAAAACCTAACCAAGGGAAAGTTTCTATAAAAAAATCATCCTCTGAATTATTTTAGTGTATTATAGAACTTAGGGAAATTGAAGCTATATTAGCCCAGTAAACCATTGTTATGGGGAAATAATATCTCCATATTTCTTACGCAAGAAACCCAATGGGAATTATATAGGTTCATATTAAATCTTAAAGAACTAAATAATTATCTGTCCACATTTTAAACTTGAGGATTTCAGAACTGTAAAAAACCTAATAAATGAAGGATGCTATATGAGTACGGTTGATCTCAAGAATGCATATTTTTTAATACCTGTACATGAAAAATTCAGAAAATTCCTGAAATTCAAATACGATAACCACCTTATCCAGTTCACGTGCCTTCCAAATACATAGTCTTTCGACAGCACCATATGTTTTTACAAAAATTTTTAAACCTATCGTGAATCGCTTGAGATCTATGGGTCATGTCATTATCAATAATTATACCTTGACGATAAATGTTATTGATGATATTGATTGATAGAAAAAAAAAATATTAACATATTGAAAATATACTATTTCTCGTGGTAACTATCACTACCTATATCTTGTATTGAATTCATTAAAAAGGAAGAGCATAGCCAACTTTATAATAATTCAACTGGTAATAATAATATATACAGTCCATCCTAAAAATTTTCAATATTTATGTAGCTAAAATAAATGTCAGCTGAAAGTCGCCCAATTTAAGAAGAACGTCTTATCCTTTAAAGTAATTAGTAAGCATTCGGCAACAATTCGTGTATTGTGTTGTGGAGCACCATCTTACTGAAAAACCACGTTTCCTCTTTCATTAAGAGGCAAGTCATCCAAATATCCAATAATTTATAAATTATTTTTACTAAAAATTATGTCACTGTCAAATGGAATTAATGTCTTTATGAAGCACAAGATAAAAGCCGATGGAAATTGTATGTTTAGAGCTGTTAGTCTACATCTTCATGGCCATCAAGAGGATCACCTTGTTCTCCGTAAGCTTGCTGTTAATTATCTTTATAAAAACTGGCCAATGTTTGAAAACTTTTTGCTGACACCAAAAGATGAATACTTAGAATCAATGTCCCGAAATGGAGAATTTTCCACCAGCATTGAATGTCTTGCTCTTACTGAAATCCTATCTGTTAACATAGAAATATACCATGTTCAAACACCTAATACAAAGAAAATATTGACTTTTGACACCAAGCCTATAATCCTCAGCAGATCTCCACATCACAAGGAAACAATCCACTTACTCCTATCAGGTGAATTTGATAATGGTCACTTTGAATTACTAAGTCCTGCTACTCATCATCAAATAAACTTAAAATCTTTCATTAAAAGCACAGAAAATCATCATCAAAGATTTGCTTGTCAAGATTGTGAGCTTGACTTCAAAAGTGAAAAAGGTTTGAAAATACATTGTTCTAGGAAACATCATGATAAGACAAATTATTCAAATGATATAACAGAAACAGAAATTGACCAATCAAAAAATGCACAACAACTTCTTGATATAGCATATAAAGTCGATAACTATGTTTCTGACTTGAGTAAAAAAAAAAACTGGTCAGATTGGAGGTCACGATGGGAAAAAATAGTAGAGCTTCATCGAAAACAATATGACTTACCAAGTGGAAGAATTGGGGATGAGTTTGTTCAAATGTTAGCTAATGAAATTCAATTCTTAACTGATGGAAAAGAGATATCTGAACGTTTGATCTGCTTTATTGCTCTAATTCTACAACGAGAAAAAATGGTAAAACGTGGTAAAGATATCCGAATTTTAATTGAACGACGACTCTCTAATTGGAAAGATGAAAAATTCGATGATTTAGTTACTGAAGCTATTCGATGTGACAAAAGATTAAACACGAAAAGAACAAAAAATATTGAAGACATGTTGAAACATGATAAGATTACTTTTAATCGACTTGTACAGCAAGGAAAAATTAGAGATGCATCAAGATTTTTAAATAAAAAAGAATCTGGAAAATTACTAAATTGTAATGATGTAATTGATGAAACTGGCCTCACTGTTTTTGATGCCCTGCAAGAAAAACATCCCCCTTCTATAATTCCTGATAGAAACCTGATGAAATTACCAAATGATATTGATCAGCTTCCACCACTGCAACGAACGGAAATTACCTGTGAGCACGTTGAAATAATCGCGAGAAAACTTCACGGTAGTGGAGGACCAGGAGGTAGCAATTCTTTGCAGTGGAATGATTTCCTACTTAGACATGGAAAGACAAGCGCGACACTAAGATGCTCTGTAGCTTCTTTGGCCATGAGACTTAATGAAAGCAATGTATTATGGACTGATATTCGCGCCCTTATGGCGAACCGACTAATTGTTATCGATAAATGTCCCGGAATCAGGCCAATTGGAATTGGAGAATGCTTACGTCGTATCATTGCTAAATGCTTGATACTCGCAACAGGTGAAGATGTAACTGAAACATGTGGAGTTGACCAAATTTGTGGTGGATTAAAGGCTGGAATTGAAGGTGCCATTCACTTCACCGAAAAACTTTTTAAAGAGAACTGTCATTCTGGATCTGGATGGGGGCTGCTTCTCGTAGACGCTGATAATGCATTTAACAGAATAAATCGCGTCCTTGCTCTTTGGCAAGCAAGGATACTATGGCCTAGATCCGCAATGTTTATTTTTAACACATATAGAGATGAAGCAGAACTAGTCATTTCGGGAAGCAAAAAACGATTATATAGTAAAGAAGGTGTTACACAGGGAGATCCACTTTCGATGCTACTCTATGGCCTTGCAACCTTACCTTTAATCAGAATCTTAAAAGAATGTTCAGAAGCGACTCAAGTATGGTATGCTGATGATTCTTCCTGCCAAGGGCATCTAAATGACGTTAAGCTTTGGTGGGAATCCTTACAACTAAATGGTCCATCATATGGATATTTTCCCAAACCTCAGAAGACATTTCTCATCGTTCATCCTGATGATTTTCAAATAGCAAAAGAGCATTTCAAAGACTCAAAAATTCAGATTGTTGACGGAAAGGAACTACTAGGAGGATATATTGGTACTCAAGACGGAAGAAAAAAATTCATTGAGAATAAGGTTGACCATTGGACTGAGAGTGTTAAAAACCTTGCTGAAGTTGCTGACATATTTCCACAAGCTGCCCATACGGTTGCGACTAAATCATTACAGGCTGAATGGACATTTTTACAAAGAGTTTTATATGAAAATGAAAATTTGTTTCAGCCTTTACGAAATGCAATCCGAACACTTCTTTTCCCATCAATCCTTGGAGGTGAAGTCAATGAGGATGAATGTAAAATATTACACGTGCCTATAAGACAAGGAGGAATTGGTATGTCTGATCCAGTGTTAAATGCTACAATCACTTACGAAACGTCAGTAGCTGGAACTAAAACACTTCTTGAATCAATGTCTAACTACAATCCTTTCGATAAGAATACCCATGATGCCACTCTAAGAAGCGCTCTAAAGATAGGACAAGAAACGAAGAAGATAAGCAATGAAATGATTATATCTAACGCAGTAAAAAAATTTTCACCTAGTCGTCAACGAACAATCCTGAGAGCAACAGACAAGAAAATGAAAACTGGTGTTTGGTTGTCTTGTCCACCTATCAAAAGATCAAATTGCGACTTATCCCCTTGTGAGTTCAGAGATGGTCTTGCTATTCGTTATGGTAGAGTCCCAATCAATATGCCAACCACATGTGATGGATGCGGTCAAAATTTTTCAATTGACCATGCTTTAAACTGCCGCTTGGGCGGTTTAATAATTAGAAGACATAATGAGATTAGAGATGCTTTAGGTGACTTAATGGAAATTGCATGGGGAAATTGTATTCGAGAACCTATGATTGAAGATAATGGAAAAAAAAATGATGAACCTGCACTAAAAGCTGATTTGGGATGCCGAGGAGTCTGGGAGCCGCAAGTTGAGGCGTTGTTTGATATTCGTGTTGTAGACACTGATGCCCCATCTTACAGTTCTCTCTCTCCCGAGTGCATTATAAATCGAGCCGAATCCGAAAAAAAGAAAAAATATACATTGGCAAGCCAAAGACGACATGCTTCATTTACCCCACTAGTTACTTCGGTTGATGGTTTTCTTGGAAATGAATTTCAGACTTTATTCAGAAGAATTGCAGAACAACTAGTTGAAAAATGGCATATTCCTTATAGCATTATTATGAATTGGCTGAGAGTAAAAATAGGATGTGCTACAATTAGAGCGAGCAGTATGTGCATTAGAAGAAGTCGTAAACGATGGCGCTCAATTAGGGATTTTTCTGATGGAGCTGGAATACCAATATTTTCGTATTAATTGTTATTATTATTATTGTTATATAGTTGTTATGCTTTTATACTGATATAATATTATGTAAATTAATTGACATCATTATGTATAATCTGTTAATATGTGAACATTTTTATAGTTAATATTTCAATAAAATTATATCAAATTATACAGTCCATCCTGCCTTTTAATGTTATACAGAATTGTAAAAGGAATTGTGTTTCTGAGCGAATAACTACGATTGTAATTATACAATGCTGAAGCTAGGCAGAGATGAAGGTGCACTGCTGAAAGCTAATTATTCACTGAACATTATTGCATTCCTTTACCTTATCTTACTGGTTAAATTATAAAATGATATAGGTGTGAAGGAGAAACGTCATTTACAGTTTTGCCTATTCCTAAATGTTAAACGTTTCCATAAATTGAAATGGAAAATTTTCAGCAATCATTATTTAGCCTTCTAATTGATTGAATTCGGGGTAGAATGTTTGATGCATCTACAAGAAATTTAATTCGGTATGGGGTATTGATGAAGGTCATGCAAATTTAATTTTCGTAATCGAAGTTTTGGAAAAAGTTGCCAAATATGATATGCGATTAAGAAACAGGGTTCTTTTTTGACATTATAGATGTTAATTATCGTTATGGTCTTTGCTGTTTTCGCACACATTTCAACACAATTTCTGTGCTTGTTTCAAGTTTGTGTTGTGACTTCAGCTCAGAAAATTCGTTACCAATGCTAGCAATCAGAAACTACCTGGTAAAACAAGAAAAAACAGAACCAACCAAGTTTTGGTTCATCAGCCAGGGTACCATAAGAGTGTACGCTGATTCAATTTACACCAGATCTTAGTCAAAATCCTCCGTACGGTCACAAACCTACTGCATGAACTGCAATATCCGTGCTTGATTCCCTTGGACTACCAGTCAAACTATATCAACTTATGAGAAATGGTAGGAGTGATTCCACAGCTAAAATTGATTAAAAAAAAGTATTTTTCGCCTTACAAGTCCTTATTTGGTACCTACCTATATGCAGTTAGATTTTCTAATTAGGTTGTCTCAAGGGAACGTGTATTTCAGCAGTTATTTGACATGTGATTTATGACCGCCAGTAATGGAGATGACAGGGGTAAAAAGAAGATAGCATGGAAGAGTAAGAAAATACACAAGGCTGCTTTAGTTTATCAAAATCTCGTTTCTCTACAGATTCATTTGACAATCTTGGGTGGTGGAAGCTTTAAGCTCGCTTTTTCTAAGCTTGGTCTTTCCCCATGCAACCACATAGTTGAGTCAAAGACTTGATTTCTGGAGAGGCTATTTTTTTGCAATCATTTTTCTTCAAAACTTTCAAAGTATTTTGATGAAAGTTGGTTTGCTAGAGTTTGAAATAAGTATACCTAGATATTTTATTCAGTCTTTAGTTAATTAAAGTTGGATGAATCAGAATTATAGCAAATATTTTGGTCAAAGTTGCTGTGAAAATAAAAATTTTGAGGACTTGCTATTATATTGATGGTCTATAATAAAATCGTAAAGTGGTTGACATCATTTCCAGAGTATAGATGATGAGAATCGTGAAAATCATTTGCGTGATTCCAGAACTCTTATAGCCTCCCTGAGATTAGATATCCTCCTGGAGAACTAATTCCTTCCCGGAGGCTTAACTATCGGGACTGTAGCAAGACTAGTAATAAATCTAAGATAGGGATGGTTCATCAAAACAACCGACGCAAAGATCATAAAGGACCTCGAAGGACACGAGGATTAGAAGGACGGGCCTGTCCTAGCATTGTCGAAGGAGTGTAAGTGTGACGCAGCTGAGGACCCAGAGGCGTACGCAAACCAAACAAACCGTTACCGGAGCAACGACGTCGTGACGTCCCCGTGACGTCACACCGTTTTACCAGCTCCGAGTTATATATCGACAACATGCCGTTGCGTCGTCATTGTATAAATGCGCTAGGCGCGGAACGAGTGTGCTAGTGAGTGATCCAACCTAGTCCACAACTTTTATATTTTTCTACTTTTATATCTGATAATTGTATAGTTTGTTTATTTTTATTACTTAGAAATCATATTTTCTCATCGTTTTATACGCTTCTGGTAAGTACCCGCATCGCATGATATCCGTTAATAAAGCTCGCTAAAATCCAAACCACCGGCCGAGGACTGCTTAATGCAACTACTTAAATCCAGTCTGGTTCTGTTTTTTATAACAAAATGTGTTGGGAGTAGCCTTAGTAGTAGTAGTGATGTATAATGAGAATCAGGAGCAGGACCTGACTGGGTGACCAGCTGATTACCCAAATATAGTGAAGCAGTGCCACACATTGATCTTTCTAGGTGGGGGGAAAGATAAGTGGGGCGCACGAACAAGTCCTTTGCGTGCTTTACTTTTCACTAAATATTTTTAGACGATTATTTCTATAGATAGAGGGAGGAGGAGTATGATGAAAGCAATTGCATGCATAGCTGTTCAGCGTAGTAATTTGTAATGGAATCTCCAAGGCTTAACCTACAAAAAATTTTATCAGTTGGACCTCAAATTAGGCAACCGGGTAAAAGCTGCTAACGTGGGCTGTTCTAATCGATTTTACGTTTAGCTATTCTACTTTTTTATTATACACAATAACGTAAAGTTCCAGGAGGTATAATAGTATTTTTTGTGCTTTATTCAATAAATTCGGCGTAAATCTGCTGAAAAGAAAATAAGTTACACGTTTCAAAAATATCTAATTATAGGACCTGGTGCGTTTTTTTGCTAATGTTTGCAAAAATGGGATTTTAAGGATATAAGCGGTCTGCGTTGAATATAGCTGCATTAATTGGAATAAGTTAATAAATATATTCCCATAATTCTTTTTTGATATCTGTATATTGTGAAATATATAAAATAGGCATCTGTAGTTATGTCACAATTTTGATTTGTCGCCATAAACAAAAAATAGGAAACTGTTTATTAATGACAATTTTTAAATGATTAAAACTAGTAGGACCCCCTTCAGGAATTTTTAATGTTGATTTGTGCTTCTTGTTTTGGAAACTTATTTTTTAAATCGAGTCCGTAAACTAAAATGTCCGTACTAAAAGCGTAAAACCAATGTTAGCTAACAATTTTATCAAAAGGGGCAAAATTCATCTAATATGAGATTTTGAAAAAATATACGAATTGAAGTAATTCATATTAAATTAAATTAAAAAAATAGGAATATTAATTTTTTTAGATTTTAAAATTATCTCGAGATGTTTTTTGATAAAGCCTATATATTTTTTAGATGCCCTTACAAAAAATAAATTAAACGTAATGTTTTTGAGCTAATTCTAAAAATATGTTTTATAATACGCAGATAACTTAAATCAAAATCAATTTCACATGTTGAAATAATTATAATTGGAGTAAGTTGCTCGCCAAGAAATTATAAATTGTCATTATCAATTTTTTGTCATTTTTGTATACAAAATAAGTATTTTTTCAAATAACATAGCTTCACTCAATATATTTTCAAACACTTCAAAAAATGGTGCTCATACACGGTGTTCAAAAAGTTCCAGTTTTTGATAATAATTCATGACCTGATAACATAGGTACATACATGAAAAATGACAGTTTCAGTTTTTTCGATTTTCTTATTACTCGTCGCAGTGGGTCAGTATTTCATTTTAAGGGTATTGAAAAAATAAAAATTCTTCCAAAACTATTATTATTAGTCAAGTTATTCGAGTTTGAAATTTTATTTCTTCTGGTTTTGAGATCTATTCGAAGATCTACCCTAATATTATTTCTTTCTTAGCATTAAAAGTTTTTTTTTATTTTTTTTTAAACAAAATTTTTATTATTCTTTTTTCGCAAAAAAATAACATTTTAAAGTCATACTGCTTGCCTTCTGGTTTTTTAATTTCCTATGATATTCGGTCTAAAAAGTTGTCATTAAAAAAAAAAAACGATAAAAATGTTTGATTTGGTTTCTAAGCTTATAAATTTTTGGTTTCCATGATTTTTTTACACCAAAAGACATGAAAAAATCATACGGCGGCCATAAGATAAACAAGAGTTCATTTTGAAACCTCTGGAATCTAGTCGGCTGTGCAAATTCTTGAAGTGTCGAATTGACGAATCTCGAAGACTTAATATGCTAAAACCAAAAATAATTATCTAATTTTCAATAATAAAAAAGATATGCCAAAAAAAATCTTGCTTTTTCAGCTTTTTCAGGATATTTCAGGAAATACTGGTGATATTTCAATTTTTTTTTCGCAAAATACCCATCTCAAAATAGCACAACTATAACTTTTCTCTAATTAAATCGACCTCGTATACCTTCAATGGTTTAAGATATTTCTGTAGTCGCCCATTAAATAGTCCTAACCCTGAATAATACCTAAAAATAAATAAAAATTATAAGCTTCTCCAATAATGTGATGTGGTTTTTAGGACATGTGATATGTTCGTGGTTAAAAAAAAACTAGAAAAACGTATTTTAAAAATTTTTAAAAAATTCACGACTACCCCTAATCACCTAATATCACTCATCTCCTCAGTGATATTAGGTGAATAATAAAAGTCTTCTTTTTTGACGAAATATATTTTTTAATTTAATGTAAATAATGTTACCGTTTTTCATAATTGAAAACTTCTATATAATTATTTTTTACTTTACATAATTCTAATATAAAGATGTTAACAATAACTAAATATATAATAATAACAACACGTGTGTTACTTATACGCAGTCACAATAATTTTATACAAAAACAAGATAACAATATTAAAATATTAAGGAATTAGCACGATTAATATTAGTATCGTGGGAATTAGCATTAGTATTACGTATAGGTACATATACATTACGTAGGTCCATCGCTTATACCCCCCAAATAGAGGTTAATTTTAAAGATAAAAAATTGAAACTTCGAAGATTTGTGTAGGTAATTAATAAAGGACCACAGAATGGCATAGGTAAGTTTCATTAACTTTTTTTTCGTTCAAGCACTAGCGATGAAAAACTGTAATTTAGTGATAAAGTGGCAAAAAAAAAAGATTTTTCTTCAATACATCGGTACAACTCGATTAATAAGATCAAAATCGCTAAAAAAAAATAAAAAAATAAATTAGAAATATAAATTTAATTAAATGAAATACATAAAATATGGAAATGACAGGTAGTAGTATCAATATAATCTGAAGAGGGTTAGGTATCATAAATTCTTGAGTAAACTGCTATTCATGTATAAACACTACTATTTACTCAGTTTATACAAGAATTTATGGTACCTACCTACTCTTTTCAGATTATATTGATCATATTATTACACATCATAAATCAATAATTCTACCTGTCACTTCTATATAACAATATTTTATTTTTTATTAAAACCTTATAATTAGTTTTTTTGATTTTTTTGCAGAGATTTTGATTTTATTAATGGATTTCTACCAATTTATTGTAGAAAAATCGATCTTTTTTCGGGACTTTATCACTAAATTACAGTTTTTCTTGTCACTAGTGCCCAACTAAAAAAATTAATGAAACTGATTATACCAATCTGTGGTTCAATATACTAATATAGTAGGGAGTTCGATGATTCAGGGCAGTAAGTGAGTACTCTGTTTTTAGTATCAAATGTTTCGATATATTTCTATACCATCATCAGTGGCAGGCCTAGAAATTACATGAAAAAGAAAATATATCAATCTGTGGTTCTATATCAATTACACAAATTCCCAAAGTTTAAGATTTTTATCTTTAAAATAATCTCTATTTAGGGGATGGGCGTAAGTGATGACCAGCCTGAGCTTACTATCCAAAAAAGTAATCCAAACAAAAATTGAAAAAATATGTTTCTGTTATTTGTTGAGAAATACAACTTTCTGGCAATTTTCCACTTGGATTTATTAAAACATTGTCGACAAAAAATTATGAAAGTCATTTTTTTTATATCCGAATGATTTTTTTGTTGCTCATATCCTGCTGCATATCCATAAAAATGCAGCGCTGCTCTATTCTGCTGCAGTATAAGCTCATCCGCCTTCTTCGTTGTACCTAAACCAATCGAGCAAAACGATTTGGAAAAATTACACATTTCCCTCGAAAGTCAGTAACCGGAAAATATTAAAAAAAAAAACAACTTCGCGTCGTTCATTTATGGAAAACATTCGTGAAAATATGAAATTCTTTGCAATATTCTTGAGTAATCCAAATGCGTAGGTAGGTATACCTACCTAGTCTAAGGGCTAGCGACAAAAATGGATAAATTTTGTAAAGGCTGATACTTTCAGATCAGACTTTATTTTGGCCATAGAATGCTAACACATAGAATGTCAGCACTCGAGGTGTTGGAGCATAAGACAGGGGGACGCTTTCAAAGTTTTTGAAAAAAAAAATTTGAAAATACCCTTCAAATTCATTGTTTAATGACAAAAACTGTCAACGTAATAATTCACACCAATTCTTATTTAATATTCAAACAATAATATAAGACAATGATCAAGCAGGCATAGCAATAACAATTCTTGCTTCCCGACCTCGAAAGACCAGCCTTTCCTGGTATGGAAAGTTTTGTTAGGTCTGTAAATGTTCATTGTCGTATATTGTTAGATAATTTTAATCCATTTATTAGTATTATTGTGAATTATTGCATGGGCAGTTTGTCATAAACAATGAACTTAAGGGATTTTTCAGATATTTTTTCGAAAACTTTGAAAGCGTTTCTCAAGCTAATTGTAGAGTGGCTTTCTATGGCTGAAATTCAGTCTGATCTAAAGTATCAGCCTTTCCAAAACTGTTGCATATTAGTGTATTTTTTAACAAAAAATACACTATTGAGGACGACATCACTTTTCGAAAATCACCCAAACTCATCAAATGTCCACCGATCATGACCCCCAGATCACGAAAAAGTGGTTTTCCAAAATTCACCTGCCCACGATATATATATATATATTTATATATATATTTATATATATATTTATTTATTTCTCCAAAATCACGATTTTTCGATTTTAAAAACGCTCCTGTAGCTTTATCTTTCAAGATTAGTGAACGAAATTTTGGATTCATGTAAAGCTTGGGAATGACTTTAGATTTTCGTTGAAAAAAAATCCAAAAGTCGCGTTACTTCTACAGGGTGTCCTTTCAAAGTTCCCCAAATCCGGTCCTTGAGGCACGGTTTCTGGCCGCAGTTTTCAATCTAGGGGGCTGAAATTTTTGTGAGAGTAAGATGTCCACAAGGAGTGGTCTGGTATTGCACTTGAGCAAAATCGGCCGAGCCGTTTCAAAATGGCGGCCATTTGAATTTTTTGAACATTAACGGAAAATTGACAATTTTTTGAACCATTGTATGAGCAAGATGGCAAAAAAACTTTGAAATCAAATTAACAGGATTTGAAGAAAATTATTGGAAATTTGAGTTAATGCAATAAAATTAGCATATTTTCCATTAATAAGCCAGTGTCGTGGGTAGGAAAAAGGGTGAAAATGTGTCAATTCTATAACCGTTTATGAGTCCATTTTTGAAGAAGTTGAACCGAAATTTTTCATTTTTTTTTGCTTTAACATATAATTTGATGTCTTAGCTTCAATTCGCCTCGATTAATGTAGCACTTTAAACGAAAGATAAAAAAGTTTTTCGCTTGTGCAAAATTAGCTTACACTTATATAAAATTATTAAATCGATGAAATGGTTCGCAATTTCTTTTTTATTTTTTTTCACATTCAATTATGAATGGTTCTGAAAATTAGAAGAGCAATCGCAACGACAATTAAATCACCTACATGCAGGTGAAAAAAGTATTCAAATTGGTTTTTTAATAACTAAGATATGACCAGTTTAAAAAATAAAATGAGTAGATGTAGGTACCTGACGTACTACATATATCTACCCAATCATCACTACAAATTCGAAACGCACCGTGTGGCTCAGTTTGTTACATCCTTGACTAGCTAACTGTTGGAGCGGGTTCGCATCCACGAGAGGATCATTCTTTTTTTTTTTGTAGGTAGGTGGAGTTTTCCCAAAAAAAAATCGGATTATTTTTCATTAAATTCATTATAAAAAAAAATAGGAAGAAAATATTTATTATTGAATCGCATAAAAATACACTATTTCTGCGATTGATGCGCAAGAAGGTTTTTTTTTTGACGCCATAGCTCCCTAACTAGTACATTTTTATTATATGAAACCTCTGAACGGTGCGCAGCTAAAAGCAGTTGCCTTAGTTCTACGTTCTTGTCTAAAGTTCTCCAAATTTTTGACTGCAAGTTTGGTACTTGAATTATCTTCCACTACTTTCCTGATCCTATGTTGGATGTTGCAATGGCTGATTAGCGTTCGTTGTACTACAACCGGATGATTCAATCTTCTGGGGAATCTCATTTTGGATTCCTTATAGTTTCTCTAGGAATCCTGAATCCTATTGCGGAAACAACAAACAAAAATAATGTCCACGTATTTATTGGATATTAGCATTTTTGAAAAACGAAGTATACCATTTTGAAGACTCACATGAGTTAATACAGCTTACTATTATTACGGTCCATTCTGCAAAAACTCAAAATATTTTCAGGAAAAAATTGATCATAAATGGTATGCAAAATTCCTTTATCTTTCATTTGGTACCACATTTTCACCTATCTATAGTTTGTAATAGGAATCAGCAATCTTTATCCTTAATAATCAGAAAATGCATTATCCTTATGGGAAGTCTTGAAAATGGCGATCCTGTATAAAGTACTCTTAGCTCTTCTATCTATTTTATCAAAAAATAATTATCATAAATGGTACATAATCTTTAAAGAAAACAGGCGCCTTTTAAATAACATGTTAGGTTTTTTATTTATGTTGTTTAATGATGAATGTAGACCGATCAGTTGTTGTAGCAATATCGAGTATCGACCGTGATCGACCTCATAATGTGCCATTGTATCTGCGTATAGTGTATAGTATAGGAAATAGAACAATAATGAATTAATTGCTGAACAATGGAATTTTGAGGTCGAGTTCAAATTCACTGATACGAATAATATTATCATCAATGTTACGTTTAAATTGCGCGTTCAAAAAATGATAGCGTATTAATTTGTGCATTCACCACCGAGCTAGGTATGTGAATTAGCTTATACCTATGATGATGTATCAAATTATAATGCTGCTGCAACTACTCAAAAAAAATTTCTAGAAAGTATTGTTCTTTTTATCTTTGCCACGTGGACTCCCTGTCACAATAACTACTTATAAAGCCGGAGTCACTCCCAATCCCAAGTGTAATTTTCTGCTCGGGGCTGTTTTCTTGATATCGATATCGATCGACTCCAGAATAGTATTTCCTATTTATTATTACAGACTTTGACACGGTTAGGGAGGTCTCTGATTTAACGATAACCGCGGGAGTTGGTTGAGTGCCGCTTGCAAAATGCAGTCAATCCAATAAATTTATAACGCGTCAATTTACAAAGTGTAATTTCTTTTTCTGGATAAGGAGTGGCATAATAGGAAATATGTTACCCAGGAAAATATCTCAACTCGCCTTTATTTAACTATGAATGTCTCTTGCAGCAAAAAAATATTAATTTACACTGATAATAATGCATTTACTCGTATTATGAATTAAATAGAGAAAGCATTCTTCTTTGGAACAAAAAATGTATATCTTAAACATCTTTAACTTTTTGAAGAGATCTTTGATCAGATTTCGTCTAACATTTACGATTTGGGCAGCAGATATTGGTGATTTATCTAATATCTTTAACCTATCGATTCACCCAAACCAACACGCCTTCATTGCAGGCTTATGTTCATTGAGTGTGCACTACTTCAAGTGGTCAGCGGCATAGAAAGATCGCTAGATCAAAAATAAAGCACCCTTGGGTCGTTTCTAGACATTGAGGAGGCCTTTGATAAGACCACCTTCAAATCAATAGAGCTGGCACTAAGCTGTCAAGCTCTCCCTAAACCATAAAAAGATGGATAGGCAACATCTGGAGATTGAGGCCAGTATAACCATAGATGGTGAAGATACGATTGGAAAAGCTGTCACGGCCACGCATGAGAACCACGCCGACCGCGGCCAAGGAGCTTGTCCTCGGTGTGCTGCCCCTGGACATCTTTGTCAGGGAAAAGGCGCTGAGGACTGTCCTAAGGCTAAGATTAGCGGGTCAGCTCAATGAAAAAAAGTGAATAAGCCAACACGGCTCCGTACTGAAAGAGTATTTTTCAAGATCGCCTATCCACACTGTAGCGGTCGACAAGATTATACCAATCCTCATCTTCAATAAAAGCTACCCAATAACAGAGGAGCCCCAGGATAGTTCGTGTTTTGACCTGCCATCGTATATGGATGGGTCTAAATCTAGTTCAGAATCAGGCTGCGGAATTAATTCCAAAGCACTCGGCATAAACCTAACGATGCCATTGTGCAGACATCCTACCTGTTCTTCAAACGGAACTAATAGCGATCATGAGTGTGAAATGGAAATCACTCTGGAATCGCTAACAAAGACCCATTGATTTCACACGGAGGGAGCTTTGGGGGTACTCAGGGGCCCAAGGTTTTGCCCTGGGCTTTCCAACACACTCACGCTGTCTTGGATAAAAGGACACTCAAATAACAAAGGAAACGTGTTAACCTACTATGCCACTGTGACAAAATGCCCCCATCGGCCGCTTCCCCAAAGAAATCATATCGGTAATCATACATCAAACTTACCAAATACTATCTGCAACTATCCCGACCAACACTCAAACTAGTGATTGGCATCTACACTGGGCACTGCGGACTAAAAAGCATCTCCATACGGTGGGATCGACCCCGACCCACTATGACATTCTGTGCCGCAGGCCTTCACTCTACAACTCTCGTGGGTCTATGTTTGGCTCACATCAGCCAAACATCAACGACCTCTCTGCACTGGAGCTCCTCCAAGCGCCCTGGTTCAGTTCGTTCTGAGCCTGGGAAGGCTTATGGAGAGAGGTCACTAGGGAAAGGAGGAAGCACAATGGGCCACCTGAAGCCTCAGTGCAGTGGACTTGTTATGCCCTCCCAACAATCCAGAATCTAGACACTCATATAATAATGCATTTACTATGAATTAAATAGAGAAAGCAATATACAGGGTGAGGCGCGAGAACCTTAGGGCATTTTTATATAGAGTAGAAGTCTAGAAATTTGTACGTGTATAATTTCGGTTTTGACGAGCTGAACTAAAATATTCACAACCCCACACCACTTCCGGTTATACCGGAAGTTGCCATATTTTTCTTTTTTTAAATGGTACACCCTGTATATTATTACATTTTCAGATTGCCTGAAAAACAGTAATAAAAATGATGTTTACAGTTCAAATTTGTAACGACCAATTAATGAGTTATAAACAAATGAAAATTCCAATTTTCCATTTTCAAAGCAGTTTAACTTGAAAACGCATCGGAAAACGGCTTACATGTCTCTATCCTAACTTTTTGTATACTACGCTGGAGTATCTACAAAAAAAATATTTTTTGTTATTTTTTTTTTAAATCGCTGATTTTTCATCTCTTTGTATACAAATTTCATCAGCACCATAGGATACTACGTGAAAAGTTAAGATAGGGACATGTAAACCGTTTTCTGATATCTTGACCCGTTTTCGACCTAACCTAAAATGGAAAATTGCGATTTTCATTTGTTTATAACTCATAAACCACTCGTTCCAATTTTGAACTATAAACACCATTTTTATTACATTTTTTCAGGCAATCTGAAAATGTAATAATATACAGGTTGTCCCATTTAAAATAAGATAGTTATGGCAACTTCCGGTATAACCGGAAATGGTGAGGGGTTGTGAATATTTTAGTTCAGCTCGTCAAAACCGAAATTATATACGTACCAATTTTTAGACTTCTACTCCCAGGTCAGGTCAGGTCAGGTCAGGTCTCGCGCCGCACCCTGTATATCTTGAACATTTTTAACGTTTTGAGGTGATCTTGAGAAGATTTTTGGTCAAATTTCTTCTGGATTATTCGATTTGGGCAGTAGGTATTAGCGATTTCTCCAATATTCGACATAATATTTCCTTTATCTTAAAGAGCATGTATTCCCGAAAGTATAGGTTGTCAAGCAATTTTTATTTAATTTTGTTTTTTATTAAAAAAAAAATACATTTTCATTATTGAGACGTTAAAGAAATTTTAATTTTGTTATGAATTTTCTATTTTGAAAGGTGTTATTACCCGGCTGGCAGTGAGACCAACCTTGTCAAAAAAAAAATCTCTAGGAAGAACAAGTTGACTTATTTAATGACAAAAATAAAAACAAATTTCATAAAACATAATAAAAATGCATTATAATCAGGCATATTATGATGAATCATTATTATAAAAAACTAAACTTATGTAGTTATGTAAATTAGAAAATAAAAATGCATAAGAAAATTAGACATGAAAAGTGTCATATTTTATTTCTTTGCTGAAAAACGGTACACTTTACGAATAAAATGCAAGATACTAAAATGGTTGAAGCGAGTCAGGTAGTAAAAGAACAATTTTTAAACTCCACAAAAATGTACAATGAAAAATTCATTAAGGGCTGCAATTTTTAGCGACATCTGAGGATGAGAAAAGAATATAAGAATATTTATGTTTACGGAGGCTTTCTGATAAGGTAAAGTTATATGGAAAATTTGATTCTTTCATGTTTCTTCAAATTTGCATGAGAAAGTAATTAAAAACCTATACATTTGAAGGAGTGTAACTCCGATTGGATACGTGTTTGGAAATAAGTTTATACGACAAACTCCTTTTAGTTTTTGACAAGGAATACCTCCTTTAAATTTTTCACAATATTACAGAATCATGATAAAATATTATGATTTTCAATTACTTATTTAGTAAAAAAGATGTGCTTCGATATGCCTGAGGGAAAAATCTAAGGGTAGGGTTTTCATGGGGTAACACTTGAAAAAACGTAAGTTGAGTTATAACGTGCCCCTGTTGCGTTGCATGTGCCGTGGAGAGGGAAAAAAAAATGCGAATTTGCGATTTTTATGAACAAAAATTGCCGTAACTTTAAAACATCTTACTTTATCTAGAAAAAGTTGCCCAAAATTATTGTTGCCCAAAATTATGAAATAGTGTTTAATCCTGAAATAAGTTTATTGCTGATGTTTTCAATATGGCGGATTATTCTAGCCGTTTAGAAAAGTCACCTTCAGCTTCAGCACTTGTTGCATAAATGTTGGCTATATAAATTTAAGCAACGGTAAGTGTATCAAGTAACAAAATATGAATAATTTTGAAGTAAATCTTTTTAAATTTTCGGCTCATGAATAAAAATATCAACCTTTTATGAATGTTTTAGACCCTTAATCTAAAATTTTATTTGATTGGTGAAAAGCTTTGATACTGAATTTTATAGCCCATAAAACTCAGTTATGTCATTAAATAACTCTTACCTTATTATTATGCTGAGTAATAAATTTTTAGTCACTGTGATAACTGAAAGCTTGGAACTTTTATTATTTTGTAAGTTTTACGCTAGACACTTTGCATCAAATTGGACGGCCGCCAACAAAACCAGAATACAAAAGGTCACTAGTTCGGTTCCAGATTTACTAAAGCGCGTATACATATACAGTCGGATTTAGTCGCAATGGATAATTAATTTAAGTCATATAGATAATAATAATTATTCCTAGATACCTTGACTCACTGGTGAATTTCTTAGAATTTAATCCTCGAATAGGAGTTTATTTGACCAAGCCATTTAGAATTCTCACTGATTCCTTTGTAACAATAAATAGAGGAGTTGCGGAAATAAAATAAATATCTATCAGACAGTATTAACGGGCAGAAAAATGCGCCGATATAAATAGAATCGCAGTATTCCAGATCTTGTTCCTGGGTCGTAAATATAGTTGCCTATTTTTACTTAAATTACGCAAATTCGCGTGGTCGTTTATAGCAATCGCGAAAATGAAAGTATGTTTGTGTTAAATCTCAATCAAAATTTTCAAACAATCCCGGTGGCTCCTTAGTTTGTTAAATGTCTTTATTGTTTAAAAAAATCTCATTTCGTTTGGCTTCTATTGACGGCATCCTTGATTTCAATCAGAGTTACTCTTAGAAAAGCTATTTACAATATTTATAAAAATTGATTATTATAGAAGCGAAGTCCTTCAAGACATGTAAGTAACTATGAAAAAATAGTTTGATAACGAACCAGGCTAACTCACGATGTAAACATTCATAGTCCTTCATCACCTTGTCACAGAAATGGAGACAATAATTACCATTATTTTCTGTTCATTATTTTTAAATACAGAAAAATAAAATATGTTCAATGACAACTTTACAACTAATAGCAGGCAGCATAAATCTAACCTTATCTCCTATATTTATTAATTATTATAGAAACTGGTGCAATGGTGCACAGACGTCTCCGAAACAGAGCACCCACACTTTTTTCTCTTGCATTTAAATTAAACCTCAACTATAAAATTAAATAATTTACTGTAAACCAAAGATACAAGTGTAATGCATTTTATAGTACCAATACCAGTACCAGTACCAGTACCAGTACCACCCTATTAGGGCACCGTATACCGGGTGTCCCAGACTTAATTGACCAGGCCATATCTCATATACAGGTTGAGATAATCGAGCCGAATAAAAGGCATATTATTATAATTTTTCAAGCTGTATAACATGACAGCATGAAAACAACCCCCACTTCAACATCCCCTAAGTTACAGCCCCCACCCTTAAAAAAATGAATAGCACCCTGTACATATTTTTGTATATTCAAAACCACTATTCGATTCCCTATTCAGATGATTTTTCAGATTCAAAATTGGTTGAGAAATAACCAAGAAAAGGTTCATCAAGGTGGTCATGACTTTTTATCTTAACTTTCTCTGGATGACTTTTGCTGTCAAAATTTATCAATATTTGGTCATAGTTTTTAACAAGCAGGTCACAGTCATCATTAAGGTTCATGATAAAGTGCTTTGTCTCTTGTTTTATTTTTAAAATTTCCCAATAAATCAGAATTATTAAATAAATTGTTTGGACTTGAATTATAATAATAACTATCATCTGCCTGGTAAAAAAACTATGACTAAATATTGATTAATTTTGACAGCAAAAGTCATCCAGAGAAAGTTAAGATAAAAAGTCATGACCACCTTGATGAACCTTTTCTTGGTTATTTCTCAACCAATTTTGAATCTGAAAAATCATCTGAATAGACAATCGAATACTGGTTTTGAATATACAAAAATATATACAGGGTGCTATTCATTTTTTTAAGGGTGGGGGCTGTAACTTAGGGGATGTTGGAGTGGGGGTTGTTTTCATGCTGTCATGTTATACAGCTTGAAAAATTATAATAATATGCCTTTTATTCGGCTCGATTATCTCAACCTGTATATGAGATATGGCCTGGTCAATTAAGTCTGGGACACCCGGTATAATGTCATAATCAAATAAGGTTAGCCGGGCCGAGCCTAATTGAATGATGATGATGATTGCCAGAATGAATTTGGTCGCAGGCTTGCCCGGAACTCTGCAATTGACCTAATACCTTATTCATTGCCATCTAACAATTTTAGACACCTTTGGACGGTTTCACGTAGGTACACATAGAAATTTCATTGTAATTAGTTTTTTGCAACCATTGCTGGTCGAGGCTAATGAAAATAATTTCATTATGTCACCTAAACACTGGGATTCCACGAATGTGTCTAGTGAAGTTCGTTTCCGATGTAGTTACACGTCGTGGATTAATCGATATGAAGGAAAGGTTCGTTTCGTTTTATTAGGGAGTAGGAGTCGACTTGAAAAGTAATTTTGCTTAGCTGTTGTAGAAATGATAAGGTTTTCTCTGGAATTCTACTTATAGAAAATATAAGTTCAGTAAGACATCAAGATGAGTGTTTCATTCAATAATGATATCTCCTGTATTTCAAAATTTTATTGTTATGCTCATTTTAATTCGTAGGAAACTGAAATAAGATCTGGGGGAGGTGATATTTCTACCATTGGAAACAATTCCTCTCTATTTTCCCATCATTGTCCTTCAAAATCCTCTTCTAAGCATATAAATTTATCCATTCGTCTCTCCACGATTTCTGATTTTCTTCATTCATTTCATCACTGTTCTTTCTGTAGAACCGCAGAAAATTCTCCATGGAATACTCTATTTCCGTCACCACTTCGTTTGATCTTCTTCGGAAAACGTAATTTTCGATATTGTGAATCCCAGATATTTTAGCAGAGGTGCTAAATGTTCCCTTAATCTAAAAGTTTCTTCTATGTCTTGTTTCTTGACGTCTTCTTCTGCGGCTACTAGTATTATGTTTTCTTGGAAGTAATTATACTTTTTTGCTCTGATCTATAATAACGGTCTGGTCGTCTGCGGAGCTGTAGAATATATGCAGGGTTCCCAAAAATCTATCTCCCAATATAGGAAACGTTCGTGGGTTCGACAATTCAATACGACAAGTCGTACAGAGCTACATTAGACCGATCAGCACATGACTAGTGTTATTAAATGAAAAAGAACATTTAGTGAACCAAAAATAATATTAAAAAGAAGATTCTCTATGATAAGCCCCGAAGCAGCGAATTCTTCTTTTCAATTTAATAAGAAATTATGTAATGATGAGCTATTTTGGTCGTATATTGAAAAACGAGAAATATGAGTTGATACAATAGAGCGAGAAAACAGCTGTAGAACTCTTCAGAACAGCAGCAGATAGAGTAAAATGGGCCATGATGATCGTCAGTGTCCTTAGAGGATGAGGCACGCTAAGAAGAAGAAGAAATTTAGGTTTTTCAGTTTTTTCAGCATATTTCAGCAAATCGATGAAAGCTATCCTTAATTTCTTTTCAAACTATACAGGATGTACCAGCTCGATTTAGACAACGGTAAGGGCCGTGTAGGTCTCGTCAAGACGAAACGTTTTTTTATTTGAAGTTTTTGGATTTGGACCTTCGTTGCGGAAATATGGCCGACTTCCGGTTTTTAGTTTTTTGGCTCCAGTTTCGGCATTTTTAGGTTCTCGCCCAAACTGAAAGTAGTTTTGGAAACTCCTTAGCTTCAGTTACAACTTTTATATTGAAGTCAAGGTTCTATCTCTGTTGGATTCAAAATGGCGACATGCCCAAGACTTTAAATTTTAATTCTTTGAATCAATTCAAATTGAATCAAATTGAAAAATCAAGATTTTGAATCCAACAGAGATAGAACCTTGACTTCAATATGAAAGTTGTAACTGAAGCTAAGGAGTTTCCAAAACTAGTTTCAGTTTTGGCGAGAACCTGAAAATGCCGAAACTGGAGCCAAAAAACTAAAAACCGGAAGTCGGCCATATTTCCGCAACGATGGTCCAAATCCAAAAACTTCAAATAAAAAACCGTTTCGTCTTGACGAGACCTACACGGCCCTTAACGTTGTCTAAATCGAGCTGGTACACCCTGTATATCAGCCCATATAACTTTGTCCATAACTGGTACTGTTATATTATAGCAAAATAGAACAGTTGCTTCTATTCAGAGAAAAAATTGTTAGGCAATATGTTCTACTACGTCTTCACATTCCATGGTACATCTGTTTCTAGGGCCTTAGTGGTCTTCTTGGAAATTTAATGTAAAATAATGTTGGGGCTGTTGTATGCGCATCTTATTTGTGGAGGTTTTCCACCGCTCTTGCCATTTCGTGTAGAATTTATTTACTATTTTACCATCGGATCCCACCTTCTGTTCAGGGCACCATCTCGTAGCCTTTTTCAGACCACTGAAAGCCAAATAACGTCAAGTAAAGATCTTGTTTCACATTAGGCATATGGCAAAAAACTATGTCAAAACTATGGAAAATTGTCCATTTCCGTAAAAATTTTCCTACATAATTCTTGTTGAATCAGTTGTTGATCCTAAACTGATGATGACAGTCAACCAGATGATGTATGGACAATGATGCTTTTGAAATAATTCCTTTTGCCATAGGAAGATATTTGCATGGACCCTGTGTTGATGTAATACATTTAAAAGTCAATGTTGCTATAAATCTTCGAAAACTTCAAGAAATTACAACAGGCATGATAACAAGGGCTTTCCACAGTTTAATCCCACTCTGGAATCGAACTTGGACCTTGCAGCGTACAGCCCCGTCCACTTTTTTGACAACTATCAAAGACAATAAAAGCGCCCTCAATATTTTCTACACAAAAAGGTACTGCTGGTCATAATTGCTAACGTGAGCCGTTTTCCAGAATAATTGCCATTTGCGATGAAAAACTTGCTTTGGATGTTTCAAAACATCAAAAACCTGAATTATGAATTATGAATTAAGTATCTTGTATCAATGATACGATATGTACAAAAGCTTTTGTATCTCAAACGGTTCCCCAGATATCTCCAAGAATTTGAAAAATATTCTTTTTGGACACCCATCTTGAAAACGGTGCTATTTTTGTTTATTTTTGACCAAAGAATCTGCCATTCAATTTTTTCGCAATATTAAAGATACATCCTGCATACTCTCTGCAACCATAAAATGTTACAAGCCACTAACTGGTTTTTAAGCTTGCTCTTAGTAAATATGAGTAGGATATATTCGTCAAAAATTTTATTATATTTAACTTTGTTTTTCACTGCGATTGCCAAAAAATCTTTGTTTTGTTACACTATACAGGATGTTCAAAATATTCCTCAACTTTGTGCTACATTTATATTGAAAACTATAATAACTAGCGAAACTTCGTCCCAAGAACGAATTGCTATGACAGTAAACAACTTCTTAATGTCTTTCGCTGAATGAAGTCCTTTATACCATTCAAAAGATGCCCTTATTGTGTCAGATCTTTTAAAAGTTCCTGGAATAAACATGTGTTTCCTCTGGAATAGGGCCAAAATTCCTATTTATTACAAAACTTACCTACTATTATACGGCTCCAACTTTAAATATTATTTCCACTATTTGACCGACCAGAGGCTGCCAATTTAATTTGATTTAGGTAAGTGTTATTTACCTGTCTGAGAGATTACATATTTATATATCGATTTATATATCGATTCCTGTAAGTAATTTGTATTTTAAAATTTCAATGAATATATCTACATGGATAGTGGATACATCGCAGAAATAATGTTTTATGTATTTTGATCATATCGATCCGACAAGGTAAAAGTGAACACAAAGAGATTCATTCGTTAAAATTTTAAGAGTCACTAGAACACTTTAATTCAAAGCGGCATGAAATATCTTTCAGCAAAACCTGGTGAATAATTCCTCAAAGAATATTGCATCAAAATTCGCTCCAAGCTCGAGTTTCTTCAAAGTACCTAGATGTGCCTGTTTGAAATTTTCATGAAAAAAATCGATCCTTCATATTGGGACGTAATTTTGTGTGCGCATAGCTGACTGGAATTAATACGAGTCGAAAAAATAATCCTTAGTTTTCCCACAAAAAGTAATCAAAAATTGCCAATTTTTAACTTGGAATGGTTAGAAGTCTCACGATAAAACGCCTTTCGATTTTGAGAATTATTTTTTTGTCAAAATTCGATTTTTCTCCATCAATTCTGTAATTTCAACAACATTTTGTTGTCATAAAGAATCAATTTTGGTCACGAGCAATATTTTCGTGCCTAGGAAATCGTTTGTTAATAGTTTAATAATAGTTTGTTACCAGAAAATGTTTTTCAGGTAATAAAAATTGACGTAGGAGAGGCCTCAAGTTATTAAGCGAGTCAAAAAATTCGTTTTGAAAAATCGTTGGTTTAAGTCTTGTGTAAATTTATCATAAAATAATATTCTGTAGTCAATTAATATAGTCAACTCCTTCAAGAGGGTTAATGATGAAAAAATATTTCCACTTTTGACCACTGTTTATTTTCTCTAGTCCAGGCTATCTAAATGACTTGAGTCCTTACTTCTAATAGTGTGTCCAATGTGTTAATTTCGTGTTCTATGTGTTAAACGTGCTCTATTCAGTATAACCCAGATCTTCTCGTACTTTTATTTAAGTAAGCTCTAGAGGAGTTTCGTCGTCGCCACTATATCGATCCAAGGAATTTTCAGGATCAAACGATGTGCCCACATTTCGAAAGCTTCATCTTTTCCACAAATTACTTCAGTCAGCGTCCAAGCTTTAATTAAGAAGAAGAGAATGCGGAAAATGTTGGCATCTTAGCAAATGTGCTTTAAAGGAATACTGACGGTATTGATTAAAAAGCATAAAACTCGTAACATGGACGTTATCAGACATTTGGGGGAAAATAAGTCAGCACAGTTCAAATCGAGATTATTGGTGATATCCGCATGAAAGAAGAAAAAATAAATTTTTGATTTTAGATAAGTTGTGATGTAGGTATACAGGGTGTACCAGCTCGATTTAGACAACGGTAAGGACCGTGTAGGTCTCGTCAAGACGAAACGTTTTTTTATTTGAAGTTTTTGGATTTGGACCTTCGTTGCGGAAATATGGCCGACTTCCGGTTTTTAGTTTTTTGGCTCCAGTTTCGGCATTTTTAGGTTCTCGCCCAAACTGAAACTAGTTTTGGAAACTCCTTAGCTTCAGTTACAACTTTCATATTGAAGTCAAGGTTCTATCTCTGTTGGATTCAAAATGGCTACATGCCCACAAAATATTGCAAAAAAAAATTTTGCAGTTTTGAAATTATTTAATGTCAAAGTCTTGGGCATATCGCCATTTTGAATCCAACAGAGATAGAACCTTGATTTCAAAATGAAAGTTGTAACTGAAGCTAAGGAGTTTCCAAAACTAGTTTCAGTTTGGGCGAGAACCTAAAAATGCCAAAACTGGAGCCAAAAAACTAAAAACCGGAAGTCGGCCATATTTCCGCAACGAAGGTCCAAATCCAAAAACTTCAAATAAAAAAACGTTTCGTCTTGACGAGACCTACACGATCCTTACCGTTGTCTAAATCGAGCTGGTACACCCTGTATAATAGGTAGGTACGCTGATTTTATACATTATTCTTAGGGAGAAACTTAAACTATTATTGTAATGAAAAAAAAAACAAAAGGCTTAATATACTTTGGATAATTAGTTTGCTGAGGGTTCAGCCACCTTCACCCAGTACAGATTGACAAGTTTAACTCATTATTATAAAATTAATTATTTTTAACTTTTGCTTAATATAGAATTTCAAGCTTTAATATAATTTGCATTAGAAGCGTAAAGCAGCGACAAAACAAACAGACACAGAGGCGAGGAAAAATAAAAGATGTAGCTAGAAAAGCGAAACCTCACGAATTTTACTGCTAATTAATGCTATGGCATACTCTGGTGTGTTGGTTAACTGTATTTTTTTTTTTACTCCGGACTCCTAGATTTATATCATATTGTAAGCCAGAGTTTTCGTTCCTGCTTTTAACTGAAGAAAAAACTGCAATAAATATTGGAAAGATTTTTTGATAGGCTTCAATACCTAGTTTGTTGTCAAAAATTTTAAACAAATTACAGTACGACCTTCCAGTATTACAGTATAAGTTGCTTGTATGAAATTACGTGTGCTCAAGCGGCCCAGTTCATAATAACAACTAGCTCAATTAGCGGTAGAATGCTCATATTTATATGCCGATGATCCTATGACATCATCTTATATACCCCCTCCATGTCTCAGCCTTTGTAACGGTTGGTCTTCATAGATTGCTAAGTCATCTCGACGTTCTGTTCACTTCTTGAATGGATTTTGAATGGAGCAAATTTAAACTAAAAATTTAATGAAATAATTTGAGAACAAATTCAAAACATATGTAATAATAAATAATATTAACAATAATTAATGTAATGTAAAATAATGTAAACTAATAACAAAATAATAATTATTGTTTTGCAATTCGCAGCTTTTTTGCAAAATGAGGCTAATTTTTTTATATACAGTGTGTCAAAGATAAGGAAGGGATAACATTGGGATATTGGAAAACTGTAAGATATAAGCAGAGGTCTGGTAAATAAAGAAAAGTTGCATAATAATTTTCACCTTATTAAGAATCTGAAAAAAAAATTGGGATCATTTAACGTCTGAAATATCCTGAAAAAACTGAAAAATCTTGATTTTTATTTCAACATTATCTTTTCTATTATTGATAATAAAATGATGATTTTTTGTGGGTTTGTTGAGTCGTCAAGAGAAATCCAACCGTATGACATTTCAAAAATTTTCAAAGCCCACTAGATCCTACTAGATACAACAAAAGTTGACTATGAAAACTATGAAATCTAGTCGGTTTTGAAAATTTTTGAAGTCGTCAGGCTCTTGATGACGACTTATGCTAACAAAAAAATTGACTTATTTTCAATAATAAAAAAGATAAGGCTAAAATAAAAACACTCTATTTTTTAGTTCTTTCAGCGTATTTCAGAAACGCCTGAAGTTTTTATTAATTTTTTTTCAAATTCTTATTATTCATAAAATTGTGCAACTTCACTTTAATTTAATCGACCTCGTTTCTTTAAAGTACGAATTCCAATATCCCAATGTTATCCCTTTCTTATTTATTTTTAGACAATAGATTTTACAATAAAGAGCTGATAAAAATAAAAACAAGAAAAAATATGATTTCTTTGCTCGTGTGAAAAAAATTAATCAAAACTTCCAATCCCACTTAAAAACTGAACGTTTCTCCTTTAGATACTTACGTTCTATTCAGAAATAGTAATTCATCCTAATTTATTAATCATTTTTAATAATTACTCTCAGTTAAAAGAAAAATAATGAAAAACCAAATGAAACACACTATAACGCTTTTGTAGATCCATCAAATTTATTTTCGAATTTAGGTAGTTGAAAGAACTTAGGATTAGGATTGGAGTTACCAAAAGGAAAGCAATTAGGTTTTTCGTAAATCAATTTATCAACACCAGAAACATTTGAAACAAGACTTAGTAGTAAAATTTGATAGATTCTTTTGTGCATGGTTGTTCCGGTCAAATATGGATCCTGGAGCTTTTTCCAATAAGGGTTATTAAAATTCTGTCCATTTTTTTGTGCGGAGTAAAAAATATATTAATAATTTTCTGCTATTATTATATCCCTGAAAAGATACTTAGAAAATTAGTTGTTTGTAGAATTTCTATATTGCATGGATAGATAATGTACCTATTAATGTGTGTTACAAGTATTAAAGAAGCAAGGTCGGCGGTTTACGTCATAAATATTGTCACGTGTTCAAGTACATACTGCATGGCTCTTCCATACAATATAGCTTCATTTATGAATTAATAATGTCCGTAATCAGCGATAGAATTGACAATTAAATCTTTCTGAATGTCTAAAATTGCTCTAGAATCAATACTTTCATTCAGATAAATTAAATGAGTCCCAAAACGAACCCGCGTACAATAGCCGATATAATTAATTCAGGCTGTTTTGTTGTGTGTTTTTAAGTTTTCTCGAAAATTCAGTGCTGAAATCTTAATTACCTTATGACGTCAAAGCATTCATTTGCTAACGTCACCTGGTAAAAATTAATATTTCGCATTTATAAAGCATATCCTACGAATCCTGAATAAAACGTTCATTATATCGTGCTGCTTTCAGTTTCATTTATATAGTATAGGTACATTCCTTAGGCCCTAATATAATATACGCAAATTCACGGATAAAAAATCACAGTTCAGCTTGTAAAATCATAAAAGGCCACTCACAGCTCAAAAAGCTCGGGAACTCAAGACTAAGATGATCATGACATACGAATACCTTCGAACACCAAACGAAGTAGCACGATCACACTCCATTACGGTGTTCTTTTAACTTTTAACTACCGGTCTATTTTACTATTTTATTAACAGCTCACGTAAAGCAGCGACAAAACAAACAGACACAGAGGCGAGGAAAAATAAAAGATGTAGCTAGAAAAGCGAAACCTCACGAATTTTACTGCTAATTAATGCTATGGCATACTCTGGTGTGTCGATTAACTGTTTTTTTTTTACTCCAAACTCCAGATTTATATCATATTCTAAGCCAGAGTTCTCGTTTCTGCTTTTAACTGAAGAAAAAACTGCAATAAATATTGGAAAGATTTTTTGATAGGCTTCGAAACCTAGTTTTTTGTCCAAAAGTTGAAACAAATATCACAGTACGACCTTCCAGTATTACAGTATAAGTTGCTTGTATGAAATTACGTGGTAAGACTGAGCGTGGAGTAAGACGTCGGGTCTCGAGTTGTGGACCACCATATCGAAAACCTTACCATAACCAGTAGTTATTATTATTATTATTATTGAATTATATAATTAATTATTCAGACGCGTAATAACGTGGTGTGTTATTAAATAAATGATATTTTGAAAGCTGTATGATGTCTTTCTCATAAAGTCGTAGAGAAAGCAGCGTTTTTTCTCACGAAGAATGACTATTATTCACGTGGATGTTCAAACACCCGCCTATCAAATGGGCTTCTCATATTTTATAATTTTTTTTATTAATTTCTCTTTTTTTTCTATTTTATCTTGTTTTTCCCGTTTCTTTTTCTTTTCTTTTTCCCTCTTCTGTTTTTTTCTTCTTTTTTTATTAACCACTTTTTTTTCTTAATACCCTCTTTATTGCATTTTTCTTTCTCTTTTTCTTTTACTGAGCCCGAAATAAAGGAGTAGGGATCGGGAGGTGGACAATGAGCACAACGCGTCTAGGGGTCCATCAAGACGACTTTGATGATAGACAAGACAGGACCGCGGAATCATATGGGTGGCAACGGACGGATAGTGCACACAGGAGTCTTAATACCTGATTATTGTGCACCGCTTCCTTTCTTCCCCCCCCCTTTCCCTCCTTTCTTCACCTCTATAATTACTACCAATAATAATATAAATCAAACAGAAATTAGCACTCAAATGCAGAGGAAAAGGAACAAAAATAAACCAACCAACAAACAAATAAACAAATAAATATAATAAAAAGGAGAACATTGAAGGAGAACAAAACTGACTAGGTAGTTGGTAGTCCCATTTTTAATTATAATTTAAAACTATTTAGGTACCTATAATCACGCCCAAATGTCGCTTTTTTACTTAAAACTTTGATTTTGGCTAACTTACAAAATTATTATGTATACAGCTATCCTGTGAATCACATCTATGAAAGTAATCACGAAACCACGAAATGTTAAGCTAATTTACCTTTGCCTGTTCAGTTGGAAGTGTACCTACAAAGATTTTTCCCAAATTAAGCTGCAGAATAATAACTGTAAAAAAAATCGATCTAGCTTCAAATATAATTTACAGTTAGTTTAGTAAGTGAAGATTTCTGGAATTTGACTTTTATGCAAATTTTTCAGTTTATTCAAATTAAGTTAAAACTATTTCGAGTCCCCGCAGGCTAAACGGCAACTAATTGCGAGTTTTTGCTAATTGATTAAACATGCTTGCTTTATTTTCCATTCCATAAGCACGGAGAAACTGCTGCAGAGCTAAAAACTCAACGAATGGTTTTTGCTAATTATAACTTTTGAGATCTCTTGAAAATTCTATCAAATTTAGGTTACTGTAAGGACCAGTTTCGTAACAAAATTAAAATCATTTTAAACTTTAAAGTTTAATTACAACTTGGCTATTGTTTTTAATAATGGTTTAAAATGGCTTTAAGATTTATTATGAAACCTACCCTAAGAAACTTGAGCCAAATTTTAAACAAGAATAATCCACCAAAATATTTAGATCCCGGTACTAAACCAAAACAAAGTCTTCTAATATTTTCCACCAACTTTTCGGCTTTTATCAAACTGGTGTGGCTTTTTCTTTTCTCGTGAGTCAGTTTGGCAATATGGGGTAAGTTGGCTAATGCTCCCATTAAAAATATAATTTGACAAATAACAGCGCCACAGTAGGTAGGAAGGAATTGGTTACCAGTTCTGTCACCTTGTTCGAGAATTGCTTTAACTGTTTTTTGTGGACAATTTTGCTATAACTATACGAATGACATGTTCGCTTCTCGATATTTCGACGAGGTTGACTTTACTATTGGTAGAGAGGGTCTATCGACGCGGACGTGATATGTAAACCAATTAATCTAGCGTGTGTGTCTGTGAGAGAAGAGAGAAAGGAAGAGGGAGCGCTAGGCTCCGCCCCGGCTCTCGCTGCTCCGCGGCTAGATTAATTGCTTTACATATCACGTCCGCGTGCAGGCCCTAATTGAGATAGCGACATGGGGTAAGAAAATCTTGGAAGGGGACACTTAGCCCTAAAAAATTCCGGGTAGCGGAACCCGCTAACCCTAATCCTTGCCATTCTACAGGACCAAACGCGTTTGGTGACCCTGTGACCTTAATAATGGTCTGATCGAGGTCTACTGGGGCTCAAATGTAAGATAAAAAAAATTCCCGTCTGGTGACGAAAAATTTTTTACCTCCACCCCCTTCTTTCATGGCAAAAAAACAGTTTTAAGAAAAAAAAGGGGGGAGGGAAATCGGTTTTTCTGCGGGCATCTTCCCAATATTGGCGGAATCGAAAAAAAATACCATTTCAAAGTAGGCATTCCAAAGTGTCATCTCCCATTGGTTGGGCCCGACGCCCCAATATTAGCGAAAGTTATAGCAATTTGAATTTTAATTATGATTTCCCCTCCCCCTCCCCCTCTAATCGAGATAGCGACTTCAAAATTTCAGGCATCATTGAGGACACTGCTGTCTGTCGATGAAAAAAAAAATTAAGTCCCTAAGTCGATTTTTTCCATGCAAAACACGCGAACACGGACGGCGGTGTATTCGCACCGCGGCGGAACCCTGAAGAAAGGGCCTTAAAATTGAAAATGCGATATCTCGAGAACCGTTTGACCGATTTGAACCAGTCAAAGTTCAAATTACGCGTCTTCGAGAGCTCTTAATTTTTCGACAGAATATTTACTATGCTCAGAGTTGAATTAAGCGAGTTATGTGCAAAAAACCCATTGCCGATGTCTTCGCATGCACATTTCTCCGCCAGGGCGGCGATTAAATTTTTGAAAATGCCACCAAAATGAAGAGGGGATCCAACTTCATGAGAAAAAAAATAAAAAAAAATTCTCGAGTCCAAGGCGGATGGAGTCTTTTTTTTGACAGACCCTCTCCACTATATAGGTTGTTGAGAAACTAAAACAGTGTCATTCCATGGAACCTAAAAGGATAATCTTCGTTGCTTCAATCTTCATTGAGATTGTTTGCCAATATTTTTCCTAAGCAGTGTTGAAGTCTGTCATGAGGACATGGCCTTGTCTCTGCTATTTGTCAGTCAAGTGGTGAATATTTTAAGGACCAATTATCAATGACGTGATGACTACTTCACCTGAAATGACCCTTACAGAAAAAAGACAGTGACTTGTTCTTGGTGTCCTATTCGACTCACCACTTTCGGCACATCAAACAGTCGTCTATATTATAACATAATTAGGCACAGTACCTACGTTTTTCTTGAATTTTTGAAAAGATTCCAAACTATGAATCCAATGATAAAATTAGTATTTGATATAAACGATCAGTGAGATGAGTTATTCTTGACAAAAGTGTTTCAAATGCACGCGGGTTTACTTTCTGTCCTCAAACGTGTTGATCTATAAACAACTGCTTAATCATGATAAATTGTAAGATGTTTTACATGATTTTTTAAATAGATGTAGGTGTATTTACAACAGCCTCGCTGACCTGGACTGGTATTTTTCAGAAATTCATAGAATCTCTCGACATAATAAGTTAACAAGAACAATTGTCCCACGACGTACTAGTTGTTAGTTATAGCCTTGACTTTCAGTAGACTAATAATTTTACACGTACAATCATTCGCGTTATTAGTAGTCTAATTCGGGGGCGTAAGAACGTGTTTTTTATTTAGATCCATCATTCTAGACTGAACAGGTAGATGTAGTTAATAGACTAAAGCATTATTTGGCACAGAGAGGCATTTCAATGAAAAATATAGGAATTGGCCGTGAGAGAAGCAACCTTCATCCAAAAGTTACAGCTCACTTGCAGCATCCCGAACAGCTACAATAAAATCACACTCGAATAAAATAGAATTTACATTTCATTTTGTGACATTGATTTATTCGACATGATTCTAAAATAGACTAGGTACCTACAGCAGAATTTCGTTATATTTGAAATCGAAGCATATTTTTTGTTATTAAAGTTGTAATAGATGTCTAAAAAATCTCCTGTGATGAAGTGGAGCGTTGATTTTTCTTCTCAAATACGGTGCAATCTGCAACGAAGTCATAATATCACCTTCTATTAGTACGCACTAATAATTCTGCAACGATCTCTGATTTTTTTCTGGTTCTCTTTCTATTTCTTCATTAATCGCGTCCTGTTTTATCTTATAGCAGTTTAATTAATTTTATAAATTACAAAGCTATCAACACCTACTTACCATTACAGTTGCAGGTAATTCTAAATATTATCAAATTTCTCTATGAAGAATTTCTGGGTTTTATAGGTAGGTATGGGCTTAGACTTAAATTTAGTTATTATTTTAAAACTTATTCTAAAACCAATAGTTCAACATATTGTTACTATGAAAATTTCTTCAGACTTGAGCATTCCAAAACTGTACTTTAAACCTCAATCCAATTTTGACTGAGTTTCCATGCACATTAAAATAAATCATATTGAAATTACAAAGATGCAAATTTCGACTGAAGTGAACGACCTATTATGCGAGTATAACTTTCTGTGCTGTTTCCATAATTTTTAGGACAATCCTGCAGCGTTCGTAATTCTCCATGTCAGTAACCCAATTTTATCGATACTGGTAAATTGGTACTGTATATTAGCTTTTTTCCATTCTCTTTTCTCGTAAAATTCAAATCATTGAATGAGGAATCCTCCTTTCAATGCAACACCTCTTTAGAATCATCCTTTACACAATAATTGTAACTCTAAAAAAATTTTAACTGACATTTTTATGAAGCTGAAGGTAGCGGACTCTATCTGATTCCAATAACTGACTCTTTCACAAAACAGTGGTTCTCATACAAAAATAATTAAAACCTATTTTTCATACAAAGTCCAATTCAAATTGGTGTTGTAGGGCAAGAACATCTCTTTTCAAATTTCCATTGCTTTCTCGCGACCAAAATGGACCCCAAGCTCGATGAAAATTAACTTTCCAAAGTTATTGGGAACCTCATTCTGAATAATTACAAATACTTTGGTTACTCAGAGCTTTCTTTGCAATTTTTTCTCAACTGCTGACCCAAGTAGATACTCCGATGCTATCGATGTCGTGTATAGAATGACGTCATCTGTGTTCAAGATATTTCCAGAAGCAGAGAAAACGCTGAAACTTGCTGGAGTTGTTGTGAACCACAATCTGAATAGTTTCAAATACTTTGATTACTCAAAGTTTTCTTTGAAATTTTTCGATCAACAACTGACCCAAGTACTCCGATGCTATCCATGTCGTGTATAGAATGACTTTGTCGGTTCGAAAATATTTCCAGAAGACATGCACTTCCAGAGAAAACGCTGACACTTGGTGGAGTTATTGGAAACCATATCCTAATTAATTACAAAAAATACTTTTCAGAGTTTGCTTTGCAATTTCCTCCTCAACAACTGACCCAAGTACTCTTTTTACTAATTACAATTACTTCTCAGAGTTTTCTTTGCAATTTTTCTCTCAACAACTAACCCAAGTCCTATGGTGTCATCGATGTCACGTATTGAATCGATGTCCAAAAAATTTACGGAAGAAAATAAAACTCTAAATCTTTGTTAAGTTGTTGAGAATAACCTCATTATCAATAATTAAATATATTTCAAATACTTTTCTTTGCAATCTTCCTCCCAACAACTGACCCAAATTCTCTTGTGCCATCGATGTCATGTATCCAATGATTCCGTCGCTGTCCAAAAAAGTTACGGAAGAAAAGAAAACTCTAAATCTTAGTGAAATTGTTGAGAACTTCATTCTCAATAATTTCAAATCGTCCTTTAAGTGTTCTTTGCAATCTTCCTCCCAACAACGTGCCCAAGTTCTCTCGTCCATCTATGACATGACTCGAATGATTTCATCGGTGTCCAAAAATATCACTGAGGCAGAGAAAACGCCTGACACTCAGTGGATTTGAATAGAAGTTCATTCTCAATAATTACAAATACTTCTCAGAGTTTTATTTGCAATTTTCCTCTCAATAACACTTGGTGGAATTGTTGCAAACTTTATTTTCAATAATTACGAATACTTTTTAGAATTTTATTTAAAAATTTTACTCTCAACAACTGACCTAAGTACTCTAACGCCATCGATGTCATGTATCGAATGATTTCATCGGTGCCCAAAAAATATCATTCTTAATAGTTGCAAATACTTCTCAGAGTTTTTTTCCGCAAATTTCCCCTCAACGCCTGACCCAATAAGTCATCTGGTGCCATCGCTGTCATGTATCCATTGAATTAATCGGTGTTCAAACAACTTCCAGAAGCAGGGAAAAAACTGACCCCTGGTGTAGTTGTTGGAAACCTCAGTCTTAATAATTACAAATATTTCTTAGAATTTTATTTGCAATTTTTCCCCCAACAACTAACCCAAATACTATGGTGTCATCGCTGCCATGTCTCAATTGAATTCATGAAAAATTTTCCAGAAGATGTGAAAACGCTGACACTTGGTGAAGTTGTTGGAAACCTTAGTCTCAATAATAACAAATACTTTTCGGAGTTAACGTTGCAACTTTCCTCTCAAAAGCTGACTCAAAGTAGGTACTCTGGTGTCACCGATGGTGGTATCGAATAAATCCATCGGTGTTCAACCACTAGAATTTCCAAAAGTAGAGAAAACAGCGAAACTTGATAAAAATTTTGAGAACCTTATTCTCAATAACTACAAATAAGTACTTCTTCTTAGAGTCTTTTTTGGTAATTTTACTCTCAAAAACTTACCCAAGTACTCTGATGCCATCGATGTCAGGCATCAGATATGATATCATCCATCGGTGTCCAAAAAGTTTCCGAAAGTGAGGACATTCTAACACTTAGTGGAGTTGTTACGAATCCATTCTCAATAGTTAAAAATACTTCACAGAGTTTTCTTCGCAATTTTACACTCAACAGCTGACTTAAAGTACTCTGATGGCGTCAATATCATGTGGAAACTTTTCTGGGTTTTCTTTGCTTTTTTACCGCTTACAGACATATTTGCACTAACTCAAAGCCCATCATATGCAGCACCTCAAGACTTTTTCGGTATTCAAAATATTTCTAAAGGCAAAGAAAACCCTAAGGCTCAATGAACTAGTCTCATTGTTATTAACAATAATTGGAAACTCATTTAACAGTTTTCTTTGCTCTTTTTACCCCAACAGACTGATTCGATTTTACCGAGAGCGTGGATTTCATGCACTCAATGAATCTCGGGAGCAAAGAAAACTAATAAAACCGTAAACCGTACTCTAAACTACCATCTTTTACAATTTCAATGCAAGACTTAACGGAACTAGTGAATGAAGTGCTATAAAAAATTAAGTGTTCTCTTTTAATAAGTGAATGATTCTATCCGTCATAAAAGAAGTACAAGACATTATACCTTGATGAAATTTACACTCCAAAACCCCATATAGGTACCTATTATAAAGCTTAAGTGAATGTTTGAAACCGGGTCGTGCTGTTTCAGATCGATAGGGACACTCTTTGGCAACGCCCGGTTACCGTAGATACACTATCACGCTTAGAAAACGATGGATATTATTAGGGGAAGATAACGTGATAAAATCATTATCTAGACTAATCAAAATTTCACAAAATTAAACCTTATTCAAAGTTCAAAATTCGTCTTTGTTTCCAGATTAATTAATTAATTGTTCCATCACCTGCATCAGAATTTCTCTGCTATCTTGAAGCTTTGAAACTAGTAACTGATATTTTTTAACACTCGTTTTAATTACCTATTCAGATTTACTAAGTTAGTTATTATTGTCGTCCAGTTGTGTATTAAAAATACAAAACTCAGACAAAGGGAGAGTTGATGTGAATATACTTAAATGAGGTTTTATTTAGAGAACAAAACGATTTTGTATTACCTTGTGTGGGTGTGTGTATTGCTGGATGCATGACAGAAATTACTGCGGCGATGATAGGAGAGTACTTAGAAAAAATAAATAAACCTCGCGCAAGCCACAAACTGAATTGTTGTGATCAAAATGCTTGCCAAGAGCCTCCAAAGCTTCCTGTGGAGAGGATTTCAAGAGCACGAAATTGAAGTAGCTTACAGCATAGTACAATAGTTTTGGTGGTTTAACTTAATCCCCGTAATGATATGAACGTCCAACGTGAACGTTTCACTGGTTCTGGTTCTATACATATAAAAGATTATTCATATAAAAATATTAGCGTCTATTATTAACAGCAACAAACCAGAGTATTCTTGCGTAGTCCAGCCAACTTAAACCCAATAATCTCTTAATGACCTTTTTTAATTTGGAAGAAAGGCTTATAAAACAACTGTTTTGCGTCTCTTTTTGGATTATTAATTGTTCGGTCAGGACCAATTAACAGCCAAGCTTGTTCTGGATGATCGCAACTTGTTTCTCTTCTAGCAAAATGGTGTTCTCAATTCAGGCTTTTCTTCATAGATGCATCTTGATTCAGGAATCTCTCCTACTATAATAACAAGACTTGCTTCATAAAGTTGAAGCAAAATTCTTCACAAAGTCTTCACAAAGTCGAAGGTTGAATCTTCAAAAATTGTAAAAATTTTCTGATTCTCCTAACGCTTCTTCCACAACTGCAGTAGACATAATCGGGGATCATACATGTGTGCAATGATTTCGCTCCTCGTGCTCACTGACAACTGGCTTGTCAACTGGAAAAGCGCTCCTGTTTTTCCCTGCGGTCATACCCCCCCACCCCCCATTACCTCTCTCCACCCTCGCAACTAACCCAACATTCGGGTTAGCGTAGATCCGGATGCCAAATCATCTGCATTTTCATTCCGTTCTGTTGGAATGATACTGATGTTTATAAATTTCAATAGCTCTACGATGTAATAGTGTGACGTGTTGGATAGAAATGTACCGATTCGATCGATGTCGTTCCTGAAATATGAGTAGGGGAGATATGCAGCTACTAAAATATACTTTGTGGTTGTTCGCTGGGTACCGTAGAATGTTGTGTCTTGCATCGTAATGCTCTTTCGACTTCTTGAACCAGATGCGTCTGACTGCATGGTATAGTGGGTAACTTTTCCTGGAGGTGTTGGTCTGACAAATGCGGGATGCACGATCCACCATTGTTTTGTGCTAAGCGTAAACATACTGCAGGGAAGTTTTCCACACAATACGATTAATAACTTAAATACAATAAATCTAATGCTGTCAGAATTCTGATGCAAAAATACGAATGCTCTAAGATTCATACTTATTTTGAGACGCCTTGAGACTTGATTTGTCTCAAAATTTCGAGACTTTTGCCTTTGTAAATGTCTCAAAAATACTGGAAACATGCTGTTATTTTTAAATTTACTGTAAAATATTGATGAAGAATAAGAATTCCAATTTTGCAGTTCCGGTTGATTCATTACAACCTTGCAAACTATGTTAACAGGTCAACTCACTATGTTTAAATCACCCTGTGTAAATTACAGGAATGGAGACGACAATTAAAAATTAGTAAGAGGTAGTTCGTTTTATTTAGCGGCATTAGAAGTAGAAGCACTAGGATACATTTTTCTTTTTAAATAATGGAAGAGAACTTTGAAAAATGTATGTGAAAATAGATTTCTAGTGATGCATACATCTAATAGTGGTATACCGTGTAGTCATTTGAACCGAGGGTGTAGAAATCAAGCCTGAATTCCTTCAAGTGTCTGACCGATTGTGTCACAAGTCTTGCGGAACTTCTATCTATAAATACATTGCGGACTAAATGTTATTCAGCCGTCACACGTTGGCGAATGTATTAATAAGAGACATTTGCAAGCTAGCCGAGAGAATTTGCCCTGCCTAATTATATTTATAGCGCCCGATATTTATACGCTACTCTTCAGAAATATTCCTCGGTTGATATTTTGACAATCCATCCAGACATTCTGGTCTTGGAAAGACCCAACGGAAAGCTACACTATTTTCATTTGGCATAATCGCGGTAAACAAACCTTCGAATTTTCTTTTGCTTTATTGTTGTTTACAGACGGTTTGGTGGTAAGGATTTTAGTTCCCTAAACAATTCTGATTTTTAATTCGAAATAGAAGAGATGATTTTTTTTTGATTTCGTAAATTTGAGACAAATTTAGACTAGAAGACAAACTGTTATTTATAACTGATTTATGTCGGCGCGATCAAGGAAGGTGTTGACAAGCATTATTTTTATGTCAGGCATCTTGAGAAATGGCGGCTCTTGTTCTAGTTGGAGACATTCTAAAGCAAATTTCACAGTAATTCATAGGGAGCAAAATTTCTGACTTGAGTTCTATTAGGTGAAGGCAACTCTTCCCAGATATTCCAGGCACTACAAAACAATAAAAAGGATATAAGAAAACAAAATTTCACTACTAGGTATGAAAACTCTGGGATATGTGAAGCCAATTCTTCAACAAAAATTTTGTTCTTTTGAATTTTTCACCGAATCATATCAATATGACGTCATAATAACTTGCCTCATGGTTTTTTATGACATTCAATGAATCGATTTCGAGTTAAATTACCAAATGGCACTACAAAACAATGAGATGGATATAAGAAAACTAAATGTTGACAAGGTATGAAAACTCTGGGATCTAGTCAGCTTAAACTTTTTCGAAATGTCAAATGGATAGCTCATGACGTCTTATCATATAATATGCAAACCTAAAAACAGAAAGCAATGTATTTTCAATAACTAAACAAGTTATGGTCAAAATGGGAAATTTCGATTTTTCAGTTCTTTCAGCATATTTCAGCAACAACTGAAGCTATCATAAATTTTGTTTCAGATTCAATATGTATAAAATAGTGTAACGGAGAGATTGCAATTCATGCATGATCCTAGCTTTATTTTAGTTATTGGATTTACTGTTATTTTTGATGAGCAGGTATTACACCTGACAGCTCTGCTTCGATTTGGCCTACTCTAATCTACAACTGAGGGTGACTTATTGCCTCGTTGCTTGCTACGATTTCCAGTTTAAAGAGTCATGCTCTTTTACCGCCCCCCTGAGGTCACCATCTGGACATCGAGATGAATGCCTCCCCCAACGTGTGGTAATCGAATACCTATTATAAATCCTAATCGGTATTGTGATGGAATTAGTATTTCCTGATAATATATGCGAGTAGCAGGTGCTACATCTGACAACGCTGCCTACTGTGGGTGCTAGTTCCAGTTATGGCGCTTACAATGGGAAGAATGGCTCGGTTTCACTTTCTTAAAGTCGTATAATTTAAAGGGACATTTATTGCCTACACATCTGCGCTAAATAAACTCGGACTCTTCGAAAAATAGGATGATTGAATTATTTCTAATCATGAGCCGTTTTATTCACAGATTATTAATTCCTGACCTGGGTCTATTTTCTCTCCTAGCTCTATCTCGATTTCCTTTACGTGAATTTGTAAGTGTTTGTTGAAGAATTCATCTTTCCTAATATTCGTTGAACGTGATCGAGTAAGTACCTACTACTTACTGGTGGTGCCGCCTAATACATAGCTGATTGTTTTGCCTGATTTAAAATGGGATCTGCGCTCATGGATTGGGCGAATCTGTTTAATTATTTATCGATGTCGATTTTGTTTCGAAGAGAGATCTTCCCTAACTATTTTCTCAATGGATTTTCTCTAATTTGTGAAGGAAATTCCTTCGAATTTGCGCCTTGCCATCTACTAGTGAATTGGTTCGACGAGAATTTATCAACTGCGAGTATTGAGTTGTTTCAAGAAGCGATGCAAGTTTATTGGATTTCCATGGGAGTTTTTCCATGGGAGTCCACTTATATCGCCGTCGCTAGCTGAATTATAGAGTTTAGATAAGGATTGGGCGACCGAGAGTTCGCTAGACACCATCTCGTCGGGTTTACGTCCAAAAAGTAAAGTTTAGATAAGGATTGGGCGACCGAGAGTTCGCTAGACGCCATCTCGTCGGGTTTACGTCCAAAGGGTTATGAAGTCAGACTTGACCTGCTCGAAAGCTGATCTCATCTGCCTGGAGCTGCTGTAAGACGTCTGCTTTTATAGAAGCAGTGGTCCGCTTTCTAAGCACGACAAGCAACAATGCACTTATTGGCACTGCCTTATATCGTGATTTGTTTCTTATCATATCTCACTTCTCGTAAGATTTGGCATTTTGACCTCGCGGCTACCTTACTGAATTGTCCTGAACTTCAACTACCTAAATTTTCCTTCCAATCGGCCGACGCGTTGTCGTCTTTTCATTGTACCTAACTATTATAATTACACCGGCTTAACTTTCATTTCGCATTTCCACCTTCTTGCTATTTCGGGATCGTGGTGTATTTCCGGCTACCTCCATTTATTAATTCACTTTATGGATTGGTGAAATTTTCATTATCGTGGGTGGAATACCTAGCGACTTACTATTGTCTTTGCAAGGGGTTATTGTTTGATTCTGATTTCACAAATCTTTCCACTCGGTCTGTTTCTAGGTCATCCTGTCCTTTCAATCGGTGCGAGGCGCTTTTATAAAGACATCTGGCAATGTTTATTTACCCTTGCGGTGGCCGCTCTCTTGCTGTTCCGTGCTGGAATGTGACCAGCTAGTGCTAGAGCGATTTCTATTTTTCTGAATATTTAATGTGCTGGCAGGGATCGTTTACTTGATGTAACGGCGGGTGGCTGCGTTTTAATTTCCTAACAATTTTACCTTCAGGTATTTACGTACCTATTCTTGCATTATTTGCTTTTTCGATTTGGGCTGATTTAACGAGGGAGATGGAAATAATTTCCTTATCATCCTACCTAGGTGCGATCCATTTCAATAGGGCAACTTTTCTGCTAATTTAATCGACCTTGCAACTCTAGCCATATTTATTTATAACAAAAAACTTTGGTGGTCGAGATGAAAAATAACGCGCATGAATATTTTCAGCTTTCCTTAATGACAACTAAAAGTTGGTGACTCAAAATGAATATTCATGCATGAGAAAATTAAATGGCTAGGTACATAACGAGTCTTTTTATGAACAAAACCGACGGTACAAGTTAATGATCAATCAGAGAGTTGTTTTGTTGTTGGTAATAAGTAAATAAGTTTTCCAAGTAAACAAGGCTGTCATCCCGAGGGACACGAAATCTGTTCTGAAGTCAATTCTGCAATAAACTGTCAGCTCTGATATTTACATGTAAAAAGCCAAACTAAATTATCTTCTCCTCTTTTTGTCTGACGTGTAAACATTTTTGAACACACTCTCATCTATATGCATTGAAAAATATACAATATACAGCGAAAGAGGTCATGGATGATTTCGCAATGTAGGCAAGGTAATAATCAAGTTACTTCATTTTTGAGGCACATTTGCGAAAACCTACACCTAGCCACCAAAGTTTGCCTTCTTTAAAAAATTATTTTTCCCATGGAACTGGTTTGATTATGTTTTTTTGGATTATATTTAATATTTCCATGAATTTTCATGAAGTATGCAATCGATCTAAAAATATAATCCTCTCATATCAAACGAAACAGAGCAACGAAACAACTAAACCCAAGTAACACATTAACTGGAACATGTTTTTCAACTCGGGGGCATGGATTATCGGGAGAGAAACGAGAGACATTGATAAATTCACCCCTGTTGCTTCATCCCTTGGATTTATTTACCGAATTAAAGGAAGGCATAAAATAAAACAACAGAAATCCTGACGTTAATGGATTCAATGAAAATTCCAATAAAAGTAGCACTTTCATATTAAAAACCAGACACCTTTTACGCAATCCAATTTCACGAGTCACAAATTTTTTAGAACATGTTATTATTAAAAAGGCTGAGATATATCTCCAGAAAAGTCGTCTTGGAAGTGCAGCCGTTATGGAGAATTATTTTTTGCTCCAAAAGTTATTTTTCTCCAGACTAAGGAAATAATTCAAATATGAGTGAACATTACAACACTTTAATTGACAAAAACAGCAGTTGTTAACCTGTTTTTTTTTATTTTAGGGAACGAAATGTATACACATATTTTCCAGAGCGGATTTTACCATTCATATTTGACGGAACCTACTTTTGGAGGCTAATAGCTATGAACTGTAATAAGGGTCTTAGAGGTAGAAGCATAATTAAACTTTGTCCCGTTATTTTTAAGAAAAATTACAGAGGGGTTGTCTTTCTTCTCCAGCGATCATTCTAATCTTTACGGCAGGTCTCAGCGATACATTCATCCCAACAACCTGCGCGAGTCGCACGTGGTCGATAACAAAATGCTTTAAGGCAGAAAAGTAGAGTTAACGCTCTGGGGGAAAATACCAAAGGGAGCTAATATTTTTCACGTGCCACGTAAAATATTTCAGCATTGTTCGATATTCTCGCTAATTTCATTTGGTTGGTAATATTCAATTTAGGGATGCTACCTAATTCTTTACTTATTACCGAAAAATTGTTTCAATTCAATTTGGGGGAACAATGTATCGATTTCTTCTGGATTTTTTTTTAAACTTATGAATTTATTAGCTGTTACTTGCTAAAAAAAGGAGAGTATCTGCGAAACGATATTTTTCAAATATAAAATTAATTAATAAATTTCTATCTATAAAAAAGAGTACCTAACTTTTCAAAAAATTGCCCTGTTTTAAAAGATTTGGGAAAATTTATTCTATCTAGTTGCCGGGAATATCTAACACCTAGTGCACGTGACCGACTAAACGTTAATTTTTGTCTTAGCTTTAAGTAATTATCTGTCACGTTTGACAGAAAAGACAAATGAAAATTAATTAATCACACAATGTTGTATCTGTGAAAAAGAGCCATACCAACGACAGCCCATCTATCCACTTTCAATCGCACACCTGAATCCTCTTTACATAGCCTCTAATGCCTTTTATTAGTCTCCATTGGATTAATATGAAACAATACCATTCATATTTCTATTGATCGGTTCGTTTATCTGGAAATTTAATTACCGTTTCTGAATATAAGAGCGACCACAGTTACTGTTGTAAGGGAGCGTTTACATACATCGACATTTATTGCTTATTTTGTTTTTCTAAGCCACGTCAGTAAAATTAATTTTATGTGAATGTATTGATTAACTTGAATTATGAGAATAATAATTAATTTTGCTATGACGTTCAAATAACTAACATCCTAACTGGTTGGAAAAATTTATATTTAAAAGTCCCCGTATCAGTTTTAAAGTATCCAGGAGTGTGAACAGAGCTTTTAAAAGCAGGATGTTTTTGGAGGACGTTGGGGAATATCAAATTCCTCCTCCAGGTTTCAGTTGTAGCGGGCAATGGCGCATACTCTCTACCGGCACGGGTCGCATCAACGGTTTTCCTTTCTCCTTAGCAACAGGAAAATAATCTACCAAATCGCAGATGCCGCTATGCAAAATTTTTATATTACATTGACAAAGGTTGTACCGGCGACATAGATGGGCCATGTGAAATCAATATCAGATAGCGGGAGAAGTCAGCTGTCTGTATAATCTTTTATTGGAAATGTATGCTTTTATTAAATTTTTCGGGGATAAATTTTTAACATACATATAGGTAGGTACTTACCTAGATAAAGGGTGAGTTCTTATATACTTAAGACATTTTACTTATATTTCACCGCATGCATCTAGGACCTAGTGCAAAATATTTCATTCCTAATGTTACTATACAGGGTGTACCAGCTCGATTTAGACAACGGTAAGGGCCGTGTAGGTCTCGTCAAGACGAAACGTTTTTTCATTTGAAGTTTTTGGATTTGGACCTTCGTTGCGGAAATATGGCCGACTTCCGGTTTTTAGTTTTTTGGCTCCAGTTTCGGCATTTTTAGGTTCTCGCCCAAACTGAAACTAGTTTTGGAAACTCCTTAGCTTCAGTTACAACTTTCATATGGAAGTCAAGGTTCTATCTCTGTTGGATTCAAAATGGCTACATGCCCAAAAAATATTGCAAAAAAAAATTTTGCAGTTTTGAAATTATTTAATGTCAAAGTCTTGGGCATATCGCCATTTTGAATCCAACAGAGATAGAACCTTGACTTCAAAATAAAAGTTGTAACTGAAGCTAAGGAGTTTCCAAAACTAGTTTCAGTTTGGGCGAGAACCTAAAAATGCCGAAACTGGAGCCAAAAAACTAAAAACCGGAAGTCGGCCATATTTCCGCAACGAAGGTCCAAATTCAAAAACTTCAAATAAAAAAACGTTTCGTCTTAACGAGACCTACACGGCCCTTACCGTTGTCTAAATCGAGCTGGTACACCCTGTATAGTTGGTTAGCTGGTTTATATACGGAATTTTTTAGGAATACCACAATAATAACCTTAAAGTATTTACAAGCGCAAAAAAATTTGACATAATAGGTATTATGATAATGTGAGAAAAATAAAACAGCGTTGACAGTTATAAGTTATAACTTTCTAGCAGTTTTCAAGACAGCTTGCCAACCGAAAGCTCCTGGATCTGCTAAGTATTAATAGTATTTTGATAGAAATACTGTACTTCAAATTATGTACTTCAATTTGTACATTAACTGTCAAAATTTTTGAGTTAATCTGATCAGCCAGTTTTTAGATATTCAAAAAAATATTACATTTTTCGAAAAAATTGAACACCCTGTATCTCAAAAACTCAAGCTCCAACTATGTCTAAAGGAAATTTTTCGCCTATTTTTTCATTTCATTGATGCCCTTTAAATTTTAACACATATTCATTAACACCCTGTACAGCACAAATTATATCTCTGCAGCCTTTGCAGCATTTCCCCTCTTATGGTTACACTACTGTCACTACTGCAGCAGATTTTCAAATCTGGAGCAGCACAAAACATCGAAGTAAAAAGTTGCGATTATAACACACGAATTGTATTTCGATGATATCCATTTACACTAATCAAAAAAATGGAGCAATAGAACATTAGCGTTTTGCTAATTCATGTTGAAATGTAGGGGGGGGGGGGAATAGAAAGAGGTCATCCGAAAAATATTGAACAAAGGGTGTGAGGATCTGTTGACGTCACAATGCCTAGACCGTATTAGTTTACTGACCGTAGGGAAATGGTGCATCCGATCTCGTTCAAAAATAGACTCCCTGGAGGGATGATCTGTGACGTCACGTCAAACTTATTAATAGGCACATATTATGATTCGCTATCTTTAGCTCCTTTAAATAAATGTAATTTTAAACTGTATATGATTTTCATATTGACGCGGTTAATGGTGATATTTGGCATTTACCAACTTGAGTTTAAATAACAGGTGTATAGGGTACATAATATACGGAAAGAATCGTGAGAGGAGGATTAGAGTAAAAGGTATGTAAATGTTATAGGAATGGTAACTAAAGATTAATCGATTATTATTTTTAAGGATATTTACAATAATATTTGATGGAACTTATTGATAAGAAAAATCAATCACATTGATAATAATCTCATCTTACACTCGTACCTTTCTTTTTTTCTCTTAGGCCCGTATTCATCAATAAATATAACCCCTGGGGTTATATTTTGGAACATGTCATTGGTTCAAAATTCGTAGCGTTCGTAGGGATTGAGCATTAGACCAATCAGCTGTCAGAAAATTCAAAATTTAACCCCAGGATTATATTTTGAAGTTTGATGAATACGGACATTACTGTTCTTAAATGGCACAATACGGGATCCGATTGCGAAGTGTATATTTGACACATGCGCTTTATGTATTCGCATTTATAACAGCACTTCGGATTCGGCGCGCCCAGTGATGGAATTCGGATTCCGATTGCATGCTTGCAGACCGCATCAAACTTTCAATTTGAATTGAAACACTTTGCTGATTGCAACACCAACTGCTGATCCGAGTGTTTTTGAATGCTTGGATTTGACTTGAAATTATTTTATTTGCACATTTGAAGGTCAACTTTCATGATTAAAGAAAATTATTGGCAAGATAAAATGTAAATGCAATAATTAAAGGCAAAGTACTCTTGCTATGGTGTTATGGGGCGTTTGGTTTGTCTGGCTAAGCTTCTAGTCGTGGAAGACGATAAAGTCTAGAAAACCCGGAAAATGCCAATTCTGAAATCCCTCCCACATTATTAGAGAACCGGTAAACACAAGGACAGTATGAAAACTAGCTTCAAGAAAATATGACACGGTGTCTTTAATTACAGAAGGATATCTATATATACCATCTATACAGTTTATTTGACAACGAACTACTGCATTTAATTGACCTTTGTATATCTCCTAGAGCTACATACGGTGACACTTACTAACGAACCGACAATTTGAATTTCTGTTGTAAATGGTATCAAAAATTACTTCGGAAATTTCATCTCAATTCGAAATCGGATTCCAAATTATCATTGTCATTATTAAATTTGAATGAAATCGGTCTAGTGGCCAAGTGGTTTGGTCTTCATTGGAACCAGAATTTTTGCATCAACGTGTAATTTCATAAATTTTGGATTATCGAAATGTGGCAAAAGAGCACAATATAATTATTATTTTCTATGAAAAATCACTGACTGAATAAAATTTCAAAAGATATTTGATATTATTTTTCATTTATAAAAATTGCATGTTATGATTTGAATGGTTGATAAATTAGGGAATGGAAAATATTATTATTTTATTCCTGCATGCGTTTCAGAAACGGAAAATTGGAACAGTAAGCTCCTTTGTTGATTCTTGTGAGTTGCTTGAATGTCTAACTACATAATAATGGTCGTACTAGTACTACTATTATTTGATAATCTGGCGACAAATTGAACCGGCACGCTTTGTTACTGGGTTGAATATCGATTATGTTAAGCTTTCGAAACTTTTGTTCTTTCTAGATTAATACCTTCCTTTAACTTCTCTACGTCACACAAATCGAGCATTGTTTTCTTTTTTTCCGAATTTCTAATGATCTGATTTTGCTTTGTGCTTTCATTGGTAACGATTAATAAATTATCATTTAGCGAACTAAGTAAATGAGAATCAAATTAATCAATAACGTTACGCCATTTAATTAAATTTCCTATAAGTAATTTGAGGATTACTTATTTCTATTACTTTACTAATTGCTTTTCTCTTTTGTTCCAGGATATTACTTAATAGAACAACTTACACGTTTTAAATCTTGTTGAAATATTTTTTATATAGGTAAGTGGATAGTGGATGTACATACTTAAGTACCTACCTATTTAATTTACTCGTAATTACATGTTTTGTTAATTTTGATCTTGCAAGAGTTTAACTACCAATATGATCGACAAAATGTTATAGCGTGAAAGATAAGTTAAAATAATTTGTTATTATTTTTTCCCCTAAAAAGTATACAGGATGAGTCAGTTTTTTCGAAGCAAGGCTTCACCAGTTTATAGAAGACCTGTTTTAGATGATAAAAGTTTCCATAATCATTTGTCCGAAGAAGCTTAGAAAAAAAGATACAGGTTGTTGAAAAAAAATCAGTTTTCGCCGCATAACTTGGGAATTTCTCAATATTTTAATTTTATACCAAGAGACTATCAATTATAATTTAGAGCACACAAATAGAAGAAAAACACGGGTGAAAAAATTCATCAATGGCGTAGATATAGGTAAAATGAACTCTTTTTCGTTCAACGACTTCTACGCCCATGGACTTATAGAAGACCTTACGTTACAGCATTTGGTTCCCTGGAGATTTATTACAAAATAATATTCGAAATTCCCCATAGTTTTTGAGTAAATTGAGTCTATTAACTTCCTCAACCATTCATTTAGCTATACAAAATCATTGATTTTTTAAATTATTATTTTATACATATAAAGTAAATGAGCTTATTTTTACGGTATGATATGAAGCTTTTAGACTCAATTTAAAAGGAGCTCTATACCCTTATATCTTCGGCACTGATGAATTTTTTCACCTGTGTTTTTCTTCGTTTTGTGTGCTCTAAAGTATAATAGAAACGCTTGGTCTAAAATTTGAATTGAAAAATTCACGAATTATGCGGGGAAAACTGAATAAAAGAAATTATTTCAACTCCCTGTATCTTTTTTTCTAAGCTTTTCCGGACATATGATTATAGGAATTTTTATTCATTCAAACCAGTCTTCTATAAACTGGTGAAGTCTTACTACAAAAAACTGACTTACCCTGTATATTTCAAAATTTCATTACCAAAATTGAAAGATTGCACGGAAAATTGAAATAGGTAATGCATACAGGGTGTCAATTTGAAAACTTGCCACCTCCGAATTCTTCCTTGGAAATTTTTTTTCAAAGAAATCCCGAAACAGGTCAATTTTTTAATGTAATTTATGTTCTATTGGCGTAAAGAAAATTTATACAGGGTGTTCCTTGACTCAGTGACGACGATATGGTCTATTTTTTTGAATGGGACACCCTGTATATTAATACAATTTCAGATTGTCTGAGAAAATCCAATATAAACTGTTTTTACAGTTGCAGTTTAAACTGAGTAGCTTACGAGTTATAAACAAATGAAAATCGCAGTTTTTCATTTTCAAAGCAGCTTATTTTGAAAACGGCTACAGATATCGGAAAACGGCTTACGTGTTCCTATCTTAACTTTTCAAGCGGTATCCTATTGTGTGGATGAAATTTTCATACAGGGTGACGAAAATTATCAGACTTTTGATCACCCTGTATAAATATTTCATCTACATCATAGGATATCGCTTCAAAAGTTAAGATAGGGACATGTAAGCCGTTTTTCGATATTTAGAGCCGTGTCCGATGTACACTGCTTTCAAAATGGAAAATTGCGATTTTCATTTGTTTATAACTCATAACCTACTCAATGTAAGCTGCAACTGTAAAAACCATTCCTACTGGATTTTCTCAGACAATCTGAAAATGTAATAATATACAGGTGTCCCATTTAAAAAAATCGACAATGTCGTCATTACTGAGTCAAGGAACACCCTGTATAAAATATTTTTACGTCAATAGATCATAAATTAAATTTAAAAATTGACCTGTTCCGGGATTTCTTTGAAAAAAAATTTTCAAGGAAGAATTTGGGGGTGGCAAGTTTTCAAATTGACACCCTGTATAAGGCTGAAATTTGGGTGTAGACTTGCGCCTCATTGGGATCTGAAATCTTAAATCGGGACACTAATTTAAGTATAGAAGACCCCAAAATACGTGTGTATAGGATAGAAGATATACAGAGCGTATCTTTAATATTGCTAAAAATTTTAAGGGCAGATTTCTTGGTCAAAAATAAATAAAAAATTTCCAATTAACGTGTGTCCGCAAATGCTTTCGAGATACAGGGTGTCAATAATTATTATTTTTACATCAGTTTTTTTGAAGATATCTCGGGAACCATATAAGATACAGATCTCAGCTTTTTGTACAAATCTTATCATTGATTTTAGCTACTTTTTTAATGCTACCTAATTATTTTTTTTAATTTGCTAGTGGCGGTGATTTTAGAGTTGAGAGGGGTTTTTCCCCTATATCTACGGCACTGGGAAAATTGACATTTTAAAAGCGCATTTTCAACCCCCAATGTTTTCTGCACAGAAAATCTTGGTCAGGTCTGTTTCCGAGAAAAACGGCCATTTGAAAATGAGAAACTCGCTTCATATGTTTCAAAACATGTATCGGAAAATAAAAGGACAAGATCTCCGAAAATGGCACATGAAAAAATTGAATTGGTATTAAAATAATAGCTAATATGAATAATATGACACGTACAAAAGCTGAGTTATGTATATCTGAAACGGTTTCCGAGATATCTTTACCTAAAGATTTTTTAAGCTGGTAAAATACTCTTTTTCTTCAAACGTCAGTAAATCAGACATTACTCGACTCAGTAGCCGGTCTCAAAGTTTCACTTTTCCTCCGCCGGAGCTAAAGTGTTGCCAAGCAACACTTTACCTCCGCCGGAGCTAAAGTGGTGCCATAGCAACATCAACATACAAACACATACCTGTATTAAGAATCAACTATTGAAATTTTATTAATGTAGGCCCGTATATTCATCAATAAAATTCAACCTAAGATATGAAACTCTCTAGTTTATTATTATCTAATAAGGTTAAAAGGAATTTGGTATTAATCAAACATAATCTTTGGAAAATCTACACCGAAACGAAGTAATTCTGTGAAACGTCATAATTATACCCGAAGCCGGACGGTCGACAGTCGGCTTCAGTCGAGTCGAGCTCGTGCTCGGCTCAGTCGGTTCAAACGTCAGAAAAAAGTTGGGTTATTGCGAGGTAAACAAAAATAATTATTATTCCGTATTGAAGTTTGAATATTGAACACAAGGATAATAATTATAACCATATACCTAGGTACATAAAGGAATCCAACATCTTATATTTTTATTATTAGGTAGGTATTAGTGTACAGTTATTGGTACCTACCTACAATGACCTACATATTTAACATTCAACTTCTGACTGACTGGCATCATCATTAACAGAAAATGAAAAAATTGACCAAGCAGGGTCTAGCAAGAGGTAGGTAGATGTTATCATTAATTTTATAACTTACTTACAAACTTTTATAACGTTTTTAATTTTGATTTTGCGATGCTTAGTAGTTTAGTTACATAATTATTATTTTATTATTTTTCTTTAATAATTTCAATAATAATTTCTCGATGTTCACTGACGTTGATGACAGTGTCAATTTGACAGCGTCGCGTTTCTATAGAAGCAGCCCATACTCCATATTCACCTACTTATACCAGTCCAAACCTTTTGAAAATTCGCTTTCCTTCAATTAAAAATGATGTTCTTGCTTAAATTTGCCCACGTTTGAAGAAAAAATAGTATATTTTATTTGGAGGAAAAGTGACTTTTCATGGCTTGCTCTCTATTATCAGCCTCACTTCGTTCGGCTGATAAACACGAGCGCGCCATGAAAAGTGTCACTTTCCCTCCGTATAAAATAATATACTATTTTTGACAACCTGTATCTCAAAAACGGTGCATTTCCGGACACGCGTTAATAGAAAATTTTGTATTTATTTTTTGACCAAAGAATCCGTTGTAAATTTATTCGGAATATGAAAGATACACCCTGTATAACGCTATAATAAGGGGTGGTGGGCGCGAATTTAAAATCTTTAATAGGAAACCACCTTTTATTGCAGATTCGGATTTTACGATTAAAAATACTTCGGAAATCTACCTGCAACCCCTTCCCACTGCTTGCAGTTAAAGCGGAATGTTAATTTGAAATTTTTGTTAGGAACGCTTATGTCAAGTTCATTGACAACATTCATCATCTTGGCCTACTTGATACTAAGATGCATTGGTCTACCTGATAGTAAGATACATTGAGGTTTCCTGTTTCTGCTTCTTTCTCTCCCTGTTTTCCCACTTCCCATTTTTGACCAACCATCTTCACAATACTGGATCCCGGGATTTTTTCAATAATAATAATAATTGTCCCTTGGGGTTATTCTCAATCTCACTCATCTATCTCTACTTAGGCCTATAACTATTTCTCCTTACACTCATATCCATTGACGTCACTCTTCTGCAAGCATAGTTTCTCTTCTCATCAGGCGCTCGTACCAAATGTATACACATTTTTCTTGCGCCTTCTCTACAATCTTGGCAACCCTTCTAATCTTTTCTTTTTTGATTACTTAAATCTTTTCTTGTTACTCCTCAGATTTATTCAACACTCGATTTTCTGCAAGATACTCTTTTTCTGTCTTTACTCTCTTTGTGATTTTTTTCCCATCATCTTCAACCCTGAAGATTTGACATCAACCTAGAATTTATTCGTAGAACATCTTTTAGATTTCTTTTGATTTCATTGCTACCTATCTTAAATAAATCTTCCAGGGAACGAGATAGACAAAATACAGCTCTTTAAGCTTGGAATGGTTCACAGAGATCCCTGCAATACGTAATTGGATTTATTGTGATTGGTAGAGGAGATTTGCAGCCATGGAGAATTTTCTATGGTTAATGCCGACGATTAAATGAGTTTTATCAAACGATTTGTCAAACGTCATCAAGAAGTCCAAGAAACACATGACTATGCAGGAATGAAGTTAATATCCCTTGCGCGTTGGATTAATGACTTGTAGGCTGGAAGCTGCTTCTTGTGTGTCTGGATCGTTTCTGAACTTCAATTATAACTCGCTGATGTCTTGGGTTATACATGATAACATACTGTAGACTATAAGTTCCAAGGTTCTGGTTCATTAAGTTCATGATGATTTTTTGTTCAAAGCCGTTTTAATTTCATTTGTACTGCTGCCGTAATGATTTTCAGTTATCTTCTTCTCGCTCCAGTAGATATTTGATTCCCCTCCTGTAATCATGAAGTAATTCTTCCCTTTACCTATACCATCTGTGTTTTGTCTAAGCATCAATATTACAAGAATATTAGCTTTTTACATTCAAGTAGGGCTTGGTATTCATTCTGTATTAAATAAGATCGATCTCAGGTTTTGCTGTGTAGGGGTTTTGTTAGCGATGGTTTCAAGGATGATGGTGATGAGCTCCCCTCTTGAAATTGTGGACAAAAAATGTTTTATTATTACATCATCAAGTAGGTAAGATAGGCGCCCCTAATCCGGCATCAATCTTAAAGGAGTCTTTGAGCACGAATAAATGTAGAAGGTATTTTGAAAACAGATCTGAGTTTTCTCTGCAATATGAAGGGATGTATTTAAGATTTCCGGATCTTAGTTAGTGAACAGTAAAAAATAAGATTATCGTCTAAATTGATACTCAAATTCGTGTGACTACTTGAGATTAGTCGGTTTTGCAGGTAGGTACAGGAGAAACATGCAAGAATTTAACTCTTTAACACAATATACCGGATTTGGCTTAAAAGTTAAAAGAGATACGAAATACGAGTAAGAGATAAGACATCGGTTAAATTAGAGAAAATTTTAGAAAATTTATACAATATTTTATACTTTTTTCACGAATCTAAAATTGAAACAAAATTTAGAAAGAGATCAGGCGTTCCTGAAATAAACTGAGAAAACATGGAAAATTGAAGTACTTGGGGTGAGTTACTTACTACATCATACCCAAACAGGTTTTTCAATTTATTTATACAGAGTGTTGATTAAGTCGATTATAAGACCAAATGTTCATATAAATAAATATCTGGAAATGCATATTTTCCAAGATAAAGGTGTTACACTTTTATTTAAAAATCGTCTTTTCGAAAATATATTAAATGTACTTTGTATGTACCTAATATTGTTGTAATTTGGCATTTTATTTTCTGTAGTTAGGGCTAATTTAGCCCTAACCGGAATAAAATAATCAAGTTCAGTGGCGTCCCGACGAGCACCTCAACATTGACATTATTATGAAAAAACTTAAATGCCGATGGCTTTTTTTGTACTTTCGTGTCAGATTAAGCAATTACAAAGTACTTACAACTTATTGTTTGTCAATTCAATTTTTTTCGTATCTTGGTTCGTTTTTGAAATAAAAAATAAGAACCACTTTATTGCATGTCCATGAGTCATTCAAAAAACCTGAAAAAATTATTTTGTTTTGTTCGCAACAATTTTTATAACACCTTCCATGACCAGAATAGAGTAACAGACTATTGATACGAAAAATTTTCAACAGAAAAAAAGTCGTACTGGTAACTGCTTAATCCGAAAAAAAATTTTAAAAACCATTAGCGAACTCACTTTTCCTTAAGTTTTTCAAAATAAATATTCGTTGAGATGCTCCCCGAGACGCTACTGCGGAGTTAATAATTTTAATATTTTAATAATTACTACTGCAAATACCTACAGCAAATAGGTACAGAAACTGCGAGAATATTTTTTTTCTAAAAGTTTTTCGAAAAATTCCATTTTCAATAAAAGTCTAACACCCTGTATCTTGTAAAATATGCATTTCCGGACCGTTGTTTGTAGAAAAAAACTTTTCGTCTTATACTCACTCAAAGAACCACCCCTTGAAGTTTGGGCCCCTACTTAATTAACACAATGTGTAACTTTCTCAACTTTAGAGATATCATTAGGTACTTAGTTGAATTGTTTCAAAATGTCGTCCTGTAATACGTCCTATATTACCTTGTTAAATTGAAGCTTTGTCTTATCTAAGTAATGCTTTGTACTTGGACTTTTTCTTTTGAGAAATGGGATTCCTACCTGCATTTAGTTTTTTCAGTAGAATTTCACAAGAATGTAGACTTTGCCCGGATTACTGTAGACGGATTGAATGAAAATTCTCAGAATTTTTGCTTGTTTGATAGTGGAATCAATGCCGCAACGTCGAAACATGATAATATGTCACCATGTGGCGTTTTTTACCAAAATTTCTCTTTGTTACGAAAATTTCATGAAATCGCGTAACTTTATGTAAATATTCATAGGTAAATAATGCCTTACGTCGGTAGGTAATACACATATTATATACATGATAATTACCTATGTATTGTTTCCTTATCAGTCCTGTTATTATAAGTTATTTAGCTGAATCATTACAATATGTTTGATATGACATTGTGAGTCATTAAAACATTCAAGACACCTAAGCACATCCACTTATTATCATGGTCATAAAAAATATATATTTTTCAAAATTATGTAATTTATTTATTTTTCAAAAAAGTGTAATGTAAAATAAAAAATGTAGTCCCAAATTTTTATTAGAAATTTTCTTAAGGCAAAAAAGTCTGCTATAATTATAGAATAATAATTATCTGATCTCTTGTCATTTGTAATACTATAGTTAAACCGATAAACACATTGATAGCAAATATTTTTGAGAAAGGATTTTTTTTTCTTGCTTTACGGGTTCTTGCTAATTTAAAAAAAAAAGTCAATATGAGCCAATAAAAATCAGTATTAGCAGTTGTACGAGAGCCTACTAACAAAAGCGGTATCGTACATCGCATCAGACGGCGTCGCTTTCGCTATGATTTTCATCTCAGTGGCAAGTAACCCGTTAAGAAAAAAGCTTTTAAATGTTGCCCAAAAATTCTAAAAATATTCAGGAATATTCCTTGGGATAAAATAAGTATTTTTATTTCTAAGAGTTTTTCTGTAAAATATCTACTGTTCCGTCAACGCATGAACGAAAGTCTATATAAATTCTTCTTTTTATTTTTTTAAGAACAGAAAGCAGTTTGAATAAAAATTCTATGAGACAAAACTGGTTTACGTTCCTCTCCAAAGAATATGTCCGAGGTTTTAAGAATTTTAGGGGTTCATTGGCCAAAATAATTTTTCAACAAAAGATTCTGAAAATCGGTGGGCGTCTTTTTTTGACAAATAAAAAAAAATTATTTCCAGGAGCTCTTCTGTAACCACGCTGCCTTGACACGAAACTAATCACATGTCTATGAGTTCCTGTTTTTTGTTAATTTTTGCTGGGTGAATGAAATTATTAACAGAAAATCCCTATATTTTAGCCAAAGAGCCTTCCTGAATTTTTGTATAATTTTTTTGTACCATTTAAGTGATCTTTGTTTTCACGTGGCCTGGCATTGCGGTGGAATTATTATAGTTACGCTTGCTTACGATAAGCGACGGTGCACGATGCCACTTTCGTTAGTGGGACCTCTTACACTTACCTATTTAAAAAAAAGTATGCTCCCTGGGCTTTGATCTATTTTTGAGGTTCGCCGTTTTTAGGCCAGGAAGAGGAAAATAATAACCATTTTTAATATCCCAATTTTTAAATTTGGCACTTTAGGGAAACATGTTGTTTAGAATAGTGTAGCTTTATGACAAGTATGTGGAGGCTTCCTGAAAATGAGACAAATGATAAAATGTCACTTAATTTTTTTTTTTATTATTTTGGAATAAGTTGTCAAACAAAGGATTTAGTTCAGAAAATACGCTAAAATAATAATACCGGACACTCCTATACCTATAGCATTGCAACAGGTTGCGTCCATTTTAGCAGCGCCGCCAAGCATGAACTGGGGACACTAAAAATTAAATTTGGTGAAACATAGCGGGAGTTTTAAATATCAACGCTGAATAGAAAAGCTCCTAAAATTAATTAGACGGAATAGACGGAGGAAATTGGGACGAAGAATTATAATACAACAATAAACAACAAAGTTTTCAATATGTTTATTATATTAACAATAATCACTACTATTACACACAATATTATTAATATCTTTAGGTAGGTAGGTATATTTCAAAAAGATTGAATCGCTATATATACCTAAGTGTGAGTCTTTTATTTGCCGCAATTCCAATAATGTGCTTCCTTGCAGTTTTAAAGGTCTATTATTTGCTGGATTAACAAAATTTTCCTCTTTGAAATGATCAGTACAAAATAATATGGTGAGAAATCGGCTTCGACACTCCATACTTTTTCAAAATTTCGTCACTCATCGATGTTATTATAACCTATTGCTTGTTCCTATTTCCATCAGCATAGTTATAAAATATTAATAAGTTTATTTACGCGTCTTCTAAAGTTAACTTTATACATAATTCTTTATTCCTGCTTGGAACACCGTGGAAAGATCTGGACATGCTTAACAATCCATAGTCGGAGCAACCGCACACAGCACACAGCACATATTTTCTAGAAATAATACCTATGTTCACTTTAATACAGCGGTATATTATAAATGCCTATTTAACTGGTACCCAACAAAATATTATCCGCTGATATAATGCTTTGAGAGTAACTTTAAATTGAAATTATACTTAAAACTAAAACGTTCAATAATTACTAATGACAAATTATTAATAATAATTAATTATCATTGACTGCAGCTGTCAAAAACCGTGAAAAGTTACCTAACTTTGAATTTAAAAACAGCTTTAGTGTCCCCAGTTCCTGCATGAGGGCGCTGTAAAAATGGACGGAGGTTTTGAGAGGAAGTGTCCGGTATTAATATTTTAAGGTATTTGGTTCAGATCCTACTGAAAACCAACTCATAAACTATAAATAATTAATTGATGGAGTTATAGGTACACTTCTTAAAGTAAACATGTAAAAATTCCATTTTATTCCACGTTCAAGGTTTTTTGTATTACCAGACCAAGCGAATAGAGGTTTTTTCTTAACAGAAATTCCGCCAATGCCATCACACGCGGAATAGCCCGCAGATCCTAACTGCACAGTTTTCTACTCGAGTTTATTATTTTCTTTTTGTTTGTCGACCATTTAGTGCAAAAATCGCTTTTTTTGTATTTTTGCTTATAAAAGAAAAACTGATGGCACTAAAACTAAAATGACATCAAAACATGGTCTCAATGGATGAATTATTTTTAATTATTCATAGATGAATTAATTATCAAGGGAGGGAATCTCAAAAAACTGAAATAATATCTTTTTATATTCGTAACGTCCCCATTTTTTTTGTAGTGCAGGTTCTTTGTGAGATAGTCGATATTGATAGGAACTTCCCGTGTGCAAAACTGTCGGATAATAATTAGTTTTCGTGTAATTACAGTCAGAAGTTCTTCATACCATATTTTACAGCGATGTTGGATGCTCTGGAGGTCGTCCGATTCGAATTTATCAAGCTGAGTTGAAAAGTAGAAGTGTTCAGCTATAAAATGTCAATCTTCATTTTCCATTTAAATGCTGACACAAATGGGTAAATATTGCGCGCAAACATGAGCGAAAACGGCCGAACGCCCTATAGTAATTGTGGAGTGGGGGTCGAAGAGAATAAGATGCGGGGAAGGCGCATAAATATCTTTGGCGCATAAATATATAAAATAACCAATAAACTTTGGTTAAAAATAAACAAAAAATTTCTATTAACGTGTGTTCGTAAATGCACCGTTTCGAGTAAAAAAATAGTATTTTTCCAGATATCTTTGGAACTGTTAGAATAGACCCCAGCTTTTATAGATATCTTGAGCTACCTTTTTGATGCCAATTAATTCTTTTCCTATGCCATTGACAGAGATCTTTTTTCGGATTTTTTTATGAAAAACAACCAAAGCGAGTTTTCCAAGGTAAATGGCGGCCGTTTTTCTCGAAAACAGTTCACGTTTGCAATTATGACCATCAGGTGTATCTTTTTTTGTGTAGAAAATATTGGCAGTTGAAAATGCGTTTTTAAAATGTCAATATGCTAAGTGACGTAGGTATTGGGGGCAAAAAAACCACGTAACTCTAAAATCTTCGTCACTGGCATATGAAAATAATTTATTAAATATAGCATTAATAATGTTTAATTAACAATAATAATTAGCATTAAACAAGTAGCAAATAGCAATGATAAGATCTGTACAAAAGCTAAACTCTGTATCTCAAAGCGTTCCCGAGATATCTACAAAAAACTGTAAAAATTATCTTTTTTTGACACCCTATATCTAAAAAACGGTGCATTTCCGGACACCCGTTATATGAAATTATTTGTTTTTTTATGACCAAAGAATAATAAAAGGAACCAAATTTTTTCGCAATATTGGAGATACATCCTGTATTTATGCGCCTTTCCCTCATCTGCTGTCCTACCCCCACTCTATGACCACTGACGCGCACTCGGCCCTTTTCGTTAATCTTTGCGCGCAATTTTTACCCATTTTCAGCATTTAAATGGATAATGAAAATCTACGTGCTATAACTGAACATTTCTACTTCAATTCTGCTGAATACATACGTTTGATAGATTCGAATAGGACGACATCCTGAGCCTCCAGCCTTGCTGCAAGATATACTATGAAGAACTTCTGATTGCAATTGTGCGAAAACTAATTATCCGACAGCATCTGGGTTTCTTTGCGACAGTATCTCGCAAAGAGCCTGCATTAGAACTCAAAAAATGGCGTTACGAATTTTTGGAAAAATACAGATTTTCGTTTTTTTTTTTTTTTAGTTTTTTCCCTTAATATTGAACCGTTTCAGCTCTCATTTTCTTCGTTTTTTTAATTCTCTACACTTCGTCTATAGGGACGATTTACATTGCTATGTCAATTTTTCTTTATAAACAAAAAAATTAAAAAATCGTTTTTTTGCATTAGGTATATGGTCATTAAAAAAAAAAAAAAGGTAAACTCGAATAGAAAACTGTGGAGTTAGGGGGCTATTCCGCTTGTGATGACACTGGCGGTACTCCGTTACTATTTTTGTCAGAAAAAGTGATGATGTTAGAGTCTGTTGCTTGGCGTATACGTATACAACAGGAGCAAAACAATAATTTCCAACAAAGTTACGAATCCCTGAATACAGTTTTTTTATAAAGCTTCATATTTTTTGTATAGAAAGCTCAGAGTAGTAGAAAATCTCCCCTTGTACCAGCGGGTCGTGTTTCCAATCTAGTAGTTATAAACTAGTTTGCAACTTCGTATTTATATTCAGATACATTATACCATAAGTTTTCAAAGTTTGAGAACAGAATAAAATTTGCTTAAAAAAAGTTGTTTGTTCAGTAATTTTAAACGGAACAATTAAAAGAATCAACAAAAAACTATTGCTAATCAACAACTCCACGGAACGGACCTAGAAAATTTAATTTGCATAGCTCTTGTATGAGATACAGAAATTAACGTGTGGCTTTGTTTTAATGTTTGCCCTGAAACAAAGGATTTGTGTTTCTATACGGAAGTTTATTATTGGGAAAAATTTACACTTTCATAGTAAGTACTTTATAAGCCTAGGAAATAGCTATGAAGTGCCAAGGAAATAAGTTCTTAAAAAAAAGTATTTTAAGATTATGGCGGGAGGCAAACTGAATAATTGTAATTTTAAACAATAACTTCAATGAGTATTTTTAATCGTACATACTGTACCTATGATCGTAGTAAATAGCAACATCCTCAATTAAATTATTCTGATTAGCCTTTGTCAATAAAATTTGAATTAAATATTGGTTGGTAAAACATTTAATTATCTCTACATATCTAGGTAGGTACATATCGACATATTAAATCTAATAATTATACCTAATAATCTAATAATTGAAATCTATAATTTATTATTACTACCTACCTACTCGGAAACAAAGATTAATTTGATAACGCAACGTGCATGGGGAATCATTAATAGACCGATGATCACTTATTCGAAAAGAAATCTAAACGGTGGCTTTGTTACGCAACAAAAGGTTAATTGGTTGAAAATTTTAAAGGAACTTTTAACCAATCAAATATTGAAATGCATCATGCAACATTTCATTAGACAAATATCATTATTTTCGGTAATGCAAACATTATTGTCTGTGTCGTCAATTTCGTTGGTTTATTAATTGTTTGGGGTCAGGTGACGGTACGATGACACCGTCTTTTTCCTGTTTTAATGACTCAATATAGCCAGAAAACTTTCGTTTGAAAACAAGAAAAAAAATTTAATTACGAGTAGATTATCTTTATAAATATTTACCTAAGAAAATATTTTGGATTATTTTTGTTGCATTTTTTAAGACACATTAGCAAATGGATTTCTTTTATAGCAATTTGACGCCTGAGAAATAATAGTTATTTATGCAACAAGTGCATAAAGTGGTACTTTTTTCACGACTGGGAAGTTTGACCGCATGAGCCGCAGGCGAATGCGGCAATCCCAGAAGTGAAAAAAAGGCACTTTATGCATCATATGTTGCATACAAAATTTTATCTACGAGTGACTTAAATTAGAACTAAAAGTTATTATTATAAAATAAAATCTTTCCAATGCATTCATATCTTATGTAAGTGTTTCTTTGAAGCTATTAAGGCTTTTTTCATCACGTCAGTTCATAAAGGTGACATATTACTTCTTTAGTTTTTGAGGTAGGTACCTAACAGATTTTGTGCAGCCATATCTGATTGAATAATAATTTCTTCTAGTGCGGAAGATATTTCATTTATGATTAAATGTGAACATAAAATATGTCAATTATATAGCCACATTTGATTGAAAAATAATTTCTTCTGGGGTAAAAGATATTTCATTCATTGAATCATCTACAATGGTATCCATTTTAGGTAACTAAACGACGCAAAACACAAAATATTAATTGTAGGTACATAGATCTGGCGCACTGCTAATAAACTGCGACGTTTCTCTAGTATAGGTTGATGTCAACAAGCATTTGGAGCGGTTGGCATCGTGATACTATGTAATTCAGCGTTCAGCGTCTCGTATTGCAGTGCGAACGCCCCGATCGAGCCAACTGAGCCGAGCCGCTAGCGTTCACTAGAACTTCCACTCGGCGAGCGTGCATTAACGTGTCAGATTTAGCGTTAAATAATGAACCGCTACGGCACTTTATTTCACCCGAACTACTTTATTTCACTCTTCAAGATAATCATACATTTAATGAATTAAGAAACGTCTAAAAAAGTGCATTTTATGAATCACTCGTAGATAAAATAAATATTTTATTCGCTTGATGATTTGTTGTTTTCAAAAGGGACTAAAAAGTATATTTCCCATTTTTAGTTTCGTATACTTATGTGTTGAATTTTGCGATAGATTTTTAACATCTTGAGGAGATTATGGTAGAGATATATAAACATACAGACAAGAAAGAGAGTTAGTATTGCATTGTTATCCAGTTCTTAGCTATGTTTGAAGTTTCAAGTCTCTAAATCTTCAGAAAATTACTTTAAAAATGATACAAGATTTGGACCGCAGACAAAAAAACTAGTTAATGAAAACGTAATAAATAGTAAATGCTATATGTGTTTATATTTAGATCGTTTAACCGTTGGCAGGTATTTTTCTCTATAATGTCTCACAAACTAATCATTTAGATTGTCTTCTGCCGATTTTTAGTGTATTTTTTAATAAAAAAATACACTATTGAGGACGACATCACTTTTCGAAAATCACCCAAACTCATCAAATGTCCACCGATCATGACCCCCAGATCACGAAAAAGTGGTTTTCCAAAATTCACCTGCCCACGATATATATATATATTTAAATATATATATATATATTTATATATATATATTTATATATTTCTCCAAAAACGCGAAATTTCGATTTTCAAAACGCTCCTGTAGCTTTATCTTTAAAGATTAGTGAACGAAATTTTGGATCCTTTCAAAACGTTGGAATGATGTTAGATTTTCGTTGAAAAAATTTCCAAAAGTCGAGTCACTTCTACAGGGTGTCCCTTCAAAATTCCCGCAAGCCGGTTCTTGTGGTATCATTTCAGGTCGCAGTTTTCAATCTAGGAGGCTGAAATTTTTGTGGGAGTAAGATATCCACAAGGAGTGGTCTGGTATTGCACTTGAGCAAAATCGGCCAAGCCGTTTCAAAATGGCAGCCATTTGAATTTTTTGAAAATTTGCTATTTTTTGAGCCCCTGTATGAGCAAGATGGCAATAAAACTTTGAAATAAAATTAACAAGATTGGAAGAAAACTATTTGAAATTTGAATTAAAGCAATAAAATTGGCATTATTTATATTAATAAGCCAGTGGCGTGGGTAGGAAAAGGGTAAAAATGTCTAAATTTCTATAACCGTTTATGAGTTCATTTTTAAAGAAATTGAACTGAAATTTTCACAGTAGGTAAGTACACTAATATCCTTTAACCCTTAAAAGTTTCAAGAAGTAAATAAGAAAAATGACGGAGATATAAATATTTTTTTTCATATGATGTTTATTTCTTTAAAATTTTAAAACCGCTGCTGTAGCATCATATTTAAGGATTAGTGAACGAAATTTTTTACCCTTGTGAAACTTCGAAATGACATTTGATTTTCGTAAAAAAATTTTCCTAAAGCTGTGTTACTTCTACAGGGTGTCCCTCCAAATTAAAAACAAAAACCGTCTATGAGGTACGGTTTCTGATCGCAGTTTTCAATCTAGGGGGCTGAAATTTTTTTATGAGATAGCCGCAAGGAGCGTCTGGTTCTGTATTTGAGTAAAATCGAGCCGTTTCAAAATGGCGGCCTTTTCAATTTTAGAAAAAATTGCCAAAATTTGAACCCCTATACCTACCTACCTATAAGCAAGTTAGAAAAACAAATTAACACGATTGGAAGAAAATTATTTTAAATTTGAGTTAATGCAGTAAAATTTGCATATTTTTCATGAATAAGCCAGTGGCGTGGGTAGGAAAAGGGTAAAAATGGCTAAATTTCTATAACCGTTTATTAGCCTTGTTTCGTTTGCATTGAAAGTGGACTGTATATTTTTATTGGATTGTTGTAGAATTGTAATTGAAATAAACTTGTAGTTTAATCGTTTATTAATTGATTGTAAATTGTAAAAATACAAACTCAGAGAGCCCTTGTGTGCTACCCTTCGTTGCAAGAATTAGAATCTTAATACTACAACAACTCGTAGCGTGGCGAGAGTTTCTCTTGTCTCACTCTTCCAGCTCCCACTACTCTACCTTACAGACACGGGAGAGCAGCGGCGTACAAAGTTCATTACATAGGGCAACTTGCCTAGACAAGCCTTTTTTGAAGGAGTTGAGCTGAAGTTTTTCCAGTAGACAGTTTTAACATGATGTTTATTCCTCTAAAATTTCAAATTTTCGGTTTTCAAAATTCCCCTTTCACTTTTTGCGAATTTATTAAAGGCAGTGAAAGAATAGTATTTTTTAAGTAAAGTTAGCCAGTGGCGGACACAGGAAAAGGAAAAAAAATTAAATTTGCCAATTTTTTTTTATTTTGTTAAATTTAAAAATCCATTCTAAGGGACGTTTTCAAACTAAATGAAATGAAATTTTCTCAGTAAACCACTACGCTAATATGACCTGACTATGGAAAATTTCAGAAATCCCATTTAAAAAGCGGTGAAAATATTCATAATTGAATCGCATAAAAATACACTATTTCTGCGATTGATGCGCAAGAAGGTTTTTTTTAAAGGTTCTACAACGAATCATTGTTTTTAGTCATCCATCAATTGTCGTAAACTTTTCTGCTCACGGTTTTTTTAAAACATTGTCCGTTTGTTGTGATTTGTTTGTGATCACTTTTGTAGAACTTTTACAAAATGTGATTTTTCCTCAATTGGCACCAAATCTGACAGGTAGCAAAATGATGTTTCTGAAGTCAAAACAGCAAAAGTGATCTTTTTATAGAACTCTGCAATTTGTTGGTTGATCAAGGAGATAACACTAAAAAGAAAATTGAAAAAAAATCTCAGAATTTTTTAAGTGCGTCCAGGCGTTTTTAAAACAATTTTATAAATATGTATACGGTTATAAATTCAGTAAATATATTCATGACCAATTTCCATAATGTATGATAATGGTAGCAAACAGTAATCGATTCTAGGAAAGAATTTTGTAAACTGGGACACTTCGACAGACTTTTACAAAAATAAGGAAAAGCAGGCCCTGGTTTCGATAATGTTGCGAAACATTGCATGATTTTGGTATTTTAAAACAGAAAATTACCTGATGAAATGTTTAATAAATGATGTGTCACCTTCTGATATAAAAATAAAGAAATATTTAGGTGAAATAGCCTATTAAACTTATCTAAAATAGGCTACTGAAAATTTGTCCTGAATCCAAAAACCATTTGACCCAATATCTGGATATAGTTCTCCGCATACCTAAATTCTGTTTATTTAGTAGGTAGGTAATTTTCACGTGAGTTGAGCAATATAATTATGTGCTAATTGTTTGAGTAAATACAGGAAAAAGCTATTTAGTTTATGATGCAAATTCCTCCATCTGTCTACCGAGCAAGGTCAGGTCAGAAATCCTGTAAATAATTAATCTTGTTAACATGTTTAGCATATTATAGGTATAAAATAGCGGACAGAGAATCTGACACATGCAAAATTATTTTTATTTTTACTCACCTCCCGTAAATTTTGTTCCATAATGATAAGCCCTGACTGCAAATGTAATTCTTCTTCTTGCTTCATGACAGAATCTTATCCATTACTTTGCCATACAGAAGTATATGAATAATTGTCTTTAAAATACATCTTTCTTACTTCGTCAGATGAAAATTTCTCACTTCCTATGTAAACGAACTTGAAAATGATACCCCTGAAGCTTCATATACAATTCAGCAGTACTGAGCTTGCATTCTTTATAATATTGCTGCTTTCAGAATATTTTCTGCATATACTTAGCAGGTTTTTGGTATTAATAATAAATAGTATACCTTGTAGGTACTGAAGTTATGTGTTTGCAAATGTATGTACCTACTTACCCGAATGTCATGAAATATTACTGAAAAATTCAGATACTTAGTTATTAATCTAGTTTCTGGCTTGATGTACCTATACCTAATCTAACAAAAGTTGTTATTAAAGCTATCGGGCTTTTTGTACGTCATGAAAAATTAGGAAAAAATACAGATAAGAATCCAGATTGCAACCCACGTCAAATATTTATCTACGTATATCATTTCAACCTCGATGGCCCATTATACCTACACATAATATCTACTTCCCGTTTTATATTTTATCAATCAATCATCATTGTCCACATTAACCTAATACTACTGAAAGCCCTGCTGAAAGAGGGTATTTTTATCTGGTCTAATATTTGAACATTCCCTCTCTAATATTCTTTTCTTGGCTTTTATTCCCATGTCTATAAAAAGGGCGTTTTATTTTGTAAACATCAAGAAAAATAGTTTGAATTTTTTCGGGAGTTTTTATATGAAAAACGTCAGATTGAAATTTTCATGAAAAATAGATGTCTTATTCAGAATTGGCCGTAGCTTCCTTTTCCCACAAAACGCAAACAAAATTTTCAAACGGCAAAATATCGCTATTTTTCTACTTTGAATGGCCATATCTCGAGAACGCGGGGTCGCAGGAAAAAATGGTTTTCAGTTTCGGAATCGTCTTTGTCCGATGCGTCCTCGAGCCAATCTTCAAAGCCCCAACTGAAGAACGGAATCTCGTCAATATTCATGTTTTGCTATCGATCAGTGGATTTTTTTTTTCATATAAGTATACGATAAGCATAGAGGCATCGTCAGCATATAGCATTCGACACAGTCCCGTGACGATGAAAAATAACGCAAAAGAGGCCTCAAGTTGAGGAGCGGGTCAAAAAATGGTTTTGCAAGAATCAGCACAGAAAAATTACATTTCTCCTGTATCTCGAAGATGCAGACAGCTACAGAGGAACCGATTACAGTAACTTCTCGTAATTTATATTGTTTGACAGGAGATTTTTATCAAAATAGCAGGAATAAATTTTGGCGAACAATTTTCACTCCCTTAATTAGAATTTTTTAAGAAAATATATTTTTAATGTATTCAAAATATTTTTAGAGCTGACCGGACTTGAAAAAAAATGTCTATAAATGAACATTTTCGAGCTGATCGGACCTTGTCTAACCGGGCTTGCAGAGAAAGAAAAAGATTTGAGATGGAAACATTTTCTCGAAAAAAAAACATTTTGAACTCACCGGACCATGTCTAACCGGACTTGAAAAAAAAAATTGTCAGGGAATGAACATTTTCGAGCTGACCGTATCTTATTTAACCGCCGACTTACAAAAAAAAAAGAAAAAAAAATCGAGTTGACCGAACCGAAAGCATATTCAGCTACAACTGAAGTTATCCTTAAATTTATGTTTCAGATTCTCAATAAATATCAAATTTTTTCCAATTTTGAGATTTAACTTCTGTTTCTGAGACTCTCACAATAACAAAGGTATCGCCTTAGAATTAAAGTAGACAAAATCGTCACCCTGTACATGGAGTGTGGTGGCAGCAGGTGACGATTCATCATCCCATGTGCGCTGATCAAACTTCATGGAGTTTATTATTTATCTAAGCACAAAGTGGACACGATTACTGAATTTCCGGATTCTAGAACGTCTTGGAAAGTTGAGTAGATTCAAATCACCACCTGTTTTCTGGAAAGGCTTCATAAGTAGATGTTGAGTTTAATAGGGTAATAACTAGACAAGTAATTCGAAAAACTGAAATTTTGAAAATTATTATTGATTTGGAAATTAATCAATTAATTTATAGAAATTTGACATCATCGCAGTAATTAATATTAAGCAAATCAATTAATTCATAATATAAAATCACGATTAAGCATGATACACAGTAACGTTATCTGCTATCTTGTTATTTAAACATCCTAGATATCCTGATGTATGGGCTGTTCCAGTATTTATTGCCGAAACGTTATCTCGTCTCATGTCGTGTTATATCAACAATTAACATCACATAACGTTATTAAAAGCACGCAAAATAATAATTACATGTTGGACCAGTTTGATCCCAATTCAGGTAAATCACGTGAAACATTACTGGAAATGGAAACAAGCCCAATATTTGATATTGCGGTTATCTTGAAAGTTGATGCAATATTTTATGTACAGAAATGTTGTAAAAGGAAAAATATTGCAAATTATTTGGCATAAAAATTGCGAGGTGAATTTATAGCTCATGTTGATCTACATATTTTTAAAATACCCCACTTCATGGTTATGGAAAAAATTTATAATGCTGCTAATAATAATAAAATCACATCTTATCAATGAAGATACATTATGGAAATTTTCTTCTTTGTCAGGTGATAAATATTGACAATTTATAAAAATAAAAAATATGTACACCAAATTTAGGTTATAACTTGAGTATATGAATTGGCAACAAACCGATTATTATTTAGCTTTTGATTTATTGCGTAAATTTTACTGTAATTTTCAAAATTGTCACAATATTTTTGAAACCTGGCTTAACCTTAAATCTGGCTTCCATTCAATGACAACGATTGTTGCAGCAAGTGTTGCTGTGGTAACAAAAGTCTATTTAGAGTTGAACCAGACTAAACTATTGTGGACATCAATGAAGGAAACGACATAATATTATGCATGAGGATTGACGAGCGAGAAAATAACTTTGTACCCTGACTAGTCAAATTTAAGTTTTATGGTTTTTTTTGCTCTCCCATTTTGTCAATTGTGTTTAATAATTTTTCAAATAGTTTTCGTCTTTCGTAATTTTATAAGTTAATAATAATATGAGAAAATAATTGACAAACTGTGAAATTGAATTGTTAAAAGAGGAAAAGCAAAAGAAAGACACTAACGCAATATTTTATTATTCCAATGTAATATGATCATGGAACTAATGAGCTGTTATTGTTTCAGGCCTCTTTCCTGAGTCTAACTTCCCCAATTGGTAAGTTGTAACTAAATAATAAGGGACGAAAAATTTTCTAGGATTAGGGAGGTACTTTCTTCCCCCTTTGCAAAGCCTATCGATTTTTGGAGTTAATCACTTCAAAAGATGTTGCAAAAAAGGATAGGTAATGTCGTCTAGTAAGGCGATTTTATCGGGTATAATATCACGAATCTACAGGGTGCACCATGTATCCTTCTCTATATTGCTATCTCCTGAACGCTAAGAGATACAGGGTCGGTTAAATTAGAGAAAAGATGCGCAGTTTTGTGGCCATCTCGAATTCGTCCAAACATGCAAGATATCTGTGACCGTTCCTGAAATATCCTGAAAAAACTGAAAAATCGAGATTTCTTATTTTCCTCATATCTTTTTTATTATTGGAAATTAATAAATAATTTTTTGTAGGCTTACATAAGCCGTTAAGAGCTATCCATCTGACATTTCAAAAATTTTCAAGGCCTACTAGATCCAAGAGTTTTCACAGTCAACTTTCGTTTTTCTTATGGCCGCCATATTATTTTTTTATGTCCTTCGATATGAAAAAAATAATGGAAACCAAAAATTAATAAACTTCAAAAAAAAATTTTTAATTTTTATTCTTCCTAATAAAAAATCGTCGAAAAACGTCAACATTTGTAAAATAAGCCGAAATAGTGCTTGCCTTATGGTTTTTAAATTTATCTATGAAATTCGGTCTAAAAATGTGTCTTTTTTGTAAAGAAAAAAGAAGAAGAAATTTATTTTTAATTTATTTTTTGAAGTTTAACAATTTTTTGTTTTTATGATTTTTTTTATACCGAACAACATAAAAAAACACTATGGTGGCCATAAGAAAAACGAAAGTTGACTATGAAAATTCTGGGATCTAGTCGGCTTTGAAAATTTTTGAAATGTCAGATGGGTAGCTCTTGACGACTTATGTAAGCCCACAAAAAATTATTCATTAATCTCCAATAATAAAAAAGATATGGAAAAAATAAGAAATCTCGATTTTTCAGTTTTTTCAGGATATTTCAGGAACGGTCACAGATATCTTGTATGTCTCGACGGAATCGAGATGGCCACAAAATTGCGCTCCTTTGGACTTGATTAACCGACCCTGTATCCGTTAGCGTTAGGAGATAGCAGTATAGAGAAGGATACATGGTGCACCTGTATATTATATTGCCGTAAATACATAGCAATTTAGTTAATGTTATTTTCAAATAATTGAGCTTCCCACATTTCCTCCAACATATCGTAAACCACTAAAAGTGAAGATAGTCTTTTTTGGAAACGCAAAGATTTCTAATAAATGTATGAGCAATTCGGAAAAAAAATTGCATCTTTACTTTCTACTCAAGTAGAAATGCACACTTCGTTGTTAATAGGATACAAAACTTTCAATCTGACATCCATGCAAAAAATTAAAGGAACCTTGAGAAAGTCCGTTTAAATATAAAAAAGTTGACGGTGTAGGTACAATTTGTAATTGTAAATGATTTAGTATTGATGAAAATAAATCGTGTAGGTAATGCGTATGAAAGAGCCAAGTTTTATTATTTACAGTACAAAAGAACACGTGTATTCTACCCAAACCATTTATTGTCATTATTTTCGAGTTAATTTGTCGGGGAACGAAAAAATATTTGGCATCGAAAAACCAGTTAAATTATTGTTCAACCTCGTAATTTGCATAAGCTGCTGCTTTAAAATTTTAAGCAGAGCTTCCTTTAAATTTTAAATTTAATAATATGTACATACAAAATGAGTTATTCAAACTTTAGGTCAAATTAAGGATTATAATATTTTAATCCATACCGGCGGGAGTAGAAGTTGATTGATATGGTTGTAAAATTGTTACAAAAATAGCCTCTACAACAAACTTGATCACGGTAATATTAAAGAGCATTTTGAAAGTTTTACACTTTTGTGCATGAGAGTACAGAGTAAGTAATGATTTTTTAAAAACCTTCTTGCGTATCAATCGCAGAAATAGTGTATTTTTATGCGATTCAATTCTGAATAGGTATTATTTCACCGCTTTTTAAATTATTGGCTCTCTGAAATTTTCCATAGTCATGTCATGTTAGCGTAGTGCTTTACTGTGAAAAATTTTCTGTGATAATTTCGTTTCATTTCGTTTGAGCACGTGCCTTAGAATGGATTTTTAAATTTAAAAATCAAAAAAATTGGCAAAATTTAACAATTTTGTCCCGTTTCCTATGCCCGCCACTGGCTAACTTTACTTGAAAAATACTATTTTTTACACTACCTTTAATAAATTCGGAAAAAACTGAAAGGAGTTTTGAAAACCGAAAATTTGAAATTTTAGAGAAATAAACATCATGTAAAAATATTCGAATATCTCCGCCATTTTTATATTTGCTTCTTGAAATTTTTGAAGGTTAAATGATATTAGTATAGTTGTCTACTATCAAAATTTCCGTTCTAGTCCTTCAAAAATAACCTCATGAATGTTTATAGAAATGTAGACATTTTTACCCTTTTCCTACCCACGCCTCTGGCTTATTAATAGAAATGATGCAAATTGTATTGCATTAGCTCAAATTTCAAATAAGTTTATTCCAATCTTGTTAATTTCGTTTAAAAGTTTTTGATTCTAACTTGCCTATTTAGGGGTTCAAAATCTAGCCATTTTCCTAAAATTGAAAATGCCGCCATTTTGGAACGTCTTTACCTATTTTACTCAAATAAAGTACCAGACGACTACTTGAGGATATCTTACTACCAAAAAAATTTCAGCGCTCTAGATTGAAAACTTCGACCAGAACCCGCGTCTCACGGACGATTTTTTTTCTGAAATTCGGAGGGACATCCTGTAGAAGTAACACAACTCTAGGAAAATGTTTTTACGAAAATCAAACGTCAGCCCTAAGGTTTATAAGAATAAAAAATTTCGTTCATTAATCTTGAAAGATGAAGCTACAGGAGCGTTTTTTAAATTTTAGAGAAATAAACATCATGTAAAAAAAATCGAATATCTCCGCCATTTTTCTTATTTACTTTTTGAAATGCTCAAGGGTTGAAGTCTATTAGTATAGTTGTCTACTGTAAAATTTTCAGTTTAATTACTTCAAAAATGTGCTCATAAATTGTTGGAGAAATTTAGACATTTTTATCCTTTTCCTACCCACGCCACTGGCTTATTATTAGAAAAAATGCAAATTTTATTGCATTAAATTAAATTTCAAGTCATATACTTCCAATCTTGTGAACTTGATATAAAACTCTGTTTCTATCTAGCTTATACAGGGGTTCAAAAAATAGTCCTTTTTCCAAAAATTCAAATGGCCGCCATTTTGAAACGGCTCAGCCGATTTTGCTCAAGTGCAATACCAGACCACTCCTTGTGGATATCTTACTTCCACAAAAATTTCAGTCTCCTAGATTGAAAACTGCGACCTGAAATGAGGTGACAAAAACCGGATTTGCCGAATTTTGAAGGGACACCCTGTAGAAGTGACGCGACTTTTGGAAAAATTTTTAATGGAAATCGAAATTGTTCCTAAAGCTTGATAAGAGTGCAAAATTTCGTTCACTAATCTTGAAAGATAAAGCAACAGGAGCGTTTTTAAAATAAAAATTTCGTGATTTTGGAGAAATAAATATATATATATATATATATCGTGGGCAGGTGAATTTTGGAAAACCACTTTTTCGTGATCTGGGGGTCAGGATCGGTGGACATTTGATGAGTTTGGGTGATTTTCGAAAAGTGATGTCGTCCTCAATAGTGTATTTTTTTTATAAAAAAATACACTAATACTTATAAAAAAATAATCTAAATCAACTTCTTCCACCCCTGCTTGTGGTAGGTAAAAATAGTTCATATTTATAAGCAAGGGGGTTTTTTATAAGGTATTTGGCAAACCTAATTAATAATGATTGAATATTCTCTGGATATATCTATAGAAACAAAATTTATATTTCTCTCAGCACTATAAAATGACATGTATTGCGGTGTAGGATTTTTAACTTCAATGAAGTTTACGAACAAGGCATAAATAAGCTCATGAGCTTTGTGATGTAACGATGTGTAAAGAGGATCATTACCTACAACTGGTAGAATGGTTACATCAGTGGTGAAGTCTAACTCAAATTTTATAAACACTTTGAAGTTCTGGCTCCAGTACGTCTAAATATCCTTTGGATATTAGGATGACTAACGGAATTCCTTTGACAAAGCCTTGCACTCCAAATTTAGCTCCCGAAAACAGGATTCTGTCGTCATACCCTTCTATTTAAAGCACTGTTTATGCAAATCTATAGAACGTTAAAACCGACTGAAGGTAGATAGATACAGTATGGTATTATTCATAGTATAGGACTTCCATTTCACTCATACTAATAAAATGAATTGAATTATTGTAACAGGAAAGTTATTTATTAGTCATCCATGCTTTTTGCTTGTACAAAAATTTTTGTAGAATTGGTTGCTTGTTATTTAATTTAATATCGTTACCACAAAGACACTTTGATATTAATTTTCGTATTTAGATATTTCGTGGTTAATTAAAATGTTCCGTTTGCCAAGATTAAAGGACCAGGACCATTAAACAAGAATTTCCCTGCCCGAACTTAGTGAACATAGGATTTCATGGCCAAATCGTATAAATGCTTAGTACTCACAAGCTTTAAAGAACCTTGCATTACTTTTCCAGAAAGTACGGGGGAAAACTTACTGCACTATTTGAATTAGCGCAGACTATACAATAATATAATATACAATCGACTGAACAGTAAACGATTGGCAAAATAATATTTAGAAAATTTTCAGGGGCTCAAATCTTCCAATGCAAATCCCCCCATGCCCATAGCTAAACCACAGAATAGGTACAATCAGAATATAAACTTCAATAAAAATACCGAGTTCGCACGTCTACTCGGCGCATAGAGATCCGCCATGATTTTAGATGAGCTTTCATTAGTTTTGAATGCGGGCCCACAGAATAGAATTGTACCTATTCTGTGGCGGGCTGGTGGCGGGCCTGCGTTTCTACTCTAAAGCAATGGCCGCTAGAGGTGTGGCTTGTCTCTAAAAGATCAAAGGCGCCGCCGGCGAGTTTAGCTTCTGATTGTATCTATTCTGTGGCTAAACCGTCAAAAAACTTTAATTCAAATGTCATAGACACATTATCTTCTCAGCTGTATTATACGATTTATTTAGTAAAATGAAGACTTGATGACGAAAGCTATGCGGATAATACATTCAACCGGAGAAAAAAACCTTCCGCGCCAGCTTTGTCAAATGGTTTTTACGGACATACGTTGTAGGCAAAACTAAAACGTGACAAGGAAATCGTAGAAAAAGGCGCGTCTTCTTCTCGTGAGAATAACTATTTATTATTCATTTGGACATTTAAACACTGATCCACGGATCATGTTTAAATTTTAGTCTTCGTGACAAACACCCATCAATCTCCGCTCGTTGAAAAATATACAGGGTGATTCATTAAGGATGTAACAAACGGGCTGTTAGAGGACCTCAATACGCATATGTGTACATAGAAATTTTGTCATGCTGGCTAAACAGTTTGTTCTAGCTTGTTCCAGAGCTGTGTAGCCAGAGGCGTAGTCAAATAATGAGCCTATCACACCGTGTGTAAGCTTTATCAATGCAACTCACACAATATTCTGTACGATACACTAACTCATTTTAATGGCCCCAGAGAAAAAAGCCGAGCGAATTCAAGTCCGAAGACCTTGGAGGCCATGCTATTAGTCCTTCACGCCCAATCCACCTATCAAGAAAACTTTGATTTCGATGATTTCTTATTTCTTATATTTATAGCGTATTGGATTGAAGCTCCATTTTTTGAGAAACATCCCCTGTCTTGTTTGTAAATTAACGTTTTCCAGAAGAATGGGCAGGTCATTCTGCGGGAAACAGTTTTACACAATATGTAAAACAGTGAAGCAAAGCTTCTTGTTGATTAGACGAACAAAAAGAATCATACATTTCATTCAACAAGAAACTACGATTTCAGTAACTATGATGCAGTAACAAAACATAATATTGCGTGTGTCACTCATTCCGATAATAACAGGTTTGTGAATTTTTCACCGTCATGTTCTCTCATGAGATTAACTTTTGAATTATTTGACATATCGAACTTAATTGTTCTACCAGACGCTACTTTTGAGTTTTGACTCTCTGATTTATTTCATATAAGGGAGTAGATAAAGTTATTTTCCAGCCTAGGCCAGGAAGATCAATTCTTTATAGTTACTGCTTTTTCTCTAAAACGTCATTAAATATTAAACTGAACAAATTACTTACTCGTTACAAAAAATTGTATGCGCACCTCATTAGAAGTACTTCAACTTAAGGTACAACCTTCAGCGTTCATATTATTAAAAAAAATTATATAAAACCTTAAATAACTGTTGATGAATAAATAGGCTTCTGTTCAATTATTATCCAATCGGAGTTCATTTCAAAAATTAAATTTTGCGACATGTGTTTGAAAGTATACCTAAAACGTATATCTCCATCAACGCGACACCGTGACGGGCACTGATAGATCTCTATAATTATTTTGAAATAAATTCTATTATTGTAGAATTGAACAGCAGTGTTTTTATTCATCAATAATAACTTATTATTGACTTGACAAAGTGAGGGTTGTCTACGTAAAGTTTTTTTTTAATGAAACATTTGCTGTTAGTGAAAGTTTACAGATTTTTATCCGCAAAAGCTGTAGATACGGCATACAATGTGAAGCGTTATCTTAATACCTAAATATTTATGACGTAAAGAAATGTAAAATATATTTATTCGCTTTAAAATTTTGTTTACTCATTTCAATTATTTAAATAATTGTTTTTATGTCTGGAATCACAACTTTTAAAACGGACGTCAAACACCCTGTATTTCCATGTCATGCATATGTATCTGGATCACGCAGGTTTCTGTTTTCGCTAAACGTATAGTCTGCCAAAGTTATGTTTATTTACATAAGATGTGTAATTTGATTAGCGTGACTTTACGAGCGGAAAAATAGGGTCGTAATTATTGTAATGTTTTGTTTGGTTTTATTTAATCTTCAAGGTCACCTAGTAATTGTAAAATTATTTGTAAGAATTGATTGAGTGATTTTTATGAGTGTCGCTGTTTAGATAACAGTGATTGCGAATTTCGTTTGATGTCCTTATTATCGTGTCTATATCTAATTATTCCAAATCGTAAATCTTCCATGACATATAAAAAAATAACGAAATAAACTGAATTAATCAGGTGGGTATAAGGTAGGTACCTCTGCCTATTTAACGAACTGGAACTAGTTCTGCATAAAGACTTGCCACTTTCAGAAACAGCCAGACATAACACGGAGTCAATGATAATGGAACGATTTTATTATTTAAAGGTGACGCTGGCGTGATGCTGTTTCTAGAAGTTCGATTACGAGTTAACGTCAACATGGCAATATTTCTTAAACCATTTCTTATCTACGATTAGGTAGTTATAGTTACAACTTACCAGAGAGTCAAAGGTTGCCATTTAACGATTTAACAATATGTTATATCCATGCAACCGAAATTATTTTTGAGCAACCTCTGATCTAGAACGAGCTTTGATATTATTGAAAGGTATAACATTACGTTTTCATGGGTTGTTAAATTATATACACTTTGTATTACATTATTACATCTTAACTTTGTATTCACCTTTGATTCGCGCTGATTCCGAAGAGCCTACTCGTGTATAAGCAAATTACTTTCGATAACTTTGGACGAATTTGACCTATTCATAATGAAATATAAACAAACAGACTAAGTAATAGAATAAGGAGCTTTTATTGTTCCATCCATTAATCGAGGCTTTTTTCTATTTTTGGCCGATCGTATTATTTACATCTTAATTGTAAATATACATGATGGATTCTTTCAATTCCGCCTTCATCAGCTCCAATTGTTACAGACTTCCTCCTTTGTATTAAATGTACATCGTAATGATATTATTCATACACTGTTTTCATTTCAAAAGCCACCCTTAATGACTTTTGACAAGATACTGAAATGGATCGCACCTAGGTAGGATGATATGGAAATTATTTCCATCGCCCTCGTTAAATCAGCCCAAATCGAAATCGCAAATAGTGCAAGCATTAGGTACGTAAATACCTAAAGGTAAAATTGTTTGAAAATCAAACCGCAGCCACCCGCCGCTACATCAAGTAAACGATCCCTGCCAGCTCATTAAATATTCAGAAGAATAGAATCGCTCTAGCTGGTCGCATTTCAGTCCTTCGAGAAAGCGGAAACGGCGAGGGCAAACCATTGCCAGATGTCTTTATAAATGTGCCTCGCACCATTTGAAAGGATGAGCTGATGACCTAGATACGGACCGGGTGAAATCACGAATCAAACAATAACTCTATGCAAAGACAATAGTAACTCGTTAGGTATCCCACCCACGAAAATGAAAATTATACCAATCCATAGGGCGAATTAATAAACTGCAATAGCCAAAAATCCACCATGGTCCCGAAACAGTAAGTAGGTGGAAATGCGAAATGAAAGTTAAGCCGGTGTAATTATAATAGTCAGGAACAATGGAAAAGACGACAACGCGTCGGCCGATTTGAAGGAAAATTTAGGTAGTTGAAGTTCAAGACAATTCAGTAAGGTAGCCGCGAGGTCAAATCGCTAAGTCTCGTGATTAGGAAAATATGATAGGAAACAAATCACGGTATAAGGCAATGCCAATAAGGTGCATTGTTGCGTCGTGTTTAGAAAGCGGACCACCGCTTCTATAAAAGCAGACGTCTTACAGCAGATTAGATCAGCTTTCGAGCAGGTCAAGTCTGACTTCCTAACCCTTTGGACGTAAACCCGGGAGACGGCTCTTTTTTGCGAACTCTCGGTCGCCCAATCCTCATCTAAACTTTACCTTTGGACGTAAACCTGGGAGACGGCTCTTTTTTGCGAACTCTCGGTCGCCCAATCCTCATCTAAAATATCCCTTTGGACGTAAACCCGGGAGACGGCTTTTCTTTGCGAACTCTCGGTCGCCCAATCCTCATCTAAACTTTATAATTCAGCTAGCGACGATGCTATAAGCGTACTCCGGTTAGAAATTCCGTTATCTGCCTTAGAAAAACTCCCATGGAAATCCAATAAGTTTGCATCTCTTCTCGAAACAACTCAATACTCGCAGTTGGCAAATTCTCCTCGAACCAATTCACTAGCAGATGGCAAAGTGCCTATTCTGAAGGAATTTCCTTCACAAATTAGGGAAAATCCATTGAGAAAATAGTTAGGGAAGATCTCTCTTCGAAACAAAATCTACGTCGATAAATAATTAAACAGATTCGCCCAATCCATGAGCACAGATCCCATTTTAATTCGAGTAAAATAATCAGCTAATTATTAGGCGGCACCACAGTAGGTACATACGCAATTACGTCAATAAATAGAACGACCCCGGCAGGAAAGAAATACTTCAACAAACAATTACAAATTCACGTATAGGAAATCGAGAAAGAGCTAGGAGGAAATCAGAAATGATTCAAGTTAGGAATAAATAAACATTCATATTTATCGAAGAGTCCGAAGTTAGTGCAGATGTAGGCAATAAATATCCCTTTAAATTATACGATATTAGAAAGTAAAAGCTAGCAATTCCTCTCATTGTATTGCACCATAAAAAGACCGTGTAGCGGAGCACCCTCGGTTACAACAGGTCCAGATAGAACAAGGCAGCGTTGTCAGATGTAGCATCTGCTACTTCGCAAACATTATCAGGAAATACTAATTCCATTGCAGCAACCGATTAGGATTCCTAATAGGTACTCGATTGTCCAGAGGCATTCATCTCGATGTCCAGATGAAGACCTCCGTTGAACCAGTAAAAGACTCTTTAAAGTGGAAATCGTAGAACGCAACGGGGCAAAAAAGCTCCCGCAGTTGTAGTATAGGCTATTCAACAAATAGGAATTCAAAGCAACCAAAAACAAATTAGTCTAGAGTATGTGAAAAGCCATTCAAAGTCAATCAAAACCAAAACTCCTTTAGCACACATCATACGAATGTCAACTCCATTCAAAATTTAACAACAAACTCCACAGAAAATTGCTATAAAATGTTATTGCCAGTCTGGACTGATTATCTGCTTTCTAAACAGGTGTTAGGGGTAAAAACCTGGACCACGGTGAAATCGATGGTTGGTCTCGATTATAAAACCCACCGGCTCCAATATAGGTATTCATAAAAATTCCAGCATTCAATTATTACCCAGGCAAGCCCACAGGAACCCTGAGGAATAATTATAGAATAGCGGCCTAGTTTGGTCAGTTGGTCATCACCTTTAAAATAGCAAAACAATATTGCGAATTGCAGAGAAACTCATATTCGAAATGATAAGTTAATACTCATCGCCCCGATAGGTCAGGTAGAGCAAAAAGGTAGCCGCAGGGCAAATAGGTATTGACGGTCCAAAAGAGGCCAAATAAAGGTAGCCCAGTGAGGCAAAACGACGACACAACAAATAAACAAAATGAGTTAAAACAACTATCATGAGTATGACGTTGATTCAGGAAATCCGCTTTCACAATTGGGAAAAGCAATTGGAAAGCCATTCGTATAATGTTTAAAGAGGAGGTAGAAATCAAACAAACATGGCAACACTGCTCTCGACATCCAAGCCAAGACAGACATTCCCGTCATATCCCGGGTAGTCTGTAACCAAAATGGTTGTATTCTTTAATTAATTCAAGCAGTTGCTTGAAATGAAATCAAAGAAACCAAAAAAAAGGAAATTAGGCAAAGAAAATCGTTGAATAGGTACCAGACAGACATTTCCGCAATATACCGGATTGTCTGTAACCAAAACAAAAGCAAAACGAAATAATAAGAAAGCACAGGTGTGCAAAAGAGTGGAATCCGAAATGGATTGGAGTTTGAAAAATGCATGAAAGGGATTCATCATTCGCTTTCCATTGTTTTGTACTCTCTATGCAAAATCACAGCACCTCTCGCCCTTCACCATTTTACGCCCTTGCAAACGAATTCTCTCGCTCATCACTCGCTTTTAAACATCTGACAGGAAGCCAACGGTTAACAACAAGTCTCAGTTAAATTCCCCGCTCTTCTGTGGGAAATCCCAATCAATCGAGATACAATGAGTCATAGTAGGTTCTTTTGCGCATCCGTTTCGGCCATAGTAATCCTGGCATACCTCAATCAAAGAGCAGGGTGACTACGGTAAAGACAACGGTAAACGCAACGAGGAAAACACAGCGGTCCTATTAGGGGAAACCCAGAGGTAAATAGACGATCACAGTGGCTTTTCGCTACAGGCCATAAGGCCCGGGTCCTTTCCGTATCAATACGGATTTTCCATCAAGGGGGAAGCTAAAAAATAGGATTTAACAGTGACGGCTTTTCATATGAAGTGAGTGAAATGCCACTGTAAGTGTTTTTTAACTGATTTTTTCAAGATGCGGTCGGCTTGATTTTTTTCCAAGGTCTGGTCATCCAAAATTTTCTTAATTTTTTTGAAAACTTCACTTTGACAAGGTCCAAACAAGTTCGAATTTTTGAGCGGACTGGACGTTGCAAAAATCGAATCTTGCAAAAAAATAACGTTCAAGCTGAAAGGATCTTGCAAAAAAATTTGAGCTGACTGGACCTTATCAAACCGCCCCTTGCATAAAAAAAACTAAAAAAAATCGAGCTGGTCGAGCCTTGTCCTGTCTAAAATTTACAATTCGGTAACTTATTTGCAATTCAAATCGCAACCCTAACACAATTCTCTAATTGTTTACGATTCTATTTGCATTCAAAAGAGCAGTTCTAAAAAATTCGCCACTGATGCTTTTGGTGGAGTGGTTGTTTTGGTTGTTGTCACAAAATGGTTTTTTGAGTTATTTAAACACAATAAGTCGTAAGCCAAACTTTCAAGATATTTCTCGTCATTAATATTCCACCATACAATGTCAAAAAAAGAACACCTAAATCTGCAACAGTGCAAAACCATTGCAGCAATAATTTACATACAAAAATTTTATATAAGATTTTTCTTTTCATGATGTATACCAGACTCCAGAAACAAGATGTTGGGTATGATTATTAGGGCAGACTGCCTGATTTTTCTTGCGAATATTTGCCAAAAAAGTAATCTATTGATGAAAAATGAATGAAACAGCTTCAAGCAAATAAATAAAGTTTACGTTTAAAAAATAATATAAATATGTTTGTAGTAAATATTTTAGTAGTAATACTAATACTACATACAACTTGAACTTGTTGAACGCAAATAGATTTGTAATTTGGTATTTTGGCTGTTACTCAAATTGTATTTTTTTATAATTTCATGCATAAGTGTCCGAAAAAAGCCGCAATAATTATTATAAGTTGAAATATATCAGCTAAAAAATAAAATACTGCAGGACTGTTATTATTAAGTAAAGTATATTTAATAAGCTGCGTCTCCATTTTACAGGAAATAATTTCCTAATTTCCTAAGAGAGATTATAAATGAAAATTGCTAATGTCTTGTTCCTGAGCTTCCGATTATCTTCCATTACGTCTACACGCTTTACCAAAGCTATATACTTCTCTATTATGTATACCTACCGAAAATTTTCCTGATGTTTAATATTCATATTAAAAGTTTTTTGATGAATGGCTTAAATTAAAAATTCTTGGACAATATACGAGCTACAAAAAGTATTTGAAATTATTTTTTGCCTCAACAATAAGCTCTAGGTACGAAGTTATGAAATAAAATTGCTTTCCCTTTAAATGTTTCCTCAAATTTTCTCAAGAAGCTTACAAAAATGAGATACAATTATTCTACTTGATTATCAGTTCTGTTAGTATACCAACAAACAAACCAACGAAAATAGCCAAATAAATCAAGATAAAAAACAATATCATGTCTGGCATAAGATGCAATACATGTCATCTTGCCAAATGGGATCACGCAATGTAAACATCTGAATTTTTAATATTATAACATTCTTTGGCAGAAAAGGCGGATGATTCACCATAAGGTAATAATTTGGCAAAGATAATTTCTTAAACGTGACGTCATTACCATTCGAGCAAACAATTCTACCACAAAAATTCCTTACCATTGAATGTTTTCAAGAAGTGTGTAGACAGTTAGCTAAAATAGGTCCTAGTGCGTCATGATTTTTCAGAAAAGAAAAAGCGGAACTGATAATTATGGGCATAGAAAACAAGCTTCAAATACGTCACCTCTTGACGTCATCATTATAAAATATCTTAGACAATTATAATAAATAAACGGTTCTTGTGATTTGGATTCGAAAAGCTATGAATACATTGGCAAATTAGCTTTGACTAATTAAGTATTTTCATGCCGCATTTGTTTATATTAAAATCATAGCGGGTGTTAGACCACGATCGGAAAGATGACTGCTGAACTCTCGGCAAGCTTTGGAGCTATTTTGGTATATAAAGTGCAGTCGATATTTAATTACCTACATGCGGTTGGCTGCTATATTGACGAAGTATCTATTTTAAAATATTTGATAGAGTGGAAAATAATGTAGACCAAAATATGCAAATGCATATGCAGGTGAGATATACATGTAATCCAGGTGGCGCAGAAACATGTATGGCATCGTTTATGTAGACGAAAAGTGATTAATTAAAAATCTGCATGCTCCTGTTAGAATTTTTCGTATTACAAAGTAAGGGTGCTTGCAAGTATAAGCCACCAGATGACAGGAAGGCTAAAAAACTGCAAAGAAGCACGAGTTTTTGAAGTTTCTCAATGACGTCACTTTAGTTGACATGACCGACGACCCATATGTGTGACATTCATCCTTCCATATGTTTTGATAAGTAATGGAAGAAAGCACGAGTGATACGTCTACCGAAATTATGAGTGAATGAGGCCAGTTAGGGCATGTCCCCGTACCGAATAGAGCGTCAAATATTTTCCATCGGCTGTTAAATCTGCTTTGATCAAAGGGGTGCGTTTTTTCGTTGGTGGGCAGTCAGATGTATTCGTCCCTAGTTAGTAACATGCGAACAATTCGCAGTTAATTTTGTATCTATTAAGATTTTTTGACGACCCACTAGGATTAAAAATGATTCAAAATCTTGAAAACAGACGCCTCGCCCTAATTTTCTTCAGTTTCTTCTTCTTTGAAGCCAGGGAATGAACTGATCGTTTGTTCTATTTGTTCCTGCGTTCGTTCAAATAAAATCCGGGACGCACCATTACAAAAATGGATGACTTGTCAGTATTTTTCTTACATTTTTTCATTTTATTTTTTCCGTATGCATATTTCTCTGGCACGCTTTTAGTTCACCACCTGGAAAGTTGCTGCCTCTAAATGGCAAAAAGTTGGAGTTGATCAAAGTTTCCCCTCATGGAAAGCAATTATATGAAAAGTTGTTTCTTTAAGCACTTGTGATTTTTTTGATATTTTTTTTAGCTATTGTCGAGCCATAATATCGGAATAGGGGATGGGAGTTGGGAGGAATGGAATTTATGATAATCATTGATTTTAAATTCCCTTCTATACCGCAATAATACATAGTGGTCAATACTGAAATTATTCAGAGTAGGTCATAGAATGGAACTTGTATTTCTTTGCTTTATTTGCTACATATTACGTTTTAATTTTTTCTCATCATGCGTGAAATAAAAATGACTTGCTCAAGCAAATAGGCGCAACTTTCCTTATTGTATTATCATAATGATAGTTTAATTAAGTAATAAAATTGATCGTTTTTATATTTGGAACTTCGTAATTTTCCACACAATAATTAATAAATGTCACGAATAATTGTTTTGGAACCTTTAATAATTCTTTTTGGCATGCAACTACTGTAAGTAGGTAAGTTCACGCATTAGACGATGGATTTTTTCCTTAACATTGGCTTATTATTGACAAGAAGATTTAGCACGTGCCAATGTCATTTTGATAAACTCAGTACAACACGTTCATTCGTTCATGTTGGTTTACAATATAAATAGCTGAATGTCCAATGTGTGAAGAGAAAACGTGACGGTTGATTTACTAAGCTCGCTTCTAACTGGATATAAGGAATCCTCCACCCGTATACGTCAGTTTTCCTGGTGGTATCATGTGTACTCGTATGTTTTCCGTAATTGCATTGGATCGAAGTCCTGCCGTATCGTTAATTAGACACTAATTAGGTACATGGGTATATTTAATGAAAAAATATATGTCTCTTCGTTACGAAGCCGCATTAACTCTACTCAGTATAATATGATGTACCTTACCTATAATACAGGGTGTTAAGAAAATGACGGATAAACTCTTCAGTACATTGTAGGGGACACTCAGTAAAGTACGGCAAAAATAATTTTCCCGTACTAATAAAAATCCAGAGCTACATTTTAAAAGATATAAGCAAAATATTGAACAATAAATTTGGCAACGTTTAACACGATAACAGTGGGTATTTGGTAATTTCGTCTAATTTCTAACAATGTAGGTAGTCTAAGTATCAAAACCGTTGTTGCCAAATGCTTTTTTTCAGCATCTTAGAAAAGAAAAAAAAATTCTTATTAAATTTTCCAAGCCAGTAATACATCTTAAGCAATTTTTTTAATTGATAACGATTAAAGTACCTTTTTTATATCTGTAAAATAATTTATTTTTTGCAAATACTGAAAAACAAAGACAGTAAAATGTTAACTTTGGCATTTTTTATCTCACCAAATTGAAGACCAGAATTTTTTTAATCATTTTTCCCGTACTCTACTGAGTGTCCCCTACAATGTACTGAAGAGTTTATCCGTCATTTTCTTAACACCCTGTATATGAACAGGTAGGTACTCATTCATAAAAAAAAACTGTATAGGCCGGTCCCTCTCTTACTTCTCAACTCATAGTTGAGCTTTTTTTTTTATTATTGCTTTACAGTATGATTATCTACTTCTGATAATGTTCAACCATTTAATATCGAAATAAAAAAATCCTGTTGTTCACAAACAACTTAGAAGACCTACGTGAAAAAATAATTTTAAAGCGCCAGAATATATTCCACCTGGAACATTTCGAAATGTGTTAATTCAAAAAAATAGTAATTATTATAGCAATGGCCATAACTTCTTTAAATTTTTCAGCGCCTTTCGAAATGTTAACATAGCCAAGGTGGCCAAAAAAGAGAGTAAAAGTAATAATCAATGAATATTAATTTCCAAAAAAATTTTATATTTCTAAAAGTTCAAAAAATAAGGGGGGGGGTGAATTTATACACGTACCCTCTGTAGTTACAGTCATTATTGCTAGACGAAAGAATTTTGCAACAGACGTAAACAATATTGATTTAATGTAAAACCAGTGACCTTAATCCTGTTTTCTTGTTTTCATACTATTTTTTGAATAATGTACAATAATGCTGCTGCGTTGAATAATAATTCTGAATATTGTGACTAAACATGCTGTTTTATTCTTGACATTATATAAAATAAAGCGGTTGAAGCGATGCAGAAGAGAAATAGAAAAGGTTTCAGTAATAATTATTTTTCAAGACAGCGAGAATAATTTTTCGAGACAGCTGTCCACCAAAGAGTAAGTTTGGCTTTTGCGACCTGGCCCAAGGTAAAATCGTTATATAAGTTCAAATAATTTAGAAATATTCAAAACTCTGAACAATTTTAAATATTCAAGTTGATGGCTTCCAAAAACAAATCCATTCTAAAGTTTATTGTCAAATGTAAAATTATGAAATCTTTTAAGAGTAAACTTTTATGGCCGATATAAACACCAATGCAGCAGTTTTCACGTGCTATTTAACGACAGTAAAAATAAACGTGTACTCTGCTTGACCTTACCCTAGTCATGTTTTAACGCTCGTAAAACTCAAAGTTGCGACACAGCAAATTATCTGGGTTGAAATGAACTTTATCTGTTGTAACTCTTTTAAAGCAAATCCCTATAAAGTCCACTGGACGAATAATAATCGATACACGTTGATGTTATGTAATTAGTAAATAGTTATTACTAATATTATTCCATTTTTCTGATTATTCGCGGCAAGATTAATAATAATTTAGATAACGTATAATATAATAAATCTTTCTCAACAATAATTATTCTTGAAAATTTAATTGAATTTTTTTAATTTACAATTTATTGAGGATACGAGGTCGGGTAAATTAGAGAAAAGTGGCGCTGCTTCATGCTTAATAAGAATCTGAAAAAAAATTCAGGATATTTTCAGATGTTGCTGAAATATCCTGAAAAAAACTGAAAAATCAAAATTTCTTATCATTTTCATTATTAGAAGTCAATAAATTATTGAAACGAAAGTTGACTATGATATCTCTGAGATCTAGTCGGCTTTGAAAATTTTTGTATTGTCAAATAGATAGCTTTTGACAATTTATATTTATATATTACCTACGAAAAATATTAATTTTCAACGATAAAAAAGATATGGCTAAGATAAGAAATTTTGAATGTTCAGTTTTTTCAGGATATTTCAGCAACTATTGAAGTTATCCTAATTTTTTTAGGTTCTCATTAAGCATAAAATTACCTTTTCTCTAATTTAATCGCCCTTGTTTTTTCAATTGTTTAGGATATACCTGTAGTCCCCCATTAAATAGTTTTAAAATCAAGTACTATCAAGTTTTAAAAATCAAGTACTAAGTTCTGATGCAAACGTTTTCTTGTGGCTGTAGGTACCTACCCATACAACCTACCCTATATGTATTAATTGAAAGAGGGAAGGAGACTAATTTTATCACTAAAGTATTCCTCAACGGAATGATAAAATTTTTATTCCGGCCATTTTTTTCTTAGGGTGCTTATTACTCGAGATATTTATTATTTTCTAGTTAAAAAAATCACCCAATAAACCAGACAATCTTTTATTACTCGTATCATAGATCGTAAACCTTTGGTAATAAAAAGTCTTCTTTATCTAGCGATTTATCTTTTTAATTAAAAGTTTTTATTTTCTATCTGATTCCACATTTCCAACAATACTAAGCTCTTTATTAGTGCTGAAAAAACTACACAATTTGAGTTTGTGTGATAATGATCTAACATTTCGCCAGACTTTTTCAAATTACCCAAATGTATAGAAATAAAAATCAGAAGTTTATTTTTCTGATGAACTGAATTTTTCTTATTGCCACAATAACTTCAAACTCAGACCCAACTTTGCGCGCCATATACATCAAACAGTATAAGTACTTGATGAATTTGAAGTTAAAAGGTCCGTTTTCATGTTCATGCAATTTGAGCAATAAATTTGTCATGCAGTACTTACAGTTGGTATGAGTAATGAGTGGATGAGCTAAAATCAATCACATGCAAATTACCTATCTGACTGGCCAGATTTTACTTAAGTCAAGTTTTTTCGTTCGTATACTTATAGTTTTTCAGAAAGCACTTCAAATCTGCTCTAAATCTGGGTTTTTTGGTGCCAGGATAAGTTTTCAGGCACTCCAAGGTTCAGTAGGGGTAGACGAGGGTAGACGGGGTAACGTTTTGCAAAAAGATCATACCATTTGTTGAACTTTTCAGTGATGGATAACTAGCGCGTTCAATGTTTCAATTAGCCTGGTGGAAATACTGTCAGAAATCAACCTTTCTTTTGTAGAAAATTCCTCCTAGGGTCCTCCTCCGGCGTTAAATTCCCAACGCACATTACTGTTACTTGCACTCGCAGTCTGATTTCGATATCACTCAAAATATCCTCTTTCATAACTTGATGGATGCCAAAATGGAAAAATTGAATTTAACAGTTCACTTTGATAGACGATAAGATCGACAAACACAAACACCTATAAGTCAGTATGTCGAACGAACTGTGTCTTGATGTTGGTTAAGCCCATGCGTATTCCAACGATACAACTCTGATATCCATACAAGCATAATTCTGAAAATTGATAGAAAAAGGGGTAATGTTGCGCCTTCGCGATAATAATTCCCGTCTACTAAGTCAGTTCATTGGTCAGGCTAAGTATTTTTCCTCTGAAATTTCAAGAAAATGAAAGAAGAAAAGTAAATATAAAATAAAGGAGATAAAGAAAAAGCCGTAAAGGCCGTAAATTTTAAGGGAAAGAAACCTAATATGACCGATGACCTGATAGTGGAGGGAGGCCAGTGGAGGGGAATTTTTATCGCGAAGACGCACCATTACCGAAAAAGGCCCACTGTTCATTTTCAATATTTTGAAAAAACGAGGAATTTAGAATTTGTCAGGTTAGTAGTACGAGTATAATAATTTATTTTTTTACATTACTTTTTTCGCTGAGGGGGCTCAAAACGCGAGGGAGTGATTCCAATAGATATTAGTTTCCCAATTATTTGAAGATTTTTTTAGCTCATAGCCTGGAAAATCTGCCGGAGCCGAGTCCGGACTTCGGCCCTTTTTCTATTTAACTGAAATTGATTTCAGCCACCTACAAGCTAAAAATATTCCATTGCCTAACACAATAATTAGACATTGGCCTTTCTACTGTAAACGAAAGCTCCAATAATCTCAAAAAGCCATTTGCGGACATTTACCCTTTTTCTGCCAAGGTACAGAATTAATTATTATATTATGTATAGTACGGAAGCCCAGTGACAAACATTGCATCGACGCTTGATATTAAAAGTGATGTAGACTTGTTGGCAACGAGTCGTGTAACCGGACCTTCCTGAAGAGGAGACTCGAAAACAAGCGATCGCTAATATGTTGCCCGAAAATTGTGAACAAACTCAGACATATTTCTAGGGCAAAAGTAAGCTTTTTGTTTATTATAGAGTTTTTCTGTGAAAGCTTCCTTCTCCGTCATGCCTGATTTTTTGTATTTTTATGTGTTCCTTTCATAAAGATAAATAGCTTGCAGCTCTTGGAATGTTTCTCTACCATTTCTGCTTCGTTCGAAACTATTTAATAAAGGTCCATGAATTTTTGATTTTGAAAATTTTCCTCCACAAACCTGTCTCACAAACCTGCCACAAGCGACGGCATCTTCAGTCCACGATTCCACTTTTGTCAGTAGGCTCATCTCCTACTATTAAGAAGGATCGTTTGAAAAACGCCACTTTTTTCATTATTATTTCTTGAGAAAAATTCTGTGAAAAATTTAGTGGCCCAATTTTATGACACTAAAACTGCACCCGACGAAGTAGGTATACTTACTTATGATAACAAAATGAAATTTTGTGGATTCTTCTCTCAAAAATCGAACCTACAGGTGTTTAAAAACGACTGAGTTTGGTAACAAAATTTGAAAATTAAAGAAAGTCGAGAAATTAAAAATACTGAAAACAATACCTTTGTGCTCTTTAAGTCACCATCAACTTCATGATCATTTAACGTTACCATGTTGTGTGAATCAATTTTCCGTTTTATAGGTAGATTTTCGAAATCCTGGAGACGAAAAATTACAAAAAAAGAAGACAAACTCTGTTCTTGATCGAATTGATTAGTAGATCTGAAGGTTAATTTTCTTCGTTTTATCCTTCCCAGGAAGCAAATCATCTATCAAAAATCGAATTATTCTCTGTTTGTCTTTATTAATGTTATCAATACATGCGAAAGTTCCAGTTATGTAAATTTGCACACACATTTTGTATCGAGTATTACATGGCACAGATTTATTACAGTATAATGTATTAATACAAGGACTCTTCTGTATTATTTAGACTTGCGATATCAAAATAACTTTAAGTATGAGTATGAGAAACAGCACGTGAATTTCCAAATAAGGAATTAGCTATCTTTGGTGCTATCTAATATTTATATTTATATAATATGGGTTAGAAAAAGTTCCGTTTGTGTTATTTTTTATCTCAAATCTTAAATTCGTGTTTTTTTATGTAGATGTAGAACATAAACATAGGTTTTTTCAATGTTTCCACTCTTTAATTCTGTTTTCCATTTTCGCATTATTCTCTTGAAGGTAAACCTCAAAATAATTGTCAATAGGTTGATAGATTGATAACAATAAACTTACGAAAAGTTCATCAAGTTTCAATAATAGCACAACTTAATTATTTCAAAACAGTATTTCTAATCTTGCAGACCGAGTGTAATCCTTATTATTTGAAGGCCTTGATAATACAACTGAATGTCACAAAAACATTTCAGCAAGTAGGCTCTCCTTTAAATTTTGGCACTTTTCGTATGGCGTATATTAAATAAACACACTAAAATTTTGTAGTCTTTTTACATAAATAAGTTTCTTTGTGGTTTTTAATTGTTTTTAGGGCTGTTTTTTAAATTAACACCTGGATAAAATTTTCTTATTCAGCAGGTTTCAGACGTTGCTTTTGTTTTTACGTTGCTGAAGTAAGTTTGCAGTGAGGTTTCAGCAGTTCCCTTATTATATTTCAGCTGCAACTTTGAGCACTTGCAGGGCAATTCACAAGAGTGACTTTCCTCATGTTAAGTTTGCTAAAAGGTTTCAATAACTTACCCCAATAAAATTGAAAAAGTGCCGAAAAATCAACATTGCTTCATTCAATGTCAAGTGGGACTAAACAAAAACTAGTTGAATTATTCAAATTTTTACAAAAATATAATAAATACAGGGTGCACCATGTATCCTTCTCTATATTGCTATCTCCTGAACGCTAAGAGATACAGGGTCGGTTAAATTAGAGAAAAGATGCGCAGTTTTGTGGCCATCTCGAATTCGTCAAAACATGCAAGATATCTGTGACCGTTCTTGAAATATCCTGAAAAAACTGAAAAATCGAGATTTCTTATTTTTACCATATCTTTTTTATTATTGGAAATTAATAAATAATTTTTTGGAGGAATACATAAGCCGTTAAGAGCTATCGATCTGACATTTCAAAAATTTTCAAGGCCTACTAGATCCAAGAGTTTTCACAGTCAACTTTTGTTTTTCTTATGGCCGCCATATTGATTTCTATGTCATTCGATATGAAAAAATTAATGGAAACCAAAAATTAATAAACTTCAAAAAAAAAATTTAAAATTTTTATTCTTAATATTTCAAAGAAAAACCTAATAAAAAATCGTCGAAAAACGTCAACATTTGTAAAATACGCCGAAATGGTGCTTGCCTTATGGTTTTTTAATTTATCTATGAAATTCGGTCTTAAAATGTGTCTTTTTTGTAAAGAAAAAAGAAGAATAATATTTTTTTTATTTTTTTTTGAAGTTTAACAATTTTTAGTTTTTATGATTTTTTTTATACCGAACAACATAAAAAAAACACTATGGTGGCCATAAGAAAAACGAAAGTTGACTATGAATATTCTGGGATCTAGTCGGCTTTGAAAATTTTTGAAATGTCAGATGGGTAGCTCTTGCCGACTTATGTAAGCCCACGAAAAATTATTCATTAATCTCCAATAATAAAAAAGATATGGCAAAAATAAGAAATCTCGATTTTTCAGTTTTTTCAGGATATTTCAGGATCGGTCACAGATATCTTGCATGTCTCGACGGAATCGAGATGGCCACAAAATTGCGCTCCTTTGGATTTGTTTAACCGATCCTGTATCTGTTAGCGTTAGGAGATAGCAATATAGAGAAGGATACATGGTGCACCCTGTATAAACAGCTTTAATAAGTAAAGATGAAACATTGTTACTCACGCCATTTACGCCATTAATAGGACGCAATTTATTTTGGTATATTTTTGAGGATTAGAAAAATCATATAACATTTAGATTTCAGCGATTTTTGCGCCATTTATATTAGCTAAATTAAAATATTGAATTATGGATGCTTTGAAAAAGAAACTCCATATTCGCTTTTAGGTACCTATCTAAATGTCAGCACTTCAAAATATTCACCAATTAACCCTATAGAAACGATTTTACGTCCATTATACTGAAAGGGTGTATGAATTATTTCACGGTATCGATTTTCCTTTAATAAACTTCCTGCTTAACATTCGGAGTAATTGAAGAGAATCCTGCAGTGTTACGTAAAAGGATATGTTTTCAGTGAAATCCATTTACACGTATAAATACTTATATTATCCTTGCCACCCTAAAGCGCTATGAAATAATTGTGGATAGACTTGATAATGTCAATAATTCTAGATGCTACAAAATACACTCTTTTAATATAGCTTTCAAGCAAAAAGATATTTTTAAAGGTTTTTCTTTAAAGAACATTTTCACTTTATAATAAGACAAGTATGTAAGTAATGTCTAACCCTACCAGCTGAAAATCACATCACTTGCGAAATACATTCCTAAGAAATGTAAGAAAACGCTTTGATAATAATTATCATCCAATTATTTTCTCTGCCGATAAGTTCAAAAGTCGTGTAAAATAATCGAGACCTTAAAAGAACTGGATTATTCTGGAGAATATCTTAACATCTTAAACATAATTAGAACGGCTTCAGTATCTACAATAATGTCTCTTAGTATAATATTTTACATCTTTTAAGTCCTCAATAGAGAATTTCGGGTAAAATTCTCGACATCTTGAAGACTTGTAGCAGCACCTGACATGCACTCTTGAGAAATCATGCTTATGATTTTGTTCTTTGCTTTCTAAGAGAAAGATCGTTACTTTTATATTAATGATACATACTGCATAGTACATACAGTATGTGTCACAAGCATGGTACACCCCCTTTTTTTTTCTTTATTTTTTGAGATAATTTTTTGAAATTTGGTACGTCGCATATTCTCGATAGAGCGCACATTTTAGAAGAAAATTGAATTTTTTCGCACAGCCGGTTTTTCCGGAAATGTTACCAACTTTTTATTTTTAAATGGGACACTTATATATTATTATATTTTTGGATTCTATACATTTTTACGAATCCAACAATACCACATAAGTACCCTTTTAAATGTCAAATTTGTTTTTATTTAATTTTTTATTTCACAATTATAGTGTGCCATGACTTCAGTTGTGTTCGTCACAGATGCAAAATGGGTACACCAAAATGTCCCTTATTAAGAGTACCTACTAGTAGATAGTACCTCGGTACCAATATGGTACCATTTGAAAAAAATGAATTCAGCTCAAAAAATCATTCCGGTGCGCATAATTTATTCATAAATCACTTAATTTAGCACTTTGAACAAAAATTCGATTTTTTTAGCATTAGATGATCCAATTGGAGTAAAACGAAATAGTCATGGCACACTATAATTGACTATTAAAAAATTGAATAAAAACAAATTTGACATTTAAAGTGGTACTTATGTGGTATTGTTGGATTCGTACAAATGTATAGAATCCAAAAATATAATAATATATAGGGTGTCCCATTTAAAAATAAAAAGTTGGTGACATTTCCGGAAAAATCGGATGTGGAAAAAAATTCAATTTTCTGCTAAAAAGTGCGCTCTATCGAGAATATGCGACGTACCAAATTTCAAAAAATTCTCTCAAAAAATAACGAAAAAAAAAGGGGGTGTACCATGCCAGTGACACACAAATTTACTAATAAGTGGTTATTTCTGCAGATTTAACGACCAGAACACATAACTTATTGCAGTTTCCTAGAGCAGTTTCGTTAGAAATATCATATAGATCTAGATTACTTTCACGAAAAATCTTCATCTTTAAATGCGGTTTTTTATCACTCTGTTGCCTCCAACTTTTTAGAATAGTTCAAATTATTTGATATACATATAATTAATATTTCATCAGTTGAAGCATAGCTGGAAGAACTACGCAAGTAGAACTCTTGACTTTACCTAATACATGAAGCAAACAGAGCCCACCGATTTTAAACGATGATAAATCGAACGGAACCTCTAAGATAATTCTTCTCATCAATTAATTAAAAATTTGCCATTTGTTGTTTTACTAATCAATAAAGTGATTCAAGTTTTGAGACCAGCAGAGCTTGATCTACATTTTAATAAATCTGATAAGATTATCGTAACTTAGAAGATGACATTTATTCTCACAAAAAAAATTGCTGCTAAACTAAAAGAACGGTGCTAAAGTCGTGTTATTTTTATAAAATATTGCGACTGGATTTCTTTTTGCCTAATATTTTTATAATGTTGAAATTTGTTGAAAATATAATTGTTAATAATAGATATTCGCACAACCGATATACAAGCTCCGACGATGATTGGTAGGTGTATGCGTACTATATTCATTTATTTCTGGGCTACCATTTAAAATATTTCAAATATTCTGGCCGTGACATACAAAAAATTTTGGGCCCAGAATCAAAATCCTAGAAGAATGACACGCACGTTCACCTTCAAGAACTATTTGCTTCATGTGATATACACTTGGCCAACAAAAAAACTAAAGTAAAAGCTTTTTTATAGGTGAATCAGCTTGATATTGCCTTTCTTCAGAATAAATCAACAATGCAGGCTGAAAGTTGTGAAATATAGTAATAGTAAATATTATTAGAAAAAAATCACAACTTGCCTTGATCGGAACTTAAAAAAAACTATTTTCAAAAAAACCTGTTCGCGAAAAAAATCCAATAAGTACCTACAATGACTTAAAGTGCCTATCTTGAGATTATCAACATAAACGTCTTCTCAAATATATTACACATTATATGTTATGGAAATCGTATTTTCTTGATAAGTGCTATAAATTACGAAACATCTTGAACAGGTAATAAACCTGACCTTTAATATTCTATTACGACCTTATTAAAACTTTGCAATTACAGCTTGAACATGAGTCTGACAGCATAATAAAGATAATAGGTAGGTTGTAGTTTCCTTTATTACCGAAATTCTGGACTATTTTCTTCCTGGAATATAATACCTTCAGTCCTAGAGTTAATGTTAGTTTGGTCGTAGATTGGACAAATAATGTAGTAGGTAGGTATTGTACTATAAATGTTGAGTCACATGCATTAAGCCTCGATTACCGTGTATAATAAAGCTGGAGAATGGAACTCAGGGTTTCAGGTATGCACTTAAAAATTTATGCAATCGGAAGAACCATGAATATGTTAAATAAATAAAGAATAATTAACACTTCTTAATTAATATTATAATTATAATTGCAGGCGTCATTTTGTATGGGTGGTAATAAATTAACATATCTTTAGATATATTTCCCTGACTCTAAAACATAATAACACCTAAAGAAAGTGTTAATTTTAATGTTTCAACTTGTATTATTTAACGATTTCCAGACTGTCCTGGAATTTAATCCTTGCAAAATTGTATAATTAAACAGGAAGAATATTTTGAGTGATCGCCACTTGCCTAACCAGTTTTAGAAGTTTTATTTATGGTATGTAGTTCTAACAATTCTTGGTTTTCCTAAGTTGATTTCGCCTAACGTAGGTACGTTCCAAGATGTAAGGGAGGTATCGACGATATAGAGCAAAAAAGATAAATATCCTCGAAAATTCGACTGTTTTATTAAAAAAAAATATAATAGAAGTTGTGAGTTGTGTATTTTTTATATTCCCTGCTAGATGGGAACAGTTAGAAAAAATCCGATGAAACTTTGGTCCTTCGAATCAATACAAAACAAAACCCAATTCTATTACTAAGATACATTTTACTTTATTCATATTTTTGCATAGTTCGATGATTCTTCAAATTATTTTCCTTGAGATTGAGCTCTGGATAGATATGGTAGGTCGAAGAGTATTGATCTCATCGTGACAATTCTGGGATTGTTTTGCTTTATAGAATATTGGATGTTTATCTTGTGTTTCTGTTTGTATCCTACCGATCTATCAAGGAGACGTACCTACGTGACGAAGGATCTAATACCCGCTGCATAAATAACTTTGATTGGCAATTTATACTCATTTACGCTGAAATGCCATCATGATGAAAGGTCGTCATCTGCAATGTTAATAGGTGTCAAGGTTTTTATTATCCAAACACCTTAACACCCGGTAAAAATATATTTCTACCTAATAATAAAAACTATAACTGTAACTATAAAAACAACTAATAAAATTATAAACTATAACAAACTAGCTATTTATAAAAAAATAACGAGACTTAACTGATTCCACAACCACACCTCCAATAGACAACCCTACTTTCGATTAAATAATCATCAATAAATACACATCACTAATTAACCCCCTAGCTACCTTGACCCATATTTTTGTAACATAGATTGTGTATTTATTTTTATTACACTCATTGATATTGATTTAAGGGTTTAATTTACCTTATGGGAACAAACCAGCTTACGCGTGTACTCTAACGCTATATCTAGCACGTATATTATTAATTTTCTTTTCGGATACTTCTTGTATACCCTCTGAATTATTTAACAATAAAACAATCAATAATATATAATAATATGTAAGTTAGACCTACGTAGTACACAAGGTCAGCAATAAGTTTTAATATTTAAAGACCATAAATTCCCTATCCACAGAATATAGTAATTCCTGTTTTATACTTTACAGGGATATTACAGAGATGTGAGAAAAATTATAGGGGATGATTCCTTAACTCGTTCTAAGTACCTACGACCTTCATGCGTATGTTCGTTCATTAATTATTTTCCCAAAATTATCTTTAACAAGTGAAATAGATATTTAGTACTGTTGCATTTGGCTGTGAAAGTTGCAACTTCCATCAAGGTTTCATTATGCCTCCTGCAGTTCCTGCAAAAAAATTGGATTCGTCTGCTGAACTGTCCTGAGAACCTTTCTTGTTTTGGTACTTTATTTATTTAGTGTTTCTACAATAATTATCTTTAACAAGCCAAATAGATATTTGGTACTGTTGCATTCGTCCTGCTGCTGTGCTAAGTTGCAACCTTCCATCAAGTTTTCATTTTTCTTTCTGCAGTTTCTGAAAGAATTATTGGGGGTGATCTGCTGATCTGTGATAAAAATGACCTTTCTCGCTTTGGTACTTTATTTATTTAGTATTTCCAAGTTTTAGTGCCTCCTCCTGATTAAGATCCTTTCTAACATCCATTCCTGATCTTTTTTATTCACTAGGTTGTTTTTTTTTATTTTTCTTATTTGGTGGGGGTCTTATTGAGTTTTTTTTTTTTATAATATTGGTTCCTCTCTACTTAGAGCTTCCTGTCTGCTGATAGACTTTCAATTTCACATAAAACTTCCTAATTAACAATATGATGGCTACAGTATTTCGCCCCTGGTTTGTTTTTATCCTGAGTGACGTTCTCCAGAATATATTCCTCAGGGTTAAATCTCTTCATATTTATATCTTCATCCGGTAATCATTGCGTTTGAATCATCAACAGGTTCTTGCTGTATTACTTTTTGACGAGCTTTTTGCCTCACATATGAGCTTTTCCGAACTTGATTGCTTCTCTTAACTACCAAGTAATTATTGATGAGTATTTTTGTTCATTGGTTGCTTTTAGCGTTACTTTCAATTATTTCGCTGCTACCTGTTCTAAAATCCTCTCTGAAGTAGCATTATCTTAATAATTCCGATTTGAACGATTAATCCGCTGTCAGAGGTTGTTCGGTTTTCCAACGCTAAGTCGTTAGTTTTCCAACATAGTTTACCGGGTGACTGTCAGGCAGGATATTAGTAGGTGAGGTTGAGTTTCAGTTGTTGTTTTGCTTCCTCTTTTATGCCATCGCTCTTTACAACCAAGCCTTCTAGTTGTATTATGGTATAAATTTGTCAGACACTACTTTGAGAGGAATTTTTTAATGTATGAGGTAAAAAAAAACGTCAAGCGGTGAATGGTGGGATCAAACAGTTTGCATACACACGTACACTTTCAAATCATACCTGACTTGTTGTACTTCTAGCACTTTTCTAGTATAGTCTCAGTCTCAACTATTTTATATTATATTGTCCTATAAAGAATCTTTTCATGTTCCGTTATCTTTTATCTTTTATCTTTTACAATCGAACTTTCCTCTCTTAATAAATCTCAGTTATTTTACACAAACATAATGTCTTGGTAACGTACCTAGTCGCGAAGATTTCAAGATTAACCAGTAGAAATCTCATCAGACGGGTCTGCTATTATTATAGTTCCTATAGCGGCTTTATGGTTTTATACATAGGTATAAAGAAAAATAATCATTTTCAGCTTCCAATATCTATCAACTAGATGTGGTAACAATATTAACAATTTTAAATTTTACTCGCCAAAAAATTTTAACTGTAAAACCATAAAAACTTAACTAAACGTTATAATAATTCAGCGAGGTCGATTCTATGTCGGTAATTTATTCAGGTACCGTAATCGTTTCGTATCAAGGATTATTCCAAAAGTCCCGTCCACAATGTAAACATTTTTATATACACTGCCTATCCTAATGTTTTAACAATATGTTTACATCTTCGTTACTGTTTACTCTTTATAATGTGACAAAACAGGAACATTTTGATAACGTTCATATCTATCTAAACCGAAATAATCTTTCCTATTTCTGTTACCACAAAGTGAATTCCTATCTCTGATTTACAATTAGTAAGCGTCAACAACTACTGTGGATAATTCCTAACAATTTCTTAAGATGTGATATCATAACTTTGAAAAAAAGGACACAAAATTCCTTACATTTTATAAAAAAATACATGTGAAAAAAAACCGTTTTCCAGAAAAAAAAAATATTTTTGAATGGCTGCTTCTACCCCTTGGAATTTGAATTTTGAGAAACATCTCCTTTACAAACGCTGTCGATGCAAAAAAAAATATCTCAGCTATCTCAACTACATTGAACCTTATTATTACGTTATTATGTTAATTACAGAAATTGTAGTATCATTAAGTCAGTTCTTATTGTGTTGAATTAATTGTCATCGGTGTCTTTATTACGATTGTATTAGATATTACTGCATATAAAGACGTGGAGCGGAAAATAGAGCAAGGAAAATAAGTTCTAGGAAACTGAAACCATAACACAGCATGTCATGGCAAATTATAGAGCCTTTCCCGTCTACTACTTATTTATTTTCGGAACGTTACGCTGAATAATGCATGCAAAGAAAATATAAAATGCAATGTCGGATGTCATAATTGATTTAATGAAGTCTCAACAATTTCCATAAATAGTAGACCCCTAAAGCTACATAGGTACATATTAATAAAATGTGCTGGTGCTACACTAACTTAATTCTCGTGACCGTTCATTATTTAGGTTTTTTTTAATCTCACTTTTGTTGAGAAAATTACAGCAGCTACGTGGGACTTGGACTATAATACTTAGTACGTAATTTTCTTTACGTACCTGCTTATACAGTAGGTAATGTATAATCTTTACATGGTCGAACAACATTTAATTTACATAACAGAAGGAAATTCAAAAATTATACATCATAGGTCACAGAACGACCTTAAGAAGGAAGTCATAAACTAAAAAGCATACCCTTCTAAATTACAAAGAAGTGAAGATTTCGCAATCTTCTTCACTGTTGCCTCAACAGTTGACCTTTTCGTTTCCGTTAATTATTATTAATGCCCATTAAATATAAATTTTATAGGGTATCGTTGAAAGGTTAGCAATGTCAAACTAGCAGGGCTATGTAAAAAAAATGATTTGATGATCCATAAATGTACATTCTCGCCTCTCTTGTTGATTTTTATTAACGGCGCCAACTTTGATTTCTAATAAATTTTTGGACACTTTTTTTCTTAAAATATAATTTTGCAAGAAATAAAATTGCACGGTCATCAGTCTTGTTTGACTGTGCTTCCCCTTCTCGTTTCTCCTCCTTCGAGACATTCATTTACCTTATTATCTAACCTTATTCCAATCCAACGTCAATTTAGTGTCAGTATATTTCGAAGGTCGGACACGAACATGAAAAAGCCGATCTCACGGTGGAGAAACACTATACAGAAGATAACACATCCTTCCGTGCTTTCTATCTTTCTCTCTCTCACACACACTCTATCTCCCTCTTCCATAAACCTGGAAACTAATCACAGGTATGGATAAGATTGAGGAAAAAAGTGCCAATCTTCTTTGACAGACTGGCGAGAGAGAGGCAGGAGAGAGGTGAGCGCCACGTTCTTAGGAATTGAACTTCTCTGACTCTATGAGGGGCGGGGAATCACTGTGATCTAACGAATTTACTCAAGTAATACCTATGTAATAATATTATAAATATGTACAAACCGCGATTCTTTCACCGAATAAGTATATTATCTGTCTCAGTTTTAGGCAAAAAAATTACAATAATTTAAAATAAAATTAACTTCATCACTGCATAGATCTTCAACCAGAAGTCAGCGCTCCATGATATCTTCTTGTTTTCTGTTCATAAAATTGCTTGAGATGTGGTAATCCTAGTCTTTATGTGGTAATCGGTTTAGCACCATTAATATTATGAGTAAATGGGTGCTGACCACAGTTATTTATTTTTTTATTCCACCACTGCAACTTCCCATTTTTTCTGTGCCTGCATGCAACGAGATATACTTCCTTATTTCTTCAAGTTATAAATCTTGCGTTACGGGTGCTTTTCTCTGCGTGCATGCTTGAAATTATATAAAATATTATTTTTTAATTAGCAAAACAACATAAATTATTATAAGTTGTGCACTGTTTAATTTTTTTTAAACAAATACCTTTCATTCTTTATATATTGTTCCTGGTATGAAAACTATGACAAATCTAAAAGAAATGCAAACAAAACATTTATGGGAATGTGATATTATACAGATTAGTGATATTTTTCCATGTTCCACAAACCGCTATTAAGTTACTGGAGCTTGTGGTTAGGCCAAGTTTAAAAGTTAATGACACTCCTGCATCGCTCTGTTATTATTTCTCAATATTTTATCTACTAGCTTCTGTTACAACGTTGTCATATTATTTCTATTTAATTGTAAATATTATTAGAGCAAGTTTATTAAAAGTCTTATGAAAAATTTGAAAATTTTAATTTTTCATAATTCTAAGACTTAATTTATTTATCTTCTTAATTGATCTTAATTTGAGAAATAAGTATATTGAAAAAAAAAGTAGGTAAAGTTATCATGTCCTGTCAATCAGTTGTTTCATTTGTTCGGAATTTTTAAATATAAATTATATCTGATCCAGATCAAACATACAGGTACAACAAAAAATGTAGATTCGTGACAGAGCTTGGCAAAGCCGTCGACGAAAGAGCTTGAAGCCACAAGTCCCAAGCCCTGTTAAGAAGGAGTTGAAAGCCCAAAGCCACAATTCCTTTTTAAACGTAAAGAGCTTTGCCGTTCCCAATTCACTTGAAAAGGAATTGCAGCTAAAACTACAAGCCCTTTTGTAAAGGATTCGAAGATCTATTCGGGCTGGAAGTTCTGCAAAAGAGCTTCAAGCCCTTGAAAGTAGCTTGAAAGCCTTTGTTGTTGTTAAAGAGCTTTGCAATTGTGAATGCAAAAAACAGCTCCAATTCCTTTTCCGGGCTTTATAAACCCTCAAGAGCTTTGAAAGCCCTCAATTGAACCTCTTTTTTCATGCACAATTCCAAAGCTCTTTAATAAAATAATTCAAGCTCAAAGCCACAAGCCTTCGTTTTAAAAAGGGCTGCAGCCATGGAATTAAAATTCCTAAACCGGCTTTATGCCCTCTTTAAAGTCACAAGCCCTCAAGCCCTGCTCAGCTTAGGTTCGTGTATGTTTTATCGTCAGTAACTTAAGTAACAAATTGATTTTATTCTGAACAGACGCTAAAACCTGGTGGTAAACAGTAATATTCATATTTAATTGAACACCTTTCCTCGTTGAAATATGTCAGTTAAAATTTATTTTTCTTTCAGATACGAATTTTGACTCTACCACCACTTCCATACCCTGCGGTAAGTAAACAGAAATAGTCAGCCTGGTCTTAAAAAAAAACTGTTAATATCTTGTAAAATAATAAGTCCAGATCACTGTAACGAGAATATAAAGATAAGAAATTGTAAAATTTATTTGAATTGTAGAGGGAAGCGAAAAAACAGCGCATGACAAAATAGCTCATGACAAAATATCGCATATAAGTAAAAATAGTCTATTTCTAGAAATATGTATAATTATTGTAGCCGTTCCAAAAGGGGTAAGTGCCAAAACTTAAAAAACACGTATCTGCATCAAACATGGCACTTGGATGTAATTTTTTTTTTACAAAATTATCAATAATGTGAAAGATTATTGTGACAATTACCCCCTTTGGAACGGCAACGCTACATCTAAATATTTTAGAAGTCGTCAAATAGGAAATGAATGCATTCAAGAACGTCACGGAATATATTCCATGATGGTCTTCTCATAAAAAATGGGTACCTCCAAAAAGCCCATCGAATAAATTGCAGATATCGTCAATTAGAACATAAAAGCATCTGAAAAGGCCAAGAGATCGTCAAGTTGGAAATTGGCACATTCGAGAAGGGCATGAATTATTATATTCGCTTAAACAATAATATTTTAACATTTTCCCCGCCTATAGGGATAAAAAATAGAGGTGAAGCAGGACGAAATCACGATCCTGGTCAGCTCAGATGTCTTTTAAATTTACGATAAAAAAAACTAAGCGGTTCCAGTTAGTGCTATTTTGCTCCACTCCGGTAATTATGGGTTTGAGCTATTTGCCAACATTACCCAGCCTCAAGTATGCCATTAAATAGTAGAAAGGACAACACAGACACCCAGAGCTTCACCGAGAATCGAACTCAGTCCGCCGGGTCCAGTGATTCAGCAGATCGCCCACTGAACCACTCGGCCACCGGTGTGCTCGAAGTGCTATTTTGTCCCCACTCTATTTGGTCCATGCGCTATTGTGTCATGCACTATTTAGTTGCGGAGTTATCCAAACTAACATTATGTCAAAGTTTTCTTAAAGTAGGTACATTGCATTTATGCTAAACTTGGTTCAGAAATTTGTCGTTTTTCTTATTCCCTGCGAACTTTAGCAATTAGTCCGAAGTATCATTCACGCTTAGTTTGTAACAAATATCACGCTTTCCGGAGAAGTTGGGAGTGTTGAGACCAAGTTCTTACTTGAAATTTCCCATACAGCGTAGAATCTTGTATGTATTACTACACTGTTACTTCAAAATTAATAATAAATGTCCGGTTGTCAAGATACAAAAAATTAATCATCAATGTTTCAAAATATTCAACTTATCGTGGCGTTTTAGTCCAGTCAAGGAAGGAGGTGAAGAGTTCGTGAGCAAACCTAACCGATTCCTTCAGGAACTTGTTCAGAGTGGTTAGGGTGTTAACGTACCAAAAGTCCTGACGTCTAAGCGTTGAACGGGTGGAGGGGAGGGGGAAGATCCCACTTTTGAGGTTTCCAGTTGTATCTCAAAAAGTTATATATCTCGAGCTTCATAAGGAAAAAGTTGAAATTTTCGAAACAAATCATTATTTAGAAAAAATAAATAAGAAAAGATTATTGTATCTTCTAAAGTGACCTTCTAAGTCGCTTATATTAATAAAATTCCCTCTATCTTAGGTAGGTATGCGTTTGATAAAAATTATCAAACTTGCGGCTTCTTCTTTTACCATTAAAGATAAGTCTCATCAAAAAGGTTAAGAAAGTAAAGAGAAACTCCAAATAAATAAACGTCACTACCGGAATGAAACTTATTTATCCAAAAGGATACAGTTCTGCGGTATGTTCTAGTTCTGCTAATCTAGACTGAGCTGAAAGTGATCAATCAACACTTCCGTGCCGTATTTCATGGTTAATATAATATTCAATTACAACTGCTGAAGTCGATAATTCTTGCATTGCATAGCTTGCATTACGCTGTGGAACTGATAGGGGACGAGCAATTATTATTATTATCATCGTAATCACTGAGTCGGGTCATTTACAATTATTATTACAGGAGGAAGTCTGGATCCTAGATAACGATGGGGGATTGTTATCCGTTAATAAGTTATTCAAAGCGTAATAGCAATTTGCCAACAAACAGAGATTTTTGTTTAAAAATTATAGTTTAAACCTTTCTCAATTCCTTTAGAGGGAGTTTTACTCAAAAATAAAATTTGTCTCCATGAGCTCATTAATTTAACTTCCGTTAGGAAAGTTATTATGACCTAAAGACTCTTTGCAATAACTATTACTGCAAAGTAGTTTTACTTTTCATATACAAAATTAATTAATAAAGATGATTCATAGCAATTATTATTATTATTATAAGCCGATGGGTATTCTGTCTACAGAAATAACAGCACTTACGAAAATTGTAGTCCATGCTTTATTGATTAACTGCCAACTGAGCAAGCGAAAGTAAAGCAAACAATAAATTTGTAGGTATCATATTTGGAAAACTTGCAACCGATTTTGTTTGCTGCATTAATACCCTGAGCAAAGGTTTTACGAAGTTTTATTATTATACCTGTGTAATGTAGAAGACCCGGGTCCCCTCGTCTTTCGCGAAAAGCCACTGTGATTATCTATTTACCTCTGGGTTTCCCCTAATAGGACCGCTGTGTCTTCCTCGTTGTGTTTACCGTTGTTTTTACCGTAGTCAACCCTGCTCTTCGATTGAGGTATGCCAGGATTAGTATGGCCGAAACGGATGCGCAAAAGAACCTACTATGACTCATGGTATCTCGGTTGATTGGGATTTCTTTCGGAAAAGCGGGGAAATTTAGAACGATGTGCTGAAGTTCTCTTGAACGAGATTTACCCTCGCAGGGTTTTAATTGGAGTTTTAATTAGGTAGATGAGGGAAATTAACTCAGAGTCCACTTATTGTCATCTCCGAGCCAATTAGGTTAAGGAAATTTAGAATGGTGTGCTGAAGTTCGCTTGAACGAGATTTACCCTCGCAAGGTTTTAATTGGAACTTTAATTAGGTAGATGAGGGAAATTAACTCAGAGTCCACTTATTGTCATCTCCGAGCCAATTAGGTTAAGATTAGGATTGGGCGATCTAGAGTCCACTTATCGCCATCTCCAGACACGTCCAAAGGGTTCGGAAGTCAAATTTTATCTGAGAGCGCTACCATCGAGATTTGTGCTTTTATAGTATTCGACGACATGCGCTGACCCACTTTCTAAACAGACTATTTGACAAAGAACGGTCCTAAGCTGATTTTATGTCGTTATTTCTGCGGGCTTATTTTAATTATATCTCCCATATCGCGAGACTTAGCAAGTTGACCTCGCGGCTACCTTACTGAATAATTCTGAACTTCAATTACCTAAAATTTCTATCAAACCGTTCAACGCTTTCTGGTACCTTTCATTGTGTCGACTTACTAATTATTCTCCGGCTTATATTTCATAGCGTGTTTTCACCTGCTTGTTGTCTATGGAGCGTAATGAACTTTCGGCGACTGTCATATCTTAATTCGCTTTATCAATTGGTTAAATTCTTGTTATCGTGGGTGGAATAACCGGCGACTTACTATTGTCTTTGCGAGGGGTTATTGTTTAATTTACAAATCTTTCCACCCGGTCGGTGGTCGGTATCTCGTTCACGCGGTCCGGGAGTGCCTTTTCAATAGGTACCCTGCGGCAACATCTGGTGCTGGTGAGTTTCTACCCTAGCTCGGTCGGTTTAGAGGCTGGATTTTTACTAGAGCGAGAACTTTTATGTTATGAATATTTAATGTGCTGGCAGGAATCGTTTATACATATTGATGTAACGGCGCGTAGCTGTATTTAATTTCCTAACAATTTTACCTTCAGGTATTTACGTACCTATTCTTGCACTGTTTGCTATTTCGGTTTGGGCTGATTTAACGAGGGCGATGGAAATAATTTCCTTATCATCCTACCTAGGATCAATTTCACCTGTCATAACAATTTTACGTTTGTTTGCACCTCTGTAGCAATTCTTTTCCAAGATTTTTTCATACTGCATAGGTGTAAAGGCAGCGTCCCACGACTCTGAACTCGGCCAGTCTTTTTGTGACTCGCTAAATCGAGCGCCATGGAAATGGGAAGGCTCGAGGGCTCGGCTGGTGGCTCGGTATTCCCGTCAGTTGGAATTCAGAAGAAACGAAGGCTCGGCTTGAAAAGCTATTCAGTGGAAATGCATAAAATTGTGACTTGATGAGAGCTTGCCAAATCCGCGCCGTGTCAGCTCTCTTAAAATGGGGTAATTTTGACATAATTATAGGAAAAATTCAACTTAAACATCATAATATCTAATGTTTTTATCTGAAAAAAAGAGACCTTTTTGGCATTACTATGCTTTAACCGAGCAAAGAATCTCAATAGAACACACGTCTTTTCAATATTAGTATATAGGCGGTTTTGTTCTTTTATTTTTTAATTTTTTTATTAATTAATAATGAAGAAAAAAATAAAATAAAAAGAATCATCTAGGGAGGTATCTCCTCAAACTTAATGAAAAATTGTGATATCGTTAGATATATTATGTTTCCAGTAGTTTCTCGAAAATTGCAGTGTTAAAGCCGATGTTGGCAATATAAATTGGTCAGAATTAAGTAAGAAGAAACGCTTTAGATTCTCTTCACTAACAATAATTTATATCACTAAAACGGGTGTTCGTAGTGGAGAAATACAACTTGGTCGGGACCTGATTTACAAGGATTCACTTCCCTACATGTAATGAACGTTTATAAAAATATCTTGGAAATTGAAGAGAGTAAATAAACTAGGAAAAACCAGCACACATACACTGTCTAAATCCAAATCTATTGCCAGTCTGTGCACAGTTTTATTCTAGGGAAAATTCAGTTCATTCAACAAGAAATGGACTATAGATGGATGAAACATTTATTAGAGAAATATGACCTAATATAATAATATGAAATTTCTTACTACTAGCAATCAAAAGTACCCTAAGTTATGGGAACTTAAAAATTATTAAAACTATTTCGACCAATTATTACTGCCGGAACTTTTTCGAACAGCATCCTTAGAATACTTTACTGCCTTACTGCTATAAATAACAGAATTATCGCCTCACATTTGCTGCAATAGGAAGACACCTCAACTTTTTTCCTAAAAAATAGTAGCATCCCCATACCCAAAGAATCAGAATACCTTTATCAAGTGAGTGTTTTGCGCACCATCTCCTTTTTTTTCTTTTTTTCATGTTCATTTTTTGAAACAGCATCCTTAGAATACTTTACTGCCTTACTGCTATAAATAACAGAATTATCGCCTCACATTTGCTGCAATAGGAAGACACCTCAACTTTTTTCCTAAAAAATAGGAGCATCCCCATACCCAAAGAATCAGAATACCTTTATCAAGTGAGTGTTTTGCGCACCATCTCCTTTTTTTTCTTTTTTTCATGTTCATTTTTTGAAACAGCATCCTTAGAATACTTTACTGCCTTACTGCTATAAATAACAGAATTATCGCCTCACATTTGCTGCAATAGGAAGACACCTCAACTTTTTTCCTAAAAAATAGGAGCATCCCCATACCCGAAGAATCAGAATACCTTTATCAAGTGGGTGTTTTGCGCACCATCTCCTTTAGCTTCCTGGGAGTCATTAACGATATCCTCACCAAACATCTGGAAATTCCCATCGACGATGCCCAAACGTGATTCTGTAAAATAGATGGGTAGTTGTTATAGCAATAACTGTCGACACCTTGATCAATACCAAAAGAGACCTAACACCCTTATAACTCTTGACCCAAGGAAAGATTTGACTCTTATCCATCTCAAATATCATTATTCTTCATGTAGAAGCTTCAAAGCACATAAGCGAACCATCAACTTTGTAATGTCTACTTATTGACACTGCACTGGAACCAACATCTTCTGTGAGAACGCGAATGACAACGCGAAGCAAGGGGATCCTCTATCACCGTTACTTTTTAATCTGGTGATCTTCGTAGGATGAAAGGGGTCTTCTCATCTACAGGAATTCCCATATCTCCTCCGAACAATACTGATGGCATATTTTTGATGGCAGGCGACTCCTTCATAAGACCAAGTGCTTCTTCGACAGCAAAGTGTTACATGAAGTCCGGTGCCTTGATGAAGACGAGACTTTCAAATACTCGTACCTGAGGGAAAAGTTGAGTTAAATGGTAGTGGCAAGGCACTATTTGAAAACTCGACGCCCAGCTTGGGAGGGTCCTGCTACCGTGGCAGAATTTGTTCATCATTAAGCACTATCTGATCCTGAGAAAACGCTTAAAGAAGCAGTCAGAATATTTTTAGAAGCTATAAAGGCAACGCAACATTCCCACACTCATATTGCAAACGAGATTACCTGGACGTGGTTCTAGGAGAGTCTGTGAAGTAGATCCGTCTTGTTCGGGTATCGTCTCTAAGTTTTTGCCTTTTTTGAAGTCTTGCAATATTTTTTGCAGTATTTAAAAGTCGATAATTTAAGGGAGGTGACTTACTAGATACATTTTCCATCATTTCCTCTCTTTTGACACTACGGTTGCCAACATTATGACATACCAAAAAGTTAATGCTGTATCATAGACTCAGCTAATTATTACAATAAACACTTTTGTTGCCTATAATAAGAGATAGAGAGTAGAATTTTATTTTTTATTTTTACATTATACCAATAGGTAATATACAGGGTGTCCCAATATTCCATGGACATGGAGCAACCACAGATTACTGAGGTAAAAAAAAGTCGCTCGGATCAAACTTATCTCTATACCAAAATGCTCCGTTTGTCCGTTAGAGGGCTTCAAAGTCTTTTGAAAATTTTAGTTTTTTTGAAATAGCTCAAAGTCGGCTGATTCCAATTCGATGAAATTTGGTAGGTAAATTTCTTATTAAAAGTACTAATTTCTGATGTACCTACATGATAATTTGACGGAAACCCGGGAAGGGGTTAAACTACCCCTACCCTCCATTAAAATCGATCGTAATTGTTGATAGGGTAGCAGGAACACTGTTCATGTGTTTTTGTTTGAAAGGTACATCGTTTTAGCCCATTTTTGGTCTCTTACAAAAAACTGTACCTTTCCGAGGTGCTATGTGATAAAATAAATTAGTCGATGGTACCTAAACAAAATTTTATTTCATTCTTTTAATTTGTAATCAAATGTCCAATTGTCAGGTGATTACTTGATTTAATCTCATTAAAGATGTTTAGTATGGTTCGGTTTTTTTTTCTAGTGTTTGCAAACGGTTTTTTTCAAACGCAGTAAACAGTTTGCAAAACGACGAGGTTCCAAGAAAAGTTAAAATCATTTTTTTGCGCAGGATGAAACTTTCTAGGGTCCTAACCGGCGTCCACATCGAGCATCTTTTATGAGATTAGTGCCCGTATTCACAAACGATAATTTCCTAAATAATTACGTAATTAATTAAATGAGTGAGATGGAGATATGCAGTTTTTTTGCAATAGAATGAGATGGGGATAATTGATTACGTAATTATTAAGGAAATTATCGTTTGTGAATACGGGCATTGATCAAATAATCACCTGACAAATGAAAATTTGATTTCAAATTAAAAGAATGAAATAAAAATTTAGTTATCATCGACTAATTTATTTTATCACATAGAACCTCGGAAAGATACAGATTTTAGTAGGAGACCAAAAATGGGCTAAAACGATGTATCTTTCAAACAAAAAACATGAACAGCGTTCCTGCTACCCTATCAACAATTACGATCGATTTTAATGGAGGGTAGGTGTAGTTTCACCCCTTCCCGGGTTTTCGTCATATTATCATGTACATCAGAAGTTAATACTTTTAATAAGAAATTTACATACCAAATTTCATCGAATTGGAATCAGCCGACTTTGAGCTATTTCAAAAAAACTAAAATTTTCAAAAGACTTTGAAGCCCTCTAACGGACAAACGAAGCACTTTGGTATAGAAATAAGTTTGGTCCGAGCGACTTTTTTTTACCTCAGTAATCTGTGGATGCTTCATGTCCATGGAATATTGGGACATCCTGTATGACAATAGACTATAGACATCATCGGAGACCGTTGCTAGGGTGGAGATAGGTATAGTGGAGGGGATGCCAGCAGCCTATAAATACTTAGGAGCGCTCATCCAGACGTCCAGCTAGTTGTCAGTGAACAGCTGGAGTAGTGGCAGGTAACCGCTGATGATGTCTACCCGCAGTTGTGAACGAAACATTCGGAACAAGGCAAAGCAGCTAGGAATTAATTATGATTTCAGAACTTAAACAATGTAATATTCAGATTATAGTTAAAATACGTTGAAGTAGAAGTACCTACCTACTACTTTTGTTCCTATTTTAGAATTCCTTAAAAGATTTTCGAGATGGTGCTCAATTTTTAGACATGCTTGCAGTATAAGTTTTAAATGTTATCAGTGGGTAGGTACTTATTATAAAGGGCCATTAAGTTAACGGTCAGATTTCTGTGACTGTTTTTAAAGTTAATATCAACGTCAAATTACTTTTCCTAACAGTTTTGTATAATAACTTTGAAGTCAAGAATAATTAAATTGTTTAATCCGATAATTTAATGAGCCTTTATAAAGTGTTTATAAAATCTTTAACTCAAAGATAAAACAAACAAAAAATTAAAAATTTAGTTACATTATATATAAATTAATAATTTGTAAATTTTGTAATTATACATAACATAATTAAGTAACAATTAAAAAGTTACATTCAGTTACATACAAAAATTAAAACTTTAACACCTTTGACTTGATATTCAAAAGAACAATGAATTATTGTTACTTTTCTCACTAGTTAGTGGAGAAATTCGTTAATTTTTAACAACATTCATAGCAATTGTTTAGTAGGTAAATAATAAGAGATTTTGCACAACTACGACCTCTGAAGGTTTATAATTTGAAGGTAAGCAGTAAAATGAGATTGGAAATAATATTTTTTCAATTTTACAATAATAATACTAATGTCAGGAGAAACTTCAAATACCTATCATTTTTTTTTCTTTTCTACTCCTATCCTTTAATATATGCATAATAAATATGAGTTACTGTTAATATGAATCTCATTACGATAAGATTTTCATTAACGCACTGGTGAAACTGGCCAGTAGCCAGTTTTTGGAATTGAATCGGTTCCCTTTCGCTCACAACCTACTTCTTTTTCAATGAAATATCAACATGAAATGTCAATTTTAATAATATTTTATAAGATTTTCATGAGATTTATTTAATCTATTTATGAAATAAAAAAGTCGTAGAAAAAATGGAGTATGGTACTTGCAGAATAATGGCTAGTAATACACTCATATATGATGATTAAGGCACTAGCCAATGGCTCTTATATCTTAATCATGTAACCGCGGACTATAAGCTTGTTGCATAATATTTATTGTATTATACGTCAATTCTACGTCAATTTTACGTGTAAGATGCAGCAGGTGTTAATAATTATTATTGATTAATTTTTATTGAAATTATGGATAATGTTGACTTCAATAATAATGTACACAGGGTGGCCCAGCGAAAACGTACCGGGCCTAATAACTTGCAAACTGAAGATGTACGAAAAAAACGCCGAAACAGGTCGATTTTGTTATCGAGGGGGACATATTTTTGTGACAAATTTAACTACCCAAGTTCACCCCCTTGGCAGGGGTAGCTACCCCTTTGCTTATCATCATAGGGAACAGATATCGGGTGATACATCATTTGAAAGCCACTCGAATTCTCTTTACAACGATATCCAAAATTTTGGGTTTCGCTCACATACAGGATGGCCCAACGAAAACCCAACTCGCCTCAATAACTTGGAAACTGAAGATATACGCGGAAAACGCGGAAACAAGTCGATTTTGTTATCAAAGTAGGCATATTTTCGTGACAAATTCAACCACCCAAATTCACCCCCTTGGCAGGGGTAGCTACCCCTTTGTTTATCATCATAGGGAACAGCTATCGAGTGATACATCATTTGAAAGCTACTTGAATTCTCTTTACAACGATATCCAACATTTTGGGTTTCGCTTACATACAGGCTGGCCCAACGAAAACTTATTTTTGGGCCACCCTGTATGTAAGTGAAACCCAAAATGTTGGATATCGTTAAGAGAATTCAAGTAGCTTTCAAATGATGTATGTGAGTGGTTTCGCTTACATACAGGCTGGCTCAACGAAAACTTTTTTTTTTAGGCCACCCTGTATGTAAGTGAAACCCAAAATGTTAGATATCATTGTAAATAGAATTCAAGTAGCTTTCAAATGATGTATCACTCAATAGCTGTTCCCTATGATGATAAGCAAAGGGGTAGCTACCCCTGCCAAGGGGGTGAATTTGGGTGGTTAGATTTGTCACGAAAATATGCCTACTTTGATAACAAAATCGACCTGTTTCGGCTTTTTTCGCGTACATCTTCAGTTTCCAAGTTATTAAGGCCAGTTGCGTTTTCGTGGGGCCACCCTGTATGTGAGCGAAACCCAAAATTTTGGATATCGTTGTAAAGAGAATTCGAGTGGCTTTCAAATGATGTATCACCCGATATCTGTTCCCTATGATGATAAGCAAAGGGGTAGCTACCCCTGCCAAGGGGATGAACTTGGGTAGTTAAATTTGTGACGAAAATATGTCCCCCTTGCTAACAAAATCGACCTGTTTCGGCGTTTTTCGCGTACATCTTCAGTTTTCAAGGTATTAGGCTCGGTACGTTTTCGCTGGGCCACCCTGTTATACAGGTAATGTTATATAGGTAATTGTAATGTGGCTGTTGTCAGCGTGCGTTATCACTAAACTTTGTAACGCTTCTGACGTCTATAATGATATTTTGTAAAAAGTTTTCCTGAATAATTACCGGGTTTCAAAACATGCAGCAGACAGCTTAATTTATTTAAAGACTTGCTTGCGTCTTTTAGTTTCGCAATTATTGTTTAGTTTCCTTTGCGCAAATATCATTAACTTTTCAAAAAAAAAACTCCACACGTTTGTGATTAGAGAAATAAATAAAAAATTCTGTAATTTATAACAAGAAAAAGTATAATTAATTCCTTCAACCGACTAACATCAGATGTAGAAAAAGAGAATTGTTTCGCCTTCATTAAGACTCGTCAGTTTTTCATATCCGCATCATGAGAGGAGTTCAAATCGAATGAATATAAATAATATTAAAAAAAAAAATGCTGCTTATTTATCAATTATTACTATTCTCTGCTGAGATCTGGATCTGGAGCAAACCGGCTAGCGCTAGCAGTCGAGAATGAATTTGCGACACCAATTCATCCAAGTGTACATGTCGTTTGGGTGCTGAAAGAGCCCGGACTGGCTCTTAACTGTGACGAGTAACCGTACAGCAATTACACGCTACAGATTTGCGACACGGGTATTTGCAAACCGACAGATTTGACGCATAAAAAATTAAATGCAACGATGAATAGGAACAAAATTGCAGAGGAAGTCACTTTATTACGACAGTAATGTAACGTAACTCGATTAAATCTGCGAGAATAATACGTCCTAAGTGGTACTGGTTACTTTGATAACAGATACCTACTTCCTTCAAGTACCTACCTACCTACTTCGGGTGTTCCTACGCTGGAATGTTGGGAGTCACTAAAAATAAATAATTTGTTCCGAAAATGTGAAATTATGTCTCGTGCTTAAAATAATAATATCGGTTTATTTCTTAACACTCTGCCACTAAAAATACATTGTCTATCAACCACTGCAAAAGGTGCTCGGAGAATTCTTAAAATAATTTTATTAGTCATCAAATAATGTAAGTAGGAAAACACAAGGACGATATTATTTTTGCGATTTCACGAAAATTAAAACAGCTTTCTATTGTGTTATTAAAATTATTTTTTCATAATAAACGTTGTAATGAAACGATACGTGATCAAGTTTGAAGTTTAGAAACAATTTCATAATATACAGTGATTTTGGGTCGACATTTCCCCTGCGACTGTATGATCCCTAAAAGGGGTGACGCGCGAACATCAATTAGTAGCTTTCAACGATATCAGACATGCTGTATTAACCTGTCAAGTAGCTAAAAGGGGGATGAAAATGTAACTAACCCTCCAGAAGTATATTTCCCAATAAATTAAACTGTATTTTCGCTTAGTTTTGAAATATTACCAGAGAATGCTTCTACAAAATATATTTGTAAATTTACGTATAGGTATCTACCTAGACGAGTAAAACAAAATGATTTATGTACGAGTAGGTACTTTGATTTTATGCCAGAATTCATTCATTAGTCTTCAATATTTTAATCCATGAATCTGGGAATGAATCTTACCTACCTATACGTTTTGTTCAGAATTAACGTTTCAAGTTTCCAGTTTAGGTAGATAAATGTTACCACCCAAAATGAGCAGTTAGCACCAATGAAACGCTCTTTCAGGGAATCAGGGAAGAACTCATCAACTTCATCACTTTGTTGTCAGCTGTTTATTTTTAAAATCTTTTGATCTTTGGGGGAACTGAAGCGTGGTGAAATCAAGTGTGAGTGATTTTTTTATTATCAAAATTCAGGGGTATTGAAACATTTGCATTTATGAGAGAAATTTCTTGAATTTGAATTTTATAAATAATAGGTTTTAGTCGTTATGCCATTATGACAACTCCTTCTTGCTCTCTTCGGAAGCTTTTCACAATAATATCTGTTAAGCTTTTATCTTTATCTTTAATCTCTCCATAATTAATGAGTGTTTTATGAGTTAATATTGGTCAGTAATTTCAACCTGTCTATTGCGCATTTCGTTGAAGTATCTCACCTGCAATATGAAGATAACCACAAGAAGAAAAATTAAACTTTGATTAAACTTTTCATGAAACTTTCCTAAAATTTCGGTTTAATTGTCTGAAAAAAGCAAAAATTCTCATCTGTTAATTTTTTTTTTAATGTGCCGAGTTAAAAATTCGGGTGAGAGAATCGCCAAGAAAATTTTCCTTGTGAGATCGATTCACGCTCATCGAACTCATCGTCTCTAACATGAACCCACCATATAGTCTTTATCTTTTTATAAGTTACAGTCCATTGGCATCAATAATACTATGTGGTAGGTATCAGCATTTACAATAATTTCAGTTAATTATATCTTTGTTTACATGCGTAATATCTTTCACAGTTAAATATAACATTAGAGTTTATTCTGTTGACAGTTATTTTTGAATCTTCTTTTATCGCATTATTTCTCATCAGTAGTGTTGGCAACAAAAGAAGATACTAGAAGATTGTGAAGAAGCGGAGATTTCCATAATTTATTTACTCTAACACAAGAGAAATTGCATTGTGACAATGCAGTTTTCGTGTTGCATGCGCTTTGTAATCTCGTATCGAAATGCACACATTAACATCCTGCTCAGGGAAAGATTAGAAGTATTTTTGTAGAATTGGCTAGCATGCGAGTTGGAGAGACTCTTATTAATCTCGTTATGCAGCAAGTTTCTCTACAAGATGATCATGTAGTTTGCAAATTTGTAATTAAAATCAATAGTTAGGTAAGTTTCACATAAGTCGACCAAATCTGCTTCAACAAGATATGCTCAGTTATCTGAGAACTTCACGATAAAAACGCGAACGTAACTTTCCTTGCTATTACCGAAGCTTGATTTTGAGCGATCTGTAAAAAAAATTTGATAAAAAATACACTAATTTAGCGATCGTTGAGCGAGAAGCTTTCACACAGGGTGATTCAGGTGTTATCTTCATACAGAGTGTCCCAGAATTTGAAGTCGACAGTACCCTATACACCACTTTTGCTCTAAACTTAAACTCGTAAAGTTAAAGTTATGGCAATTTTGAATTTAACAGTAAACCAATCTGGTTGTCATGTAATTTTTTGTCAAATTGTCATAGTGACCATTTTTTTATGGCAATTGTTTGTTTTACTTATGAGCTTTTGGCAAAAGTGTATACTTTCAACTTAAAATAATTGTCCAAAGAATACACTCAAGCTATATGGAACACCTTGATAACTTCAGGAATCGATAAAATGCAGGTCTTCTTCTTCTTTAGGGTTTAGGGTTAAATGGTCCCTAGCTTTAATCAAGTTACATACTTAGCCAGAGAAATCGTGTGAAAGCAATGATATTATGGTACCTACGTAAAAGAAAAATCCAGAAAGGCTTGATTTTGAAGCTAGAAAGTAATTTTTACACAGATAAGATAGGAGTGGATAGGGGGAGGGTCTTTTTGAACAAAGAAAAGTCTGTCTTTTTGGAAATAATTAATTATATGTATGAGAAACTGAGAAGTTATGAATGATTTCGAAGCAGGATCTAAAGTATGTACCTGCTTTGCCGTCCTGAAGTAGCTGACAGCTCCAAATCTATTAATAGGCCTTGAAAAAAGAAGATTACCAATGTTTACAAAGCAAACAAGATCAGGTGCCCTGTGTTATCAGTCTCCAGTTGTGGAAATGTATGACCGAACTGTTCGTAGATAATACGGTGAGTTTAATTTAGCGAGCTCTAGCAATTGTTGCGCTAAAAATTTCCCACTATAATCTATCCGGTGATGACGACACGAAGTCGAGCTTGGCTCGACGCAGCGCACTAAGTACGCCGTCACATACAATAATCTTTCATATCATGTTGCGGAGCGATCTGAGCTAGACAATTTTGTGATACTACCGTGTACAACACTAGAATAGATCTCGTACCTACGTTGTTTTAGTCGTTAGGATTTTTCATACTTTTATACTAAAAAAATAAAATAAGTCATACCTAGTATTTTGTATCGCGTTTAAAAAAAAGTGATTCTGTATTTTTAGTGCGAGTTTATTTTTATTATAATAGTGGACTGTTGCTACGGACCTCCACAGATTCGAAGCGAGAATAACGAAACTGAAAAAGTGAGTACTCATCCTGCTATTTATTCATTTTAGCTTGAGCGGTTTTTAAGTAAGACATTAACTTGATTATTTGCGCATCCTTTTGAAGTGTTTTATGTGATTCACGTGGCAAAGATTACATAAAACTTCATTACAATTAGTAGTCTTGGTTTTCCCAGAGCGAGTCCCCCAAACCTGACTGCTTGAAAATTTCAGGTCAAATTTTCCCACAAGGACCGCTTATGCAAAGTAGAGTTCCGCGCTCCAATGATTCCATACAATTTCCTACCCTTCGCTTGCTCGCAACGCAACGCAAGGAAGTCGGGTAAATTTTATGTTATTTCAGGAAATTACGATCGCATACGCCCAAAATGAATTCCAACATTGTGATAGTCACGTGTACGTGTAATATTATTGTACTCTGTTATTACCTATAGAATTGTGACATAATATCGCTGACACGATGTCCGAATTTAGTTCTATAGGATAATAAGCGCTATGTGCTCTATAAATAAGGCTTACAATATTACAAAACATTACAATTACGCATAAAATTGAGTTATTAGCCACGTTATTGGCTGTACATGTACATGTACTGGTACAATAATGCAGTCGTGGTCTTACCAGACGACCACAAATTAATAAATACTCAGAAATTACGTTCTGCTTTTTAACAATAACAATAATATAAGTAGATAAAGGCTTACTGGGAATACCTTTATAAAATTTATTACCTTACTCGTGTCAGTAAGGTGAACGTTTAATTTCATCCTCAGAAATAACACCTATTAAATATTGTGTAACATATTATACTCGTCTTTACTGAAACTTTAATAAAAGTATAGGTAAAAACAATTATTACAATACTAGAACATTCCTTATTTCATTCATAAATTCAGAAAGCAACCATTAGTGAGACAGTGATTCCTTTAGTCGTTTAATAGACAAGCAGTATTGCTAGGAAAACTAAACTAGCTGATTTGCATATATGAAAATATCCCCTTGATGTCCTTGCTAGGTTGATAATTACAATAAAAGGAGCAAACGTATAGATAATGCCAAATTTCTTTCCTCTCGCTATAACTTGACCATGCAACCTTCGCGCAAGATGGGTTTTTTTAAATTTAAACATCAAAGCTGATTTAGACTACAGATATAGGTACCTACCTACCCAAATACACATTATCACACGGTGTATAGTGTATACCTCCCCATACCTGGTATAATATGTAATCTTTAGTGAACGGTTTATCTATCATTATAGTTGGCTTATTCGTAGCATGCATTGTATTAGTAATAGTAATTGAACTATCCAGTGAAACACAAACATAAACCCACATGAAGCGTAATCAAAGTTCAAAATCCACATCGGTATCAGACAAAGAGAATTAGATATGAACTTTATAATGAATCTCTAATAGAAATTCTATCTCTCTTCGAACATTAATCAAGGTAGGTACCTACGCGTTGCAGGTTAATTTTGGAAGGAAATCTTAGATATTTCACCTTTGAAATTCCCATGCAGATGTAATCATTAGCTGATCGTTTTTCATCTCGGTCTAAGCGATTCATTTTCCAAAATCATACAACGCATTGTAACTAGATAATTTTAATTAAAGTATAATGATAAATTATAATATTATAAACATAAAATTTCCAAGATATTTATTCACTCCCATTCTCAATTATTATTTAATTCTGAGAATCCTGTTCTTATCCACTTTATTTTCTAGCCAGCACATTTTTGGTAGATATAAAGGGTCTTTTTCTAACTAATCAATTAATATTATTTGTTTATAAACAACTATACTAAGTAACATCAACACTTCTTCAGAAAAAAAACTAAATGTATCAATGTTTTGATTGTAATATCCAGTTGTTATTTTTACTCCCATCATTCCACTCAACCTCGCATCAGCGTTCTTCATTGCAAAAGCCACCTGAGGTAAATTTGTTTTAAAATTCAAGCAGCAAACCATCAAATCAATTTTTTAAACCGGCTGATTAAACTTTTTTGTTTTAATATTTTTCTTTCTGATGCTAAAGGGGTTATTTGTTGATTTGATTGTTTCAGAAAAAAACAACTAAACTAATCCATTTATTGCCTTCTCTTCTCTTTTTTCACATCTCTACCTAATAAATAGAATCAAATTGTGATAAAACTGACCACGTTGCTGCTTTATGGTCTCCCTATCCTCCAGCGAACAACCTCCCCCCCCCCCCCCCCCCCGGGATAACCATCCTTACTATTTAACAGTACAATTGTTTTAACTTTCTTCCCCAAAAGAAATTATGAACACATTTTCATTGTTTTCATTTCGGTGCGACGTCATTTTCGTCGTTCTACGTCAATAGCGTCATTACGAAAATGACCAGGAAAATTACAATACATGTTTTGAAAATGTTTCCAGGTTTTCTCCAAATGACTTGAAAAACAGACTAATGTTCGTATTCATAAACATTTTTTTCAAATTAATTACTTGAATAATAATAATTGTTGCCATGTAAGGGGGTAGAGTGTCAAAGCTGGCCATTTATTTTATTTTACAACCCATTAGGATCATAATTATTCTTGCTCATTTTTTAGTTTGCCCTTAACTTCTGCTATATTTTAATTCATATCAATTAATATAATAAGTTCCTGCACCTGTGAGGTGTGCGGTGTAGTCATCGACTTTTAATATCGCGATGTTAACAATGAAACATAAAACAGCATTGATTTTTAATTAATTAAGCTTAACTAATATGTAAACTTAGCTTCATGAATTAATATAAAATACATCTGATTACCTTATACGAGTACATATTGTATTCTTGAAACCTCAACGTTATTGCATTGACACAAAACGTTGTTGGTTGTTGTAATGTAATGAAGTCCAAGGTTAATCGAGACAACCTAATTTTGTAATCCTGTAAACGCTTTTGTAGTCTTAATTAGCTTAAATACAATATTGCGACATATCTTTTTCATAAAACAATGAGAAGTTTAAATACAGGGGTATTTAATGTACCAGAAATGAATTAATCTAGACATGTTATCACTTCAGCGGAGCAAGCTAGTTTTAACTAGTGGGTTCTCATATTATTGGGAAAGTTGATACGCTGAAGGTCTGGTTTTAAATGTTTTAATAGAAATATTTGTCGCCGAGCAAAAATTAATTCGTATGTACGATGGACATGGACGGGTATTATTAGCAGATATTTAGAAAATTCTGTAAATAGACAGAAAAATATAATTCTTAGTTTATTAAGAAAAAAAGTAAAATATTTGGTAGTTTTTATATAAATTGGTAGATATAACTACCAACATAGCTGACTGAAATGAAGTTTATGCAGTTTTCGTGAGATCAAACTGTAATCCTAAAACTGCCGTACTAAGGTGAGCTCCACTCCAACTTAGTTTGTGATCTTATTTGGATGATTACCATTTGAAACAGAGGCTTCAAGATCGATCCTCTGGTTGGAGGACAAGCCACTTTGGGGGAAACTTCAATCCCTGTGAAAATCTAGCGGTTTGAAACGAAACCGCTTTCACGACAATAATTGGAGCATAAACGTTCCAAATTTGGCTAACGTTATAAAACTTACCTATTTGTACTTATAATCCACCTCTGAAACATTTATGTGAACTTTATGTCGGTTTATTCTATATTTCTAAAAAAATATTTCTTCTATAATGATTACATAAATATGAGACATTTTCCACAAAAACATTAACTTTACTTATTGCATGTATTGTGTTTTCGTTTACGATACACGACATTATCATTTGTTGTTTATTTTATTGCAAACAGAAAATAAATACGTTTGAAGGTTACAGCGCCCATATACAGTAAGGTATAAAGTTGTTGACAGTCGTGATATGAAAACTAGAATTTGAAGACTGGTTATGACGATTATTATCAAATATATCTCCCAATTCAATAAAATTGTCCAATAATAAAGCAAAAAGAAAAATTTTAGAACTCTTTAAACTTTTCAGAATATTTTAGATGATCATGTAGCCATTATTTAGTTACAAAATGCGACAGAGACAACTTTTTGGTAACTCTAGTCTACTGTGAGCTTATTCAGCGCATTCGGGAGAGGGAACCACACACATTTGGAAAGTAGTTCAGAGAATTAACAAAAAAGTCTAATAACGGTTCAATATCAACCGTAACTGAAATATCGTTGCTCAGTGAAGTGAGTGTTGCGGAGTTGATCATTAGATCGAGTATTGCCCCTTTGTCTTTTCTTTTGTTTGGTAGACTATAATTTCTCCAAAGATGATAATCTGAGGTCTGGTGGCCTTGGCGGTGAATTCAGAAATTTTTACATTTGACAATATTAAGTTTATTAGACTTTTATTGTTTGTTTTGATCTCCAGGACTCACTGCCAAATTTAGGGGGTTCCTTCCGAAACACCCTGTGCCTGTATCCATAATTAAATTTTCTAAAAGTTTTTTGCTTTTCATATTGGCAGTAATTTCAAGAAAATACAAAAAGTTTCAGACCAGGTAATAAGAGTTATATATGCAACTAGTGCGTAAAGTCAATTTTTACGTGTGCTCGATTGTAGAATAGGTAACAAAAGAATTAAAAGTCGTTTATGCAAGTCCTCGCTACCAAATCTTTTTGCCTGACCTAAATTACGTTTTTATTTGACAAAGTTTACTTGTTATATAATAATTTTACGCATTCATTACTGGTGCGTAAATTTGCACAAGCACCAGCACCAGCACCAGCACCATTGACAGAGGACGTTCAAAGTAATAATCAGCTGATTATAAATATGGAATAAATTTTACCTACTTGAATATTAATTTGAAAATATGAATAGAAATTTAAATAATGTGGGTAATTGAGTCAAGGTTCGTGTAATAATGCTAATGGAGGATCTACCTGCAGTCATATGATATAGTTATAACAAAAATACTAACAATGGAAGCGACAAAACGAAGACATTAGAGTGGCATTATGAAATTTAAAACATAATGCTTACATTGTAATCAATTATTACGACAGTGACTGTTTTAGGGTAATATTTAACCCATCAAAATATGAAAACCTCTAATTTATGCGCAGGTTACCTAAAATTAAATATGTCCAAGACAGTTAGTTACATTCATTAAATTCCAGTTCTATAATAGTACGCAATAAAATTGACCTAAAAGATTACGCGTTTATAATTTTGCATGCGACAAGATCACCTCATGGTGCATGGCGCGGTTCGTTGCGTAAGCTCAGCGTATTTTTCTCATGGAGAAAAGTTGATACAAGATGATAAAAGACTGGTGCGGTAAATAAATTATATCTAGCACTAGCACTATTTGGAAAGCAGATCTACCTACGTAAGTACACACATTATCAGGGAACGGCATGCATACGACATGGTAAAAGCATTTCGCAGATATCTAGAGTACATATAATAATAACACTCGGTTCACTGAAGATGCTACCTAATGCATATCAAATTATCTCATTTGTTTGATCCACCATACATGCCTAACAGATCTTATTGTGTTTTCGACTGGAAAATTTTATGCTAAACTAAACTCCACTCTCTAGCTCTATTAGCACTAGCACTATATAGCACCAGAGCTAGACTTAAGATACCTAATTTATAAGTAATCAATCACGATGATGCATACGTAATGTCTTTCTACTTTTGTGTTTTTGGATGGTTGGTTGTTATTGATTTGGAACAACTCAAAAATAGAACAATCGCATTAAATATACAGTCTTGGTAGGTAATAGCATTTCAAAAATTGCTGCAGATGATTCTTTTAAGAATTATTATTACATTCAGTGATTGTTTCTCGCGATTCTTCTCATAGTAGTAATTGATAATTAAACACCGTAAATTCTTAGTAAGTAGGTAGGTATATGTAAAAACTTAATAATTCTACAAATCTTCTCGCTTATAGGTATATAATATGGTTAATTATTATAATTTTACACGTTTTTCCAGGTAATTAGTAGAAAAGTTTTATTATTTGTCCCTGAGAATTGTCCATGTACCTAATGCAAATTCCTATGTGCAAAGTCCTTTATCAGAATTTGTGTTCTATGCTTATCAAGTCAAGTTCGGTGGGTACTTTGGTGTAATTATGGTAGTCACTTTTTTTGTAGTAGTATAGAAGTAGAAGTTCTTAAAATACTTAAAAATTCTGTTTCATCAAAACCTGCATGAGGGTCCTTACTGTAATAAACTTCTGGTAATAATACTGGCAATTAAAAAGCTGTAGTGGATTTTTTGGTTTTCATGGCCTTGGTACAAGGTTTTCTAGATAGGTATGTAATTTGCCATTCTACAAATTATGCAAGGTTTCCTTTAATTCTCTAAAGTTAGTTTCTGTAGAAATTATTGTAAAAAAGCTGATGTAATTGGAAAAATTTGCCAATCTCTAGCTAAGGATATACGTCAATATGCTTTGAATAATATTATAACAACAGTGAATCTCAAAAATCTATAATAAAAGTAACATATAGAGGCAAATTATTGTAATATCGTTTCCTCGAGAAGGTTTTGATTCTGAAGATAGGAGAAAACAATAATCACATAAATGGGGAAAATTAATGGTAAAAATTTATTGTGAACTTTGTCCCTTCCATCTCTTCAATTTGTCCAAGTGTAAACGCTTATCATCTGCTTGCCTGCAGATGATACCTTGAGGAGTATTTCCCTGGGTAACATGATCGCCTACTTCAGAAACCATTCGAATGATCACAGTTTTCAAATTTGTTTGTACATTTTGATAACTCTATAAATGTTGCAGTAACATTTTTGTCTTCAGTAATAAAAATAATATAATAAATCAATATAATTAATAATTAAGTATATGAACTAGTTATTTTTTGAATTATTTAAGTCCAAAGTTTAATTGATTAATTTCATTTCTTTTATTTTTAACGACCTAGGTATATCGGTTCAAATAAAATTTTATCTCCACAGGCTGTTATTCGATCTAAAGTAGTACCTATATAGAGCTATCGGACAATTGACGTCATTTTTATTTAATATTTTTTGCTTTTGTGGTGACCTTATTTACTGAACACAAAATTATTTACCAGTTGAAACAAAAAGAGTATTTTTACAATAATTATTATTATTTATAACCAAAAAATTTGGTTCATAAAGATTCGTTGAAACAATAGGTTGAAAATCAATTTACTTGCTATAAAAATGCATAGGTACGTATTAACCTACGTAATTAGAAATGTTTTGAAATGTTTTAATATCCTGGGACATGGTAGGTAGTCATTAATATATTTTTTTGAAGCAATATTTCCAAGATAATTTACTGCAAAATTATTAAATTTATGCGAGATATATTGATCGAGTAAGAATGAACATACCACGTATTTCGCTATTTTTAAAGTGGCATCTTCAGACATGTATGAATGAATAAGATTAAAATTTTTATCTTTGATGTAGTAACATAGAAACTTTATGATACCTAACTATTATAGCACTTTTTAAACAAGAAATTAAAATACTTTTCAGTAGAACTAACTTGATAATAATGTAATATTACCCAAAAAAATCATGAAAGTGAGAACAACAATTTTTTTTTAATTTAAAATTACAAAAGAACCCTGCACGGATCATTTATGGAAATCAGCCCTCGGTTAAAATTGTTGCAATTGAAATATGTTATTCAACTGTTTATGGTGATCAAAAGTCTGCATGGGTTTAAAGTGAAAATGACAGAATGAAGAAACATCTGCTATTTTCTGTTTTTTTCTGTCCATTGAAGCTACAAAGTCGTTAAATTAGGCAAAGAAAATAATTTTTGTTGCTCATTACATCACTGGTGAAAACAGAAAAACAATTGAAAGTCCACGTCATGAATTGAAAACAAATGAAAATTGCCATTTTTAGATTTTCAGTCTTAATTTTTTTTCCTAAATTTTTGATTTTTTCGTCCTATGTACCTAAACATTTCAACCACATCATAGGAAAGTCCTTAAAAACTTAAAATAGCAACATGTAAGCTGTTTTCCGATAACTTGAGCCATTTTAGTTGTACGCTTCCTTGAATTTTGAAAATGTCGATTTTCACTTGTTTATAACTCACAAACTACTCACTTTAAACGCAAACCGTATAAGCCATTTCAATTCGATTTTCTCCAAACAATATAAAAATGTAATAATATACAGGGTTTCCAATTTTTTAATTTGTTTTTTTGGGAATATCTTATGAGTGGACTTTCAATTGTTTTTCTGTTTTCACTTCTGTAATTCGGGGCAAAAATTCTTCACTTTTGCTAGTTAACAGAAAAAACAGAAAACAGCAGACATTTCGTCATCCTGTATACATATTCACTTCATGCCCATGGAGACTTTTGATCACTATAAAAAGTTGAATTTATTTTTTTTTTTTATTAATAAGAAAATAATATTTTTATTCCCTTCAATAACAGACACGTTTTACATGACTCTCATAATCCTTCATAAATGCTTTTGTCCCGATTTTCTTTCATAACTCTTAATAAATTTATTAATATGTACATGTCATTATTAGGGTTCATTGTTACTCTATTAAATTCAACAATAAGATTTATACCTTCTAGACACGAAGAAGCAGAACCAGAAGAGAAGTTTTGCATTTCGTCATGTTTTTCAAGAGCAAACACAACAATAATTTCGGAACCGATTGTTATGTTACAATGCGGCTCGTTCTCGTGCTTTGTTTTCCGCTAATGTTAACATTGTTTACAGAGTCAACACATTTCATACATCGCACCTCTAATAAACATACACAAATGTAACCTCAATGTGAGGTGTAAATTTTAGCTGTACAGGTGGTCTAAATAAAGGTATTACTGTAACAGGGATGATGGTTTTTGTCAAAAGTCACGAGTATTTTAGATGGCTAATACGTGTAGGTATTTAAGTTTTTTTATTCCCTTTTTTATGGCGCGCTGAGGACGTAGTACAATAATGACCTTTATCCCAACCTTTTGTCAGAGACCACTTTTCTATCAGAGATAATCAGATCAGCCTATAATTTAGTCAAGCACCCCAGAAAAAATCGCATTTTTTGGTGAAAACGGAAAATGTTGTATGAATTTTTGGTTAATAGAGACCATAATATGAACCTTAAAACCTTCCTAATTTATAGTAAATTGTCAAATGCTCAAATGCTGGCTCTTTTCTTTGAAGCTACGAATGCTGACACTCAATTTTACTACGTAGGTATAATATATTTTTTTATTTCCCGGTAAAAGTAATATAAAAATAATAAAAATGAAATCACAAAATTAGTTTTTTTATACTTGCAACATAAAATTTAAAAAGCTTCAATAATGCGGAGTGTTCGTTGGCAGTTTCATCCCCTAGGGACCCAAATAGAATACGGGATTCCTCAAAACGTAAATTACTTGACGCCTATGAAATTTTCAAATAAATTTTATAAAATGTTTATGGCTCCTTTCTGAAATTCACCTGGGCTTCGTTTTGTTTATTAATCAACAATTCCTCGTGCAGTAAAATGAAAAACTTATAAACACATATGTTTTTCTGGGCTTTTTTTATATAGCAGTAAATAGGGAAATTTTTGCCCGAAAATGTAATTAATACATACCAATCTAATTTTATCAAAGTCTGTTTGTTTAATAGTAGGTACCTACCTATACAAACTAAACAGGATTTCTTATAACTACCTACTATAAATACTAAGTCGAAAAAAATTGGGTAACAAAAAATAGAGCTTTTGTGTAAACATCATGCTTTTTTGTATAACTACAATCTCGTCATGATATTAGCTGCCATTGCTTTTTCCATAAGAAATGGTTCATTGAAATATTACCTCACCGTTAGACTTTTTTTTCAAGAATTTTATTTGTACTTCTCGAGTAAACAATGCTTATTAAAAATGTACACAACAACCGAGTCTTCAAGGAAAACTTAATTATAGGTATTATTTACAAAGGAAAATTTTTTATTTAAAAAAGTTGAAATACTAGCCCCCAGCAAAGTAAAGTGCACGTACCAGCTCTCGAATTAATGATCCAACTCATTTCTCGAACGCGTTTAATTTAATTTTTAAGTTCAAAAATTCGCAAAGCTTCCCCACTCTTCTAGATTACCTCATTAACATTTTTTTATCATTAAATTCCTCCAGCGAAAACGCTTAATAAAGGAGGGCGACGATCAATCTGCCCCAAGCAAAAGCCATTCGACAGATTGGATCTTTCCATGCTAAATTCACTTAAACGTCACTGAAGGATCCCTCACTTGAAGTTGCTTTCGTGTTGTTGAGACTCCGGGAGAATCAAATTGTGGATTTTTGCCGAATCTGCAGCCATTAAGTCTTGAATGGGATAAACCCCAAGGTCTCGAGATAACTACCAACGCTGACGCTATCAAAATCTTATATACAGAAGCAGTGTCTGGAATATATTAGGGACTTCAATGGGATGATATATTTTATAACATTCACTCTACCATGTCTAGGGGAAACACATAATAAACTGTTATATTTTGCGAGATTTTTATGATCCTGCTATTACACACTTACATAATTTTGATTCTAATTTATAGGATTTATGAATAAAAGGGGAATGCTTGTGTTTTTTCGCTTCTATTTTGTTTTAAATTGGCAGAGATTTCATTCAAACGTTATTTTTCATGAAAATTTAAGAATTTTCTAGAACAGAACATTTCGTTTATTTTACTTGGGATGGGTGTTCTTAAAATTAAGTAAAAATTCATTATCAGTTTCATTACTTACAAGTCTTTTGTTAATAATTGTTAATAAGATCGACATGACAGAGTAGTTGCAACACGTAAATTATACTGTACTTCGTAACGTTAATCGCGTGTAGTAATGAGCAATTAATTTTGATTACATTGTCATGAATTTTAAAATTGAAAATGTACGATAATTTAATTATAGGATGTCAATAATAAAACAACAGCAATGAATTTTAAAATGACGGTGCTGTGCAAAATCTATAAGACAGCGATTGCGGTCATTTTCATATGCAATTTTGCAATTTGTGCTATTTTTTTCAGAAAGAAACTTTTATACTGAGCTAATTAATTAGGTTGATTGAGAAAATTTTGTTGCATTACTGTTAACAACAACGTACTTAGATACAAACATATCAGAAAATATTTTTCTCTACGCCTATTGAATAAAACGTTCATTATCCTGCTAATTTCAGTTTAATAATGACGTACCTTCCTCAAACTAAAACCTTCTTGCGCATCAATCGCAGAAATAGTGTATTTTTATGCGATTCAATAATAAATATTTTCTTCCTATTTTTTTTTTATAATGAATATAATGAAAAAATAATCTGATTTTTTTTGGGAAAACTCCACCTACCTACCAAAAAAAAAAGAATTATACCATCTCGTGGTTTCGAACCCACACCAACAGTTTACTAAACATCGGTGTAATGAACTGAACAACAGTGGGTTTCGAGTTTGTAGTGTTGATCGCGTAGATAGGTATATGTAGTACGTCAGGTACCTATTACACACCTACAAATTTTATTTTTTAAACTGGTCGTATCTTTGTTATTAAAAAACCAATTTGAATACTTTTTTCACCTGCATGTAGGTGATTTAATTGTTGTTGCGTTTGCTCTTCTAATTTTCAGAACCATTCATAATTGAATGTGGAAAAAAATAAAAAACCTTCTTGCGCATCAATCGCAGAAATAGTGTATTTTTATGCGATTCAATTATGAAAATTTTTGCCGCCTTTTAAATTGGCTTTCTGAATTTTTCCATAGTCAGGTCGAATTTGCGTAGAGGTTTACTGATGTGAAAATTAATTTCATTTCGTTTGAAAGCGTGCCATAAAATAGATTTTTACACATAATAAACCAAAAAAAAAATTGGCAAAATTGAACAATTTCGTCTCTTGTCCTATATACCCGCCACTGACTAACTTTAAAAAGTTACAGGCGAGTTCTGAAAACCGAACATTTGAAATTTTAGAGAAATAAACATCATGTAAAAAAATTCGAATAACTCCGCCATTTCTCTTATTTGCTTCTTGAAATTTTGGAGAGTTACAAGCTATTAGTGTAGTTGTCTACTCTGAAAATTTCAGGTAAATTCTCTGAAAAATGTGCTCATAATCAGTTAAAGAAATTTAGCCATTTTTACCATCTTCTTACCCACGCCACTAGCTTATTATTAAAAATAATTAAAATTTTATTGCATTAATTCAAATTTCAAATCATTTTAATCCAATCTTGTTAATACAGGTTTGTAGGAGTTTTTATTTTCTGCAATTGGGGTTGGCAGGAGCAGGCATATCTGCATGGGTGGTCCCGCCTGAGTCGAGCGCGATGAAAACGGTGCGCTGGTGCTGGTGCTGGCGGGTACACGACGCATCGCTGATGGGCTTTTCCTCATTTTTATATTATTCTAATAATGAAATTTCAATCGTTAAGTTATTAGACAAGCCTTTAGTTGCCACTCTTATTATTTTGTTCGGCGAAAACCATGCCACATGGACCGGATTTTTCGAAATTTTCAAGGACACCCTGTAGAAGTAACGCGACTTTTGAAAAATTTTTTCAACGAAAATTTAACGTCATCCCAACGTTCACAAGAGTAAAAAATTTCTTTCACTAATCTTGAAAGATGAAGCTACTAGAACGTTTTTAAAATTTTAGAGAAATTAACATCATGTAAAATAAATTCGAATATCTCCGCCATTTCTTTTATTTGATCCTTGAAATTTTTGAAGATTAAAGAGTATTAGTATAGTTGTCTACTGTAAAAAATTTAGTTCAATTCCTTCAAAAATGTGCTCAAAAACGGTTATAGAAATTTAGACATTTTTACCTCTTTCCTACCCACGCCACTGGCTTATTAATAGAAATAATGCAAATTTTATTGCATTAACTCAAATTTCAAATAATTTTCTTGCAATCCTGTTAATTTTATTTCAAAGTTATTTTACCATCTTGCTCATACAGGGGTTCAAAAAATAGTAAATTTTCCGAAAATTCAAATGGTCGCCATTTTGAAACGGCTCGGCCGATTTTGCTCAAGTGCAATACCAGACCACTCCTTGTGGACATCTTACTCTCACAAAAATTTCAGCCCCCTAGATTGAAAACTGCGGCCAGAAACCGTGCCTCAAAGTCCGGATTTGTGGAACTTTGAAAGGACACCCTGTAGAAGTAACGTGACTTTTGGAAATTTTTTCAACGAAAATCTAAAGTCATTCCAAAGCTTTACAAGAATCCAAAATTTCGTTCACTAATCTTGAAAGATAAAGCTACAGGAGCGTTTTTAAAATCGAAAAATCGTGATTTTGGAGAAATATATATATATATATATAAATATATAAAACAATTGAATGGTAGAACTGGGGATTCTGTCGTTGACTTGGGGCTTTAAATAAGAATACTCTTTTTGCTACACCGAGCTTTCGAAAATCTTTATTTTCTTCATCAGGGTCTGCAAGCGAGGTTTAAAAGTAAAGTAGCTAAAGTTAACACAGGGTTCATTCCTTCCCACATGGAATAAAAACGTGGGTGATTACGTTGGACTGAAGGTCCTAGTCACATTTGAAATTGCACAATTAACACATGAAAACTCACACATGACTGACATACAACAGGTTAAAACTGTAGTCTACATTATTACAAAACCATTATGAGTACGTGGTGTCGTTTATCGAGAGGTAAAACTTAACAATTAAAATTTAAAAATCTGGCAAAAGAAGCCAGCTCATGGGGGCCTACCATGATATCTTCTTGATGATATCTTCTTGAAGATATCATGGTAGGCCCCCATGAGCTGGCTTCTTTTGCCAGATTTTTAAATTTTAATTGTTAAGTTTTACCTCTCGATAAACGACACCACGTACTCATAATGGTTTTGTAATAATGTAGACTACAGTTTTAACCTGTTGTATGTCAGTCATGTGTGAGTTTTCATGTGTTAATTGTGCAATTTCTAATGTGACTAGGACCTTCAGTCCAACGTAATCACCCACGTTTTTATTCCATGTGGGAAGGAATGAACCCTGTGTTAACTTTAGCTACTTTACTTTTAAACCTCGCTTGCAGACCCTGATGAAGAAAATAAAGATTTTCGAAAGCTCGGTGTAGCAAAAAGAGTATTCTTATTTAAAGCCCCAAGTCAACGACAGAATCCCCAGTTCTACCATTCAATTGTTTTGTTCCAACAAGTACTGTCGTGCTTCCACCAATTCTATTTAAATATATAAATATATAAATATATAAATATATATATATCGTGGGCAGGTGAATTTTGGAAAACCACTTTTTCGTAATCTGGAGGTCATGATCGGTGGACATTTGATGAGTTTGGGTGATTTTTGGAAAGTGATGTCGTCCTCAATAGTGTATTTTTTTATTAAAAAATACACTAAAAGAAATTGCGAACCCTTTCATTGATTTAATAATTTTATATAAGTGTAAGCTAATTTTGCACAAGCGAAAAACTTTTTTGTTTTTCGTTTAAAGTGCTACATTAATCGAGGCGAATTGAAGCTAAGACATCAAATTATATGTTAAAGCAAAAAAAAAAGGAAAATTTCGGTTCAACTTCTTCAAAAATGGACTCATAAACGGTTATAGAATTGACACATTTTCACCCTTTTTCCTACCCACGACACTGGCTTATTAATGGAAAATATGCTAATTTTATTGAATTAACTCAAATTTCCAATAATTTTCTTCAAATCCTGTTAATTTTATTTCAAAGTTTTTTTGCCATCTTGCTCATACAGGGATTCAAAAATAGTCAATTTTCCAAAAAATTAAAATAGCCGCCATTTTGAAACGGCTCGGCGGATTTTGCTCAAGTGCAATACCAGACCACTCCTTGTGGACATCTTACTCTCACAAAAATTTCAGCCCCCTAAATTGAAAACTGTGGCCAGAAACCGTGCCTCAAAGTCCGGATGTATGGAATTTTGAAAGGACACCCTGTAGAAGTAACGTGACTTTTGGAAATTTTTTCAACGAAAATCTAAAGTCATTCCAAAGCTTTACAAGAATCCAAAATTTCGTTCACTAATCTTGAAAGATAAAGCTACAGGAGCGTTTTGAAAATCGAAAAATCGTGATTTTGGAGAAATAAATAAATATATATATAAATATATATATATATAAATATATATATATATATATATCGTGGGCAGGTGAATTTTGGAAAACCACTTTTTCGTAATCTGGGGGTCATGATCGGTGGACATTTGATGAGTTTGGGTGATTTTTGGAAAGTGATGTCGTCCTCAATAGTGTATTTTTTGTTAAAAAATACACTAATACGATAATATTTAAAAGCACATTCACGAATGAGAGTTCAGCGTGGTGAGAAATCACGAGTAAGAGCCAATCACAGCAAGACATGTTCAGTTCAGCTTGATTCCAACATTCTTCGCTCGTTGAAGAATATACTTTCAAGTCTTCTGTTGATACAATTGATTATGATACAAGAATTAAACGTGATATTCTTCTTCTTAAGAGTTTATGGTCTTAAGGTTTCAAAAACCGGATAAAAATTGGACAAATTGACGTCGCACTCAAACAAATAAAGTTCTCTTAAATGTTATGCTTGATCTTTGAATAACACAACATCGCAATTATTATAATTATATGGTTCACTTAAAGAGAGAAAACTGGAAAAACCTGCCATGCTATAGGATATTTTAATTAATTAGGAACCTTCCTACCCTCGGATGACGATCCCATCACAGATGAGACATATTAGTGTAAAATTCGATACACCTTGATCACCACGAAATTAAATGCCACTACTTACAGTATTTTTTAATGGTTTCAAATAGTAACAAAAACATGATTGTAGTACAAGCAAATAAGTGTTATTGTTGTTGACATAGTATGACTTCTTATATTCTAATTAACGATTATATTTTACGTTTTCTTGACTGTAAATCTCGACTTTTTTACAACATTCAAGCACCGACGACTTGCTAATTTTTCAGTCGTAAAGTCTGCAATGAAGACCATACGTGTCAGGACCATCATTTCCTATTATGGTTCCACTGATGTACTATAAAGTTTAAGTCCAGTAAACGTCTTGAAAATGGAAAACTTTTTACCCAATATATGCAAAGATACATTCATCCTCAAACAAGTATCCATAAGCATAAGAGCAAAATAATGATAAGAAAAAAAAAGGACGAATGCATCTAGGTACTTTTCAACTATACAGGTGGGGACTAAACAATTTCAAATTGAGGACAGACAATTTCAAATTGAGGACAAACGATTTAAAATTTGCTGTAAACAATTTAAAAATGCATGGGGACTAATCAATTACAGATTTGGAATAAACAATTCACATTGAAACCAAACAACTAATCGATGATAAATAAAACACTAATGTTTTAAAAAATTCCACTTTATACTGATGGAATATTATAAATGTTACAGGTGTTTCGCTACTTTAATCGTAGCAGATCAGTGTGCAGAGATTCTACAAAATAAGGGTTGAAAACATAAATTTTACAAAGTCAAATTGATAAAAAAATGTATTTTTGACATGTAGGCCGAGGAAAAATTAATATAATTAATTTTCACAGTTGATTTTAATTTAGGGGATGATTCCTTGTTGAAAAATTCATCAGGTTTTTAAATGAAAGTAACCAGGAGAGGGACATCTGTTGAGATACGACCTTGAAATGGTTGCCAAAAAATACATTTTGGTATCCTGATTTATTCTAAATAAAAAAGTTTTCTTGTAATTTTCTCGTAAATTTAATGATCTTTAATTTGAAGTTCTTTGGTTTCAATTTGAAACAGCCTAGTCCCATTTTGAGATTGTTTAATTTTAGTTTGAAGTTGTTGGTTGCCAATTTGCAGTTGATTAGTCTCAATTTGATTCTGAAAGAAAGAAAGAGCCTTTGAAGAAGCAACTGGATCATTACGATAAAGTTATCTTGCTTAAATGTTATCAGTTAACCTTATTAACCCAAAAAATGAAGAAATCGTACAACCTCTGCATTCAGGGCATACAATTTTTCCTAACTTCTGAATCGAGAATCCTTGGAAAACCTAATAAATAAAAACATTTAAGACTTTTCATTTTTTAACTTCTTGGCTCCTTTAAGAATTTGGTATCAGTGCGATGGATCGTATATTTTTTGCACATAAAAATTCTTAAATAAGGCATCCAAGGCCAATCTCTTTTAACAAAAAATCGATAAAGTGATTCTAAACTTTCATCCTTTTTATCCTGCCGAATCTATCCGGTCTTGTAAACGGCGTGAAGACAAAAACTCCTGTAACTGAAAGCTAAAAGTGGTACCTTATTAATAGTGCATCATGCTAGAGAATCATGAAAAACCAGTCTAGAAAATTGTGTCCTGCTCACACTCCTTTTGAAGCGATTGTATTAAGATTGTTTAACGAAATCACAACTGACGGAAAAATTTACGTAACGACTTGCATCATATCAATATATCACGCGGTTCACCTACGTAAAAATCGAACATTAATAATAGACCAAGCAATAATATCGTCCTAAAATAAACATCAAGTCAATCTAAACTTTGCCTTTATCCTGCAAATATTATCCTTTCAGCGTTGCCAAGTCGTACACGCCTCAGACACCGGCGGTATCCTGATCCTGAAAGTTAGTAGAGTGATACCGGTTCCTGTAGTAAAAAGAGCTTCAGGAGCTTCTGGAGTCTTGCGTAGACGTTTCAGGTCCTGATCAATACACGCAACTTCAACTCGACTCGCGACGAATATAAAACTAGGTCGCACCCAAACACTCGGTCTGACACAGTTACCATCCCTGGCCCAGAATATTCCCCGATTCAATCAGCCTTGTTTGTCTCACATTAATCTTGTCACAAACATTCTCCGTTGAACTAATTTAAAATCGACTATTCATCAAGTTTATTAACGCTTATTCAGGATGTGGAATTAATGGGTTTTACTTTTAGTTTACTTGTTTACTTACCGCTAGGATGTCGTCGTCATCGTTATCATGAACTCGATCTTGAAGTTTCGCATTCGCATATTGAGCAGCGCGGACGCTGGAATTGATATTGACAAACCCGTCTTGTCGCTTCTAAATTGGAACGAGATAATTTGACTTCTTAAATAACGGATTGCTGTTGTTATTGTATATGCAAGAGATCAGAATGTAATGTAACAAATACCTCGAAGTGTGTAATGTCAGATCAACTTTTTAATTGCCTTCGATTTATGTTTTCGACATTATTACCTGTATGTTGATAGGTACCTACCTATGTACTTATGGACGGATTTGCAATACCGGTCACATGGCTATTAGATAAGAATTTTCTAATCCATCACAAGAATCTCTAAAAAAAAAACACAAGTCTCAAGTTAGCCACGCTTCGGCCAGCCATGCTTTCGGCCAAGGGAGGGACTTAGATTAATTTCCAACTTTTTTTCGTTATTTACGACTTAAATGGATAATAGTTAGTTTGTTTTTGTAGATAATAATAATATTTTAAATGTCGGATCGTTTTCATCAAATTTTCAGTTTTTTTTTTCGGTCCATTAAGTATGTCTGTGGCCGAAAACGGGGCTGGCCATTATTATATAATTTCAGACTTTTTTCAGCAAAATTTTAGCAAATATGATTTTTTTCACTTTCCTAAACCATAGCTGAAATCGTGGCTGGGAATAATAATTAATTGTAAAAAATCGAGCTTTTTTGAGCAAAATTTCAACAAAAACGTTTTTTTTAGTTTCTTAAGATCATAGCTTGGCTGGCCATTTATTATGAAATTTGAGACTCTTTTACAGTAATTATTTTTTCAGTTGCTTAAGTCCGTAGCCGAAAGCTTATGGTCGCCATAATTATAAAAATTCCAGACTTTCTTCAGTTGATTTTCAGCAAAAAATCAATTTTTTTAGTTTATTAAGTTTGTGGCCGAAATCGTGGCTGGCCATTATTATATTTCAGACTTTTTTTAGCTAATTTTCAACAAAAATTATTTTTTCAGTTTCTTAAGTCCCTAGCTAAAAGCTATATTTTTAGTTTCAAAATTTTATAACCGAAACACTTCTTTCGAACTTTTTTCAGTAAAATTTCAGCAAATATTTGTTTTATCAGTTTATTCAGTCCATGGCCAAAAACATGACTGCCCATTATTAGCTAAATCGTGGCTGGCCGTTATTATAAAATTGCAGACCTTTTTCAGGAAAATTTCGCAAAAATGATTTTTCAGTTTCTTAACACCGTATCTAAAATCGTGACCGGCCATTATTTTAAAATTGATGAGGTTTTTAAGCAGAATTTCAACAAAAATATTTTTTTCAGTTACTGAATTCCGTAGTCAAAAGCGTGGTAGCCATTTTATAAAATTTCAGACTTTCCCCAGTTGATTTTCAACAAAAATGATTTATTTTCAGTTTTATAAGACGGTAGCTGAAATCGTGGCTGGCCATTTATTATAAAATTTCGGAATTTTTTCAACTATTTTCAGCAAAAATGATTTTCTCAGTTGCTCAAGTCCGTAGCTGAAAGCGTGATGGCCATTATTAGAAAATTTCAGACTTTCTTCAGTTGATTTTCAGCAAAAATGTTTTTTTCAGTTTCTCAAGTGCCTATCTGAAAGTGTGGCTGGTCGTTATTATAAAGTTTGGGACTTTTTGAGCAAAATTTCAACAAAAATTATATTTTTAGTTTCAAAATTCCATAACGGAAAGGCCTCTTTCAGTAAAATTCCAGAAAAAAATTGTTTTTTTAGTTTATTCAGTCTATGACCAAAAGCGTGTCTGGCCATTATTATAAAATTTCTGACTTTTTTGAGCAAAATTTCAGCAAAAATTATTTTTTCAGTTTATCAAGTCGTGGCCGAAAGCGTGGCTGGCCATGGCGTTTCAATAATTAGGATTTTTTCAGTTTACGATGATATTCATTGGGTGAATTTCATAATATTATTATGAAAACCAAAAACAAATCGAATATTTTGCATTTTTTGCAAGTCCCTCTCCGTGCATGGCCGAAAGTGTGGCTGGCTGAAGCGTGGCTAACTTAACTTGGACAAAAAAAAAGGGTCATGCCTGTATTCACACAAAGACTCATCTGAATAGTCCCATTAATAAAAAAATTTTGAGAAAAGTTTTTTAACAAAATTCACGAATATATTCTAAAATTGCTGATTTAATAATTATAATAAAACTTATTATAGATACCTAAATCATTCAACTAGAAAATTAAGTGAGAATTACTTGTTCTAAATTATTATGAAACTTCGATTGACGACAAATTTGAAGGGATGATATTAGGAGGCATGAATATTGGCTGCGAATGCTGCGATTCCTGTGAAGTTCTCTACTTGAATTGAACTTGCCGTTTAATTAACTCGTTAATTAATTAGAAGAAGCTCCAATATCAACAGTCTCCAAGTAAACCAGTATAATATTCAAATCAATATTAACCAAGATTGTAACTGGGACTGGATGTTGAGATATTTGAATCCTACCTTCTCTTCCTTGTCTTTGAAATTGTACGAAAGTCATGTAATGAAAAAATGGGTAAAAAAATCTGTCATAAGAAAGCAATTGAAAATAAGCTTGTTAATTGTAAGTTAACTGGTGTGTTATTCTTATGAGAGTTTTCCTTATTAAATAATTGATTAATGACCTAGCCTAGATAGGAGGAATTATCTCGTTTTGTCTTTACACTCTTTGTTTTTTCAGCCAAAATTACTTCTTGAAACCTTCCTTTGAGTTTTTTATCCTAAATTTCTTATCGAATAACCAATTACGTCAAATATCAAAAGAGACATGATGAAATAAAAAAAAAGTAGTGGGACGAGATAAATCGATAGGATGCTCAAATAATATATTGTGTCACAAGAGAGAAAAATGAGCTTTACAAACCTAAAAGCCATTAGATCACAAGCGAGTGAAGCAAGGCAAGGGCACCTAGTAGCTTAGGGCTTCTGATGTATTTTCTGAAATTACTTTTTTTTTCTCCTAGAGAAAAAGTTCAAATAAAAATAGAAAAAACTATCAATTTTCACAACACGTATAGAAACAGATTCAAATATGGATTTAACGTCTCGTGAAAGTTCAAAAATCTATCTACAAAATCGGAGGAAAATCAGTTTTGTCTCCCTAGAGAGGGAGATATTTTTATTGCTCATGATTTGGTATCCTTTTGAAGAATTCCCTTTGCAATTTTCCAATCGTGCGTTGTAGACCAGTCAAAGTAGAAGAGTCACTTGGAAAAAAGTGTTGGAAAGCTAATTATTGTATTGATGGGTTCATTTGACGTTAAGTACAAAGTACAAGTAGTATCCTAGGATTTCATGCATGATCTCTCGACCGCTCATGTCAGGAATTAGGAATTCCAAAAGACCCAGAAATTTTCGGACTTTTTTCAGTTTTATACTCATAGCTTCGAAACAGTGCGTTCCAGCGAACATTTCAACCTTGCAAAAATAAAAAATCATTCAATTCTGCATCGAATGAGTACTCCATTTATTGAATATAATCTTTTCTAGTGGTAGGGCTGAAATCTTCTGTCGAAGAACAGTGATTTTTACCAAGTTTGCTGAAAATTTCAATCCTCCGTAAAATTGTTGGTTAAATTTACCTCACAACTGCTCAGTTTCTAAGAAAAGTACCCTCGTGTTCCAACTCTGCATAAAATAACGTAAGAAGTGGTATTTTAGCGGTGGCTAAGATACCAGATAGTTTTTACCGTTAGAAGATGTGCCAAGTACTGATAGTATATGAACAGACCAGACCCTAGAGTAAAATTCGTTCAATGAAAACTGAAGGAAGTTTGAGTTGAGTTACGAGGAGTATCAGACAGCGTGATAGTTAAATGGACCTCATCTCTGCTTGCTATAAAGGAAGTGTCTCTCCAAATTGAAGAATTTTGTGGAGTAACTTTTGCAACTCCAGAGCAATATTTCGATGCGATTGAGTGTCAAGGATTTGTGGAGACATTTCAGGTGTATTCCTTCCTCTTCCTCCTTTGTAGAAGTCATAATATCGATAAACCATTACCTGATTAATTTATTTGATATGCAAGTTATAATTTGGTTCAAGATTTATTACCATTTGTTTTTTTTTATTTACCATTTGTATTACCATTTATTTCAATTTGCATACGTCTAAATGGCGACAGAATGACACTCCTTGTTATAGAACTCACAGATAGATTTACGAAAAATTATGGGATTGTTTGAGTATTTTTTCATGCTTACAACTTAGAGATATGCAAGTGTATAAAGCAGTTTCCGTTTATTCTAGTTAACTTTTAATTCTTAACTTCAATCTCATGATTATTTTGATAATGCTGATTCTCGGAAGGCAATCAGGAAATATTCATCACTGAGCATAAATTTCGAGAGGCAATCCCCAAGAGTGAGGGGACTCGCTTTCATTAATTGCAACTTGAATTAACAAACAGCTATTGTTGTTCATTATTGCCCCTTCTTTGAAGCTTGAAAGCAAGAGTTAATTAAAATGAATTTAAGTAAATAGTAATGTAAGTCAATATTACGATGTCGCACTTCCAAAATATCTGCAAAATTCGTTCACAAACTGCACGCAGTTATTATACATGAAAATGTATTCTGTTAGAAAAACTAGAACTACAATAATTATTACGCAATAAAGATGTTGTATAGAAAAAACCTTTCACGTCAATATAGATTTGTCGTGAAAAAGTACACAAGTTGCGTAAGATAATTACCTAGCTGCTTCTGAAAACGTTTATTCATGGTCATGGTCATATTAAATTATAATTTCTTGTCCAAAGACTAGAATACTATTAGTAGGTACTTATCAAAACATTGCCACAACATTAAAACAAGTAGTCTTATTTAACAAGGCAATTCTAAGAATTTTTGTTTTACTTGTATTTCTGTTTTTGCTTGTACCTAACTACTGTAAATAATAAAATCGTTAGGTGACTAACTCGCGTATCAAGCTGCAACTCAAACTGCTTTGCTGAGATATTTGAATTTTGACATACTAATTTATTTTTTAGATGAATTAATTATATGTGATAGACGAAATAATTTCTATTAGGTAAAATACACTATAATTTAGCTTATAAATTATGCATCGTTTGCATTAATTTTTCCTAACATAGTAGTTTCCAGTTCTCCTTACATTCATCACCGTTTAAATGCGTTCTTTAAAGATCATTATTTGACAATAATAGAGACCCTGGATGACTCTTTATATTTGGAATCGAATCTTCTTTATATTCAAACATAATTACCAGCGAGCTTATAAAAAATCATTTAAGGTATATAAATGCGCTTATTCAAGTTTCCTACCTGTTTCGGTGAAGGAAAAACTCAAGGGAAGCTCCGCGATAGGTTAGCGGAAACGTTCTATAAGTCTAAAAGGCGGAAATGTTTAATGAATAATTTTATAATCATGTATGACATTGTGGGAGTACTTACGGATAATAAACTGGCTTCGTTACGTTTCATCAAGTGCAAATCGTATTCATTAAGATTATTATACCTATAAGTGTATGTGCTAGAGCTAGAAGGCCGGCGAAGAAATTAGAAACTATATAACTTGTAGAGATTTTCTCAGGAAACCGTATAGCACATCTGGAACAGAAAGTACGGTATAATTGGAATATTTTCCCCTGTCAGCTTGCAAAATTATTATCTTCTTTTCTACTAATTTAGGTCATAAAAGTACCTACAGATTGTTCGATTAGGAATTAATCAGAATTTATATTCTGGAAGCTGTTGAAAAAGTATTTTCTAAAAATAGTCTCGAATTTCTAAAAATTGTATTATTTCTAATGAAACTCCTGAGACAGAGATTTGGCTGTAGTGATCTTCATTTATTAAGTGTTGAATATTTTAGGATCAATTTTTTGAACTAAAATTTTAAGATTTTTTTTATATCACTCACCTTTCATTTTTTAAAATGTTATTTCAAGAGCGAACTGTAATAAAACATGATATTTTGTTAGCTGCAAGATTGTTCTCTCATTTAAATTTTTGTAAGCTTAATTTAATTTGAGATCAACTACAATTCAAAAGATAGAATGAATTTAGTGGCCGCGCGTCCCTGGAGCGTTGCCCTGTTTCCAATTTTCGGGTGTGAAAAATTTATGCAGCTTGCAGTTTTCATTTTAGAAAAAAACTTTATATAAATTTTTTATGTAAAATTGCCTAATTTAGCTAAGATATTATAAGATTTATTACGGTTGGTAGATTTTTATATGTTGTTTCTAACATCCTCACAAATGTTCAGTAAAAAGTAACCTTTTCCGCCAATTTTAAAAGTAAAAATCTAAATTCACTCCGCTAGTGATTATAGCTGTCAAAATAATCATATTATTCGTATTAAAATGCTGTTCATTCAAATAACAATCGTATTACAGCTTGATTTCTATTGAAAAAATTGCAACTGAGAGCATCGCTGCGTTGTTTAAAAATAAAGTGATTATATCGGGTGATCCACAAAATTTTTCATCAACTAGTGCCTTGGAGAGAGAGATGGCTATTGCAGTCATGTCTGAGCTCATTTTACTAAAATAATTCTGAAATAACTTTTGTAGTTCAAATTCTCATGTCATATTTAATTTCAATTCCTGTCAGTTTCATTAAAATATTAAAGATATTGCAAAAAACAATAATTTATGACTATAATTTAAGAACGGGATGAAATTACTGGTATGCTACTAAAACACCTACCTTAATTATCACTTTTTTTATGATTCATGACATTTTTGACCACCATTCTTCATAAGTTTTGTTATTTTTTGTGCTTTGGAAGTGAAATTATAAAATGGTAAATGATAATTGGAACATTCAAAAACCTAAACTCGAACGGAAACGTCAAATTGAAATATTGTTTTATCCTCATTCAGAAAGACAGAATATTCTAAGTTTCTGAGGTAACAACGATTTAGGGTACCTGTATTACCGACACTAAGGCAAGTAAGGGTCAGTGTCGGTAATACAGGTACCCTACAATGGCTCGAATTGTTCATCCTCCTTGAAATACAACAAATGCAAACTGCAATTAGCAAGAAACTCAGCACCACACCACAGTACCACACGTACTCAGCAGATATCGTTACTGTTCCAGGTTAGTTTATTTACTCTAACAAAGTTCATTATGCAAGTAGTCATGTTTTTGTTTATTGTTCTATGATTTGTAGATCATGATTGGAGTAGTTCACTTACACACCTACCAATTGTTTGTGTTTTATCTGGCAGACATGCTTCATTTTATTCAAGGCAATAGTTGATGAAAAATTTTGTGGATCACACGATATAGTATTCAGTTATGATTTATGGGTATATTTATGCGGGTATAATTATTATTTGCTAGGCTTATTCATAAATAAGCATATAAGCTTCTCTTATACGTCTGATTAATTGATTAATTATTATATTTTAAAATGCGAAACAGCTTCATTAATGTGAATGAAGCTAGCACCGACAACTTGAATTTTCTACTATCACGTATACCTACTAACTGCTCTTCAAAAAAAATCAAAAATTTCATAGGGCAATAATTACTGCCGCTTTTGTGGTACCAAGCGATAGCATATCTCGACCACATCGCGGCATGCCGCGATGCCTAGAACGTGCACGTTCTATTATGAAACTTTTTGCAATGCTTGATTTTAAAAAAATCCATTATTTATGACAAACCCTGAGAATTTCAGATATTCCGAGATGACATACATACATAATATTGTGTGAATCTTATCCTGAGAAGAGTATCTACAAAAGGAAACTAGAGGTTTTCCTTAGGTCCATGTCCTTAAATATTTTATTAAGACCAACAAGAAACAATAAAGTCCAACTTTATTGTTTCTTCAGATACTAACAACCTTTTTCTTCAGCTACTGACAGCCTTCATATATAGAAAATAAAAAAAGATATTAAAAAAATGAAAAAAAAACGCCGATAGCGCCCTCTATATTTTTGCTACAAAACTTATCGTTCGACGTCCTCTGAAATTAATGTGTACCATTTTCAGCTTGATTTTGATTACTGCAATATTCACAATGTTAGAATTTTCTTTTTCCCTCTTTCAAGTATCATAACTTTTTAAGGATCCTCTTTTCTACTAAAATATGTTTTGTTTAATCGCTCTATTATTTTGAGGTTGGTAAGCTCAACTAGATGATCTTTGGTCCATCCCGGACATGGTACATCTGTTCATGATTACGGTTAAATACATTTCTTTTTTACCAAGAAAAATTTTTTTTCGTTCCTTGATAAATAAGTATAGTTTCTTCAAAAAGTTGTTTCAATAAAAATTTGTCTATTTTTTAACCATAATCTGGTTTGTTGGTACTCCATATGAGAAAGTAAATTGGGTTTTATTGTCGGAGTGTTGTAAAATTTCTAAGCAACAATGATGTCATTTATTCAAACAATATCAAAAATACAATTCAGAGAATATTATTTTATTATACGTTTGTTTACGTCATAATATTAATAATTATTGTTCTTCACATATTTTTTATACAAGTCACTTACGAAAATATATACAAATAATATACATACATTGCTCGTTTTTTGTGTTCAAAATAGAATTTTCTTCAATAAGAAGTATTTTGTTCTGAGAATATTTAACCCAAAAATGATCACTTCTTCCTTCAGATCATCCCCCAAAATGAAAATCTCCACTTCTTCATTACCTACATGCAAATTTTGAACATTTTCTGGTAAAAAAATAACTTTTTTTTTAGTGACGGTCATACTGACAACTTTTTTATACCTAGTTGTTTTTGTATTAGTAGAACATGTTGTTGAGGGATATTTTCCCCTCTATAGACTTTAAATTTACTTACTTGACACTTGACACTCGGAGCAGTTGTATCCCTACTTTAATAACAAAAAAATAATGTCTTTAAAAAAGTTTTATTCAATTTTTTCCCGTTAACTGTACAGAAAAAAGACACTGATGAAGATTGATACTATACCTAATTACCTAATGACGCTTTAAAATAATATTAACGAGCCTTTTTTTAAGTTACCCCTTTAATTAAACTGATTAATTATTATTATGTGATTCAGGCCGTAAGTACCTACATAATTAAATAAACACAAAAAATGTGATTTGTACCTACTTAATTCGCTTGTTTTTAAACAAACAAGGTTTACACGTTTATGTTCGTTTTAATCACCTGTCCTGCGTTGCGTAATTGAATCCTTAGAAGTATAATAAAAAAGAAGTGCATATAGATAATGTTATTTAGGCTATCACAGCCAGTCTGTGTCAGTACCTACTAACTACTAACTCTACTGGTGCCAAGCTATTATTTAGTTCATTGGAACAAGGCTTTGATAACGCAGTGCGAATTTTAATAATTTATTGTTTTTTATCGGACTTTGCTATTTTTCGTCCTCGTTAACCGACGGCACTGACCTATAAACTCTTTGTTTTATGTCAACACAAACGCAAATAATTAACGACTACACTTTGTCACATTCGATTCGCAAATTGAAGGATTTGTTGGAAAACCGAAATCGTGTCCGAGAGAATCGTTCGGAACTCTGACCTTACCGCACCACCTTATTCATAAAAATCGATTGTTTGTGGTCAAGTTTGATTAATTAATAATAATGCTGCAACCTTTAACTGCATTCACCTTTGAAATTAGTTTTTATTTTGAATAATAAAAAGCTCAGTACCTATTCAAGAATTACCTACCTTTTTGTAGGTAAAAGAATTAATTCTGGTACTCATTGATAATGATTATTGTTAGTTGGAACATCAGCTAATGAACGTGTATGTGTGCATTTCCTGTAAGTGTTCATCATTATAAAAAGGTATATGTGTTTTATTATACAAATATGTGTGTACCTATCTATGTGTTCATAAATTATTTGTTTTATAAAAATTTAAATTTTCTATGTTTTTATAAATATTTATATTCATAATTAACATGAACTGGGTAGGTTCCTAGATAATCATGATTTTACTTGCAGTAACTGATTGTTAGTAACTGACACGTCTGAAACTCTTTGAACAGCTTTATTAAATTCAAATATGCATCAACGATTCTAAAACCGGAGCGTTTTGCTTTTTGATCTTTAGTAACAGGTTCTAATGTGACATTTTGGGTACAATCAATCCTAAAAGTCAAGAACAACAAGCTGACTGTCCAGTTCAATGTAAAGTTCGTATCGTAATAAATTAAAATTTTAATGATCTCATTGTTATTGAATGCGAATGTGCATTATTTTGGTTATATTTTATAATTTTTGGCCATAAATTAAATAATATCTGCTTCTCTAATGACTATTATTTTATGGTAGCTGATTATAGAACTCATTAAAATCTTTCGTTAATGCTATCACAAAATAAATAAATGCAGACGATCTTTTGCATCTTTACTTCTTTGGTATAAATTATAATAATTATGTAAATATCACGTTTTGTAATTCTGTAATTTATCCATATTTACTTATTTTAAGAGGGACTTTTGACAATAAATAATGAACGAAAAACAGGGTAACGTTATGATTAACGAAAAATCTCTCTTGTTTCAGATCACTTCCCCGAATTTCCACGACACGTACCGTCTCCACCCATCACGTACTCTACCCCTCGATGTTCTAACTATCCCAACCCGGACCGCAAGATGCATATAGAAGTACAAGTAGCACTAAACTTCGTGATATCGTACCTGTATAACAAGTTGCCCCGCCGGCGCGTCAACATCTTCGGCGAGGAGCTGGAGAAGGCGCTCAAAGATAAGTTCCAGGGCCATTGGTATCCGGAGATGCCGTTCAAAGGATCGGCATTCAGGTGTCTCAAAACCGGCGATCCAATCGATAAAGTGCTGGAACGGGCGGCCAGAGAAAGTGGTGTGCCCATCGGAGACATCCTGGAGAACCTGCCCCAGGAGCTGGCCGTGTGGGTCGATCCGGGAGAAGTTAGTTATAGAATTGGGGAGAAGGGTGCTGTGAAGATACTGTTCAGTGATAAAGCTGATCCGCAGGTAAGGAAACATTCATTTAGAAAAAAGGGAGGGGGGACTTATTTCTTAGATAAGGCACAGTCAATTCTTCTCGGGTTACTCTGGTATAGTTTAAGGGAATTTCAGATTTTGGAGATAAAAAAAACATACAACCAAACGAACTCTTGTTCCAGGACGAAAACTCAGCGGACCGCGAAGTAACCAAAACCTTCAACCCCGAAGCCCAATGCTTCCGACCCATCGAGTCGGTCTCGTGCACCCTCTCCGCCCTCTCCTTGTCTCCGAAGTCTCCGTTCGCGGGTGCCCCATCGGCGAACGGGGTCGCCCACCCGCCGCCACCCCAAATGCAGACCCAGGCTCCTCCGCTGCCTCCTCCTGGACAAGGGCCGCGCTCTCCCGCCGCATCGCCCGCCGCCTCCTACAAGGGCTCCCCGTCGCCCGTGCCGCCCGCTTTCATCCCTCGCTCTACCGCTCCACTCACGTTCACCACCGCCACCTTCGCGCAGACCAAGTTCGGCAGCACCAAGCTCAAGACCAGCAGTAAGAGGGCTAACAGGTAAGAGGACGTTTAGAATTTACATTTTTATTGGCCTTTTAGCAACTAAAAACTAGCCATTATGTCTCAACCAGACTTTTTTTAAATTTTTCGACAGTTGGACATTTTAAAACCGGCTTTTAATATTTTAAACGAGTTTAAGGTTCAATGGTGGGGGAAGGTGCTGAAAACCTGGTTCCACGGTTTTTTTTTTACATAAAAACATTCAATTTTTTTAACTTTCTATAATTTTTGTAAATTATACAAAATTTTACAATTTTTTCAATTCCAATTTTTTTAAATGATTACTCTAAACGGTAAAGTAACCTTTTGAAAGTTCAAAATTTGAAGGTCGACATTTTTTAGGGTTCTTATGGCAGCTTAATCAACATCGCATTTTTTTGTTTATGTGGTTCAAGTGGAATTAACGAAATTTTTACCTCCAATGCACAAAAATTAGTCCTTCATTTGCTTACGACACACATTTTTTGTGATACGTGTGCGGTAGGTATATTATATTATTTTGTGAAAAATATAGGTAGGTATAAATAATAGCGACTTCCATGTATATTATTCTAATTTATTATAAACTTAGTTTGTCCCCATTAAACGTCCTTTCATGATATTAACTTGAATAATGAGCTTTGATAAAAGAAAATTTTGTAACGTCATTAAATGGAATGAACCAACGTTTCCTTGCAAAATGATTTATGTCTGGCGGACAAATCCGACAACTCCAAAAGTATTTAATCATAATTAAGTAGGTGTCTTTCTTCATATCCTCGCAGGAACCGTCCTGAAATATCAAGCGAAAAGCAAATCTTGATATCTATTCTTTTAAACTTTGAACTATGAAACTAAAACGATTTGATGTCGGTCACTTTGTTTTGTTCGCCTAAATAACAAAAAAAAATTACTCCATTATTCCTTTTTTCAAACAATAGATGATTGAGTGTACTGGAATAACAGATCACAACTAGAACAAAATCGGAAGTTACACAATAAGTCGTCATAACACCAACACGGAAGACGTCTTACGTAAGCAATTCCTATGTTTTCTTCAACAATAATTATTGAAATCCACTTACCTTTAAATCGATTTTCTTTTAATTTATACATTAGCAGTTTAACCTGAATATATCATGCTTTATTCAGCATAAGCACTTATACATTCAAGACGTATTTCCAACAATAATAAATTTCACAGAGCTTTCCTTCCAGTCGAGAATAAGCTCTTATCGTTACCACTCTAGGGAATTAATTTAGCCATTCTAAGCTTCCAGTTTGTAGAAACGTCAATAATTTATACGAGGAGACGTTGAGTGTTGATGAATATGAATTAAATGCCAACGATTACACCAACTGAAACTTCTTTTAATTTACCAAAGTGTATCGTAGTTGTAATAGGTGGGGTATATAAATTGCCCTACTGTTTGTAGGAAATATTTATAAAAACGATTTTTAAATAGGTTTATACCCAAAATTTAAAATAAGACTACTTACCACAAAAAAATTAAAAAAAACAGCATAATAAAAAACGTAGGTAATAAGAGAGAAGAAGAACATAATACAAGAAAACATAAAAATAACTCTTCTGATTAATAATAATTTTATATTAAACCAAATAAAAGGGTAAAATAAATTGTAATTTTCAAGCCATTCCACTAAAATTACCTTCAGTAGTCTGGATTGATTCTTGCAGTTCAGGAATTCTTCATACTTGGTGATATTAAAAAAAAAGCTGAAGTTTTCTTAAGATTATTTTAAGATTTCAAATTGAAGGTATATGACTCACCCCCACCAACCCTTAAAGCTTCACCCACCGCAATTACAAAATTTTAAATGTCACCCGGTATAATAGGTGTTTGTGAAAATGTCACATTATTTTGTATTACTGAAAAGCATTTTTCAAGGGCTGGAGATAGTGTCGTTATTATTGAAGATGGAGAAAAACTGCAACCATATTTTCGTTACAGTTATTGACGAACTTAGTTTTGCAGGGCCGAACTGAACTTGCGGACCTGGATTTTTTGAGGATATGGCAATGGAAATAATTCTGCCAAATTTGTAGCCAAAAACCTTTTTGCAGTGTTGCAAACTCAACTTGTAAAATTGTCCCATAACTGGTCGAGCATTTTAGACGTCAATTTATCTTTGAGGTATACAGGTGGAGTCAGGTTGTTGTAAAAATTAGGGGCAGGCTGAATTTTTGTTTGTGTAGGAGTCAAATCACAATTTGGGCTATTTCGAAAACGCGGTGGAAAATCCACCATTAAAAAATTATTGAAATTGATGCATCTTCATTCCTATTGATCAGAGGGACAAAATAGTGAAAGAAAAAATGCAATTTTTCCTTTATTTTCGTCACAATATGAACTGCCTCGTCGGACAAGTCGAAAAAATAGTTTACTAAGATCACTTTTTTGTGAAAATACAGAAAAACAGTTTTTTGGTAACTTCTGTCCCTCTATCTTTTTGGGAACGAAATACTGAGGTTTCGACTTGGTACAAAAAATATTGCTCCTATTTTGGTCCCAACCGCCAATAAAAGCGAGAAATCAACCCCTTTTTTTCATAATGGCAAATGCAGCGTTTGATACCCCCAAAATGCGATGTTATTCCTACCTCTAAATTTTTCAATCTCCAAAAATGACAATTTAACTGTAGTATCAGAATGGCAAACGGATATAAGTGCAGGACAACATAAATGAACTGAATAATTTTGGAAATTGTTGCCAAATTATTAAGTACAAAAAACGCCTTGCTGCTTCTTGCATTAATAAAGAATGTTAATAAAGGTCACAGTAATAGTTGACGATATACTGGGATATCAATTAAAATTTCATATAGAGTACAATCGAGGGTACAATGTACCAAAACTAAGCAATCCATCAAAACAAACAAAAAAAGGTCAAAAAACAAAACATGTTGATATGCTTGCAAACGGGTAGAATTGGCGATTAAAAAAATAATATAATTATTGCGACCCAATACAGAAGTAATCTACAATGAGTTGAAGCGAGACAATCTGTTCATTTTATTTTTTACAAGACGAAATTCAGATACCTATTCGATTTTAATTATTTTTCTAGACGCCTCGCATATATAGACTAATGTAGACGCAGCCTTATTATACATGCGTAAGATCAAAATTGATATTGATAATTGAACTTTGTTTCCAATATTCACGTGCAGGAAGTGCTTTAAAACTTGCCAGTCAGCAAGTCTGGGTTACGATATTTTTCCATGAATTTTGCTAAAACTTTCTTTATTGCTTCTATTACTTGTATCGAATGAAAATAATTATTAATAGAACTTATTCAAATAGAACTTATTCAAACAACGAACAACAGGTCCCTGCGATTTATCAGTGGAAGTTAATGTTGTAATAAAATATTATACTTTGATAAGGCTTATTGTAGCACTTTGATAGAGGTTTGATTCCAATAATTATTATATAGAGAGGCTGTTATTAGGAAATTGGCAATCTGCTCCTATACCAGAATATGACGAAATAATCTTATCAGGATAACCTATATTTATCAGAACACAGGACCCATAATTAAACCGATGCGTAATTACTGGCGTGCAGGTATATTTTTCTTTAAAAAGGGGATCAAAGAATTACCATTTTAAGGCAACTCAAAATATATAAATGTAAAAATATTATGGTAGCTGCTTAAAACAAACTTCTGCATGTAGTTGAGTGAATCATATTATTATAGTTCTAAAAAAAACTGCGTCATTAGTAATTACATTCAATTATTATGCTTTATAATTGGTGCAATTTTTTGTGATTAGTGTTACTAACTATCTAGTTCACATTAAGTAATGTACACATAGAGTACCTGTATATATACGGTGAACACTTACGCAGAGATACAGAACTAAACTTTTGGGTAATGAAAAATATTTACAAAATTCTTATTTCAATATTCATAAAGAAATTTCTATTATTCAATCGCTACCCCCAAAAAGCTTCCAGATACAAAGTGGTCCAAGATAGGACTATTTTAGTTTAGACACCCGGTATAATAAAGCAATCAGAGCCAAGTTGCCATGGAAATTAATCAACCTACGTTACAGAGTCAATAATCCTCCGTTGAAATATGGGTCCTGAGTGGGTTCTGTGGGCTGATCCCCCATTTAGAGATAATAAGTTACCTACTTGTTTCTAAAGAATTTTTATAGAATTGCACCTTGAAAAAATAAATGTAAGGCCAGGACTCTCCAACCCTTACCATTGATCAATAACTGATCGGAAAGATTAAGTAATACAAAGCTCGTTTTACTCCAATTTATCGAAAGTAATAATAATTATAACTTGTACATTTGAGCAAAAATGTCACTAAACCGCCCTGATTACCACTCTGACACTTTGCGCTTAGATAAAGACCCCTCCAAGTGGAATGGATTTCTTGATTCAAGTCAACCTATTATTCAGGAGAAACATTAATTTAAATAATTTTTAGGCCATCCTTGCTTGAAAGGAGTTCAAATACATCAATTAATTAAATTGCTTTCAAGTCTTTGTTTGCGTCTAGAAAATTAGATAATTAACAAACCTCATAGTGGCAGTCTCGTTTTAGAAGTAGAGAAAACAAACACAATAAACGCCTTTCTAATAAATTAAACAAACCCATTTTCTCTTTAATTCCAGGATGTCCCCTACAGAGTTCTCCAACTATATAAAACAGCGCGCGATGCAGCAACAGCTCGCGTCCAACGGCACCTCCAACGGTCCCCATCACTCCCCTGGCAGCGGGCGAGCTCTGTCCCCCGACCCGGCGACGGCTGCCTTCTACTACCACCACCAGTACGGTGGGCCCCATCCACATCAATTCCCCGCCCACCACCACCGCTCTATGTTCGAGTCTTCCGCCGCCGCCGGCCAATTCCTCGCTCCCGCAAACGGAGATCTATATGGAAACAAGCTTTTCGGAGAACAAGCCATGCATGGTAGCAATGGAGCAGCCGCCAATGGAGGTTATTACCCGGGTGGAGTTGCTGCCGCCATCAACACACATCAGGTAGGTTTTCTTGTACATTGATTATTCCTTTCTAGGTTAGATTCTTGGAGATTCCTCGTTGGAAATATTCGTAACCGTTTTACAAAAATAGTATTATTTAAATATTTTGATAATTAAAATTGAAAATAAAACTAGAAGTGCATAAAAAAAGCTTCTCTAACAGCGTTTTCACACCAAGATTTTCGCGGAACTGCTACTTTTGCAAAGAACTCGGAAATTCAAACTGGATGACCTTAGTCAAAGACCCAAACATTTGTCAGAGTTTTCTGTAGATTTTTCTGAAGTGTGTCAAAAGGAGAAAAAGGCTCTCTATTTTTTTATGTGTATGCACTGCAGTAGAACCTCTCTGACGGCTCTGGGAGCGGTGCATGAGCGGAGATATCATGCTTGGAATACTTGGAATGCCCAGAACCCAGTTTAGTACCCGGTCCGGCGGTGGCTTTCCCTTTCATTTGCCGCTAACGAATTTCGTTTCTGGCCAGAGTCCCGCTCCACGATCCCCAACTAAAAGAAAGAGAAACCCTCCCGCTCCCTCCCTCTCGTAAAACATGTGCAGGGACTACCGACCGATTGTGCCCTTTTCCAGGCCGGTCGCTTACATTTGACGTGCCCTCATGGACCCGTGTGAGAGGAAGATCACATCGTTGAAAGAAAGAAAGAAAGAAAAATAGGAAAGGGTTCATTGGATGTGGAAGCTGAGGAAAAACCATCTTCAAGGGAGGGAAGGGGTGGTATACGATCAACGTATCAGCAGGTGAGGCCTCGAGGTTCCGCTGAAGATGTCCGTGGAGAAATCTGATAGCGAATCTTTCAAAGCGTTTGGGGTAGAGAAAGATCTCCCCCTTCTTTCAGTTTCACGTACGAGCACTGTTTCCGAGACACTCTTTCGTCATCACGAAAGAAAGAGAGAGAGAGAAAGAGACGCGGTGCAATCCTGGCAGTGGCAGGGTCTCCCTCTCCCTCCGGCCCGTCAAAGTACCCGTCTGGATCTTGTAAGGAATCAGAATCCAGCGTCGCCAGTCCCGGTCACACACCGCCAGGTAACGAAGAAGTCAACTCGTCAGATCCCTCAGGCGTGGCGTCCCGGTAGGACGTCGCGATCCGTTGGGTCATTGATGGATCTGGAGCTGGAGTGACATCTTCACCAGTTGACCTGAGGTGACCAGAGTGCTGGAGAGATTCGAAGTATCGACTTGTCAGGAAGAGGGTGTCAAAGTATGGAGAAGCATGTCCCTATTCAGAGCAGACAAAACCCAATCCCTTCTCTCCTTTGAAAAAAGGAAAAAGATGAAATGGCACTATCAGGAAGAGGGTGCGGTTGTCTCCGGTCTCGCCGCTTATTCTTTCACTGCCGAAAAGGAGAGGGGGTTATTGGTCAGGTGTCTATTTCCAGGATTGCTGCTCCTCCTGGCCGTTTTTGAGCCTTTTTATGTATAGAACCGGTGCAATCCGCCTTGCTAGTGTCTAGTGTCCTAGTTTGTATGACCCCACATTCCACAAAGTTCATGACAAGAGACAAGGGAAGAGGAAAGAAAAACCTCTGCCTAATAATTGTCAGGAAGAGGAAAAAAAATGAAAGGAAAAGACCTGCCGTGGTTTTTGGTTTGCAGAGAGTCATTGGTGGGCCGCTACTTTTTTCTCGCATGAATGGGCTGACGGGATTCCTAAAGCGCAGCACCTGCTTTGAGGCGACGGAAAATCCTCCGGTCGTCTGCACTAGATAAACTCAAAACCCGGCGAGTTTACCCTCTTGCGTGATCCGACTACGAAACACAAAAAGGTACGGGAAGAAAAATGATCGGGCACCTACCTCGGTATCGGACCCTCTTCCGCACCAGGCGTCGAAATCTGCGAAAGAATGGTAAGGCTTTTTTTCACGATGATGACGACCACCTCCACATGGGCCACTCCGAGGAAATGTAAACACCAACGCTGAAGGACCCCTGGAACCCGACCAGCGAATTCACATCCCCTCGCCCGCAGACGTGATTTCAGGGGGTGCGGTTGCCAAGGGAACGGGCTGTTTGGTGCCGCGGCGTAGATCATCTCATCTCGGGGCCGCAGCCCACCAATGGCCGATCGAGGCCTGGCAGGGGGGTGCTGAAAGTTTCCTTCCGTACATCACTTAAAAAAACTCGCTGCTAATCACCACCACCCACCGAATCCTCCCAGACATTCTCTCTTCCTTCCTCGATACAGGACTCTGGACGGGAAATAACACGCCGAAACCAAAGAAGGGTTTGGGGTTTCCCTTTACACCAACTGGAGGTCGAAAAAGGAGAAATGTCGGTTCTTATACAGATGGGAGGGAACCTCTTAGAAGCAATTTCCGAGTTCAAGAAAAACAACAACGCGCACTCGTGCGTTTTCTACTTGATGATAAAGATCACTTGGTGGGCCGCTAACGGACATCGGTACTTAGAAAAGAAAGAGTGCAAGGTTTCCATATGCGCGCCCCCCCTCCCCCCCACCACTGGTGACCTTTTGGAGACGTAATGGCGTCGGCCGAAGAGAAAAAACCGATGCGTTTGCTTCTCCCACGGCCCTCGGCAACCCCTTCTCCAGATAGAGAGGAAAGAAATGAAAGACCTCTGAAAAAAAAGGTGGAAACTTCCCATCCACCGGTTCTCTTTCCTGAAACCGTTCAGGACGAAGGAAGCGTAGCGTTGCACTGGCGATCGTTCTGGGAGGGAACTATCAGGAAGAGGGTGGATTTTTTGTTGTTTCTGGCATCATAGTGTCGAAGCAGGTATACAAAAAAGATTATTCCAAAGGGATGAGGTTCTATACGTGAAATAGGTTTAAAATAAAGTGGTACGAGGTGTACCTACAACCTAATAGGGATGAACCATTGCAGCTCGATGTGTATCTCTGCCTTGCCTTGTTCTACGTGGGATCAAACGGCTCTTTGAACACTTTCCATAAAAATGTCTTTAAAAAAGACTTCAATGCTCATTTTTTGTTAAATCCGATCCCCCGTCATATTGTCCAGAGATGGGATATCTTGAGACTGTTAATTATCCCATGATGACCCAAGATAGTCCAGGAAAAGTTGTAGTAGAGAGTGTAAAGTTCCCAAGCTTGTTATTAAAAATTTGCATCAAAAAAACCTTATTAAGTAATAATTGTACGTATCATGTGAGTTATTTTCATTCAGGTTCATTCAAATTGCTGTAATTAATTTATATCGTGTTCTAATTAAAGCCTAAGGAAACCGTATTCAGTATTCTGTATTCATCTTTATTCAATTAAGAACCTATTCCCAATAAAGCCTCAAGATTTACATCAAGAACTTCAGCGGTAAAGAAACCCTATGCAGTATGTACCGTAATTACAAATATTCCTACACAGCCTCAAATCTCGCTGCCAGAAATTCAGTGGTTTTTGGAGTGCATTTCAAAATAAACTGAAATTATGAAATTATGAGTTTTCTAAATCCTGTCCAGTCACAGTAAATCATCCCGTTTGATAGGGTGCATAAGAATTACGCATAAATAACTGCCGTTTTCCCTTGCAAAATAGAATTAATTATTCTGCCCCGTGTGACCTTTGTGTACGCTAAAATAATTTCGTGGTTTGGTATTTTCCTTCTAAATCTGTCTCCATCGAACTGAACTCAGACTGGAAACGTGAGTGGAGGATAAAGACCCCGTGTGTAGGCATTACAGGCAATCAGGCAATTCTTATCCTTATACCTCCTCTCAGCATAATTACAACTTAAATTATGTTGACATTTACACGCAAAATCGATACAAAGATTCCAGAGTAAATTGAGCTTATCTCAATTATTTTGATGGAAGAAAGTCCTTAAAAAATGTTAGCGTCTTCGTCAAGTAATTGGCATTCTACTTCTGAGCTCTGGAAACCAAAATATCGATATTTGTCTGGAACAGATTATTATTTTTTTACACATGTTTGTTCAATTAGTTGAGTACAAGACGTCTACGGCAGCCGCAATTATATTTGGTTTAGATAGACTCAGAATAAATGATTAGTCCTCGTGTCTTCAAAAGGCCCGACCTTTCTCGAACTGTCTGAAGGTTTGGCAAGGTTACTATATACATATATAGATCAGAGAAATCATAACTAGAGTACGCTGTGGTAATTAGTGTTGAAAAGTTGGCGCTTGGAAAATGGAAACTCTGAAGTTTAGATAGATATTTATTTTCTCTGTGATTTAATTAATTTGAAACCTTTCGCTTTCAATTATTACTGCGTAGAAACTTTGGTACATAAAAAAGTGATAGATTCTAAAAAGTTTGCAGGGGCGATGTTACCTGCTACGTTTGCAATCGCTCTTCATAGTTCTTTGGGATAAAAAAAAAGGAATGGAAATGCATCATCTTCTAAAATCATAAAATCGTAAAACTCCCAAATTATGTCGAGGAATTATCTTGTTGGAAATTACCATGCAAAGGTTCATCATCAAGCATGATCTCAAAAAACTATTGAAAGAGCCTTATTCGTCCCCAAAAAAATATAATCTGGACTTTTGTCGATGAATCAGTTGCGTAACTTGAGGGCATAGGCAGCTGTGGGCTTTACTTCAGTGGGAAATCGAAATTTATGCAGTAAATAAAAGCATTTGAATTAATATTATCTGAGTAATTTTTCTAAAAATGATCTCGAATTCAGAATCCTCCTCGTTATTGGGGGATTCCTCCAGACCCTTTGACTCTAGGGAAAATATCATTGAGGTATTTTTCAGTTAGAAGCGGCGTAAATTTCCGTATACCTACCTACATCATAGAGGCACCCGAAATCTTTATCCAGCTGTACGTTCCACCTTCTTTTATAATTCCTTGACATAAACTATCATCATACGTCGCTGAATTTTTAAATAATTTCTGATAATTCTGATAAAGTCTGATAATTATTGTCGGCCCTTCCCAGCATTCAGTTCTGACTAGTGCCATATATAGCGGGGCGGGGAGGGGAGGGGTGGCGTAAAATCTGCGGTTAGCACCAGGTGACAACTGAAGTTGAGCAACTTTAATTAGCCTTAGCTTTTTTAGCAGTTCAATCTCTTCATTTTCGAACTTGTATGTTGGATTTTTTTATTTTAATCTCTTAGATACAATGTACACTTTCTATTTTTAATGATACTGCCGAATCTTGTTGAGTTCGTGTCATTGATTAATGAGCTACGTTGAAAATCGTTTTGATTATCTTCTAGAAAATTCCTTCATCGATTTTCACGAAAAATGTAAATTTTTGGGAATAAGTTTCATTAGGGGTTGCTCCAGCTTTATTTATTTTATCAACATATCCTTATTGAACCAATAGTTACCTTGTATTGATTCATTTATCATTGACATTACATGAAGATTCTCTTCAAACTTCGTAAATCCAATTACTAATTAATAGTTTTCAATAAACTCTTTTACTTCCTCGACCTCCAACCAAACATCTAACCTCTGACAAATCTCTTCCTCATCGCATCATCGTCGTCCTTCTTGGTTACTTACCTAATGCTTTTATTTTTCTCTCCTTTCACCAGATACAGGATGTATCAGGTCAGGTACTATCATGAATATCCATAAGTGTCAGATCTTGACCTATTGATAAAGTTACTACCTTTATGTGAATTTTCCTTTCGATATATGAGTCGCTCCCAAAACATTATTGCCACTCCTCCTGAATTACCCGTATAACTGGATTAAGAATAATTGAGACCTCGGAAAGCACGGTCTACTTTTTGTCTAGTTTTAATTAATGGTGTCGTTTAATAATCTCGTCGTTTAGTCGGTCTCTAAAAATATTCTAACAAACTGATTAGTTTTTAGTCTTTTAACGTCAAAGTTAAAAATTTACCGATTGTCAATATGTAAATTTTCTTTTTTTCCAGGCATCGTCTAACGGAAGCGGCGCCGGGAGCGGCAATCAGGACGGCGGTAAGCTGTTGGAGAACAACTGGCCGTACACTGCAACCGGTCAGTACCAGCACCTCTTGGTGGCCAACTGAGGCGTCTCTCGGGTGCCGGGCAGGCCGACGCCGCCGGACAGGTCACCATCGCGTCGGCCGCTTGCAGTTACTTAAGGGGTTGTACTCTGTTCTGGTAAATATGGAGGGTGGGAATGGGGTGAAGCTCTCCTCGTTCAAGTTGGGTGTCTCTTTAACCATCACGTCAAGTTTTACATCACATTTCATGGTTTTATCGGGTAGTCTCAATCGTATGCTCCATTTAACTGGTAACCGTGTAAAATTAGGTATAAAGTCAAGAGTTAACACGTGAAATTAGTTGGAAAAAGTTTATGAGATATTTTTATGAACGGTTCTCTGCTGATTGTGCAGATTGAAATAATTTAATGTTTTATTTAATTCGCGTCAGTAGTGTGATAATTGATCAATTTGGAATGACTTCATAAATCTTGAATCGGTGAAGTGAAAAATATTTCGTATTGTAAAATACGTTTTACAGTATGTCGCGACTAAGTGTTGCATAAATCACACGTTTGTAATCCGTCAATTTAAATATAAAACACACTTGACGCAAACGATTATCAATTCAGTGAATTATATTTATACTTCCTTGAGAGTATATATTGTGGCATAAAGTTTTATAGCAAATGAGGTGATTATAAATAAATAAGTCCCACTTTTAAATAAATAAAATTGTGTTATTGTTCCTAATATATTGTATTGTACGAATGAATTATTATCACTTTCTCACTTTCATAAATTATTTATATACCTACTACTACCTATGTTATATTTGCCTCAAACTAAAATATATTATGATACCTATTTATCTACTTCTATAGGTAAGTGTTCAGATAGATAATTCTTTAAAAAAGTTTTTTTTACCTAGATATAAGAAGTTTATCAGAAAAGAGTACAACCTCTGCGATTTTTTTAATAATAATGATTATCTTATATATTATAAGAGAGATCCCAGCTTGATACTTGATAGATTTTTTTATAAATCGTAGTCATATTAGAATATAGTCGTTTCTTACTTTATATATATATATAAACGGTGTTTACAGTATTCATGTAGTTTAGAGTGTTTTTCTAAATTTTTTATATTGTATGTATTTTTTTATTTTTGTATGAAGAGCTCAAGCTATGTCATCTAGTCCCAGTGATTTTATAAAGTTTCATGTGTATATTCAATAATGAGTGTTGGCATATCATGTCGGGTCCTAACATACCAGGAGATATTTGTAATATACTTGTGTTAAAGCCGGATCCACACCGCTGCGTCGAACCCTTAGCTCGTCGTCATATGTACCTACCAAAGTTGAGAAACCAAATGCAATAACGTGTGATCTGTTCTTTTATACTTGAATTAATCGACTATGTGATATAATTTAAAGACGTTCAAATCTTCGATGATGAATGTTGTAATTTTTACTTGGAATCAGGGGGTTCAGTGCGTAGCCGCGAATGCAAGAATTCGGCGCATCGGTGTAGAAAGTGCTTCAGTGTTTAATGTCTTATTCAGTATTGCACGATAACCCAGAATGAGACGTGGGTCTTAGATGCTTCCTGTTTCTCAGTTTTTAAGGGATAAAAGCTATTTTTTAATGCTTGTTTTGTTACCTACATTATTTTTTTCACTGATGTTTTTTTATTTGTATAGATTGTTGATTTTCATATAATATATATTTTGTTAAGAATTGATGGTTTGATTGCACTTGGTTATTTTTTATCTGCGTACCTGAAGTTGTTATATCATTCTAGTTCAATTGCATGTTTCGTCTAGCCAATTTGTTGATAAAGTAGAAGTGAATCTTCAACGAAAAATCAAAGTATTTAAATAGGAATTTAAAACGCTTCAGATCCGAAGTATTAACATCGCATAACGAAAATAACACATCACGAAACTAAAAGATTACGTAAATGCGTGCACATTAGGCAGCACTTTCAAAACGAAAAGTACAAAAATTATACAGAGATGTATATATGGATTATGACATGTGAGTATTTCGGATACATTTTTACCTTAGTCAAAATCGATGATAACTTGTAGGAAATAGATTTCCACTGGATGGAAATTATCAAAAGAAGAAAACAAAAGTAAATTTCGAATGTGATTGTCAATGCTTTAGTCTTCGATCGAGATAATGTACCATGTATTGTAAATTAAACACAAAGTGATAGATACGAACATGAATAGTGCTGTACTAAGCTAAAAAGGCAAGCAAAAAGGCTAACATAAAATGCTACAATAAAAAAGAATAAAACAGTGGCAATCTACAAAATTTCATTGTCTCGAATAATATAAGTATAGTTTATTTTACTACTTTCTAAATGATAAAAAGATATTTTAGCACAATTGATGATAATTTAGTAGTGGAATTGGAAATGAATTAAAATACACTTAAAATGATGAAGTTACTAGTTAGATTTTCCCTCCACGTGATAAATATATGTATTTTTTTAAGCTTCAGAATAAGGCGTCGTGTATAGAACGCTCTGTATAGGTGTCTGAATATATACGGGATAAGTTTGCCTTCTGGACGGTTGTAGGCAGTCGTCGCGTCGACGGTGTATGCGTTACCTGCAAGTCGCTGGACACTCGGGACGCTATTATTTAGCTATTCCCTCTTTTCTAATAATATGATATGATAAGTCCTGATCTGGTCCAGGCGCAAGCTACACAATGTACATGATTCATATTATATTCATAGATTACTCAATTATTTTATATACTTGCTTGTACGTATTTGCATTTTACCTAAGATCTGTATATAATCATAGTTACTTGTTGTTCATAATTCGTGTAATGTATCGTAATTATATACGCAAATCTGATGTAGTAGAATTTCATAGTTCAATTTTTGCCAGGTTTCAACACTGGCTGTGCAAGTGGTCACAAGATCGAATCATAGGAGAAGGGACGTCTCTAGCAATTTCAAAACTGCTTGTCACAATTTCGTTATAGGTACTGAAAGAAATTTTCCATCAACACAATCAAAATAAAATGTACTTTCATAAATAATTAAAATGAAGCTGAATATAATAATAATATAAATATTTAAACCGTAAATAATTTATTAATTTTAAACAAAATAAAAATATAGGTAATAAAATAGCAAATGTAAAACAATAATTAGAAAAAAATATATGAAAGTATAATAAAAACTCACCAATGTAATCGAAATTTGAAGCGTATTCTAGGATTGTAAAAAAAAGTGAAGCAATAGAAAATATAAAAAATTAAAAACATAAATCAAATAAATCTTAAAATAAAGTCATTATTTTCGAAATATCCCACTTGAAGTTGATTGTCTCGGTCATTAAATTTAAAAAGTAGATAGGTAAATTAATTGTAAAAAAATTGGAAAGACCGGTAGGTAAGATTGGTAGGTAAAATATTTGATAAACAATCATTAATAAGGCGCAAAAGACGAATAAAGCAATAGATAGTATGAATTTTATAAGTCATTAAAAAAAATCGTGAACCTACCTATTTATTAAATTAAAAAAATTGAATATAACAAAAAAGCGAGTAGTATGAAAATGTGTCAAGATTTTTGGACTTGTCTATAATAGACGATATAACGAATGTTGGAGATTGTGATTAAAAGAGGCTTTAATAAAGGACTGAATCGGTAGGACAGTGTTCAATAAATAATAAGGTTGTGACCACCTGTATCGTGTTTTACTCGTACGTAATAATAACTAAACAATACTATACTAAGTAGGGACTGATGCCCAAGGATTGTGATGGCTCTTTTTTACTCTAATAGTGTCAGTAGGTTAGGGAATTCGCCATGGGGAAATCGTAGAGTTGTCCACGAAGTAGCTGGACAAGCCTCTAAAGGCCTATTCATGTATGTATGTTATTGTCTGTGTTAGTTTGTTATTAAATTTCTATTTATTATTATTTTCTTGTAACTAAGTCGTAGTTAATCTACCTATCTATATTTATCTAACATTAGTGAGAACGGATTTTTCCATCCCGTTATAAATATTATAAGTAATATGTGTATAATAGTTTATAATTTTTCATATTGTTGTACGATTTTTAAGTTTATATTAAAATGTTTGTGCATTAATTAGCCTGATGTTTCATTTGTTTTATTTTACTTTATTCTGACGCACGGGAATCCCCGTTTATACGTAATACATCAAAATTTTTAATGCAACCACATAAATAGGTGCTTAAAATGCAAATAGGAATTTCTTAATTCTTCACTAGTAATAATTAATTAGTGTGGACATAAGTCTTCTTACCGTAATGAGAGATCAAAAATTAATTCAAGAAATAAAATAAATCTTAAAAATAGGAGTAAAAAAATTATATTCAAGACCGTTCAAGACATAGTACCTACCTATCTGCTAAATATAAGGAAGGTAAGTATGCCGACATTATTGTCTTATAACAAGTGGAAGTCAATAGAGGTGATAGAAAATATTCCCCTTGGAGAAGGATTTCTGATTATATCTTAAATTGGATAAGCAGAGCATGTTTGTCGTAGATCAAATCCTAACAAAAAAAAACGCCATTCAATTTCTTCAGTAATGTCTCAGTAGGTAATCATTAAAAAGTTTTTCAAAATACACCAATCGCGAATTAAATATTCATTTCCTTTTTTGAGATAAAATAGGAATATACAGGGTTATTCACGGTATACGCCACGGAAGATTATGGCCGTGTCTCTGGATTTTAGGATCTTTTTATTTTTGGAGTGGATAGAGACCCGGCAGAGGTACGTTTTAAAATTATATTCATAATGTACCGGGTGGGCATTTAAGAATGAACAGCGGCCATATCTTGGGAAATATTGATCCTACAGTTTCAAAATGAAAATTTTCCTGACATAAGTGACTATGCGAAATGCAATGAAAATATTTTCAAGATGGTCGCACTTCCAGAAATACCGGAAGTTGACACCTACTTCGTTATTTTAACGGGGACACCCTGTAAAATATTATATTTTTTAAATGTCTGAAGAAATCGAATACAGGTGGTTTTCACCATTGGAATTTAAATTGAGCGGTTTATGAGTTATAAACAAGTGAAAATCGCAATTTTCCAACTTCAAAGCAGTGTAGAACTAGAACGGCTCAATATATCTAAAAACGCTTACATGTCCCTATCTTAACTTTTTACAAGGTATCATACCATGTGGTTTGAATTTTTATACAGGGTGATGAAAATTAACAGATTTTTCATCACCCTGTAGAAAAATCTAAACTGCATAATATAATACCTTGTAAAAAGTTAAGATAGGGACATGTAAGCCGTTTTTAGATATATTGAGCCGTTCTAGTTCTACACTGCTTTGAAGTTGGAAAATTGCGATTTTCACTTGTTTATAACTCATAAACCGCTCAATCTAAATTCCTGTGGTGAAAACCACCTGTATTCGATTTCTTCAGACATTTAAAAAATATAATATTTTACTGGGTGTCCCCGTTAAAATAACGAAGTAGGTGTCAACTTCCGGTATTTCCGGAAGTGCGCGACCATCTTGAAAATATTTTCATTGCATTTCGCATAGTCACTTATGTCAGGAAAATTTTCATTTTGAAACTGTAGGAAGAATATTTCCCAAGATATGGCCGCTGTTCATTCTTAAATGCCCACCCGGTACAGCGTGTTCCAAAAGCATGAAACATATTAAACTTATGTTTTTTTTAAATGGAATGCTCCTATGTTATTGCATTTTTAGATTGCCTGGGAAGAGAGAATAAGATTGGCTTTTACAGTTGGTGTTTAAATTCAGAATTTTCTGAGTTATAAACAAGTGAAAATCGTTATTTTCCAAGTTCAATGCCCTGTACAAGGAAAACGGCTTAAGATAGAGAAAAACGGCTTACATGTCTCTATTTTAACTTTTCATGCACTATCCAATGATGCAGATGAAACGTTTATACAGGGTGATAAAAAATTTGAAAAATTCTGAGATTTTTCCACGCGTCGACAAATAAATAAATCAAAGAAAGTACAAATGTTTCTATATCATAGGATAGTACATGAAAAGTTAAAATAGGGACATGTAAGCCGTTTTTCTCTATCTTGAACCGTTTTGGTTGTACAGGGCCTTGAACTTGAAAAAATACGATTTTCACTTGTTTATAACTCAAAAACTTCTGAATTTAAACACCAACTGTAAAAGCCAATCTTATTATCTCTTCCCAGGCAATCTAAAAATGCAATAACATAGGAGCATTCCATTTTAAAAAACATAACTTTGATATGTTTCATGCTTTTGGGACACCCTGTACATTATGAATATAATTTTAAAATGTGCCTCTGCCGGGTCTCTATCCACTCCAAAAATAAAAAGATCCTAAAATCCAGAGACACGGCCATAATCTTCCGTGGCGTATACCGTGAATAACCCTATATATGCGACCACGAAAAGTTGAAAAGTTGGCAGAACATACCGGAAAGTAATTCCAATAATAAAAATGGCTGTTTCGTCATCATGTCCCATTAAAGAAGAGGCTCATTGAAGGCCTACAAAATCAAATAATAAAAAAAAATAATAATATAAAATAATAATAAAATAATAAATAAAATAAAATAAAAAACAAATACATTACTTTAAAAAAAAAAAGGTAATAATACTTGCGACTGGAACGTACCCGAAAAATGACTAATATATTCCAAGCAACAGAGCACTAAAATCACCAATCACCAGATTCTGACAAAAATAGAAACGGAATACCACCAGTGTGCCATACTCGCTAAATAACCTTCAGATCCTAACTGCGAAGTTTTCTACTGGAGTTTAACTTTTTTTTATTTAACCATTTAGTGCAAAAAATCGTTTTTTTTTTTGTATTTTTGCCTATAAAAAGAAACTGATGGAGCAATGTAAATGGTCCCAAAATACGAATTGTAGAGAATTAAAATACGAATAAAATGAGAGTTGAAACAATCCATCGGCTCATTATTATTAAGGGAGAAGCTCCGAAAAAAGTGTTTTTTTTTTTCAAAAATTCATAACGTCGACACTTTTTAAGTTCTAGTCCAGTCTTTTTGCGATATTGTCGATATTGATAGGTATATACTTCCTATTATGAAAAACTCAGCCGCTGTGTTCATCAGTGACCCCTCCCCCCAAGAGTCAAGAAAGATCGACAACGGAACTTTTTCAAAGCCTAAATAAGCTCAAGTACGACTGGATTATTATGCAAATAAATGAGAATCGGGTTTTTTGTTGTTTAAACATTTTATGAGCGCATATTCTGCTAATTTGAGTTCAGGCAATCATGCAGAAACAGTCATTATTGAAAAAATGCTCGATGCTAAAATAAATTCATTAGGGCATATAAGCCTTTAATATGAATTTAATTTTTCGATTTTGTTGAGTTTGCTTTTTTCTCTTAATAGGGTAGCAGATCCCGCACTAATGTATAATAAAAAGTTACATATAGGGGCGAAACACAAACTGGCATTGCTATAAATATAAAGGCAGGCACAGACGCTGTATGAGTGTTGCACGTTATAGTGGTGCAAGTAGTGAGACTTATTGTATAAACCTGATGTGTCTTACGACTTGCACCACTAAGGCCGATCGCACTCCTGTGTGGTTTTTATGCGTTTCCCCCATCGAACGCGTCCCCAGGTGGTGGATAGGGGAATGCCTTTCCCAACAACGGAAGGTACCGAAATTCGGCGAAAACAATTCAAGTCCAGACCCGACTTCCCGAGCTCACGGGATTTCGAGGTAACTGGCGAACTCGAATTATGGGATTATAATTATTTAAGTACCTAGGTGTGAACTATACTTGTACATCATAGGTAAGTAATTACTTTAGGAATCTAAAGTTTGATGTTTATTGTCTGTCTATTGTCTATCATCGATCGGCAGATCTCAATAGAAACAAAATTCTAGCGAAAAGCTTCTAATAAGTCACAATCACTGAAAGGTGACACTCGTCTGACAACCGGACCATCACCCCCGAGGTTAAAAAAAATCAGTTCCGCCGCGGCTTGATTTATTGTTTTATTGCATCACCATTCACGATGCGCAATCCACAAACCCAACAAATGGCGTTTACGAGGCATTTATGGTGAAAAACCTTATCTCGCGTACCAATCCCCAAATAAATGTATTTTTTATCATTGGCGCAATTTTGAATATATACTATTTTTTTTTTAAGTCAAAGATTATAAATACTTATACCAAGTTGTCTCTACTGGGAAATTTTTTGTTCAATTTTTATTTAAGTCAAAAAAAGTCATAAACCCTGCCTTTGTAGTTAATATAAACGTATTTTTAAGGCATTATGTGAGTACCTATACAATTATTGTACTCACCTCCTTCTTCGCCTTATTCAGTAATCTCAAGAGCCCCCGCCCCCTAGAAAAAAATCCTTGCTACGCCCTTGCGTAGTTATAGGATGTATGTAGACCTCGTCATAGCAAAACGTGTTTTTTTTATTCAAATTTGTTGGATTTATTTTTGTTTAATCACATTATAAGGTTCACATAATAAGGCAGCCATTATCAGTTTCGAAATGATAGTATTTTACGCACTATAATTAAATAGTGCTTAAAAGTGACAAAAATGCCAATTAAAAGCAAGTTATTTTCATAGAGCGCGTCACTTTATTGACAATAAAATAAAATACCAATTTCTAGAATTCACAAATTGTTGTTTCTTGGTAATAAAAAACAACACTTGAGTAACACGCATTGCAAAATAAGTGTTTTGTCTTGTTTTTTTTCGCCGCGTGCTTTTTAAAACACTTCTATTTTGCAAGTTGTAGAACAAACAGCTATTTTCCGGCTGGCAACGTCACGGTCTGTCACCGTCAATCATTTATTTGTGTCGATGGTTTTCTGATTTAATGCGAAAGTGTACAAAGAAACTGCGATCCTCGAGAATTATACTACTTAGGTATAAGTATACATAAATATACAATTTTCATTTATTTATTTAATTATTATAACCATTATACGGTCTAAGAACTAATAATTAATGTATAGGAAAATGCAACAATCTTATCCAGAGTCCTAAAACTTAAGTATAGGTAGTTATTTCATATTTGATGGACAGATGGACTGCAACAAGCGTATATACGTGCTACGATCAAACAGAAAGTTTGTGGATAACGAGCTCCCTGTCTCCTGTCTACGGACCTCAAAGTAAAGCCCGGCAAGCAGAACTGGACACAAATGACATTAATTTGTAGAGAAATAAAAAGACGAACATATCCGCCACTCCAGACTTTACACATCAAACCTATGCAACAGAACTCCCTGAGGGCTGCCAATTTCGGGATGTTCACCCCCCAACCCTCAAGCCTGAAACTTGGATATTTTAGAACCGTTTTTTATAGTTTCGAGACCATTGACACGAACAAAAATACGGAAAACTACAGAGGTATAATCCTTGCGAATGCCTAGCTATACATAAATAGGTAATTAAAGATCTTGAAAAGAAGAATAAGGGATATAAGGCTTGAAAGCGGTGTCAAAAACATCAAGAACCAAGAACCCTAAATGGATCTATGCTTTGCAAGAGAGATCAGATTTTACCAGCTTTTTCTATTTCTTAAGATATAATTTTACATTTCCGTACATTTAAATATACTGTAACTACGATCCGCCTGAGAGTCGTCCGTGGCATTTCGCTGGTCCGGAATCGACTGGAGATCGGACGGATTCCTCGGGCGCCAGATTTTTATTGAGGGTTTACTCCCTTAGGAAGATATTCTCGCCAAATCTTCCCACTTACCTGAGTCGCAATTACAATGGTACTGCTATAGTACCCTTGTCCCAGGGGTAGCTCTGTGGAGAAACGGAAAGTGCCAGGGGTCGGTTGAGGTTACCACCCTAAAATAATTGTGTTCGGCAGGCTTTAATCGCTTTCCGAAAGCATTGACACCTCCGAGGAGCCAAGCTGTAGCGAGTGATTGTCGGTCAATTAATTTATGAAGAACGGATGAACATTAACACGACAGAATTCAACTTAACAAATTTTTATTATTAATTTATCGGAGTAGGTATGCAATGAGCAATAATAATAAATCGGTATAAATAAATAATAACAAATCGGTCACGGGGCACAGCGGTACGTAAGGGGTGGTTGCGACTAATAAGTATACCTACACGTCGGAATGACGAACGGGCGGCTAAAAACTGCCTGGATCGGTTTAGACGTAAAAAAAATGACTAGGCGGGCTGTTCTCGGCGGTTATGTGAGGAGTGCGGCCACGATGATCACGCTGTTCCGCGAGCACCAGACGCCACCCCCAGCATACTGATCCACCCTTGCTATGCCAGGCGATGGACCGTGAACCAGGAGCGAAATCCTTGTTGTTCACAACGTAGAAATGAAGGGGTTATTGAGGGAGCCCGTTGTTCCGCGGGTACCAGACACCACCCCGGTGCACTGATCCACCCTTGCTATGCCAGGCGATGAACCGTGAACTAGGAGCGAAGCCTTTGTTGCCCACAACGGAGAGATGAGGGGGTTATTCAATGAAGCCCGTTGTTCCGCGGGTACCAGACACCACTCCCGGCGCACTGATCCACCCTTGCTATGCCAGGCGATGGACCATGAACTAAGATCGAGGCCTTTGTTACCCTTGTATATAGGGAATGTAGTACATATCCTGTAGGTAGTAATACCATTAGCATGGTAGACAAAGGTTTTTCAGGCCATATGTAATGACATTTATGAATATGCTGGAAAGAAGGATCCCCAACACACCTTACAGATATGAGATTCACGATCGAGTAGTCACCTCCAAATATTAATGCAAGCAAGTACGTCTTGAAGATGTTTATGAGTGAATTTTATAAAACAATAACACCTGATAACTTCTCATAAGTAAACTATGCATGGTCATATTCAAAATTCTTACTGATGTCTACATAAATGTTATCTTATCACCTTGGAAACCAGAAACAAGTATGCGATTCTCGATTGTCCCTGAAGAAATCCATGCTGACATTCAGCAAGCGATTGGGAGACATGTCCACATGCACAAGGTATGCGATGTTTTCTAGACGTTGTTTTAGCTGAAGTCTTCTGAAAGCAATCACAACATCATCCTCACGACGGTGAGGCGCAGAGATTTTAGACAAACAGCAGCACTAATGTGGAGGGGCAAAACATGAAAACTAAACCAATTTTTGCCTTCCAAACATCGGATCATCATAAAACTTCCGCAAAATTATCCTTGCATTTCTACCCGTCGAATACAGCCGACCTCCACCCTTGGAATGAAAAAATACAAAATAATTAACCTTCCCAACTTGGAAACGTCACGAAACCACGAAACTTCGGGACGGTCTCTCGATATCTTTCTCCGTCGAAAACCATGCACATAATCCAGTTTGCATCATCCTTGGAGCGTAAAAAGGAAAATTAATTAACCTTCCCAACGTCTGATCGTCACGAAGCTTCGGTACAATAATTATCCCCACATCTCTCTTCGTCGAACACCGCCGACCTCCATCAGCACAGCTCTTGGACCTTGAAAAAAAAACAAAAGTACATATTCCCAATTTTGGATCATCGTGATACTTGGGTCATAGTCTCTCCATATCTTTCTTCGTAAAAAATCCCCGAACCCCGCCAAAAATTGTCAAAAATTGTCAGGTGCACAAATTCTCTCCACATCCAATGAATTCTAAGTCATCCTTACTTAACCGTCGTACTTACTTTCGTCGCACTTAACCGTCATGAAACTTTGGACTAATAATCCCCACATCTCTCTTCGTCGATATTACCGCCGACCTATACTCGAACTTAAAAAAAAATTATACCTTTCTCAACTTCACGATACTTAGGTTCAGTCTCTCCGCCACGTCTTTCTTCGTCAAATACCTCTGAACCCCAACCGTACCGTTCTTATGAACGTAATAAGAAAAAACGAATAACGGAAACAAAAGAAGGTACATACCGCAATCACATAGGTATCGCATGTGCTCCAAATGTATAATCGCGTCGAAAACGCGTCGGTCTCTCATTGATCACTTTAACTTCTCTGTGCTTAAAATACGCAAGTGTTGTATCTCTTAACGAATCCTCCAAGATAAAAATGAACCCCCCCCCCCCCTCCCCATTAATAAATATTTTGTAATTTTATTCCAAGATTCTTCAAGACAGTGCCATCCACTGCAACCCATTTAGTTGTTCACTGTCACCCAAATAACTGGAAGATCTTTCCAGAGATTTAGCTTTGTGGTTGTCTTCTTTGGAATGTTCAAAATGTAGGTACGTACGTAAGTTAAATTAACGTGAGTTAAATTGATGTTCGAGGTTTTTTAGAAACACTCCCGTTCACAGCAACAATATTTTAGATTGCGGCTTGTATGACAACGCACAAAAAAGACGCGGTTTCCTACAATATCTTCATCAATGTATGAATTTTTGACAAATTTCTTGCGTTTTCATGTTTCAATCCTGATGTGGTAGAGTTTAACGAAATCGAGAAAAATGTAAAAAAAATCTATTAATACAATATACACTCAAGAGAGTTTTTGCGCCAGTTTAGATAGTTTTAGCTGAATCGATAGAATTATAATGGAAATGAAATCACCCGAAGGGTTTAATCAAAGTTTCGTTGGCTAATATATTAGGGAAAATGGAACGCATAAAGCATTTTATTGGTGTACTATTAGGTATATATCACGTGACAGGTCTTATGAGGCGGTTTTCTCATAAGCTGTTACAGCGTCAGCGTCACTAATACTTTAACAAATTATTTATAAAATCGCGAAGAAGAAATTAATATCTTCGATTCCAACGTGATCTCAAAATACAGACGACCAGACGATCTTAAAAAAAGCGATATCAATTTTACCACAAAATCGAGCAAACACTACTTACACCTATCTCACATCCAATTTATTCCAGAAGACCTATTTCTTGGCCGCAGAGTTATCTGCTTTATCTAATTTGGAAAATCGAAGAGTCAGCCAAGAGGTTTCACGAGAGGGATATCCTCGCCTGGAGAGCTCACGATTCGCAGACCCTTCCCAGATATCGACCAATGCAGAGAGCTTCCTCCTGTCCTTGGTACCCTTGACCTAGCTTTTATGTACTGCGGCAAAAATCGATTCCCCAATCCCCAGTGTTATGTATACACCCGCCCACGTCGTTGTAACGTTATATAATCCTCCTAGGTACAGTCCAGAGCAGAATGCGGCATGTGACCTACTCTTTACTCCTGGCTTAAGAGTAAAATATCAGATAAGTATAGTCGAGCAAAAAAGTTAACATTATAATTCGCATGTCGTCATAGCAAGCAATTTTATAATTAAATTATCAAGTGCATTTAAATTAACTCAAATTGAACAAAAATAATGCAGAAAACATAGTTATGGAGAATTATAGTAATTGAGCTAACCTACACTTTATTAATGAAAATATGTTAAATAATAACAGCCTCTGTTCGTTTAAATCAAAAACAATTTTGGATTTAATATCAAGTCAAAAATAAATCAAGAATTACAAAGACCAAAATTTTATAAGACCAGCAGAACAAACTACAACGGTCATAATACAATAAATCTTTGTACCCCCCTGTTATAGGTATATGTGTACCTAAGTCAAAAAAGCATATAAAACAAAAACTTTTATACGAAGAAACTGGGAAAGATAAGTCATAAGTTCGCTATGTGAAACGTGTAGTCGGCAATTTTGAAGGAGGTTTGGGGTGAGATGCCAGGGATACTGATATTAATTGCTCCTTGATTCTGCAATCTGGTAGGTGCTGCCTACCTAGCTATTAAATGAAAGAAACTTCGTTTCTAAGGGTCATATTGTTATTGTTACATCCATATGAGGAATGTGGATAATTACAATTTATGTCGTGGTGTATGCCGGCTGCGGATTAAAGAAAACAGAGTCTAGTTTTTCCAGTCCTACTCCCCTTATTAGGGCTTTTCTGTTTACAAACAATTCAATGTTGAGTTTCTTTTGCTTCATTCGCGTGTTTACAAGGAACTAAATTGCATAATCATTTATTTTCTGGAGTATTTTTCATAAAGAATTTTTGCAGAATCGCAGCTTCCTCCATCTGTTAATATGTCACTGGATTTCTCTGAACTGGATAAAGGTATCAATGTCAAGTATTTAACATAATTACACCTAGTTGTTTTTTTTTTCTAATCGACTTCCCACTACTTAAGCATTGAAGATACCGTCGTGTATTAGTGCTTGAGAAGATAAACTTTTGGACAAAAGCTTGAGAAGAAGAAACAGTTGGGAGGGTATCACTGCAGACGAGAAAGGTACCAAAACCTGCTTCCAAAAAATGATATAAAGGAACGCGTCAGTGATGGCATGTCCTGCTGCTCGACAACACACGGATTCATAATATACAGGGTGTCCATTGTCAATCTGTTCCGATCAACCAACATGAGAATAATAGCCTTAGGAAATAATTGAGGATTAAAGAATCCTTTGAAAAGACTCCGAGGATGTCTAGTGTTGAAGGTGGTGCCGCTTCCAAAATATGAGAGCAAATGAAAGAGTACAGTTGCAGAGGAAAAAATCATTTCTGGACTCGATAAAGAAAACAAATGAAGCAACCATTTGAAGCCCATTCTTTATACCACCGGAGTTCTGGATCAAAAAAGCTTTAACAGGATCGAATGATTCTTTATTTATTCTTTATGTTCAGGCCATTCACAAGGAGAATATACGCTGACTATTCTTGAATTTTTTGTGTCACTAAGCGCTAGTAGGTTTTGGAATCTGAACGAGACTTCGGAACTCTAATCCATAATTTTTTAACATCTTGCAAAAGGCATCAAGGCAAAAAGCGAATCGTATTGGCTCTAATTGGTCAGTTTAAATTGAAACTTGTTAGAGAAAAGAGTGGAGGGTAGATATTATCGTCTTTTTAGATGTGAATGGGGTTGGAAGTGGCAGCAGAGAGTGGATCAATTTTAATATTGGACACTTGGACACCATGCAGAAGCAGAAGAGCGCCCGTCCACCATACCAGGAATGCGAGTTATCTAATGTATCAAATCTCTAACAAATGTCTTTATCAAAATTTTTAACGATCCTGATTAATGCGACATGAAGATGAAGAAAATTTTAGAATGCTTCTGTGCTCGGCTTTATTTACGATCCGCAAAAGTTTCAACATCGTGTGGCAAAGATGCATACCTTAAATAACTAAAAGACGTCTATACTGCCCTCCTAAAACAAGAGGTCCTATCTGCAAAATTGTAGTTTTGAGATAATTTCATTTTTAACTCTTTTTGGTAGAAAACTTTTACTAAGAAATCTACAGACTTCATTTTTTGTACAGATATAGATATAAGAAGTCAAATGTAGATATTTTAAAATTAACGGGGAAAACTTTTTTTTCAGACAAGTTTTTGGACAAAAATACAAGATAAGACAATTTAGTTATGTAGTGGCAACCAAATTTATGGGATAAAACTAGACAAAAACATGAAGATACATACATAATTATTGATAATTGACATAAAGAGGTACCTACTTATTATTAATTTATAAGTAATATAACTTAACATTAATTTTTAGATGAGTATTTTGTGAAAAAAATTGAAATATCCCCAGTAATTCCGGAAATATCATGAAAAAAACTGGAAAATCGAGAAAGAAATATTATTTTTGCCATATCTTTCTTATAATTATTGGAAATTATTGAATAATTTTCCGTATTCTTACATAAGTCGCCAAGAGCTACTTACTCACCTGACGTTCCAAAAATGTTCAAAGCCGACTAGATCTCAGAGTTTTCATAGTCTCATAGTCAACTTTCGTTTTTCTTATGGCCACCATATTATTTTTTATGTCGTTCGATAAGAAAAAAATAATGGAAACTAAAAATTAATAAACTTCAGAAAAAAAATTCCAAAATTTGTATTCTTTTTTCACAGAAAAACAGAAAATTTTTCGCTGAAATGGGTTAATATGAAGTCATACACTGCTTGCCCTATAGTGTTTTTTTTCAATTTCTCCATTACATTCGGTATAAAAAGTTGTCTTTTTTTTAAAAAAGAAGAAAAAATTATTTTGATATTTATGTTTTAAAGTTTATTAGTTTCAAAGTTTTTGGTTTCCATTATTTTTTGATACGGAATTACATAAAAAATTCTATGCTAAATTGTCCTATGTGAATTGATCCAGTACAGAGTGCTACGTGAATTTGTCCTTTCTGGATTTTAAGAAGCAGATAGGACATTTTTATTTAGGTAATGTCGGAAAGGACAATTTATGTTAGTAACCTTACTTGGTTTGTCACTTGGGACAAAACTTTTATACGCATAATATACCATTTAAAATGGACTTAGGACATTCAAAGTTTGCAAGATTGTAGAGCAAATATGAAGCAATCCTATGAAGTAATAAGCCGAATTTCGAAATTTTGCAGATAGGACCTTTTGTTTTAGGAGGGCAGTATAATCCAATTTATTTCTGAATTTTGTTGAAAATAAATACAAGAAAAGCTAAGGCAAAAAACTTTATAAGCTAAATCATTCTGAGACTAATTAGATTTGTGGTCTCATCTCCCAGAAGAACTTTCTTTGTCCTTATGAGCATTAATTTCGAATAAATTCAACTCTTTTCTCTCTTCTATGTATTTTGCAAACATGGCCAAACTTTACGAGTTCAAGAAGGAGTCTCTTAGAATGAGCTCGGAACTTTTTGAATTGTATATTGCATGGTCCCTAATAAGGGTAAGAAACTTTCCATAAACTTGTTTATTTCACTCCAAGACGTAAACTAAATGAGAGATAATAAGAGTTAATTAGAGACAAAGAGTTTTTATGTGCTTGTTTAACAAATAACGACTTCAATGGAAAATTTGTCAAAGGCTTTTGGCTTCCAAGTATACCCGGGTAGTTAGAATGGCAACAGTCCAATAAATCTTTCAGTTTTGAGTTTTGAAAAAAGTGCAAAAACAGATCAATTATACAGGGTATCCTATCGTTTAGAATTCTCGCGAAAAGTATACTTTTTAATTGAATTAGAGTATTTTATTCGCGGCACATTCATGAATAATTTAATTCTCTATAATCTGGTCTAATAATCAGCATGTTTGTAGAGAGCTCAATAAGTGTGCAGTCGCGAAAAACTAATTAAACAAAAAAAAATTATATCAATAAACTCTAAATCATTAGAAATCTAATGATCTAGCAACGCCTAGTAGGGGCTTTACCTACTTCATGCACACCGGGAGGCACTGCACTCATTTTTGGCATGCATTATGGCTGTCTGGGGTGTATCCTATGGCGCAAGCCTAACCCACCGTGCCTTTTTATTTTATTTTTATTTTTATTTCATAGAAATCTGCCTGTGAAATTAGATATTGCAAATTTATAAAGCAAATGCCATTAATTGCAGATCATGTCAATTTAGGAAAAATAAGACATATGTAATTTGTCGATTAACAAATTACTGATGTTTTAAAAAATTTTACTGTGTATTGATGGATAATATAAACGTTACACGTGTTTCGATACTTTTAAAGTAGCATCTTCAGACGTATATGTAGAATGTTTGTAGAATCTCTTCAGTATGCAACGATTCTACAAAGTAGGGGCAAGTGTAAGAAAAATCATAGAGATGCGATTAGTATTTCGATATAAAATCGAATGTCGAAAATCTCGAAAATCGAAAGTCACATTTAATTAATTTACCAAAAATGATTACACCACGTTACCCGTGCGGTTGAGTACCCATCGGGCGAGTCCCCAGGTGGCGGATATAGGGGGAAGGCCTTACAATGAGCGTAAGTGAATAAGGTTAGCAGCGGTGATAGAGTGGTGATAGAGCAGCTAGACTGGTAGCTCAAAGCCCTGCCGCGGACCACCTCCCCTAACCTAGTTGTCGTGTCGTGACTAAAGGTCTGCACTAGGGGAAACGGCGCCAGAAATGTCCGACTGTGGACTATCTGATATACCGTATCTGTTGTCGTGGTCACGTTCCGCGCACAGAGAGATGCGGGGGTCTGAGCTTAATCGCCGGAACCAAGAGGAGACAACCTCACTAAAAAACCTAAATCCTAAGGCGGGGGTCCAGGCTGATGGGATGCGTGACTGGATAGAAGACCAGTCCTACTGGATTAAACCTTGGGGCACCAGGGGGCACCCCACTGTATCAATCCCCTCACCTTTGCATGCGGGGCTCTGCATAGGTGGAACACCCATCCCTAGCTACTCGTGGGATCAACCATGGTAAGAAACAAAAAACCAAGAAATCGCGGGACATCACCGCAAAACAGACTGCTGACCGAGCGGGGCTTGTCACCCGTCAAGACAGTCGGCAACAGTGACGGCTCGTCAGGGACGGCAAGGTCGGCCCGGCCGACCCAAACCACTGCACCAGTAAAATAACATTATTTTTTAGAAAATAATAAAATAAACTTGATTTTAATTTCTGAGAGCTTTGCAATAATACCCTTTATTAATGTTTTTTCTTGCCTAAAAATCTAAGCAAAAAGCAGAAGTGTAGACTGTAGAGCTATAGTGAATAGAGCGAGTGATCCAGAAGTTGAAAATAAATGGTAAGGTCGGCTGGCCGATGCTGGGCGCGAGAGTGCTGGTTAATCAAAGACATACGGCACACAAACTGTGTCGCTTCCAACCGCAGAGTTACAGTGCACGGCCGGCGTAGCGTATTCCACACAGGGTCGGCCGAGAGCCTCCTGGCCGTACTTGGGTATCTATCATCTATCTATCAGGCGGCCAGGCGCTCTTCTCTTGGGCGATCCTCGCTGCATTATTGGGATGGTGTCGAACGCATTTTTAATTTTTATTAATATTTTTTTAAGAAAATGCAACTTGTAGTAACAGAAACAAAAAATGTGTTTCTTGCTTGCCAAATTGCTTTTTAGAGATTTATTTAATTAATTTAGTAGACTTATTATTTATTAATTAATTATTTAAGATTAATTTAAGGCAACTGCGCACCTACTACACTTTCATTAATATTTTTTGAATAAAAAATAAACTAAAAATACCGTTTTACGGAAGGGATTCAATAGATATAAATTCCTAGAACGGAACCTACCAGCCGGCGCCAGTTATTTTATAGTAGCCAATAGCCATGCAGGGCCAGGGTCGGCTAGCCGTACCGCGCTTGTTATCCATCCATATGGTGTCAATGCATGCATATAATAATATTGCATTCATTCAGTGACTCAAGCAAAAGCACATTTTTATTTTATTACTTTCTTCGTCATCTATTTTTCCTATTCGACGATTTTTCCTATTTTTACATATAAGTAAATTTTGAACTTAAGGGAATTCGCGTGACCTTGAACCGTAAAAAAAAATCGCCTGCATTTCATTTTCCGCGGGGGCCTTTTCCCCGGACCCCCCCCCCACATATAACGTCGTACATTTTATTTCCACCATTGGCTGGCCGACCCAATTTTTTGAAGCACGAGCCGTCACTGGTCGGCAATCTAAACAATTCTTGTGCTCGAGACCACCTCGAACGCAAGAAGAATGCCCACTCATTGGCAAGAAAAGGAGCATCGACACCCTTCGAAGGACCAGAACCATTCTGTGGCTTCGAAGATCCTTTCTTCAAGCAGAACTCCAAAAGGAAGAAGAAAACTGAGAGAAACCCATTAGAGGAACCTCTCGGGGTTGAGACAAGTCAAAGAACTTCTCGGGAATTTTAACCGAGAGGTTGAAGAGTATCTTCGACCTGCAAGGAAAGTCTCAGAACACTGACGGGATTCCTAACGGTACATTGCAAGCTCAAGGAACACCTGAGGAAGTTAGACAGAAGAAAATGGCGTCTGCAGATTCTGCGGGAAAGGAGACGTAACACCACGTCACCTGCTGCTCAACTGCGATGCGATAGAACTCAAAAGAAGTAATGTTCTGGGCCACCACCAGCTAGAGGCAGGGAATTTACCCGACCTTGATCCTCTCAAAATCCTGAAGTTTCTCAAGGAAACGGACTTGGGGAGGGTGCTTCACTAAAGGGATTCCACACCAGGCGAAGCACAGTAGAGGGGATACAATAGATCTTTTAGGTCGCAGTAACTTGATCACCCTCAAAAATACAAATACAAATACAATACACCACGTTATTGTAGGTTTATTGTTAATGTATGTGTATAAAATTTCATATAAAAATTTCAATTAGAAATACCTTTTTCCGCGAAAATTATATACAATGGAACACCCTGTTAATTTAATTTATTTCTTTCTATTGATGTAAAAAAAAAATTATACAAGGTGTTACTTGGCTCAGGAATGACCATATGGTCTATTTTTTTTTAAATAAGTACCCTGTATATCATTACATTTTCAGATTGTCTGAAAAAATCTAATAAAATGTTTTTTTGTCAATTACAGTTTGAGTAGGCTCTGAGTTATGGGTAAATGAAAATCGCCATTTTCTATTTTTAAAGCAGTAGCTTACGGTTCAAAAACGGTTCAAGGTATTGGAAAACGACTTACATGTCGTCCCTATTCTAACTATTTATTTACTATTCTATGATGTAGGCAAATTAAATTTTTATACAGGGTGGTTAAGTATCTGATATTTTTCACAACAAGCACACTGTAAGATAACACTTGAAAAGTTAAGATAAGGGACATGTGAGCGGTTTTCCGATATCTTAAACCGTTTTCAATTTCAAGTCTGTTTTGAAAATGGAAAATGGCAATTTTCATTTATTTATAACTCCATAGCAGCCTACCTACTCGATTTGAACTGCAACTGTAAAAACTATTCTTATTAGACTTTCTCAGAAAATATGAAAATACAATAATAAACATCTCAGGGTGTGATATTTAAAAATAGACAATATTATCGTCATTTCATTACTGAGCTAAGGAACACCCTGTATAAAAAAATTGACATCAATTTAAAAAAAATTCAATTATAAAAATAACCTGTTTTTGCATTTTTTTCAAAACTCAAAACTGAAAGATTTATTGGACTGTTGCCAGACTTTCTAGCTATCCTGTATAAATCCCGCATTTGCTGAACTGATGAGGAGTAACAAAAATCGTTAAGAAAAAACTCCAACACCAGATTATTTATCTATAAAAAGGAAGATGGCAAAACATTAAAAAAAAAAATTATCAATCGGTAGGCCTTTAAGCCAATCCAAGAGAATTGTTTTTTTTTGCTGCGCGATATTGAGCAAAAACTGTGGAAGTTATATCCGATTCCGTGTGTTTTAGGTTTCCCCTTCCCCCCTTCATCCCTAACCCACCAATCCACACAAAAATTGGCCGAAACCCTTGAGAAACATGAATTTACAGGACTGAATTTTTTCGTCCCTGTAAACTCATTGCCTCCCCCTGAATTATGCCTCCAACTCCGTCCGTTACTCCCAGTGACTCCTTTTGGAAAAAAAAACAAGAACCAAAACGGCGATACCTCGATTAGTAATTGGCGGATTCGAGATTACGTAACACAAGGTTGTGCGCTCTCGGTTTTTACACGAAAATTTTTTTGTCCAACGACTCACAGCTAACCTAGGGGCAAAAAAGAAGAGAAGAAATACTAAGTTGAACGAAACAAAAAAAAAATCAAAAAACGAGTGTTGTTTTGAAATTTAGATCTACCACACTATTATACAGGGTGATTCAAAATTCAGTGCAAAGATTTTAAGGGCGTATGTACCAGCCAAAAATAAGAAATTTTTTTCATATAGTCGTATGTCCTAACTTGCTTCGTTTTCTAGATAGAGGGTGTAAAATTTTGAAAAAAAAAATCGATTTTTTTATTAATTACTCAAAAACCTTTCAGCAGATTTAAATAAAATTTGGTAGACCTATTTGTCGTTATAAGGAACTTCCTTTGATGGGAATAACATGAATTTATTAATTCCAGTGGCGTCTCAGGGGGCTACCTACTTGAAACTTATAGGTAAAATTATGGTACGCCACTTCTCTTTTGACAATAATTTGTATTTTTTTAGATTAAGCGGTCAATAATGTAACTTTCTTGCCTCCTGAGCTTTACTCGTATCTATATTTGTTTCCAAGAAAAAAATCAAAATCTGTGCCAGGCCCTATTAAAACAATTAATAAATTCACATCGATTATTGAGATTCTTTTAATTTAATTCAGGTAGCCCCCTGAGATGCCACTGGAATTAATAAATTCATGTTATTCCCATCAAAGGAAGGCCCTTATGACAACAAATAAGCCTATAAAATTTTATTTAAATCGGCTGAGAGGTTTTTGAGAAATTGATAAAAATCGATTTTTTTCAAAATTTTACCCCCTGTATCTAGAAAACAAAGCAAGTTAGGATATACTATTATATGAAAATTTTTTCTTATTTTTGGCTGGTAAATACGTCATTAAAATCTTTGCACTGAATTTTGAATCACCCAGTATAACTCAACCTACCAACATTAAGGTACAGATTTTATTTTAATTTAGTTAATATAACAGATAAAGAGCTAACAGGGGACTAAGAACAACTCATATAGTTACTGGTTAGTTTTGCTCGCTTCCTGTTTTTTTATAATTTTTTTTTTTGCTGAAATAAGCCGAAAAAACTGAACAATCGTGATTTCTTGTATTTAGCCATATCTTTTTTATGATTGAAAATGAATAAATTATGTTTTGTACATTTATGTAAGTCGTCAAGATCCGACATTTTAAAAATTTTCAAAGTTGACTAGATCCAAGGGTTTTCATGGTCAACTTTTGCTTGTCTTGATGCTTTAGATTTTAGATTTTTCTTTTTCATGACATTCGGTATAAAAAGTGAAGGAAACCAAAAATTTATCACATTCAGAAAAAAAATCCAAAGTTTATTATTCTTTTTTCTTTTAATTGAAATTGAAGCGAAGAACCACAAGGAAAGCAATATGGCGGCATATTGATGTCATTCCATGTAAAAATTCTCATTTTTTTAATAACAATAATAATAAGAAAATTGAAAGTCATTTATATTTACTTGCAGGCTATCTATTGGTCGTCCTGTTTCGATCCCCCTTCCAGAGAACCTCCTGCATATTCATTATTTGAGCCAAGTTTAATTATTTCTTCAAAATAATTAAGCCATTTTGAGAACTTGGACTTGGAAGTTACAAAATATGACATAATTGGGCAGCCCTGCGTGATCATATAAATAAAGAAAAGAATTTCATTAAACTTTATATTATAATTATCAAAAATTACACCCTTCCTAAAATTTACAGACAGGTATTTACGGTCTTACCAAAAATAAATTAATGCTAATTATTTTATACTTTTTACAAGAATAAATGTGAAAAATTAAATGATCGAGGTTACTTAGGCCTAAGGTGAAAAAATGTATCTTTATAATAATTATATAATAAAACAATTTATAGGTACTATCCTTAAGGTACTTGTAACAATTTATATAGCAACATTATCCATGACCCATACAGCAAGACATTACTGAATGAATACATTCCAGTCTTTTTCGATCTTAGATCACACTCTTACAATTAGCACAAAAATTAAATAAAACATAAAAACTAGCTTTATACTTCTGTCGTCACAAATTGCTTGAATGATTGACTTAAACATTTTACAAAGAATGAGAAGATCGACCTCATCAAATGTCCAAATAATAACCAAAATGCGCCAAATGTTATCCATTTGCTAGTCACTTGTCAGTAAATTGGTATCTCTAACCAACCAGAACCAAGTTTGGACATCTTGCAAAAGGAGCCTTTTGAATATTTTTTCTTTACTAGAGAATAAATTTACTTTAAATGGGCTTGAAAGAACATATTCATGAGAACTGTGTAACTATCACTGATGAAATTATAGGAAGGAGATAAAAAAGAAAAGAATCACAAGTAGTGGATTGAAAGAGAGGGGACATTTGACTTTCAACATGTTTGCTTTTCAGCTTTTTAATAATAATAATGATTGTTTTAATGTAATAAGAGGCTTATTACTTCACATCAAGTCCTATATTTTCTGTTGTTTTTCAAATGACAACTGTATAGTGTAAGACATTTGAATAGCCAGCCTTGGCCACAGAAAACAAAAAATACTGGTATGATTTCATAGCACTCTGAAACTCAATGCCCTCGTTCTATTTCTTCGCATTACTTAATTCTGAAAGGAAAAATTAAGCCAAAAAAGCGGTGTGGCATCAGAAAAATATGCCATAAGTTAAACAATAATAATTAAAGGTGAAAAATTATTGATTATTTGGTATTTTAGATAGATTAATAATAATTATAATACAAATATTTGAAATGAAGATGATAAATTTCTGCAAATCAAATTTATTTTTCTTATGATTATTGAATTCAGAAAAGGGAAAATACTGTTCCTGCTATCCTATCAAAAACTTAACTCGTTTAAAAAGAATGATCTAGAGGTACATCTAATGAACAGAAACAGCCGGACCAAATAAAAGCACAAAATAAACTGTCAGTGCTTCAGGAAAAAGAAGAAAAATATAGTTTTCAATACAATACAAAAATACAAATGGCAATTTGAGTGCCCCATTATACAGATTGATAGCAATGAGTAAAGGCATGATAGGCAATGTGTAAAGGCAAGAGCGATTTTTTAACACAACATGAACAAGCTTGGTTTCAGCTAAACTGGCTTAAAATAAAAAGTTTAATTATTGAAAAATCACTCTATATTGATGAACTTAAAAGCTAGTAAGTAAATATTATAAAACATTAATGAGATAAACAAGGAAAGATTATAAAACAATCAAATAAACAAAATATAATGATGAGAAATAGGTAAAGATAGTTTTCTTCAACATGTCAGGAGAGAAAGGTAGAGATCATCCAGAGCTTACGATTAACTTGATGGTAACACCCAGAAAATTAATCTGCCATCATTCACGGTTATTTGTCACCAGCATAGTCATATTTGGCTTTTTATAAAATTATTTAAACAAAGACTACCTTCATAACTGCAATCAACTTAATTCAATAACAAAACGGTTATATAAATCACATTCCATGTGGAAAGAAAATGCAAAAATGTATAACAACCAGCACAAAACATATCAAAGAAAACCGTATTCAAAATATACATTATACATAAATAAACATTACTTTAAAAAAAAAGGTGATACTTAATGCCTTGTAAAAGCAACAAAACAAAATGCTGCCAAGTGTCAAGAAAATAAACTTCGTATTCATACCTAATTGTATACTTGGCGAGTGATGATAAAGAAAAAAAAACACCATTTTGATCCTAAGATCCTAAAAATAAATCAACTAAAACAAGAACTGACTTCGTTTTAAAGCCTGTCAAAATGGATGAGCAGTAATGGTATGAACGCGAAGATCCCTTGGCAAATCAAAGCCCATGTTACAGATGGAACAAGAGAAAATCGCTTGTTTGGTAGGAGAGACGTAACTGAGCTTCTGTTTTTCGTGGACCTTCAAATGTATACTGAGGGAATTCTGTTTATCGAACGTGCGATCGCACTGCAAACATTTAAACTCCGTTTGTATGTGTTCCCTGTGAATGTTCCTCATGTGTGCATTCAAAGTGTCCGACCTGCTGAAAGCAGCCGGGCAGTAACTGCACGGGAAATTCTTCAAAAACTTCTTAGGTTTATCGTTACTCTGTCGTTTTTCGACCACTTCGTGCAAGTGCCTGTGCCGCTCAAATTCTTCTTTTGTTTTAAATTCTTGATTGCAAGGCTGACAGCGTGGACCCAAGACGACGGTTTCCACATTGCGATGCTTCTCCAAGATATGTATCTGCAATGCCGTGTTGTTTGGCAATTTTGTGGAACAAGTGGGGCATTGAAACATTTGCTGATTAGGTTTCTGAGTGGGAGAATAATTATTAACCATTTTGCGGAATAATTTCTCCTGGGTCTTGATCTGTCTTTCGACTTTTCCACGTTTGTGCCAACCTTGATGTGCGTGCAAGGCAGCCGAAGATATGAAAGCTTTCTTGCACACAGAACAGGCGTATTGTTTAGTTTTAACGGGAGGGGGCTTGGGTTTTCTCATTTCCTCATCATGTTCTGTGTCCATGTGTTTGTTAAGGAGATCTACGTTCGCAAAAGGTATTTTACAATATTTGCAATAGACGTACACGTTCTTTTTGACTACAGGGGGCATGTCCTCTCGTGCATGTTTGTCTTTGTGCTTTTTCAAGGCAGCCTTGGTGTTGAAAGTAAGCGTGCAAACATCGCAAGTGAATATGAAGGGACTCTTGAGCTCAAACATTGATTCGACTTTTGGTTCGGGCTGTGAAGAATGTTCCTCTTGTTTGTGCTTCTTCAAAGCATCAGCGTTCTCACAAGACTGATGACAAGTATCGCACCAAACCTTTTTGGGCGATTTCGATTTGGAACCGGCTTTTGATGATAAATTTATGCCGTGACATTTCATGTGATTTTTCAAATTGTACTTGCTGGAAAATACCTTGAAACATTTCTTGCAAGTATGGTATGATTCGTCTTCATCGTTTGTACTTTTCTTTGCTTTTGAATGCCTGGTAGGTATAGCAGTCTGCCTCGCTGGTGCAGATGGTTTGGCAGATCTCGCAGCTTGTTCTAGCATCGCCTGACCGACTCTTTCATGCATTTGTTTGTGTAGCTGATACGACCCTCCCGTGTACAGTATCTTGTCACATTCGGGGCATTTCTTGGGCCAATTACTGGGAGCAGCTAAATCGGGATGTTTTTTCCTATTGTGATCGTAAAGGCCACTGTGACCTGAATATTGTTTGTTGCAAGGTTTACATTCGTACTTTTTGCCCTCGATTTTAACTTCATCCTCTCGTTTAACGTGAGTCAATCTATGCTCAAGAAGTTCTTCTTGAGATGTGAAAATGCTCTCACATATATCACACATTACGAGATTAACTTCAGAGTTTGGACTCAACATAGTGCTTTTATAGGATTGAGTTTTCGAATCTCTATAGACTTTTAAATTCAAATGCACGCTCCTGTGTTGATCCAGTTCTGACTGGAACTGGAAGACTTTGCCACACTCGGTACACGATTTTCTCTCGTGGCTTGCTTTGTGATCTGGCCATTCGTGAGCGGCATACATACCACCGCAGTCGGGACAGCAGAAGAGGGCTTCATCATTTTGTTGGACCGTTTTCATCTCGTCTTCGGTGTGGGTTTTAAAATGTCTCACCACGTTAGCATAGCAAGAGTACTCCTTGAAACATATCGGACAAGAGTTAGTACGGGCAGGGACTATACTTTTAACTTTAGGTGCGGGAGATCCTTCCTCGATCTCCTCTTCTTTACAATTATTCTTATAAAAAGTACTCTTTCTTTTAGTGGTAATAATGTTTTCTTCAGGGAACTTTTCTGGGGATATGTTGGGTCTCCTTTTTTTATAATTATCGTCTTGTAGAAGAATAAATCCTTCTGAATTATCATGCACCTCGGCGGCATGTTTTTGGAACTCCTCCAAAGTGGAAGTGGTTATAAAGCAAATGTCACAGTAGTATTCGATGAAGCAAGACGTATAAATGTGCGTTTTAAAATCTTCGACACCCGCAAACACTTTTTTACAGATACAATCGAAAGGGGCTTCCTCGGGAATATGATCTTCATCAATGTGTTTGGTAAAATCTTCGTAAAAGCTGAACATGTACTTACAATGAGTACACTTATAATTTTGATATAATCGGGTCTTGACTTCACTTCGTTTTTTCAAGTTGGAGAGTTTTATCAAAGTTTCTAGAGAACTATTCGGACACCTAGCATTATGTCTGTAACTTGAAGAGCGGTCCGTGAACGTAATCATGCAATTGTAACAAGTGTATACCGGGAACCAGATGCGAAGTGCTCGTAAATGAGAGAGAAGGCCCTTTAAAGTGGGATGAGTGACATTGTGACATGCGCATTCCAAAGATTTGTACATGTTGACCATCGCTTTACATTTTTCCATGTAACTTAGTTCTATTTTGGATAAGTTTTCTTGTGAAATGGGAGGTGTTGAATTTTGAAATAGCTTTAGACCGGCAGCAAATTGAATTTTCTGCGCATCACTTTTCGATAACTCTTGAGACGGAGATTTGATGATTTCTTTGTCGATGCTATTTTGGGAATCGGCAGAATTTTGTGACTGTTCATCTTGAGATATGCTTTCTGAAAAAAATTATAAACAAAAATAATTAATAAAAACATTTATCCTTATCTTGCATCATGACTTACCTTCATTATCTTCCGTTGTTGACTTTTTCCCATGCATTACACGTTGATGCTTCCGGCAATTTGAAATACTGCTAAAAACTTTCGAGCAGACAGAACACGTTCTACTCGGAGGCCCCAAACTGTCCTGTGACTGACTGTTTTCGTTATTTGCCTCTTGCACGCCGGCATCGTAAGGTTCGAGCTGCGGAGGGGTCAGTGAATCGGCATCGTTGTGTTCTGTAGTCTCTTCTTTCATGCTAAGCTCGGCTATATCTATATCCGAATCTAGCTCCAGTTCTTCTTGGTTGTCATCTGCCGAAGCCTGATTCTGAACTCGAACATCGTCTCTCGGTTCGTGTTTTATGCAGATGCTCTACAACAAAATTTTACTCAATTAGATACCTTGTTTTTCTGGCATGAACAAAACCTGCTTACAGTGTTAGCTATCTCTTGTTGTTCATCCCATGATTCCATCCAATCGTTCAATTTTACTTGATTATCGATGCAAGACTTCTTGAAAATTTGCCAAGTGTTGACGATGGTTGAACATTGCATGCAAATCGATGTGGTGAGTTTATCGTCCGTTGAGATCTGTAACAATGATGAAAATTAAGTTATGATCCTTCAAATTCAAGTACTTGGAAAACAGATAATAGAACCTGACAACTACAAACTTCCCAATTGAGGTATTGAACTTGCTAGATAATTACAATTTCAATTTATCATTGCAGCTCTTTTATCTTTGGGAAAAATTGCTTAAAGAAAAAATCATTTTTTTTAAGTTTTCCTAAAATTTGACTCGAAAATTATAATATGAAGTCCATGGGAAATAAAAAGCTTTATACTTTCATATAATAAATTCTCCTCTAGAAGATATTCGTAGTTCCCAAGAAACTTGGGGATTATTTTTGCACAGATCCAAAGAGGAATCATCCAAATGGAGAGTGGTATTAGCACTAGAAAGACATTAAGGATGACCGACAAGGTAGTTCTTGTCTTGTTGCACTTGTTATTGACACACCGGCTAATGGGATTCCAGGAAACTTATTTTTGCTTTAATGGACACTTCCCAAGCCAAAATTCAAGGAGAACAATTCACATCGAAACTTTAAGTTGATTATGAGGCTATGTTGCTACAATAGTTATTAGATTAATTTAACACGTTGAGCACGGGTGTAGTGGAAAAAATGGAGGTCCACTAGACGGGGGTTCAATTTGGGCTTTTTCAGATATATATAGTCTGTATGAAGTATACTGTATGCTTTTTGTTTGAAAACAGCATTTTTTTGTTAAAAATTGTGAAAACATTTGTGAGGCATCACGTTGATGCCTCGCCGTCTTTAGCATAAAATTCTGTTCACTAAGATGGCGAGGCATCAACATGATGCCACATTATAAGCTATAGTTTGGCTAATCCAAGACGTTCTTTTCCGGGAATTCTCCTCTATCATTTTTTGTATGCACTGTAACTACCAAACATTTGCTCGCAAACACTAAATTGTACGTTATAACACTTATATCTCACACAGACCACCCATGCTGTTCTCTAAAATCAGTAAATCGAGTAGTATAATAAAAATTCAAGGACGGGTTGGCAGAAACTGTTCCTATAGACGGCTATCCTACATATTCCATGCATACAGCATTATAGTGAGACATCAGACTGAGCCACACCGTCCCGAAATCCTTTTCACGTGAGACACTCATAGATGTCTCGCCGGCCCGATGAACAATTCAGTGAGGCATCAATGTGATGCCTCGCCGTGCTCAACGTATTAAGGTTGAAAGTGGGATAGATAAATATAAAAAATATGGTGGTATGATGAAAATTAATTGTGCAGTCTTAAATAATTTCAGACAAAAAACTTTTATAGGATGCGTTGTAAAGTAAGCAAGCCCAGGTACGAATGAAGAAAAATATGGAGCTATCATACTTGCTATTATAAATGTGTCACCACACTTTCATTAAATTTTTTGAGCTCCTAGACATGAATAAAGAGAAGCAATCATTATAAAACAATAAACACTTGACTACACACTACACCATGAACTGTCGATTCTTCTTCTTCTTCAGGCCTTGTCACATTTCTAATTGGGGTCGGCTCTCCTAATCGTTATTCTCCAGAGATACCGTCAGTATCTCTTTGGGACGTCAGTGGGTCTATGTTATCAGTGGCGAGGTCTTTCTTAATAACTGACATCCATATGTCAGTTGGGGTCTGCCGTGGCTTTTTAGTCCTCAGTCAAGCTGTAGCAATTTTTTGTCATGTGTTCATCAGGTCTTCTCATGACTTACTTGGCCATACCAACGTGGGCGTGACTAATTCAGCTTGTCTTGGATTGGTCTGACTAATAATAATAATAATAATAATAATATCTCTCTTTATTGTACAAAAATTGCAACAATCATTGAATAGTACAATAGTGTTATGTAATGAAAAAGAAAAAATTCAGTGAACGAAAACGATACCAATTCACACATATCGCATGCGTATTCAACAGGTCGTACGCAAGCGATTTAATTCAAAAAAAATAAAACTCCACACAACCGTGTACATTAATGCATTAGTCTATACATAGTTCCTAATACTATATCGTCGTAAAATGGGGTTGTCCTGATGCTATCAAGCAAAATTATCTATGTTTTCAGGTGGTTAAGTCACAAGTAGTGGGGGTGAGGAAGACAGTATATCCGTGGAAGTATATGGTTCCAGCTCTGTCAGATGTCTCCGCAGATATAATTTGAATTGACTTTGAAGCTACCTCAGATGTATTGGCTTTGCACTTTGTCTAGCACTGTGACACCTGCAGACCACCTGAGCATCCTCATCTCCGCTACATGCATTTTATTAATCTGCTGTTTCTTAATAGGCCAGCACTCTGCGCCATAAGTCATAGCTGGCTTACTGCGGTTTTATAAACTTTTCCCTTAATGTGGATTGGCATTCGAGCATCGCAAAGCACGCCTGTCAGTTCTCTCCATTTTTGCCATCCCATGTTTATGCGGTGTGCGATTTCGTTGTGTTTATATTGCCATCGCTGGATAGAATGCTAGCGAGTTATTCGAAACGGTCTACTGTTCTTAGGGTGAAGCCTTGGAGGTTTTTTAAAAAGCTGCGGCTGAGTTTGAAAAGTTACAGTGCAGGTGTTCGGTTTTCTCTCTGCTGATCTTAAGGCCTGCATTTTTCAATGATGATGTCCACTTTTCTAAGATGCCTGCCTGTAAGGTGAGCGGATCTTCATCAATGAGGACTCCATCTTTTCGGTGGAAGTGAGAGTCTCTAGAAGAGGGAAAATGACACGCACCCCCCTAAAATGACACGCACCCCCTAAAATGACAGGCACCCCCCTAAATGTTGAGTAAAATATCTGACATTGTCCTGACACTTAAATCTGCAATGATCAATATCATCTTTCTGTTCAATTCTGAGAACCAGGGGCCCAATTATTTCTTGCCAATGTACCTAAGCCTGGATTTTCATTTTAAGATCTGAATGATAAAAGCTAATTTGTGGGTAGATTTTGAACTTTCATAAATAGTTCAATTAATTGTAAGCAGATTTTTTGCTTATAATACTAGGAAAGTAAAAAGATTTTGTTGTTAGTTCATTTGATACAAAGTTATTTAATTTTAAAGATACCTAAATTTATAATAATAAGACCGAGAATAAGACCCTTTGATTTTTTTATCATTTTTTTTTCATTTTAAACTAGACAGTTCTATCTGGCATTTTTTGCCTTTTTTAGCACTTAAAGAACCCTGTAGAATTCTTATGGAAATTCGCTCCTGGTCAAATTTGTATATTTTTTTCGTGGGCATAAGCCCACAAAATTAGTTTTCTCGAGATATTCACCCATTACATCAAAATGAGCATATTTGCCAGATTGTAACAAAAGCACAAGCGTCTAGGGGGACCCACGGACCCACTTTTTTTTAAGAGAGATTCTTGATCTGACCAGTCGAGTCAGGACATCTACCTTAGAAAAAAAAAATAATATGAAATGCACCTCTTTTTAGTCGTAAACAACCGGGTCCCCCGAGATGCTTATTCTTTTGTTACCATCTGGCATATGTGCACTCTGAGTTCACATGTTCCGGATATAGAAAAGTCATACTTGTCAAGCTTCGACTTTAAGAAATTACAGTGAATCTTGTTTTTGAAACATGTTTGAATGCAAAAATGTATTCATTAAAGCAACAAAGTAAGAAGAAGGATGCAAAATTCACTTCACTGTAGAAAAAATTGATTTAAAATCCAACAAGTTTATTGTTTTCACAGGGAGATGATAAGAAACTGATAAGAACATATTTCATTTGTGTTATATGAAAATTATATAAAAAAAAATAGCCACGGATTTGGTGGCCGAATTATAACCACGACGGGCAGGGATTCAGCAACAGCGTAGAAAAAATTCAATCTTAGGAGGGAGACGAATATCTCAATAAATCGAGTTTTTGAGGACAAATGCAAATGCCCATGAAGACTCTTGATCTACTCATCGAATACTACCAATCCCCGTACATACATCTACACTGCTACCTATATTATTTTCAAATTAGGTTATGGTGGAGGTTATGGTGTAGGGTGATGGATATCACCGGGTATAACCGCTGTCAATCATTTGCTGGAGTTGGGGGTTATGTCCCTTTTTATGAGGTCTGGTTTTTACAATGAGGGCTGGTCTTTTTTTTTCAAAAAGGAGGGTAAATCCATTATGGATGCCCATGTGTTGGGTTATGTGGGAGTCCCACCCACTAAAACGGCCCTCTCCTTTCGAGGGCCGTCTGATTCTTAGTCACCGGAAACACCTCAGCCTCACATGGGCTTATTGTGCACCCCCTTTTACTTCATGACACCCATTCCATCAGTCTGGTTCCCTGAACTAACTTGTACAGCCCCATTACTGAATGAGTGTCATATTCTTCCGGACGCATTTTTGGTTGTCCGTATATTTCCTGTCTTCTGCGGTCCAGAGCCTCGCATTCACACAGTACATGTTTGGCTGTCTCCTGGGCCCTATTGAATTCTTGGCAACTTAGGTCTCCATTGAACAGTCCTATTTTATTTAAGTGTTCTTTTAAGGCAAAATATGTCCCATCAGTAATCCCACTGTAATGCGTAACTGATTCCTGCTAAGTAATAGTAGTTCTTCAGTTGTCTTTTTTATGGGTCCCTTGATAAAGGCTTTTCCATGTTGATGTTTGGTCCTTTTATCTTATCCCAATATTTTTTGTGTTTTTCTTTGACCCATATATTAACCTGACCCGTGCTGTACTTTTTGGTACTCCCAGGGCAGGTTCTGGGCCAATGTATTTAGCCGAGGATCCTCTTCTTGCTAGCTCGTCGGCTTTTTCATTGCCTGTGATTCCTCTATGTCTATGATTCCTCTTGATCTACTCATCGAATACTACCAATCCCCGTACATACATCCACACTGCTACCTATATTATTTTCAAATTAGGTTATGGTGGAGGTTATGGTGTAGGGTGATGGATATCACCGGGTATAACCGGTGTCAATCATTTTCTGGAGTTGGGGGTTATGTCCCTTTTTTGTGAGGTCTGGTTTTTACAATGAGGGCTGGTCTTACAATTCTTTAGATCTATATTACTATAATTAACTAAACTATTTGTCATAAAATCGGATGAGGGCTTGATCCAGTTGAAGCTTTTAGGTTACTTTGGAAATGCTGTTTCCAGAAACGGTCTGTTTAAACCAAACATCATACATATACACAGTTCAGTTATTATTTTTCAAATTCGGTTATGGTGGAGGTTATGGTATAGGGTGATGGATACCACTGATGGGTATACCTAACCGTTGTCGATCATTTGCTGGAGTTGGGGGTTATGTCTCTTTTTTTTTTTAAAGGAGGGAGCATCGGTCTTCCCTATGTAGGTAAGACAAAGTCGCTCCACTCCGGTAAATATGGGTTTGAGCTATTCGCCAACATTACCCAGCCTCAAGTATACCATTAAATAGTAGAAAGGACAACACAGACACCCAGAGCCTTCACCGAGAATCGAACTCAGTCCGCCGGGTCCAGTGATTCAGCAGATCATGTCTCTTTTTGTAAGGTTGAAAATTTTTATGACAATAAACATGACATAATTGGCAGATGGATTTTGGATATTGTTGATATTCTTCTTATTATACTTACATCTTTATTACATCTGTACTACATTATTTTGAAGCATTTAGTCACGTATGTTATGATACTGCAATCTTTAACTAGAAAGCAAACTCGCTAACCTAACAAGCTTGGCATAATAATTTGAGAAAAAGGTTTTCATCTACTGCGGCAATGCAAAGAAATAATGGACTGTTTAAATATAAAATAAAATTGATCAATTAATAATTTACTTATAATAAATAAATGATAGTTGGAGCCTTGGCCGGAGTAACGTTGTAACTTACATAATTTACATAATTTTTTGGAGTGATTTTTTCACTTCGATAGGTTTAAATAGGCAGAATGCTTCCACCAAAACAATAAATTTTGTATGATTTCCCTTTAACCATATTTAAAGGATATTTTAAGAATCGCCAAATGAAAACTATCAATTCAATAACCTTACAAGGCTCATTTTTTGCACCTCCTGTAAAAATGTAAGTTACAACGTTACTCCGGCCAATGCTACAGTTATTGAATTGGAAATATAAAAACTTGTCCTATCTCACTACTGGAAAGCAACATTATTTTCCATGATAATTATTCTTCTTCATTTGGTTCAAATATTGGTTTTAAACATTATATCATGTAACATATTACATTTAACTGCAGTAGATCTAGATACCTACCTATTGCAGGAGCGGTATGTTAGAAACCAGCCAAGATTCTGGATTTGAGAAGAAAGTATCACACTTCTCAATTTTGGCTTTTGGCTCAATATTATCGCCCGATTCCAATCCCTTGTATCCTTAGAAATATAAGAATCATCTTCAGTGTTTTGGTCTGATTAAGATTCCTTTATACATATATTGAAAAGTGGAGTATTTTCAACTGAAAGATCCATGTCCATGTGTTTCATCTAGTTCTCCGAAATAAATTTTACACAATTATTTCTGTGTATTTTAATAATTTTGCCACATGTCAGGTCCGTACATTTTGAAAGCGCTTCAAGCCACACATTCCTTACTTCATCCTTAAAGGGCAGCTCGGAATTTACGTGCTATTTGTAGTATTTCTTACAGTACTCCCCATTTAATTTAAATTGTCTTGTATTCTTGGTTGTATTGGAAATGGATCCTTGCACATATTTTGGCAACGTAAAATTTTCATAATTATTTTCTGTTTTAAGGTGATCTGCCCAAAGGTTTAATTTCAAATTTGTCCTCTCTCTAATAATATTTGCTAATGCATGTACTGAATACTATAGAAGAGAGCATTATGTAACAGCAATTTTAGCAGGTACAGATAATAACACTTACAACCCAATATATTTTACCTTCAGAATGACTTGGTGTTTATTGTTTACTCAAGCTTTGATTTTTTGGATCTTAATCATTGAAATGCTTTCTTCATGAGAATTTTTTCATCCAACGATAATATTTTCGCCATTTTGAGCCTTTTGAAATTTTGGACGTTTGAAAAAATCAAACAGATTAGAAAATTATCTCAGCAGATCCCCAACTAAAACTTCAACTAGACAATAAAGCTGTTAATCAGCTGAGACAGTTTGAGTAATTTGACAAATATGTCAGTGTTTACTTAACCTTTAACATGTTAAGCGCCAAGCAGTATTTCAAATTTTTTTCTCGTGGGCCAACAAAAGTTTCATTAGAAAATGTCAAAATAATAAGGGAACAATCATTAATTTTGATAAATTTTGTTTAATTTGATTGCTTTTTCTAAAAATCTGTGTCGGTCACTGGTGACCGACATGGCCCACTGGGAACTGAATGACCAAGTATTACACTAGCGGTCACATGACCGCCATAGGATATAGTGGTTTTGAGGTTGTGAAACGAGGAGCGCAGGTACTCTCTTGTTACCGAGTGTTGCTTGCACGTTGCGTGCATTGCTGTTGGCATCGTGCACCTGTTACGTTTGTTTAAGGTTGTGTTTTCATACGTTATAGTTTATGGTGTGTTTCATTATGGAAAACCTGAATGTTAGTGCCCTTACTAGAAAAATTGTTCAAGCTGCTATGATACGTTCAAAATATTCTGATGATGATGAAGGTAGGCTTCATAGTTTATTTTACCTTGATCACAAAAAATGCTTTCACGAAATATTTTTAGGTTCCTCCACTGACACTGATCCCTATGCAACTTCTAATTCTGTAGTGGATCCCACATACACTGCCAGTAATGAATCTAACTCGTCAAGTGACGAAAGTACGGACAATATCAATATTCAGACTGAAAATTTGCCTGTGACAGGGGAAAACAATTCAGATTTAGATACTTCTGTTTCTTCAGTTGTAAGTACAGTCTCCAGGTAGCAGCAGTCGCAAAGAAGATTTACAAAAAGCAAATCAGAAAAGTATTGACGCCGATTCGTTGGCAGGTATTGATAATGATCATGATCAAGGTCATTCAGCAGTTTCAGCTGAACACGATCAAGGTCATTCAGCAGTCTCAGCTGAGCGTAATCAAGGTAGCTTACCAGTCATAAATGAACAGTTGGATTCTGAATGGACTAATCCACGTGGTCGGCATCAGGTTTTTGAGTTTACAGGTCAGTCTGGTGTCTGGTGTAAATCCCAATTTCGCAGCTGCCTTGTCCGCTGGAAGTCCGTTCGATTTTTATAGTGCTATTGAACACGGGTTCTAGCAGATACTGAAGATGTCGCTGCATCTTCTCGTTTACATGAATGGACACCAACAAGTCGAAAAGAAATTAGTCAATTTCTTGGATTACTATGTTACATGGGCTTGGTTAGAATGCCAAATATACGTCATTACTGGAGTCAAAAACCACCTTTCAAAAACTATGCAAGTACTGTTATGAGTTGTAACATTTTGCATAGACGAAAGTCTTGTTCCCTTCAGAGGCAGGCTTCTTATGAAGCAGTATATCCCCCTAAAAACACATCAATAAGGTTTAAAATTATTTAAACTTTGTTCTTCTAATGGCTACACCTGGAACCTAAAGGTATATGGGGGTATATGGAGGTAAAGGTATATCCATCGAAAAACGATAAAATGGTATCGTAAAATTGCAGTAGAAATTTCGCCGGGCTTTTAGGTTGTCAAAGCCCATTTTTTGTATAAAGAAATAACTCGAAACGCAATGTCAATAACTGATTTTAGAGAGAGTCTTGTTACAGACCTGTTAACTCATATTCAGTTACAACTTTCATATTGAAGTCAAGAAGGTTCTATATCTCTGTTGGATTCAAAATGGCGACATGCCCGCAAAATATTGCAAAAAATTTTTTTTTTGCAGTTTTGAAATTATTTAATGTCAAAGTCTTGGGCATGTCGCCATTTTGAATCCAACAGAGATAGAACCTTGACTTCAATATGAAAGTTGTAACTGAAGCTAAGGAGTTTCCAAAACTAGTTTCAGTTTGGGCGAGAACCTAAAAATGCAGAAACTGCATGGAGCCAAAAAAACTAAAAACCGGAAGTCGGCCATATTTCCGCAACGAAGGTCCAATCCAAATCCAAAAACTTCAAATAAAAAAACGTTTCGTCTTGACGAGACCTACACGGTCCTTACCGTTGTCTAAATCGAGCTGGTACACCCTGTACTACACTACGCGTCTATAGTCGGTCGGCTGGCCTGGTAGACTAGTTTTGTTGGTCGGTCATAGGTGACCGCCATGGCCCTGTGGAAGAGTAAGCGGTCGGTCTCTAGTGACCGCCATGGTGCTTAACGTGTTAATACCTCAATCAGCTGATATTGTCAATAAACATCTATAGTCCCAGATCAAAATTGTTGGCAGTACCTGACATTACTAAACAAACCATTTCGGAGTAGCGACAACCAGAAAATTTTCCTCGAAACATAAGTTTCTGCTTGCTGCTTCATGGCCTACTAGTGCGTAAATAATATGTGAACGGTGTATAAGTACTTAATTATGTTAAAAAATGTTAATTTTTGTATTATGTACCTAATTATGTAAACTTATTAAAGTACTGAATTATTGTTAAAAAAAATCAATTAGTTCTTCTAATGGTAATTTTGATTGTTTAAATGTAGATCTTTAATATTTCTTAGAACACCACCTTTTCGATTTCATTGCATGATAGAGCTCATCAACATTGTCAAAACGTTCAAAATATGTGGCATCAGTATGATGGCATACCACCACATACAGGAAGAGAAGTACGACCTAACTAACTGCTTGGTTAAATGGGCTTTTCCTGGATAAATGGATGGGTCAAGGGGGTCCAATATCATGATGGCCACCTTGTTTCTCCGTTAAGGAACTAGATGATCTTTGAATACTTTAGAGATTTTTATTTATGGGGACACATCCCATAAAGCGGCTTGCTTGATGTCTGTTAATTCAATAGTTCAATACCGATCATCAGGATGCAGCTAACCAGATAAGAAATGATCCAAATCCCATCCGTATCAAGGGACGGAATATTTAAATCGTCGATGTGAGACAACTTACATTCAAGCCGAGGGTAGACGTTTCGAACAAATTCTCTTTTAATATTTATTGTTAAAAGGTAGAAACTTAAATTATATAAAACAAATTTTCTAGCTTCAAAGGGGTATAATAGTAAGTAGGCAGTAAAAACAAAAGCAATCAACCACAACCTACTTACACTTGTTTCAATTTACCCATGCCAGTCCTACTACGACATCTACTTTTTTTTATTCTGAAAATGTAAAACTGAAATAAGTAGATACTGGCAAGCTTTTTACGACCTATCAGTAAATGAATTTTGATGTCCACATTTTGGGTCCCTCGTCTCTTTTGGCCCCCACGAACCTCTGCATACCGAATTGGCCATTCAGGGATCAGCCTGTATCCAGTACCTACCTAATGATAAAGAAACTAATCACAATCATTATGCTAAAAATAACTCAGTCAATAATGCGACAATCCAAAAATGTCATAACTGGAAAGGTACAAAGAGCAATAGTAAGGCAATAATAGCAAAACCATCAAGAGAAGTAACAAAAATTTAAAAATTTTTGGGGTTATGTACACAAAAACGGGAAAATTTTCCGAAATTTCCGCCCGTCGAGACCGCCATTTCATTATAAATGATCAAAATTGAACTTATAAGCATGTCCACCATCTTTCCTGCCGATAACGTAAGCTGCTAACAATCCAACTTTGTGAATGTATGCCAGGCGGAGCTGAGACCTCGGTCTGGGAGCATAAGGTCGACTATCAATACATTCCTTACCGGAATTTAGCCTAAACGGATATGATCCACAACTGGGAAAGTTGGAGTCCAATCTTGTTCATTTCACCTCATATTGAAGTTATTAATAACGATCACGATGCACTTTAATCATAAATACATACCTTGACGTTCACGAAAGCCAGAATCTTCTCCTGCAAGCTTAAGCTAGGCGCATTTTCATCAAAAATCGACTTCATCGTGTCGGTCTTCTCGCTGAGGCAGAGCCTGCAGCATGACCTGAAGTCGCCTATCGATACACTCGGCATATCGCCTTCGAATAATTAACAAACGAACCGATATTACTCTGAAAACTTCACTAGTAATTATCGAGTAACGACTTTTCGGCACCGGTATACGTAAAGAAAGTTCCACGCGTCTCATAAACTTCGGCAATCCATTAGATGGGACTTGTGAAACACCAACACGGCGACGAAGGAAGCTAACGCCAAAACGCCGTGTCGCTTTACAAATCCATCCCCACTCAAGCCTCGAATCAGATGGGTAATGATGTAAATGGATCCTATCGCTTGTGTCGTAAGACGCTCTGCTCTCCTATTTGTTGTCTGTATTACGAATTTTCTAACGGCATCTCTCTGTTTTCTCTATTTCCTGTGTGATATGGTAATAAAAATTTTCAAACGCCAGTATAATGGCACAAATAATGTCGATAGTCGATTCCGCAAGAGGCTCAGTCGAAAGGGTTCATTTCCTTCCTTCGAATCCTTCGATTGTTATTTGCAAGGCGATGGGTGGGGTTGAGTTCTGGTTGAGTGTTGAGTAGGTATGAGTAGTTTTGCTTTTGATGACAAAGAACAGAACACCTAACAGGTTGTGGTGCTGACTGCTGGTGCTGGTACTGGTAATGTGCCTACAGTTGTATCAAAAAGTTTGATTTCTCAAATTGAATAATGACTATAACCTACTAAGGTAAACATCTGGTTTGGAATTTTTTAAATAATGGAACACTGCTCTGAGACGAGACGATCCGGATACCACAACATTTTATTCATAAAATTCAATAAAAATACGTGTTTGTTTAGAGACAAACTTGGAACAAAATTTACTAATAAAACACTACTACCCTGGCTCTATACTGTGCTATTACACTGCCACTGCCAGACTCCAGAGTCCAGACTGCCTACTGCTAAAACTTGTTTTATTATTTTATATTAGGACAATAGAGGATAGATACTTCGGTGGCAGTCGCATTAGTAGGGTAGGATTCTAAGTAGACCACATGCAGATTGCCAGATTTTTAGGTAGGTATAGGTATTATTATAAACCTATTAGGAGGAACATTTTTCTAAGAAAATCCACCTACACAACACCTAGGTATAGAGTCCGTTCGTTATTCTGATTAGGCACAGATCACAGAAGATTTCTGTGTACTAAAAATGCCTGATCTGATGACCGTTTTTAACAAATATATAAGGATCTAATCATTATTCTTTAGACCCTCCATCACACATTTATTTTGATTTTTTTATTTAATTGTTAATAATAATTCATAAAATAGATAACTTATATACCTATACACCTGTACCTATGCTATTTTATCTACTTCCACCAATAACCTGCTATACAGGGTGATTCAAAATTTTGAGTGCAAATATTTTGAGAGCTTATTTACCAGCCAAAAATAAGAAGTTTTTTTCATATAATCGTATGTCCTAGCTTGCTTTGTTTTCTAGATACAGGGGGTAAAATTTTGAAAAAAAAATCGATTTTTATCAATTTCTCAAAAACATCTCAGCCGATTTAAATAAAATTTTATAGGCTTATTTGGTATCATACGGGCCTTCCTTTGATGGGAATAACATGAATTTATTAATTCCAGTGGCGTATCAGGGGGCTACCTGAATTAAATTAAATGAATCTCAGTAATCGATGTGAATTTATTACTTGTTTTAATAGCAGGGCCTGGCACAGATTTTGATTTTTTTCTTGGAAACAAAGCTAGATACGAGTAAAGCTCAAGAGGCAAGAAAGTTACCATATTGACCGCTTAATCTAATAAAAAATACAAATTGTCAAAAGAACAGTGGCGTATCATAATTTTACCTATAAGTATAGTATCAAGTAGGTAGCCCTCTGAGACGCCACTGGAATTAATAAATTTATGTTATTCCCATCAAAGGGAAGTTCCTTATAACAACAAATAACCCTACCAAATTTTATTTAAATCGGTTGAAAGGTTTTTGAGTAATTAGGTAATAAAAAATCGATTTTTTTTCAAAATTTTACACCCTGTATCTTGAAAACGAAGCAAGTTAGGACATACGATTATATGAAAAAAACTTCTTATTTTTGGCTGGTAAATAAGCTCTTAAAATATTTGCACTCAATTTTGAATCACCCTGTATAATTATTTATTAATCTTATATAAACCTCTCTGAATGACCCAAGTCAAGTTAGCCACGCTTCGGCCAACCACACTTTCGGCCAGGGAGAGGGACTTGGAATGATTTTCAGCTTTTTTTTCGCTATTTACAGTTTTAATCAAAAATATTTGATTCGCTATAAAATTATCGTAAACTGAAAAAAAATCGTAATTGAAACGCCAGAGCCACGCTTACTTCCCCTTTCGAAAAATCATTTTTGCTGAAATTTTCTTGAAAAAAAATCTACGCTTTCAGCTATGGACTTGGGAAATTGGAAAAAAAGTTAAAAAATCATAGCAATATGGCCAGCCGTGTTTTTGGCCACGGACAAAAATATAATTTTTGCTTAAATTTGGCTCAAAAAATTCATCATAATGACCAGCCACAGACTTAATTAATAATCTAAAAAAATCATTTAAGCTGAAATTTTGTTGATAAAAGTACGACATTCTACAATAACGGCAAGCCACGCTTTCGGTCACAACTTAAAAATTAAGAAACTAAAAAAATTTTTGCTGTAGTTTTGCTCAAAAAAACAAAAAATTCATAATAATTGCCAGCCGCACGCTTTCGGCCACGGACTTAGGAAACTGAAAAAAAAATTCTGGCAGAAATCTTGCTGAAAGAAACCCGAAATTTTAACATATTAGCCCTTCGGCCAGGACTTAATAAACTGAAAAATGTAATTTTTGCTGTAATTATGCTCAAAAAAGTCTAAAAATCCGTAATAATATTATTGGCCAGCCACGCTTTCGGCCACTACTTGATAAACTGAAAAATATTATTTTTGCTGTAATTTTTCTCAAAAATGTAAAAAAAATCATAATAATGGCCTGCCACGCTTTTGGTCCCGGACCTAGGCAACTAAAAGAAAAATGCTGACAGAAATTTTGCTGAAAATGTTATTTTTTCTGTAATTTTGCTCAAAAAATGCAAAAAAAATCGGTAATATTGGCCATGCAGGCACGCTTTCGGCCACTACTTAATAAACTGAAGAATAAATCTGGCCGAAAAAAGCCCGAAATTTTAAAATAATTGCAAACCTCGCTTTTGGTCGCTACTTCATAAACTGAATGTAATTTTTGCTGTAATTTTGCTCAAAAAATGCCGAAATTTCATCACCACGCTTTCGGTTGTCTCGCACCTAGGAAACTGAAAAAAAAAAAACCTTCTTGCGCATCAATCGCAGAAATAGTGTATTTTTATGCGATTCAATTATCAATATTTTCACCGCTTTTTAAATGGGATTTCTGAAATTTTCCATAGTCAGGTCATATTAGCGTAGTGGTTTACTGAGAAAATTTCATTTCATTTAGTTTGGACACGTGCCTTAGAATGGATTTTTAATATTTAACAAAATAAAAAAAAATTGGCAAATTTATTTTTTTTTTCCTTTTCCTTTGTCCGCCACTGGCTAACTTTACTTAAAAATACTATTCTTTACACTACCTTTAATAAATTCGCAAAAAGTGAAAGGGGAATTTTGAAAACCGAAAATTTGAAATTTTAGAGGAATAAACATCATGTTAAAACTGTCTACTGGAAAAACTTCAGCTCAATTCCTTCAAAAAAGGCTAATAAACGGTTATAGAAATTTAGCCATTTTTACCCTTTTCCTACCCACGCCACTGGCTTATTAATGAAAAATATACAAATTTTACTGCATTAACTCAAATTTAAAATAATTTTCTTCCAATCGTGTTAATTTGGTTTAAATTTGTTTTTCTAACTTGCTTATAGGTAGGTAGGTATAGGGGTTCAAATTTTGGCAATTTTTTCTAAAATTGAAAAGGCCGCCATTTTGAAACGGCTCGATTTTATTCAAATACAGAAGGCATTAATCGAAGTTTCTCTCCCTGGCTCGCCTGGCCGAAAGCGTGGCTGGCTGAAGCGTGGCTAACTTGACTTGGGTCTCTGAATCGGAAGCTTTACATACCTACCTACTTCCTTATTATGTATGTATTATTATACGGGATTACGGGAATTATATTGGTAAAACAAAAAAACCGAAAGATTTAAGTAATTATAATAATCGTGATTACTGATTCATGTCTTTTTTATGAAGATGAAAATAAATGGTCCGTATAGAATCTTTTGGTACACCAGTTTTTTGTGTGTTGCTGGCGTGACTATAAAGGAATCTAGATAACTAATTCATTGCTTTTTTAATGAAATTTTAAATTTAACGTTTTGACTTTAAATCGGCTACGAAAATTATGATCCACATCCACACCCATAATCCTTTAATAAATGTAAGTGACCTATCTTTTGTGAAGTCCATCCAAAAATATAAGCACGCACCTTTCGTTGCTTGCCTTTGCAATTGCTATAAATACCTGTCTATACTCATGATATACAGATTGAGTTTTTTCAATATAGTACAAGAGGGGATCTCGTAAACTACTGCAGTAAGAGGAACGATTAAATGGGGAAAGTACCTATAAGTACTGCAGTTTTATGAGTTTAATTCGAAACAGATTTTGTTTTTTTGAAAGTCTTCATGGGTTCTTAGATATTTGACAAAAACAAAATTTCGCGCGATTTTTTGAAAAATGTTTTAGACGATTATGAACAATAAAACAGCGTTATATATTTTTTATTTGTTCTGACATTGTAACGCCGTTTTATTGTTTATAAAATTGTCTAAAATGTTTTCCTGTACGACTTTTCTCTAATGTCAATAATAAGAAGGCTATCTCAGTATAAAGAAATTCGCGAAATTTTGTTTTTGTCAAATATCTAGGAACCCATGAAGATTAAAAAAAAGCTGTTTCGAATTAAGCTCATAAAACTGCACTACTTTCCCCATTTAACCGCTCCTCTAACTGCATCATTTTACGAGATCCCTGTACTAAACATTTAAAAAAACTCTCCCTGTAGAAATATATTATTATGACATCCAAGATGATCTATTTCCTTAGGTAAACCTACAATTAAAAAATAACTTATTTATTTTCAAAATCTATTTAATTAAAAAAGATGCCATATAATAATAAATAATCTCGTTTTTTCAGTTTCTTTATAAGATTTTAACAACGATTAAAGCGATTCTATTTTTTTTCAGATTATATACAAATCAGCATAAAGAAATGCGCGATTTATTCCCATAATTATGCAACAACACCTATTTTTGATTTTTTGATTTTTTCAACAATTAAACCAAATGTTTAATATCTACCTCTATCCAGGGTATTTTTTAATAATGTGACCCTGGGTGACAAGGGTGTGTGATTCCTGGGCTCGTTAAAAAAATTTCATACGAACATATGCCCGAAACGGTTTAACTTTTTAACTACAGTGTGTTGAAGTTTCAAGAAAAAATGCGTTAGTTCGTACATTATTTGCATGAAGACGCATTTTCTGATAAACGATACGACAATTGATTTTTATTTTCACCAATGGCGTAGGTACTCGCAAGATTTTCACTGAATGTTTTTAAAGATAAAAGTGATACGCCACTGCTTTTGGTTATATAAAAATTATTTTTTTAAGTCCTCGGTCATCGCTCGACAAAGATGGTCACTGGAGTTTGCTTCGTACGGTGTATGGTTCTTATAAAAAAAAAATAATAATAATTGTTGGTATATGAACAAATCGATAATATTATTTTTTAATTATAGTTTTGATATTCAAAATCGTGTTTTTTTTTTTGTTTTTTTTTAACAAAATGAGATCGGTTTCTTTATTCTTAATTGAAATTAAAGCCAAAATTTTAATAAAAAAGAATTTCATATTGTGCCATGTGGGTAGCGTTTATTTGATAAACTTTTTAAACAAAAATATAACAATAACAACAATTTTTTAATTTTTTACGCATAAACCATACACCGTACGGAAAAAACTCAAATGACCATATTTGTCGAGCGATGACTGAGGATTTAAAAAATAATTTTTATTTAACCAAAATCAGTGGCGTATCACTCTTATCTTTAAAAATATTCTGTGAAATTCTCGCGCGTACGCCACAGGTGGAAATTAAAAAAAAAAATGTCATATATCAAAAAATGCGTCTTCATGCAAATAATAATGTACGTACCAAATTTCACAAAAATAACAAGTCCGGTATAAAAGTTATGAAAAAAATCCTTTTTTTAAAAAAAACTTCAACACCTTTTGCTGTAGGTAGTTTAAAAGTTAAGCCGTTTCGTTAATTTTTTTAACGAGCCCAGGAATCGCACCCTTGAATTTGGTCACATCATTAAAAAAACACCCTGTTATAGTGTTAGTGTTGAAAATCAAATACAATAAGCTTTCCGTTGTTGATGCGATGCATTTTTTAATATGAAACAATTTTTTTCATATTATTTCAGAAAGCATTATTGTATTTCTTAATATGTTGTAATTTGAAAAATAAAGTCGACGGTCATACACCGTACCTTATACATTTTAAGAAAAATTAAAAAAAAAACGTGCTGACCTATAATACCGCAGTGGCCCAGTTTTTCCCGGCAAAATTTAAATTTAGGCGATAAATTTTCTTTCAAGTAAAAAGTTTTCTATAAACTTTTTGTCAACTAAAGAATTTTTCAACTCGTTAATATTATTATACCTACAGCTCTTCTTGGATTAGTAAGTAACTTTACAACGGTATAAACATTATTTTAACACAATCGCTCATTTTCGGTTGTTTATCGAGTCTGTTTCCTCAGCAGTAAAATGGCATTTAATGATGTCCAAACGTAAGATATTCAGTAAAAGGTAAGTTACAAAAAAATAAAAATAAAATTATAAAAAGATAATAATAATAATGAAAAAAAAAGTTTCTGATTGGCAACAGCGCACCGTTTCCACTCATAAAAGTAACATAAACATCAGCTATCAGCTACCCTGTATAAAAAAATAAAATGCTGACTATATGATGGGAACGACGCTCACTCAACTGCGATAAGCATTTTTATCATCAGTACCACACAGAGGATTTTCATTTCATGATTCTGCAATATGTTATTTTATCTAATACGCAGGTTGGAGCAAAGAGGCAATAAGAAACACGAGATCCGCAGCTTCAAGTTACACTATGAGTCATATGAGAGTTTATTATGAGTCATAAATAAGTGAAAATCACAATTTTCCAATTTCAAATCAAAATACAACGCTAAAGGCGCGTCCACACTAGCAAATAATTACGTTGTGCGTGGAATGTAGAATGCGCCGCAAATATTTGCGCCGCAAATTCTACATTGTTGATGCATAAATTTTTATGTCGTGCGCCATGCGTCTCCGATCAACGCGTGCGTGCATGTCTGTACATGTTTATCAGAGTTCTTTTTCCTTTTTTCTATTTTTCTCGATAAGATGGTACATAACAATGAAAGCAGCATATTTCTTTTTCATTGCTATTAATGCATCAGAAGACATGATGCGACCACGAAAACACTACTAATCATTAATAATTCGTCCACACTAGAACAATGCTGCGGCGTAAATCGTTTGATGTTTATCAAAAAACCGACAACGAACGGATCGCGTGTGTTGAATTTGGCGAAAACTTTTGTGTGCGGTTAAATGCGCCGAACGCGTCCATACTCGCATAAATTTGTGAACGCAAGAATAAATTTGCGGCGAACGCGACGCACAGCATAAAATTTTACTAATGTGGACGCCGCTTAATATGTATAACGATTCAAGATATTACATGCCACTATTTGAACTTTTACACTTTACGGGTTTGTTATCCTGTTACATTTATACAGGGTGTCGCTAAAAGATACCACCAACGTTCTACCACAGATTCCCGACTAAAAAATATATGCCGACATAATTAAAATTATCTATGTCCAAAAATGCACCCTTTTCAAGATAGAGCACTTTAATAGAAGGTCAACCAAATTCACTTTTTCCAGAATATAAGTCAAAAATTGATTAACTGCATGAGAAATTTCAAAATTTTATCGCCGACTACTAATATTGTTAAGGTCAAGACCAATATACTGACATAGTTTTACAAACATATTGACATACAGGTATTTCTGTTTAGATGTCACGTCTCACTTTTTACCCCAGAACTTTTTTATCCGCACGCCACTGAGGTTCTATATATTTTTATCCAAAGCCTTAAGTTAGTAATTCTAAACTTTTTCTCTCTTATAAAAGATTTATTCTTGCATGGTTATCCCATAATTAAATTTAATGATGGACTTACACCACGAAAAAAGTATTTGTGAAAATCTCATTTTAATAAAAAAAAATATATTATATGTATTTCGCAGAAACGAGTTTATTCATATTTGTTAATTGACCTTGATAATAATCGTTGATAGTATGCGACGAAACTAAAGTTTCTCATCATTATTTACTTTATTTTGAAAGACGTGTATTCAGTTCAAAGGGCTGTATCTTGAAAAAAGGGCCATTTTAGACCTAAATAATTTCAGTTAAAACAACATATTTTTAACCCAGAAATTTGTGCTGGGACGTTGTTGTTGAATTTACTATTTAAATAAAAAAAAATTCAGAAATATGTATACGTTTTCAGTACAGTAGTCGTATCTATCGCATAAAAAATTAATTACTGCAAAACGATTCAAGATACTAAACTTTTATAAAAGGCTTTGGATATGAATTACAGAATTAATCAGTGGCGTGCGGGTAAGAAAAATCTGGATTAAAAAGTGAGACGTGACATCAAAAACAGGAACACCCTGATGTATACGTCAAATGTTTCTAAAACTTTGTAAAGTGTAGGTACTGATAATACTATTGCTCTTAACAATAATAGTAGTAGTAGACGGTGCAATTTTGAAGTTTCTAAGTTAATTCATTTTTTATTAATTCTGGAAAACTAATTTTACCTTTTTGGAAATAGATAACTTCCGTTAAATCGTCATATTGTTTAAATGTTTACTCGGGAATCTGTGGTAGAGCGTTGGTTGGTGGTACCTACCTTTTTTTTATAGCGATAACGTTTTGCCGAATGTTTGGCCAATTGAGGCGAACTTAACCATCCACACATTCGTGTTGGCCCTGATTTGCCTGAGTTGGGCCAACGTGCGTGGAGCCGGCATTAAATAAATCCAATTCGCACTATACCTACCTACCTATCGGTATCTAGTATTTTGTTTTAGTTTTCCTAGAGTAGGTATAAAATATAAATGGTTTCGTTCCTTCAATAAGTTATCATAGCATGGGGACACTTTGGAATTTACTTTGCATTTATAAATAAATTTATTTCTATGCTATCTTCATTATCATAATTTATCAACTGCGTAGGTAGTATTACAGTATAAAGCGTAAAGCCTCTGAATCCAGAAATAAACAGGCATACGAGTAGGTATAAAAAATTCAATGTATAAGAATGTTTACTCTGTGTTATCTATTTTTTATTGCAAACTTCGTTACAGATGAGCTACAATATGTCTGTGTCTGTAAATACCTACACCCAACCAGCAGCGCACTTTTATCGGTCTGAAATTAGTCACTATTTATTTTACTGCACCCATATAATTCCGGGTTTTAGACTATTATATTTATTTATTCGTCCAAGTTCCGTGCATTGCAGATAGCAAATCTCATCCTCAAACCGTAATAAAAGAAGGAGATACTGCATGTTTGAAGTTTTGTTTTTTTAATTTTTTATCGTCTTTTCGGAATGCCAGATTAAATTGCTATAAAAAAGACATACATACCGAAACAAATTCGATGGGACGCACCGTTTTCGATAAATATTCAAATGTAGCTTTTTTAACTTTTTTTTAATTTTTATTATCTTTATTCAATAGTCTAAAGATAAGTACCATAAATTGAACGCTTTGTAGATAAAGCTAAAAAAGAAGAAAGTGCATACCTATAAATATTTTTAAGGAAATGTTTTTAAACCGAGATACAAGGGTGTTGAATAATCTGTTTGTAAAGGACATTTTAACACCCTGTATCCCGGTAAAAAAAAACATTTTCGAAAAATAATTTCTTTGACCTTTCGTCATATTTTAGCTTTATCTACAAATAAGCCCTTCAATTAGGGTACTTATCTGAGAGTATTGAATTAAAATAATAAAATTTAAAAAAATGTTAAAAACACTACATTTGAATTTTGATCGACAACGGTGTGAGTGTCCTATCGAAAATTTATAAGTATGGCTTTTTTATAGCAATATAATCTGGCATTCCGAAAAACAATAGAAAAATTTAAAAAAAAACAGCTCAACATTTTTTTTAAGAAAAAAGGATGTCCTGATTTCAGAATGATTGGTCCACTCTGTAAAAAATACAATAAAAACCAGTTTTGTAAAGACACTTAAAAACCCTTGTACGAGTATCTCGGTTAAAAAACATTTTCGGAAAAAAGACACCTTTGTAATTCAAAAATCTTGTCAAATTGCGAGGTTCAAGTATGAGGGAAGACTGTCAATTGATCTTCTACCTAACCCAAAATTGAAAAAAAAAGAGTTGAAAATGTTCCAGGTTACAAAAAATATCTACATAATTTTTTCTGAAACTCATTAAAACCTTGCAATGTTTTCGAGTGCGACAATCCCTAAGTGGCAACATTGCCAACCCTGTGTGGATGATCCATCCTGGTATTGGGAAGAGGAGGGGAGATGACCGGTTGATGGAGGTAGAGCGTCCATTCGATTGGGCATAGAGCATAGACATATCCAGCATTACAGGAAATCAGGAATACGCAATGAAAAATACCTTTCGACTTATAAGGTCCGTCAAAAAAGTTCCTACCATATTCGAATTTCGGTTTTATTGTTATTTTTTTATGGAGCTATAATATTTTCCAGATTACAAATATCTGGATATATCGCCAACACGTTCATAAAAGACGTCAAGACGCCTTGGAAAACTACGAGATTATTTTCAACCAGCTAAGAAAAACAATAGAACATCGCGTTTTCGAGTTATGTCTAAAAGTTCTATTTTTTTTTTTAGAGACACCCGGTATATTTTTGTGCTTTCATATTTCCTGAGAAAATCCAATAAGTTTTTCACAGTTTTGCGGTTCAAATTAATAATTAGATTGTGAGTTATAAACAAATGAAAATTGTAATTTTTCATTTTCAAAACAGTGTATGTACGCTTGATCCTACCTAGAACAAGACCGGGCAGAAATACACGTCGAGCCGCAGACTGGAATAGCATTCCAAAGAGCGTGTTTCCCGAAGTATACAACCTACAGAGATTCAAGGCCAATGTGAATCGATATCTCCGCTCATGCACCGCTCCCAGAGCGTCATAGGGATTTCCCTGCAGTGCCTGTGCATTCTCAAAAAAAAAAAAAAAACAACGGAAACGATTCATTATATCGGACAACGGCTTACTGATAATTTTTATCACCCTGTATAAAATTTCAAGTACACTGTAATTTTTTTCTGAAACTCGTTATTAAAACCTTGCAATGTTTTTGAGTGCGACAATCCCTAAGTGGCAACATTGCCAACCCTGTGTGGATGATTCATCCTGGTATTAAGAAGGGGAGGGGAGATGACCCCTTGATGGAGGTAAGCGTCCATTCGATTGGGCATAGACATATCCAGCATTACAGGAAATCAGGAATAGGCAATGAAAAATCCCTTTTGACTTATACAGGGTGTTACAAACTTAAAGGGCATGTAGGAAATGCAAAAATTTCCCGTAGACATGGGTCGTTGGAGCTTTAGTTTTTGAGATACAGGATGTTAAAGTTCTTCGAAAAATTTAATATTTTTTGAATATCTACAAACTGGCTGTTCAGAATAACTCGAATTTTTTGACAGCTGTTGTAATAATTGAAGTACATCATTTGATACTTCAGATGAAAAATTATTCAATCCAGTGGCAGAGATCTGGGTGTGTTGTTACCTTTTTTATGAAAAAATTTCTACGCCACTGACTTTTATGCAATTTGGTATTTTTGGTAGATACCTCGTTTTGTTGAGAGGAGAAAAGTCATTCTACGTTTTTGTTGCAGGACGTACTGTTTTTAAGATATTTCATAATGTAGGAACCCAAGCAAGCTTTTTTGTAATGTAACACGCTTCAATAACGATCACAAAAATGATTAATTTATGGAAAAACTCAATAGCATTGATTTTTGTGATATTTTACCTCATACGGGTTCCTACATTGTGAAGGATCTCGGAAACAGTGCGTCCTAGGACAAAAACGTACGACGACTTTTCTCCTCTAAACAAAACAGGATATCTACCATAAATAACCAATTTACATTAAAGTCAGTGGCGTAGACATTATTTAATAAAAAAGGTAACAACATACCCAGATCTCTGCCACTGGAGTGAAGAATTTTTCATCGGAAGTATCAAATGATGTACTTCAATTAGTACAACAGCTGTCAAAAAATTCGAGTTATTCTGATCAGCCAGTTTGAAGATATTAATAAAAAATTAAATTTTTCGTAGAACTTTAACACCCTGTAACTCGAAAACTAAAGCTCCAACGACCCATGTCTACAGGAAATTTATCGCATATTTTTGCATTTCCTACATGCCCTTTAAGTTTGTAACACCTATTCAGTAACACCCTGTATAAGGTCCGTCAAAAAAGTTCCTACCATATTCGAATTTCGGTTTTATTGTTATTTTTTTAAGGATATTTCTCATAAATTTGTCCTTTTTAAAACCTAAAATTAGAGCACCACTAAAAATATATATTTTAAACATCAAATTAATTAGTCAATTTGGCATATTAAGCAACTTTCATTATAATGAAATAAAAATAAAAACGGTGGGTTAGGCTTGCGCCATAGGATACACCCCAGACAGCCATAATGCATGCCAAAAATGAGTGCAGTGGGGGCTAGTAGGGGCTTTACCTACTGCATGCACACTGGGGGGCACTGCACTCATTTTTGACATGCATTATGGCTGTCTGGGGTGTATCCTATGGCGCAAGTCTAACCCACCGTGCCTTTTTATTTTATTTTTATTTAATTGCATTCTGCTCACGGGATCCGTGATCTAAACTGTGCTGTGTGTTGGTAGATACATTGTACTGAAGAGTCCCAAACAGGACGAAACACGTGTCTACAATTTCCGCCTCTGCTCACAGCACAACATCAATGGATGGCATGTTGTCTGACAACATGTCATTCATCTTTTGTCTTTCATTATAATGTTGTCATGTCATTACACAATAATTTTATAATTGGGAACTTTTATATTTAATTATTGTAAGGAAAGGCAAAGTGTTTACTATAAAATTGGCCAAGCTTTAATGGCTGATTCTTCAGACTAAATTAATAAAAAAACTTAATTAGGTATACAGGGTTTGGCGCCACTAACCGCCTCGGTCTGTGTAGCCTGAAACGCCGTGTGCGCCGATTTAATAAAATCGAAACTTGGTTTTGTACAGGGTCGTAGGTGGTACTTATAACTTATTAAAATTATTTTGGACTATACAGCATGTCCCATATGAGAGTGACATATCAAAGTTATGTTTTTTTTTTAATAGAATGCTCTTGTGTTATTGCATTTTTGGATTGTTTTAGAAAAAAAAAAAACTTGTTTTTACAGTTGGAGTTTAAATTGAGTAGTTTGTGAATTATAAACAAGTGAAAATCGCATTTTTCGAAGTTCAAAGCACAGTAAGTACAACGAAAACGGCTTACATGTCCCTATTTTAACTTTTTAAATTATTCTATTCCATATGTTACAGAAACATTTGTACCTATCTTTTTTTTTATTATTTAGCAAAACGCGTTGAGAAATCTCAAATTTTTCTAAGATTTTTTATCACCTGTATAAAAATCGTTGTACAGGGTCTTTAATTTCAAAATTGCTATTTTCACTTGTTTATAACTCAAATTGCCATCCAAATGTGAACGGCAAAATTTAATTGTGTAATTTGAACTTTTAAATCACATTAGCGCAGTAGAGGATAGATCTCAAATGTGTCTATCATTGATGACGAACAAAGATAAATGTCAAATAATTATGTTTATTTATTGATGCTACTGAATAAACCTCAAGTTTCCATAAGATTTTCTATATTATATTAAAAAAAAATAATAAAGCACAAATAATGAAACTTAGGTAAAAGAAATAAAACACTTGGTACAAAAATGAGTAACTTTTATGTGATGAAACAATTTTAGTAACAATAAAAATATAAAAAAATAGTTTATTATATCAACACTGAATAGTCATCAATGGTAACAAAAATACCATGGTAATCTTATCTTAAGATAAAAGGCAATAATTATTAAAAAGTCATACATTGTAGGTGACATCTGGTAATTCGAATTTACTGTAATCGTAGGTAATATTGTTATATTTTTACAAGATGGCATAAAATTTGTTAGAAAGCCCAGAGAACTCATCAATTCTCAAGATGTAAAGAATAAGTTGATATTGAAGAACCAGAATCTGGATTACAGTTATGAGCACCAGCTTAAGAAACTAGAAGATCAGCACACATAAATAATTATCAATGAACAAGTCTCTCTTGTTTACCCACTTTTATGCAAAAGTACTGTTCTAGTTTTTTAAGTTACGCTTGAATCTAAATCTAAAGATAGAACAAGATCAAGGAAAAGTAATTATACTGTTGATGAGGTTTACCAAGAACTAAGATCAAGAACCAAGAAAGTCACCTCATTCAGCAAATTAATTTCCTTTTTTTAAGTCGCTTTAGTGATAGTTCGAACCTGGCTTCTTGAAAGTGATCTCAATGTTCTGCTGGATAAGGGTAACTCTAATCAATGGCAGAATTACTTTTCCTTATATAATTATTAAAGTGAGTTTTTTTCCACCTTTAGCAGATAAGATATCTACTAAATAGCAACAAAAAAAACATTTAAACTATCAATAACTTCCAAAAATAACAAAAACTATAGGTTAAAAAAAAAAAAAAAATATTACTCTTTTTTTCAAAAAAGCACCTTCCTATGTTTTGCCTCACAATTCTTGTGGGATTTTAAATTTTTTTTTAGATTTAGAATTAGGTTGCATATGTACATTGTACAGCCTTTTTGATGAAGATATTAATTGCCCCCATGCTTAATCTACTTCAAATATTGTCTTCTCAAATAATGCTTCAGTAAAGTACAATGAGCATTAAAATAGTTATAACAACCTCAACAGGAACAAACAAACAATGTAAAACCTATTATTTTGAAGTTTAAGCACATTTTTGAAGTTGTTTCCTTCTGCTTACATAATAATTATTATAACTCACAAAAACTACTGTCATTTTGCAAATATTCAATATCGTATAAACCTACATAATAATAATATCACGTATACATATAAATGAGCAGACACTGACAACAACAGAACAATTCATATCATAGAATAATATTAAATTTTGTAGCATCTCACAAATAGGGTTGCCAACCAACGTACATACGACAAAGATTCTCGGGGTCTCGCGCTTGTTGTATCAGAGTCCCAACTTGATGTTCGATGCTTTTGGGAGTGCCGTCCTCGGTGCCTTGTAGCTTACTTTTCAGCCTCAGCAAAGCTCTTTCGGCTGCGGTATTCACCGAATCATCGTTCGAATCTGTATTCTCCAGATTGCTGCTTTCACTGTCCAGGTCATCGGTTTGTCTTTTACTGGCCTCAGCTGAAGTAACCGTCCAAACGTAGAGGGGATCGTAGAGGAGCACTTCAAGAATTGACTCGATCGTCTGAGAGTTTTCTCTCATCACTTCCATTGTCTTTTCGCAGGTTTTACGAAAGATACCTTCGATGCCTGAAACAGAAATTACCTTTTTTTAGATAATTCAAGTTACAAAAATATTTCTGTGTTTAGGGTCTTGGGCGGAAATTTTCAAAATTTATTATTTTCCCTTTAAATTTATCAAAAAAATCGCTGCCGTACAGCAATGCGACCTGTCTCTATAATAGGAAGGAGTATTAGGACCTATTTTGTTACAAGGGACACTCCAAAAAAATAAAGGTGTTGTCTGAGGAAAGATATATACAGAAGGGTGATTTTTGGCATTTTTTGGTGTTTTTACTTGTTGATGTAAAACTATATGTATTTTGGGGGAAGATTCCATATAGAGAGAGAGAGAGAGAGAGAAAACAGAGAGAGAAAGGGAAAGAGAGAGACAGGATGTGGCCTGTATATAAAAAAAAAATCAATTTAAGTGATTATTTTTCAAGATAAGACCTAATTCCTTACATCTACAGCATATTCGATATATTTAATAAATAAATTAAGCAATTACCTGCGACTCCCATTCCATCAATGAGATCTCTGGTGAGGCGAAACGGCACCATTTCAGGAGTAGGGAGAGTTCTTCCTTGTTCAAAAGCGATACCGAAATCAATGTGAATAACCTCTGCTGTATTTGTATCGACCAAGATATTCTGGACGTGGCGGTCACCTATACCCAGGATATATCCACACATACTGGACGTGGCAACACTGTGTATGTACGCTAATTTCCTTTCGTACCAAACGGACGCATGGGGGAAGAATTCATGGAAGAATTTATGGAAGACCGGTTTCATCGAGTTACAGATACTTCTATATTTCTCAAGTTTCTCTTCGATAGTCTTCAGCTGGGCTATGCTGCGGAACTTGTTTCGACAATCTTCCGGTGTCTTGTCCATCGGCCGGTACTTAACGTGCGCTCCTACGATTTTTTTCCTTCTGTCGCCTACCAGGTAGATGCCAATAGGTGTACTGGGGATGCACCATTCAAGAATACCGCTCCTCATCGACAGAGGTGTAATTTTGTAAGTTCGGATCATCAAATTTTTAGTCTGCTTGTTGGCACGCAGTAAATTATTAATGATATTGAAAACTTGTTGCATAACAGCATCCTGCCTCAAATCATCTTGACCTTTGACCAGCTGAGTTCTTGTTTTACCGTCTGTACCCCTACAAATGATCTGCTTGGGAGCATTTATACCCCCAACGAATTTGAAAGAATCCGAGAAAGAATGAATACCTACTATATCATCATACTTGCAATCTTTACTGACCTCTAAGGTATGTGTGGGGAGTAATATTTCATCATAATTTTTTATAGAACGTATTTTTTTAGTACGAGGAATGTTGTAAGACTTATTAAGGTCGGTATCGGTGACAGGTTTATAATAGGCCAGCTCCATTATAGCCTCAGACATGTATTCCATTTTTGAGATTATTTCGGTAAAAAGGTGATTCTGTTTCAATTTGTTTATAATAGCCGTGGCGGCTTTAATTCTGGAGTCGTTATTTATAGTAGTCGTTTTAGAATCGCTATATTTTCGATCTTTATATGAATTTTCCAAAGCTAACAGCAATGGTAGAGTGTGATGTGGATGTTCTTTAGCGCATTTAAGAACGATTTCGTTCACCAATCGACTGAATAAATCCTCGGAATTATTAGATAAATGAGGAATTAGTTGTGGCAGCATTGGAATATATTTATAGCTAGGTAATTTCGGTAATAAATCCACAATAGTTTTAGTCACTTCGGAGTTATTTTTATTCTCAAAGAACAACGATATTATTCGAAAAATTCGTACATTATTCACTTCAGAGTGGATGAGATTCTTTAAATAATACTTCAATGCAAAGTTGAGAAAGAAAGTTTTTTGAGATTCTATGGTTTCTATTTCGTTTGCGTCTATTTGGCATTGTTGTTCGTGAATCCTGATGGCTTTAAGTTCTTCATTGGAACACTCATTTTTTTTCTTGCTACCTTTAATATCACTCGCTGCTCTTTTAAGTTTTCTCATATTACTGATTTTTTGCTGAAACAATTCCGATTTTACATACTCTGAGATTTGCTGATACTCTTTATCGGTAAATCTACCAATCTGATCGAATACATCAATTGTGTGGTTAATGTCATTCGTGTTTAAGTCTAGCTCAGACAATTCCTTCACTGATTTTAAAAGGTAATCACTGATGATCGTTTGTCTGTTTTCCGATAACGACTCTATTAACCATTTCCCGGTTAATTTGAGAGCGGCAGCACGAATTCTCGGATGAATTGAAACGTTATCGCAAAGGCTCTGAGATATTTCTCGCGCTGATAATTTATCGTTGCTGCTCCAACAAAGTTGAGCGTCTTCCAATTGAACACGAGCTTTTGTATCTTCTGGTAAGTTGTCTATGTAAAACATACTCCCCAAGGCTCTCGCGGCTATATTGAAACGTCCTTCAATGCGCGCGTTTTCAGATAAATCTAAAATTGAGTCATGTAAAAACGATGAATTTTCCGGATTATTATCGAGGTTATTCAACATACAGATACGTTCCGATTTAATCGGTTCAATATAATCAAATTCATTTCTAATGAATTCATCCTGGCACTTCCAAATTTCTAATAATTTTTTTAAACTATCGAAATCTCGGCCGGATTTCAAGAAATTTTCAATTTCTTCCAACGACTGCAGCTCAGCTAGGACTCCGTATAAATTTTTACTGCTTTCAAGAGTCAGATTTTTTAATTTATCAATTTCAAACAGCCTCGCTGTCGTTAAAACGTTTTTACATTTGTGCTCATCGTTCATGTGTAAAGATTTTAGAGCGGAGAAGCGGTAACACTCAAACAAATCTGATGATGGCAAACAAGAATTAGATTCATCAGTGTCCCATTTCCCAAGTCTCCAGAGACAATCGAACTGAATATGCTCGTTGTTTTGATTGTTTCGATTATTTTGACACAGAATAGGTAACTCATAGAAACCGCTTTGTTTCAGTCCGTCATATAAATTCTTTGATAGAATCGAATCGTTATTTGATATGGCGATCTCTGACTGCAGCAACACTTGCTGCCACCTACCCATCTCTTTGTAACGTTCCATTCGCATCGACGGATTTAAAAAATAAGAAGTTCTGCAACCTTCCAAAGCATCGTATTTCCCAAGAGCTTTGTAACTTGTTCTTAAAATATTCTCTAGCGCACGTCTTGTACGAAAATCAAGACTTTCATAGATACAATTCAACATGGTATAAGCGGACGAGTTTTTTGCACTGCCAGCATTTTCTAGCTCCTCAAACTTGGCATAAGACCAAAGTTCGGTGTATAATATTGCTTTAAAGTGCGCAGAGCAATATTGCGCAGCCTGAGCTAAATGTAAATAATCGATATCGAAATTAATCGTTTCTCTATGATGCGATTCTAAGTGATGTTTCTGCAAATAAAGAAAGTTTACACAATTCAACAAGCAACGGATCGATTCCTTCTGAAGCGGTATCAAATTATTATTGCCTCCTTCGTTATCGTTATCAACAGATAACCTCCAATGTTCTGCAAAAAAGTATCGCATATTCACCCATATAAGTTTGCCTTGCAACCTTTTATTGCTTGTGATGATTAGTGATGATAAAAATGGTAATAATGTTTGGCAAAATTCGGGTTTCAGTTTACAAATATCAATTAATTTTGGCAAGAAACAGTGATGATTAAAAGTTTCTAGCAGCGCAGAAACTAAATTTGTGATCCAAGCATTATGTGATGTTTCGTTTCTGGGTGCCCAGAGCTCTTCATCGTTCACCTTTGTTACAAAAATTTCCTCGTTGACTGTGAGGATCGAATTTGATTTCGGTTTCGCTCCTATTATGAATGGTTTAAGGTAATTTTGATTTATTTTTCCAAAATCTGTGTTTTCTTTGCAACAGTCTACAATCTTTCTTCCTTCTGAGGAGTTTAAAACATGTTGAAGCGCTTCAGAGCTGACCATGACAGTATTAATGTCAGCATCGACTAGATAATCAGATAAAATCGGAATTATATGTCCTGTGAGCAATTCAAACACTGACCACTTATCGAACGGAATTGATTTTTCAGGACGAAGAATTAAAGTGGATAAATTAGCAGGACCCAATTCCCCCAAGCACTTTGCTGCTTCGATTTTTACATCAACCTCCTTTGAAGAGGTCAGTTCTATCAACATGCATATTAACTGATGCAAGGTACTACTTTCACAATCTTCTGAGAAACCTCTCAACGACTCGAGAGTCAAATATAATTCCTTCAATTCCAATTTTCTTATTGATAACTGAGTGTGTAGATGTTTAAGACCTTCTTTTCTTGTGTCGGTGTGTTTAGTCAAATGACCACACTCCAGGAAATAATTAATTTCCTTCAATAAGGTCACTTTTTGATCTTTATATCTTATACTTTTATACACCGCGTCTAGATCTTCAAATTTTTCTTCTGATGGAAATGGGTCCAAAGTTTCAATGCAGGTCGAAAATTTCTCTTTGTTTTCTATAATCAATAAACTGAGTATTTTAATGCAATGATCGCTGAGACTCTCATTTTTTAAAGCTAAATTCTTAAGTCTGTTAACTATAATGAAGAATAGTTTCGATACACTGTTTGATAAATCAGGAATTGTTTTTTTTATAATTATATAAAAAAATTTACACACCACTAATTTAAAAAGGGAATCATCATTAGGATCACTTAATAAATTTAAAGTATAAAACACCAAATCTCTCACAAAATATTCATGAAACGAATGGTCACTCCTGAGTTCACTCATAATCTTCTTACAAAGAATAAAATAACAGTAGAACAGCCTTATTTTATCGACATTCGATTTAGAGATCGTTAACTTTATATTAACGAGCAGCTTATGCAGCAAGTTAGGTTTATTTCCTATCATATGTAAGAAAATATTTTCTAAATCACAGACGTTTTCTGTAATAAAGGTTAAAGTGTGATCAAGCTGAGGTAGGGTGAGCGATTCCGAAAAAGAAAACAATCGAGGAAATATCACAGACATATCAAAGTCCAATCGAAAATTACGTTCATCCAAAAGTGATGTAAATAAATGTGTCAAAAGATCTTCCAAATTGGCAAACAAAGTTTCTTTAAATTTTTTTAAAGTCACCATTTGAGTGACGTATTGAAGAGTTTGATTTCTTGTTAAAATCGACTCCAAGTCACCTGTACCATCCGTACATATACAATTTATCATTATTTTAGAGCAGGAGCGTTCAATAATTTCAGCAATCGTTTGTCCGGTGATATTGGAAATTTCAGTCAGCACCTCTTTATCCCTCTCAATTATAAAAGGAACCACTTGTGATGCATACTTTAAACAAAAATCCACTTTATTGACGCAATTATATAAATGAAAAGGGAAATCCTGCAATGGGTAATCAAACAGCGCCCATTTATTTAAAATAAATTCCAAGTTATCCTCCATAAAGCTGATATGATCTTTCGCTTTCATCTCATTTGCGATTAAACTGATCATTTTATCGAGACCGATCAAATTTTTTAAATACGAAATCCTCAATACAGCAAACAGAGCCTCCTGGATCCACAATGGACTATGCACAGATAAAGACCCAAACAGATGTAAAACAGTCGCTGTTCTGGTAACTGTTTCATCGACGTTACGCTCTTCATTAACGGCTCCTTCTATCTCAAATACGCGCAAGCTTGTTTCTGCGATTTTCTTGAATATCTGACTGCTAACATCGAATTTCTGCCTCGTAATTGAATTTCGATCGATTTCAAAGAGTTTCACTAAACTTTCGATCGCCGCGAATCGTACCTCTTGGAAGTCGCAACAGAGAAAGCTACAAATTGAATAAGCGATTTCCTCTCCGTCGATCCACTTCGATAAACCGAAACTGTCATCCAAACGACATAAAATTTCAAAGCACCGTATCAGTAATACTGAAACTTGCGGTCCGTAGTTGAGCCGTCTCTTATAAAACGGTGTCAAGAAGCTTACGACGTACCTGATGGACTCTTCCGATGCTGCTACCTCGATATGTAGCAGAAGATGTTTCAAAATATCGATCACATCAACTGCGCTCTCGTAAAAATAATAACGAGACTCACAAATTATTCGTATCAGATCGATTAGCAACATGATCAAATGCTCGTTTAAATAACCGGGCTCGCAATCTTTGAAGGTGCTGAGAAAAGTTTTCAAAAGTAGATATTCTCCGGCCTGATCAACATCATATGAGGGATCAACCAGAATTTCAAAGACGTGCTTTTGGGTTAGTTGAATGGTGAGATCGATTTTAGCGAAACAGTACAGGGACAATATTTTGATTGAAGCGAGTCGGAAGTCGATTTTTTGATCGTTTTGAAGGGGTCGTTTATGGGCTTTAAAAGCATTGAAACTCTCAAAGAATTTTTTTAATAAATCGACTGAAATATGTCGAGTCATCTGTTTCAATACCAATTCGGTGTCATCGATTAAAATATTAGAAAATAACTCATAGAGGTGTATCGATTTTTTTAAATTTTGTTCGTTAACAATAATTTCTTCCACATCGGGCAATTTAGTTTCAAAAATTCCAAATAACCGAATAAATATTTTATTTATTATGAAATCGTCATCCTGTACATCTTCCATAGTTATTTTGTTGAATTTTAATAGATTGGATAAAATATTTTTAGAGAAGGAAATTAAATAAACGACACCATTTAGATCAACATTATTACCATCTGGATCTAGGCATACTGAAATGAATTGATCAAATAAAATCATAAATTTCACATGCAACTCGGAGCTAGAGTTATGATGAAACTTCTCATTACTTTCTTTTTTTACTGGGGAGCCTTTACTTATTAATAATTTTTCAAACGAAGATTTCAGGTACACTTCAGATATATCTGAAAAATTATTTCCAACACTGTAATTAACGTTCTCTCTAATATAATCGCAAGGATATTGTTTCAAAGTTAAACAAATTAAAACTTTTGAAACTACGTTCTCAGATAAAAAGTGGATATTTTTTACGGATAGAATAGTTTCCATTATTTTACTTTTCAATGAAAAAGAATCAGATTCAGAGAAATTATAATTTTGACAAAACACGTGCAAAGTTTTCACTACTTCTAAGGTGAGATTGTGATTTGATATGAAGAGGTCGAGTAACGATTGCAAGTCGATTAGCTTCTTTCTTAACATCAATTTTTGCAACAAAATATAAGTTTTTGGGCTACACAGATTGATTCCGATAGCTTTTATTGTCGATTCAGCAATACCCTTCCAAATTTTTTCAATTCTCTCCAGATCACTTGTAGAAATTTCTAAAATATTTTCCACATCTTCCAACACGATCAAACAGGTGTATAAATGATGTCTGGAATTCTGATCATCAAATTCTTTTTGAAGTCTGGCCAAAGTCTCAAGTAAATTAATAAAATCTCTTGTGTTTATCATAAGTGGATAATTCTGTAAAACTGAATAAACCAATTGAATCCAAGGCCACTTTTTAGTTTCGACGATATTATCAATTAACGAACTGATACTCAAATCAATTTTTGGACGTTTACTTTCATTTTCAACGATGAAGGTTTTGTTAAAAATCTGTCTGCTCACATTAACAAACAATCTGACAAAATTGTTCATTAAAATTTGATGATCGTTTGAGGAAACGAACAGAGTGCTACGAGCTCGTGATTTTAGCGCAAAATCAATGTCACCGCAAATGCATCGATAAATGGCACAAACGTATTTATTCCATGAATTCCAATTGTAAGCGTATGCACCCAAATCACCTTCTTTCACTCCGTCCGGATGATGAATGGTAACAATAAGGTTCAAAAAATCAATTAACTGCGATTTCACGCTGTCACCTCTAGCATTTTCATCATATATCTCAATCAAATAGCCCATTACATCCTCACTTAATTTACAGCATGCCATTCTGTTATCTTTAGCGGTGTGTAACAGAAAAGTGAACGTAATTTCAATAATCAATTCCTGATGCGAGCGTACAGTTGTTTTTGATAAACTCGAACATAACTTGTTGAAAAACTGGAACGATTCCCTCAAGACGTATGGTGGCAAACCGTACAACGGACCCCATTTCACCACCAAATTAAGGCACTGAATCTGCGAGTAGTTTTTCTCAATAAGAATCTCGCCGGTTTCAAACTGGGATTTTAACATGGAGAAAAAATCAATCCAATCCTGGCTTTCCAGCTTACTTCTGAATGTTTCATCTTGCAAAATATAATCTCGCAAGGTTCTCAACGAGGTGGAAATGTAACATTTCTTCATGATCTTCTTTTCGAAAAAAATTTTCACATAGCTTAAGATTTTTGAATAATTCAAGTTATCCGCTTCCTTGATAATAATTTTGATTACGTTAAAGAATACATTTTCATTATTTTCCAAAGAAATACTGCTCCGCTGCTTCTTCTCGGTATCTTCGACGTATTTTTCAGCATCTTTCAAAAGAGCTACGTAAGTAGCAAACACGATGCTGTCCCAGCTACATGTCAAACCCTTATTAACTCTTGCTACGATATCAGTGTTCTGCAATAAATTCAAAATATTTTTTAAACCTTTAGACCTTTCACTAACTTTTGGAGATTCAAGAGCACGACAACACTCCTCGAGATCCATTTTGATTTGTTGACTAAGGAGAGATGTTGCTGACGATGTTTGTTGAAAATTGTTCGTTGTCTTACTGTTACACTAATTTTTTCATTACCTTATAAGATCATTATTATCAATTATATTTCTTTTCACGACCCATTCTTTTCTACACACATACAGATACAAATAATTGTAACATCAGGTTTCAGGGAACAGGAACACGAGCATTTTAATTCTGAAACAAATAAATCGAATTACTGCACTGAGATTAATGTTCTTTATTCTTTCAATTTATTTATCACATGTTGATAAATACAGAAAGGACGAAATCGTTCTTAACTTTATTATTTTAAACAGGACACCTGTCTAAAAATTTCAACAGCACAATAGGATACCATATGAAAGTTAAGATAGGGACACGGCGTGTATGTCATTTTTTCTATACCTTGATCTGTTTTTGAAGTCCTAAACGAACCATCTCAGTATTCAATTTTCTCAGAAAATCTAAAAATGCCTATTCTTCCATAAAAATTCAAGAAGTGTTTCATTTAAGATTGCGAAGTTACCTGCCTAAAAACAACACAAAGAATTATACTGAAGAACTGAGCTAAATAAGTCGTATGATTCCTTTTCAGTAACATTGAAGTATTGTTATTTTGATCCCGGATAAGGGAAGGCCAAATTCTACGTAGTTACTTTTAACGAGTCTCTGATGACAGCTTATAGTTGCTCAAGGGAAAAATTGATCTTTGACAACTTATACTCAAGGGGAAAATTGAGGAGAGTCAAAAGGGATATGAAAGAAAACAAAAGTGTCATGGATTGGAATGAATCGTGATTTTTTTTAAACATCAGGAACTGCACCAGGCAATATCAGATTCACCAAGAATCAATTGGAGGGTGGGGGGGTAAGTGACAAGCAAAGTAAAAAAGCTCCCAGAATCCCTAATTTAACAAAATTCTGCCTGCAGAGCTGTTTCCAAAATGCCCATACTTCTGAACCCGCCCCTTTCTGACCAGATTTTAAAAAATTTTGGAATTTTTTGCAGCTGGTACCTACAGAGGTGCTGTTATCCATCTATTACACAGATTATCCTGATAAGGGAAAAAAAATGAATTGTGACTCATGAACATTTTCGGGATGCCTCATCCCCCCCCACAAACCCACTATTGTTACAAGTCGAATGTCTCCTAAAAACGTTTGCGCTGGATCCCTAAATTCGGCATGAGGACCAGGCCCAAGAAAGAAGCATATGAGTAACTGCTGGTTCTAAATTACCCTAATAAAATGTGCCCCTCAGTGATTAAGAAAAGGATAGGGGAGAAAGAGGTTCCTAAATTTTACCTCTTCTGTAAATAAGCATTATAAAGCAACTACAGGGTTATTCACGGTATACGCCACGGAAGTTTATGGCCGTGTCTCTGGATTTTAGGATCTTTTTATTTTTGGAGTGGATAGAGACCCGGCAGAGGTACGTTTTAAAATTATATTCATAATGTACAGGGTGTCCCAAAAGCATGAAACATATCAAAGTTATGTTTTTTTAAATGGGATGCCCTGTATATTATTACATTTTTGGATTGTCTGAGAAGAGAAAATAAGATTGGCTTCTACAGTTGGTGCTTAAATTTAGAAGTTTTTGAGTTATAAACAAGTGAAAATCGTCATTTTTCAAGTTTAAGGCCCTGTACAACGAAAACGGCTGAAGATAGAGAAAAACGGCTTACATGTCCCTATTTTAACTTTTCATGTACTATCCTACGATGTAGATGAAATGTTTATACAGGGTGATAAAAAATTTGAAAAATTCTGAGATTTCTCCACGCGTCGCCAAATAAAAAAATCAAAGAAAGCACAAATGTTTCTATACCATAGGATAGTACATAAAAAGTTAAAATAGGGACATGTAAGCTGTTTTTCTCTATCTTGAACCGCTTTCGTTGTACAGGGCCTTGAACTTGAAAAATGACGATTTTCACTTCTTTGTAACTCAAAATTTTTTGAATTTAAGCACCAACTGTAAAAGCCAATCTTATTTTCTCTTCTCAGACAATTCAAAAATGTAATAATATACAGGGCATCCCATTTAAAAAAACATAACTTTGATATGTTTCATGCTTTTGGGACAGCCTGTACATTATGAATATAATTTTAAAACGTACCTCTGCCGGGTCTCTATCCACTCCAAAAATAAAAAGATATTAAAATCCAGAGACACGGCCATAAACTTCCGTGGCGTATACCGTGAATAACCCTGTATACAGGGTGTTCTACAAGCTCTATGACAAACTTTGACAGATGGTAGGTTGCTTGATTTTAAACATATTTTTTTAATAAACATGGGTCCGATTCATTTTTGTTTAGAAGTTACAAGCATTTATAGACATTTCTTAGAACACGACCTTTTAGAGTTTATTGATGACGTGCAACTCAATATTATTCAAAATATGTGGTATCAGCATGACGGTGCACCACCACATAGAGGAAGACAAGTTGCTGCTTGGCTAAATGAACATTTCTCGAATAAATGGATAGGTCAAGGAGGTCCAATATCATGGCCACCTCGTTCTCCCGATCTGAATCCTCTGGATTTTTATTTATGGGGACACATGAAGCAGCTGGTCTACCATGTTGAAATCGCTACCCATCAGCAGTTACTTGAAAGAATTCAAGATGCAGCTAACCAAATAAGAAATGATCCAAATCTCATTCTTCGAGTGACCGAATCTTTAGTTCGTCGATGTGAGGCTTGCATTCAAGCTGAGGGTGGACATTTCGAACAATTTTTATAGTCTTAAGTTTTGTGATTATCATTTAATTTAAATTTTTATTGTTGATTGTTAATAAAGGTTAAATGCTTGTAACTTCTAAACAAAAACGAATCGGACCCATGTTTATTAAAAAAAAAATGTTTAAAATCAAGTAACCTACCATCTGTCAAAGTTTGTCATAGAGCTTGTAGAACACCCTGATCTTACTGAGCCTGGACTAATTCAAATCTAACAAAAAGTAAAAGTTATAAATATTACTTTTACTGGATATCAAAAAACTCCATATCAATAAGAAATAGGCACCTACCAATATACTTCCTTAGACTGATCTTTGGGAAATTCAGTAATATTGGATATCACTTTTTAAATTGGATTGACTTGCGAAGAAAACGTTAAACGTTCTTTCAGCCAGTTCTGGAGTGCCATAACGCCTAACTTTTTGAAAAGGACAATACAATAAAGGATAATAACAATAACTATTATAAACAGTAAAAGGTACCTACCGGTTATTACTTATTAGTTACAATAAAACCGAATATAGTGCAAAGATATTGCAATTCCTCTAGTATTTCTCCTACGAACTTTATTTTCAATTTTCGCTCCAAGTTTCCACTTTCCATTAGTTTTTCGAGGTTTTTTCTTACTATTTTGATTTTTAAATGTAATTTACAATCACAACCCAAGTTTCAAATGTCAAAGAATTAAACTGATTTTGACGTATGGTGTACGTCATTGTACTCCATGCTTGCATCGTTCCTAATCTGAGCCCATAATCTTTACATTTTTGTAGTGAAAACTGAAAACTGCATAGGCGCTTTTCTTGTTGCGGCACTTTCAATGATATTTAATAAACTACCAGCTACGTCAGGGAAATGAACAATTTTCATCAACTGAGCAAATGAAAACGTAATAGACGCCGTCAGTGTGACGTCACTAGGCTGGGCTAAGAGTAAACAGTTCCAAATAAACATACCGTTCACGTGGCCATTGTTGTCAGTAGTCGTGATTTAGTTGAAGTTTTAAGTTCACGTGGTCCTGAAGTTTGACTTATTGAGATTGTTTTCAGGCATTGGCCTGCGATCGCCGCCATTAACTGAATTTAACCAAATCATATTTTAGGTTTCCGTGGAGCTCGAGCCGTTTGTCGGCAGTTTAATTTTAACTAAAAATTCCTCATATACTGTAATCAAAAGTTTACAGTGCAACTGGCAACTCTGCAACTGTCAAATGCTTGCTTATCTGGAACCGTAACCGGCTTCCCCGATCACTGACGGCGTCTATTTAGGTAGGTCGTGGAAAAAAATTCACGTCTTATAAACCAATCTTGTGTACATTTTTGACATGTGAAACTTTTCACAGCAATAACAGCAGTGACAGCTCCACATCATTGTTTAGATTCTTTACAATTGCTTACATTCTTTACATTGTTTACAATTCTTTACATTGATTACGTATTCTTTACATGAAAAGTGTAAAGAACATTTCTTTACAGGTTAGCGCCCACCACTGTTTTAACTTCATTCGATGGGATCTACATTTTTGCCCTCATAGAAAATGACCACCACAGGCCTCACTTTTGGCAAAAGTACAGAAGGAAGTTCGTCATTTAGGTCCGTATTCATCAATAAATATAACCCCTGGGGTTATATTTTGGAACATGTCATTGGTTTAGAATTCGTAGCGTTCGTAGGGTTTGAGCATTAGACCAATCAGCTGTCAGAAAATTCAAAATATAACCCCAGAGTTATATTTTGAAGTTTGATGAATACGGACATTAGTCATATAAACATATTTGGTAATAAAAGTCTACTAATTCATATTCTTGTAAAAAATACACATTTTCATTTATTATTAGCTGTGGTGTTTCTAGGTATCTATAGTTCTAGCATGAATAACTTTCCATCAGAAGTACCTATTTTTATTAACTTCATTAGTCAGTAGCATAGTGCGCAAGTCGCAAACACCCCATCACGCTGGAAAATAGTAAGCCAAATAAAAAAAAACGGAAATGATAAAGCGCTTGCTAACAGTCGCACTGTTTGGACGGCAAGGCAAAGTAATTCCGGATGTTTCTATATCTAAGGCATAATCACCCAATCTCACCGTCACCGTGTCACTATACTGTGGTGTCACCACGTGTCCCCGTCCAAAAGTAAAAGTAGCCTCGTTCACGGAGACGCCCAAGCCCAACCCAAAGTTGTTCAGAATAAAAATGGGTGGTACATAAAGAAAGAGCTAAATGAAGCTTTCATAAACGACTCCGTGTGAACGCATGAGCGAATTTTCATCCTATGAAATTGTATGAATGAAACACGCCCGCTATGCTCGCTTAGTATTACAAACAAAAAATCGGGGATGGGCGTGTAAACCAGTTAATTGTAAACAATTCAATTCTTAACATGTAAGCAATTCAATTGTTTACACAGTAAATTTTCCTGTAAATGAACGTAAAGAAAGTAAAACAATGTAAACAATTAATTTTACTATGGAATAAGGTTATGAAATCTTAGATTTAAAAATTTATTATCACGTAGGTACTTACTAATCAATCGTCCACGTACCCTAATTTTTTGAATAAAGTAATTCATAAATTAAATAATAAAACGATTTAGAGACTACTTTCTTCTTCCTTCTGCTTTGCCTATCCGTAGCGGTACCAGAGACGTGAAAATGTAGTGTCTCTGATACCTACTAATAAAACTAAACTAAACTACCTTCTCCTGGTGCTCAAACCTCAATAAACCTAAATTTGGCATGTGAAACTTTTCACAGCAATGACGTCACTAATAGCAGTGACAGCGACAGCTGAGTGCTGACACCATTATTGTTTAAATTCTTTACATTGTTTACGAATTCTTTACATTGTTTACGTATTCTTTACATTGTTTACATATGCTTTACATGAACAGTGCAAAGAATATTTCTTTATACATACACGCCTATCCCTGCAAAAAATACGTGAGATCGGCTGATGGTAATTTTCAGAACTTTGAGTTAAAAAAACTTAAAGAAAAAAAGGGAACATCGGTCTTCTTAACTATGTAGGTAAGACACAGTCGCTCCACTCTGGTAACTTCGGCATCGAGATCTAAGGTCATATAGTCACACACGAAATTTTTAATTCATAAATAATTTTATAGACGAAACGAAACAAAACACCCAAGGCAAGAGTGTAGCATTCGAACTCAGTGATGACGTCAGTGGTTCGGGAAACCGGTTCGGGTTCCTAATAAACAAGCATTTGACAGTTGCAGGGTTGCCAATTTCACTGTAACCTTTTCATTACAGTAAATGCGGAATTTTTAGTGGTAAAAAAAAACTACCGACAGAAGGTTCGAGCTCGACGGAAACCTAAAATATGATTTAGTTCAATTCAGTCGATGGTGATCGCAGGCCAATGTCTGAAAACAACCTCAATAAGTCAAATTACAGGACCACGTGAATTTAAAACTTCAACTAAATCACGACAACTGACAACAATGGCCACGTGAACGGTTTGTTTACTTGGAACCGTTTTTGCTTAGCCCAGCCTAGTGACGTCACACTGACGGCGTCTATTGAATTGTGAACGGAACGCACTCCGGTCATAGTAGAATAAATAAGAAGATTCAGTATGCTTGTTGACAATAATGTCAGAATTGACATTTTAATGTCTTGTCTCCTAAAGAAGGTTAGAGTTGCGGTACTTGACTCTTTCTTCTTTCTTGACTTGAGAAATGGAGAATTTGAGAATAATCTTCTCTTCTTGTGTTTGAGTTTAGTGATCTTGCGATTTGCGAATGCGAATTGCGACCTAGCCGTTGTTGTGTTGTTAGTTTTTGGGGGTTTTGATTTAAATTTACCGTTTACTGTTTGTTTAGGGTTTGCACTCAGCAGCGAGGAATGCCGTGAATTCAATTTATAATAAGTCATTAGTAGTTTAACTTTCCCTTTTTCGATTTTTTTGCTAGTTCAAAATTTCTTACTTCGATTTTTTAAGGCTACAGAAAGTCAGGTACTACACCCTGGGTAAGTTGAAGTTGCCTTGTTAAAGTACAGGGTCTAATTTGAAAGCAATACCGAATTTTTGATCTTGCCAACAGCTTTCAACTTATTTGCAAACTGTTTAAACATGATCGTTTCAGACAGGTTTTGGCACACCCAGGTCTTTTTGGAATCCTGAAAAATGTCTAAACGACATGCGGAAGAATCCTCTGGTTCTGGGCCACCTCCCATCAAGAAAATCCATTTCGAACCACATCTCATTGGACCTGTTTCAACTCTCGAGGAAATGGATATAAAAGTGCTACAATTTCAGAATAAAAAGTTGGCCCAGGTAATAAAAAATGAAAACATATTTTGTAAATGTTCAGTTAATAGGGCGAATAGTGCTGTGTACTTTCTAAGTTTGGTCTTAACCCCTTAAAAGGAGAACGTCTCAATTAAGACGTTAAAAACTTTTCAATCATCTACAGTTACTTTCCAATAGATGGCACCACTAGGGCTGTAAGTGTAGCCTCGTGTCAATCTGACCAAACAAAAGTGGAAGTGCCCTGGCGGGGTATCGAAGCATCTCTGTGGATACCTTTGCTTAAGGGGTTAATTCTTACTTGTACTTATCTGTGCCTGGCACTTCTCAGTTGACTTTTCCTTGTATCAGCAGTTATTTCTCCAAAGAATTGCTAAACTCTCTAATGTACAACACACCATCCAGTTTGAAATGTTCTAGAAAATCAGATGTAAATTGGTGTGGTTCCCGCATATTGGATTTAATAAATTTATTTCTTGTTTATTTAGAGAATCGAACAAAGACATCGAGTAGAACAGGAACTCCGGCAACGCATAGAACAGTTGGAGAAACGTCAAACTCAGGACGATGCCATGCTCAACGTGGTTAATCGTTACTGGAACCAGCTTAACGAGGATATACGAGTTTTACTGCAAAGATTCGATGCAGAGACTGCCGACGAATCGGAGAACAAAAGTATTCTATAATTAACTGAAATCGATGTAAGTCTCTAAATTTTTTATATTTCAGATGAAAGTGAAGCCACCACTTCTTTTCTGATGCAGCTATCCACGTGGGATAAAGACGAACTAAATGAAAAACTGGCCAATCGGGTTCAGGTGTCTAGGAGAGCTGTCGCTAAGGTCATTCAAGCGTTCGATAGATTGATGCAGAGAAATGAAAAAATCACTCTGGCACTTAAAGGAGAACTTGAAGGACGTAAGTGATAATGGAGACTTACAGATAGATCAATTATTTATATATATTCAGAGCTCACCAAGGTTTTTCTGTTGAACACTCTTTTTTTTTGCACTGACTGTTATTGACTAAGTAATAGCGTTATGAATTTTTAATAGTTTCAGTACATTATCCTGGGTATATCCATAAAATGAGGTGTGGATTGTTAGAGGTAGACCAATAGTAGAACTACCAGATTTTACAAAAATTGATTCTTGTTTTCTTTGAGACTATATTAAAGAAATTGTTGATCATTTAACATCGGATCTATTTGACGATATAAAAATAATATTTCCATTCAATAAATAAAAGAAAATTGACTATAATATCAGTCATTTCTTTTGTAATTCCATCCAGTTGTCCCCATCACAAAATAGTAGGCAGCTAAGCCCTCGATGGAGTTAGATAAATAGAATATTATTTTGCAGAAGAAGTACCTCCGATTGATGAATCGGTCAAAGAGATCAACGTACAACTTCAGGCGGAAAACAGAAACCTCCAAGGTCTGAACACGTCTCTGCACGAGAAGTACCACGCCAACAGTTTGAAAGTGGCGGAACTGCAAGACTCCGTTACCGCCAGGGAAACCGAAATCGCCGAGCTCAAAAATCAGATCGACGATCTAACGTACGAACTGGAGAAGGTTCGCAACCGGAACGATAAGCTCGAAACTCACCTCGCCGAGGCGATTGAAAAGCTGAAGACTTACCACCAACTTCACGGAGACACCAACGAGAAGGAACCACAGCAGAAGCAACAGGTCCAGTCGAGCCTGTCCCAGGCTAAAATGGAAGATCTGATCAAGGAAGTGGAGGAGTATAAGGAGTTGGCGAACAATAGATTGCAGGAGCTGGATAAACTTCATCAAACGCACAGGGAAACTTTGAAGGAAGTCGAGAAACTAAAAATGGATGTAGGTTCAATAATAATAATAATTTATGGTTATGGTTTAGGTAATAAAGTCTTTAATTTTAAATTTAGATACGCCAACTACCTGAAAGTGTTATTGTTGAAACAACCGAGTATAAGTGTCTGCAGTCGCAGTTTTCTGTACTCTATAATGAATCGATGCAGCTGAAAACTCAACTGGACGAGGCAAGGCAACAGTTACAAACCAGCAAGAACGCTCACCTGAGAAATATTGAAATGATGGAAGTGAGTGAAGTTTATCTAGAGTTACAACTGAAAATTTATTACACCTTTTCTTTATTTTTTAAGAGTGAAGAATTAATCGCGCAGAAGAAATTAAGACAGGAAGTAATGCAGCTGGAAGATTTTCTGGCTCAGTTGAGGAAGGAATACGAAATGTTACGGATTGAATTTGAACAGAACCTGGCTGCTAATGAGCAAACGGGACCGATAAACAGGGAGATGAGACATTTAATAACGTCATTGCAGAATAATACGACTCAGTTGAAGGGCGAAGTACACCGGTATAAAAGAAAATACAAGGATTCAAATACTGAAAACGGCAAAGTAAAATATACCATTTTTTTATGTATTTTTTTAATAATAAGAAATATTTTTTAGTTGAAGAAAGAAGTTGAAGAGTTAAACTTAAAAGTTACTCAGCTGCAAGGCGCAAATCAAGATTCAAAGGATAACATTAAGTTAGAAAATATCAAAGAGGAAGTCAGTTCCGATGCCGATATTGGAACGCAGGTCAAAGAAGAACCTTCCACTACACCGACGACAAAGAAAGAAGAAGATGAAACTGAAGTAATTTTTTTTATATCTTATTGAATATATTTATTGTTGTTTTTTATTATTATAGCCAACTGAAGAAACAGAAGGAGAGAAAAGTTCAGGCAGCGGAGGATCACCGACTGCAAAGAAAGAGGGCGCAAACAAACAAGACAAGGGAGCGGTCAAGAAAGACGCTGCTAAAACTGAGAAGGATCATTTAGCTCAAAGGGCTAAAGAGGCGAAGGAAAATGAAATCATAAGGGATTTGAAAAATCAGTTGAAGTAAGTTCTGATGATCTGATAACTTTTACAGTCTGTTTGTAAGTCTCTTATTTTTTCTGCATTTAAAAGTTACGGCCCCTTAAAATGGGCTAAAAATTCCATTCGTCAATTTTTTTCTGAAATGACTTGAAATAAAAAGAATAAATTTCAAAAATCAAAAACTACCAATGCCCTTTTAGTATAATAATTTTATTCTACCCCCTTTCCTGGAAAGAGTTCTTTGAAAAAACTTTTTATTTAGGTACTTATAAAAAAATCTAATTCATAATTTAGAATCCCAATTTATTTAGAATTTCTTGTCTCTTGAAATTTTCTTTAACCTTGATACTCTAGGAAAAAATTAAATTAGCTTACTTGCATAAATAATAATAATAATTATTATAAAATATAATTTTTACAATTTTATCAAAATATCAGATTAACTAGGTTGCCAAACTTTGAGTTTTGAGGTAAAAAGGTCCAATAAGCATTGGTCCCAAATGGCTGGATTTTGAGAATACAGGGTGTTGAAATTTTAGACAAAATATTGTAAAACACCTGGTAAGTACTTTCAAAACTAGGCCATTTAAGACACATGTTAGTTGAACTGTTTCATCTCAAAATTGACCAAAAAATATTGTCCTGAAGATTGGCATAATTAATATATATATATTCGTTTGAAATTACAAATTGCAGTCTTACGATACATGTTGTTTAGTTTATTAAATTACATATGATTGGTTTCGTCGATCATGGGGAAAAGAACGATCTGTAGGATATTCTGATGCGATGTTGACATCATGGTGAAGCATTTGCTTTGAGAGATATAGTCTAGGGAAAACCCCATTAAAAAACCTAGACACACCATCCTGTTGAGATTGGTTTGAAGTATTCCAATCATTTTGCCCTTCTGAGGTTATCTGGCTGTTAATGTAGATTTTGTTTACAAGAGCTTCAAATTCTGTAACCAGTCTATTGTTTCGGTGGAAATTTCATGAATTGCTTGAAAACCTCCAGAAAATTTGGTTAAAGGACATTCATTGACAATGTGATTGATGGATTCTTCAGGATGTCCGCAAATACAGGAAGCGCTTGGTATTAAATTCCATTTATGTAACATTGAATTACATCTACCGTGTCCTGTTCTTAAGCGATTTACTTGTACCCAGACTTTCCTTCTGATTTCAAAACCGTTGACTAATGATGAAGGATCTTCGATTAAAGTATTGTTGAATAAAGAAACACTTTTATTTCGCCAATCATTTCTCCATTCATCTTCAATTTTAAATGGTCGATCCAGGTATGTTTCTAGCCACACAGGTCTTCTTGATTTTAATCTCGTTGTTGGAAGATTATTCAGGTCCGATGTTATTGAAAAATCATCTGGAAATGTTCGGTATTTATTCATGATTTTATGTGTTGCTTGTTGTCTTCGGAGATTAGATGGAGCAATATTTGACAAAACAGGTAACCAAGGGATCGGAGTTGAGGAAATTGTTCCAGTAATAATTCGTAATGTTTGGTTCAGTTGAATATCCACTTTTGATTGATGTACACTGTTGAGCCATACGGGTGCACAATATTCCGCTGTTGAATAAACAAGTGCAAGAGCTGATGTGCGAATTGTTTTTGCATTGGCTCCCCAAGTTGTTCCAGCAAGTTTGTATAGAATATTATTCCTTGTTTTTAATTTTTGTTTCACTTTTTCTAAGTGTTGATTATAGGTTAAAGATATATCCAAAGTCACACCAAGATATTTTGGATTGAAATTATGATTCAGTGACGATCCGTTGAAAGTTATATTTAGCTTTTTAGATTTTTGGTGGTTATTGAGATGGAAACATGTAACTTCTGTTTTTGAAGAGTTTAAGCAAAGACGCCATTTCTTAAAGTAATCATTCATGATTTTCAAATCAGAGCACAGCGTTTCTTCTAATAAATTAAATTCGCTGTTTTGGTAAGTTAAAATAATGTCATCGGCATATATGAATTTTCTAGATTTGGTTGCAGGCAAATCACTAATGTAAATATTGAATAGCAGTGGAGATAAAACAGAACCTTGTGGGAGACCATTATTTAAGATTCTGTATTTACTGCTCTTTTCGTTTACGAAAACTTTTATTTTTCGGTCTGATAGCATATTTTCCAATAGATTCATAATCGTCTTACAACCAATGGTTTTATATAATTTATGTAAGAGACCTTCTTTCCACACAGTGTCGTATGCTGCAGATAGATCTAGGAAGACTGCTCCTGTTTTTAATTTTCTTTGAAAGCCACATTCAATGTGGGTTGTCAACGCCAAAACTTGGTCACATGTATTTCTGTTTGGCCGAAATCCTCCTTGTTCAATAAGTAATTTTTCATCAACAATTGGTAATAGACGATTGTATAAAAGTTTTTCCAGTACTTTATAAGTGATACTAAGCAAAGCAATAGGTCTGTAGCTTGAAGAGTCATCATTTGGTTTCCCAGGCTTTAGAATTGCGCTAATTTTTGCTTTTTTGAAATCTTCAGGTAGTCGACCTGAAACCAGAATGTTATTAAAAAAAGAAAGTAGCCATTTTAATGAAAAACTCCCCAGATTTTTTAAGAATTCAGTTAAAATACCATCGAAACCAGGTGATTTTCGATTTTTCATGGAATTTATTGCTGCTTTAAGTTCTTTTAATTCAAATGGTTTAGACAATGTGTCAGAATTAATGGCATTTTTTCTTTGTTTTCTTAATTTATTTTTAATGTTTTTCTGTTCTTCTTTGGATACTAAAACAGAATTAGAAACTTTCACTATTCTAGAAGAAATAGAATTAGGTGAAATATTATATTTTTGCTGTTTTATTTGATTAGTAGTTCCTAATTTGCTAAGTAGGTTCCAACTGCTTCTACTAGAATGAGTGAAATTCATGTTTTCCATTAAAGTATTCCATTTTTCTTTCCGTGAATTGTTCAGAGAATTCAAAATTGTATTTGCTGCTTCTGTAGTGGGCGCTTTTTTATATGATTCATAGATTTCCTGAGTTTCCTTTGGTCCAACAAGGAATATATTGTTGTCGAAATCCTCTAGGTATTGTTCTTTTAGCTGTTGCTTTTATGATACCTACAAATCTAGAATAGTTATTATAAGTGGGCTTAATCCATCTTATGTTATTGTCTATTTGAGTTCTAAATTCTTTCCAGTTTGCTTTGCCAAAATTCCATCTTGGTTTTTGTAATGAATTAATATATTCAATACGAATTCCTGTCCTAATTAACGTCGGCTTGTGTTGGCTATGTGGAAAGTGTTGTAATACTTCCTTGATAATAGGTAATTGTATATCATCATTGTCTTTAGATATTATGCATAAATCTGGGTTATAATTTTTACGCCATCTAGAAGAACAAAAACTTTTTTTATCTTTCGGATTATATTTCAAATGATAATTATTTCTCTCAATCCAGTTGGACAAAGCAATGCCATTTCGGTCGTTGAGATCATAACCCCAAGAGTTATGATGACAATTAAAATCTCCTGCATAAATAACTGGGTGTCCATAAACTATAGGAAAATCTTCTGGCCATTGAACTTTTGGAGGTTTATATAAATTACAAATGAAAGTATCTGAAACTTTTATGACAATTATAAATATACCTTCATAAATATTATTATATATGATTTCAGGATTGTGAATATTTTCCTTAACATAAGTAGCACATCCGTGTATTGCACTGTTTAATGATTCAACAAGTGTATAACTTGGAATAACACCTCGAGATAAAATTTGTTCATTAGAATTTGTGTGCGTTTCTTGAAGAAGTATTATATCTACATTTTTATCATTGCAAATTTTAGATAAAAAGTGGCACTTATCTTTAGATATTCCTTCAATGTTTAGTTGTAATATGGTCAAATTCGAGCCAAGTGTCAATTCTTTAGAGCTGCATGACTGGGAGTATTCCAAGGAATCGGTCCAGTCTTCACAGTGACGATCTTTGTGGATTTTGTTGTTGTTTAATCCATGATGGGCTCTAGTATTCAAGCTATCGTCTGCCATCAATATTATTCACTAATTTCTTTGAAAAAAGTAAATATTTAGGAGAGTTTTATTTTTATATGTGATCAATGTCAGTTTGACATTAACATATTCTATGACTCCTTCTAATGAAACTTTTGATCGCAGGAAAGCTTTGAACGAGCAAAAAGAGATGAAACTACTTTTGGATATGTACAAGGGTGTTAGTAAAGAGCAGCGTGATAAAGTGCAGTTAATGGCTGCCGAAAAGAAATTGAGAACTGAATTGGAAGAATATCGCCAGCAGCTCAAAAAAATGCAGGTCCGTTTCCGTGAACTAGTCTTTTTTTTATTTCTGTATTTCACGAATTTTAATAAATATAAATCAGTTATTTCAGGATAGCAAAAGAGACGACAAGAGAAAATTAGCAGAAGACGAAGCGCTGAAAAAGATAAAGCAACTAGAAGAACAAAAATATGAACTTCAAAAACAAGTCGCGTCACAAAAACCATCTGATGGTAACTGGAGCGGTCATAATGTCCTGCATCAGATGAGACCTTTCGTCGGTTCCCATGAAGAAGAAGCGCTTCTCAACGAAATGGAAGTTACCGGTCAGGCATTTGAAGATATGCAGGTAAGGACTTGATTTGTTGGAAGAAAGCGAGTATCTAATCAATATTGTCATTTAAGGAGCAAAATTCTCGACTTATTCAACAATTGCGGGAAAAAGATGATGCGAACTTTAAGCTGATGTCCGAAAGGATCAAGTCGAACCAGCTTCATAAGTTGGCTAGAGAAGAAAAAGACGTATTGAAAGAGCAAGTCGGCACTCTCACGACTCAGGTGGAAGCTGCGAATTTAGTTGTAAGAAAACTTGAGGAGAAAGAAAGAATACTCCAAAACACTCTCGCTACTTGTGAGAAAGAATTAGCTCTTAGACAACAAGCAATGGAAATGCATAAGAGGAAAGCTATTGAATCAGCACAGTCAGCGGCTGATTTGAAGTTGCATTTAGGTTTGTACTTAAAAATTTTTATCTATCAGTATTTAATTTATTTATATCCTTTTTACAGAAAAGTACCATTCCCAAATGAAAGAAGCCCAGCAAGTTGTAGCCGAAAAGACGAGCTCGTTGGAAGCTGAGGCTTACAAAACGAAGAGACTGCAGGAGGAAATAGCCCAACTGAAACGTAAAGCAGAAAGAATGAAGAAGATGGAGTTGGCGGGCACGACACTGGACGAAGTCATGATGGAAGAAATAAGGGAGTACAAGGAAACTCTGACCTGTCCTTCTTGTAAAGTTAAGAGAAAGGATGCCGTGTTGTCGAAATGTTTCCACGTTTTTTGTTATGACTGTCTCAAAACAAGATACGAAACGAGACAGAGGAAGTGTCCTAAATGTAATTGTGCTTTTGGTGCTAATGATTATCACCGATTGTATCTTTCCAATTAAGTTTCATGTTGTTATCTGTTGAGATAATTTAATTTATAAGTCTCGTTTGTAGTAATTGTACTTTAAAAATTCATCGTAAAGGAATAATTATGAGTAGTGGTATTCATAAAGAACTTATGAGACTGTGTCTGTCAGTTTAACCAATTAATAGATATCTTGTATTAATCATCTGCGTGTTCTTTGTGAATAGTATCTTGCCCATTTGACATAGCGTAAAAATAAACATTAAAAACTTTCTCTTTACATTGTGTAAGCTTAACCAATTTTTTTATTTATTTATTTTTATCTACAGCTGGAATTGCAACCTGTATATTTTTATTCAAAAAATTCTATTATAGAAATTGCACAGAATGAAATATTAATGAATAAATGTAGTAAAACTACTGAATTTAACTTTGAATCCTCAGATCAGTCTATCAGTGCCCGCAAAACTTCTCCCTTGTTGTTAGCAATGTTCAATTAAAAAATATAAATATCAAATTAATCCTAGAATACTACAACCAAAGTACAGGAGAAAGCTACTACAGTTAGTTACCATGGAAGGGGATATAATTTATGAAATAAACGTGGGATTCATTCTAGACTTTTTAGTTGAAATCAACTTCACTCTCTACACACCTTACGATTATTATCTAATACACGTTCTCTACGTTTATCGACGTGAATCTTACAAGTACTTGGCATATAGCTCCGATCTCGTGCTTTCTTGGCGCTCAGAATTTTGAAAAAATTTCCCCAAACAATCAGACAAGAAAGCGAGTTAGTTTTGCTTTGTTATCCAGTTCTGACCATGTTTAAATTTTCAAATCTCTTCAAGAAGTTACTTTAAAATTGACTGCAAGATTTGCACAGAAGACTAGAAAGCTACTTAAAATGTGGTAAAAAAACAAAAAATGGAAGAAGTTGTCTCAGTCTCATAACTTGTGTAGTGGGGCAGATCTAAATTTCAAAACTAGTTTTTTTTTCGGTCAACTTAGTGGACCCCCTTTTTGTGTAGCCAATTTGGTGCAAGTCTCAGAGGTGGGGAGAGGGGAGAAAGCCAGATATAAAAACGGGGGGGAAACGGTTTTTTGCCACTAGGTTAGCTGTGAGTAGAGTAAAAAAAAAGATTTTTTTTTGTATAAGAGTACGGAACATTACCTAGTGTCATTTTCGCCAGGCCGTCTCTTTTTATGTTGAAGTTACTTTCTCGAGTCAAAGTAACGATTCAAAATATCAGAAAACGGCTTACATGTCCCTGTCTTAGTTTTCGTACTATTTCCTAGATACTATGTGGTTTAAATTTTAATACAGGGTGATGGAAATTATCAGATTTAAATCAGCCCGTTGGTTTATTTTTGAAAAAAATATATAAATCAATCGATAGGCGGCGCTAATCCAAGAAAATTAGGTTTTTTGCTGTGTGAAATGGGGCAAAAACTGTGGGAGTTATGTCCGATTCCGTGTGTTTTAAGTTTTCCCTCCCCCCTTCGCCCCTAATACACCGATCCGCACAAAAATTGGCCGAAACCCTTGGGAAACATGAATTTATAGCAGTTAATTATTTCGCCCCTGTAAACCAGGTTGGTGTGGTGCTGACGCAGTAGTTATAAGGTTGTAATTTTTTTGTTTAAATTTGTTCAATTTTGAAGATTTGCTCTCAGGTTAGAATATACAGGCATCTAACACCAATCCGTCAAATTAATGATTTAACTGTGGTGTGAAAATGATGAAAAACACGAAAAGAACATAAAACAACAGGTGTCTGTACTTAATTTATTATATACATAAATGGCATTATAATACACTATAAAAAAGCACCAATTTCATAAACATAAAAATATAAATAAAACATTAAATTAAGTAAAAATGACTATCCTATTCAGTAAAATTAATAAAACAACTCTAAAATTCGCCGAAACAATAATTAAGACATTGAAATTACAAGGAGAAATCGTATTGTTGATTGGACGTTTAGGTTTTACATGGCATTTATCAGCCTTTTGGAGTACTAGGAAGTCAAGTAACTATTACATAATAATTATTACTCAGGTATAATGTACGAGGTTAACATTACTTATACAATGTTTCTAAAATTATTTACATTTCTTTAACCGTTCAGAACAAGCTTTCTTATCGAGGGTAAGAACATGTCAACTTTATAATAATCATAGAATAAAACATTTATAAAACCATTGTGTAAAAACAATGGAAGAATTAACATTGTCAACAAATATATAACATCAGAAAAAAATGATTTATTGAAAGACCAATGAGCACTAATGTAGGAATACGCAAAACAAAAAATTTTAAGGACTTGAAACAGGATGATTCAATCATTAATTATTGTTATTACAGAAGAATATCACTTATTACTCTCAAATGGTAAATTACACTTCTTTGACTAAATATTATGTGCTCATATAATCAATATTCTACTGTATATAAAAATTGGTTGACGACGAACCACCCTGTATTATGCTCAAAAACTATTTTAATATTTAACTTGAAAATACACCACCATTGGGCTATGTCAAAAGTAAAAAATATAGTGAAAATGCGTTCTGTTCTACAAGACACCAAAAAAAATGTCTTTACGTTCTGTAATAATTGTAACAATAATATTTTAACTACAGTATTACTACAGTAATATTTTCCATCAATAAATTCATCTTGTTCTTTAAGGACACTGGGCCATTCATTAAAAAAATCGAATGGAGTAAATTTATAAAGAGAAAGTTCATTGGTTTTATTTAGGCAGTTGTATTTATTGGTGCTGCAATTTCGAGATTCGCCATGGCCTGAAGCAGTGCTTTGTTAGCATTGAAATCAGGTTGGTTCATAGACGCAGTCTTGAAACTGATCTCTTCGAGTTCCCTCTGAAGCTGAGCCAAAGAGGGACACTGTTGAACAACACTTTGTATATTATGGAGAACCTGCAGCAAAAATTCATTAAAATAGACATTTGATCAGAGAAAATGACAAACGAAAGTAAATACCTCTAGTGTTTTGTCAATGGCATCGTAATGTGATTTTGCTTCATTCACGGCTTCTTTTAAACTTTCGCTCAATACCTGCTTACTGGTTAAAAATTCTTGAGTTAGTTCCGATAAATGTTTCTCTTTTTCTGCAAGTTTTTCTTTAATGGAGGGAATCTGTAAATAAACATTAATAATTGTAAAAATGTGTCAATATAAAGGGCCTATAAATTCATACATTCCTATAAATGTACAAAAAAGAAAGAATATGTCAAATATTATTCTGATCGTATTTTGTATAAGTATTAATACATAAATATTCTTACCTCATTTTGAGCTAATATCAGTCTACCCAAAACGTCCGGAGTGGGACTTTCACCTGCTTTCTCCCAGTTCTTAATAACCTCGGACACTTCTTCCTCTTTTTCTTTCGCTTCTAGTTCAGCTTTGGCCAATGCAGTGGAAAGTTCGCAAACGTCTTGATTCAATTTCTGCAAAAAAGAACCGCCAATTGACAGAATTAGAATGATGGGAGTTTGCAACTTGTGAAGAACATTTTAAAACGAACTCCTCAATTTAGAAACGAGACGTTTGCAGCCAGAATGGTCTAACCAATAATCAAGTTACGGCCTCTTACTTTTCTTTTTGTATTTGAGATTAGGCACTTAATTTATGAAGAATAAAAAGTTTTGTGTTTTGTGTAATTGTTTTAATTTTCTCCAGAAAACTATTAAATGCTATTATGATGGTATGACTCAGATTTATTAATCTAGGCCACTTTGGCAGTAAATGCCTCAAATCTGGAATAATTATAACAAGAGAGATGATCTGTAATATGCTTCTTTAAAAAATTCATAGATGAATGTAAAAAATATTCAGACCAGGCACTGTTTGTGAAAGAAAACTGCTTATTTTTACCTCATTTTTGATATAAAAACTAAATTCAATAGCGTTAATTTTACTACTTTTTACGTAAAATTGATGAGTCAAATGTCAAAGATGACATTGCAGACGTTACTGTAAACTATAAAATGTATCCTCACTGAACATTTAAATTGAAAACTAACATAATTTTTCTGTAAATAACACTCCTACTATTCTGTAATAAAACACATTTACTATGAGGTCTTATAATGAACCTCCTATCCTATTTCAAATTTTGAAATTGACAGGAACTGCAACCTCATCTTTGACATTTGACACATCAGTTTTATGTCATAATGTAGTAAAATTCATGACATTGGATTACTTGCAAACACTAACCGAACTACTAATCTACATGGTATATAATTATTAATTTCTATTACCTCAACTTGTTCCCTGTGACTATTCAGTTCCGTTTTGATTTTATCAATTTCAGTGTTCTTTTTACTCAACTGCTGCATCAGCTCTTGTACTTCAGTCTTCAATCTTGCTCCTAATACTTCCCAGTCTTTCAGTTGTTTCACAACAACTTTATTTGTCTCCTTCTGCTTACTGACTTGTTCCGATAAAGAATTCCGGTCTTCCTGAAGCTCACTCATAAACTCCTCGCTGTCTAACTGTATTATCCGTATAACTTTCAAGAGTCTCGTCACTAGATTATCGACGTCGATCACTTGATCGACCAGGGAGAACGAAGGAAACAGTTCCGTTATGGAAGCGACTTCGCTGGAGAATGACGTGTTGAGGCTGCCCGTGTAGCTCATGCTGGCTTGTCGTTCGGATTTCTGCCGGTTCAAGATGGCTTGTGAAAGATCCTTGAGACTTTCGCTATGACTTAGACGTAAACCTTGTCCGGATGAGATCATGTTGTGAGAGTGGCCGTCCGGAACTGTCACGTCTTCCAGTACGTGTTCCATCATCAAGCATGGCTCCGTTTCAGAGTCCAACATCTCATTTGAACTGGAATTTTCTAGAGAAAAAATCAAATTATTCAAATTGTAATTAAACATATAATAATCATGTTTTTAATTTGAAATCTTCATCAATGAAAACATCCTGATTTTCCTATACTAAGGTCTCCGTTTTACAGAATCAATTCTTCAGAACCAGGAAGAAATTACCCATAAAGTAACCTGAATATTTAATTCTATTTTGTTTTGTTATTTTATTAAATTTTCATAATAATAAATAATTACCATTTCCAATGGGGTCTTTGCTACTGTCTCGTAAAGCTGCAAAAGGTGACTGAGCGGCAGCATTTTTAATGGCATTTATAACAGCAGACACAAAGGAAGAACCTTTCTTGGGTGATGGCGATCTATCGCTGTAGAATTTTCTTATTTTATCAGGAGTTATGTCAGGACTGCTGCTGCTATTACTGTAAGCTTCATTGTGAAATATTATATCCTAAAAAAAATTACTCATTTTAAATTATAAAGGGGTTATTTGGTTGTTACACTTTCATCAAGAAACAATTAATCAAAAATTCAAGGTGCCTACTGCAAAATAGAAAAACTCAGATGAACGAGAAAACCACCCTTCTGAACTAATTGAAAATTGAAGAGTGAAACAACTTCATAGCTTACAATAACGATAGTAATTTTCACAAGAATATTACCTCTAGTTCTTGTTCTGAAATTTCATACGAAGTAACAAGTTCTTCCACAAGTCCATCGAGCCGGTTAATGAGTGCATTTATAGCAACAGACGCTCCTGACACAGAACTGCCCTGGTGAACGAGAAGCTCGCGACTTTTGCTTTCCATCGCGACCAACCTGGCTTGTATTCCCAAATTTTCCTGCCTGAAAATTGTACAAAATTAGAGTGATTTGATTAAATTAATTGATTTTCAATAAATACCGTCTTTGTTCGTTCAAGCGAACAAGATATTTACACTCTTCTTGTCTGTCTTCCAAGTCTTTCTCCTTTTGTTTCAAAAGTTTTTCGTATCTTTGAATTTCACTTTCGGCCTCTTTCAAAGCGTCAGTCAGTGTTGTTTTCTCGGCTTGCATGAAATCTTGCAGCTCGGCACTTTCCACTTCTAGATCTTTCTGTTGTTGAATTATTGCCCTTTGGTCGGCGACACTCTTCTCCAACTCTAATTGTAAAGAACGACAAACAGCATTGAGATTGGAAATGTCCTCTTCTTGTCGAATTACCACTTGGCTGACCGTTTGAAAACGAGATTCTAACATCATCAAACTATCACTGGATGCATTTTCACCTGCAAGAGAAATAAATTAAGAATATAGGTAGGTATTGTCGACCAAGAGATATAACGAAAAAATCTAATTGTTAAACTGTCATATTTTATGACTTCAACAATATTTCAATAATCCAAAAATTGATAAAATGACAGAAGTCGTTTCGTTATATCTCTGGTCCAACTATACTAAACAAAGATTTAATAGAAAAGTTACCTTCATTTGATTCCCCCCCGAGAATAGCTAAGACTCGTTCTTTATTATGCCTTAATTCTTCTTGAAGTCCTTTTTTCTCTACTTCTTGTTCGAATAGCCTAGTTTCAGTCTCCTTCAACTGTTCAGTCTGTTTTCTATGAACGCTATTTAATCGTTCATACTTTTCATTAAACTCTCTCAACTGATTCTGTAAATTCTCTATATCCTTCAAATGAAGATCAGCCTGAACTTCTTTGTCACATTTCTCTTTACTTGTTGGATCGACAGGTGAAACTGGTAACCCAGTTAAGGCTTTATCCACATCGGACATTGTCAAAGCGGTTTGTACACCATTCTCATGGTATATTTTTACTTTGTATTTTCTTTTACTATTCAATAACGAAGGTCTCATAGAAGTGATACTTTCTTTAGGTTTTTTAGTAACAGATACACGATTAACACTATTGTCCCTGCTAGTTACTCTACTGCTGGTCTCCCGTTTAGGGGTTATTTTAGAAGAACTAACATCAGCGGTTTCGACTTTTTTTCTTCGAGGTAAAGTAGCATATTTTTCTATTGTTTTGGTTTCCGATTGTGCAGTTTTTGGTTTCGCTGGAGGGGTGTCCAACATTCCTCTCAGAGACCTGGACATTAACGGCGCTGGTTTGCTATCGACCGAAGGCCACCTCCCATCATCGGTCGGCGTGATTGTGGTACTACGAGTAGAAGAAGGAGTTCGGGCAGGAGCTGCTTTTTTTGACGTGTCCTTTTTCGTCGACAGTTTCAAATCCAAGCTGTTACTGCTCGTTTTCTTATTAAGTGTGCAATTTTTTTGAACCGATGAGCTCGTGGACCTGTTTGGAGTTCTCTCGTTTGATTTTATTCTTGGCGTTATTGGAGGTTTTACTTTAGATCGATCCCTTAAAGTAACATTTCTATTATTTACATCTGACACTGAAGCTCGTTTCTTCGTGCCGCCCGGACCCAATCTTTTAGAATTGCGCGAAGATCCGCTACCGTTAACGGATGAACTCTCACTTCCGTTTTCGCTGGTACAACCGCCATTTCGAAGGGTGTAATCCTCAAGTAGAGTGGAATTTCTGCGGACTAGAATACTGTAAGCTTCTTCGTAATTAGAACAACAACTAATAATGGAAGAATCACATGATTGTGCTGGTGTCAGAGGGCCGTAGTCTTGAGAATTTGCACTGTTAGCACTGAGAGCTCTCATATACGTGCAACTTTCGACCACTTCGACACCACTATCGCTGCCTTCACATGCCGCTTGGTTACCGGGTTCAATGCTCAATTTATCGGGACTATTGCTCAGTTTACCGGGACTAATTTTTTCGATCACGGTGATGTTTGATGTATTAAAGCCGTGGATTGTGCTGTCGGCATCATTCTCTTCACAGTTTAAGCTCAGTCTTCGTTTGGAGGGGTCTTCTGCTGGAGAAGTTGTACTACTACAAGCTACATTTTCAGAGGGGTCTAGGGAAGGCGAATTTTCTACAATATCTGATGATGATTGCAGAGAAGGCAAATCTGTCTCCATGTTTTCTTAGGCATCAATCTTCTTAATAGTTACTTGGACTGAAAAAAGAGTACAAATAAGAGTTAGTCATAGTGTAATTTTAAATCAAAATTATTTGATTGCTGAAGTATCAAATTCATGGATTCAATGTTATGAAAAAACTCGAAATCTGTGAAGCAGAGGCAGAGGGGCGTCATTGTAATTTTATAGACTTGTCAGCGAATTCAAACTGCTTCAAGTATGACAATGACATTGGAGAAACAAGCATTGAAAGAGCGCGTCAGGCATTCTTAAGGCCTTACCGTTCGAGATGAAAAAAAAAATTGTGGGAGAAAAGTTATAATATGGTTTGAAGAGACCTACGAGTATAGCTTAAAATTATTTTCAGCAACGGCATACAACTTTGTTATTTTAAATAGGACACCTGTATATTATTACATTTTCAGATTGTCTGAGAACATTCAGTAAGAATGGTTTTCACAGTTGGAGTTTAAATTGAGTAGGTTACGAGTTATAAACAAACGAAAAGCGCCATTTTCCATTTTCAAAGCAGTTCACATTGAAATCGGTTCAAAAAATAGAAGACCTGAAGAACGGCTGAAAAAAAATTGTTTTACAGGGTGATGAAAATTATATCAAATTTTTCATTAATTTCATGATTTTTTATCATCCTGTATAACAATTTCATCAACACAATAAGATAACACGTGAGAAGTTAAGATATGGACATGTAAAGCGTTTTCCGATGATTGTGACCGTTTTCAATGTGAATTGCTTTGAAAATTGAAAATGGGAGATTTTCACTTGTTTAGGTATAACTCTTAAGCTACTCGGTTGAAACTCCAAAAATGAAAAAAGAATTTTACTGAATACTGAATTTTCTCAGACAATCTGAAAATGTAATAATAAAAAATCGGCTTCATGATAGCAATTAGCGCATCATAGAAAGGTAACATGCTGCTGCTTTAGTTAATTTAGTAGGTAGGTAAATTTTACAAAGGAAGTAAATATTTTCTTATTTTTCTTGCAGTATAAGCAAACTACCAAAAAGACAAAGTTTAAAATTTGTTTCATCTAAATTTCTAGCAAACAATAATATTAAACAAGTAGGTACCTAATCTAAATAAAAGTAGGTATTTTCATACTGTATCATGTTTATCAACATACAGAGTGTTACTTATTGTGTATAACATGTGTCCTAAAGAGTCTGGTTTTCAAGATACAGGAAAAAAACTAGGTTACCAATTTTACCATTAAAAAAATTACCAAAGGTAACGGCAAAGCCGTAGAGGTAAAAATTCAAATTGATGCTTAAAAGATAAAAAAAAACAGAAGTTGACGAGTGTAGGTACTTAGAGTGTTTTTTTATTTTTTTTTTAATTATGAATTTTAAGAGATATCGAGAGAGATATAATATGCACATTGCACACTGTATACAGGGTGGCACAACGAAAACGTACCAGGTCTAATAACTTGGACTTTTTTTACTATATAATAACTTGGAAACTGAAAATGTGTATGTGTGCAAAAAACGCCGAAACCAGGTCAATTTTGTTATTGTGGGGAACATCTTTAGGTAACAAATTTAACAATTCAAATTCCCCTCGGCAGGGGTAGTTACTTACCCCTTTTATGTGGCTTTCGCCTGAATGTCACAGGGCGAATCGATAAAAAAGGTTTATTTCACAATTACCTACTTCTTTTTTTTTAATAAGCAAACAGATTTTTTTTTAAATAGAACGTCACACTCACATTTCACTAGCTACCATGATAGTAACCAGTGAAGTGTGATATTTTATTAAAAATTGTTCTCTGCGCACATGTCCGAAAAAAAGGGAGCAATAATAATTGTTAAGAAAACCTGTTTTATTGATTCGCCCTGTAGTATCTAATATTTTTTCAAAATTCAAAAAGTAATATATCGTTGTAAAGAGAAATCAAGTACAGTTTTCAAATGACGCGATCACTCGATATCTGTTCCCAATGATGATAAGCGAAGGGGTAGCCACCACTACCAAGGGAATGAATTTGGATGATTAAATTTGCGTTTTTCGCGTACATCCGCGTACATCCAGGCCCAAGTTATTAGGCCTGGTACATTTTGGTTGGGCTACTCTGTATAAGCTTTTTAAGATATATGTAGGTACCTAGAAATTCTATTAGATAAATTTTTTTTATTCAACCAATCTTATGATACGAGTACGACATGGTGCTTTCATAACTTTTTGGATTTTTGGTTCTTGACATTTGAAGACCAAAAAATTTAAATTCCGAAAAATAAACTTAAAAAAATCTAAAACTCAAAAAATCAGGAAAAGGCCACATAAAAATTCTATGTAATCAAAAAATTCTATGTAATGTTCTTTCTTATATCTAATTATTGGGTTGGTTTTTAAAATTTATCAATATCAAAAACTTTGGTTTATTTTTATCAGTTGACGAAAATTTTCATTTTTCTACTAGTTTTTGCATTAAAAATGCCAAATGGCATAAGCCAACCAAATGAGCAGTCATTTAACTTTTTTACATTCAAATAATTTGAAATATGTAAACATATTATTACATAATATGACATTTATAAAATTTTGAAAAAGCCACTGTCCTTTTGTGGATATATTTTTAAGCTGGGTCTTTCTGGATTATCAAAATTTCACCAAGTTTTATAGAGTAGGTTAGTTTGTTATCATCAGATATACAGGGTGTATCTAAAATGAACCTAGAAAATTCAGGGGGTGATTGATGAGATCATTTTTAGAAAAAAAGTAAGTATAAACGTATGTCCTAAGAGGCTTAACTTTTTAACTACAAGCTGTTGAAGTTTCAAGAAAAAAATCGTTTTTTAACAATAACTTTGATAAGAATCAAGATATTTTCGTGAAAATTTGTGTACACCTTCCATGCATCAAGAGGCATTTCCCAATGTATAACTTTTAGTTATTGTGGCAGTGGCGTTCGTGCAAGTCGCGTTACACTTAATATTTTTGAAAAAAATAAAAAGTACGCCACTGCTTTTTTATGAAAATAAAATTCTTTTTCAAATCCTCTTTCATTTCTGAGTAAATATGATCTTTTTACTTTTTTTCAACCGATGCAAGCTTTTATGATAAACCACGCTCGAAAAGCGACGAAGCAGCGCAATCGCATTTCCTTCAAGACCGGTTCTAACTCAGCAGGTGTCGGACAATTTCATGCAAGCCGCAAGCGAGTGCTAGTTTTTTTTTTCCTTCAAGGGCCGTCTGATTCAGGATCGCCGGAAGTACGAAGCACCTCAGCCTCATGGGCTTATTGTGCTAAACCCCCTTTGCTTCATGCCACCCATTCTGTCAGTCTGGTCCCCTGAACTAGTTTGTACAGCCCCATCACTGGATGAGTGGTCATATTATTCCGGAATGGACTCATTTTTGGTTGTCCGTATATTTCCTGTCTTCTGCGGTCCAGAGCTTCGCATTCGCACAGGACATGTTTAGCTGTCATTCCAGGCAGCTTAGGTCTCCATTGAACGGTCTTATTTTATTTAAGTGTTCTTTTAGGGCAATATGTCCCGTCAGTAATCCCACTGTGATACGTAACTGATTCCTACTAAGTGATAGTAGTTCTTCTTTATGGGTCCCTTGACGAAGGCTTTCCCATGTTGATGTTTGGTTCTTTTATTAAGCGAGTGGTAGTGGTAACGCGAACGCCACACAATCACAAACGCTCGTTCTATTAGTCTACGTTTACGCTAACAGACAAGATAACGGATCTAGGTACTCCATTCGTGTACTTTTAATAAGGTTTTAATAGAGAAGGGAGGATTTCTTTGTAATTAACTTTCCCGTCAATCGGGACTTTATTCGTTAGCTAATTTCTCGTAATTTCCATTGATTCTCTACTTGCTGAGAATCCAGCAAAAATCTAAGAAACGAACGAAAGTAAATGAGAATTTGAAGAGTTTTTATCTTCTTTTATAGGGATTGGGAAATCTGCGCATTCCCTTCGCTGAGACATCTTATTTGCATACCTATACAGTGTGTCCCTGGATAGGTGAAACGACTCTTATAAAAGATAAAAAATTCTCGATTTTAATTTTCATTTTTTTGGGTTCAGCCCCCCTTGGTTGAAGGAAGACTAATTTCTAGCATTATTTCAAATTTTGAAAACTTAAGTATGTCTTGGAAATTTTCAAAAAAAAAAGTCTGGAGCAAAGTGTCGTTTATGTATAGCAAATACAACGAAAAGTTATCTGAAAAAGTTGTTTTTCACAAATCTTTGAAAATTTCCGAGGCGTAAGTACTTGATTTTATTTTAACCACCTAAAATAGGAAAATTCAAATCGATAATTTTTTGTCTTTTATAAAAGTTGTTTTACCTCACCGGGGACATTAGGTAGGTACAGTATGTCCCATAAGAAAGTTTTTTGAGCCAGTCGGAAATGATCATTTTATTAATTTTCAGAGTCACGCAGCTTTTCAAATTATTAAAAACCACAATAAGGAAAGCCTCCAGGGAAATTTTCAAATTTTGAAAAATCATTGTCTATTAATTAGAGAAAACGATTGCCTATTATTCGATTAGTGTTGTGACAAACTGTAATGGCTGTACATAAATAGAACCAGTAGGTACCTATAATTATTATGTCACATCATATTCAATGTCACGGTCACGCTTAATGTTATATTTGAAGCCCTCATTAGACGGTGAAATCTGAATATTTCATGCAGGCAAGGCTTTCTGCTGTACTTCAAAAGAAATCAATTTTTCCATTCTACCATCATTATTCTACACATAAATTTCTTGGAGACCCAATTTAGCGGCTAAATTCATCTTGGGCCAAATCTAGTTTCTTTGCTGGTTTCTTTTGAAAATCCAATACTTTGGAATAATAGAATCATAATTTGTGGATAAAATTGAGCATAAAAGTTATTTTTCTTCTAAATAATAGAAAAGTAAGTAATACCCATTGTAAAATGTAAGTACCAACAAAACGAACCAATTTAAGCAGCCCAAAAGTTAATTAATTTACTGATACTGAATCATAAAATAATTCACCCATTTTCTTCATGAAGAAATTAAAGTCAGTTTCCAACTCTATCCGAAACTAATTCACGTTTATTCTTTTTTAATTTAATTCTTTACTCATAGTTAACGGTCATTCACTCTTGTTGATATAATAATGTCATATAATTGACGCATCCTACATATAGATAAGATTCTTACAAAATGACGCTATTTCTCTCCATCACAATTTAGCAACACGATTCATTCTAATATAGTCAAATTTACAAAACAAAACGTATAGACATGTTACATACATTGTCCATGTTAACCTTCTCGATTTAGGTATATGAATTAGGTATATCGAAAAATAGATGATCCCCTTCAGAAATTTTCGAACCCAGTTGTACATAAATACACATAAATAAGAAAGAAAAAAAGTAAACAAATTGAGCGAATTTATTCACATAAATTTTGAAAACGTATAAATTTTAAATTCAAATACAAATCAAACAAGAAAAAAATATTGTTATTTTAAATTCGGCATCAATCAATGTTTTGGTCTTGTTTTGAACCAACACGATTTATGCAAAAAAAAGGCACGATTCGAGCTAATAAATTATTTTCTGACATTTCTACGTCTTAGAAGCTATTAATTTATAATTATATAATCTTCCTCGACGCAAGTCTAATAAAGTGAGACAAGACAACCTCGAGATTCTATTAGCCAACAGTTTACGGTCAAGGCTAGAAGAATTAAATTAATCACAACATAAAATAAGGCAATTATTTTTGTTTTGCATGCATCGGAAATGAGGCGTCAACATAAGTAAGAAATCACTTCATTATTTTACCCAGAAACGCAATTTTTTAGATTTTCCATAAAATTATTTTATGATACAAACAGCAAGAAGAAAACTACCAACACTCCATTAATGTTTTAATTATTAACATGAAAAAATTCCACGTGAATCGGTCGAAACTCGAAAGATGACGTCGATTTTGAATTTTTTTAAGAACCCATTGAGAGGGCATCACTCTCAATTCGGGAGGTTATAATTCGGGAAGCATGAAAAAACACCCCAAACTATTTGATCTCTTATCTGGAATAAGATTCTTATTTTCTAAATAAGGACTTTGCACCGACCATTATACCTATACAAGGGTGTCTCGGTTTTCCCCGCAAAATTTAGATTTAGAAAATTTTCTTCTGAGTAGAAAGTTTTATATAAACTTTTTTTTTTCAACTCCTTACCAATAGTATATAGGTTGTTACCTAAAAACTAAACTCAATGGCGTATTCCTGGACCAATTTTAAGTAGAAAAGTTCATATAAATATGTATCCTAAAATGACTGGCTTTCAAGATAGAGGGTGTTAAGTATTTTTTTTATCGTTTTTTTATTAATAACTAAAACATATTTACAGTGTGACCCATTTGTTCTTGAAAAACCCTGTAGAATCTTAATTTATGGTGCGATTTTAAAGAAATTTCTTTTAAACCATAGAGCTTGATAAACTATATTTTGGGAGCAAAAAGCATCTCATTCCTACAATATCCAGGGCCTACTAGATCAGTGTTTACTTGTAAAATCTCAAAAATTCATATTAGCGATTTTTTTAGAAAAAAACTGTGCACGCTACTGGATTCACCAGCCCTCAAAACGGTACTGTACTAAATTTTATTGGAAATGTCAGAGTAATAAGGATCTTGCAGTTATTTTAGAAATTCATAATAGAACTCCGAATTTTCATTAATTTATTCGAAAAGGTCAAGAGAGACAAAATAGAAATTGTACGTCTAGTTGGTGATAATGTAGGTACTTTAATTTTTTAATTATAATTTTTTATTTATTTTTTTATTTTTTTTTTATTTTTTTTTTATTTTTATTTTTACTTTTTTTTATTTTTTTTTTAATTTTAATTTTTACTTATGATAGCTTTTGACCTTTTTCAAATTAATTTATGAAAATTCGGAGTATTATTATGAATTTTTAAAATAACTACAAGATCCTTTTTACTCTGACATTTCCAATAAAATTTGGTACAGTACCGTTTTGAGGGCTGGTGAATCCCGTGGCGTGCCCAGTTTTTTTCTAAAAAAATCGCTAATATGAATTTTTGAGATTTTACAAGTAAACACTGATCTAGTAGGCCCTGGATATTGTAGGAATGAGACGCTTTTTGCTCCCAAAATATAGTTTATCAAGCTCTATGGTTTAAAAGAATTTTTTTCAAAATCGTACCATAAATTAAGATTCTACAGGGTGTTTCAAGAACAAATGGGTCACACTGTATATACTTTTGTCGATATTGCTGAAATTTGGCATAGTGTTGTTTGTAGTACCTAATAAGGAGCTCCTTTATTAACTCTATCAGTAGATTTAAATTATTAAGTCCAGTGGCGTCAAAGGACACCCTCACCCATATTATTGCAAAGAAAAATAAACGCCACAAAAGAAAATACACACATAAGCGTATAATGGGTGCATGGGGGCTTTCCACGCCAAATCGGACGGATTGAAAAATTTTGATTTTTGATACACTCAATTTTTTTTACAATAAGGTAGCAGTAAGAAAAAGAAAAGTCTACCGCCAAAACCCTGGAATCTAGCCGGTTTTGGAAATTTTTGAAATCTCAAATGGATTTACGGTGTTACGAGTTTACTTACACCTTACACTAAGTAATTGGAAGGGAGATTGTTTTCTGAAGTTAAAATTCTTAAGCGACCTTTACCATAAGATTATCACCTCTAAATTCACAGACCTTGATCAGTGCAAAGGACACAATTACGTGCAAAGCGCGCAGGTGGAAGTGCCCTTATTAGACGATTTCGATATAAGAGCTTTCTGATTGGCGGGACCTTACCTAAATTTTTCTTATTATCTTTACTGGTGCCTTTACCTTTAAAAAAAAAAGTTTAAAAACTTCTAGCAGTTTTTTCTTCTTCGTAAATCCGAGTTTTAGATTACAAAACTAACCAGTCGTTCCGTTGTTTCCGCTGAACTAACGTTCAAAAACGAACTACCGACGCCATTACCATTTTTCAACATGAGTGAAAATTTCTAATGATATCTACAACGTCTTATTCAATTAAGCGAGAACGTCTTCCTGTTTGTAATCATTAAATTAATATCAACTTCCGACGGTGTCAATTTTGATGCCGTCGTTATAGCAATTCAATTTCAAACTTTTCGCCTGTTCTTCCTACTATTTGAGAAACAAACCACTCAATTGCAAGTTCACCAATTGCGTCATCTTAATTTCTGAAAGGTACCTAAGTGCCATTGTAAGCAAAGTTTTATTTTTTCCCTTCCGAAGAGCTTTTTCAAAAAGCGTGAAACGAACTTCTTAGAAATCTACCAACCAAAACAGCCTACCTCCAGTATTATGCCTCCCAAGACTCACGAGTTGTTTTAATTATTGAAACTAAGGAACAGAAATTAATCGAGTGATCAATTATTTCATGTTTTAATTAATGAATTTCATTGTCTGCTTGCTTGATAATAAATTTCCATTTTCCATTTAATTCACGCAATTGCAGAGAACGCCAAAAGTATAGGCAACGGTTTGAAATTATTGACATCGATTGAAGAATGAGGTCATTATTCAATTGAATTGGCGTTATTATTCAACGTGGCGTAATTACTTTGGTAAAATTAGACTAATGATAGTTACCTATTTGTATCAAATGAGCGGTAGATAAGTATTATTTCCGAACTAGTTTCTGTGGCGGCTCGTTGATTCCAAAGTTAGTGAAGTCGATTCTACACAGGACAAGGTCCGGTCAGCTCGAAGAATCGATTTTTGCAAAGTCCGGTCAGCTCCATTTTTTTTTGCAAAATCTAGACAGCTCGATTTATCCGCACTTTCCAGAAAATAAATTTGGAGCTAATCGGACCTTGGAAAAAAATCATAAAAAATCAAAAAATCAGAGATAAAATTTCTCAAAATTTTTCACTCCTACCTAGTAGTGTATACATTTTATTGCAACACGGTCTTCAAAAGACTTTTTGCAAATTCATGTACAGGATCACAATGGCAATAATTTAAAATTATTTTGGAGTATACAGAGTGTCCCATATGACAGTGGCATATCAAAGTTATGTTTTCTTAAATGGAATGCTCCTATGTTATTGTATTTTTAGATTGTCTGAGAAGAGAAAATAAGATTGGCTTTTACAGTTGGTGTTTAAATTCAGAAGTTTTTGAGTTATAAACAAGTGAAAATCGTCACTTTTCAAGTTTAAGGCCCTGTACAACGAAAACGGTTCAAGATGAAGAAGGCTTACATGTCCCTATTTTAACTTTTCATGTACTATCCTATGATTTAGATGAAATGTTTATACAGGGTGATAAAAAATTTGAAAAATTCTGAGATTTCCCCACGCATCGCGAAATAAAAAAATCAAAGAAAGTACAAATGTTTCAATATCATAGGATAGTACATGAAAAGTTAAAATAGGGACATGTAAGCCGTTTTTGTCTATTTTAAGCCGTTTTCGTTGTACAGGACCTTGAAATTGAAAAATGACGATTTTCACTTGTTTATAACTTAAATTCTTCTGAATTTAAACACCAACTGTAAAAGTCAATCTTATTTCCTCTTCTCAGACAATCTAAAAATGCAATAACATAGGAGCATTCCATTTAAAAAAACATAACTTTGATATGCCACTGTCATATGGGACACTCTGTATACTCCAAAATAATTTTAAATTATGGCCATTGTGTATTTGAATTTTCAAAAAGTTTTTTGAAAAAGTCCATCGTTTGGCCTACAGAGACCGCTTCGAATAAGCTGGGACATCCTGTATAATAGAGTGTGGAACAGCCAGATAAATTCATAATTTCAGTTAATATACATAATTAGCATTGAAAAAACCCACAACAGGTCGATTTTTTAAATTTGATTTATGTTCTATTGATGTAACATGTTTTTTATACAGGCTGTTCCTTGGTTCATTTTTTTTAAATAGGACACCCTGTATGTTTTTGTATTTTCATATTTCTTAAGAAAATCTAGTAGGTTATGAGTTATAAACAAATGAAAATCGCAATTTTTCATTTTGAAAGCAGTGTACATTATTGGAAACGGTTCCAACGAATATCGGAAAACGGCTTACATGTCCCTATCTTAACGTTTCCCATGGTATCCTACTTTGTGGTTTTAATACAGGGTGATTTCCGATGTACACTCCTTTCAAAATAAAAAAAATTGTTTTCAATTTTTTTATAACTCATAATCATAACCTATTCAATGTAAACTGCAACTGTAAAAACCATTCTCATTGGATTTTCTCAGACAATCTGAAAATGTGATAATATACAGCGTGTCTTAAGAAAAATGGAGAATGTCGTCATGACTGAGCCAAGGAACCACCATGTATAAAAAAATGTTACGTCAAGAGAACATAAATTAAATTAAAAAATTTACCCTTTTCGGTTTTTTTCAATGCTACAATAAATATTAACTGAAATAATTTATTTATTCCATCTGGGTGTTCCACATTGTATAAAAATAAGTTTGTACTACAATAAATACGTAATAAAACAAACAAGATCCATTCTAATCGTAATCTTAGAGTCGATAATTATTATTATGGGACGTTCGGATTTTCCTCCTTTCTCACAAAACGTCGTAATGATGGAAAATCAATAACACATCTTGAAGGAAATCAAAGCCGTTCCCGTTTACAAATAAACTCCACGGACATACTTAGCTGTTATGTTTATCCAGAGAAAGATATACTTCAGAATTAGAACTTCTCGAAGGACAATTCAGAATTAAATAAACGCTGATGGTTTAATGGAAGCAATAATTAATGAAGACCTTTCAATTAATCGCTGAAGTGGAACTGACAACTAACACAGAAATATAAAATTAGGTAAGAAATTTAGAGTAGGAAGGAAATAAATTTACCACTTCCACTTGAATTTCCTGGATGAATTATTTTGTTGTTTGTTACGTTTTATTTAAAATGAATGAATGCGAATAAACAGGAAAAAATTAAGATGCGAAAATTACTTATTAGTGAGCTTCTTTTTAATTAGTATTGGTAATATTTACGCAATAAAAGTACAATCGTTGTGTAAATAGTTTATAATACTTTACTTAATTAATTTTCTATTTACATACCATAACAATCACAACACAAATAATAAGGAAATTAAATTTAAATTTTTTTAATGAAATCAGAAAAATAAGTGGGCGTCTGATATTAAAAAGAAGAATTCTTCAAGATTAAGATTGTTAAAATTACTTACAAAAAAGTGAAACGAATGTAGGAAGTAAAATACGGGAAATGATGATCTGTAATAATTGGATTCACAGCACGGTATGCACTCACTCCTATTCACACCTTCGTCTCTCGACGATTCAGTAAATCAAAGAGTTATAAATAAATTATTTCTATGATAGCCATCAACTCGGCAGTTTAAAATAGAGATTTAATCACAACCGTGGAGACTGTAGGAAATTAATCAGTCATCCTATATCAAAGGCGTATTTTTCTAGTTATTGTATACCGGGTGCCACAAAAAGTAATGGACCAGTTCTTTATTATTCTGTTGATATTTTCAAATTAAAGATTTCTTCGTTCTAAATACAACTTGGATGGAATTAGCTCTCGATGGCTAATTGATTAGATGAGATAATGTAATCATCTCTATAGTCCCAATGTTTTTGCAATTTTTGGGTAAATTTAAAACATGATGCAGTAATTGCAAGATTCCATTAAAAAAAAATAAGTTCATAAACTTTGACAATATATTTTAAAATTTTCAAGATGTAATTTTTATTTATTTTTTGTCATATTTTTGGATATACTTTACCTACTGGTACTACATATAAAAATTTATTTTTTGGTAAATCGTTTCATAAGTTTTCCATTTTGATTGTCATTTTAATTTCTAAATGACCCTTTTAGACACAAGTAGCAAAAAGTGACATACTTTTACGCACTTGTGCTTAAAAGTACCTAACATAAATAACAATTAAAAGCAAGCTTTCATGAATCTTCATGAAGTCTGTCACTTTGATGACAATATGAACTACCCTCGGAACTACCAATCTTTAGAGTTCATAAATTTATATTTTTTATTGACGACTTACAAAATTGTTGTTTTTTTGGGGATTTAACAAAAAATCTTGAGTTTGAGATTTTTTAACACACGTTGAAAAAGGAGTGTTTAAGCACTTAGACGATTGTCAAACTCGGCCCTCGGCCTCGTTTATTTATAGAAGTTGAAAAACTCGGCCTACGGCCTCGTTTGGAAATTTTCGTCCGTACTTAAAAAACTCCCATTTTGATTCTATTTTGATTGTTTCGCTTATTTCATTAAGCTGTCTAATAACGTTGTATGCATCTCGAGTGCGAAATTATGGTGCTTTCGAATGAGTTTTTGTCTCAGCTCTCGCCTCGACAACAAATTTCTCATCTCAAGCGCCAAAGTTCAATTTCGCGCACTAGATACATACCTAAATAACTATTTGCAAAAAAATTATTCAAAAACATGTAAAATAAAAATACGGCTTATTTCAGAGCATACAAGGAAACAATAAGGTATACTTAATAATAAGATAATAAATTTTGAAAAAAAATTCTTTAGAGAAAGTTATCCAACTCTACATATACTTGTACATATACATTGATTGTGTTGGGTGTAAAGTCAAACTAAATTTAAGACTTATACATATATACTGTGTCTACATATCGCCGGATACCACCATCGCAGACTTAGAATATTTCTTTGATTTGTTCGGGGCCCACTTGGCTGATGTAACTGCTAATGTTTTGATTTTGGGCGACTTTAACATTCCAAATTGGACTGATGCTAGCGGTAGGGATCCTAAATGTCAGATGTTCAGCAGCTTCCTGGAATATACTGGGTTTAATCAATTTAATAACGTACGCAACAGCATTAATCGTACATTGGACTTGGTTGTGGGAGATGTTGATTGCATGGTTTGCCATGACAGTGCACCGTTTGTCAGGGAGGATTTATATCATCCGGCATTGTCTATTGAGGTTGATCTCGTCACTCCAAGGGTTGTGAATTTTCCTTGTAACTCTTCTAGTATGAGATATAACTTTAAAAAAGCAAATTTTCCAGCTTTATATGATACTCTACTTACTCAGGATTGGTCCGAACTTAAATCTTTCAATAACGTTGATGAAGCTTGCTCCCTGTTTTACCATAAAATCTATTCAATATTTGATCAATTTGTTCCAAAATATCGTAGAAAATCCAATACATATTCTTATCCTCCGTGGTATACTAATGAAATTATACAAGATATCAAACTCAAGCATAAGTGTTACAGTATCCATAAACGCACGGGTGACATATCTAGGCTCCAAAGATTTAGGGAACTTAGAGCGTTGATCAAGGCCAAAACGAGGAAAGCGTACACGGACTATATTAATAACCTGCAAAATAACCTCATTACTGAGCCAAAGAGATTCTGGCAATTTATACAAAGTAAAAGGGGCAGCTCGAGGATTCCAGGTACATTATATGATGAGGGAGGTTTAGTTTATGATGGCCCCACTGACATTGTTGACTGTTTTGCCCGTTATTTTAGCGGTGTGTACTCACCACCCTCAGCTGATACTGCTGTCGGGAATGATGTGATATCTCCGTCTGGCTCATTGTCTGTGACTGTTCCGAGGATATCGGAGGAGGATGTTAGCGGCGCAATAGGAAGACTGAAAAATAGGGCAACTGCTGGATCTGATCAAATACCTAGTTACTTGATCAGAGATTGCGAACATGTCTTTCTTGAGCCTCTTCTGATTATCTTTAATTTGTCTTTAGAGACCTCAACCTTTCCAGATATGTGGAAGACCGCCAAAGTCTGTCCGGTTCTTAAGAGTGGTGACCCTCAGTTTATTTCTAATTATAGACCAATCTCTATTTTGAATAATTTTGCGAAGGTCTTTGAGATGGTGATGTACTCCTTCATTTATCCTGCGGTTCGTCAATCGATTTCTCCTCAGCAGCACGGCTTCATGGATAAACGCTCTACGGTGACCAATCTCGTGTTTTTTACTCAGTTTATAGCTGATGCCTTAGACAATAAAATGCAGGTGGATGTGATATACACTGATTTCTCGAAGGCCTTTGACCGAATTGACCATAGTATTCTATTAAGAAAGCTGGTGTGCTTTGGTTTCTCTTCTCAATTAGTGTCCTTGTTTAATTCTTACCTATCAGATAGGCATCAATATGTAATATATAATGGTCATGTATCAGAACAGTTCACACCCACGTCTGGGGTACCCCAGGGTTCAAACCTGGGACCCCTACTATTCTTATTGTTTATCAATGACATCACAGATGTCATTTGTTCCCATAGCCTTCTTTTTGCGGATGACTTGAAGATTTTTTCCGTAGTTAATAACGTCAGTGATTTCCGGGCGCTGCAGAATTCTGTTGATTGTCTGGAACGGTGGTGTGTTGATAATAATCTTCAGATAAATGTCAACAAATGTCGAGTGGTCACCTTCACCAGGAAAAGCAACCCTCTTGTATTCAGCTACACTTTTAATTCTACCAACTTTATCCGTTCCAACTCCATAAGGGATCTTGGGGTCATTTTTGATAGTGGTCTTTCCTTTACTGAGCACATTTCTAGTATTACCAAATCTGCGATGAAAATGCTTGGATTCATAAGTAGGAACTGTAGAGATTTTAGAAATATTAATTCATTGAAAATTCTTTTTTACTCCTACGTTAGATCCAAATTGGATTATTGCAGTATTGTGTGGTCACCCTACTACACATGTCACATTGGTCAGGTCGAGCGTATTCAGAGGAGGTTTTTGAAAATGCTCAGTTATAGGGTGCATAATGAGTTTCCCACTAGAGGCTTTGATCATGACTTGCTGCTGAAACAATTCGACTTCATGTCACTGGAGAAGAGGCGGAAGCTAGTCGCTGTTAAATTTTTATACTGTCTCTTCCATAACCGTATCGATTGCTCATCAATACTTCAACTTTTTAATTTTCATATCCCTCGCTCAAATTCTAGAAATGTAAAAACGTTTGCCCTGCGCATAGCAAGGTCAAATGTACTTCTAAAATCGCCGGTGTACGTTATGTCAACCTACTTTAATCGCATCTCTAGTTTTTGTGACCTAAATGCCAGCTCCTTAACTGATATATTGCGGGTTGCTGATTTGAATTTTTAGATATTGTCATGCTTTTGTTGGTGGGGTGAGGGTTATGTATAACTTTATTTTCTTCGTTCCCTAACTTGCTTTCTAACTTATATTGTTATATTGTTAAATATTTTATAATAGATAGTGTTTTAATGGTATGATGTTTTTGTCTGCACATATTATTACTAATGTTTAGATATTGTCCTGTTATTGGATTTGTTGTAAATCTGTTGGGCAATAAAGTATTATTATTATTATTATTATTATTATTATTATTATTATTATTATTATTATATACCTACCTATAGTAGGATTAACTTTAAAAAGTCAGATGTGACGTCACACTAACCGTCCGAATTAATATTTTTAATTTCACCAGAAAATGTCAAACAGTTAATTGTCAAGTTGTGAACGAGCGTAAATTATTGAAGGAAATCATTCAAACAATGAATTGAACAGCTTACGTCAGTTTGAGAGCCACTGACAACTACATAAAATTTATTCACGTAATGACATTCTATCCTCTGTGTTGTGCATTTAATTCTCATTCAAAACCAATGTTGACGTATACTTATTTATGCGGGATGGAGTGTTTAGACAAACTGGACGGTTACTATAAAAACCAGGTATATGAAACAAAATAAATCGAACTATCAAATGGATGTGTATTCTTAATCGATACGTATGACTTTTTAGACTTTATTGGACTATAGCTTAAATAGACAAATCAATTTTAACTGATATAGCTGCAAACGTTGTAATTGACTCAATCAAAATTCTTAATCGTCATATTTACTCATAAAAAATTAAATTTATGTATTTTAAACTATGTCCAAATGACTGATCGGTATGCTGTGTATATTTATGCAACCTGCGATTCGCAGGCAGCTCACTTTATTAATAAAGTTTACTTACTTCTCAGTAAATTTTATGATTACCTAACACGACCATAAAAGAGAACTCATGCTTTTGGTTGCAATCAAACAAAATATCTAGACGCGTTATTTTTAGGAGAGTTCATTATTTTTCCACAAAACTTCTATCAAAAATTCGATTTTTGAACATGGAAATTTTGTTTCAAGTGTAGCTCGAGTAAAAAAAAATACACAAAAAAATTTCAGACCAAATGATGAACTGCTATTTCTAAAAGTTGTCTAAAAAATTTTGTATGCATCTCGAGCGTGAAATTATGGTGCTTTCGAATGAGTTTTTGTCTCGGCTCTCGTCTCGGTAAAAAAGCTCCCATTCTCAAGCGCCAAAGTTCAATTTCGCGCACTAGATAGGTACATAAATAATTATTATTTGCAAAAAAAAAAAATTAAAAACATACTGATGGATGAAAATAAAACACATATTTAAAAAAATTCTACTAGGTATAAACTGACGGATATTATATCTAAAATTATATAATATATATTTATAGTATCCGTCAGTATGCAGTAGAATTTTTTTAAACATTAAGTAGTGTTTTATTCATCATCCATCAGTATGCAGAGATTCTACAAAGTAAGGGTTGAATTAAATAAAATTTAAAAGCATATATAATCAAAATATGGCTTTTTTAGAGCATAAAAGGAAACAAGGTGATAAATAAGGTAGCAAATTAAACAAAAATTCTATAAGATAGGGAAAGTTAACTCAGTAAATTTATTGAATTGCCTATAGCACTACCTACCATAAAAGAGAACTCATGTTTCCAATGCATTCAAACAAAATATCTGGAGTCGTTTTTAAAAAAAAAATCCTAATTTTTACACAAAGCTTCTTTCAAAAATTCGATTTTTGAAAGTGGAATTTTTGTTTCAAGTGTAGCTCGAGTAAAAAATACACAAAAAAAAAGTCAGATCCTGAAACCATGTCTAATCGAAATATAGCATTTTTATTCGATTGCAACCTACTAATTGGGCAATCCTTTCAATTAAGTAAAGTCACGTATAGATAGATATTAAGTATAAAAGAAAGTTATTCAATTATTCCTTACCCATTTATTTGAAACAACATTCAATTATTATAAAAAAGAAATAACTTTTATTAACCATTATATTAAACAGACGAGAGATCATTTTTTAACAAAACAATACTTTCCTGCTCTTAAAATCAACTAAGTAAAGATACTCAACGTAGTTATGAATATACATATTATGTACGTTTTACATACAGGGTGAGTCAGTTTTGTTGTAGCAGGACTAAGGGCTTGAAGAAGACAATTTTTTAAGATGAAAAGTTTATGCAAACATGATGTATCCGTGAGCGCTTCGTTTCCGAGATACAGGGTGTGAAAGTTTTAAATTGTTTTGTTTTTTTTTAGTTTTCCCCTAGAATATTTTTTGAGATAATGAATTGAAATTTGATACACCTGTTATAATATATGTACTTCCAAAATTCTATATATCAATATTTGGGACTGTTAAGCGTTTTTCAATACCCACAGGGTGATACACTTTTAGCGGTCTTACCCAATGTAACACTCCATTTATTTTGCGTTTAATTTAACTTCTTAATTTTTGTCATTCTTTATTATGTTCATTTTGTTTGCATTTTTCACATCAAAAATGATGTTGGACATCATTTTCAATTGCATAATAATAATTAATAAATAAGTTATAAAAGGTCGAGGAAAAGGTGTATTGTGAAAAATTCGGTTTCGGTTTCATTGCAAATAAATTATTTTTCGCGTTTATCTCGAAATTGGTACGGTTTACGAAAAACCTACACAGACCAAAAATCTCTAAATTAAACACAGAATCAGAATAGTTGTTTAATACAGGGTGATCCCGAAATGGCGGACACGGTATACAGGGTGTTGTAGAGGATGTTCAGCGAAAGACTGTAAATTTAAAACAAAAATGGTTTCCTCGGCTTCGTTACCGAGATATAGGGTGTCCTTTTTCGAAAATTTAAATCAAAATGGCAGTCAACTTTAAACAACCTACACTGGCAAAGCACATGGTTTTACATAACTATAACGATAGTGTTTGCTTTTTATTATTTTTATTATCGGGAACGGAATTACAGGCATTCAAAGTTTACCTATTCCCCGAGTTCAAAACAATTTTTCAATGTGGCATCGTTGTTCAAATTCGAGCTCAACAATGCAACTAAAATAAATTTTGAATAATATCATCGAATATGTATCCGCGCAACGATTATTGTTTTTAACTTTGTTGGATTTGCCATTTCATATGTTTCCATGGTAACATCTATCTGGGTATTATTGTAGACCTAGACATTATTTTCCTGCCTGAAGAAGGGTAGTGCAGTGTTGTGACTTTTTTGTCCACAAAAGTGGTCATATCTTCTTAAGGGGGCCATACTGGAGAAAAAAGTATAAGTGAACTTAGAATCTTTAATCCACAATGGATGCTGTGGTGGTATCCGTGTCCGCCATTTCGGGATCACCCTGTTATATAGAGAGAGAGACGTGGCATGCAAAAAATCGAAAGTGTTACGTTGGGTAAGAACGCCAAAGTGTATCATCCTGTAGGTATTGAAAAACGCTTAACTTAATATTGAGCTTATTAAGTGTAACAGCTGTCCCAAATTTCAATTCATTATTAAAAAAAAAATTAGGGAAAATTTGAAAAAACAAAAAAATGTAAAATTTTCACAACCTGTATCTCAGAAAGAAAGGTTTTTTAAAGAAATCATCAACCCCTTGAATTTTTGCTGAATGTTTAGCTAACACCCTGTATAAAATTTTCATTTTAATAAATTGTCTTCTTCAAGCCCTGAAAGTCCCTGCTACAAAAAACTGACTCGCCCTGTTTAATTCCCCATTTTCATAAAACAGTTTAAATTTTCTTGAAAATTTCTACTTTTAATTATTTTCCAGAAAATTGATACATCCATACACCCCAGTCTGTCAAGTGTCCACTAAAGATTAGGTACGTCTCCTGAAAGCTCCGATTTTGTATAAATTTGAAAAAAATGCTCCAAGCCAGTCAATTTTAACCTGAAGAAGGATCAAATTTTATCGTAGTTTTAAAGTTATTTTTGCATCTCTGTAGCGCCCAGGGCCCTCCCTTAAAAATTTCAATGCCAAGAAGATCGAGGGATTTATAATTTTGGAGCTGCTTTCGTTGATTAAAAAACCGTTTTTTCTTCAATAATTATTATTGGTGAACGATTATTTTATAGGAAACTCTGCCCAACTGTGAGATGAAACAATTGATTATGGAAAAATAATTCAATAATTCAACGAATGTACTGTTCAACCCCCCCCCCCTCCCCTCCCTCCCAACCGAAATCTCATACAATTATTGTACAATCGATTGTCTCATGATTTGCAACATTAAGGCGTGATAAAATGCACTTAGCGACGATCCTTTCTTGAATCGGTAGAAAAGATTCAGGTGGTGATGCCACCATCACCACCTGAATGCTCCACAGCATACACCATACTTTAAGAGGCCCCACAAAAAGTACGTCCATCAGAGTTAAATTGGGCGCCGAGTTGGGCGCCCTTGCTCCTGACTATCCATTATCCGAGAAAACGAGCATCAAAGAAAAGTACCTACATGATAATGGGGAGACGCTCCATCCTGTTGAAAGACAAGTTGGTTTTCCTTTTCTTGGAGGTTTATATACACGAATGTCGGAAAATAAACTAGAGACAAGAGTCTCTAATTTTATAGCACCCGGTATAAGTTTACACCTGCAGGCGGTGTGTAACAAACAAGAACTGCTTCAATTTCAAAGCAATAAAATTCGATGATACATACATATAATTTGAACGTTTTCTTTCCGTCACTTCATTCATCATAACATTAAATCGTTTGTGGAACAATGAAATTTACTTCGCGAACACCTTACATAATCCATACTGCGTGCACCGTGCATAACCAATTGCCAAGTCGTAGATTAAAAGCAGATCCTTTAATATAAAAGTTCAGCCGCCATGCTTCTATGGTTTACATCTACCATATACAGAGTGTCTCTGAAAGGTATTCTTAAATACCTAAATACCTTTGAATATCTATCAAGGAAATTCCTACAAAAGTACTTACGTCCTAGCCTAGCAGTTTCAAGTTTTTTAAGGAAGACGATCTTCCCAATATGACGAAATGCCATGTATAGGTATGATATGGTCGATGACATTTTTTTTATTATTAGGTATTATTATTTACAAAAAGCACAATTTTTCTGAAATGGTGAAAGTGTCGAGCAATATTGGTTAGAATACAGCTTTCTGGCAGTCGCAGCTGTTTGGATGGTATACTCCTTCCAGATGTTTTATAATTATACTACATACAAAGCGTAGAGAGGAGAGCTTTTTTGGCCTCTTCCTTTGGGACACTCAGCCAGTTATATACAGTTTTAGTTCGACGTGAAAAACGCAGGAGACCATTTTCATGTAGAATTATTGATCAGGCTACCCAAAAACATATCAGCATTGCAAAATGTCAGTGGCGTATCATTTTTTTTTTTGTAAAAAATGTCAGAGGACATGTTTGTAGGGATTGGTGGAGTAATAGAAAAACATTTATATCTCAAATATGTTGTTTTATGTCTCATTAACACATACCAAAATTGAAAAAATATCTAAACTACTTTCGGAGATAATAAAAAATACAACTCTTAGAAAAACAAAGATTCAACACCCCGTCGTTGCGGAGATGATGTTCATATCAACTATTCTTCATAAAATTAGCCGAGGAATCACATCCTGAAGTATTAGCATCTTATAAACAATAACTCGCGTTGTAAGAGACGGTTACACACTCGCGGAATTACACACTCGTCTATAACTATTTCTGCTCGTGCTTAAATTAGGTATCATGTACAAATTGCGCTCATAAAGTTTGAACGGTTGTTATTACAAATGAGTTCGAGATGGTTGGAATTGATTTTAAGGTCAATATTTAACATTTTCGTACCTATTATAAACAAAAACCATAAAAGATCAAGCTCCAATAAAGCAAGAACGCAATCTATGGTCCTTAATCAGAATATTGTTAGCTTTGATTTGGAAGGATAGATATATTTACTGATAAAATAAATCGCTTCCGACTACCTTGTATAGGTATGTACTTACTCTTCGGGGCTGTATCTAAACAAATGACTAATATCTAATCTGCATGACCATCATAAATTATTGGAGCAATTGGCCCAACTCAAGGTTATGGCCTGTTTAGAATGTATTTTTTTGAAATGTAGGTAGATCTTATATACGAATATGGAGATAATGAGACTTCTGATCTCACTTACTTGGGTAACTGTTCTGTTATTATTGTCAGATGGATATTTAATGGTTGGTTGAGTGGGTAAACTTAATGGGATATATCGCCGTTATACAGTTACTCGTACATTTACAATGTTTATAAGCGATAAGGAGATCTATTAATAGCAAATTAATACGTGAACTTGTCATATATCGCGCGGAGCTGTAAATTGATCATCCTGCCTAGTCTAGGATAGAAGTAAATTGAACCATTGAGTTCAATTACTGCCTGTCACCTTCACGAAAGTCGACGTAACAAAAATCGCTTTTATAATGATGTTGAAATCGAAAATATGATCCTGGATTTGGTGTAAGAAAGCTTTCTTTTTTGACATTTCCCTAGGGAAATGTCAACTTTACAGTACAGAAGCGAAAAATGTCAAGCAACTTCAGTTAATCTGCATAATGATAACATTGGTCCTTCTTTCATCAAGCCCCAGAATTATTAAGGCTACATAGTTTCGGCAATTCTTAACTTTTGTTATTTTGTTAACTTAACGTTATTTTGTACTTACTTACTCTTAAAAGGGAGGTAGATCTTGTATGAATCCCACATCTATAACAAAAGAAAGAAAAATTATTTATGAAATTGTTTTTTACTTATTAAAGGAAAAATTAGTTTTCAAATTTCTTAACAAACGTTCGGATAGGTAATCGCGAGCACTTTCGGGTCAGAAAAGGTAGAGTTAATTTAAGATCTCAAGATAATCATTATAGAAGGCGTAGTAAAAAATGTTCCCAACTAACAGATGTGCGTTTAATCTTGAGATTTACTCTACTATTTTCTCAGCTCTGTGGATTGATGCATAATGAATGAGGGGCCAAAAAGTCAATGTCGGCTTTCAGTGATGATGAGTGACATCCGCTGAAAGATAATTATATTAACCTCTGTAGCCACTAGTAAAGCAACTGACAGATACGACAATATTATTCTTTAACTGTACAGTAGCTACAACATACTTTACAATAATAATTATCCACTTTTATTTTTATTGATACTGTTAAGTGTCAATACTTCAAATTTTAATAGGGTTTTTCAAGAGCACTTGCAACATCACTTTTATTAAAGAACAAGATAATAATCATTAAAACGAAGCACGCTTAAACATTATTGGGTCTTATGACTATATCATAAGACTTAAATCATCTCTTTAAAACGCCGATATAAAAATAAAAGATAAAAAAATTAAAACCACGTGTTCAAGTTTGGTAGCCGTTAATTTCACGTTAATTTTGATGAGGGTATCGCGTCACGAATATTACCACATTCACGATATAAATAACGTGACTCTTTTTATGCATCATTATTTTATTGCTTATACTATCACATCAAGCTACTTTATCGTCATTAATTTGAGTCTGGAAAATGATATTTACCGAACTAGTCGGTAAAAACAAAATCGTATGGAAATTTTACAGCTGATCGAATAACGTCTCAGTTGATCTGTCTATTGTATTCCAGGAAAACTCTACAAGGTGTTTCTAATCAAGTACCATAAATTGGAGGACGTGTAGATGAACACTGATGAACAATGTTTTTTAACCGAGATATAGGTTGTTTAAAATTCAGAATTATTGGTCCACTCTGTAGAAAGATACAGTAGAAACCCGTTTCGTAAATCGACACTTTAACATCCTATAATCTCGGTTAAAAAACATTTTTGGAAATGACCAAAAAATTATTTGAATTTTCTCAATATTTAAGCTTCATCTACACGTCCTCCGACTTAAGGTACTTCATTTAGAAACACCTTATAGACTTTGCTGTCTAGAACATGACAATTGACAACTGATGACAAATGACATTCGGGAACGTCCGCCTAGAACGTCAGACCAGCGTCAACTGTCGGATATACCGGGTGGGCAACTAAGAATGGACGCCAACCATATCTCAGGAACGGCTTGTCACAGCAGGGTTTAAGGGTAAATTCTTTTTTGGAGGAGTGACCCCAAAAATTTCTGGAAAATATTTTCGAGCTTCTAAAACTACCACTCAGGGGGCAGAACGCAAGAATGGAAAATGGGTAGTTTCTCCGTATTTTTTCAATTAAGGGTGATGTATTCAAAACACAGTATAGTCTAATCCCCAAATAATTTGGATTTTTTTAATCAAATCGCTTTGTAACGAGATTAGTCTTGTTAAATTCCGTTGAGGTTAACCGGAATAATCGACTTTTGAATAAACAAAATTTTAACGTACTCCCACCACCTTATTTTTGAGGTTATGACAAAAAGTTTCGAATAAAAAAAATCCAAATTATTTGAGAATTAGACTACTTACATGAGTTTTGAATACACCCTTAATTGAAAAAATACGGAGAAACTATACCCATTTTCCATTTTACCATGACTATTACGCCCATTAGCGGTAGAAGTTCAAAAATATTTTCCAGCGATTTTTGTGGTCACTTTGTCACTTTTATCCTAAAAAATTTCACCCTAAAACTCTGTGACGAGCCGTTCCTCAGATATGGTTGGCGTCCATTCTTAGTTGCCCACCCTCTACATATAAAAGATGCGTCGTCTTAGAAAGTAGAGTAGTAGTTCGACAGCTATTAGAGGAAGATCAGTTGGAAAGTTAGAGAGAAGTGAACAGTGGAATGTAGTGTTGAATGTTATGACAGTGAGATCAGAATGACAGTAAAGAAGAGTTTAATACTGTGAGTGAAAAATTTGCAGACAGGTAGAAAAGGCAGATTGAAGGGTTTGTGGCAGTATTCGTTGAAAAAGAACCAGTGTAGAGGTTATGTGTAGAGGTACTAGAGGTTACTGTAAAGTAAATGAATAAAGGTTGACGTTAATTATTGTAAGTAACTTTGTTATAAATAAAATGACTTTGGTGAATAGTCAAAGGTGACAATATATTATTATTTAAATGGCCTACTTTCGCGGATATCCCTATGATAAGATTATAGTTTGTTTTTGCAAGATATCGAGACAGAGTCGTTAAAAAATACCACTACTTACAAAAATTTACTTAAAAAAAAAGAAGATCATCGGTTTTAACTATGTAGATAAGACAAAATCCTGGAATTTTGGGCTTCGAGGACTAAGTAGCTTATTCTACCCAAAAACAAGTTTACTAAATAAATAGTTGAATAGACGAACATAAACATACATGACGAAACTGGGATTCGAACCCAGTCGGTGGTAGCCGCGGCAACTAAGTAGCGTGAACCCTAAGCCATCGAGCCACCCCGCCCGCTCTATGAAAATTCTTAGATGTTACGCATTATTGGCAACTTCTTAGTTCTTAATCATAATCGCCATTTACAATAATTTTATCACCACTTGAAGGAAATAAACTTTTTCCATTTTTCCTGTCTATTTTCCATATGAATGGTGTATTTGAGTGTAAAAAAGAGAATAACAAATTTATTACTCACTCAGAAGATTTTTCTACTCCTTTTTGCCACTATAATAGCTAATTTCTTGCATGGAAAGATATTGACTTGATTTTGTTTGATATACTTAATAAGTAGATATATGCAAAACATACACAGGGTATCCAAAAAGTCTTGAAACGGTCAGAAATACCCAAATTTTGATCCCAAAAAAGAAAAAAAATGTGTCCTTAATAATTTTAAAGGGCTATCCAATGATATACGCGACACCTACCACAACTCCGTGGGGTGGGACAGCTTCAAAATATTAAATGAGTATAGATATCCCAATTTTTTTAATGCAGATTCGGATTCTACGCGGAAGAAATACGCCAGATTTGGCTGAACCGTTTTTTTCGATGGCGCTGTAATCACGGCAATTTTTCTTCGTAATTTACAAGAAAAACGAAAAAATTAAAATAATAAAGTACGAGTTCATTTACTCAAAAACGCCCATTCGATAGTGTTAAATAAAATCAATACCTCCCCACCCCACAATGAGGGAAGAAGCGGTGGGAGATTTTTAAATGCTAAATGGAAACCCTAATTTTTTATTATTCGTGAATTTTGAATGAAAAATTCGTTTTATAATATTCGTGTTACGACAAAACGAAGAAAAACTTTGATGGTAATGGTGGGTAGGGGAGGCGAGGGAGGTAAGGGGGGAGATATTTTTTTAACACCATGCACTGCACGATCCTTTGTAAGTAAATGAGCTCGTACTTTTATTTGTTATTCTTCTTCTGTATAGAACTTCTTGATAATTACGAGAAATTTTTTTTGCGATTACAGCGCCATCTGTCATGCACGAATGAAAAAAAAAACGTTTCAGACAAACGTATCGTAATTTTCGCCGCAGAACCCGATTCAGCAATAAAAAAATAATATTTTGAAGTTTTCCCTTGGCCCACTCCAAGGGGTGTGTTAGCGCTTTTAAAATTATCAGAACATAACGTTTTTCTTTTTTTATTAAACGCGTATTTCTCCAGATATTTATCCGTTTCCAGACTTTTTGAGCACCCATATAAACACGAACAAAAGTGGTTACTTACTTGGAATTCTTTTGCTCAACTTTTTACATAACGAAGGGTTACGTAACGTAAACACGGATGATAAATTTAAACAATGCAATGATCCAACAAACAGCACAAGCAATTAGGTGCGGGTACTTATAAAATTCACATATGGCAGAAAAATATGCAGTTGTACTACTTTCGGTTACAAGATTTACAAGTTTTTAAAGTTACGTAAGAAAGCTCAAAAATCCATGACCAAACTTGTCTTGTAACATGAAAATTCACTTAGTTATTATATTATTAAACAATTTTAAATTCTTCTGTTATTCAATCCTGCTTCTACTCGTGGTATGGAGTGCAGCCAAGTGTAATATTTAATTATCTATATATGTTAATTATTTTACTTAATAGGTATTTTGTAAAATTCTGAAGTGAATTGACAAAATCAAAATATCAACTACATTCATATACAGGTGAAAAAATAAATTTCTAAATTTACTGTTCCTATTATTATATCTTAATAACGTAAATTCCTTTGAAAAAGATAATGCATATGTATATGTGTGTACTTTTGATTGCATGAAACATAAGACGACAGAATCGTGGTAGAGATGGAGCTGATAATAGTAAAACTTTCATCATTTTTATCTTATACCATTATTCAAATATTGCATCCATGTGAGAAAATGCAGATGATTTATGTCCGTATCTGTGAAACATCACAATTAAATTGCGCACGTAAACGCTCTAGGAACAACTTTAGATAGTCTTTAGATTGTATACCATGAACCATAGGATATTTTTCACTAAGAGAATAGTAATTATATGATTGTCTCACACACTTTGTTTCAAAAATATCTATCACTTTCAATAATAAAGTAATACTCGTTAGTGAAAGATAATAATTATGTTGAAGTGAAAGAAAGTTGTAAGTGAATAATAGCATAACGATAGTTTATTCAAAATATTGTTATACGTCCCAAATTGAGAATTTTTTACGGTTAGATACCTACCTACGATACGTAGTCTATGCGAAGCAAATTACCCAAGAGAATAATGGGCGATTTTTTCAAAGTTTATACGTAGGTACTTGGGCACTTCATCATATAGCTGTTCAGAATTATTCGTGATTTGCGTGCTGCTAAATTTACAAATTAATATTTTTGCGTTTTTAAGGTCATATTATTATCTGCTGAAATACCATCAGTTACTGGTAACTGCAAATTAGTGATCGTTTTTTCTGTGATTATGTGATGAATTATAATTAAAAAAAAAATATATTCACCTTTTATGAGAACCACGATTATAAATATAAGCAACTTTCTTATAACTTTACAACTTATTACTTCATAAAAATCATTCATAATCGAGTAAAATATTGTGAGATGTCAAGTCCTTATTAGTATAGTATTTTTATACAAAATCTTGATTTATTTCCCTCAGGTATCTTATACAGAGTTACCAAAAAATTATCCAGTCAGTATTGAAAATTTTTGGAATGTCAAGTCGATAGAGCTTAACAACTCATGTGCATCGACAGCTCTCAACGACTTAAGCTGCGTACTCACTAGAGCACGAGCCCCGAACGAGCGCCCCGAACAGAGCTGAACCGCTCAGATGTGGACGGGCATCCGAACAGAGCCAAGCACGCTCAGGTTGTTCGGCGAACGTGCTTAGACCGATCCGAGCTCTGTCGGTACATCAAAGGATGTTCGCGTTCAGTCTGGACGGGATTAACCAGCTCTACTGCTGAACTATGTACTTACGAACAACTGGATCAATGCCGAACCGAATGCTCGTTCGGGGCTCGGGTGAAAAATATAAACGCCCCGAATGCTCGGCTCTGCTCTGTTCGGCGCGCTCGTTCGGGGCTCGTGCTCTAGTGAGTACGCAGCTTTATGTGAACCTACACAAAATAATTAATTTACGTATACAGGGTGTCCCAGCTTATTCGAAGCGGTCTCTGTAGGCCAAACGATGGACTTTTTCAAAAAACTTTTTGAAAATTCAAGTACAGAATCAAAATGGCCATAATTTAAAATTATTTTGGAGTATACAGAGTGTCCCATATGAGAGTGGCATATCAAAGTTATGTTTTTTTAAATGGAATGCTCCTATGTTATTGCATTTCTAGATTGTCTGAGATGAGAAAATAAGATTGGCTTTTACAGTTGGTGTTTAAATTCAGAAGTTTTTGAATTATAAACAAGTGAAAATCGTCATTTTTCAAGTTCAAGGCCCTGTAAGACGAAAACGGTTCAAGATAGAGAAAAACGGTTTACATGTCCCTATTTTAACTTTTTATGTACTATCCTATGGTGTAGAAACATTTGTGCTTTCGTTGATTTTTTTATTTGACGACGCGTGGAGAAATCTCAGAATTTTTCAAATTTTTTATCACCCTGTATAAACATTTCATCTACATCATAGGATAGTACATGAAAAGTTAAAATAGGGACATGTAAGCCGTTTTTCTCTATCTTCAGCCGTTCTCGTTGTACAGGGCCTTGAACTTGAAAAATGACGATTTTCACTTGTTTATAACGCAAAAACTTCTGAATTTAAACACCAACTGTAAAAGCCAATCTTATTTTCTCTTCTCAGACAATCTAAAAATGCAATAACATAGGCGCATTCCATTTAAAAAAACATAACTTTGATATGCCACTGTCATATGGGACACTCTGTATACTCCAAAATAATTTTAAATTATGGCCATTGTGATCCTGTACTTGAATTTGCAAAATTTTCTTGAAAAAAATCAATCGTTTGGCCTACAGAGACCGCTTCGAATAAGCTGGGACACCCTGTACTTTCAATAACAAAAGATACGGCTAAAATAGGAAACTTATACATGTTTAATTTTTTTTCAGTATAATTCAGCTAACCCAATTTGATCCGTCATTTAGATGCATTTTTTAATTTCATCTTTCCTAACGCAATTTATCCATTGCTTGCACGACCCTTACTGCCCATTTCTAAAAAATTATGGTTTTCACGGCAAGAGGACACATTCATACGCGTGGCGCGAGTAGTGAGAATTCCAACATTCACCACCAGCTCACCAGTACGAATCAAGGAAGAGTCAGTGAGGAGAGTCAAGGATGAGCAAGCCAACCCAGCACTCTTCGTCAGTTGTTGTGGAAATTGTCGCGGCTCCCGCATTCGTAAATTTGTTATTATCCTGTCCTATTAAAAAGGCCGATCGCATTTCGTGGTTATGGTACACGCAGCACCCTGCCCCATTCGAAAAACAGCATTTATTTGAAGATTTCCGCATCTCCTGCACGGGTTATAGTGGTTCGCCCAGTTGTACGAAAGTAAACAGTGAGTACAATAATGAAAAAACACAATAATTATTATTAATCCTGTCTATTATTACCCGGTGTTAACTGGTCCTTCGTCCAGATTTCGAACAAGATTTTATCGGATTGGTTCCCCATTAAGAGAATCATTCACAATTTCTTTTCAGAATACAAACCATATCAAATTCTTCCCAAATTCCCAATTTAACCGACTCTGGTATCTAAAATAAAAATTTTTGCCTGTATTTGGAGATTCTAGAGACAAATAAGTTCCCGAAGTTTGTAACGCTTTTGGGGCCCCCTCCAAAAGCTTGGCAAAGAGGGGGGCCAGGTGCCCCCCCCCACTCCAGAATCGTTTTGACCCATGCACCCCAGATAAAATTTTAAACCGAAGCCCGAGTTTCAGAGTTCACAGAATAATTTCAAGGTATAACCGACGAACTTCCATTATTTTATTTTATTTTTATTTTATTTTATTTTATTTATAGAGTAAGGTCATCCAACAGATCACAATAATGACCCAATATAGGATGACACAACTTAACATTACAACAATACAAAAACATCAGCCTCAAAACAACAGAAATGCTTGTATATAATAACAAGCAAAAATAACGTAAGCTAAACTAAACTAAACAAATAATAAACAACAAGGAAGCTAAAAACCAAAAAGAGGAAGCAAGTTCCCGAACGAATTCTCGGTCACGTACAAAGCCTCAAAAAATGTGCTTTGAATTTTTTTCTTTTAAATGACAGAAATGAAGAAGAAGAAGAAGCAGACCCGGCAGAAGCAAGTTCAACCTCATTGAAATGCCTGACACATCTTATCAAAGGTGAGTTCAAATAAAAATTTGTACTACACGATGTCAGATCAGCATACAGCATGTGTCTCTGACGTAAGGAATATGGAGAACAATTAAAATTTAAAAAGCTCAAGCACTCTTCACAGTCCACCATACTATATATTAATTTATAAATGAAGCAAACGCCACTTAAGGACCGCCTCAAGGACAACGAATCTACTCTGTAAAAAGATAAGTTCTGATCATAGGAAAAGGAGCCTCTGTTTTTATGGTACCTAAAATTCAGGTTCCTAATCAGTTTTCTCTGAACCCTCTCCATCTGCTGTACGTATCTATCATACATTGGACTCCAGACCGCCGAGGCGTACTCCAAACGAGATCTCACTACCGAGAAGTACACGGCAATAACCGATTCTGATCTCCTGAACTCTCTCGTCGACCTCAACACAAAACCTAACATTTTATAGGCTTCCCGAACCACACCACAAATATGAGACTCAAACGTAAGTCTAGAGTCAAGTAGCACACCCAGATCTCTCACCTCATTTGCAATAGACAGATTGTGTCCAGAAAGAGACAAATTATGACAAGGTGGGTCCCTCTTACGTGAGAAGGTTATTTGCTTGCATTTCAGAGGATTAAGTTTAAGTCTGTTCACACAGCAATAGGCATCCAATCGTTCAAGGTCGCTCTGAAAAAGTCTAAAGTGAGTCTCGTCCGACACCTCCATATATATTTTCATATCATCAGCATAAAGCTTGAAATTAGCTGATTTGAAGCACTGTTCGATGTCATTTATGTACAGAGAGAACAGAAGGGGACCGAGATGAGAACCCTGGGGGACCCCTGACGTCACAGCCACGGTAGGGGATCGAGCACAATTCAATTCAACAAACTGTTCCCTTCCACTTAAGTACGATGCAAGTAATGTCAAAAGATTACCATGTACTCCAAGGGTTTCAAGCTTAGTTAAAAGGGTCAAATGATGAACCCTATCGAACGCTTTAGAAAAATCCGTATATACCGCACACACGGATCCACCCCGTTCCATTGTGTCGTAGGTACTCTGCACGAATGGCATAATGTTGGTAACAATTGATCTACCGGGAAAGAAGCCATGTTGATCCCTTGAAATAATATTTTTTACATCAAAGAACAGAACCATAGTTAGAATACTCTCAAATATTTTTCCAAAATGAGACAAGAGAGAAATTGGGCGATAATTTTGAACATCACTTTTATCTCCAGATTTGAACACCGGGACAACCTGAGCGATCTTCCATTTTAAAGGGAAAACACCCTGCTTTAAAGCGACATTATAGAGCAGCAGCAAAGGGGTGATGATCGAATTCGCACAAGATCTGATGAAAAACGCAGGGATCCCGTCAGGGCCAGGGCCCTTGCTCATATCGAGTTTCCCAATGGTGGCCTCAACCCAACCTCTCTCCACAGACGGCAAAACGATACTTGACAGAGATTGTGACTTGCTAATCAAAACCGGTAGATCCGCTCTTTCATAGACAGAACTAAAATATTTGGAAAAAATACCACTAATAGCCGGACCGTCGCTAGCCACCTCGCCGTTATAGTGCATAGTTGAGGGATATTTTGTTGACCGCCGTCTGCCAGATATAAAGGACCAAAACCTTTTTACGTTGTCCCTAAGTCCGTCCTCCGAGGCGCAAATGTATGCCCTATAATCACCCTTGAGGGAGGCTTTTACCCTCCTACGCAGCTGCGAGAAGTCAGAATAATCCATCTCCCTTCTAAACTTCTTCCATTTCCTATGAATCTTATTCTTTTCCCTAATCAACTTAATCGTGCCAGCCGAGAACCATCTAGGGAACTTGCCTCGATTACAAACAACACTTAGGGATGTGCTCATCAATTAATTCGTTTAATACAATATACAACAAATTCACACATTCATTCACATTTTTTTCCAAAAAAAGTGATCGCCAATCGTAGGAGCTCAATTTTTGATTTATCTGGTAATAATCTCCTTTCTTAAAGTTGAATCTTTTAAATGGCCTATTGTTTAAACACTTAGTGATCGAAACCTTTACACAAATATCCAGGGCCATATGATGTATGATTATGATATGATATGATATGATTATGATTGATGTAATTACTTTAACATTACAAATTTTTTTTCTGTCTAGCGACAGCGGTGGTTCAAAATCTGGCTCACTCAGTGCTCTTTGGTGCGTTCGTAACGCCATTTTATCTTTTTTTATAATAATTTATGTTATTACCATTTCCCATGCCCGATTCTGCTTATTTTTTTTTGTTGGAACATCCTTATTCAAGATGAAATGACGATGAAGACAACAGAGACTTTTTGAATTCGACTTTTTGATTTGCGATTTAATTCTTATTTCATAACGAGAGTATATTTATATAGGGGGTGAGACCACCCTTCTCTTTTTTACATTCATATTTTTTTTAAGATCCACTTCATCTCATGCTATAATGTCCTGAGCCACCATTTACCGACCCCCCCACCCTAGAAAAACTCCTTGGCCTCCACTTTTAGATCCGCCAGCGGACAGAGGGAGGGTCAGGGGATTCACCACTATTTATTTACTGAAACTGTTTCGCCGGCCCAGGTAAATCTCATATGGACAATTTAATCATTTGAGTAGCCATTAGAGGGACTGGTTTTGCACGCTGTACAAGATATGAGTGACACATATATTATGTATATATTAACATCGCTATTTTCAAAAACAAACAGAAAAAATAAACAACCTCATCCCCCATAATCAAGTTGGCGGAAAACTCACAAAGTGCTGGAGGTAGAAAATTGAGAAATTTCATCTTTTTTGGTCTCTTAACAACTCCCAAAAGTCAGCTGCTTCCGGAAAATTCATACATTCGAGACTGATTTTTCAAAGCCGGTGCTGTAATTTATTTTCGCGTCGATTCCATCGACTTCAGAGGGTAAAATATTTACGACAAGAAAAGTATGTTGCCTCACGAATCACGAGTCATGTAAAAACTTATAAAAACTCATGTAAAAGCAAGCAGCAAATTTTTACTTATATAGGAATACAAATGTCATATCGTTAGAGACCTCGTTTTTTAGGGATTTTTTCGCTCTAGTTTTTATTTTTATTTATCGCCATTTTTCAAAAATTAGGTTGAGAAAACTTAAAAAACCAACTCCCACCCCCCAAATAAAAATGGCGGAAACTGCATAAGGGGTAGGAGGTTGAAAACGTTTTAAATTTTAACTTTTTTTGTCTCTTACCTCCAAAATTTTAACTTGTTCGATCTTCAAAGGTATAATTTTACCGTAATAAAATTATACACCTTCTTATATTAATAATAAACAGAAACGAAGATGCGTCAGTATTTCATCCCTTAAGTGCAAGTGTGATAAATCGACAACCTAATAAGCGAGAACTTGGCGTCTTACATTTTTAGAATGTGAACATAAAAGTTTTATCTCCTCGTGCTTTTACTGAAAATTTTGTTAACTTGGCAACTCCATTCGCAGAAAAGTGGATCATATCTACAAACTTTTATGTGGATAGATACATATTCAAAATGGGTTATTTACAATTCTACTTCAGTAAAGTTCAAGAAAGTTTTACAGCGAGCTTGTTGTTGCTATAGTTTCTCTTTATCCGTCAGGATTCGTTTCTCGAGAATAGATTTTTATTATACCGTGCATACAAATAATCTGAGTCCTTATACCTACATGGGAGAATTGCTCTACAAGATCGTGCTGAATACTGGACGTTTATAGGGAAATTGTTAGGTTCAAGTTATTTTTTGGTGTTGTTACAAACAATTTCATTGAAACAGTTTACTTTAGCAACTGTTAATTAATAAGTCAAATTTAATTAGTAGAAAATAAAAGAATATAAATAAGATTAAATAACGGTTTTTTATAATAGTGAAGGATATCTTTGTAGATCTTGTGGCAATCCTTTCTTGGCAAATAAACCTAAAAAGTAACAATCCAGTTTATTCCAGAAGTCTTCGGAGACTTGTGTAGGGAGGTTTTTGCGTTCTTATTTTTTAGTCTTATGAAAGAGGAAGAGATGAGCTTCAATGAGCTTGGACTTCTCATATTTCTTGCTGTTACTTAGTAAGCATGACAAACATCTACACCTTTTCAGACTGAATTCAGTTTCTTTCACTCTGTGATTGCTCAAGCATTCAAACTCTTTCATTCTCATTTGATATTCATTGCTTTTAGTCGACACCGCGTGTAATGAATATAGAAAAATTGAAATTCGGAACGTGAAATAACAAAAAATTGCATATAAATCCCTATACATAGGCATACCTATTAAATAGAGATGTAGGTATACATATAAATAAGTAAACCATTGATTTAATATTTAAAAAATTATATACCAATCTCGGCAAACAGCGGTTTAAATTATTATTGTTTAACGGTTGGTTTTGCAAAGGAGAAAATCCAAATTAACTTGAAATTGTTTATTATGTTGCAAATATAATTGATAGGATTATTGGTCGAAATTTGTTTATGCACTGAACCGTTACTAAATGATGATGATTGATGCCTTTTCGCGATAGCTAATACTCGGCTGTCAACAATAATTACTTTTTACAGTTGGTGGCAATATGTATACTTACTAAAAAAACTTAATAAATTAACAACAGTTGGTAATGATACCCTGTTTCATTTTACTCAACGATAGGCAACCAGACAACCACAATAAAAAACGATTTTTTTACTTTATCTTATTATCATTAACAGAGTTGCATCTGATTTTTTATTTTACATTTTCTACTTATTTTCAATCCTGCCCTTCAGCAATCTTCCCTCCTGTGCGTGTAAACTACTGTCAAAGCACTTAGGATGTCCCCGTTGGGTTGTATAACCACAACACCTGTACCTGGACCGAAAGTGAGAAAAGGGCCTACAGGAGAGAGGAAAAAATATCCTCCAGGATTAGCAGGAACGATTTTTTTCTCGCATTCGCAAGACGAAAGTGTCTATATACACGCTTTCCGCGTCGCTCGCATTGTTACATAAAACGCATTTTATATCTACGCAATCCAACTTTCCAAAAACCGTAAGTTTGCACGCATTCCTTAAATAATCCGCATTCCTGATTTTATCTTAATTATTTATTTGGTGGTCAAGACACTTATTCAAATACCGCATTCTTCTAAATCAAACGCAACGCATATGGTCCTTCGAGCATGATTTAAAGTTCGTCCACAATCAATCCCAAAACACAGAGTGGCTAAAAATTCAATTTTTTCGGTCACCTGTATTAGAATTTTTTAACTCTGCGTAGAGTTTGTATAGTTTGTAAAGGAATATGTAAAAACGGTTTTGCTGCATCTTCAAGTGTTTTCTAGTTAGGTTACCCACTAAGCCATGAGTGTAAACATGTATGATGTGGTCTTAAATTAATCGACAATAAAAAAATAAATTTTGAAAAAAATTGTCACATGATAATATGTTCTTCCATCTTTTAATCGATGCCATTTTCACCGAATTTAATTATTTAAATTAAATGATGGCACTTCTGATGGTTATATTTATCGCTTGACTTAAAATGGGGAGTTTTGGGGACACTTATTATACAACGGTAGAAAACTGTAATTTGGTAGTTAATAGGCAAAAAATCGGCTTTTTTTCAATACATCGGTATAATTCGATTAATAAATCAAAATCGCTGGAAAGAAATAAAGCTTTAATTAAATAAAATATGGAAATGATAGGTAGAATGATTGATATATACGTAGTAATAAAAGTGACCAATATCAATATCTAAAGAGGGTATAAGTTACCTATAATAAATCCTTAAAAGCAGTCAGAAGAATGCCCAATGTAGTGTGCCATTGAACTCGAATGGGCGTTCTTCTGAATGTTCACTTGGGATTTATGGTAAATACCTACCCCATCCAGATTATTGGTCATTTCTATTACCACACATCAATAATTATTCTACATTTCATTTCCATATTTTATGTATTTTATTTAATTAAACCCTTGTAATTAGTTTTTTGATAATTTTTTTCAGCGATTTGGATTTTACTAATCGAATTTTACTGAAGTATTGACGAAGAATCAATTTTTTTTGGCCACTTTACCAGCAAATTACAGTTTTTTTTACCGCTGATGGCCGAACGAAAAACAAATTAATTAAACGAATTATATATATATATAATCAACAACACAATTACCATTACATGGTGTAGTGCGTAACATAAATACATTTCATTCTTAACAAATAAATAAAACAAAATATACAAAATCCATAAATACTACAAATATCTTCAACCAAATAAACACATCAATAAACTAAATAAACATCCACTTATTCTGCACTCCTATTGTTCCTTCTATTTCTATTTCATGTGTACAAATTCTGCCCATTCCCTCTTATTCTCTGCCATTTTGCACGCTTCTCTCCAAGTTTTTCCCTTCTTTAATAATATCTCTCCTATAACTCCATTCCACTTTAATTTAGGTCTTCCTCTCTTCTGTTTTCCTAAAGTCTTCGCTTCCCACACTCTTTTCACTGGTCTTCCTTCGTTCATTCTCCTCAGATGACCCCACCAGCTCAGCTGTCTCTTTTCTATGAATTCAATGGTTGATACTATCTCCAGTTCTTCTCTTATTCTTGTGTTCTTCATCTTGTCTAATTTCGTTACTCCTCTGACTCTTCTTAGGTATTTCATTTCAACTGCTTGTATCTTGCTCTTCTGTCTTGTATTCAGCACCCATGACTCGCATCCGAACGTCAAAATTGGTCTGTATATCGTTTTGAAAACCTTCATTTTTGTCTTTCTGTCTATTTCTCTTTTGCCAATAAATGCTTTGTTCATTGTGTAATACAGTCTCATTGTTTTCTCTATTCTTTCATTCAATTCTGCTTCTTGTCCTCCATTATCTTCTATATTCACCCCCAAGTATTTATAACATTTCACCTGCTCAATCTGTACTCCTCCAATTTCTATTTGTATCTGTTCGTCATTTTTTCCTATAATCATTACTTTGGTTTTATTCTTATTTATCGTCATACCTAGTTCTTCCATTGTTGTGTTCCATATCTCCAAACTCTTTTGTAGTTCTTTTTCTGTTTCTGCCATTATTACCACATCATCGGCAAATGCTGCTTCTGATATTTTTATGCCTTGTAGGTTCCTATATCCCACTTGTACTTTCTTTACCTTTCTCGTACATTTCTTTATTATTTCATCCATGAAAATTGTGAACAATGTGGGACTCAGACTACCTCCTTGTCTCAGACCTTCTTTTGTTGTGAACATTTCTGATTTCTGATTTTTATTGATTACACTGTTAAAATTTCCTTCATATATATTTCTTATAATTCTCACCAATTTGTCTTTACACCCCCTTTCTTTCAGTATTATCCATAATTTAGCACGGTTTACTCTATCGAACGCCTTTTCCATATCTATGAATCCCATATACACTTTCTTTCCCTTCGCCATGAATTTTTCAATTATTTGTTTTATGGTAAATATGTGGTCTTGTATACTTCTACCCTTCCTGAAGCCACTTTGTGACTCCTCTATTGAACTCTCAGTTATTGCTTTTACTCGTTTTTCTATTATTTTTTCATATATCTTCATCGTTGTGCATAACAAATTTATACCTCTATAGTTATTACAATCATACTTGTCGCCCTTCTTATGTATAGGTAATATTTGCGCAGTTTTCCATTCTCTTGGTACTTTTTCTTCCTCCCACACTCTATTATATACATCCAATAACATTTCTGTCCCTTTCTCTCCCATATTTTTGATCATTTCAGCTGTTATCTTATCACATCCTGGCGTTTTTCCCGTTTTTATTTCCCTTATTACATTCTTTAATTCTTCTAGTTTTATATTGTCTTCTATTTGTTCTTCATGTTTCTCCTCTTCTAGATCTTTCTCTTCTTCTATTAGTTCTGTGGCTCCTAGTAGTTCTACGAAGTATTCTCTCCATCTGTTAATTACCTCTTTCTCTTCTGTTAACAGGTCTCCGTTTCTGTTTTTAATTTTTGTTTCATTATATGTTTTCTCGTTTCTTAGTGATTTCAGTACTCTATAGAATAATTTTTGGTTTGTTTTACTATCGTTTTCCATTCTCTCTCCGAATTCTCTCCAATTGTTTCTCTTTGCTTCTACTATCATATTTTTTACCTTCTTTCTTTCTTCTTTGTATCTTTCGTAGTTTTCTTGCGTTTTATTACCTATGTATATTCTCCATCTATTCTTCTTCTCTTTTACTTGATTCCTTATTTCGTCGTTCCACCATGCCGTCTGTTTGGTTCTCGGTTTCTTCCTTGCGTACCCACATACTTCTTTCGCTGTCTCTATTATTATATTTCTAAATTTAATCCACTGTTCTTCTATGCCTTCTTTCTGGTCAGTTTGTTTTTTCATGTTTCCTATTTTCTTCTCTATTACTTGCTCATATCTCTCTGCTATCTCTTTTTCTTGTAATCTATATGATTTTATAACTTCATTCCCTCGTTTTTCTATTGTCTTCTCTTTATTTTCTCTTTCTTTTTTATCTCCTCTTTTCACTTTTGTTACCACCTTATAGTGGTCACTACCTATTTCTGGTCCTCTTCTCACTCTTGTATCTATAATCTCTCTCCTGTTTTCCCTACTCACCACTACGTAGTCAATTATTGATTTTTCATTCCTACTCTTCATTTCTCTAGTGTATTTATGTATATCTTTATGTTTGAATATCGTGTTCGTTATTATCATATTCTGTATCATGCAGAAATCTAGCATTCTCCTTCCATTGTTGTTTCTTACATTTTCCCCATATTTCCCTATCACAGTTCTGTACCTGTCATCTCTCTTCCCTACTCTACTGTTGAAATCTCCCATTATATATATCACTCCTTTTGCTTCCTCTACTGCTGTTGTTAGCTCCTCCCAGAATCTGTCTTTATTTCGTGCTTCGTCATCTTCATTGGGTCCATAAACTACAATAATTGTTCTTTCCTTCTTGTCTTCATCCCGAAATTCGACCGATAGTATCCTCTCTGTATATCCCTTCCATTTGTACACCCCATCTTTCACCTTTCTGTGTATCATACATCCTACTCCTGCTGCTGCTCTCTTTTCTTTGTTAACTCCACTGTATATCAACATATGCTGGTTGTCCGTTATTATAACACCCTTTTCCTTCTTCTTGGTTTCTGTTATTGCCAGTATCTCCATATCTACTTTTTCAAATTCGTTTTCCAGTTCTTTTACTTTTCCTTGTATGCTTTTTACATTCCATGTACCTATTTTCCCAATATTTTTCGATTCTTTTCTTCCTTTTTTTATTCTATCCGTATTCTTGTCCCTTTCCATTGCCTGTGTCTTTGTCATTTGTTTCCGTTCCTTTTCATGATCTGCTAGTTTTTTGATCGCTCTTCCTCCCTCTCTAGCCTTCCCTTCTCCTTATTCCATCTCCATACCTCTCCGTCAACTATTACTTTATTGTATCCTGTCTTTACTTCTTTCCCCTCTCGTTTTTCCTCCTTTGCCATTTTTCTAATTTGTCTTCCCTTCTCTCTTTGCTCTTTTGTTTCATCATGATTTATATATATTCTCTCATTCTCCAGTTTCTTTAGTTTATGTTTATTCTTCATAACTTCATCCTTATCTTTCTCTTTTTCCATCTCAATCAAGTACATTTGTCTTCCTATCTGTGCTACACTTTTAACTTTTACCTCAATTCCCATTTTCTTTCTAAAATCTCCTTCCATTTTTTCATTTATTTTTGCCTTATCCTGTTTCATCCCTCCTGTCTCAATTTCCATGCCTTGTATTACTATGTTGTTCTTTCGTTTTTCTATTTCTAGCCTTTCCACTCTTTCATTTACTTCCTTTATTTTCTCTTTCATCGTGTTATTTTCTGCCATTATTTTTTTATTTTCCCCTCTTAGCTTCTTTATCTCCTCTTTGCATGCTTCCTGCTCCTTTCTGACTGTGTCAATGCTTTCTTTCAATTCCTTCATTCTTGCTTCATTTATCTTCATCATCCCTATTATTACATCCAATTTTTCCTCTCCATCATTGCCATGTTTTTGCGGCGACCTAATTATTCTCCTTCTTTTATTTCCCTCCGAAACTGACCCGTCGTCACTAGACATTATTATCTATTTTATTCTTCTTTATACTTTCTTCTATTTAACTATTACGAATTTTCCTACCCGAACGTACCGCCTCTGTTCTTAATTTTGGAATATCTATATTATTGTCGCACTCACTTATATTTGTTTTGGTTGTTATCTGCATTTATCAGCGGGCGCCGGAGATAACTCGCAAGTCGACCTTTCGGACGAGCTATACCCACCTCGCTTTTAATCCACCTTCAATATTTACACTTGTATTCTATCTATTATTTTTCAACTTTCTCACCTTTATTCTTCTTGATTTCCGCACACGATTTTACCAACTATTTGATCACTTTCTATTTAACACCTTCAGCATTCTTAATTTTATTTACCGCTTATTATCTCCCGATAAACGAGTTAAATAATGGAGCACTAAATTCTTCTTGTTTCCTCTGCACTGTCCAGTGGCGGAATCCTTAAACGAATTATGCCATTCCTATATTAACTACACGAATCCTCGAAGTTTCAATTTTTTATCTTTAAAATTAACTGCTATTTCGGGGTGGGGGGGGGGAAGTTATAAGTGATGGACCAACCTGTATAATATACGATCCACTTGTCCACTTGTAATAATAATTGTACAAACCATGGATCACCGGAAATATTTTGGCGTCAGCGCCATTATAAGGTGGTGGACAGTCTGTGTACCAAAACACTTGTGAAAAAAAAAATTATTGGAGGTGGAGGTCGCCTATGAATTTTTTATATATATATATAATCAATAACACAATTACCATTACATGGTGTAGTGCGTAACATAAATACATTTCATTCTTAACAAATAAATAAAATAAAATATACAAAATCCATAAATACTAGGTACAAATATCTTCAACCAAATAAACACATCAATAAACTTAATAAACATCCACTTATTCTGCACTCCTATTGTTCCTTCTATTTCTATTTCATGTGTACAAATTCTGCCCATTCCCTCTTATTCTCTGCCATTTTGCACGCTTCTCTCCAAGTTTTTCCCTTCTTTAATAATATCTCTCCTATAACTCCATTCCACTTTAATTTAGGTCTTCCTCTCTTCTGTTTTCCTAAAGTCTTCGCTTCCCACACTCTTTTCACTGGTCTTCCTTCGTTCATTCTCCTCAGATGACCCCACCAGCTCAGCTGTCTCTTTTCTATGAATTCAATGGTTGATACTATCTCCAGTTCTTCTCTTATTCTTGTGTTCTTCATCTTGTCTAATTTCGTTACTCCTCTGACTCTTCTTAGGTATTTCATTTCAACTGCTTGTATCTTGCTCTTCTGTCTTGTATTCAGCACCCATGACTCGCATCCGAACGTCAAAATTGGTCTGTATATCGTTTTGAAAACCTTCATTTTTGTCTTTCTGTCTATTTCTCTTTTGCCAATAAATGCTTTGTTCATTGTGTAATACAGTCTCATTGTTTTCTCTATTCTTTCATTCAATTCTGCTTCTTGTCCTCCATTATCTTCTATATTCACCCCCAAGTATTTATAACATTTCACCTGCTCAATCTGTACTCCTCCAATTTCTATTTGTATCTGTTCGTCATTTTTTCCTATAATCATTACTTTGGTTTTATTCTTATTTATCGTCATACCTAGTTCTTCCATTGTTGTGTTCCATATCTCCAAACTCTTTTGTAGTTCTTTTTCTGTTTCTGCCATTATTACCACATCATCGGCAAATGCTGCTTCTGATATTTTTATGCCTTGTAGGTTCCTATATCCCACTTGTACTTTCTTTACCTTTCTCGTACATTTCTTTATTATTTCATCCATGAAAATTGTGAACAATGTGGGACTCAGACTACCTCCTTGTCTCAGACCTTCTTTTGTTGTGAACATTTCTGATTTCTGATTTTTATTGATTACACTGTTAAAATTTCCTTCATATATATTTCTTATAATTCTCACCAATTTGTCTTTACACCCCCTTTCTTTCAGTATTATCCATAATTTAGCACGGTTTACTCTATCGAACGCCTTTTCCATATCTATGAATCCCATATACACTTTCTTTCCCTTCGCCATGAATTTTTCAATTATTTGTTTTATGGTAAATATGTGGTCTTGTATACTTCTACCCTTCCTGAAGCCACTTTGTGACTCCTCTATTGAACTCTCAGTTATTGCTTTTACTCGTTTTTCTATTATTTTTTCATATATCTTCATCGTTGTGCATAACAAATTTATACCTCTATAGTTATTACAATCATACTTGTCGCCCTTCTTATGTATAGGTAATATTTGCGCAGTTTTCCATTCTCTTGGTACTTTTTCTTCCTCCCACACTCTATTATATACATCCAATAACATTTCTGTCCCTTTCTCTCCCATATTTTTGATCATTTCAGCTGTTATCTTATCACATCCTGGCGTTTTTCCCGTTTTTATTTCCCTTATTACATTCTTTAATTCTTCTAGTTTTATATTGTCTTCTATTTGTTCTTCATGTTTCTCCTCTTCTAGATCTTTCTCTTCTTCTATTAGTTCTGTGGCTCCTAGTAGTTCTACGAAGTATTCTCTCCATCTGTTAATTACCTCTTTCTCTTCTGTTAACAGGTCTCCGTTTCTGTTTTTAATTTTTGTTTCATTATATGTTTTCTCGTTTCTTAGTGATTTCAGTACTCTATAGAATAATTTTTGGTTTGTTTTACTATCGTTTTCCATTCTCTCTCCGAATTCTCTCCAATTGTTTCTCTTTGCTTCTGAAATGAATTTTTTAACAACCGTTTAATTCCAAAATACCATTCTTTTGATTATTTGCCCTTATGCAAAAACATTACAACTAAATTTCTGAAATCTTTTTCCCAAATTGTACTGAAATCTTGAACTGAAATCTACCCCAAACTGGAATCTTCATCCCCAAATTGTACTTTGATACATCAAAATGTTGACAAATTTCTCAGGCCTCGACCGTGATGGCACGTGAGACCATATTCTTGTTGCACAAAAAAAAAGAAGATATATGCTCCATTATTATTAGTTCAGAATATCCTGATCTTGACATTTACTTCTTTTAATAAGACATTTGTGAATTCGCCGATTATACGCTATTTTTTAACATCTGTACTCTGTACCTCCCTGTAGAAGTAGCTATATTATGTAATTATTTCTATAAAATAACAGTTAATGGAAGAAAAGAATAACGAATTAAGGCAAGCAGTTTTAATCTGATGGCCTGCTAGGATGAATACTTTTAATTGATCAATTAGTAGGTATACATTTTTATTTATTATCTTCCGTAACTTTCACTGAATGAATTCATAATGGGTACATAATAATTATTATTACAGTAAACTGACAATAATTAGGCAATATAGACAGACATAAATTATTATTTTCTTTGATTGCATTTTTTAATACCATATTTATTAATTACTGGTCAGAACAGAACTTTGAACATTACTTATAAGCGAAACGGATCAACGGTCGGTTTCTGTCTCATGGACTTCAATTTTTTGTCGTTTTTCTTATTATTTTACGAACAAGAAAATTTAACGGTATTAACGGATTGCAAAACAAAAAAATTGGAATAATTTTTTTTGGGGTTGGCCGGACCTTGTCAAACCGGATCTTGCAAAAACCAAAAACTAAATTGAGCTGACCGGACCTTGAAAAGAAAATTTCCAGGTGATTTGGGCGAGCAGTGGTGTTGCAACAATTATCATGGGCATGGGTTGATTTTGTTTCGGTGCCTAGAATTTTCTTGAGGGCCTCCCCCTATTCCGTCGCTATAGTCACTATACCTATATTGGAGTCTTGTTACTTCCAAAAAGACGGGGGGTTTCTATCAAAAGGTTATGTTATCACATAACGATGATAATTACAGTTGTCAAAACATTCAAGAACGTTAATAAAATAGGCACTCACTTTATCGACTTATAAACGAAATGCCCCCCGCCCTCCTGGACACATTTTAATACAGTTTCTCACTTCACTCTGTAAAAGTTCACCGGGTGTATCGTCCTCGATGTAAATATGCATTGAAAGAAATCACATTTAAGCTTGCAGAATCTGACTAGCTACGGTAAGGGTGTATTACGACAGATAAATCGATTATCAAATATCTCTTTCAGTAAATCGGGTGCTTCGGAAGTTTTCCAACAAACACATCCTGGTTCTGTAATTCTGGGAATTGGCCTACATGATATCTGAAACCACGCTAACACCTCCAAAAAATCTTGCTGAAAACTGTAAGTTTCGGGGAAACCATTGACAACAATAATTTTACTTAAAGAAAACAACATCCAAATTCCACGACGTTTACTCCCATTGCGAAAATAAATTTCAACTATAGCAGTTTCTTGCTCTTACGTCTTTAATTAATTAATTTAAACAGTATAAATAATTAATAACCAAACTTCAGTAATAATTTTCTTGGTCTAATGAAACATTAATCTCCTTGTTAAAAAAAAAAAATATTGAACGGCCTTCAGTAAATCAATAATTCAAAATGTCAGAAACGTCATATTGCTTACATTACGTAAATTTCATTGAGCTGGGACTAGAGAGGAGAGCACCGAATTAGGGAGTAATAATCGCAGTAATCGTAAACACTTTTTACGATTATTTGACTCCTATCTACTGAAGGATTTAGAGTTGTGGATAAAACAGCGATTTGAGACCAACGCAACTGGCAGTAAAATTACAGTTACTTTGAAACAACTCAAAAGAAATAACAGTTACAGTTAGTAACCGTGACAGCGGATCACGATTCTCTCGAAATCGTCTCGCATGTAGAAAACCGTCTCTTATTCTCGACGAATCGAAATCAAGTTATGATATACGTTCTAACATAAAAAAATAATTACAGCTCATGCATAGGTACAAAATGCACAAAAATATAAAACTGCCAAGTTAAATAAACTTTTATAAGATCTCATGGTGAAATATTTAGACATCCTTAAACCTTGGTCCGTTATTAATATTTTAACACAGCATTACCCTGAAACTTAAATCTCCAAAACGAAACGTCTAACGTATTAAAAGCTCGAGAAAATAGTCTAAAAAATAGATTATCTTTATTTTTAGTAAATTCTAAAGTCTCTTAAATGGCCACACTGTAAGCTGTAAGTTATGTGGAATGAAATAAAACAAGAAAATATGAGAGACATCTGAGACTTGCATGCATATATTCTGGGCGCATAGCTCAGAGGCCATTCCTTCTCCTTTTTATTCTCAATTCAACACCTGGTTAAATTTAAATCAACTGCTCGTTTAAACGGGCAAAATTTCTGTCATAACAAAATTTCACAAAATACTACGAACCATTTGCAGCAACAGGTAAAAAAGAAGCGATTGTTTGTTATTGTCCAAAAATTAGAGCGTCCAAATGGTCCCATCTTGAAATAAAAAGTCATAAAAAGGGAACTAGTGTCAGTATATTAGTAGGTACCTAGGTATTTAAGAAGTTATGACAGAAAGATGTTTTGGCAGAAAGAAACCAAAAATATTTTTAAATCTTTTTCTGTCATTGCATTGTTCTTCTGGTTGCCCAACTTTTTTCCCATTTAACCGACTCACGGTTTCTGACATCCCCATGCTGTTTATTCTAATCTTGCACACATTAGCATCGGAGAACGATTATAAGAGAACTATTTATAGCAATAAAAGAGCTCATCATTTACTAATTTTGTAATTTTATAATCCAGGTAGGCTTATGATGAACATAAACATAAACCCTTTTCATTGGCTACCTATGGTTCAGGTAGCCGATTAATTTATATTAATTATACTTATAATAACTGCACGAACAAAATGAATATCCCCGTTTAAAAGCGCCTTGTGTCACCTCTTCTATCTATATGTTCCGGGCTATTTAAATTCATTAGACGATTTTATGCTGTTTTGACAAACGCCACTTCATAAGAAGACTTCCGTGTTGTGATTGTGATCTTTACAATTCCGGTGTTAATTATTTAATAAATATCTTCCGTGTGGTTATAGCAATTATCTCTTAATTAATATGAGAGTGGATATAGATTTTTATAACGCACACAGAAGATGTTTGAGTAGAAGAGTTAGAAAAAGAAAACTTTAATTATTATTATGAAATTATGATTGTTTCCTGTTTCCTTAATCCAAACATCGTCAACTCATCAACCACGCAGGACCAGATGATTGAATATTTATATATTAAAGACTTAAAGCCACGATGTTCCGCAATCACCTTAAACATACAAGACTCATAGACACACACTACCGGCCTCTGATATGGCATTGTAACGACCTATCGGTGTTAAAGCAGTTAGCGAAAGTATATTTTACTCTCATTACAAGATTGAAACAGCTAGCGACCTGTCTTTTCCAGCGACCGTACTTAGAATATCGAGTCCTGTTTATGATTCCGTAACCAGTAGATCCCGCTTAACAAGCGAATAGGGACCTAAAACGTGTGTATATGTTTAGAGAAGGGTCATGCGCAAAGAAGAGATCCCATTGTGATGAAAAATACACAGCGTGACGCGAATTTCTGATAGGTCATTTAAAATCACATGAGATGAAAGGGAAACATCATTTGCTTAAGATGACGTAATTAATGGAAGACGCAGGAATAGCGGCCAGAAAGGAGGAACGATAGAGGGGAACAGCGAGAACCGCGGGCGAGAAGACAAGTTTCGATCGGGTCTCCGGGCGAATTTCTCGAGAAAATAGACAGTTTACCTTACCTCTTTAGGTACCTAAGTACTGTTTACCTTTTATCTTGTCTGCTCGTGCTTTATCTAGTAAGCCCGAACTATCTCTTTAACGCTACATAGAAGAAAGCGAAAACCCGCGTTCAATAAATGTGCGAACTATAAAAATCGCGACATCGGCCATTTTGAATTTCCTTTATTTACACCTGTGAACTCTTCATGCAATTCATGTGAAAATTCATGAAGGCATGGAGATGGCCGGCTGTTTCGTTCGCTTACCACTCGTCAGCAGGCTTTGTTTGTTGCTTGCCAATAGAACTCTGTTAAATGAGTCTAAAACCTAGTATTCTTGCGGTAATACTTTCGCTGTCTTATTAATAACAGAAGTGGGCAATTAAATAATAATTTAGATATTAAAAAAATCATAAATAAATTGCTATATAACCATGACGACTTTCATCACTTAATATTTAAAAAAAATACTTTTCATACTTCTGATCACAAAATACTAGAGGTAATATTAAAGATTATCTCTTTCACGAATTATTTCAGTGCTAGTAGTCAGGCTAATAATATCAGTTGTGAAAGCCTATGAATTGAACAAAGACAGTTTCTTCTGGAAGTATTTTCCAACAAGTAGAAGCGAGAAAATTTCAAAACAAAAATATCATTTAAAGTCGGTCAAGCGTAAGTAATTAAATAGAAGACCCAGCACTCGTTTAAGATAATGCATTCTAATCGTAATCATACAAAAATAATGACTTCCTATTGTTAAAAATTTCCCACAAGTTTCCTAATTGTACAAAACTTAGATATCAACCTTGAAACAGGAAGTACCTACCTAAGATCAAAATACACGTTTAATAATGAACCTTGAAGAGCGAATCTATTTATTAATCAAGTAGAAGAATATTGTAATTAATAGAAGACTACCGGCTCTACTTAATTATAAGACTTAATAAGAATAATTGGTTCTATTATCTATTTCACTTAAATGCATGCTATTAATAAACTGCATGGAGATTTTAGTCTTTTGAGACTGTTTTATGGGAAAGTACAACCCTCAACACCGCTCGATCTTCGCAATAATGACGACATTTCGGGAATCGGTACAATTCATGACGAGAACAAACTGATGGTGACATTTTCATAGAGTATGTCCATAACTGATTAAGATTAAAATAAATATAAGTCAGTCCAATAATAGGTAACGTTGTTTTACGATTGTGTACTCACATAATGTTTTGAAAGAGGGTTTCTTTACTTTGGGGGTCTAGAATCTAGATGTTATATGAAGAAGCACTTCAGTCCGGTCAAGTGCTTCGAATGTTTGGAAATTGGACATCACAGGAAAGATTGTCGGGCTGAGTTGAAGGTTTGTTCTAACTGCTCAGGCTCAGATCCTCATTAAAAAAATTGTCAATCTCAATAGTTGTCCTGTGCGAATTCAGATCGATAAGTGAGATTCAGAACTGTCTGATTTAATGACGAATTGCCAATTGAAGTATTCTTATTCCAGGTTACAAAATAATTAGAAATGATCGTGAGGATAGAGTGGGTGGTGGCGTGGGACTTTATGTGCTGGATTCAGTGGGTTTTGAAGTGCTTTTAGGTGATTTTGTGGCAACCAAGAGTGTTGAACACCTTTGGGTGTCCCTAAAAGTCGGTAAGAGCGTTGTCCTATTAGGTGTCTTTACTGTACAGCTGTATGTAATCTGAGAGATTTTGTGAATTTGAAAACTTTACGACCCTCCCCAACATAATTTTTTGTAGGTCTTAACTCAGCAGGCAATTGTTGTAAATTGTCAGTCCTTGTACATTTTGTACATTGTTGATTCTGGAACTTTCGATGTTTATAGTAATTTTAGCTAACAGACATACAAAAGACATTTCCCTAACATCAAGCCATCACCAAATTTATTCACCTGCAAGGAACTGCCTAATGGAAATTAGATAAAACAAACAAAGCACCTGTGTGTGTATTTATGTCCAAGACCAAACAATGTGTGTAATTATAACAAACCCAGACGCGGAAGGCACTGGATACTTACTCCTAAATAAATGTACTGTTAACACACAAGACAACTATAAATAAAATAAGTTACCTTCAATTACCTCCCATCATATATAGCACCTCTTGTTTGTAAATGTCAGATTGTTGAAGACATTCCATCTATACCAATTTTAAAACCAATTTGGCATTTGCATTTCAAAGTTCGTTCTCATCGTGAGTCGTGACCATAAAGGAGAAAGTTTATAGCGTTTAGCTTTGCAGAAGTTTTAGATAAAATCTCGCAGGTCTGTTTTCCTTCCCACACTTCTTCAAAAATAACACATAGGTACCACCTACCGACATATATCTGGGATATTCGAAAAATTTATTCGATAGACTTTTTAAATTAGAATAGGTAATAAGCACATCTGTAAAGGCGTGATATATTCCATACACTGTTGCACCTTAATTAAGTTATTAAAATTAAGCTTACGGGGCAGCTTAATACAAATTTATCTCAAATCTCTCCCGCGTAGATCAGACTGATTACATCTCTAATCTAACTAATCTGATTATAATAATAGACTAATTTAACTAGCATATCATCTTAATAATGTCTATACACGAATCGCTAAGGAGGGATATCTATCCGCTCAGAACCGTCTTATCGTATACATAGCTCGCGGCCTATAAAAAGTGTCCCGGAAATGATGAGCAAAAATTTGTGTAGGTATACAAATAAATATAATTCATGTAGTTTTTTTTTTTCAAAATAAATTTAGAGAGAAGTGCAAGAAATTGTTGATGAATAATTCACTAATGTTTTAACATTCTTCTTTCTTCTGTATATTGATGGATTCAGGGCCGAAAGGCACCAAACAACCGGCAGGTCTTATTAGGTACTTATGAAAATTCAAAAATTAATTGAAAATGGTCGTAAGGCTTGTAAATAGGTACTGATATGAAGACACCGGCAGGCCAAGATTTTCGATAGAAAGTATTGTTACTTACGAAAATTCTACTTTCATAGAATGAAATTTGAAAATTTCTATAACGACAATTTACAATGATGGAAGCCGCTGGCAGGCTAATATCATCGTAAGAAAATCCTCTTACAAAAATTCAGCTTGCATGTAATGGAATTTAAAAAAAGCCGAAAATCCGAACCACCGGCAGGCCAAGATCATCGTAAGAAAATCCTATTACTTACATAAATTCAAATTTCAAGTTTCATTCCATGAAAGTTAAATTTTCGTAAGTAACAACTTTTTTTTGCGAATATTTGGACCTGTCGGGGGTTTCGGATTTTCGGCCTTTTCAAATTTAATTGCATGCAAGTTGAATTTTCGTAAGTAAGAAAATTTTCTTACGATGATCTTGGCCTGTCGTGGTTTCAGATTTTCGGTTTTTTCAAATTTCACTTTTGGGCATAAAACCCCCAAAAACCCCCGTTCTCATAACTTAAAAAAGCCGAAGATCCGAACCACCGGCAGGTCAAGATCATCGTAAGAAAATCTTATTACTTACGAAAATTCAATTTTCAAGTTTCATTCACTGAAAGTTGAATTTTCATAAGCAACAACTTTTTGTTACGAAAATCTTGGCCTGACGGGCGTTTCGGATTTTCGGCCTTTTCAAATTTAATTTCGTGTGAGTTGAATTTTCGTAAGTAAGAAAATTTTCTTACGATGATCTTGGCCTACCGTGGTTTCAGATTTTCGGTGTTTTCAAATTTCACTGTTGGGCATAAAACCGCCAAAAACTCCCGTTCTCAAGATTTAAAAGAGCCGAAGATCCGAACCACCGGCAGGTCAAGATCATCGTAAGAAAATCTTATTACTTACGAAAATTCAATTTTCAAGTTTCATTCACTGAAAGTTGAATTTTCATAAGCAACAACTTTTTCTTACGAAAATCTGGGCCTGCCGGGGGTTTCGAATTTTCGGCCTTTTCAAATTTAATTTCGTTAAAGTTGAATTTTCGTAAGTAAGAAAATTTTCTTACGATGATCTTGGCCTGCCGTGGTTTCAGATTTTCGGTTTTTTCAAATTTCACTTTTGGGCATAAAACCCCCAAACACCCCCGTTCTCATAATTTAAAAAAGCCGAAGATGCGAACCAGCGGCAGGCCAAGATCATCGTAAGAAAATCTTATTACTTACAAAAATTCAATTTTCAAGTTTCATTCACTGAAATTTGAATTTTCATAAGCAACAACTTTTTCTTACGAAAATCTGGGCCTGCCGGGGTTCGGATTTTCGACTTTTTCAAATTTAATTGCATGCAAGTTGAATTTTCGTCAGTAAGAAAATTTTCTTTAGATGATCTTGGCCTGCCGTGGTTTCAGATTTTCGGCCTTTTCAAATTTCATTGAATGGGCCAAAAACTCCCGTTCTCAAGATATTCACCTATGATGATTGATTTTTCTATCATGACGGTCACGCATATATTTTCAAATATTGGCCGCCCTAACTTGTTTTAGCGAGAAATGTTAGATAGATCATTTGTTAAGATTGAAAAGCTGCATCTGCTGCTGTAGTTACATTTTAGGTCTGTTGAGCCATTTTCCAGAAAATCGGGAAAAAGTTTTGAATTTGTAGTCATATTGGTAATAGCCATGGCTTTGACTTTAAAATTGAATACTTTTTTTAATTTTTGACGTTTTTGTTGGTTGTAATTTTTATTGCTAAGTCTATACAGTTACGAAAATGATAACACAAAATGAAAACTTTTTCCTGATTTTTTCGAAAATGGCCCAACAAACCCAAAATGTAATTAGTGCAACAGAAGCAGTTTTTCAACCTTAATAAAAATGATTTATCTAAGATTTCTCTCTAAAACGATTAATTATGGGGGGCAACATATAAAAATATATGCGTGACTGCCATATTAAGAGAAAAAATTCATCTTTATACGTAAATATCTCGAGAACAGTTTTTTGGGCGATATGTCCATATAGAGACTTCTGATCTAAGACTCATCGAATACTAGTCAATCAAATACTACTTTGTAGGGGTGTTGAAACCGCTTTGTTTGATTATTTGAATAATGTGTTAGAACTTATAGAGAAGAGGTGCATCCCCTGTGGGATATTCTTAGACTTGACTAAGGCGTATGATTGTGTAAATCATAATATACTGTTCTCTAAGTTAGAAAAATATGGTGTACGAGGTGTTGCCTTAGATTTAATAAAATCATATTTAAACCAAAGGTCACAATATGTTAAATTAACAAATGGGAGAAAAATATATAAGTCTAATCATCAAATGGTTCGTTTAGGTGTTCCACAGGGAAGTATTCTAGGACCGATTCTGTTTAATATTTATATAAATGATTTGTTGGAACTATTACAGAACTCTCCTCATAAAATTGTAAACTATGCCGATGACACATCAATTTTGGTGAGTAGTCAGGACTTGGAAACATTAGTTGCAGAGACAGCAAATGTCATGTCTGTGGTTAAGCTCTGGCTTTCGGAAAACAAATTGTCACTTAATGAAGAAAAATCTCAAATTATAATTTTCAGTACGAATAGATCTCAGATACACAGACCGGAGTTTATTACTATAAATGGAAGTAAGATCTTGATAAAAAAGAGTATTAAATGCTTAGGTTTAGTTATAGAAAGTACTTTGAAATGGGACGAGTATATAAATCAGTTAAGTAAAAAACTGAATGGCATTTCATACAGCATTATGGTATTAAGTGGATACGTTGATCTTCAGGTTTTAAAGACTGTTTATTTTGGATGTTTCATATCTAGAATTAGATATGGTATTATATTTTAGGGTGGATCTAGTAGCATAGATAGGTTGTTTGTGATACAAAAACAAATACTAAGAACCATGTATAAACTGCCTTTCAGAGAAAGTTGCAGACAAATGTTCAAATCGAATAGATTGTTAACTATAATAGGGATCTATATATTTGAAAGTATAATGTTTCACTTCAAACACAGAACCAAATTTGAGTCAAATCTACCAAATCATGATTATCCAATGAGAAACTGCAGATACACTTACCCAATTCATAGACTGACGATGTCAGAGAGAGGACCTTTTTATACAGCTATAAAATTTTTCAATAAACTGCCGAAGTATTTAAAAGAAATAGAGAATTTCAAATTGTTTAAGAGGAAGTTGTTTAATTTTCTTGTAGAGTTAGAACTATATAATATATCAGACTTTTGAGTGTGTTACAATTACAATTACAATTACAATTACAAATTTCTTTATTGTACTTGAATTACAACAGTCATTGCTCAGTACAACAGCGTCATTACATAAATTATAAAAACAAACATAAAGACAAACAGTAAATTTAAAACACACAGCATGTCAACATAACGCCGGGAACAGTGAGGGTCGAGACGCGCAGAGACACAAAAGAAATCAGTTCTCGATCGAGGCATAGTTCCATCTCTATGATAAGGATGGATCAAGGCTTTGAGTTTTAGGTGTTTTAATATCAGACTGCAGGTAGGGATGGGGGGTTGAGGGACAGTATATCAGAGGTAGTGTAGGGTTCCAACTCCGTGAGATGTTTCCGGATATACGCACTGTACGCTGAGAACCCAACAGTTGCAGGATCTATTTTGAAGTGGTTCAGGTATTTGATAGATGCGTACGTGAATGTCCTTTCTGAAGACGACAGATGGTGTGTAGGAGGTCTAAACAAATTGAACCTGGTACTGTAGTGATGGGTGAATCGGTAAGGTAAAAGTCTATCCTGATTTTTGTGGATCAGTTTGAGCAGAGAGAAGACATACAAAGCAGGCACGGTAAGAAGTCCAAGCCGCCTGAAATGGCCTCTGCATGACTGCTGCATTGACAAGCCTGTCAGGATCCTAATCGCTCTCTTTTGAAGAAGAAAAACCCTTCGCAGAGATCTCTCAGACCCACCCCAGACGGCCAGCCCATAGTTCACGTGGCTGATGAAATGCCCATAATAAGCAAAGAGAAGAACCTCAGGGGACACCGTGTGCTGAAGGCGTCTAAGAAGGAAGCAGACGCTAGCAAGACGACGGCATAAATGATCTGTGTGTGCCGACCAGTTTAGGTTCTGGTCGATGTGGAAGCCCAAAAACTTCACCACGCCCTTCGGCTCGATCAAGGCACCATCGGTGGGTATGGAGGGTAAAGGTGGAAGATGTGATCGGCTAGAGTGAAAATCAATCAGCTCAGTTTTGTCTAAGTTAAGTTTTAGTTCATTGGCCCTGAGCCATAAACTTGCTCTTTTCAACGGGAGTTGAATGGTATCTATCAGACTAGGAGGGTCGCCTGGTTTTATCCTAATAAGAATTGTTGTATCATCAGCATAGTTAACACAGATTGAATTTGGGGAGGTAATTTTGGGGCCCAGATCGTTAATGAAGATAAGAAAAAGAAGTGGACCGAGAACACTACCCTGTGGCACCCCAGAGGAGACTGGAGCAAAAGGTGATCGCACAGGTCGGCCATCAGACCCAGTAATCTGAACCGCCTGTGTTCTTCCCTGTAGGTAGCTGGTAAACCAAGAAAGGGGCAATCCACGAACTCCGACATTCTCCAGTTTCCGAAGGAGGCACTCGTGGCACACACTGTCGAAGGCCTTGGATAGATCCAAAAGCCAGCCCACAGTGCGCATCCCCTCCTCCAAACCCTGAGATATGAAGTCCGTAAGCTCCACAAGAGCCGTCTGGGTAGATCTGTTTTTAAGAAAACCATGCTGGGAGCGGGAAAGGATCTTTGTTTTGTCTAGAAAGTCAATAAGACGAGATGAGACAAGAGATTCAAGAATTTTATCAAATACCGATAGTAGACTAATCGGTCGGTAGTTTTCAGGGTTTTTGACGTCGCCCTTTTTAAAAATAGGCTTAACTAACGCTGCTTTGAGATCTTCGGGGAATACACCAGTCTGAAAGGAGCTGTTGTAAATTTCTGATAATGGCTGAGCAAGCTCAGCAATGCAATACCTGGCAACAAAAGAGGGAATCTCGTCCAAGCCCGAAGACTTCTTACTTTTAAACCTGGAAACTATTTCTATAATTTCCCGAGGTGACGTCGGAAAAAATACGAAGGAAGAAGAGGCGTGTGTTGACATGTTGGATCCGTGAGTGTGACTATATGTGGGAGAGTCATTTGAAAGAAAGACGGAATTGAGCATCTCTGTCATTTCTTCAGGATCAGTCGTCACCTTGCTTCGGTACTCAAGTTCTAAGATTTTATGAGAAGTGTTTATTGACTTGCATTGGTTGTTTATGAGGGTCCATCCTGCTTTGATGGGATTTTCAGATTCACTGATAAAGACGTCGTTACAGCGCTTGGTCTCCTGCCTCACCAGGTACCCAAACCGTCGCTTTAGGCTGCACAGCCGAGTTCTGAACAGCTGGTTGGACGTGTTTATTAAAGGATTTAGGAGATTAATCGTGTCGTATAGTTGACGAATTTCAGAGGTGAGCCACCTGGGACTGGAGAGTCTAGGCCCATGAACTCTACATCTCCTGAGTGCGAAGTATTTGTCGAAGTAGAATGAAAGAGTGTCAGAGAAGCAGGAGTATTTCGAATTCGTATCAGGGGCATACAGAACTTCGTGCCAGCCCAAACGCCGGAGTTCGTTTTGCAGCTGTGCAAGGAGAAGGGGGTCTTTTATATCTCTCTTCCATGTCATCAGGGGTTTGTCGGCGAGACCGCGGGTGTAAGCCGTCTCAGAAACTCCAAGGGCCACATGCAGTCCAAAGTGGTCTGATAGAAAAGTTGGCAAGATTTGACTATCGAGCAACTGAAAAATACCAGAAATCGCGACGTTATCGATGCATGTTGACGAGGTGTTGGTAACTCTTGTTGGGTCCCTAAAACAAAGTCGAAAACCATGAGAGAAGAGAGTCTCGGTCAGGCTGGAGGTGTTGGCGTTCTCACAGAGTACGTCAATATTGAAGTCTGCAGCCAGAACCACGTTATTTGTGATCCGGATGGCCGCGTCAAGCAATCCGTCTAGGTGACGAATGAAATCTCTTACAGGGCAGGCAGGTGATCGATATGTAGATATAATTAGTGCTTTCTGAGACCGAAATTTGGTTTCGGTTGCCGATATTTCACACACGAGTGGTTGCGAAAGAGAGCAGAGGCTATGAACAACCCTACACTGAATGTCGGACCTGCCATAGATAGCCGAGCCCCCGTAACCTGACTGCCTGCAGAAGGAAGAAGAAAGGTTGTAATGATCGATTTTGATCTTTTGAATGTTGTCAGATGTTAAGAAATGTTCGTTTAAACAAACAAACTCGGGAAATCCCAGATCAGAGATCATGATACCCAGACCATCCACGGAGTTGTTAAGGGACTGAATGTTTATGTGTAGGACCCGGAAGTCATGTCTGGAATGATGGGGTAAGAGCACAGTTGATGTGAGAGAGGTAGATGTTGAATTGTTTTGACTCCTCACAATTCGATGGCTGTATGGAAGGGAAGGTACGCTAGGAGAAGGTGAGGGTGGTTTGTAGGAGAGTTCTTGCTCCCGTCGCGTCACTTCCTCTGAAAAGGGGTATTGTATGATCTTGAGTTTTCCCTTGCTTTCACGAGGTAGTTCGTGTTTTCAGCCGCAAGGTGTGATCTAAGGGCCTTAAGATCATCCTCGGCGTCACTTCCGGTTAATCCATAGCTCTCGTAGAAACGTTTATAATACGCCATCAGGGCATTTCTCTCAGTAGGGAAACCCTCAGAAGCAAGTAGCAATCTGACGCTGTTCTTCGTTTCACCATGAAGGCATGTTGACTCAGGTCTGTCATGAAGATAGGCTAAGTATAGCCTAATGTTACGGAGTAGCTCAGGTTGTCGCAATCTTGAAAGCAGGTAAACTCCCTCAGTTTCAGCAGATGTTTTCGTTAGTCTGGCCTGAGGTGGCCAAAGTGCATTAAGCCATGGTGGAGAGTCAAGAGTGGTTTGTTGACCATGCTCGATGCAATTCTTCGATTTCCCAGGATTGTCAGAAGACTGTTCAGCTACGAAGTTTATATACGTAGATGTGGGTCTTTGTATAGTCTGCTCTGAGGTCGAATTGGTTGGTGCTATCTCCAAGGCTGGCGTCCGCTCCACAGGGCAGGGGACATCCGTCTCGTTCGTCATGTATTGCTCACCTGAGCTGAAGGACCGCTCCACCATGGTACCACTGCCGCTGGATGCTGACTCCTCCGCTGACAACGCTGTAGTTCCGGCCTTCACCAAACTTTCGGGCATTGAGTCCTCAGATGACGGGTTGAATGAATGAGGAATGTGGCAAGTAGGGGTGACCAGAGGTGGGTCTGGAAGTACGTTTTTGTTTCCAGCAAAATCGACAAATCTGCGAGCGTAAATATTGTGAGGCCAGAATCCCGACTCTAATAGCATATCTGCTATATGGTTGCGGATGCCTATTTTGTAATTTTTAAAATTTTGATTTTGATTTCCGTGAGATGACGACAGGGATTCGATTCTTATGAATTCAGTATCATGAGTCTTAGATTTTATAAATTTAATGATGGCCTGCTTGCTAAATGAGATGGGAACATTTCCGACATGCACATACCGATATCGCCTAGCTTGGTCCAATCGACTGTCGGTCTCCGCAGTACATGCTTTTTCTCCACGGACAAATTGTTGTGTGCTCTGTTGATCTGAGGGGTGTAATTTTTGACTTGTTTCAACCCAATTATTATAATGTATTTTGGCAGTTTGAAATAAATGATGTTGTTATTGTTATTGTTATTACTACCGATCCTCAAAATGTGAACAAATTTAACCGGGGGTCAATTTATACAAGGATTCTGCGGGGTCCTTTATAAGTATATAACAAAGTATTTTTACGAAAATCCTGGTCTGTCGAGGGCTTCTGGCCTTTGGCCTTCAATCCAGATTTTCAAAATAAACAATGAAAGTTGAATTTTCATAAATAAAATAACAAGTTTTTCTTGCGAAAATCTTGTTGAAAAATAATTTCCGGGCATCATTATATTATGCAGATCAGTAAGTATTGAAATTTAATGCTTAATCTTAAAAAGTCTTTCAGGGACTGAAAAATTTACATTTTTTTAAATATGCATCTACTTTAAAACCAGCTTATGTGCACAACTGACCAGTTTTCAGATGTTCAATAATTAAAACTGGTCAAACTAACAGGTATACATATAACCAAATGACTATATTATTATAACATTGGCTTAAAGTTTTGAAATTGCTTATTTTAACATTATTTATTTATTTATATAAAGTAACTGGACAGAACATCTTTCTCTTAATACAACTCCTAGAACAGTCGGCACACTATCAGTCTCGAAAATACGGTGTATATGACACATGTTTCCTTGAAAATAGAAAATAAATCCAACCTTCGCAAGTGATTACTTTCAGATTGGAAACATAACCACGGGCAATTCTTTTTCCATCGCGTGGAAAAGCTGAAAACGTTTTTCTCAGATAATCTGTTGGTTCGATTTTTAAAGCTATCGCTAAGACCATATCGATACGAAGCCAACTGTGAAAGTTGAAGAAGCAAAATTGAAAAAAATAATAAAATAATACTTACAGAAATGTAAAATCTTCATCTGTTGTTCTGTTCGTCTATCTACTGGGTGACTATATCAACTCTTGCGACAATTTTTAATGTGGAATTTCATAAAAATTCGAAATACCAACAGCCTACAGCTAAAATTGATTGGCGTAACCGGTGAAGTGTGTCTATCTTGGTTTAATTGCTTGAAATAAGGAGTCTGAATTACAGTTGAATTTATATGAATACATATTATGCATATGTAGGTAATATGTATTATACTTATTATGTATCCAGTAGACTCTCGATTATCCGTTATGATCGGGAAAATGAGCTTTCTCGATATTCGAATTCAGCAGATAAAACCCAAAATAACAAGTGAAATTAACAATTTTCCCCTCTGTTTTTTTTTTTTTTTAAATTGATATATTATTTGTTGTGGCTTCCTAGTTTAACGGTAAATATCTTTATAACGTGATTTAATTTGCCTAAATTTAAATTTTATTAGTGAAAATAACAATAATAAATAATACTATGTATAACCAAACCTAAAGAAGAATATTACAAAATCATCACGATCAATAGTTGTTATTACTGTGTTGGTATAGGTATTAGGTATTGTCACGCAACTTTACTATACAGTTTATGGTAATATAACCACAGAATCAGATAATTTAAATGTATATTTTTAAATTATATGGGACACAACTGCGGGGAGACCCTACGGTCGTTCCGCACCCCAATTTGCCACAACTTAACTACATTTTTTAGGTGGCGACGTGACTCCGAGGGGGCGTCATCTTATTTAATCTCATTTAAAAGTCACATCTTATTCCCGAACTATTTTTTTAATATGGTTGACGGAATATATTATTCATGATCGATAAAAAAAACAAACATTTTTTTTACTATTTTACATGAACAAGAAGGAATAAAAAAATAAAAATAAAATCAGAACTTAATTTTTCAATTAACTTACATAAGTAGTAAGAAACAGTTAACATGGTTAACAATGAATAGTTGCTCAAGTCATAACTCACGCTGAGAGTAGAAGGGCATTACTCTTTTCTTAATTTGTATTTCAAAGTTAAGTCAGAACGTGTTGGAAAGAACGTGCCTTGAATCGTTATTAAGAAGAATACTTCCTTGTTTGGAATAGCAGAAACGCACGTAAATAAATAAAGGCGACAAAATATGGCCTTTTCTTACAACCTAGGATTTTTTCGTTGAATACCAATGTATAAAAATAAAAAAAAATGTATGAATCAATATTTCGTATAATGTCCTTTCCACAAAAAAATCTACTAGTACTGTTTTCAAAAGTGTCCTGTCCACCTTAGTTTTCTTTTCCGGGAAAGATTTTACAAAATATTTTTCATGTGCTCCCCAATGACGTTTGTTATTCTGCCAGTATATTGACTTAGATTGGATCAGATAGAAAAATTAATTTTGACAATTTAAATGTGTATTATATATCTAATATATCTACGCGTATTGTAACGTCAAAATAAAAATTATTTTATCGAGCAAAAATTGTTTACAACTTTTTCTAAAACGACAGCGTGTTTAAATTCACGGACCTTAGGTCAGTCGGGAGTCTGCGACTGCGATATCACCTAACGGGCTCCGCACATACCTAAAACCGTATAACTAGAAAGAGACGAAAGCAGACGCGCGAGAAGTGGCGAATGGAAGAAAGTACAGATGACATAAGGGGTGGCGGAGCCATCCAGAGCGCGCGGTCGAAGGGCCGACGGAGACGAAGACTAAGCGGTCAAGCCTCACCTGTATCTTACCTCAAATTTTATTATCCATTATCTTTTACCTTATCTACAAATTTAGAAACTAAATTGTTTCTAAATAATTATCTTAACAATTTACGAGTCCGCGACTGAAAGCACCGAGTGATTATCTCTGTTTCGAGAATTACATCCCTAACAAGATTCTCGCAAATTAGCGGTCATATTGCTATTGTTACATCGCGATATATAAATCAACAAATACGCGAATAAGAAGTAGTGTTTCTGGAAATTAATCACTTTCGATGTAATCCATCCCCCGGGTCGCGAGTAAATGAAGCAACGGAAGCTGCGAGACTTTCGATTTCTGAAAACTTATTAAGTACAAGTGTTTTCATGACGCCAGCACATCACCCGACAACATCATTTATAATTAACACAGGATCTATTTTTTATTTTCTGGAAGAGAAATGACCAATTTGCTTTTCAATCTCCTACAAGGATTTCCCTTTTGGTAAATGGTAAATTCGTGTGCACTGCTACAACTTCATCTGTAAGTAGAGCTATCTTTCATTCTTAAACAATCTCTGGGAAAAATGAAGTTTCCATCTGATAAGACATTTGAATACTTTGAATACCCTTAACTTTAGTTTAATACTAAAAAAATCATATCATTATCATTATTCCTTTGTGAATACTGACCTAGTGTTAGGTTCTTGGATATAAAATAACCTCGCATAGCCATTTTTCTAACTGAATAAAAAACTTGTTTTGTTATTTCGAAAAAAACTTGTTTTGTTATTTCGAATAAAACATTCGAAAAATTTTCCTGGCAAATTGAGAAATTTACCTAAATATCATCAGAAATTCGTTAGATGAAAAACGGAATACTCAGACAGATTAATTAAAGCCGAACATCCAAGACGTTGCTTTGGAAATTCATGACTTGAATCCCCAAAGACATTTTATAGTTTCATATCACCCGAAGATTGACAAAGACTGGTGCATGAGATTGTTAAATTATTCGAGAAACTCCTAATTTCTCCAAACACTTGAGAATTTCAGAGCTGATATCACGCTTTAAACTTCGCTAACTGGGGGGAAAGCAGAGCCCTAGAAGGTAGGTAGGTAATGACATGGTAAATTCCCCTTTTACCCCGGCTCAAAGTTGGCTTCCAAAATGCCACTTTTAATTTAACTATCAGTGTCTTAGAATATAGGGATAATAAAAACCTAATGCAACCCGGTCACTATAGCATAATTTTTGAAAATAAGAATTAGTTTGCCCAAAAAATTGCTAAAATCAATGGAAAAATATGTACAAAAGTTGAGCTTTATACCTCAAACGGTTCCTGAGATATCAAAAAATTGGAAAAAAGTATTTCATTCAAAAGTATCTCAGAAACGGTGCTTTCCGGACCCATGTTAATAACAACTATTTTCCTAGGAATGAGCCAAGGAATAATCCCCTAAAAATTTTCGCACTTATTTAGGATGACCCTGTATAATACAGCGAATTAATAATTCAACTTTTAAACAACTTACATTATTTTAAATTTGAGATCAATCAACACCCACTAGGAATTTAAAGTTAGATAAGCGAAGGCCATTCCAATTGCTAACAAATCGGCCTGTACATTTTAAGGTTGTTCAGCAAACTGAATAATTCACATTTTGTTTAATGAACACATCGAAATAGCTGAAAGTGTTTACCTTTCACTGGAGCACATTAAATGTATGAAGCTTGGTAATTTAAAATTTTGTACGTGGAATTGAAAGAGCTAATATTTGAAATTCATTTTATTCTCGCAACCTTTGGCGATATTTTACATGGTTTTAATTAAAAAAATAACAAGCCCATATACTTCTTCTCGACAGAAATTTTAATTAAATAAAGCTTCTATTTATACAGGGTGTTCTTTTTAAGTGCAGATTTTATTATGCGATATCTCGAAATGGTTAGAGCGTGTAAAGATAAGTTAAAAAGTTACGTAAGAACGTAAACCTTGGAGAAGTCCAAGACTTCAAAAGCCACTCATTCGCAAGTCATCCTCCATGTCCTCAGAAATGAACTCTGTAAGTTGGATTAGAGACGTCTGGGTAGATTTGAAAATATGAAAGAAACCAAAAATCTATTTCTCTCTTTCTTAAAAAAAACTCTTAAAAAAACATTTTTTCACCGAATAATGTCACTGGTTTTCTTGATGCTTTTTCAGGTCTACTCAGACTTTTGGAGTTTTGGACCTACCCAAGGCGCTCGTGTAAAGTTGGCATACCAAAATCAGGCACCCTAACATTTTACATGAGTTTTGAGTTCTTTTACTAAAGTTCCATGGTTCTGAGAGGGGTGCATCAATAGCTCTTAAGCCTTTAAGCCCAAATATATTTTAACCCATAAAAGGGGTGCTAACTTCGTGCCGCATCCCAAATTGATAGTGCAACATTTTCCGGGTGCTTTTTGGGTTCTAGAAGACTAGCTCCAGAGTTCCTGATACAAATTTAACAGAGTTCTCCAAAAATTAAGCCAAAATCCGCAAAAACAGTTTTCATTGCAAGTATGGCGAGATTATCGCGAGTATCGACGTTTTGGGGAAAAATTACGAAAAAATGGGGAGCCAACTTTTTATATTTTGGCACTATTGAGTTCAAGCTCTCCAAAGGCCTGACCTCTACAATACGAGTGAAATGACAAGGCTGCGGAACTGAGTAGAAACCTGGAACTCGTTGAATTTTCACAGTGCTGTCGAGTTATGAGTTCCCTGACCAGTGCTATGTGCAGTGTTAGTGGCTCCTGAGTTCCAACTCTTCAAAGGAAATATGGACTCTACAACAGAAGTGGAATAAAAACGTCCATTTTCCCTTTTTATTCGCACCTATATGGCCACTAGGCGGGTAAGCGTAAGAAGTTGCAGTATTGACTTGATTGAAGCCTCGTTGAATTTTCACAGCACTGTCGAGTTTTGAGTTCCCCAGTTCCCCTATCAGGGCTCTGTGCAGTATTAGTGAAATACAGGGTGTCCCGTATCGTTATGTTCAAATCTTGTGAGCATATAGTAAGCTTGTTTCTAAGTCTAAAAAGCCCAAAAGTGGCAGGTCTATCTGCATTCGTTACGAAGTTAGAGGCCTAAGAAAATAATGTCTAATAAATACCAGATTTAACTTTGAAAACCACATAAAGCTTATTTTATTGACCAAATCTTTAGTTTATCATGTGTTAAAAATGTCATATTCTTTGCTGAATACAAACTTGTGCTCGGAGGCCTATTGCAGAAGTAACAGTTCTAATTTCTCGTCTTTTTTCGCGACCGACCTCTTGACCAGCATGCTGAATACGATCCAATAATAATTGCTTTTTGGAATTTAGTTACAAACGCCAATTCCGAAATATGCTCGTGTCCCATATTGAATCCAAATGCCATTTTGTATGAGCAGGAGAACCTCTTCTAATGTTTATTTCGGTGACATTTACTCATGTCGTTACCATATAACAATAAATTATTAGCCTAAACCACAACACATGTGGTTTTGTGGTTTTCAAAGTTGAATCTTTGTTATTTACTAGTCATAATTTTCTAAGGCCTGTAACTTCGTAACGAGTAAAGATAGACCTGCCACTTTTGGGTTTTTTAGGCTCAAAATTAAGCCTACTATATGGTTACAATATTTGAACATAACGATACGGGACACCTTGTAGAATGAGTGGTGCTGATTCATTTGGCGATTCTACTGCCATCGTTCCGGAAGTACTTATAGGACCGAGCTGATTGCGAAAAGATTACCAGAAGGGCTTGAGAGCTATTGCTGCACCCCTCTCAGAACTATAGAACTAAACCTACTAAAAGAACTCATGCCAAAATTTGGGGTGCTTGATTTTGGGGTGGCATTTTACACGGGTCTCCAAGGCTTTCGATTGTGATGTGTGGCACGTGGCACGAACGAACACGAACGAGCAGACTGGGTCTGATGGTCGAGTGGCAGATCCTTATTTGTTCCGGTCGCCTCTGAAGTACCCCATAGCAATGTCCTCGGTCCGCTTGTTTTCCTTTATCCATTTACTACTCAGGCCCCATAATTACATCCCTCTGTGTTAACTTAACTATAAAATCTATTAGAAAAAAAAAATCATAAAATATTCCCTTTGCTATTAAAAAAAAAAACGTGATCATGTTTAAATTGAATCAATTTTAGCCGTAGAACACCTACTTGAAATTCTGTAATTGCTTCATTAACGACCATTTATAAAGCTCGCTCTCAAAGTTCTGCAGTATTAAAATTAATTAGAAAAGTCAACAGATTTTAATTGGACTGTTGGGGAATCGATCTGCATACAGAGTTTATGTATAATATAACAGAGGACTGCGACAGTACGAACATTCTTCCTTTCAACAACGTTCTTCATATTACGAATACCTAATACTACTGAAAATCTCATAGAATCGTTCATATAATTGCTACGCTAATTAATTACAAATTATTGGCTCCATTTTCAATAATTAATTTGTCACGCCAGCAGGTAACAGTTACCTATTTCTGTAAAGAAGTAGCACGAAGTGATCTTGAGTCTGTTAAATCGAACCGATATTTTCTATTCTGACATAAAAAGAGTTTAATCAGTATCATCAACGTGATGCACTCAGCTGCAAGCGTTACACCAATATTTGCTGATGCTCTATAGAGCATTACCTAATATCGGGATTAAAACAAGAATCTCAAAAGTCAAAACGTAAAGTTCTATAGTCTATACTAAACTAAAGTAACTGCAAATAAGACTTGCCTCATCTACTCTAAATATTTGCTTGATTTGTCGCGCATTTATAACCGTCTCGTATCTATCAAGAGTCGTTTCTCTTGATCTAGTTAACGGTGACATAGAACATTAAATGCAATCAACCAAGAACAAGAGCAACCTCTGCATCAAAACGTTCAACATCGTCACCCAAGTTGTTTATCGCACCGTCATAATTCAAACACGATTATAATCTTCTGCAGCTATCGCACCTTAGAATTATTACGGTTCGTTCAGATTTGCAATTACCGAGAAGAGGCCTCTGTATTGACAGCAATATTGCAGGAAATTTGATTAATTTCTCTACTTCGCCATTTGAAAGCAACGAAGAGGGTGTCAAAGAGTCTGTAAGAGAGAACAGACGGTAAACTGTTAGTACTCGAGGTAGTACTACCTACTCTTGTAAAAATCCTTTAAAATGTATCATGATGGAAACTTGTTTGAGGGAGATACGAGTATATCTCTTTGAAGGGTAAATAAATTAAGAAAAATGTGGAGCCCCCCTCCCCTTCCCTCCGAAATGATTTTTACTTTCTCGAAGCTATGTAAAGAGGTATAGTGGTCATAGGGGAACTGCGCTCAAAACAAACTGAGAAGTGACCACTAGCCCCAAAGAAAACAAATTCTTGATTGATTGTTGATGAGAATTTATTTCAGGAAAAGGATTTGGAAGGACAATGGTCCAAACTAGAGCTATACTAATAAGGAAACTATGACGTGTTAAATGAAGGCTCGTCGATCAAAACAGCTTGAAATAATAATATTGACAACAATAACCATTAATCAACAATATACCAAGAACATTCTTGTGAACGTGAACCAAGTACTTTCCACTTCTCATAAATAAAATATGTTCAACGTTCAACTCCACAATCTGCACGGCATTTAGCGGACGAATTTGCTAAAGCAATAGTAAACAAACAGATTCCACTTTCTTGTAAAACAAAACAAATTAGCCGGAAACTACTGTTTGCCGGAAAAAACGGCAGATAAATTAATCGCTTACAAAACCAGAATTAGCATCAATAGTTGCTAGTCATTTTTTTAACAATCAGGAAGTGTTGTTGGAAAAATTCCAGTTTGATCCAGAAACAATACACATGGATCAAACCGGCATTACGACGGTTCAAGTGTTACTCCGGTATAGAGAGTGAGTCTTATAACTTACTTAAAATTTAAAAGTTATCCCCACTCCTTCGCAAGCGATGAGGGATGTAGGGCGGTTTTTGTGTTTGAACGATGTCTCTCATCCAACTAAACCACTTTTGTAGAAAATATTTTTCCGCGGAGTAGTTACTTCTCCAGATATTGCGGGAGAAATAAACAAAATCAAATGTCCTCGATTACAGCGCCATCTATGAACAAGCGCAAAAAATGTTCCAGTAAAATCTTACGCATTTTTGTCACTGAATACTAATTTGCAATGAAAAATTTGGGTTGCTTTTCAAAATTTCAAAGTTACCTTCCTCGCAAAGGGTGTGGGACGCAGAGTGGTTTTTGTGTTTATAAACGTTATCCCCCATCGAACAAAACCACTTTTGTGGAAAACAATTTACCGCGGAGTGGGCACTTTTCGAGATATTTGGATATTTTAGGTTATAAGAATCCCCCTATCCACAATTCCAAATTGGGGGAAATGGGGATCAGCTTCCAGTTTTGGAGAGAAAGTTCGTGGTGACCGGGTAGTAGTATAGAAGGAAACCCAGAATTCAAACCCAAAGCACACTTTAGGCCGAGCTGGTCCAGTTTGAGTGTGGGTTGTTATCGCGAAACCCATCTCTCATACCAATCGGTTCAGCTACCACTGCGGTTCATGCGACGCTCACCCCGCACCGACTAAACACAACATGTTCTCACATTCCTCTTCAGAACAACGTCATGAAGATCGGCACCTCTCATCAAACTCAGCCATCGTCAAATTTAAACACCTTCTCAACTAAACACTCTAAACCGACCAAATTCAATTGTGAAAATCCACGGGCATCACTCGCTAATGAAACATATTGAAGTTCCTAGTTAAATCCAAAGCAATTTAGTCCAGATACGACTAACAACTCTCCATCAGCTACAAGACTCTCCATGATACTACCCGTCATCTAGAATCTAGAACCTCTGCTCAGCCTACATCAAGTCAGAAACTTTACCCAGTCGCCAATCCACGTCCAGAGAGTTCCAGGTCAAAGTAACAGCGTCCAGCAATACCCGGATCACGGGACGAAGCCTGGTTTTGTCGAGTGTCGATACACTACTCACAGGCAAAACACCACCCTTTCACCTGTGCCATTCCGGAGGCAATTCCATTAGTTATTTTAGGTATAATATTACGCAGGTACTATGGCGTCATCAAGGTAGCCCTTCACATAAAAGGTGGCCAATATCAGTAGCCCCAATTCACCTTGCCGAGCCAAGCAAAACTGAATATTAGGTTTGGCGAGTATTCACGGCAACACACCAGTAGGCACAAAAAAAATCTTAAGAAACACTACTTAAAAACACTGATGAGGGATTTCCGAGCTATTTTTGATTAAAGCGAGTTTTTTCGTTTTTCCGAAAAATGACGAGAGCTAGAGACAGCTCGGAAATTCCATTCAACAGCTCGAAAATAACTCGAAATTCCTGTGCCTTTCGTTTTTTCCAGGAGTAGTACGTACTTTTCAAATTTATGTCAAATCCTAGCACGAAAAATAGTTTGTTTTCGATTTTCCGGAAAATCGACAGCTCGAAAATTCCATTGAAGAGCTCGAAAATAGATCGAAATTTCTGTGATATTCGTTTTTCTCCGAGAGTAATAGTACTTTTCAAATTTATGTCAAATCTTAGTACGAAAAAGCAGTGTTTTCCATTTTTCGGAAAATGAACAGAGGTAGAGACAGCTCGAAAATCCCATTGGAGAGCACGAAAATAGCTCGAAATTCCTGTGCGTTTCGTTTTTTTCGGGAGTAATACGGACTTTTCAAATTTATGTCAAATCCTAGCACGAAAAAGCGAGTTTTTTCATTTTTCCGAAAAATGACGAGAGCTAGAGACAGCTCGGAAATTTCATTGAACAGCTCGAAAATAACTCGAAATTCCTGTGCCTTTCGTTTTTTCTAGGAGTAATATGTACTTTTCGAATTTATGTCAAATCCTAGCACGAAAAAACGAGTTTTTTCATTTTTCCGAAAAATGACGAGAGCTAGAGACAGCTCGGAAATTTCATTGAACAGCTCGAAAATAACTCGAAATTCCTGTGCCTTTCGTTTTTTCTAGGAGTAATACGTACTTTTCAAATTTATGTCAAATCCTAGCACGAAAAATCGTTTTTTTTTTTTCAATTTTTCGGAAAATGAACAGAGGTAGAGACAGCTCGAAAATCCCATTGGAGAGCACGAAAATAACTCGAAATTCCTGTGCGTTTCGTTTTTTCCGCGAGTAATACGTACTTTTAAAATTTATGTCAAATCCTAGTACGAAAAAGCGGTTTTTTCGATTTTCAGGAAAACGACGAGGGGTAGAAACAGCTCGAAAATCCCATTGAAGAGCTCGAAAATAGCTCGAAATTCCCGTGCCTTTCGTTTTTTTTCTGGAGTAATACGGACTTTTCAAATTTATGTCAAATCCTAGCACGAAAAAGCGGTTCTGAACAGAGGTAGACAGCTCGAAAATTCCATTGGAAGCTCGAAAATAGCTCGAAATTCCTGTGATTTTCGTTTTTTCCGGGACTACGTACTTTTTAAATTCTAGCACGAAAAAGCGGTTTTTTCGATTTTCCGGTCAATGACGAGAGCTATAGATACAGCTCGAAAGTCCCATTGAAGAGCTCGAAAATAGCTCTAAATTCCTGTGGATTTAGTTTTTTTCCGGGAGTAATACGTACTTTTCAAATTCATGTCAAATCCTAGCACGAAAAATCGTTTTTTTTTTAATTCTCCGGAAAATGAGCAGACGTAGAGATAGCTCGAAAATTCGATTGAAGAGCTCGAAATTTGCTAGAAGTTCCTGCGCTATTTAGGTTTCTCTGCAGATTGAATTTAAAAACGTCAGGTGTAATGTAAGCATCACAAAAAATAAATTTCCGATTTTCCGAAAAACGCTGAAAGCTCCAAAATACCATTGATAAGCTCGAAAATCCCTCGTCATCGGTTTTTTTCAATTTTTTTTTTTTTTGTTTTAAGGTGTCATGCTTAAATTTGGGACCTGAAAAAAGGAGACAGATGCAGCGGGTATAAATGAAAGCGTTATCAATTTTAATTACAAGAAATGATAATAAACAAGCAGTAAGCGTTTCTTTGAATGCACGTTTTCTTTGATACGGTCCGGCGACAGCGATTTCTCTAGTGACACAAAGACACGATAGGAGCCCACAGTATACCCTCCCTACAATTCAAGAGCGGTCTTGCCTCAAGAATTTAATGAAAAAGTATCCCCATGGAAATTTCGCTAGAGACAGGCTTCCCAAATTCCTAAATGCTGAAATACTAAATACTACCTAAGCAATATGCTTTCCCTATTTTTATCACTTTGCTGACCACTCCACCACAACTTGCATAACGGCATAACAATGTGAACTCTCGTATTTCTTGTAACCATAATTTTTTTTTTGTAATTGTGTTTTTTCCCAAAAATGTGATTAATAATACCCGGGAAAACCCCAAACTGGTGCAAACGATTTTATCCAGTCCATTAAATATGTGAAGGGTGGAACTTCCCGTGTTTCAGGTCCAGAAGGAAGCACCCAGGCCTCGTGCAAAAAGTGAAGTCTTAGATTTCAAAACAATTAAGCTACAGAGAATAAAGAAAGAAAAATAATTCCTTTGTCAGGATTTACCCTGAACTGTTCTTTGAAACATTTTCCTGAAATAATTAAAGACGCTTCATTTTCAGTAAACTTCAGCATCATTCACCTGCTTGAAATTACTTTAGTTCTCGATTTGTGGCATGTACATCTTAATTGAGGATATAATTGTACCGTTTCGTTATTATTCCGCAAACTAAGGTTGATGCCTTCACAATGTTCACATTAGCATTCCTAAAATAAATAAAATAAAATAATATGCGGTTCAATGTTTGACGTGCGTTTAGGAAGGACGCTACTCTTTTACTTTACTTTCAGTTTGCGCTCTATTATTATGCTTTCAGCGGAAATAAGGCATAAATACTAGTATAATAAAATTTAGTCATGGGGATTAAATAATAAATAAGTTACCTGAGGTCTATTATAGATCTATAGATAAGGCAATTACACTGATACCTTCTTGTAGGGAATTCCTAAACAGTAACTTTGGCGCAATTTTCCACCGAAGGATAAAAGCTCATAATACGTCAATACCTTTAACGGATGCAGTAATGAACCTCCTTTAGAGAGATTAAAGCTTCTGCTGGCTAGTTATCCAACCAATGCGCTCATAAACCATTGGATACGGAAATAGAATTCAGTTGAATAACCTGGTGGCTCTATGGATCAATGAGTATACACCTGGTGCTTAGTGCTTATGGTATTTATTGTCTTTTGTCTTCCTTGTTGAATGTTGACCGAACGAAATCATAGTTTGTATCGGACCCTGTTTTTTTTTATATGTAAATTAATTCGAATTTTCTAGTCTGATCATTTTGAAAGCAAATTCTCAGTGAGAGATTCTAGTGCATGGCGTGAGATGGACTGGACCGTAAAAAATTGTTCACTCGAAGATGCAAGGAATTATCATTATTGTAACTATACCATTTTGCTTGAGCGATCATGTTAACAATAATAAAATTATTGTTTATTTAAAAAAACCTATTTATCATTTTTGTCTTTTCGGTACAATTAATTCTTTCTGTAAAAAGGAAAAGTTTGGACGTTGTTGATATACCAGGTGTTCGAAAAATCTTATGGGCTAATACTTCTAAAGTTGGCAACTTTATACATAAAAAAATTTGATCGCGCATATTGAGAAAGAGTCTACTTGTATTATTATAGTCACGTACTTGTATTATTACCAGTCCTCGAAGGGTACGTGGAGAAATTTTGCTAGGGAGGGAGTGTAACGCAAATATTTTAAATATTCCTGTATCTAGTAGCAACTCTTTTTCAAGGTCCTATAGAGAAAGCTAGATCGTGCTGAAAATTTGAAGTGTCTATAGTCAATATTGTCAAAAGCTGATACTTCAAATTTCGTCAATATTCAAATTCTATCGCTATGATAATACAGGGTGTTATGTAATTGAATGTCAATATTTAAGGGGGTGATTTTTGGGTCCATTTTAAGAAGAAAACTTCATAAGAACGTATGTCCTAAAAGTCTTAACTTTTGAGATACAGGGTGGTAAAGTTTTATTAAAATAAATAATTTTTTTGTAATAAATCGTATACCGCTCTGGATATTTCAATGAAATTTCGTATACAGGTATTACGCATCACGGGGCATTTTTTCATGTACCACATTTCGTTTTATTTCTATTAGTGACGATGGTGCACGATCGTGCAGAATTTTACCAGCATATTTTAGCAGACATTGATGGTACGCCACTGATTTCTGTTCAAATAGAAATAATTTTTGGAATCCCCATTCATTTCCAGGCAAATTTGATTACTTAGTTTTTTTCAGCCCGATGCACGGTTTTCGCATAAAAAAATAAAATCTGTTTCTCTACATCATGGTCACAAGATTTTAGTTAAAATTACAATAAAAAAATATAAAAATATGCAGGTAAAATTCTGCAAGATGTCACTAGTGGAGATAAAACGAAATGTGGTACATGAAAAAACGCCTCTTGATGAGTAATACCTGTCTATTAAATTTCATTAAAATATCCAGAGAGGTATTACAGATAACTATTATGAAAAAAATATTTTTTTTTTAAGCTTTACCACCCTGTATCTCAAAAGTTAAGACTTTTAGGACATACGTTCTTATGAAGTTTTCTTCTTAAAATGGACCCAAAAATCACCCCCTTAAATATTGACATCACATATTACCTATTATCATTATATCACATATTACCGAGGCAATTACACAACACCCTGTATAATATAATGTTATACAGGGTACACCATGTATCCTTCTCTATATTGCTATCTCCTAACCTTAACAGATACAGGGTCGGTTAAACAAGTCCAAAGGACCGCAATTTTGTGGCCATCTCGATTCCGTCGAGACATACAAGATATCTGTAACCGTTCCTGAAATATCCTGAAAAAACTGAAAAATCGAGATTTCTTATTTTTTCCATATCTTTTTTATTATTGGAGATTAATGAATAATTTTTTTGTTGGCTTACATAAGTAGTCAAGAGCTACCCATCTGACATTTCAAAAATTTTCAAGGCCTACTAGATCCAAGAGTTTTCACAGTCAACTTTCGTTTTTCTTATGGCCGCCATATTGTTTTTTTTATATTGTTCGATATAAAAAAATCATAAAAACTAAAAATTGTTAAACTTCAAAAAATAAATTTAAAAAATTTATATTCTTCTTTTTTCTTGACAAAAAAGACACATTTTTGAACCGAATTTCATAGATAAATTAAAAAACCATAAGGCAAGCACTATTTCGGCGTATTTTACAAATGTTAACGTTTTTCGACGATATTTTTTTTAGATTTTTCTTTGAAAAAAGAATAAAAATTTAAAAAAATGTTTATTTAAGTTTATTAATTTTTGGTTTCCATTATTTTTTTCATATCGAACGACATAAAAAAATAATATGGCGGCCATAAGAAAAATGAAAGTTGACTGTGAAAACTCTTGTATCTAGTATTAGGCCTTGAAAATTTTTGAAATGTCAGATGGATAGCTCTTAACGGCTTATGTAAGCCTACAAAAAATTATTTATTAATTTCCAATAATAAAAAAGATATGACGAAAATAAGAAATCTCGATTTTTCAGTTTTTTCAGGAACGGTCACAGATATCCTTGCATGTCTTGACTGATTCGAGATGGCTACAAAATTGCGCATCTTTTGTCGAGTTTAACCGACCCTGTATCTGTTAGCGTTATAGGAGATAGCAATATAGAGAAGGATACATGGTGCACCCTTATTATAGGGTGGAAACTTGTAAGTGGGTCATAGGAATTTAACATGCAAATTCAGTTTTATGCAAATAATATCTCTAAGCTTATCATTAGAACAATATGTTATTGAAATATGGCTAAAATGTACATACTTACTTAGCCACTTTTAATTTTGAATAGGTTAATATTATAACGAGACCGCTCTGGAAGAAGATTCTATTAGATGTTTTCTTGAAAATTCTAGTCCACCATTTCGTTTGCTTACATTCTTTTTTTTATACTGAGTTAGTCAATGACATGTTCGCGACAATTCCAGTCACATGTCATATGACACATTGACAGACAGTGTTAGTTCTATGGATCACTGGAGTGGTCTCGCCGAACAATCTGACATTTCTAGAATCCACGGCCGGTGCGCAGGTGGAAGTTCTACAACCTACTAGAAGGTGCCTACTGTTTCGCGGACACGTCGGGGGGACTATATAAGGACCGCCGTGCGACTGCGTGCTGCGTGCAGTAGTAGTAGTAGTATCCTGGACGTGAAGCAGTGAAGACTGAAGTATAGAGAGAGCAGTAGTGAAGTGAAGTGTGAAGTAAGGAAGTCAGTAGTGACAGTATAGCGGATATAAAGAATAGACAAGCAGTGTAGTATCTGTGAGTGGAGATAAGAGAACAGCTGTGTGTGTTTGACTATTTAGAATAATATTATTAGAGGTTATAAGTACTTGTGGTATTAAACAATAAAGAAATTTACAGACTTTGGTGGTGATTTATTTATTAGACTCGTAACAATATTAATGCAGAAAAATGAATTTTTTTCAAATTTTCCAATATGCCAAATAGGCAACTACATACCTATACAAATTCAGTATATTTTATTGCGATGTGGTACTATTCTTCTGCTGGGTAATTGTACCTGTACCCACATTTCGATATTTAAGTTACCTAATCAACAAAATCTTGAAAGTGTCTAAATTAAATTTGTATAATTTCATTTTAATGTCAACAACTCACAATGTCGATAAAACCGGCAAATGAGTGGAAATTTCAAAATTAATTGAAATTTTCTTTTGGATATTTCTACAATATTAGTGAAGCATTTTAACTGAAAATAGGCTCGTTAAATTAGAAATCGTCATTGTTAAAAATTATTTCCTTTTTCGTTTTTTCTCTAAATCTAAACCTGGAGATATTATTTACACAAAACTGCATTTGCATCTTAAAATCCTATGACTCGCTTACAAGTTTCCAGTCTACAGGGTGTCAATTTGAAAACTTGCCACCCCTGAATTTTTCCTTGTAAAATGTTTCTCAAAAAAATCCCCAAACGGGTCAATTTTTTAATTCCGAAGTCCGAAAGTCCGAAAGCTCGAGCTTTTTTTCAGCCTGTCAAACCAGACCTCGCGAAAAAAATAGAAATGACAGGCCAAGACCTTGCTAAAGAAGAAATCGAGCTTTGCAAAAATTGATTTTTCTAGCTACTGTGGAATTTCATAGACCAAAAAAAAAATCGAGCTGACTGATGGACTTAACAAAAATCGATGTTTCGAGCTGACCCGACTCTATCTAACTGACAGTGCGAAAAAAAAGAAAACGAGCCGACTGGACATTGTCCAGTGTAGAATCTACACTCCAATAACTTTGCAATCCTTCGATTTGATAGGAGTCACACGGTTTTTTCCAAAAAATTCAATTAAACAAACACTATCATTAAAAAAAAAATTGTTCAAATAGCACAGTAAATAAATATTTCACAGGGTGGTTAAAAAAATGGGTCACACTGTATAATGTATTGAGAATAATAATAAGTAGTAATAATATATCTACAGAAAGATATACTCATCATTACTCTATACTCAGTGATTTTTGGGTCTAGGTTGAACCTGTAGAACTATATGCTGCCAGTTTTGGTAGAACGAGAGTGACAGCGTTAACCAGAATTGGCCGAGTTAAAATGGTGAAATTGGTTACATCTATACAGCTGCTGTCACGTAAATAATTGCAGCATTTAGTTTGAAGAGAAGGTCTAAGATGGCAATAAATTCCTAAGACTAGAAAGAGCGATGTCGTCAAGTTTTACGGGATGGTTTAAGGGAGAGGAGGGAGGTCATTTTGTGAGATTTGGGTTGTTGATGAGATGGATTTCATGATTATAAGATTAGAGTTAGGGACTGGCGGAACTAAAACGCTGGAACTGAAAGGATTTTCGCTTAACAGAGAAGTTAAGCTGAGAAGAATTAATTTTGCAATTAGTGAAAATGTAAATTATTATGAGGGTACTGATTGCCGTGGAAGCTATCAAGTGCTTGGAGGGAATGTGTAGTGTATGAATGAATATACACAAATTAATGGAATATTCTTAAATTTCAATCGAGGAATTAAAATTATCCAGCAAGAGAACTCTTCTTGGAAGCTCGTTAACTTTTGACAGATGAGGCTGTCTCTCCGATGCTCCGATGCCTATATGTACTCCGAGCTACTTACTACAGTATTCGATGTCATCTCGTTTGAAGAATCATTCAGCTCAGCAAGCAGTTTACCTTCCGTGTCATTATTTCAGGATTCAAAAATTGCCAAACAAATTTTCAGCTCAGCAAGCAGTTTGTCTTCTGTGTTATTCCAAAAATATTCAGAATTCCAAATTGCCAAACAATCTTTCAGCTCAGCAAGCTCATCTTCAGTGTTATTATTACAGAATTCAAAAATTGCAATGCAATCTTTCAGTGTAGCAATAAGCAGTTGATCTTCTGTCATTATTTCAGAATTCAAAAATTGCCAAACAATCTTTTAGAATTCAAAAATTATTGCAATACAGTTTTTCAGTTCAGCAAGCAGTTGATATTCTGTGTCCTGTGTCATTATTTGAGAAATCAAAAATTGTCAAAAAATCTTTCAGTTCAGCAATCTTCTGTGTTATTATTTCAGAATTCCAAATTGCCAAAAAATCTTCCAGCTCAGAAAGCTCATCTTGTGTTATTGTTACAGAATTCAAAAATTGCCATACAATCTTTTAGTGTAGCAAGCAGTTAATCTTATGTCATTATTTCAGAATTCAAAAATTGCCAAACAATCTTTTAGAATTCAAAAATTATTGCAATACAGTTTTTCAGTTCAGCAAGCAGTTGATATTCTGTGTCCTGTGTCATTATTTCAGAATTCAAAAATTGCCAAAAATCTTTCAGTTCAGCAATCTTCTGTGTTATTATTTCAGAATTCCAAATTTCCAAACCATCTTTTAGCTCAGCAATCTCATCTTCTGTGTTATTATTACAGAATTCAAAAATTGCAATGCAATCTTTCAGTGTAGCAAGCAGTTGATCTTCTGTCATTATTTCAGAATTCAAAAATTGCCAAACAATCTTTTAGAATTCAAAAATTATTGCAATACAGTTTTTCAGTTCAGGAAGCAGTTGATCTTCTGTGTCCTGTGTTATTATTCCAGAACTCAGAAATTGCCATTCAATCTTTCAGCTCAGCAAGGCGAGTTTATCTTCTGTGTCATTTTTTCAGAATTCCAAAATTCCCATACCTATATCTTGATTCTTCCCGTTCTCCCCGTTTTAGATACAGTATACAGATTCTTGAGGGCGAACTACGTAAAATCTGTTGATACTACGTAAATATTGACCGACTTAAAAATGGACAATCGGTCATGGTCAATGGTTACACTTCCTGGAAGGCTTGCTGGTTTGGGTATACGCTGCGTGTAAAGGAATAATAGTTCCATGCAGCCATTCATTCATCTCTGATGGTGCTCTCGTAAAATGGAAACGGATTAGTCAAATGGGCGTATGCAAGCTCAGCAAGTACGGTAGAAAAGCGTTTCCAATTTTTCATGATTCAGTCATTACAACTTGAAACAACTCTCAAGATAAGGCTAGTTTGAAAGCGGTTGCATGCCCAGACTCCCATCGAATCCGTTCCTTTCTTAAAACTAAAGAACTTCAAGTACAGCAACACTTGGTACTATATTTGCGAAAGCCACAGGTTTGTTATGTGTAAAAATCAAAGCTGGCTCTCTCTCAGTCCACATGAAACTTTAAATCAGCCGTTGTTTAAGTCTGTAGACGTTCCATCCCTCCTGTTGGAACCTCGAGGCATTTCACGAATGAAAACATAATCACAGAAAACGTCCTCATGGAGTAACATGTTTTATGGTCCCTAGGTAAATGTACAGCAACTATAATAGTGGGATGCCACTTGTAAGTGTAAGTGATGATACTATTATGTCTGCGAGTAATATTGCTCCATCTGAAAGTAGGAAATCACCAGCGAAAGGGATAGTGAGAAAGAAAGAGAAATAATTCGGTGCTTGGGGTCCTTCTGCACAATCTATCATTGCGATATTGGTAAGCAGATTTTTGAGCAGACTCGCTCAATACAATTCTTAAGACGGAAGTTGAGTTTGGGTATCCAGAGGCGTCAATTTGGGCGACCTTACCATTTCAAAGGTGTTTTGATCATTTAGCGAGTCTAAGAGTAATATTTCTTACTTGGTGAAGATTACGGTTTTCTTTTCGATAAATTGACGCTTAGAATGAAGATGATAAAAGGCGTTGAACCAATTGACAAATACTTCATCAAATACAACAAAACCAAAAATTGTATATCAGAGAAGAGAACACTATAAGGGGAGGATAAGATAAAACTTCAACAGAATTAAGTTCCTCCTCAACATTTACTGTCTTAGCATTATTACCTGCATCAACATCAACCATGTGCATTGTACAGAAATCGTTTCAGCATATTAATCGTATGGAAGGCAATGATCATAGTTCATGGAAAATGTTCACAGTCCAGATGTAGAAGGTATTTTTTCCTCGAACACAAAAATTACCCCGCCGAACGACCCAAATAGTGGGAGTGTATGTTTATGAGGGCGCTCTTCCAGAAAATAGAATTTTTATCCTCCGCAAGTGCAGCCCAGTGGCCCAAAAATGGGAAATATAGTCCCCATTGCACATAAACCTAAAAAAAGGTTATTTGAGCACCTAGTTTCTTTTTAGTTCATCTAGTAATGAGGGAAAATATGAGCTTTACTACTTTACTAGTACCTAATGAAGAAAAAAAATCGCAATTTTTTTAAATAACGTTCAAGTTGCTACGATATTTCTATTTTTGAAGAAATTGAATGAAAAAATGAGAGAGGACAGGGAAATGAAAATTGCTATTCTGCGTCAAAGCTATGACAGGTAGTCGAGAAGACTGTTTTATAGATTTTTGGTTGCTATTTCAATGAGGTATACCAGATTCCGAAAAAAGTTATTGGAGATATTTCGTAAAAACCAATTTTTGGGTTTCTTGGTCGAACCTGCAATACACAAAAACCTGATTTTGGGAAAGGGCTACCTCAAAAAGATTATATACTCTCCCTATTTTGTTTGGCCTTTCGGTGAGGTTTTTTGAAAAAAAAAAATCAAAATAAGATATAGGAAATGCAAAAATTATGAAAAGCGGTCTCAAAGAATGATTCAGTGTGATTAAAATTCTTCAAATTTTTTTGCAGGGCACTGACCTGCCTTGTATCATAAATAATTCTTGTTACATCTTCCCACTTCCTAATAAATTTACTTTCCGAACTACAAAAATAACTTCCAGCAAATTAATAATACGAGTGTTATATTATGTATTTCATCTCAACTTAGCTCTGAAAACAAAAAACAAAATACAAACATCAAAATCGATTGGCACCTCAAGTAACGAACTTTACGCTAATTAGCTAACAGGAATTTTAAGTTTCCATCGTGTCACTATCAAATTAGCATGTACATACCTACAACAAACTAATTAACGAGAGTCAGTTACTATAAAGCTTTAGTCGGAAGTTTAACAATACCAAGACCACACCACAAATGTGTGCCACGCAGAGTCAACGTACGTTCTTGCTTTGGGCAATTTCACAAAGTGGACTACCTTGGAAGGTCGTGTACTTGATGATGCTCACGAGAAGACAACTAAACTACAGCAGGTAAACGAATGCATGCTTCTGAGTCTCAGTCTGAGGTAACGCTTGTTTAATACCGTGACCGAGTTCAGCAAGTCAAAATGATTATACCCACATACTACATGTATGTAACATTGAGTAATTTAGATCTATTACTATGGCCAATTTGAACTAACTCTGGCAACGAAATACAAAAATAACTACTGTAATCATAAACATTAGGTACTGTTAATAAAACGTGAAAATATTTACTAGTTTAAAAATCATGTCGTGTTATTCGTGATGATCTATCCATCTAATCTGCGAATGTAACATCAGATTTTGATATGAAATCACGAGAAAATTCAAGAGGTCGTGACCAAAAATTGGCCATATTCTTTTAGATTAAAGCACCTCAAGGTAAACTGTAACTGTTCATATATAGCTTCAAATACCTATAACATCTTCACATGCTCAAGGTGGCATGGGTTTCATTGCAAAAGTTTGAGCATCACATATTATATACATATAAAGGTCACGGAAAAGGTTCTCAGGTAAATCGACAACCATAACCCTCGCCATAAACATACCCATTCCGATCACTGTTCCGTCATTCACTTATATACAAAATGTGAAAGTGTTTTATGTTGTTTATGTTGTATTTTAAGGTATACGGGGTGGGGGTTGTTCTTTCAGTTGAATCGTGAAAAGCATAGTTTTTTCAAAAAACGCAAACCAAAATTTTTAAATGCACAAAAATCGACTTTTTCTACTTTGAACATTGAATTTCACTAAATTCGTGTGGATTTTTGTCATAAATAAACAATAATCTCATGTTCGAGGTATGGTCTGTTTCATAGCATTCGGCACCGAGAGGGTGAAAAATATTTTTAGTAAAATAATTAGTGAAGTTAGCACCCCCATGCAAGAGCGAATTTTTATCAAATTCAAACGACATTAGTTATACAGGGTGTCCGGAAATTATGAGCAAAAAATTAAGGGGGTGATTCTTCTTGTTGAAATATTGCCAAAAGTATCTATAATTTTTTTTCGAAAACTCAAAAAGAAGAAAGTTATAAGCCTCCAAAGTTGATTTTTTTAAATCAATATTTTTTTATAACTTTTTTTCTAGTGTACGGATTTTCTTAAAATTTGACACACTTGCCACTGATGTTGCTTTACATCCTTGGTCCAAATTAGACTTGAATCCCTCGAAATCAAAAGGCCTTAACTGCCCTTGACCTTCAAAAAAGGCCTATAACTTTTTTCGTAATATTTTTTTCTGAGTTTTGAAGACGCACAATTGAAGAACATGAAGAAATATTCGGAAAAGGTCCTCTTTGTCTATCACGATAAAATGACCTGCTTCCGAGTAAAACTGTTTTAAAAATTTGCTTGCACTAAAATTGATCACCATAAACTATGATCATTCTGCAACAATACCAAAGCATGTTTTGGGAATGGTGGCAGGGTTGCCTAGGAAACAAGACGTTTGCTTTGGATTTCATTTTGACAGCAATTTATTTTTTTTTTTTATTAAAATTATTTTATTATTTTATTAAAAAAAAATGATTAAAAATTTTTTTCATTTAAAAAAAAAAATCATTTCCAAGTCTATTTATATACGAATGTCTCTGTTTTGTACATAACTAGGCAATCCTGCAGCTGTTTCCAAAGCATGCTTTGGTGTTGTTGCAGAATGATCATAGTTTATGGTGATCAATTTTAGTGCAGGAAAATTTTTAAAACAGTTTTACTCGGAAACGGGTCATTTTATCTTGATAGACAAAGAGGACCTTTTCCGAATATTTCTGCACGTTCTTCAATTGTGCGTCTTCAAAACTCAGAAAAAAATATTACGAAAAAAGTTATAGGCCTTTTTTGAAGGTCAAGGGCAGTTAAGGCCTTTTGATTTCGAGGGATTCAAGTCTAATTTGGACCAAGGATGTAAAGCAACATCAGTGACAAGTGTGTCAAATTTTAAGAAAATCCGTACACGAGAAAAAAAGTTATAAAAAAATATTGATTTAAAAAAATCAACTTTGGAGGCTTATAACTTTCTTCTTTTTGAGTTTTCGAAAAAAAAATATAGATACTTTTGGCAATATTTCATCAAGAAGAATCACCCCCTTAATTTTTTGCTCATAATTTCCGGACACCCTGTATAGTCTGTACACTGAGTGTTGTCTGTTGTGATAACTAAGGATACATCATCTCGTTATGTTTCTTACTCCTTCTATTTCATTGCATAGTCAATCGAGTTAGGTAAATTGGGACGTATTATCAGAAATACGTTTGAATCGTCAGCAATTCTAAAAAGATGAGCGAGAGTGAGACGGAAGTACGACTCGCGTCTTGATACGCTTAGATTGATACGATAAGATTGTCGTCCAGCTCATCGGCTTCTGTCAGTTGACAGTGACAGCGCTAAATATACTAATGAAGTTTGTTATTTGAAACGTTTTTAATACGAAATTAGCAGAATTACTTGTGATATTGTACGATGTGATAAACTACGAGTAACTTATTAATTGCGTAAATGCCTAAAAATCTATTGCCTTGTTTTTCTAACGTTTAAAAAAACGGACTGGGTATATTCTCGCAAAGAACTACAAAAAATTACACAAAATGCCTGGGAGTTCAAACGATTGAACTCCCTAGGACGTGGTCTTGTGTGGTTAAATTGCTAGGATATTTTACTGCAGAAAAAGAAAACGGAGGTGTTATGCTTTCTGTTAAACGCCAACCAGCAGGTAGGTGACATGCTATTTCTATTTCTAATCATAATTATAACAATTATTCACACGCCACTGACACGAACTGCGATACCACATCTGGCTCGACTTAGAAATAAATGTATGAATCAAATCGAATTAAATGAAATTGTTTAGCCAGAATCAGTGTGGCATGACAACGGACAACACTCAGTGGACAGAGCATACTGAATTTTTGTTTACGTTTGTCCAACCAAAATTTTCGTTTGTAACTTCAAATTAAAGTTATGACCAAGTTAAAAAAAATTGACAGCAGCACTAAATGCGAATTTCATAAAATTCAAACGACATTCGTTTGTCCCCGATTTGTGAACGTTTATTCAACCAAGGAGAATAATAAACGAACAGTAATATTTATGACACATAATAAGCATTCCAGTACCTATTTTGAATAAAATGCAGTCGTAAGTGCTCAGGGCCAGTTACTGTTGTATTTTTTATGTATTTGTCAACAGTGCGTAACTGTTAGTTCAGGTTATTTAGTAGTTAAGTGTTTTTTTTTATAAGGTCTTTATTGTAACTTTCTGTTGTGGGGTGGACAAACGAACGAAAAAATTACCGACAAATTGGTGTTAAATGTGTTTTTTTTTGTCGTAATATTTTTGGAGGGTACGGCAAACAAAAATTTTGGTTGAACAAACGTAAACAAATCGCGGACAAACAAATGCCGACGATTTTATGATAATTCGCATTTGGTGCTGCTGTCATTTTTTTTTAAATTTTATTTAATTTAATTTTTAATTTAATTAACTAATAAAATCTGTTCATGGGGGTGTTCATGTCAATTTTTTTACCGTAATTTTTTTTGAAGGGTGGACAAATTAAAATTTTTATTTTGAAGATTTTGAACAATAAACGCGGAAAAACGAATGCTGTTTGAATTTTACAAAATTTTGTGTTTAATGCAGCTGTCAGTTTTTTTAATTGATCGGAACTGTTATTTGAAGGGCGAACAAACGAAAATTTTGGTTGGACAAACTTGGACAATTCCACTCATACGTTGGTTATTAGGTACACCAATTTGATTTCTCAAATATCGCTGTTTGCTATCGGATATTTTGTATCGAGGAAGGAAGAGAGAATGAAAGTGGATAAATTTATCGATAAAACTGATTGTTCATAATTATGTTGCTATGGCAATGGCTCGATTCCTTGGCACTCTGTTACTAAAGTCACAATTATTATTAATTTTATTATTTGGAAATATTTTATATTTATATGGAAGAAAAAGTTTCCTTGCCCTATCGGGGTTCGAATCAGGGTAACTTCGAACGACAGTCAATTAGCTTATCAATTCGGACACAGAAGCCTGTTTTAAACGAATGCCAGAAGTGTGAATACCTACCGTTTGCCATTTGATTTTTATTAGAAATATCAACTTAAAATACAAAAATTGTTTTTAACAAGTGTTTTTCACAATAATATTTGTCCTTTTAAAAGGTATTTTTGGTATTGTTACCTAATAAATAACGTTTAGTACCTTAGGTATTATTCGATGGAATTGTCTCAACAAATACCACTCGACCTTTACGATTTTCCGGGATATTGTTATATACTTTTTTTTTCTCATACTTACTTGCATATAGGCAATTTAACGACAGCTGTTGAAAAAATCACGAGAGCGCCTGCGCTCGAGTATTACCCCCGACAAACCATGGGCAAACAAAATATGCCGTCTAAATTTTATAAAAATTCGCACTTACGGGTGCCAACTTCGCTAAGCTCGCAAAAGAGGCTTCAAGTTGACAGGCGTGTCAGAAAATGATTCTGCAAGAATCGACAGAGAAAACGTTCGATCGAAAAATTGCATCGAGTCGAAAAAAAATCCAGTTGGACCGCGCAAAAGCTTAATTTCCCATAAAATGCAAACAAAGATTTTCAAAAGGCAAAAAACCACAATTTTTTCACCACTGAACGGGGGCTATGTCCCGAGAAAGTTTCAGAGAAAGAAACTTTCAGTTTCGGACTCGTCATTGTCATTGTCAAACGTCCAATGCGTCCTCGGGTAATTTTTCAAAGCGTGCTCGAAAATAGCATGTACCTAGAAAAAAAAAAGATTCTACATAAAAAATTAGACTTTTTTATACCCTTACAATAGATGTATCGTTTTTTGAGATGCAAGGAGATAAATTTTTTTTGAAGATATTTCGGGAACCGTTTGAGATATAGAACTCAGCTTTTGTATGTGCATGTCATACGACTGTTGATGTACCTTTTTAATACCAATTCATTTTAATTTATATAGGTAGGTACCATTGGAGGGTATTTTAGAACTGAGCGAAGCTTTTTTGCCCTTCATTTTCCTATAATACCTATACCATGTTTTGAAACATCCAAAGCGAGTTTTTCATCGCGTAAGTGCCCGTTTTTCTAAGAAATAGTCAACTTTAGAGCTATTAACCAAGAGTAATTTTTTGGTGTTGAACACATGGGCGGTTCTAAAAGGCTCCTTAAAATTGCATTTTTTATCCCAGTGGCCTAGAAGTTAGGGGGCTGAAACCACTAAGTACTCAAAATCTACGCCACTGAATTTTTTTAAACCTTTATTATTTTACAGTGGAAAGAAGGGGATTAATGAACACAAAGAGAGCTAGTAGTAGTAGGGTGGGTTGGGGTGGTACACCCCAAGCGACTAGGCCACCGAGGGCCCTTTTCGCCTTACCCGAACCATGGTGAAACTCCTACTCGAACCTCCCCGACCTTTTAATAAAGGCCAGAAGTTTGTTGTATGAGAGGAGTTTCATTTCTTCTTCTTGTAGCTCCTCAGACCCAAAGATGTTGAGCCTGAGGTTACTGTATACCTCGCATACGCCCACATAATGGTGGGAGTCCTCGTCATCCATTCCGCATTTAGGGCAGACCGGGTCCCGAGTGACCCCCATCACTTGCAGGTGTCTGTTCAGACTGCTGTGACCGGTGAGAACCCCGACTAGTAGTCTGAGTTCCCTCCGGTTCATTCTGGACATGCTGATCCATCTGTTTCCAATTGGACCAGCCAGAAACAGCCTGGCCTGTCTGCAGCCTGGTGCTGTTTCCCAGTGGTTCTCTAAACCCTTGCGAGTCCATTCTTTAATAGATTCTTTGAGAAGATTTTTGGTCAGACCCAGGACGGGCTCCGGCCCACAAAAGGTTTCCCTGGTCCCGAGCTTCGCGTATTGATCTGCTAGCTCATTACCTGGTACACCTGAGTGTGCGGGAACCCACACGATATACACCGATTTTCTGTCCGCCAGTCTGTTCAGCGCCTCGACACACTCCTGAACCAGTGGGGAGCTGGTTCCGTGTGTGCCCAGCGCTTTCGCGGCGGCCTGACTATCCGTGCATATGTTATATCGTCCGTTCCCCGGCTTCTATTATCTGCTTCAGTCTAGCTGCTTGCAGGATAGCATAAATCTCCGCCTGGAAGACGGTTGCGGTGGACCCAAGAGGGTAGGATCTTCCCAGTTTCCGTCCAGCCAGGTAGAGCCCCGCTCCTACGTGGCCATTTTTGTTCCTGGAGCCGTCTGTGAAACAGACTAGTCCTCCTGGTTCGAAGGCTACCTCCCTTTTTTCCCACTTTTCCTTTTCAGGAATTTGCAGGTTAAATTTCTTGTTTTCTCTGTTGTTTCTTGTTTTTGAGGTAGACATAAGGTTTGAGATTGGTATCTCCATCTCGGCAACCTTGGCTATCTCTGTGCGTCCTTTGTAACCTCCGCCTTTCCATAGTCCCGAATCACGCATTCTTAGGTGGGCCGCCATGGCCTCCCCTTTTATCCAAATGGGAAGCGGTGGCAGCTCCAGAATGACATTCAGGGCTGCTGACGGGGTGGTTCTCATTGCACTTGTTATTAACAAACTGGCGAGCCGTTGGAGTTTAGCTAGCCTGTTTGCAACGGTATTGCTTGTGGTTGTTTTCCACCAGACCACCGAACCATAACTGATTCTCGGTCTGATGATGGCCGTGTATAACCAGTGCATTATCTTCGGTTTTAGCCCCCACACCTTGCCTATTGTCCCTCTTAGCTGCCATAGAGATGACACAGTTTTTGTGACTATTCTGTCAATCTGTGGCTTCCAGGTCAGCTTTTCGTCTAGTACCATTCCAAGGTATTTGGCCTCCCCACTAAGAGTTAGGAGTTTGCCAAACAGCCTGGGTGGTTTGAATCCTCTTTTTTCCCTTTTCCTTGTGAAGAGGACCATGTCGGTCTTTCCGGGGTTGATGGTCAGCCCCGCCTCTTCACACCATTTTTCAATTATCTTACATGCACTTTGCATGCGATCGCAGACCACGCTTAGGAATTGGCCGGTTACTAGAACCAGCCCATCGTCAGCGTATGCCTGTGCATACAGTCCGTCATCTGTCAGGCGCTTTAGGAGGCCGTCCATGATCAGGCACCACAGGTGAGGGGATAGGCAGCTGCCTTGGGGGCATCCACCACTCACCGCAATGCCCACTCGAACTTCTCCCGCACCCGACGACACCTGCCTGCTTTCGATCGCTGAAGCAATCCAGTTAATCAGAACCGGGGGGTGCCTCTGGATTGCAGCTCTGTGCATATGGTTTTTGTTCTTGCCTTGTCAAAAGCGCCTTCCACATCAAAGAAAATGGCCAAGGCCCAGTTCCCGTGATGCAGCGCTTTTTCAATTTCTCTAGTCACTGCGTGTAGAGCAGTTTCCGTGGATCTAAATATTGTATCTTATAAGGTTCTCGAGATATTGACAAAAAACTGAAAAAAAAAAATCTTTTCTTGACTCAAAAAAGGGTCTGGGATACAAGTTAATAGGAAAAAAGTATTATTTTTTATGTAGAAACAACTCCTTTTCTACTTTCCAGGTACATTCTATTTTTTCCTTGATATATAATTTACAAGTCCCTTAAGTGAATGAATGATGGCCTTTATACGTTTACAGACCTCGCCCATAATATATTAGTTATTAGACATAACAGGCGGCAGAATTAGAAATTTACCCTAACGAAATGTGTGTAAAGTAACAGCTGGCACGGAACAAGGTAAGCTCAAGAATCTCCAAGACTATAGTCTAGTTTCACCCTTAATATTAGGGGTATCGAGATATACATAGCATCAAAGAGACTTCATCAACTTGAATACTCGTATATCCAGAAATAAAACGAAAAAGGTTACCATGCATCATCATGACATTTTGTAACGGAAAGTTTAATTTTATCGATTCTACATTCTGACTTTTTTCATGCATATAATTACTACGCCTCTGCATTCTAGTTGAAAAAGTATCTGTAAATTATTTGCTTCCAACTCGGCTTCCAATTCCACGAATAAGAGTGATAAGAGTCAAAAAATGACTAGTCGGAAAATCGATTGTTTTTTTCAATCGAACTTCTTCTTTAGCAGTACCTTCAGGAGCTTGGCCACGGTTGCATCATCATCATCAATCGACACCCAATACTCGCTAGATACGGTACATTTTCTATAGACATAACTCAGTTCATAAAAAACAAGGATCATTTTCTTCTTACACGTCTATAAAAAACCTGGATTGGCGAATTTAAGACAGGAAGAAAATAATAAAATTATGCCCTTTTGGTTTGCTGTGTACGATCCGGAAAATTGTGATTTTGTAACAAAGATCCGAAATGCAGAGGATGTAAAAAGACGAAATTACAGTACAGGCGTGCTTATCATTATCAGCAACCATATATGGGGGAATTCTGGCCTGAACTAGGTGGATCTCACGGCTCATATTCCTCATTCTTCTAGAGAATGGGTAGGGGATATGGGTTTGTCCACTCGCGAGGTGATACAATGGGCAAAGCATCCAAAGGAGGCCTAAAATCGCCCTTATTGCCACAATCAAGATACGTAAATTACTAAATTGTTGTATTATTGAATTTTCAAAAAGAATGCAATTTTTTGAGCACCTGCATAATATGCAACACTGAAAAACCTTCAACTTAAACTAACAGGATTGGAAGCGCGTTTATCTGAAAGCAGTGTAAAATAATTTAAATTGCTTGTTATTGGCATATGGACAAGAAGGAACGAACACCACTCTTATGACTTCACTCTTCTGCTATTATTCACGATTCTAATTTCAAATAATCGTATTTACGTTAACGTGATTTATCCCCTCAATAATGTAACTAATAAAAACTTTTGGCTCAAAACTTCGGAATCCCAAGTTCAAACAACGATGACATAACAAAGTACGAAAATACACAATAGTTTAATGTACAAAAAATGCAAGCACAGCGAGAAGTCATCGCTCAAGATAAACGAACTATAAATATCAAAATAATAAATTGCGGAAGTTGGATTAGAAAATACATACGGGTAAGCACTTTTCATCGGATAACTTATACTCACGTCTAAAAGTATCTCGGAGACCTCCCTCGGAAAATAGAGCGATGTGACCGAGCGTGTGACATGCTTAAAATATCCCCGACAAAGAGATAAATTTACAATGTTATCTGAAACCTGAAACTTTGATTTCAGCATTCAATTCACTATTCACTACAGCTGTTGCCAGGCGATGGCTTAGATAGAATACTCGAATATTCTGAAAGCGAATTAAAACAGAGTATGCGTGTCTTCATTTGCGGGGTGTGTGTGAATTCAGATCGTTAACATTAACAGTGAAATGTAAATTATTTACCAGCGCCTAGAGCCAGAGCCCCCATATTATTTGCTAATAGACATGCATGGAGGAATTATTATCGCGTATAGCTGGAGTACTGTCGGTTTCAGCAAAGATGAACCAGTTTATAACATTGTTTAATAAAGCAGAGTAAAATCGCTCATATTCCGTGCAATCGATGGTACCCTGCTCTGCGGTAATTAAAACGCTTCGGTAGCTTCGCTTCACGAGCCATGTATGTAATTATTGTGATGTGAGGTCCCTCTGTAAACATGCATTCTTGTTTAAATAAAAACAATATCACATCACAACCCTGCATGTGCATGGAGTGAACATGTGTATTATACAACATCTGGTGCCAATAGTATAGTTTACAATTCTCTTGGCATTTCAATAAACCTCCCTTGGGGAGGTCGACATTCGAGTCGTTATATTGAACTCTTGTCATTTATTACGCATGTGCCTTTTACCACTATTTCAGTGTTTGCCGTTTGCGGAAAATAAAATAAGACTTTTGTAGGGATATTTATACCCAAGCTAAATATCAGACTACTACGTGGCCCATAAAATTGAGCGATTTTTAATCAAACAGTAGGTAGATACACATCTGCATGTGTACCTTAGACTAAGCAACGTCGACCAAGGTATAAATTGGGTCCCAACGTGGGACCATTATCTTTATTCTTTAATGGCAGAAGAGACCTACACCTTTTGGACTTAAACCAAGCGTCCAAAAAATCTCCAACATCAATCCCCAGCGAGTATTCCCAGTTTCGCATCTGGACAACAATCGCCAGTTGAGTCCATGGACCGATGAAGGCGCATCTCATACAAAGTCAGAGAAGACGGGCTTAAACATTGCAGCTTCTACAAATACGACCACCTCGACCACCACCAACACCCAGGTAAGCACATGATCAACTACCATGCAAGACAATCTTGAATTCTTGGAGGAACCATCTCGACATCAAAGAACTCGACCTGTGCACTGTGCAGCTACCTCATGCACGCATAAATACAGGCCATGCACCGCTATCCAGGTCCTCTAGATAACCGAATCAGCACCAACACCGGGCACCAGCGAGAAGGGCCTAAAAACGTCGAAAATTTAACGGGAGGGACATGCAAGCCCAAATAATTTTGTTGAAAACTTTGAGCAGCATGCAGAAAACAAAAACATGCCCAAGAAAGAAATGGCGTCGGAGGGGTGTCTTCGGGATGCTGCAGCAAAACAACTGCGTGTGTTAATGTAGACCTGACTTTTTAAAGATCTCCAGAGATTGATTGATATTGATACTGATAGTGAGGGTGTCAGATCCCACTGCGACCTATTAAAGATCTATTGTGCCCCCTCTATACTCTGCTTCTCCGGTGTATTCCCTTCATTGCAGCAGCCTCTCCAGTTCCGTTTTCCGGAATTTCAGGATTTGCAGGGGATCGAGGCTGGATAGAGCCCCTCCGTTGAGCTGGTCCCAGAACATTACTTCTCTCGCTTTCTAGTGCTCCGCAGTTCGTCAATAGGTGACGAGACGTCTCGTTTTCTAAACGCCATTTTTTTCTATGCCAAGCTTCCTCAGGTGTTCATTGAGCTTGCAATGACCTGTTAGGAATCCCGTTAGCATTCTGAGACTTCCTTTGTTGACGGTCAAGAGTCCCTCAAGCCTGAGAGTTTTTTCCAATTGACTGCTCTCAGTTAACCTTCTTCCTTTTGGAGTTCTGCTTTGAAGAACGTGTCTTCAAGGTCACTGAATGGCTCTGGTCCTATGAAGGCAGCTGCTGCTCCTTTTCTTGTCAATGAGTGGGCACGTTCGTTTCCCTCAATCCCAGTGTGACCCGGTATCCATTTGAGGTAAATTTTGTCCTCTTTGCGTAGTTTGTTGAGTTTTTGTAGGCAATTCCATGCTATTTTAAAGCTGATGATGGGAGAGCACAGTGTTTTTACAGCTGCTTGACTGTCTGTCAGTCAGTATTGCTATTTCTCTATTTTTATAGTTTCTGTCGAGGTTTATTTGGGTGCATATTATCTCCAGAGATAAAAGTTGAGACTCCTGGGAGGCCATAGAATATGCCTTCTATGTGATATTAAGTATATTGGTAGTTTCCTGTATAAATTCCCAATAAAAATTAAAAATTAAAAAAAAAATTCCCCAATAAACTGACTGCCCATGCTACCTCTTGTAATAGTTTTTGGAGGAGACTTTTCGTATTTTGATGTAGGATTTTCTGAGACCCTGCATATCGACATGCAGCTTTGCTTATTAGTCTGTCCATTTAAATGATAAAAAATTCGTCTGAAAAGTAAATGTTAAAATTTTCAAATCGCTACAAAATCGTTTCCACAAAAACATATAATATGGAACGCATAAACTCAGATTCTTTAAATTCAAACCGCTCATCTTTGTGGTTAACCTTTTATAAAACAGCTTTAGCTTCAAGGTAAAGTGAAAATGTGAAAACTACAAAGTACAAACTTAAAATGGAGAAAATTCAAATCATGATCATTAAGAGGTCAACTTGTTATTAGAATAGTTTTTTAAGCGTTTTTTAGGTGACATTCCTGAAGTTTTCCATCCCTATGTAATTTACATAGAGATGGGCATGTAATTACTTAGCTGGTGGACAGATTTAAGTCAACTGCTTGCAAGGTACTTAAAGGGAAATAATTTATTTTTAGGAGTGGAGTTTCTGGGGTAATGAAATAGGAAACCTCCTAATTATTCTAAAAGCAAAGGATAAGATAGAATATTACATGTTGTAAAACTAGTCATCAAATAACATATTACCGAGCATATCACCGCGCAGTTTTTACTACTATGCAGCACAACAATGAATGAGCATCAATAAATAGGTTACCCTATTTCTTTAAATTTTGAAATATTTTTATACAGTGTGTCTACGTAAGTTGGAGTCATATGAAAAACTTTTTTATCATCCATTTTAGGAAAAAAAGGTATTCTCCATAAAAAGTTGTGCATGGTCTAAAACCTAAAACAGAGCAGGCAGACAGTCGTATACGAGGAAGACTAAAGTACCTAGTACCTTTATTTTCGACAATATAAATTATTTTTGGATATATGGTGCACCCTGTATAGTAGAACCAATTTAAGAATAGGGAAAGCCGTAAAAGTAGAAAGAAACGGAAAAATGCAAACCTCAGGCCGACCAGTGGTTCTCAAACATTTTTAGATAGTTAGGTATTACATTACATATTAAAGTATATTGCGCTTTTTCAAAAATAATTTAATAAATCAGTAATAATAAATCACTTTAATTGTGTTAATTATTATGCATAAAAAAAATCAAATTATACAGGAACACAGGCGCATGCAAGCTTGTAATATACAGGATACACATCTTTTGACACAAAATTTTTTTTTTCGGAATAATTTTACGATACTGCGGCCATCTTGATTTTTTATGAATAAATAGGTCATGCGATACGTCATTTAAAATCTTAGTTCATTTACTTTGCGAATGTCTTAAAATTATTAAAGTTGAAACTAAAATACAGTGCCCGTCAAAAAGTTCACACCATAGGTATAGGAAATTTTTTTGTTTTCTCTTTTGTCATAACTTTGTGCTTTCTAAAAGATTAAATTTGACCGAGAATTTGACCCTACTAGATCCATGGTGTGAAGTGTGAAGTTTAGTTCCATAGAAAATGGCGTTTTTCTAAACATATAAAGTTATAAACTTCAAAATTACAAAAAACATGATATTTTATACTTACATGATAATAATTAATTGAAAAATATATTATGGTACAGAGCTTCGGTTTATATCAATTTTAAAGTTTTAGTTTTAGAACCACACCTGCATTTTAGGCAACACAATAAATTGTTGCGATCTACCTGTTTAGGTCTAAGTACGGGTTTTTACCTGCCATAAATCATTCGAACAATAAATTATTATTGAACTCAGACTGATTCAGATTCTTAAAATTACTCAGGTCATAGGTAAGACATTACCAATGAGTAAGAAAGTAACACAATATGTTTTATTGCTTTCCCTATTTTAAAAATAGTTTTACTTTACCATCGACTTTACCTAATAGTTTTTTCAATAACATTACTGACCTACAACAAAACAGATATTATCGGTTTTGAATTTGATTATTTACTCCAATAAACATGTTTTGGAAAACTCAAAAATACTTACATTAGTATCATTGCTCTGTCAGACTTGATGTAGGTAAATTGATATCTCAAAGCTAGAGCAGGTCCTAAAATGCTTGTGACTTAATACAAAAATTAAATACTTAGTAAAAAAAAAAAACTAAAGAAAACTTAGTCACATTGACATCATTGACATCAGACAGTTTAGGATCTTTAGCTTTGAGATATTTAGGTACGAAATAAATATATGCCAAATTTGAAGAGATATATGCGCTATAGGTAGCACTAGCATAAAATTCTGGAAAAAAATTGAGACCCTAAAACTAAGATATTTTTTAGTTTTTCGAACAAATCTTATAGGAATTTGTGTCATTCATTAATCAATCCCTGAGTTTTTTGGTCATTTGGGGACACCTGTACAATAAATAACATGTCCTGAGTCCGTGACTTACGATCAATGCCCTTGCCCAAACCAATAACGCTAAATCTACAGGGTGAGTTAGTTTTTTGTAGCACCAGGACTTCCCCAGTTTATAGAAGACCTGTTTTAACGAATAAAATTTCCCATAGTTAAACATAATGTCCGGAAAAGCTTAGATTTTTTTTTGTTACCGCAGCATAACTTGGGCATTTCTCAATATTTAAATAATTTTATACCTAGAGGTACCTATACAAAACTCTTTATACAAGAGGTATTAAACGAAGAAAAACCCGTGAAAAAATAAATTCATCAGTGGCGTAGATACATGATCATGATATATGACCCCTTTTTTGCTCAACAACTTCTACTCCCATGCATGGACTTACAAGACTTAACTTATCAGCGTTGGATTCCTGTAGATTCCTTTCAAAAAAAAAGTATACGGTATTCGATATAACTTATGAATATTCGAAATTGCCCATAGTTTTTAAGTAAATTGAGTCTAAACTTCCTCACACCATTTTTAGTAAATTATACAAAATCATTGATTTTTTAAATTATTAATTTATATGCAAAGATAACAATAAAAATCGAAAAATCAGCTTATTTTTGCGGTATGACGATGAAGTTTAGACCTCGGTTTAGACTCAATTTATTCAAAAACTATGGGGAATTACGGATATTCATAAACATACATTTTTGTAAGTAAACTCCGGGGAATTCATTTTTGTCTTTTTTCATTTTGTCTTTTAAGTCCATGGGCGTAGAAGTTGTTGACCAAACAAGGGGTCATATATACAGGCTGATTCAAAATTCAGTGCAAAGATTTTAAGGGCGTATTTACCAGCCAAAAATAAGAAGTTTTTTTCATATAGTCGTATGTCCTAGCTTGCTTCGTTTTCTAGATACAGGGGTAAATTTTTGAAAAAAAAATCGATTTTTGTCAATTTCTCAAAAACCTCTCAGCCGATTTAAATAAAATTTTATAGGCTTATTTGTTGTCATAAGGGCCTTCTTTTGATGGGAATAACATGAATTTATTAATTCCAGTGCCGCCTCAGGGGGCTACCTGAATTAAATTAAATGAATCTCAATAATCGATGTGAATTTATTACTTGTTTTAATAGGGCTGGCACAGATTTTGATTTTTTTCTTGGAAACAAAGCTAGATACGAGTAAAGATCAGGTGGCAAGAAAGTTACATTATTTACCGCTTAATCTAAAAAATATATAAATTGTCAAAAGAGCAGTGGCATACCATAATTTTACCTATAAGTTTCAAGTAGGTAGCCCCCTGAGACGCCACCGGAATTAATAAATTTATGTTATTCCCATCAAAGGAAGTTCCTTATAACGACAAATAAACCTACCAAATTTTATTTAAATCGGCTTAAAGGTTTTTGAGTAATTAATAAAAAATCGATTTTTTTTTAAATTTTACACCCTGTATCTAGAAAACGAAGCAAGTTAGGACATACGATTATATGAAAAAAACTTCATATTTTTGGCTGGTAAACACGCCCTTAAAATCAGTGCACTGAATTTTGAATCACCCTGTATACCTTAATCTACGCCATTGATGAATTTTTTCACAAGTGTTTTTCTTCGTTTTGTGTGCTTTAATTATAATAAATAACCTCTTGGTTATTTGAGAAATTAAATATTAAAATAAAAATATTGAGAAATGACCAAATTATGTTACGAAAACTAAAAAAAAACACCACCCTCTGTATCTTTTTTCTAAGCTTTTCCAGACATTTGTTTCTGGGAACTTTTGTTCATTATTTAAACAGATCCTCTATAAATAAACTGGTGAAGTCCTGTTACAAAAAACCGACTCACCCTGTATATGGGAGATGAGCAGTTGACTTTTGTGATGTGGGCACTTACTCCTACAAAATTTTTTTTCGAAATCCAACTCCCTAATATTGTTTTCAGTGTCAATAAATATATTATAATTGTATTTTGCTATCAAATAGCGGCTGGATTGAAAACGAGGCTGTAATTTATTGCTATATATTAATATAAAAAGCAGGGTCGTAGAAAAAGTATGGTACAGTAAACTCGTAAAAGTCATAAACTTTTTACTAGTCCCAACAAATGTTATTTTATCTGTTATTAATCTAAACTAAACCTTAGTCCCCTAAACCTTAAACCTGTATTCAGAAATAATAAAACAAAATTATTTTAGGTAGCTTGAAATTGGAATTCTGATAGGTTGAAATCTCAGAAAGTCGATCATTTCTCACACAGCCAAATTTTCAGCCAATTAGATAGGTGTAACAAGGTACCTATATAAGGTATGTTTAAGAATTAAAAATTTTACAACAGGATAATGTAGCAACCTCAATTTAATTTAAACATTTTCTTTTTTTCTAAACATTTTCTCTCTGGAGCGGGAGAGAGGAAAGGAAAGAGCAGAACCCCAATCCCCAATGTTGGGCCGATAACCACCCAAGACGTGAATACGTGCTATTATGAACCCTACTTTAAATCTAAATAATTAAAAATTGGGCCCTTATGCATAATTTTAAGCCCCACAATCAACATCCGGCTGCGACTTTGTGCCAAATAATAATTATCATAGCCCTTCATACCTATTATACCCTCTACCAACAGTCTCCAATAAATTTATTGGATAATATTAATAATTTACACTTTTATTAGGTACATTAATCCGGCAAATAAATAATATTATAAAGGACTAGGATTTTCAATTTAAATAATTTGTTAATAAAAGAACTTACCAATAATTGCAAAAAGTCTTCCTATCAATTCGATCCCTTGGATTTCTGATAATATAAACAAATCGATTTCTTGCCAGGGTATTTGAACAATGCATCGAACAGCACGATGTATAGGTCCATGGATTAATTATTATTGCAACACGACACTTTGAAATTATTATTAATTAACTTATTTTTCATTAAATAAATAACGAAACCATGCAACACAACCGTAACAACTTGACTCTGCCCATCCGCACACCATCAAATCAAACAACGTTCACTTCGACTCCAGCTGCAGCTTTAGCTTCACGTCGTTGAGCTTCGGTAAAAGAACTGACTGAATGAGAGACTGAAAATCCTAAAATCGCAAATATCCCGAGACCTGAGAGCAAAAGAGATAACCATAGCTGGCTCGGCCTTCTGCCAGTTTTGACGTTGCGCTTGCGTAGTATCTGCGGGCAACAACAGTAGTTGAACTCGTTTGAAAACCCGCCAGAATCCAGAATCTCATCTCCATCTCACCCTCACCTCAATCTACTTCAGCGGTTTATTTTCTTGTTGCTTTGTGCTTTCATTGTTTTAGTTGGGAGTGTTGTTTAATTTCTGTAGTTGGGCGTATAGAAGAACTGTGATTTCGAGGTAAGTTTTTTTCTTACTTCTTTGTGAATTCAGTCAATATTAAATTAAATTTAGATGCATTATGCAGTTAGAAATTTTGAATATCAATATTCAAAGAATTAATGCAAATGCTTATGCAACCAAAAATACAGACTTCTGCATCAACGGAAACTGCAAGTGACATGCGCAGCAACAATCCTTGTTGTTACATTGTGTAGGTACTGAAAATATCGCATTTATTTGAAATGTTTGAATTTCAGGAAAAGGGGTTTTCACTCGCGCTTGCGCATCCGCTCGGCTCGATCTTTATTGGTCACATTTGCATGAAAATTTTCTCAGATAACTTTTAATGAAATCAATAATTTTGCAATGTAAATGGCCCAAATTAATATTATATTAGAAAACTTCAAATGTCTCAAAAACTAATGTTACCTATGAAAAAACTAAAAAAAACTTTTTTGTTCCAAAAAGCAGGTGGCTGTTGAATAAGGTTTTTATAATTATTGCAATAAAGTCTGGCCGTGAAAGATAGGGAGGGAAAATGGGATAAAAAAACCTGAATATCTACGTCACTGGAAGACATCAATAAAATCTGAAATATCAAAATTAAAGAATTCAGTTTGTTTATTGTTCATGCTGAGTTTCATCAAAATCGTTTCAAATTTACACGAGCTATAATAAGTTATAACATAACCAAAAAGTACCTATGTTATATTTTTTAAATTTTCACCCTGAATCTCCAAAACGAAAGCGTTTTTGGCCAAATGTTTATGAGAAAAAACTGAATTGCTTATTGTTCATGCTGAGTTTCATCAAAATCGTTTCAAATTTACACGAGCTATAATAAGTTATAACATAACCAAAAAGTACCTATGTTATATTTTTTAAATTTTCACCCTGAATCTCCAAAACGCGCGAAAGCGTTTTTGGCCAAATGTTTATGAGAAAAAACTGTTTTTCTATTTTTATTGAATAATATTCCAATTATTTAGAGCTTTTTGGATGAATTATGAAGGTTATTTTCGTAGGTATTGAATTATAGTTCATATAATACCCGGATCTTGTCCAATCACAGTTACTATTATAGTAATTCATAATATTCGCTTGAGGACCAATCAAAAGCTTTAAATTTGATAAACAGAGCAAAGCTGTGAATAGAAATGATAAATGACATTTCTCAGAATCCACGCGTGCGCAGTCGGTACTCGGTACTAGAAGTTGTTCCAAGCAGTAAAATAAATAAAAAATATTTTGATTAAAATTTGTTTTTTATACAATAATAACTAAAAAAAAATAAATATCTTATGGCTGTGGCAAAGCCCAAGTGTCAGAAGTTTTCAAGTAGCCTCAAGGGCCTCTGACGTAACTTAACGACTGCTGTGAAGCAGCCGGGACCCCCTTTTTAACGTACCTCCCGGAGCACGATCGGTCACGGAACTTTTTTATTTACCACTATCAAGTTTGGTCACCCATCCCAGTACTGACCAAGCAAAGCCATGCTGCACTTTAGAGATCGTTTGACGGAAACTCTACAGTTTGGCTATTGTGACAGATTACAATAATAATTATAAAAGAGTAGAAAAAGTATAGTATTAATGACTTGTCGCGAAACGTTCATTTATTGACCTTGTCTCTTGGACATTTCGACAGACTTTATTCTTTCTAGTTAAGAACGTGTGATCTTAGGAAAAAAAAGCTTGGGACGGAAATAGTTGCGTTAATTTTCAACTGCAAAAAAGAGGTTCCTGATTATTTAGAACAATAATAATTAATTAGTCCTAATAATAGTAATATTTAGTCGTTGTACCTACTCGTTCTAAGTTTAAAAACATACAAGCTTCATTCTTATCAATTCAAAAGTATTTTAAGTAGTTAAGTAAAGCTAAAAATTAAGTTACCCCCATAGATTAAGAACTAATAGATGTTCTTACTCTATGCTTACCGCATTGTCAATTTTCATGCTTCCATGTTTTAAAATATGACGTAAGATTGAGATTGTATCTGCTTCGTCTTCTCCGTAGGAGGGTTTTCTTGGTCTTGTCTTAACTGGTGTTGATATTAATATAAAGCAGTATGGCAACCCTGTCAATTTTTATTTTATTGACTGGTCGACCAAAAATGAATAAGCCATTAAGCGAGAAAAAGAAGAATAGACGAAGAGAGTGACAGCTGACAGCACAGTTATAAAGTTATGACAGTAATAGTGACGTTACTGACGTACAAAACGTTTCTCCAGACGTTAGGCTGACTGAAGTGACCGATGACTGATGGATGATAGTTTTGTTTAGTTGGACGAGGGTTGTGCTGTGTTATTAATTGTTATTTTTATTTTGTAAACGTGTTTTCATTTAAAATTTAATAAAATTACAATAAATAAAAATATGTTGCTTTAAAATTTAAATTCTGATTGTTTAAGTTAAGTGGTGTGTTTTGTAATGTAAAGCATGAAAGCGGATGAGAACGGAAACATAAATATAATTTCATTGGAACTCTTTGATAGGTAAAATTCAAATTTACTTGTTGCTTGTGTATTGATTTTTCCAGGGAGGAAGTTAACGGTCCACAGCAGACAGCTTGCGTTCTTTTGTGTTTAAATAAAACATCACTAATCACCTATAAACGTAAAAACCACTTGTTTAACAACAATACCAGAAAATAGATACCTAAATCAAAAGCAGGAATCAATTCAAAACATAAAATCAATGCTTCACCAGCACCAGCATGACTCCCATGTTAATTGATGAAGATGCTGGTACTTACCCGCATATCTTACCCCCTGCTAATCGATCTCCTCTTGTCATGATTCATGAATGATTTCAGTGAGCCCGGATTCTATCAACAAGTAATAAGACCAATGCTGGCCCCCGGTCACGAAACCGAGCTGCTCTACTGGCTGAAGGAGGTGGGATTGATCCCCCAGACGCAGTTCTGCAAAAACGCCAAGCTGGACGATTGTTGCAACAAGCCGATGTCGTGGACTCCCGCCAAAGTCCAGGACAGCTACCAGTGGCGATGCTTGAACTGCTCGCAAAGACGCACCGTGAGGGACAATTCGATCTTCTGCGATGTGAGGTGTAACTTCAAGAACGCCATTCGCACCCTGCTGGGATGGTGTAAGGGACTGGATGTTGAAACTATGAGTAGTAGTTTGGGTAAGTGTCAAAATTTAACTATTTCATAAAAAAATTGGTATTTCTGTCTTGATTTTATCATAAAAGAAGATTTAGAATACAAGATGAGTCTTTTTTATTATATTAATTATTATTATACAGGGTGTCCGGAAATTATGCGCAAAAAATTAAGGGGGTGATTCTACTTGATGAAATATTGCCAAAAGTATCTATAATTTTTTTTCGAAAACTCACAAATAAGAAAGTTATGAGCCATCAAAGTTGATTTTTTTTTAAATCAATATCTTTTCTAGTGTACGGATTTTCTTAAAATTTGACAAGCTTGCCACTGATGTTGCTTTACATCCTTGGTCCAAATTAGACTTGAATCCCTCGAAATCGAAAGGCTTTCTGCCCTTGACCTTCAAAAAAGGCCTATAACTTTTTTCGAAATATTTTTTTCTGAGTTTTGAAGACGCACAATTGAAGAACATGAAGAAATCTTCGGAAAAGGTCCTCTTTGTCTATCACGATAAAATGACCTGTTTCCGAGTAAAACTGTTTTAAAAATTTGCTTGCACTGAAATTGATCACCATAAATTATTATTACTCGGAAACAGGTCATTTTATCGTGATAGACAAAGAGGACCTTTTCCGAATATTTCTTCATGTTCTTCAATTGTGAGTCTTCAAAACTCAAAAAAAAATATTACGAAAAAAGTTATCGGCCTTTTTTTAATGTCAAGGGCACATAAGGCCTCTTGATTTAGAGGGATTCAAGTCTAATTTGGACCAAGGATGCAAAGCAACATCAGTGGCAAGTGTGTGAAATTTTAAGAAAATCCGTACACTAGAAAAAAAATTATAAAAAAATCAACTTTGAAGGCTCATAACTTTCTTATTTGTGAGTTTTCGAAATAAAATTATAGATACTTTTGGCAACATTTTATCAAGTAGAATCACCCCCTTAATTCTTTGCGCATAATTTCCGGACACCCTGTATAAATTACAGTGTTATAGAATATATTAATTGTAATATTTTTTCAACCTTTTAAATATTTTATCATACCCGCCACTGACTTTAATAACTGGAGTGATGTTGTAACTTAACATAATTTTTTGGAGTGATTTTTTCGCTGCAGTAGATTTATATGGGCAGAATGCTTCCACTAAAGCATTAACTAACTGTTCCCCGATTTACCTTGAATCATTATTTAAATAATATTTTAAGAATCTCCAGATGAAAACTTTCCATTCACATTCAATACCATTGCAAGGTACCTTTTTTTAATCTTGTGTAAAAATGTGAGTTACAAAACTTTACTCCAGCCAATGCTTCACTTATTAACTTCAAAAGTTTTATGATACTTGGCAAGAAAATAAGGTATCATAATTTTTTTATTTATTACCCTGAAAAGGTATTATTTTACTCGCCACTGACTGTTATAAAAATGGGAAAATATAAACAAATCAATTAAAAACTTTCGGCTATCTAGCAATTGACAAATACAAAAGATCTGGGTCCACTCAATGGGTGAAGCGCAAATTCAAACAAAAAAAATAGTTTCTTTTCAATAGCTTTATATTGCTTACTATTCCTGGTGTTACCACCAGCCTGTCTTGATTGTTTAATTAATAGGTGATGAGAAAAGAATAAAGCATTAGCTTTTAATCCAGTTAAAAAAAGCTTTTACTCCAGAAGACAGTTTAATAATTATAGCAAATGCCTAAGGTTATTCTAATGACTCAAATTAACGATCTGTTATTATTTTTAAACTAATTAAGTGATTTAATTGCTATCGTACATCTGCTAGGATTTAGAAGAGTAAGGTAAGTTTGTTGACGTTGGATTGTAAGTTATAAGTGATGGAGAGGAGGGGTTAACCACTGATTGAATATTACGGAAAAATTAAAAATTTGAAAGTGACTTTAAAATGAATAAGTTTTTTTGTATTTATTCTTGTATGTACATACTAATTATTTTGTGCTAATTAAAATGTACCTACTGCTTTTTTATACTGTTTTTATATTTTATCAAGTTGCTTGTATTAAATGCAAAAGAACGTATCTTTAGAGCAGACTATTATAATCCCTTGAAAGAGCTGCTTATTCTAAACTGGAGATCAGTTTATGAGTTTCATCCCCTTTTATGATATTCCTACGTTTGATAATTATATTTCTTGGGAAATCCATTGCGGGTATGGCACTTTAAGAAGAAGAAGAATGTTTTCTTTATCTGTGGTTGAGTTTTTCATCAGTGGTGCACCTCAGGATAACGTTTTAAATTAAATGTTCAATGTTCCATTTATGCTTTACTTTTCAGTTCGATTGAATGTAGATTTTGTTTATTTATTTTTTACATGTTGTGTGACCTGCATATTTAGTTGTTTTATTAGTATATTAAAGTATGAGTGGATGTTAAGGCCATTAATTTAATTTTTAAAGTGAATAATAAAGAAATTAAGTATCAATTATTTCGGATGTTTTCTTTATTTTTGCGTAAAGATCTGTTTTTAGTCTTTTATTTTTTACAATTGTTGTGAATTTTTTATCCATCTATCATGGAAATTTACATGGGAGAAACAGTAGCTTACGTATTTTTCTGGTAATTTTTTGGTGATTTTTTGTTTAAATTGTATCATTTCTTGCAAGTTCAACAATAAATGGAAAAATGTATAAAATTGAAAATTACATGAATGATTTCTTAGTAGATTTTTCATGTTATTTAAAATTGGAACACTTTTAGGAACACTTTTGGAACACAAATTGGAATTTAAAATTGGAAATGAAACACCTGAATTAGGTAAATTTTGGTTGTAAATTATACTGATGATTGAGATTATACAAATTAGCAGTACACTACCAGTAACTATGTGGTTGCTGGTGGTTATTTTTTTTATATTTTTTTTAGTTTATAAGTAATTCCTTTTTGTGATGTGGAAACGAAAATATTAATGATTGATATTCATTAAACTTTTATTTTTATTGTAGGTTTTTTTTGATTTAATCTGAGAATTTTTTGACAATCAGGATTATGGTGTAAAAATGGTTTCGTTATTTAAAAAATCACACAACGTAGGGGAAGGTCATTTAAATTTTGGGAAAATAAATTAAATGAAATATAAATTTTTGAAACAAATCTGTTACCTGACTGAAACGATCTTTTTCTCATATCTGGGAGTGAAACTGTAGCAAGTGGCACTGATATAACCAGGATGTCACCATTAATTAGAAATTTTAATCATAGCACCTATGTGGTTTTTTTCTGACTTAATGAAACACTTTGTAGCAATGTATTTCCAGTAAAAGAAGTCCAGGGTGTTCTTTCTTGTTTAGTCAGTCTGTTTATTAATCTTCCTGATTAAAAAATTTACCAATACAATATAATGACTATCAATCCAAACATTCAGCTGATCTTGCCGTTGTGTATGGGTTTTTTGAAAGCCATAGGAATTTTCTCCATATTCCCTGTGGTAGTGGTTTGTCTATTGATGATTTCATTTTCGTTTAATAGAAATGTTTTCTTATCAATGAACAGAATTGGGTTTCTGTCATTCGATTTATACATCTATTAAATCAATCCTATACTCACAAAGTTCCTGTCTCTTTTCTGAGATTCAACTTAACTTCTATTTATTTAGATGACACTTTCCATAAATTTTGCTTCTACATAGTGTTGTGTTTTTCTGTTAATTTTTACCATGTGAGTTCCTATAATGTATGGATAAAAATTATGTTACAGAATAATTATATTTTACGGTGTATTATAATATAATATTTCGTTTTTCGTAGGATTAAAAAAGAGTGTGGTTAACGTTGTATACAATATCGCTGGAAAAACTGCGGATGACTACATAAGAAAGCATTTAGCGGAATGGCGACTAGGAGGACCAGGAGTGGTAGTTCTAATCGACACATATCCAGAGGGCTGCACCAATCAACGCAGGCTGGCCAGAAATTGCAAACCGATTTTGTGCTGCGCGGAAGCAAAAGTGAGTAGATCAAGATCTTCTTCTGAAATGTATATCTTCATTCTTATTTCTCTTCTCGTTATTACAGGGAGTGCCACCGAAATACTGGCTGCAAGCACTGGAACGAACGAATAGAAACAACATCGCAGCAGTTAAAGCGACCGCTCTCGAGGTTATCCAAAGTATAGTCGCTCCCGGTTCGATTCTGGTAGTGGACACTGCCTCCAAGATTTGTTCCTACGACGATCTTCAAGGTCTTAAACATCTGTACCCGGTTATTGTGACCATCGACGGCTTAGCGAGGCACAATAACGAGAGCCAGAACATAACGAGTAACCTGGAAACCATTTGGAAGTTAGCTCTGGATATATGCGAAGAAGCGCAATATTTCGATTCGCACCAGTTACAGAATTTTCTCATCAGTCGATTGTGGCGCCAGAGGTTCGGTAATGAATGTTTCGAACAGATTTTACATCAGTTGATACAATGATTGTTCTGGTGTAGTGAGATTTTATTAAATATGGTAGAAATTCCTTCACTCACTCAGTCAAAATCACGACTCCTAATGCAAATGTTTACATCTATGTATGTGAGGGAAAATTTACAATTATTATATTGCAATGGCAGCTGAAGTAAAAGTTTTCTACTGTATTTTAATAATGTATCTGCAAAAAAAATCATTAAAAATATGATCAATAGGTAATAATAATAATTATTACTTATCAATAAGAATAAAGTCTGAGTGATATTACACAAGCACATCAGGGTGATTTTTGTTTCTGAAAATTTAAATAATGTTGCATTGTTCTAGTTTTATTAACAATGTAAATATCTTATTTCTTATTATAGCATTTTATATGAATTATTATCCTTACCATGTAAAATTTGACCAAAAATATTGTTCATGTTTCACAAAGTTATACCCACTTCCATATAAATAAATTCATGTTATTGTATCATACTATGCAATTAAATAGAAATTATTATTGTGGTTTTGTATTCTAAAGAATGATATCAAGTGACTATTAAAGGTTGAGGTTTTCTTCCAATTTCGGTTCATCAGAGGTACAGATCCTGGTTGCTTATATTAATATTTAACTGACCCTGATGACTTCTTCAATCCTACCTTAATGAATACCTACCTAATTTAGGTAATTCTTACTATATTTATAGAAAAAACTGTCAAAAACTGAACAATTTGTTTATTGAACAAATTATGATGTTTTACTTTTTTATTTTGCAATGAATTATAACTTACAGTTTTCTTATATCCTTTTTTATAGTATAAATATTTCATAAACAACCAAAAGGACAAACTAATTTAACAAAGCTGAGTCAAATATTCAACCAAATTAATCAAAAACCAAGAAGCACCCTAATTTAATCACAATCTTTAATGGTCACTGTTATATTTAAATGGCTATAGGAAATTTGATTAGAACTAGTAAATTGTAATAAGGAAACCAAGGGACATTTGAGCACTTCTATTTCTTATATTTTAACATTTTTATCATTAGTGATCTTGTCATTCATTCCAGAAACTCTCAAACAATCTCCAATTGTTTTTTTTTTATTATTGCTGCTTCAAATATTACCTTTACAATTTACCTTCGTTGCCTTGAACGAAACATCTGAATACTCTCAAGTTATCCATATCCTCCCCCACTTTGATTAAGTTTCTCAATCGAAACTGTGAATGTGCTCTCCTACTAGAACTAATTACGATCATTACAAAAAGCAACAAAATCCTAAGAGTTGTCTTCCACTCTATAGCCATTTTAATACTTTGGATTACTTTATGAGCAATTATTTAAGACATTGTTAATAATTAATCATTATTGTATTCTTTGTACTGTTATTGCTGAGATCAACTGACTGATCATTTCTTTTTTCGCTTCCAACTATAGGTACTTACTAGGAAAATTTTTTAAGATAGAATTGAAAAAATGTAAAAAAAGTTAATATTTACTACATAGGGTTCAATCTCAGCAGTAAAACAAACAAATGGTATAAAGAATACAACTTGTTACCAGGTTTCTATGTTTGTATTGTATTTATGAGAGTGTTTTCAATATTATGTATCATGTAAATTTTAATTTCTAGTAGTATCTTTGAGTACAAAAGCAATAATTTGTAGTTTAAACTACTGTAATAATTAATAAATTTTCTTTTGTTTAGTCTAAAGTTCAGGGAAGATACTTACTAATTTTAATCTTTAAACACATATTTATTATTTTAAGTGTTTGTAAGCAATATAGTTTTGTCCAATTTAAGTTAATTATAATACTCCTTTTGTTTATTATTTCAAGCAATATTTTTTTTGCTTTTTAGTTCATTATTATAGGATTTATTATGTAACAGATCTGGTATTCCATTGTTATTTTTTAATAGAGGGATCCTGAAATGATTGAAGATGAAATGAATTAAATCAAAGACTAATTAAATTAAATTGTTAAGAAATTTTGTGTAACCAGCTATTAACAGCACTTGTTCGTATTCACAAAGAAACCAGGATTACATTTGACTTGTTAAATTTTTGCACATACCTATACATGAAATTTCTCTGTGAATACAGTAGAAAATTGTCATCCAGTATCCTTTGTTTACAACTCTTGGAATATCTGATATTTGAAGACTTCATAATATAATTTATTTAGAACAATGTTTAATTTAAAAGGGAGTTTTTGATGCAGTTCAATTTTTTACTGAATATTTAAATGATTTGACCATTTAAAGAATACTAATTTTATTAAGCCCTCAATAAAACCAGAATTCCTTTTTAATTTAAATATATCAGAAATTTAGTTTTAAAAATAATATAAAATATGAGTTAATTTCTTTATTGATATTATTTTGTTTCAACAAAACTTAAGTTTTTGTTTGGTTCACCATAATTGCCTTATTATACTTTAAATTTTGTATAAAAATAATTATTCCTAGTTTTTTTTTCATGAAACAAGTTGTGAGGAGAAAGCCACATGGATAACAGTCAAATTAAATTTCTTGGCAACATGTTTCATGGCAATTTGTGTTTGTGTAGATAATATAGTATGTTGTGTTTAACAAAATATTTAAATAAAGTAAGTGTTTGAAATTTTTTATTATTGTATATAAAATTATTGTTACGACAACATTAATTCTTTTGTACCCTTGTATTCGGTATTTCTTCCTAGGAGTGAAGTATTAATTAAATATTTTGAAATATTTGAATTATTTATAGTGTTAATAAATATGATTTAAAATTTTTGAAAATACATGCTAATTAACATAATTGCTCTTTATTATTGTTGTTTATTACCACTTACCTTTTTCATGGCGTACAGGAAAGTATGAGTAAAATTTAAATAAATCTTGAAAAAATATATAATACATTTTCCAAAACTTGAAAAGGGTATTTCAAAATGTTTGCAAATATCAACGAATTTAACTTCCACTTTCACATAGGTACATCAGTGCTACTGTTTATTTTGATTTAATGTAATAAAAAAATAATAATTCAATTACATGTGCGGTAATGTTTAATAGATTTATTAAAACAAAACAGTCCAAAGTAGTTGGAGATACTAAAATGTACCTAATAATAATTAATAACAGTCAACTCAAGAGAACATTCTCAAAGCTTTGAAGACATCTCACTATTTCTTGCGATTAAGAAGCTTTTTTTCAAGTACTTGGCTAGGGACCTCATCCCTAATAAAATTGATCAAAATGAAGCAAAAATATTGGTACGAATAAATAAAAGGGTGCATTCTGTATTAGAAAGTGGGCGGGACAGAGCAACGGTAGCAATGAGTGAGTTATCGACAGGCGACGGCCCCCAGCGTTCTGTGCTGACCGGGGCGCGTGGTGGGGGGTTCAAGCCGGATGTGCCCACCGGTAAGCGACCAACAACAGTCTGACTACACTTCTGGATCCCTGATACCCCGACAGAATGATCTCGCTGAAAACCACGGGAAATGAATGGAAAATTCTGGTCATTTCCTGTGGAAAAGTTCCAGAAATGGATGTTTGCATGTCTGAAAGCCGAAGGTCTAGGAAGGGAATATTCTCGAGATCTTTCTCTTGGATTTGTTCGGGAATCTAAGCGAGCCGTCAGCAAACCCTCCAGAAGCTACTTCCAGAGGTAGGGATGTCCTATAAATAGCCAGCAAGCAGGCGAACTCAGGCAGTTTTAGTCTAGCAGTGTGCGAAGAAACAAGCGAAAGAACCAAGCGACTAGTAGCGATATAGAACAGTGCGGTATTCCTAAGTAGTGACTAGTGAAAAGTAGTAAAGTGTTATAGACCAAGTAAAGTTGTTGTGTAATAAGAAGTAGTGATATTTGTACATTGTAATCTGAAATGCTTGTGGACATTAAATAAATAAATTAAACAGTAAATTTGTGTTTCCCAATTATCCGTCGAGCCTACGGTTAGGAAATCCTTAACAATATTTATGTAAGAGTCACTTGATGGGGTTGGTAGTGGTGGTACTGGTGGTGAGTTAGGGTTGTAAGGTAACTGAATAATTATTGTCTATGACTAAGGTAATCTGTATCTTTACGGATGTTAGGATTATCTATAAGGCAGTTGCCAAGGGTTGCTAAAGAAGGCTTGGGGGGGGGGGGGGGGGCAATCATCCAGTCAACATTATTTAAAAAATCATGTAACGGAGAGAAAAACTGATTTTTTAATACATTCACATATAAAATTCTGCAGAAAGCTTTTGCTGTGTCATAAATCATAATCAATACTCCAACAACCGACCCCAGAGATAAAAGAATAGGACAGTTCCGCCGTGGCCTGATTTATTGTTGTACTCCATAATTGTTATTCCCAATCACAAATTTAATAGTTAATTGGAATGTAAAAAATGAATTGATGATGCGAATATTTTTATTTTGATAACAAAACTGTCCCCTGAGATAAAAGTCCTTTCTTTCCATAAAATTAGTAGTTGGAAATTTTATGACCCAAGTTAACATAATTTATTGCATGCAGATTCTAAAAGTGAACTATTTCCTATCAATTTAGTTTTTGTAAGTGAGAACAACCAAGTGGTGCCAGAAGGATAAAACTCAAGAATAAGAGTAGATTGCAAAATAAAAAAACGGACATTTTTTTTAAACAAGAATAAATATTTTCAAAACTTAAGAATGATTTTCCATAGTCCATAGGTACAAGGTGGTCGGTACCTGGACAGCCAAAATCGAACTTCTTGATGTATAAAATTCTATTTTCATTTTGGCTATCCAGTTATAACGAACGCCCTGTATAATTAAAATATCAAAAAGACAGACAAGCCCTAAGCTTATTATTGAAGCTAGAAAATAAAAACTTAAAATGTAAAAGTTTTGTAGTGGCAGGGTTGGATGTTAAAATATTAGCCCATACTGGGCATTTCCATGATCTTGAACATGGAAAAAAAATTATCCTGCAGCGCATCTTAGGAGGACTGAGCCCCCTGAATTCTCGCCACCCTCTTAACACGTCTTTCAATTTATTTGCGGAGGCACAACCTCACAAAGCCACTAAGTGACAAGGGAGGCTATATTATACATAGTTGCACAATGGGCGAAAAAAGTTATAAATCCAGTCCTGGCTTCTGATGGCGAACCGTCACAGAGCAGGGGCGTGTAGGGGACCCGAAAATATAATGATTTAACATAACTTAATCTCTATACTAATAAGTTGCACACCTGAGAAGTTATAGGCCTTGAAATAGGGGTTTAAAATTTCGAAAAAATCAATATCTAAGCTTAGGTACTTGAATTTAGAAAAAACACATTTTGCACAACGTTATTGTGAGTGTACCAAGAGCATTAATTGACAGTAAGTAGAGTTAAATTGTAGTTATTTAAAGGGTTGAGGACCGTTTTCTATTTTTTAATTCAAACTATGTATTAATAATTTACAATAAGTTCGTCCGCACCTACAAAAAATAATTAATTTATTTTCAACAATAAAAAAGATATGACTAATAAAAGAAATTTCTAAATTCCAGTTTTTCAGGATATTTTAGCAACACCTGAAGTTTCAATAAACTTTGTTTCAGATTCTTAATAAGCATAAAATGGTGCAACTTTTCTCTAATTTAACTCACTCTGTGTGGGTTTGGTTTCCGAGATCCCAATGGCGAGCATCGATTGCTAATCATGGGCGTTGCTTTTCGATTGGGGACCACCCCGCCAAATGTTTTGGCGGGCCCTCTCTTACTTAAGTTTTCTTCATTGGTGGTTCGTGGATTAGGTGCAAAACAAGTACCTATAGGAAAAAATAAAAATTTGGTTTGCATATTATATCTAATCAATTATAGGTGGACAACCTCCGGGGGGAAGCACCCTCAACAGCAAAGGAGGTTCGGGGGTCCTCCCCCAAAAATTTTTCAGAAAAGTTGTGTAAAATACTTTGTACTCGCATTTTTATGTTAAAAATATTAGTACTTACATTAAAATTAAATTTAGTACCAAAAAAATTATTTATTATTTACTATGTATTTCTCGCTGCTTATATACAGGTGTCCCAGCTTATTCGAAGCGGTCTCTAGTAGGCCAAACGATGGACTTTTTCTTAAAACTTTTTGAAAATTCAAGTACAGAATCACAATGGGCATAATTTAAAATAAAATTATTGTGGAGTATACAGAGTGTCCCATATGACAGTGGCATATCAAAGTTATGTTTTTTTAAATGGAATGCTCCTATGTTATTGCATTTTTAGATTGTCTGAGAAGAGAAAATAAGATTGGCTTTTACAGTTGGTGTTTAAATTCAAAAGTTTTTGAGTTATAAACAAGTGAAAATCGTCATTTTTCAAGTTCAAGGCCCTGTACAACGCAAACGGTTCAAGATAGAGAAAAACGGCTTACATGTTCCTGTTTTAACTTTTTATGTATTATCCTATGGTATAGAAACATTTGTACTTTCTTTGATTTTTTTATTTGACGAAGCGTGGAGAAATCTCAGAATTTTTCAAATTTTTTATCACCCTGTATAAACACTTCATCTACATCATAGGATAGTACATGAAAAGTTAAAATAGGGACATATGTAAGCCGTTTTTCTTTATCTTAAGCGGTTTTCGTTGTACAGGGCCTTGAACTTGAAAAATGACGATTTTCACTTGTTTATAACTCAAAAACTTCTGAATTTAAACACCAACTGTAAAAGCCAATCTCATTTTCTCTTCTCAGACAATCTAAAAAGGCAATAACATAGGAACATTCCATTAAAAAAAGCATAACTTTGATATGCCACTGTCATATGGGACACTCTGTATACTCCAAAATAATTTTAAATTATGGTCATTGTGATCCTGTACTTGAATTTGCAAAAAGTTTTTGGAAAAAATCCATCGTTTGGCCTACAGAGACCGCTTCGAATAAGCTGGGACACCCTGTATATTATATGTATATACAGGGTGTCTGCTTTAGGCTGGCCACCGGCTATATCTCGGAAACTAATGGGCCTAGACCTCAAAATAAAAAATTTCCAGACATAAGTGATCATGAGAAATTCAATGAAAATATTTTCAAGATGGCCGCGCTTCCGGAAATACAGGAAGTTGACACCTACTTCGTTATTTTAACAGGAACACCCTGTATATTATTATACTTTTTAAATGTCTGAAAAAATCGAATACAGGTGGTTTTCACCATTGGAATTTAGATTGAGCGGTTTATGAGTTATAAACAAGTGAAAATCGAAAATTTTCAACTTCAAAGCAGTCTAGAACTAGAACGGCTCAAGATATCCAAAAACGGTTTACATGTCCCTATCCTAACTTTTCACGTTTTATCCCAGTATGTGGAGTAAATTTTGATACAGGGTGATGAAAATTATCCGATTTTTCATCACCCTGTATTAAAATTTAAACCACATAGTAGGATACTATGTGAAAAGTTAAGATAGGGACATGTAAACCGTTTTTAGATATCTTGAGCCGTTCTAGTTCTAGACTGCTTTGAAGTTGAAAATTTTCGATTTTCACTTGTTTATAACTCATAAGCCGCTCAATCTAAATTCCAATGGTGAAAACCACCTGTATTAGATTTCCTCAGACATTTAAAAAATATAAAGTTTTACAGGGTGTTCCCGTTAAAATAACGAAGTAGGTGTCAACTTCCGGTATTTCCGGAAGTGCGGCCATCTTGAAAATATTTTCATTGAATTTCTCTTGATCCCTTATGTCTGGAAATTTTTTATTTTGAGGTTATAGGCCCATTAGTTTCCGAGATATAGCCGGTGGCCAGCCTTAAGCAGACACCCTGTATACAGGATGTCCCATAATATGTGGGCAATCTCCCGGATTTGGGTAAATTTCGTAAAAATAAATGAAAAAAAAGCTATAAAATTAATTCCTCAGAGACACCCCTATATAAAGATATTAGCTGTTGAAGTTGAGGGTTGAAAATCAATTTTTTGAATTAACTTTTTTATTTCTTTCCCGATTTTGATAATTTTTGGTTTTATTTTGTATTATTTGGGACTGTTTAGAATAGTGTTTCATAATCTTTGGTAGCACATAGGCCTCGGGATGGCATAACCCCCTCATTCACTTGAAAGAAAACAATAAAAATAATAATTTTACAGTTTTTGAAGGTTAATTTTCTTTTTATTTGACATTTTTTACATAAAAAATGTATCCTTATTTATTTCGATAGAGCGAACCGTTATCGAGATAAACGTCCTTCTAATAGGTGATGCGTCGCAGGAACTTTCTAAATTTCAAGTAAATTTTAACAAGATGGCTGACCTTTGACAGTAAATTGAGCAGGAAACAAAACAATAACTTAATTAAATACACGTCAAATAGTGTCAAAGATTTTATTTCATTCAGATTCAATTCTAACTGATTTTAAAATGAGTTACAAAAACGCTGAATACGCAGAAAATCAGTTAGAATTGAATCTGCATGAAATGAAATCTTTTGACACTGACGTGTATTTAATTAAGTTATTGTTTTGTTTCCTGCTCAATTTACTGTCATAGGTCAGCCATCTTGTTAAAATTTACTTGAAATTTAGAAAGTTCCTGCGACGCATCACCTATTAGAAGGACGTTTATCTCGATAACGGTTCGCTCTATCGAAATAAATAAGGGTACATTTTTTATGTAAAAAATGTCAAATAAAAAGAAAATTAACCTTAAAAAACTGTAAAATTATTATTTTTATTGTTTTATTTCAAATGAATGAGCAAGGGGGTTATGCCATCCCGAGGTCTATGTATGTGCTACCAAAGATTAAGAAACACTATTCTAAACAGTGCAAAATAACACCAAAAATTATCAAAATCGGTCAAGAAATAAAAAAGTTATGGCAAAAAATTGATTTTCAACCCTCAACTTCAACAGCTAAGATTTAGCTTTGTAGGGGTGTCTCTGAGGAATTAATTTTATAGCTATTTTTTCATTTATTTTTACGAAATTTACCCAAATCCGGGAGATTGCCCACATATTATGGGACACCCTGTATATTACAGATGAGTTTTAAGAGTATTTATTACTTATATGATTTTCTGATTTGGGGCTCTTTTGTGGGCCAAGCAGGGGCCCAAGAGCTCAGGGCACCCTTGACGTCCACGCCACGGCGGGGCTTGGCGGTATGGTATAGCTACGCCACTGAGGGTGCACCATTATTCTTAATATTGCTATCTCGTAAACGCTAAGAGATACAGGGTCGATTAAATTACAGAAAAGATGCGCAATTTTGTGGCCATCTCAAATCCGTCAAGATACCGTTCCTGTAATATCCTGGAAAAACTGAAAGACTGAAAAATCGAAATTTCTTATTTCTTATTCGAAAATGAGAAATCTCGATTTTTCAGTTTTTTGTTGATATTTCAGGAACAGTCACAATTTTGTGGCCATCTCACAAATATCTTGTATGTCTTAATCAATTTGGGATGGCCACAAAATTGCTCATCTTTTTCTCTAATTAAGCGATCCTGTATCTCGTAGCATTTACGAATAAAAAAATAAATTTTGTATGGCTGAGGTAACGCCCAAGTAATATAATAGAGGAGGATACATGGTGCATCCTGTATATGAGCCTATTTTGCTTATTTTGTCTTTAAAATATTGCCATTTCCTCACGAAACACCCTGTATGAAACCATTTACCCACTGTATCATTGCATTGTCAATCATTTCATTGACAGTTTTTGTCATAAAAAAAAACTTTGAAGGAATGGAAGAATTTTTCGAAATTTCTATTTCGAAACGTTGAAAGCACATTTTATGTACCTAGCTTTTTAATCATTTTGGCAATAGGTAGGTGAATAAAAACCTTACCTATCCTATATGACAATCAGGGATGTAAACATATTAAGAGAGAATTATTAAGAATGAGTCTTCTGAAGGGTTTTTGTGTCCTGAAGCAGAATATTTTTGGAAAATTGTTCGCAATGGTAAGTTTTATTATTAACTAACTGACTTTAGGTACTAAAGCTAATATACAACTAGGTACTACTATACTACTGTTTCTAAATAGCAACTTATTAATATCTTTAATACTTTGGCATCAGATTACCATCTCATTATAATAGATGTAAGATGTATCGAAAATCTATTTCGGTCGTGCCAAGTAAACGATGATTGTAATTTTCAAAAATTCTCAAAAAATCGTCCCTACCTCTTAGCTCCGCGAGATTTTGTACACTGCTTGATCTTAAAGGTGCCCTGCGGTGAATATCTACAAGTGACTCCCTGTTCACGGAGCTACGAGTAGGGATTTTTGAAAGTTTCAATCACCGTTCTCTCGCCAATCGACCGAAACAGATTTTTTTACGATCACGCGGAAGGATGCGGGCTGCAGTCACCTATATTAACCGAATAAGGCCACCTCGAGGAACATGAGTAAAGAAAGGATCATATATAATATTGAAATCACCCCTTGGTTAAAATTGCTGAAATTTAAATATGCTATTCAACTATTTACCTATGGCGATCAAAAGTCTCCATGGGTGTGAAGTGAATATGCATATATGTACATGGGTGATGAAGAATCTGCGATTTTTTTGTTTTTTATGTTCGCCATCTACGGTAGGTATTAATAGATTTACAAGTAAAACGGTTAAATTTTCAAAAGGAGAAGATTTTTGTCACTTATTTATTATGCATGGTGAAAACAGAAAAACAATTGAACGTCCATGCATCATCATATTATGAGATATTCCCAAAAACGTATTTTTTTAAAGAAGAAAACTTAAAAATTTAACATTCTTCATCGCTGCTCATGGTCACACTTCACGCCCATGGAGACCTTTGATCGCCATAAAAAGCTGAAAAACATCTGAAATTTCAGCAATTTCAACACAGTTATTTCCATTATACATAATATATGATCCGTGCGGGGTCCTTTCCCGGAATTATGATGTTAAGAGGATTTAAAAAAAATTGAAGGCTGCAATCACCCAGCTTCCTCGGCACGAGTGAAATAATTTTTTTTTTACGGTCAATCAAGGACAGTGCGTGCAGGGTTCACTGCTTCCATTCACCGGATCAACCTCGAGGAACACGTATAGGTATGTGTGCAAAATTGAAATTTCACGCAACTACGAGGTTGAGAGAATTTTTTGACAATGTTTGAAAGTTACAATCCACCCTTCTCTTGACGCGCCCAAGAAAAAAATTTAAGGTCCACCTAAGGACGGTGAGGGCAGGTCACTTATCATATTCACCGCGGGCCACCTGGACAAAATAATATTGAACAGTAAAAGGCTGTTGTAGTAATGAGAATCAGCTAGTTAATTAATATTAACTCCCATTTCATCATAAGTGATAATTTAGTTATGCAATGATAAGCAGCACTCTTCAAGTGAAGTAGAGTAGGTAGCCGATTACCATATTGCTGTTACCTAGTTTACTATCGACTAAGGTTTGTTGATCGTTATTTTAGCGCAAAGAATATTCGTTTTTGGTTGTAAAAATGTCATATTTTATTGGAGTAGACGTTGGGACAGGTAGTGCTAGGGCTGCTTTAGTGGATGATGGAGGAAAAATAGAAAAAATTGCAGTAGAGAAAATCAAAACATGGAATCCAAAACCTGACTTTTACGAACAATCATCCGATGATATCTGGAAAGCTTGTGTGAAATGCATAAAGGTAATATTCGCATCTACCTATACTTACCTACTTGAACCATTAAAAAATAATCAGATAACGATTAATAAATTTTTGAGTTTCCTAATCTTATATTTATTTTATAATAAATAAATACGTAGGCATGTTACAATAATAATAATAATTATTATTATTCTACACCAACACTTTCTTCTCAGTCTCATCAGTGTTGTCATATCATGATATTTTTCTCCAATTTCTGGAGTTCTTAATAATGTGAGCTTAAAATAAATATTCCAGATAGTAACATCCAACAAAAGTCCTTCATCTATAAAAGGTATTGGATTTGACGCTACTTGCTCTCTGGTCGTTTTAGATAAAAATGGAAAATCTCTTAGTGTTAGTCCTACAGGTAGATTTGCATTCCTTTATTCCTTTTCCACTAGCAATTTAATTTATACCTTTTCTCTAGGTAGTAAGGATCAAAATGTAATCTTATGGCTTGACCACAGGGCTGCCAAGGAAGCTGATAAAATAAACCAACTGAATCATCCCGTATTGAAGTATGTAGGAGGGAAAATATTTTTAGAGATGGAGACGCCAAAACTGCTGTGGTTGAAAAACAATATGAGAGAATCGTGCTGGAACAAAGCAGGATTGTTTTTTGATTTGCCAGACTTTTTAACTTGGAGAGCTACAGGGAGTGAAACCCGGTACGTAAGTCTTGAATTTACTAAATCAGATTGTGGTAATTATAGCTACCTACTTTTTTCAGCTCTCTGTGTTCGCTAGTATGTAAATGGACTTACACTTCCACTGGCGAGACTCAAGGCTGGAGCGAAAGTTACTTTCGGCAGCTGGGTCTAGAAGACTTGGTGGAGGAAGATTGGCGACGCATAGGCACTCATGTGGTAGCTCCCGGTACTCCAGTGGGTGACGGGCTAAGCGCAAAGGCAGCCGAGGAGTTAGGACTCAACGTAGGAACGCCAGTGGGAGCTTCGATTATTGACGCCCACGCCGGAGGATTGGGAATGATCGGATGCCAAGTCGAGGGAGTGGATGAAGCTTTTCATACTAGGATAGGTAAGGGAACTAATACAAACCAGAAGTTCCATTATTTGGCAACCTTCCCAAATTGAGATTGATCCATTAGGTACTGTAAAACCCTTCACCGCCAGCATTAGAGAATCAATCTGCTGCTAGGAAACCAATGATTGACTGTACTACTCCGGTATCACCTTCTGAAGTTGCTTGAATTTTGACAAACATTTTTGCAAGCTTATTGAGTTTAGGATACCTATTTCCCAGGTTTAATTTGTGGGACATCTACATGTCATATGGCTGTCTCTAAAAATGCGATCTTCACTCCAGGCGTCTGGGGCCCGTATTACAGCGCCATGGTACCTGGAATGTGGCTTAATGAAGGAGGCCAAAGTGCGACTGGTAAACTTATAGACCATGTCATTGAGTCTCATCCCGCTACTCCTGCTATTTTAACTAAATTGAAAACTAAGAATGTGTAAGTAGGTTGCCATTTTCTGAATTCTGATCTTATGATTATGTTATTTTAGTCACATTCAAGAATACTTAAGCGACCTATTGAAACAACTGGCAAAGAAAAACGGACTGTCATCAGAGGCGTTCCTGACCAAGGATTTACACGTTTATCCAGATTTTCATGGCAATCGGTCTCCGTTAGCTGATCCCACCTTGAAAGGAATGGTACTTATCTATGTCACACTTTGAAGGAAAAATATTAATAAATAAAGCTCTTTTTAGGTTTGTGGATTAACTTTGTCTACCGACGAAGAAAGTCTTGCTTTATTATACCTTGCAACAATTCAAGCTTTGTCGGTAAGTTATTTTTCGCCAAACCTCAGGGCTCTTCACTGAAGTGTCGTAAAGCAACTGAAGGCTATTGACGTCTGCCGGAAGTTTGGCTTCTTCAGAACACTCGCTTAAGCAACGATATTTTTGAACTTACATTTTTTCTATTAATGACATTTCTGTTTGTTTCAGTACGGTACCCGTCATATCCTGTCAACCCTGTCCGCCTCTGGCCATACTATCAGCTCCATCTTGATCTGTGGTGGACTCTCTCGTAATCCCTTATTTACCACCACCCAAGCAGACGTGGCCCAGTTACCAGTGGTATGCCCTTCTCAGCCTGAGTCTGTGCTCTTAGGGGCGGCTATATTGGGAGCCTGCGCTGCTAAGAGATATAGTGATGTTAACGCCTCTGTATATGCTATGGGAGGCAAAGGAACTCTCGTTAATCCAAACAGAGAGAAAGAGGTCGAGGAGTATCATAACAGAAAATATGAAGTGTATCTAAAAATGGGACTAAATCAAATGGAATATAGGAAAATTATGGAATAGAGGGTGGTTTTATTTCTTTTCCCCTCTATAAAGTTTCCTAGCTTGCGCCTCCCCCAATTGCCAGAATTTAAAAATAAATTTTTAGTAAATTTTCGGCAAAAACTTGGATTTTTCTAAAAAATTAGTAACTTTTTGTTCCAAAGAATTTTAATGAAGTATCTTAAAACTATTTTTTGCAACGATTTGAATTGCCTTTTGAGATATCCATGAACATGTTGAAAAAGTTCCCTTATTAGTAAGGAAACTTGTGAACCAAAAATACCAAAGCCAAAAAATTTTTTCCCAAAAGTTTAAATTTTTATTTTATTTATTTTTGATAATTATTGAGGTATCAAGAGAAAGTAGTGTCTTATCCTAGAGACTTCTTCTCCTAGAAGATTCCAGAAATATTTTTCTAATAATTTTATATAAGTAATTTCGTTTCTGAGATATTTTTGACGTTTTCTTTAAAACAAAATAAAAGTGAAACGAAAGTCCAAACATCGTCAGACACAGGTAATTATCTCCATCCAGGATATGACTTTCATTCTCGATTTAGACGTAACTTCGGAATTGGAGTTTTAGTCAGACATGACCAAGTGACCTTTCCAGCCAGCGTGAGGAAGAAGCCTCAGGGCTTTGATGTCCTATGGCTTAGGATAACAGATCCCCACATAACTAGATTTATCTGTTGCTTATACCGACCACCAAGCCATAAGCAGTATAATAGGGCACTGTTTTTGTCCCCAGATAAATTAGAGCAGAGATAGCAATCTTGGGAGACTTCAATCTTCAATATCCATAACACAAACTGGCTTAAATACTCTATAATTTCAATCACGAAGAAGGACTTGAAGCTGAAGCTTGCTATCAGCTGTGGCTTTACCTATAACTGGTTGACGAACCAACCCGCATTCCCGATCGCTACTAGGGAGACTTCACTGCTAGCCTTCTGGATCTCTTTTTGACTACGAACCCTCAAACATATACCTACAATTTACAGTCAAAGCTCCATTGGGTTCCTCAGACCACAACTCGTCTCACATCATGTGACCTACCGATGACTGACACAGATGAAGTAAGTAAATCGCGTGTGTTATAGTCTAGCACTATCGATCGGCTAAATGGGAACAACTAAGGGATTACTTTCGAGCTTTTCCATAGCAGAGCGTTTGTTTCGGCTCTAAATGATTCATCAATTTATTATGATCCGGAAGTTACTCAAGTCATCTTAACTGGCATGGAAGCCTATATACACTCCTTTTTCAAAGAAAGAAAAACAGCCCTCTAAAAGCAAACCTTGGTTCAATAGAAGATGCAAGGCAGCTGTGACCTCCAAACAACTTGCTCTTCAGCATTGGCGAAAGAGCCCCGACGGCACCAATCACCACAACTTCATCTGTGCTCGAAACAGATGCAAAGAAATAATAGACCAAACTAAAAGCTCATAACCAAAGAATCAAAAATAAACTTCTCTCTCTTCCGTTGATTTTCAAGGAAGAACCCCGCCAATTATCCCTCTCATGGAATCCAAAATGCCAGACATTGTTTTCCGATAGCATATCAAAAAGCGCATTATGCTAACCTTGGACCCAAACAAAGTTTCTGGCTCCTATGACGTACTCGTATGCCGGTTATCGTACTTAAAAATTGTGTGAATGCTGAGCTGTCACTTGTTTTCGATCGATTTTCCAACATGCATATAAAGAGGGAATATTTCCTTCTTATCTGGAAATGCGCACGAGTCCAGACTATTCTCAAGAAAGGCAAAAAACATACCAAACAACTACCGACCAGTGGCACTGCTCTCAGTAATATCTAAGATCACGGAGAAAGCTATTAACCAACCCCTTTTAAAGTACTTTTGGAAGGAGCTAATATAATCAGCAACCGCCAATACCGAAATAAATTGGAGACCTCCCTACCTACGTAACGGAACTGTGTAATAGCGCAGTCGAACACCATGGGGAGTTTCGAGTGGTTGCGCTTTATATTTCTAGGACTTTTGATCGTGTCTGGCGTACCCCGGAGCCCGGAGATCGCTCCTTGCGGGTGGCTGTTGATGGAGCTCTTTTTGAGGTTTTTCTATCAATGCCGGCGTGCCTCAAGGATCCAAGAAGTCTCAGTACTTTAGAGATTCTAGCTTTGGGGCGATAGAAATCAAGTGCAACAAAAAAGTCAACGTTAATAATTGTGGAGTCAGGTATGATGACGGCGAGACACTCTCTTCTTCTATCGCCATCTCTTCGTTTGCTTGGCGTGAGTCCGGGAGCGAACATATCGCTTTGGAATAATATTCCAAGGGGTGTGTTTCCCGGAGAATACAACCTCTGCAATCCAACGTGAATCAATATCTCAAGTCATGCAGAGCAGCATAGGGATGTACCTTAAAAAAAACAATTTTGTGTCTTTTATCCTACCTACAACACTGGCAAATATTTTTATTAATATACAGATATGGGCTTTCAAAAAATACCAATTTTTTCGAAAAGTCAAATGGAAATTACGAAAATTCATTTTGAAATGACGGGATCATTATTGCTCAAATTAAACAAGATCCCTCTCCGCCATAAAATTTGGGCTGATAAAGTTCTCCATTCTACAAGAACTAAAAATTTCCTGCAATAAACTGTTTTAGATTTTTTTATACAGTGCGTTTATACGTAAGTTGAAGTCATATGGAGAACTTTTTTATTCCACATAAAAAGTTGTTCTTGGTCTGAAACATTAGAATGAAAAAGTTAGAGATCAAATTTTTTTGGTCGTATACGAGGTTTGTCCAAAAACACGAATCTTTCCAAAGAGTGCTTTTATTTTTGACAATATCAAAAATTGTTGCTTAAAAAAGTTAATCAGCACTGCAAGTAACATTAAAATAAAAAATTCATGTAGTTGCGTAACCAAAAAAACAGCATAAAACTAAAACACTCTTGTTGATAAAACAACTGTTTGATGAATTGCATATTTGAACGTCATTTGCGGTACTGATCAACTGTAACAATTTTTAATATTGTCAAAATAAAGGTTACCTACATACTTTACAACTTTCGTTTTTCTTATGGCCCCCGTATTATTTTTTTATGTCGTTCGATATGAAAAAAATAATGGAAACCATTTTTTTCTTCGTTATTCTTTAAAAAAATACAACTTTTTAGACCGAATATGATAGAGAAATTAAAAAAACATAAGGCAAACAGGATGACTTCATATATTGACGCATTTTTGGACAACATTTTTTGTTTTTCTGTGAAAAAAAGAAGGAATAAATTTTGATTTTTTTTTGGATTTTATTAATCTTTTGCCTATAAAATTTTTTTATACCGAAACGTCAAAAAAAAAACGAAAGTTGACTAGTATACGAAAACTCTGGGATCTAGTAGGCTTTGAAAATTTTTGAAAAGTCAAATGGGTAGCTCTTGCCGACTTATAGGTAAGACTACAAAAAATTATTTATTAATCTTCAATAATAAAAAAGATATGGCAAAAATAAGAAATCTCGATTTTTCAGTTTTTCCAGGATATTTGAGGAACCGTCCCAGATATGTTACATACGTCTCGACGGTTTAGAAATGACCACAAAATTGCGCATCTTTTCTCTAATTTAACCGACCCTGTATATCTCTTCATTTACAAGATAGCAATATAGATAAAGGATATATGGTGCACCCTGTATAGAACTGATTACCTTAGGCACTTACAGTTATAGTAAATAAAAATATTATAAATGGAACAAATAAAAAGCCGATCTTTCACCTTGCATCAACAGCCATAAATTAAGCAGCAGTGAATGTGCATTAGCGATTTTTGATCGGGACAGTTAAATTTACAGTTAGTCAAACTCAAAGAAAAAGAGCATTCAAACTAGTTCACAGCTTCTCAGCAAATTAATTACTGGTATAATTGCCGGTATTCCCTTCACGTCTTCTTATTTATTATGTACCAAAGGAAAGTCCGAGATATATGCACCAGCATCAGCTGTTCCCGTTACAAAACGAACGGTAAATTCAACTTGGCCAAAACAAGGATCCATGGATATCAGTATCAGTTCTTCACGCCAGATCAAACAGTGCACATCCACCTCAAGAAGCAAGATGATCGCAAAATTGTTAACACTACTAGCTGCTCTTACGGCAGTGCTTGCTTCACCATTACCCAGATCACATGAGAAAATTCTTTACGATCAAAGACAAGAAGGCGACTGGAATATCCGGGCAGATTTACAAAACTTTGCTATTCTAATAATCCCGACGCCCGCTAATTCGACCGCCGATGGGGGTAGCTTGTTAGATTTCATCGCGAGAGCCGCACCTAGCAAGTTCAACCTGATGAAGAAGCTAAAACATCAAAAGCAGTCCCATGACGTGATCGAAGAAAACAGTGGCGGTGAAGAAACTCAACATTTCATCGAGGCGAAATCAGCAGCTCCTTACAAGGTTGACATCACTAAATCTAGAAGTCATTTGGCCAAATTACATCCCGAGACGATCGTGTTGAACAACGATGATGTATTCCTAGCCAAATCGCCAAATCTTTCGCTAGTTAGGTCTGCCGTCAATGCGCTCAACAGGAGATCTAGGGGAAGAGTTTCCAGGGCTTACATTGTAACAGTTCCTGAAGATAAGGAGTTTTTATTTAAGACTAAAACAGAAGGTAATAAGAAGGAACTGAAGAAAGACTCGAAGAAGAAAACTATTAAAGAACATGGGAAAGAAACGAAAAATGGATCTAAGCAGATAAATGAAGAAAACGAGTGTCCTCATGGTCAAGTTAAGGATTCTTATGGTGATTGTAAATCATTCCCTAAATAATTTTCTCATTGAAGTTTTCATATTAATTATTATTTATGTTGTAGATATTTTTTTAATAAAATTATTTATTTTTGAAGAAGTTTCTTTCTTTCACTTACTTTAATGGTGTAATATAATTTTTTCATTTAGTTGATCTCAGTTTATTATTTTTTATCATATAGGTACCTATGTGAGTATGTATTTATGTACCAATTGGTGCTTTAATTGTTATAATTGAAAAATTCTAATTTATTTTTTTATTGATCATGCTTTTCATGCTTAATTTTCCAATGAAATGTTTTAAAAATAAATAAACAAATTTAATTTAAAATTTACCTTTGAGATTGGGTGTTTTTATTTTTAGGAAACAAAAATACTTTTAAAAGTAAATCCACTGCGTGTAAGAAAGTAAGTATAGCGTAAAACGTGAACACCATCCATTAATGAAAATTAATAAAAATACAAAAAAATATATTAAAAGTAGAGCCCTTATTGTCCAATAGGTATACCTAGTAACAAAAAAATTTATTTAAATTTTTTATCACGATCATACGATTGTATCTCGGAAACTCTCTGCATGATGATCGTGATAAATTTACGTGCATGAATTTCCAAATTGAATTTTGATTAAAAATAAATAATTAATTCATAGGTGTTGTAGGTCGTTGCGATATTTTCTCTATTTAATTTTTGTAAAAAATCCAGTACTACCTTAAATCACAGAATTGGACAAACAATCCCTGAAATATAAAAATTTCTGTGGTATGGGAACTGGTCAAAAATTATGCAAAATTTTCGTTGTTTAAAATAAAATAAATTCGCTGTAATGACGAAATAATAAAATTTGAATATTAAGATTCAGGCTCCTTCAGGGAAACAATTTTTTTCTAACTAAAAAATAAAGAAGAAATCGTCAATAAACTTTTTGTTTGAAATCTCAAAATAGACACTTAACAAATTAAAGAAAAAATGTAAATACATTACATGACGTACCATCTGAAATTTTTTGTATAGATAATTATATTATTAAAAAAAAACACTACAAATTTATTACAAAAATATTTATTAAAACATTTATAAAAAAAAATACTAAAAAATAAAACAATAAATTAAAAATATAGGTGCCTAAAATAAATGATCTAATTTTCACCAGTAACTTTAGCTCTCAGTAATGATTTTAAGATGTTAGCAGCATTTTGAAACTTCCTGTAAAATAAATAATAAAATAAATTTAAACCCCAGCAACCCTTAAAAAAAATAAAAAAAACAAAAAACATTCCCTACCTCTTCTTTTCCACCTGATCGTTCGATCCAACCAAAACTCCACTCTTGAACTTAGCCCCTGCTTGAGACGTCGACTCCGGTTTTGCAGTACTCAACCCATTACTATCACTGCTGCTGGCGCTGGCGCTAGCGCTAGCGCTACTGGGGCTCGGGCTTGTGTTTGTGCTGGCGCTAGAGCTGGTGCCGGCGCTACTGCCGGCGCTGGCGCTGCTGCTGCTGCTGCTACTCTCCTGGGTAGGCTTCCCAGAGCTCCCCAATCCGAACTCCTCGTTGAATAAATTAACCAACTCAGGATAATCCTCCAATAAGTCTCCGGCTTCCAGAAGAGCGGATCCTTGGGCTAGAGCCGAATGGGGTAACAACGCCACCAGGATACCGTCCGTGTTGATCCGGAGATTTCCCAAGCCGGCTTTCTGTCTTTGATCGTAGACGACGTCGAATTTACTCAAATCATACGCTGCTGGCTTGGTAGTGGCTGCAGCGGAGATCGTGAAGACGGTTAGACATCCTAAGAGGATTGCTGCAAGTACCTTGATTGTCGACATCGGGACCGTTATGTTGAGATCGTTGCTCTCTTGGCCAGGTCTGGTTGCAAAATGATGCAGGTGGATATGGATGGATTTACAGCTGGCTGGTCGGAAGGAGGATGGTGTCGGTGTGTCAAGTCCATTTTACCGCTAGGTTTAGTGCAAGATGTATAAACAGGTTGTTTATTTTTATTCGGTTGTACCGGATTTTATGAACTTATCTTAAATGATGAGCGGTAAACTGGCCATAGTTATTTTGCCAATATTTTTTAAAATTTATAATAGCTATCTTTTTTAACATCTTTTGATATTTAACCATTTTAAAAATATTTAAGTGTGGGCCATTGTAACAAAATATTGACAAAACTGGTCAATTTTAATTTTGAATAAGGAGACCCATCTTCAAATAAAATTAATTATCCAACACATAATAAATAATCCCGGATCTCAAATTATAAAATCTTCCAAATTAATGAGAACAGAACTCAAACCATCCTCATCCATGTATAACTGCTACCTGTGACCATTAACAAAATGATTACTGGTTTTCCCCAAGATCATTTCAACTGTATACTGTAAACTTACAACAGTAAACCCACTTTTTATCAACCAAACCAACCGAACACTCGTTCAATCGACCTCGCGTAGAGAGCATCGAACCTCCAACAAACCAACAACAACATGTCAGTTATAAGAGAAATCGCGGTCTTCCTCCTAGGTCTCCTCCTAGTGGAAGCCTTACCCACAAGCACGAGAGCTCCTGCTCCTCCTCCCAAGCAACTCATTCAACCCTCATCCAACGATCCCTACGACGTCAACTTCTTCGACCGGGTAACCGATCAACGGCAGTCCGGCGTAGGGAACACCAGGGTGAACGTGGATGGCATAATGGTAGGAGTGGTGGTTCCCGAGGATAGCATTAATGACGCGTCTATTGTTGCGCAAGAAAATTTAAGTGCGATCGCCGGCTACATTGACATTCAAGAAATTATAGAGAAGTATTTAGAAAAGCATTTAACCTCGTCGACAACTGAGACAATAGAAGAGTTGGCTCACCCTACAAGTGAGCAGGATGTTAAAGAAAACACCACAACTGCAGAAGTTGAAAGTTCGAGTACTCAGAAACCCGAGGAAAGTACTTTATTAATGGTGGAGAATTTGTCTGAAAAAGAACAAGAACAGCCAAAATCTGACAAAAAATCTGGGTAGGTTTATTATTATTATTATTTTATTTCCTTCTATAAGTTATTTTTTTTAAATTTTTTTATTCGAATAATTTAATTATTTTTTCCTTTGTTACAGAAATAAAGAATAGTCATCAAAGTATACTAGTTAATTAGATTGTTAATTATTATTAACTCAAGCTTTATTATTCCTAATTGAAAATCTGAAGGTGCGTGTAATAACAATAATAGCAGGTACTTACAGGAAAAGTGTGTGATATCCAACTAAAAGACAATTAATTGTGGAATCTTTCATTTAATTACAATTTTAAGTTGGTAGACGAAGAAGTCGTGTATAAAAAAAACTATTGTACTACCTCTACCTACTATTGTGAGTCTCAAATATTTTATTCTAATTTATTAAAAAATACAATTTGTTTTTATTTTCTGGTTTTTTATTTAAACACTTTTTTATTTATTTATTATACGTCATTTTTATTATACAAAACATACATATACCGGAGTGATCCATCTTAATCTATTTTCGGAATTATTGGGGAGAGGCAACATCTCCGAATAAAAGTTTGGGACAAAAGTTGTTTGGTTTTGAGGGGGACATCGTTTGCACACAAGAACCACCCCCCACCCTTACCCCCTGCATAGGGGTGGGGGTAACTTTCACGATTTAAATAGAAACCTCCATTTTTTATTGCGGGTTATTATCCAGCGTGGAGAAAAACAAACTTTTGTGTGATTTTTTTTAATTAAACAAAAAGCCGTTTTTGTCTTCTATGTTTAGAGGATGCGGGGGGGGGCGAAATTGAAAAAAAATTTCATACAACAGTTTGTTCTTCTCCCCGCTGAATCATAACCCGCAATAAAAAATGGGGGTTACTATTTAAATCGTCAAAGTCAGCCCCACCGCTATGCAGAGGGTGGGGGGGGGGTTCTTGTGTGCAAACGATGTTCCCCTCGAAATCAAACAACTTTTGTTCGAAGAATATTGCCCCTCCCCAATAATTCCGAAAATAGATTAAGAATGGAACATCCATATGGAATAAATTCATTTTTTCAGTAATTGTGCATACTTAAAAAAAATCCCGAAACACGTGAATTTTAGATTATAAAACCACATTCGCAGCGTACAAATTTCTCAAAAGTCAACCCCCTTCAAGGGACAACTGCGATTCCTAAATTATAATAATTAGGAGAAAAAGTGTTTTTGAAAAGATCCCACACAGGTGAATCTATTAAAAGTAATGTTTGTTTTAAATGGCCGTTACCGTTGTTTTTTTTTTTTTTTTTTTGCTGGAAAAAGTCCGAATTTTTCTGAGTGGGAGAATTACTCGGAAGTGCATGGGGTGAAAGTTGGTATAGGTTCCAATGTAAAGGGTGATACATTATTGTAATTTGAAAGTGCCGCATATACTCTGATGTTATGAAAATTCATCATAAAGAAAATATGTATACAATATGCAGAAAAGGGAAATATTTAGGGAGGCAATGATAGCAAATACGCTAAAATATTAATACCGGACACTTCTATACCTATAGCATTGCAACAGGTTGCGTCCATTTTAGCAGCGCCGCCAAGCATGAACTGGGGACACTAAAAATTAAATTTGGTGAAACATAGCGGGAGTTTTAAATATCATCGCTGAATAGAAAATCTCTTAAAATTAATTAGACGGAATAGACGGAGGAAATTGGGACGAAGAATTATAATACAACAATAAACAACAAAGTTTTCAATATGTTTATTATATTAACAATAATTAACTACTATTACACACAATATTATTAATATCTTTAGGTATGAATATTTCAAAAAGATTGAATCGCTATATACCTAAGTGTGAGCCTTTTATTTGCCGCAATTCCAATAATGTGCTTCCTTGCAGCTTTAAAGGTCTATTATTTGCTGGATTAACAAAATTTTCCTCTTTGAAATAATCAGTAGGTACAAAATAATAAAGTGAGAAATCGGCTTTGACACTCCACACTTTTTCAAACTTTCGTCACTCATCGATGTTATTATAACCTATTGCTTGTTCCTATTTCCATCAGCATAGTTATAAAATATTAATAAGTTTATTTACGCGTCTTCTAAAGTTAACTTTATACATAATTCTTTATTCCTGCGCTTGGAACACCGTGGAAAGATCTGGACATGCTTAACAATCCATAGTCGGAGCAACCGCACACAGCACACAGCACATATTTTCCAGACATAATACCTATGTTCACTTTAATACAGCGGTACATTATAAATGCCTATTTAACTGGTACCCAACAAAATTATCCGCTGATATAATGCTTTGAGAGTAACTTTAAATTGAAATTATACTTGAAACTAAAACGTTCAATTACTAATGACAAATTATTAATAATTATGATTGACTGCAGCTGTCAAAAACCGTGAAAAGTTACCTAACTTTGAATTTAAAAACAGCTTTAGTGTCCCCAGTTCCTGCATGAGGGCGCTGTAAAAATGGACGGAGGTTTTGAGAGGAAGTGACCGGTATTAATATTTTAAGGTATTTGATGATAGTATGAATCGTTACCTATAATATAAGTAAGTTACAAAAGTTAGTATGAACACAATATGTCCAATTTTGTATAGTTACGAATTGAGATGTTTGAAAAATGCTTCACAAACTGCTAATTTTGAAAACTACCACGAACTTTTTATTAATTTTACTAAAGAAAAAACATAATTTCGAGATACAAAATATGAACATTTCTATTTGTAATGATTTTTACTATTATTGCCCTTTTAAATATTTCCCTTTAAATTTTTATTTGACATCTTTTAAGACTAATTTGACTTTTACCCCTATCACTTTCCCCCACAATTCTGATATTCTTTTCAACTTTTTTTTGCTGAAAATAGTCCAATTTTTTTAAGCATACCTTGGACGCGGGGTGCGAGTTAATAGTTTTCAATACAGGCTGTCCCTTTATTGCAGAGCTCACTATGCGGGTATCTCGTAAACGCTAAGGCTCGGAAAACGTACGTAAAAGGCTCGGAAATTAATTCCTGAAATATCATGAAAAATCTGAAAAATCAATTTCTTATTTTTTTCATATCTTTTTTATTATTGAAAATTAATAAATCATTTTTGTAGGGCTGAATACGTCGTCAAGAGCTATCCATCTGACATTTCAAAAATTTTCAAAGCCGACTAGATTTTCCTAGACCCAGAGTTTTCGTAGGCAACTCTTGTTTTTCTTATGACTGCCATATTATTTTTTATGCCGCTCGGGATAAAAAGTATGGAAACCAAAAATTAATAACATTCAGAAAAATAAATTTAAAAAATGTTATTCTTTTTTCGAAAAAAAAAAAACATTTTTTCTCCGAATGAAGTCAATATGAAGTCATATATACTACTTGCCTCATGGTTTTTTAATGGTTGTAAAACAAAAAAGAAGACAAAAAAATTCTAAATGTTATTAGTTTTTGGATTCCATATTTTTTTCATACCAAACGACATAAAAAATATTATTAGCGGTCATAAGAAAAAAAGAAAGTTGACTATGAAAACACTTTGAAACTTTTGAAAATTTTTGAAACGTCAAATGGGTAGCTCTTGCCGACTTATGTAAGCCTACAAAAAATTATTTATTAATTTCCAATAAAAAGAAAGATGATAATATGTCATAAATAATAAGAAATCTCGATTTGTCAGTTTTTTTCAGGTTATTTCAGGAACGGTCACAGATATCTTGTATGTATTGTCTTGACGGATTCGAGGTGCTACAAAATATGGCACATTTTTTTCTAATTTAACCAACCCTGAATCTCTTAGCGTTTACGAGATATCCACACAGAGAGCTCTGAAATAAGGGACATCCTATATACAGGCTACAGGGTGATAAATTGTAAATTATAAGTTTTATGGACTCTACATAAAACTCTACTGTTTTATGGAATAAAATTCTAATTTGACAAATATAGATTTTTGGAAAAAGCTCGGATACTTCAACTTTAATCTTTTATTTGGCATATTTTCTTAAGCCTCAATTAATATAAAGCAGCAATAATTATTTTCCTAATTTGTTGCATATAGATACTGGGACAGATTGTATAAGTACAGGGGTGATTCACAACTTGTGTTTTTTCTATGAATGCCCATTGTTATTTTATTATAAATCACTTAGGTACTAATCTGTCAAGCAAACGAGAAAAAAAATTGAAATTTTTAATCCCTTTCCAAAATTTTACCTTACTCACTCCCCCCCCCCCCCCCCCCCCCTATAGCCAGGGATTCAATTTTTTACAGTGGAAAACAAAGTTAACAATTCAATTTTGTATAAACATAAAGGATGATCCAGATTCTATCTTGGATTAGAATTTTTTTTCTTAAATTTCGACAACCTGTATTCTCAAAACTAAGCCATTTAGGACCTGCATGTTTATTGGACTTTCTTATGGGAAAATTAGACATGGAATACACCGAAGTTTGGCAAAGTACGTAATTATTACCCTGATTTCAAGTTTTTAAGTTTTTAGTCGAAAAGTATAAAGTTGGAATTTTTTAGAGACAGAAATAAAAATTCCCCTTTACGTCTTTTTCATTTACCCCGCTTCCCCTTAAGGAATTTTAATGGTATTTCTTGATTGTCAGTTTTTTTTTTTTTTAATTTCGAGTCGTTCAGAAAAAATAGAAATTATTAATTTTTTCAACACAATGATATAATATGGATAAGGACATACAGGGTGTTTTAGAGATATAGTGTCAAATTTGAAGTGGTAGTTCCTCTCATAAATATAAGTTGAAAAAATTAATTTTACCCCAAAATGACGTTTCATTAACAATAAACAAACTACGATCTCTAATTTGGCTATTTCAGGTTTTGTATAATTATGTCTTCCAGTGGCGTAGATATTCAGGGTTGGCGTCCCTTTTCCCTCCCTATATTTTACGCCATTGACTTTATTGCAATCACAAACACTGTTATTCAATTGTTCATAAATTTTAGAACAAAAAATATTGCTCGATTATTTTGAGATATTTGAAGTTTCTTCAGGAAATGTCACTAATCTAATATTTATGGTTGACGCCCCTTTTCTCTCTCTATGTTTTACTTCACTGACTTTATTGCAATTACGGAAACTTTAATAATAATTAGTCCCTGCATTTTACAACAAAAAATTATTCCTTAGTTTTTTCATAGGATTTTTCATATAGTTTTTGAGATATAACCCTGCTTCCCCGGCAGTGTCACTATAATCATAAGGAATAACATTTTGGAAAGAAATTCTCACCAGTCAAATAACTTTTAATGATATCATTAATTTTGCAATGTAAATGACTCAACAAACTTCTGAGAAAACTTTAAATAAACTGTGTATAAAAAAAACTAAATACCACTTTTTGTTCCAAAATGCATGGGCTATCGATTAAAGTCAGTTCATTTGCAATAAATTCAGTGACGCAAAAGATATAGGGAGGGAAAAGAGAAAAAACATGAATATCTACGCCACTGGAAGACATCTACAAAACCTGAAATAGTAAAATAAATTGTTTGGTTATTGTTCATGGTAAGTTTCATCAAAATCGATTTCATTTTAAACGAGTTAGGTATAACGAAAAACTGTTATATTTTTTAAAACTTTGACACCCTGTATTTTTTAAACGAAACGTCATTTTGAGCTGAAATTTAATTTTTTCAACTTATATTTATGCGAGAGTAGTTCTGCATAAGAGCATTTTCTTTTCGCACTTTTATCATTATAATTATTTATTACGAAAGAAAATTATAAGTTAAAGGAGTAAATAAGGAAATAGCAGTACTTTTAGAATAGATTTATTAAATCACATGATATCATTGATTGTAACAACCAATAATTATTATTCTATTAGGTACACTTTTTCTTGATTTCTTGATTATATTTGTAATTTAAACAGCAGAAAAAATTTTCATTTAGTTACTTAAGGTACGACATTTTTGGCACTTTGCTCTTAAACAATTTTTCTGAACATTTTTAAATAAAATTTGAAAAAAATTGAATTATAAAAATACAATACAATTAAAAATATTCTCCTATAATAGCTAAAGTTTAAAATTACTGATCATTTAAAGGTAACGAATCTGAAGGTTCTTCTGAAGACGTTCCTTTAATTCGAGCTGCAAAATTATTGGCTAATTTCCTAAATCCAAATCTGAAAAAAAAACATAAACATGAGAAAATTTATTAAAAAAAAAACAAACAAGAAATTACCAACATATTCCCTAAATATAAAAATATATATCTAAATAATAAACTCACGGGATAAAAGAACCGCTAGGCCTCCTAATCCTCCTGCACTTCCCACTCTTATCTCTCTGGAACCCGCTCAAGCATCTTCTATAATGAGTCACCTCGCTCAAAGGAACGGGAATCCTAGCCGTTGGCAATTTTTCATCGGGCAACAATGTGAGGTCGTCGGCTAGGACGGGCCCTACAGGCGAAGACTGGATTATTTGCACATTTATCCTGTCGGGAGAGCTGGACGCGGGACTCGAACTTGCTTGATTTGTCACCGGTGGAGCGCTGCTGGTGGTGGGACTGGTTGTTTTATCGCTAGGTACTGGAGTTGGAGTTGGAGTTGGTTTGGTACTTCCGAGCAAGGGTTCTTTGATGGGTTTGGCACTTGTTGTTTCAACTGACGAATTGTTTGCAGGAGATGGCGTTGTTGAAGTTGAAGGCTTAGGTTTTATTGTATAATCGGAATAATCATAGTCGTAATCATAATCCTAAAAAATTGGTAACTTCAGAGGAAGCTGATGGATACTTATTTAGTTCAAAATAAAAGTAGTTTCAAAATAACAATAAAAAATATTACCTATTAATAAGATATTCTACGCTAAAAATAATAAATGAATTAATATAAGTACTCACCCCAAGTCCAGCTAAGTAATCGTCAGAAAGTAGTGCAATTATCTGGAAATCTTTGAGATGAAGTTGAATGTTATAATCACCTTTCTGCCTCTGGTCATATAAAGTTGAAACACCAGATCCAGATCTAGATCTAGGCGCCCCTTGAACCGACACCACAACAACACAAAAAGTGAAAATAATTACAGGCCTGATATTCATTTTACTTTCAGTAAATAATAATCTGTGATATTTTTAGTAATTGTTGAGCACCTATTTATAGGAGTAACGTTTGAGAGTTACTGGCAGTATCTTCGCGTATCTGGATTCGCTTCATCGTTCTTCTGGAGGCAAAGAGAGGTCAAGATTGTGTCCAGCAAGTGGGAGATTTCGTTAAAAGATTACCGCTAGGGTCTTCGAACTTGATTGCGTTAAAATAAAAAAACTTGTAACTGCAACTGAAGTTCACGATTTGTATTTCGAATTCATGAATTTCTGTTTCTGGAATGCGTTCATTCGAGTTTTCTGATGCATATTAATTTTGTGTGGTATTGCCGTTATTATTGCATAACAGGAAAGTACGAACTGAAATCTAATTGAATTTATGTGATCTGTAATAAATTATTCAAACCGAATTTATGTAGAAACCCGGTTTAAGCTTCTTATTAATTAGCATGGTATTTTATAGACCTTCTTGAATAAGTATGAAATTAAATATTCAAAGTAAACCTCAAGTTTTATACCTTGCAATCCCTATCTCAGGATTTTTCATAAGAAATGTTAAATTTAAATTTGTATTAGACAATTTTTTTAAGACATATATGTTACGTACAATGTCATCGGAAAAGTATACGCACCATATGGTGGGTATTACCAAACTTTGTGCCCTCTTGTAAAAATTTTGTATCTTGCATGGTTTTCCCATAATTAAATTTAATTCCCATAATTTAATAGACTTACGCCATACGAAAACGTATTTGTGAAAATCTTATTATTTTAACCAAATACATTAGATGATCTAGTGTATTATTTATATTATCTAGTGTATTTGTTTTAACTAAAAAAAAATAATTTTTTTCTGCGACGGGCTATAAGTTTGACCTTTTTTCCCCGTTGACAGGTAGAAAAATGCCTCATTATATGAGCTGCATCTTATCGGGGAAATAAATGAATTAGCAGGGAAATAAATGAGTACTTATTTCCCCGAAACGGCGGCTTAGGTATAGCTACTATTAACACTCAGATATCATTAAATTTATATCAAATATACGTAAAGGAAAGTTACCTTATTATCCAATGGCAATTATTAAGGGAATTTTCATAATAATCACTATCCATATTTTGAAAAACGTGTATTCCGTTCAAAGGGTTCAAGACTGCATCTTGAAAAAAGGACTATTTTAGACACAAATAATTTCGATTAAATCGTCATATACAGGGTTAGAACTATTTAAAGGGCCACTACACAGAGATATCCTAAACCATTGAAGATACGAGGTCGGTTAAATTAGAAAAAAGTTGCGCTATTTTGTGGCCATCTCGAATCCGTCAAAACATGCAAGATATCTGTGACCGTTCCTGAAATATCCTGAAAAAACTGAAAAATCGAGAAATCTTATTTTGGCCATATCTTTCTTACAATTGGAAATTAATAAATCATTTTTCGTAGGCTTACATAAGCCGTTATGAGCTATTCATCTGACGTTTCAAAAATTTTCAAAGCGCAACTTTTCTCTAATTTAACCGACCTCGTATCTTCAATGGTGTAGGATATCTCTGTAGTGGCCCTTTAAATAGTTCTAACCTTGTATATATGTATTTTTTACTCGGGAATCTGCGCTAGAGCGTTGTGGCACCTTTTAGCGACACCCTGTATATCTATTTGTCATTTGAAAAAAAAAAACAATTAGGAGCAGGTATTATTGTTTTTGTCAAGCTAAAATGTATGTTTAGATTTTCAAAAATCGCATGCCATGGTATTCAGGGGAAAATCCTGCCAAGCAAAAAAAATTGAGGAGTAATTTGAAAAAAAAAGTGGGTAAGGGATGATTATTTGGGGGTTGAAAGGCGTAAGGTTGTATTGAGGGTGAAGCCGTAAAACCTTAGGCATATATTTAAAATCATTAAATTCAAAATTAAGATATCTTTCAATTTTTGCAATAAAAAATTCATGGCCGTATTTAAAAAATCGAAGAACAGTCCGACCCTGAAAATATGAATCGTGTCACATAAAAAAATTGACACCGCAACAAAAATAAAGCTGGTCAATAACTGCAATGAAAATATAATGTGGTTTCAGTTTTTCTCAATATTCAATAATAACGTCAATACCTAAATAATATAAATAAGAAAAACTAAAATTGACAATTTTTTGTTCTTTTTTTAATTATTTGAAAATTAAAGATAATTTTTGAAATCTCATACTGATGCCATTGTATTGTCCTTCTGGTTGCCCAACTTTTTCCCCGGTTACCCGACCCTATAATATCTCCCACAGTTTCCGAGATATACCCACTGTTCATTCTTATCTTGGACACAGTGTATAATATAAGTACAGGTACAGGGTAGGTACTTCTTTCACTTTATTCTCTTAATTAGCTTTACAGTACTTTTTAATAATTTTGCATAATAAACAAAATAATCTTGAATAGCATTTCATGGAGGAATGCAACCTGCAACGATTCAAAGTCAACGTAACTCGATATCTCCGCTCATATGCACCGCTCTCAGAGCGCTCCTGCACTGCATGTGCGTTTTCATAAAAAAATCAAATGCTATTTATTTTCCGGAAAACTGCTCGGACATGTCGGTTAGTACATATTTTAAATTGCAGTCTTTTCTATAAAGAAAAAATTAGTATTTTTCTGCGACGGGCTATAAGTTTGACCTTTTTTCCCCGTTGACAGGTAGAAAAATGCCTCATTATATGAGCTGCATCTTATCGGGGAAAAAAATGAATTAGCTGGGAAATAAATGAGTACTTATTTCCCCGAAATGGCGGCTTAGGTATAGCTACTATTAACACTCAGATATCATTAAATTTATATCAAATATACGTAAAGGAAAGTTACCTTATTATCCAAATGGCAATTATTAAGGGAATTTTCATAATAATCACTATCCATATTATTAAATTCACTCATCGAAAAACTAACTTGCAATCTTTGCAAAACTGTCTTCAATTTTAATTACATTAATATGACGTTTATGTAATAATTAAATCGTTTCGTTACCCAGGCAACGTCAATTACGATAAAAGACAGTTTGAAAATCCAAGTTTAACATAAATCATTTTTCCGACATAATTTTCAGTTATCTAAACTACGTTTTTCGACATTCTAACACTGATTTCTTCTCGCAGAAAAAAATTGTATATTACACACAAGAAAAAAGTGCGATGTTAGCTCTCGATGTGTTTGTCCCCTCCGCTATAAACGCGTCGGGGACGAAATCACATCTCGAGCTAAAATCTATCACTTTTTTCTCTTGTATAATAAATAACTAGAAGTAAAAAAGAGTGAAAGAGATATTTATTCTGTTGTTTTTAATTTTCTATTTTTGTATTTTTTTTATTTGCTTATTTATTTAATTTATTTTTTGGTATTTGCGAGAGGGATCTGACACACACAGACATGCGTTTACTTTAAATTTTGAGCCGATGCGGAGATAGAACTTTGGTACCTACACAAAATAAATTGAATATCCGGAATTTTATTAGGTACATTTTCACGTAAAACTTATGTTGACAGGCAAAATATGCAAATATCAAAGATGAGGTTGCAGTCTCATCTCATCGTCAGAGACAAATAATAGAGCATGCTCGCTAGGTACCTACTTCGAAAATGACAAATATGCAAATATCACTCTAGAGTTGAAAAGTAAAATGTTACACGAGGGTGATATGGATATGATTGGTCAATAGGTTAGTTAATACCCCGTAATTTAGGCAACCCATAATACAGCAGCTATGCATAAGGTATTGCCAACTTTTTATGCAATAACTTCTATCTCTTATAGAATTTTAAATAATACTATTTTACGGTTTTTTGTGTAATAAGTTTATTGATGTATATAATGATGTATATGTTTATTGAAATATCACACTAGTGTTGAAAAGTAAAATATCATACGAGGGTATATTAAGTATAAACGTCATTAGATTTTAGGTCAGGCAAGGCAGTTTTTTATGGAACTTTAAATGCTTACCACATATTTTCACGCGTTTTTTAGAGAAATGTCTCTATTTGTTGCAAACTCCATTATACAATTAAAATTGTAGTTACCTAATAATAATAATATGACCAATAAGTTATAATTCAGTCATTAGTTTTCTTTGTAAAGTTTTCACATAAGAGCATCTAAAAAAATTTAAATGTGCATTAATCTGTGGTCGTAGGAAAAATAGAGTACATTTTAATTGTGTGGAAAGTGTCATTTCACATTATTTGTGGGATTGTCGTACTCGGCTGCTGACGCCTCGTACGATATACCAATCTCCCACTCGTGTGAAATGGGTCATTCACTTTCCACACTAGTAATGTAATATAGTTATTTCAATCTCGAACAGTCTGTTTATTGTCAGCAAGGACGTTTCCAATCCCCCCCTTCTTCTTAGTATCCCTCCTCTCGCCTCCGTATGGCGGGGGGTAGCTTTGAAATCTTTATAATAAATAACCCTGATATTTAATTGCTGATTCGGATATAAGGGATAAATATACGTAGGAAATAACTTCCTCTCGCTCCATTCTTATTGTTGGTTGCCTGGAACGTAAATTTTAAATCTTAGCTAAATTTTAAAAATAGCGCAGTAGTCCTCAGGTTATTATAAGAAGCAAATATTTTTGTTATTGCAGAGTCGGAATTTGGATTTTACTGCTAAAAACACATAGAATCCAGACTTTTTGAATCGAAAGAAAAACAGTAATTAATTACCTACGTCGATTACAAAGAAAAAATATTTCAATTAATCTTACGTATTTTTAGCTGTGACTGCAACAAAATAAGGGTTATCATTAGTAAACTAAACTTGTCTGATGTAATTTTTTATTTAATAAAATAATTAATCAAAAAAGCGATGTGACAACACTGCACTGCAGCTGCTACTAATGAATAGTTCAGTCTAGTTTCGTATAGAGTTCAATGCTGTCTAATAATTTGACAAGAATGACAGCGTCAAATCAGTTGACATTGACAAAACAATTGCTGAAGTTACGTCATGTTAGATGTATCTGTCAAGTTTGTTTTGTTTATTTTTTGTGATTGGTGATTTGTCGATTATTTTCTCCAACTTTCAAATTCAATGGTGATGTGGCTTTAAGAAAAAGAATGGTTGTCAAAAAAATATGACAAAATGAATAGTAAATTTAAGCTAATATATTTCTTGTGTTTTATCATTTATATTAATTTAGTAAATACTCAACAACAGGAAAAGAGGCTCTGTGTGGATTCAAAATGTAAAGGTAATTATTAATCCTGAATTTTCTTTTCTAACCTCAAAACTGCTCCTTAATTGCTCATAATCATAACATATTATAGAGGAATACCTTTTGTTTACTGTACATTTTCGATTGTAGAACCCATATCAAGTGCCAAAACGTTGTTACGATATACAAGCCCACATCCAAGTCTTTTGTCTTTTCCACCGAACGAACTCGTAACAGTCTATAGCAAACCTCTCTATAGTAAAGCTCAGAAGGAAGATGACCTTTGGGAAGTCGAGATACTTAAGAAACGGGGTTTCGTACGTAGAAGCTTCATTAGGGAAAACAAGGTATTCAAGCCAGCTACCGAACTGATCACCGTCGAAGTAGCTACTGAAACAACAAATTTTTTCAATTTTTCTATTAATGAAACTAAAGTGCCTTCACAAGAGGCTAGTGCAACAACAACTGTCCAACCAAGTAAAGTTCTAGAACCTCATGAAGTGATAGACGGTACTACGATCCTTTTAGAGCCTGCAAATACGTTCAATCAGGCAACACCTTCTAGTTCTATTTATAGTGCTAGTGCTAGTGCTAGTGATTCTTTTGATAACAGCAATGTAAATTATGACACTAATAATAATTCATCATCAGAGTCTCTAATAAAACCATCCCAGGAATCGCTATTTACAAATGTAAACGCAGCAGAAAAAACTGAAACCTTTTATGAACCATCAGATTCACATAAGATAAATAATTCATCAGAGTCTGTAGTGGTAAAAGAATCTGATGAATCTTCTCCAGCTAATCAAAACACTAATAACAATATACCTTCAGATTCAAACAAAAGTCTTGATAATAATGCAGCAGAGTCTGTAATAAAACCATCTGGTGAATCCTTTATCACTTCAAATGCAGCAGAAAACACAAAAAATGTTATTGAACCTTCAGATTCAAATAATAAAGGTGAGGGTGTTGGTGTCGATGCTGGTGCTGATGATTCTAAGAAGGAAGGTGAACATTTATCGCAAGTACCTAAGGCTCAAGATCCAGATGTATTAGAAGCTAAGAAAGTCATTGAAGAAAGTTTTAAACCGTATAATTCAGTGTTACAAGAAAATATTGATACTAATTTGGAAAAACAATTAACATCCAATGATTCCCCTTCAACTTCTCAAGAGAGAGAAAATATCTTTGAAAAACCGCCGCTAGATAACTCTGCTGAAGTGAATAATTTACCAAGCGAGTCAAATCAGGCTAATTCAGAGGACATGAATAAAAAATTCGATCCTGAAAATCTTGATCAGGGAAAAGTTGTTGGAGAAAATAAGAACGATGAATCGATACTGGGTGGTTATATATCTTCATTCTCAAGTTGGATGAGCGACGGTAAAGGAGAGCAAGAAATTAAGAAGAACGAAAATGATGATGATGAAGAAGAAGATGATGATGATGACGATGATGACGATGATGATGATGATGATGAAGAAGATGAAGCTGTTGTGAGTGAAGATAATGGCAATTCAAGTAGTGAAGCTTCGATCGAAAGCCTAACTACTAATCCTGAATCTTCCATTAATGATTCTTTTGCTAATGACAATAAAATTGAGATTCCTATCACTCCTAAAACATCTTCTGACTCTGCATCTGCCACAAAAGATTTTTTTGAAAATAGCAACAAAATTGATACTCCCCTTAGACCGGAAACCTCTTCTGAAACTGCCTCTACTACTATAAAGGAATCTTTTGATAGTAACAACAAAATGGAGACTCCTCTTGTTACACCGGAAACCTCCCCCGAAACTGCCCCTAACATAAAAGAATCTTTTGACAGCAACAAAATGGAGACTCCTCCTCTTACACCGGAAACCTTCTCTGAAACTCCCTCTACGATAAAGGAATCTTTTGACAGTAGCAACAAAATGGAGACTCCTCTTCTTACACCTGAAACCGTCTCTGAAACTGCCTCTACGATAAAGGAATCTTTTGACAGTAGCAACAAAATGGAGACCCCTCTTCTTACACCGGAAACCTCTTCTGAAACTGCAAACATTAATGATGCCAATGTGAACTTGGAGAGATCTCAAGATGAAACTGAGAAGACTGAACCGAAGGAGACTAATACTGGTATTGATAATCGAAAAGACGAGCCTGCATTAGATAGTGAGTATAAAACAAGCCCTGATGGAATTTTAAAAACTGCACAATTGCATGAATCTACTACAACTACCGAACTACCTTTTGAAATGCCAAATCCCATGAATATTCAGATTGACCCTGTTACAAGACCACCTGATGTGGTCACACCAAGTCCTTCTTTAGATTCATCAGAAGCTTCGTTTATCTCATCAAATGAAGCTAAAGATCTTTCTACTGAGGATGCAACGATTAAAGTTGACGGAAGCGTTGATAAAGTAGCAGAAGCTGTTGAAACAGAAAACATCAAGACTGAAAATAACATTAACGTAATGCAAAATGAGGGTTCTAAAATAAATGAAAATATGGATGAGAAGTATGTAACTCTTCCAATTGTAATGGACACTGCAGAGACCACTAATTCTAATACACCTCCTCAACCACAAATGAATAACTCAACTTCTGGTGACGGTGGCATAAAATTTGAAGCAACTGCACCAACTGATCAGTACAGTGCAGAAGTAGTCTTGCCCGAAAGTGTTGGGAGTCAAGGAGTACAAGCTGCAGAAAATTTTGAAATCCCTGTTGAAGCAACAAAGACAAGTCACGAGACTTCAGCTGAAAACCTTCCACAAATTCAAAGTAACTCTGATCCGGATGTAGACACAAATTTAGATAAGAATTCCGACACATATAAGGACATTGTCACCGGAAATGTCAACATTCCTGTTCAACCTGCTCAAGAAGAAACCCCTTTTATACAAAACGATCCTCTTGTTTCTGCCGGAGTGTTAGATAATGTCTATTCTTATTTTGGAAACGGTGGTCGTGGTGCGGTAAGCGGAGAGGGTCAAAAAAATGTAAACGAAAATGAAAACCTTCCTGAAGAAGACGTGTACAAAACTTCTAGAAAACCACTTGCTGACGGATTAGAAGATGAGGAAGAACATAGTTTCTTCGATAGGGTTTCAGAGCATCACGGTAAGCATTGATATTTTGTACAATTGCACAAAACTTAATTTGCATGTTACAACCCTATGACCCACTTACGTACAAGTTTCCAGTCTGTATATTTTTCTAATCCACAATAAGAACACTTTCCTCGTACTTCAAAGAATTATTTTTGTGTAACTTTTGTCCTAAGCCTTACTAATTATGGTCACAGTATCCAAAAGTGTGATGAAACTGAATTTCCAAAACTTGTATTTTGAACATTTACTCTTTGATTAAAATATTGTAAAACAGATCTTGGATGTACAGGAATAGTTACACATCCCATCAGAAGCAACATATTTTTTAATTTCCTCTATTCCTATCGGGTTTCTGGATTCTTGGGAGGGCAGAACAAGTCCGCTGCCCGATAGTGGCCTCTCTCCCTAAGCCATCCCAGGCTCAGAAAGAACTGAACCAGGGCCCCCGGAGGGGTTCCAGAGAGGTCATTGAGGCTTGGCTGGTGTGAGCCAATGCATGCTCTATTCCTATCATAATAGGCTTTAGATTTCTTCTGTGTCTTATCATTATTAATATTGGCTAAAAGTTCTGAGGAGTGGAGCTAAACTCAAGTTTAGGCCAATCAGGTATATTATATTCTTTTCATGTTAATAACTAATAAAATAAATATATTTGTTTAATAGTGACTTGGCTACAAGAACAAGACCAGGGCCCTATTCCACAAAAAACTTTGCACTTTGCACTCTTAATTTTTCAATGTTTTACTACTTTTGTGTGCTTTATAGTAATAGTATCCTTCTGTTAGTTATTCCAAGGACCTATGTTTTGGTTTAATTACGGTATTTTAAAATTCATTCTAATTCTGCACAAAAAACGCCGTTTACAAAATTAATGTAGGACCAACCTGAAAAACCCAGAAAAATCAAGACAAAAAAGGCCAATCTGTGAAAGAAATCCTTAGAGCTTTCTGAGCAGGATTGTCTTGATTATGGAACTATTATGTAAATATGTAAAAGTTGTTTTATTACTTCATTCTGCATAAAAAAGGTCATAGGTATACCAAATTCACGTATAGTGGAGTATCTTACTTCAGTGAGATATTTGCGAAAAGCTGCTTTTCCCGACTTTTAATGCTAAAAAATTGTCAAAATAAAGATACCTAACTTCTGTGAAATTTTTTTTTGCAGTTCGGCTTTTTTTGTCCTATTTTCCTGTGTTATTTGATCCTAAAATTATCAAGATTGGTGACTAACAATAATTAGAAGTGTTGGAGAAGTGATTATACCTAATTTCTCTAATAGGACCTTCAATTGGTCAAATAACTAACTTAAATTAAGTACCTGTTTTGCTAACAGTGATCGGAGTAGGTTCTTGCACTGATGCTTTGATTGTTTCTTGAATTGTTTTCTTCAAATGACTATTATAGTTCTCTGAATATAGTTTTCATCGTAGTTGTTTTTACACATATTCATAGGTTGTATGTACCTTGTTTAGGTATTTAAAATTAGAAATATGTAAAATTATTCTAATTAGTCACCTTAATAATAATAATTGTTATCATAGAGAAGATAAACAAGACTATCTAAATTTATTCTTATTTCATATACCTACCTACCTAGTGTCTACTTAGAAAATTCATCACACTTTTTATGGTGCCTAATTATGTAGGTGTTTGTTGGTTTTTTTAACAAGCAAACGACCACTTAATGAATCTCAATACATACATGAAAATTGAACATTATTTTTTGGTGTTTTAAGAAATATTATTTCAGGTGACTCATGCCATGCTGATCCTTCTTTAGAGCACTGTGATGCTGAATTGAAAAGAACGCAAATGAATCAAGAAAATCCGGAAACTACAACAGGCGACATGTATGCAGATTTATTTGAATTTAACCTGGCAATGTTCAGCTCTGATCTTTTCCTTTATCTGGTAACCACCGCTGTTTCGGTCTTGTGTTTCCTTTTCGGCTATCTCATCCTAGATAAAAGTAAAAGAGAGGGACCGTTGGTAGCGAAAGTTAACCAACTGGAAAAAGAACTACTCGTCTCTTCCAAAGAAATTCTAATAATGCAAGAAAAGATTGAGGGCACTTCGATTGATAATTTAATCAATACCGTTCCCAATGATGTAGTCGAGGAGTTGAGACAGGAACTTCTTCAGGAGAAAAGAGAAAAATCTGCTTTAGAAGAACAGATCCAGTCTTTGGAGAAAGAATTGGAAAACTCCACTGAAGTCAGCATCGAATTAAATAAGATGCTGTCTGATATATTGAATTCTCAAAATGGCAGCGAATCGCTCATGTCCAATATTGAACAGCTGCAGCGACAATTAGTGGAGCAGCAATCGACCATCAATTCCATCAATGAATCGCTTAGCATTAAAGATACAGAAAATCACGAACTGCATTTGGAGCTGGAAATAGCCAATAAAAAGGTAATCGAGTTGCAAACTGAAATCGATAAACTTTTATCCAGCATGCTGAAGTTAGAAGAAGAAAAGGATCTACAACAAAGCGCACTAGAAGCACAAATTGAAATATATAAGCAAAAGTATGAAAAGACAAGTTCTGACTTAACAATCATGACAGAAAAATATAGTCAGGATATTCAGTCGGTACAGTTGCAGTTAAATGAATGTCAACACAGTCTGGAACTGAAATCCAAAGAGTACGATGTTTTAAAGGAGAATGTAAAAGCGGTTAAAAGCGCGAAAAATAATTCGGAAGTCCTGAAAGCATTGATAGATTCGAGTTCTCTAAAAGCCGAGCTAGAGCAAACAAAGGAAGACAACAAGAGATATCTTCAAAAATTAGAGTACGACAAAGCAAGTAAATATGCCTTTGAGAAGAAATATCAGTCGACTGTGGCGGAAATTAATCTATTTAGAGAAAAATATGAAGAAATTGAAAAAGAAAAACTGGAAGCGCAAACTAAATTAGAAGTGCTGTCTAACTACTTCAAAGAAAAAGAGGCTGAAATGCAGAGGTAACGCTTCTGTTTGTTTAAGTACCTGTAGTGAAATTAAATTAATTTAATTTTTAAGGGAGATAAATAGACACGAATCACTGTGGAACGAAAAACAGGGTGAAACCACATCAACTATTGAAAGAATCAAGTACATGCAAGAAGAACTACAGAACTATAAGTAAAAGCTTTTATAATATCTCTGTGACGGTGAATGTTTCATAATTTGCTTTCCAGATCGCAGAACGAAGCCTTGAAACAGGAGATCCTCAACCAAGAAGTCGCGTTGAAGAGTCAAATCTCGCTGTTGGAGAAAAAAGTGAACGACAACTGGGTGATGGCTCGACAATCGGAGAGAAGACTGGAAGACGCGAAGCACGAAGCCGCCATACTACGAAACCGGCTGACCATGCAGGAGAGAGCGATGCACGAGGATAAAAACAGAATGCAGTCTCCGATCGAGCAGAACGGCGAGCACCCCATGTCTCCCCTTCCCCACCTCGAGTCCCCGGCCAGTCCCGCGATGCTGTTCGGCACCCGGGACCACATGACCAAGTCACCGCCCATTCCGCCCCCGGGAATGCCACCCTTCTTACCACCGCCGTTCCTACCGCCCCCGCTGGGACCCGGAATGCCCCCGCCTTTGGGTGGTCCGGTGATGCCACCGCCCGGCGGGCTGCCACCTCCACCGTTCATGCCGCCACCGCTCTTCCCCGGAGACCATCGACCACCGCCACTGGGCAGGATGTCTTCGCCGCCACCCGGCCTAGGCTCCAGGTGAGTTGACTCTTTTATTTTATTAAGTTTATAAAATATTGTTAATTAATTTCTGTTATTGGTTTCTTTTGTTGTTTAATTGTAAGCGCGTTATTGTACCTGTTGGGAGGATATTATTGTGATTTAATGTATGAAATATTAGAATGAGCCTTGACTGTTTTTATATTTGGTAGGTACCTACCTGAGGACTTCCAGAAAAAAATTAATAATCAGTTTTTAATGAATTCAAACATAATGTTGACTCATAGACACAGAAATACTCCATATGCTGTAGGGTTAATAACTAGGGATGCAACGAATACCGATTTTTGCCGAATACCGAATACGAATATTCGGCCATTAGTATTCGGCCGAATCCGAATATTCGGCCGGCCGAATATTATGGTTTTGTGAAATTTTTAATTCCTGGTGAGTCCACAGTGCCAGCTCTAATAGGCTTCTTTTTCTTTATTTTATTTGAGGGTTGTCCAACTTGTCCATAACCAATTTTTTACATGCATCTTTCAGTCATTCATGTGCTTTATAGGTTGGATTTTAGGTACCTAATAAAACAATAAATTCTCGGAAAGGAACCGTTTCAGCGCTATTGTTGGGTGATTTTTATTGACTGTTTCATTTTCATATTGAAGCTCGAGTCTAGGCAAAACAATAACAGGGTATCAGAGGAATATTCAATTTTCAGTAAATAATCAATTATTCTTAGAAGTAGGTACCTGGGTACTTATTTTTTTTGTTACTGTTCCTGTCATTGAAATTTCAAGCAAGTAGGTAAAGTGTAAGCAATTTCTATAAGTTCATTAATTTCCCCCCTATAATAAAACACAAGAGGAACAATGTTATAAAATTTGTTAGATTTCAAGAATGAATAAGAAATTTCTAAAATTCAAGGGGTGAAGTGTGATTTATTGTTGATTTATAGCCCATTATGGTCAACACTGGAATCTGATTCATGAAGTGATCCCATATTTTCATTATTGTTGTTTGTCTCTTTTGGTGAAATGGGTAGATATGAACTTTGTCCTTTTCTTTTACGATATACATATAACCTTTCCCCTAACCATTGTATAAGTGGTTTGTTTACAAATTGAAAGGACCCACTTGAAAACAGGAATTCTTTTAAATTTTTATACAATCATGAAGTCTGCCTTCTGTGTTATCTCTGATTTTTATTTCATAATTTCTCTGAAGAGTCCCTAAAATTAATACCCAATTGATGATAATATAGGAATATTATTGTGTAGGTAGGTATAAATTAGTATTTTTCAAGATAGGAAACCCGCTAAATTATAGGTACTTAGGAGATGCTGTAATTAAAGTGTAAAATATTCCGTCAATGCTTGAAAAAGAGTCCTATTCAGCTATAAAAATATTCAGGTAGATAGGTACCTAGTCTATTGTTAAGGGATTAACTGTGATCAATAACAATAGATCCAAGCCATTATTATTTTGGAGTTTCCTAAAATGTCTTGAAAAATATGTAGGTATTTCTCTCGGTATTTCTATTCATAAAAACTTGAGACATATTCGGCGGAGATATTCGGCGACAAATAGAAATATTCGGCCGAATAGAATATTCGGCAAAATGGCCGAATATTACGTTCGCCGAATAGCTGCCGAATATTCGTTGCATCCCTATTAATAACCTCAAATTTAAGTTTAAATTGGTCCTAGATTGACCAGTGAATAACAGTTTATTATGTTTATTAATAATATTTGTTTTATTGAAAAAGGTATTCTCCCGATTCAAGACCATATTCGCCTTACGATCGACGCAGTCCGTCACCTCCGTACGATTCCGAATACGGAGCTTCCCCGCCTCCGATTAGGGGATATCCTCCTTATAGTGGTGGAAAAAAGCAACCTCCACAAAGATCAAACGGTAGAAATAATCAAGGTAAGTCAAATAAAATTGTGTTGGTTCTTGAGAGGTGCTTAAAAAATTATAAAGCAGTAACCTCAGCCTATGTTGAAGAAATATTTCAGGCTTGGAAAATTATATTTGACACATTGACTGTGGCAGTCATAATGAGTGTCATGTCTTCGACTGCATTACAGACCCCCAGGAGCTTGTACATGCTTTCTTATTCTAAGTGTTACAAATACGTTGCAATATGCTTGCTTGTGTAACATTAAGGTCATCTATTAAGTATTAGAATTACTATCAGACTGTTCTAATGATAGATTCTGGTATGGGAATCTAATTTCAGGAAAAGTAGTGCAAAATTTTAAATTAAAAAATATCACATTTGTGTTATTTTAGGGTAGGTTCAAAACCGTCAGCTACTGAGCTACACAGTCACGTCTTGACAGCTGTCACTACTTCAATTGTCAGTTACTGGAGCATAACATAGTCAAACACTGTAAGAAAATTAATCAATAAACAAAATTCTAATAAACAAACTTCAGGCCTGGCTTGATGTAGAACAGGTAGAACTTTTATTTACACAAGCGTACTTATTTCTTATTGAAAATCTAAAAAAAAAACTGACAATTGACAGCTGATTTATAAGCAGTAACACTTATACCAAAGTTTTATTGCTCTTAACAACTTGAAAATGAAACCAAGATGTTTATATTTAAATAAAATAGGAGATGGCTCCTCTACTACTAACCCGTGTGTCTATTCTTTGCTTCAGTGGATTTTTTTATTTCTTTCAAAAATTTAAAAATGAAACACAGTAACTGGAACATATTTCCCAATATGATCGCTTAATAATTAGTTATAGATTTAAGAAACAAAAAATCAATTTTAAAAACCTGGACCTTTTGTGTCAGCAAATGTCTAAAAATTTTGTCAATAAATCATTTACTTTGTGATTAATTGGTTGCCTAACTTTGTCTACTGTGCGTCATGTGAGACGATAGTTGGATAGATGGAAAATGTGAAGACACATTTATGAATTAAAATTTTCATTTTACTGTTTCACAGATTTAATCTCAGACATGATATTTTTTTCCAAAGCCTGACTGCTGCTTGTATATCCCCAGGGCTTGTAACACAGTCAAAGTGTTGAGAAATATTCTTATGCGACATTTTTTATTTTATTTTCAGGATCCAACTTGAGCTCCGGAGGCTCAGGACAGTCAAATGAATCGATAGATCGAATTAATCAGCGGCACTCGAAAGTCTAGCATTTCGTTTGTTGTTTTCATTATAATTTTTAATTATTTCGAGTCGAGTCCTTATTCTTCTCTAACGCATTTTATTTACGTGTACAAACATGGAATTCCTAAAGAATATGTAAGCCTCAATGTTCTAATCAAAATTTTACTCTTTTTTTTGTTATTGTATACTCTTTTTTATACCACTGGTGAAGTTGCTCGATGCTTTATGTAAAAATCCAGCAAGAACCAATTCTGAACTCTAGCATTTTCATATCTTTGTCATTTATTATTAATAATTGTTTGTTAAAGGTGTTTATAAATATGTTTCTATTTTAATTTTATTAGTAAGCGGATCGTTGTTGTAATTTTTCTTCTCAAAATGTTTCTATCTAAGTAATAGAATTATTTGTTGCTATTTTGATGTAATTTTGTTTAGTTATTGCAATGCAAGTCATGTCAATATTTATTTTTTATACATTTCTTTCTTAGACTTTATATCTTTGAAATGTAAAAATTGTATAAAGCGCAAATGTAATATAAAAGTTGGAATAGTTCTTCATGTTTGTCATTTATTTCCCATCTACTATGGTGAAGTTTTACAAAGGAATTTTATAAAAATTTGAACTATAGAAGTTAGGAAATTGGAAGATTTGGAAATTTTCTGACACAAAAAAAAATTGTGGTTTATTTTACCTTCCATACTGGTTAATGGAAATACGGCTAAGATTTATTATTATTGCAAAATGCAAAAATTATAAGTTGTGTCAAATTTTGACATAATTTATGAGGTTCAATGAAATTTCAGTTGAACATCTTTTTTTATCAAGAAAATATGTGAAGACTAAGCTTTGAAGTTTTTTTTTCATTTAAAATTTGAAGATTCATCATCATTGTAAGGTAATAACAAATTTTTTATTAGCAGCAATTATTTTAATTCATTATTATTTCAGCTTTGAGCTAAGGAGACATCAGAAAATGCATAAACGATATAAAAAATTTTCAAATAGTAAGATTTGTGCAGCAGATCCACACAGTGTAGTGAAAAAAGAAGAGTATTTAAACGATATCACCACAAAGTATTATGAAGTTTGTAACTCCCATAATGAAGCGAATTTTATGGAAAAAATAGGCTTAATAAAAGGGAAGAAATATAAGCTAGTGCATAAGAATCAGTGCAAGGAAAAGCTCCAGGTTAAAGAAATAAAGCGTGATCAAAGTCTTGAAAAGATTGAAAAAGAAAACACAGCTGATAGACCCGGCGATAGAGATGATACAAAGAATAAAAGAAAAAATGAAAAATACGACCTTCAATATATTCCCCTCAAGCACCATAAAACCCAAGATTACATGACAGATAATAACGTTAAGAAAATATATCAAGACAGTAAGACCGATATTTATTTTATTTCTCAAGCTGAAAATTACAGAAAGAAAATCAGGGAAATGAAATATAAAGTTAAAGAACTTGAGGGCAGACAAGCAACTGATCACAAACATCAGAAACATCCAGATGAGAAAAGGGCTTCTAGACACAAAAAAGAGAGACATTTTGAAGGTATGAACAGTGTAAGCCAGCCAGTAAATTCTGACGAGGCACCTTTTAGACAAGAAAAGGTTCATCACTGGATTTCAAAGAACAGGAAACATTTGACTCCTGCGGATAATGCAGAAAAAAAATTACTAGACATTCCTCATAAGCACCCGCACCACCACCACCACCACCACCAGCACCAAAGAAAGAAAGTGTACAGCATGGAAAAGATACGCAACAGAGTTAATCATAAATCTCATCACAGTAAAAATACAATTCACCACCTTACAGCTGATAATCGAAGTGAAAAAATAGTTAATAAAAATTTGAGGAAAAGATTAGATGAGCCTGACTTAAAGAACGAATGTACTGAAAAGCAAAAACATTTAAAGAAGCCTGTTAAAATATTCCAACCAGAGAATAGTAATCATGAAAAACACACGGCTTCACTTTTTTATAACATGCACGTGCAATACGGGAAACCCATTTTGGAAAATAAAAATGACAGTCCCGATAATTCTGTTGCAAAAGAAAGCATCACGACCAGTTTCTTGGAACACTGGAACCGACTGCTGAAGAAAAGTAAGAAACCCCAGGGAGATGAACGCTTGAACGGCAAAATTGAGGCAAACAAGTGTTCCTGTTGTTTAGAATCTGCTCCGGAGACCTGTAAAATCCATAAACGAATCAAACGAATGTCTGAAAATGTCATTGATGATCTAATAATTGATAAACATGACAAACAAGAAAATAATCACAAGGATGACTGTGATAATAAAGTATTGCATCATACAGTTACAACAGATTCAAATTTCTTAAGCGGTTCGAATTATTATAGAGATAATAATAATAATCAATCGCGAAGCCACTCATCAAGACGCACCTATCAAGTAGCAAAGCTACCCTCGTCTACCATTAACACTGAACTGAAGAGTTCAATTTTTCCAGAATTATCCGAATATCAGTCCTCCGTATTACCAGCAGAACTTATAAAAAGAAGAAAGAAATTATGCCCTAGCACTAGCACTACTCCCGATGATCGAACTCATCAAGTGAAGATGCTGAAATTAATTACTACAAAACAAAATAAATCCAGGTTTAGACGACATCTCCCAAGGGAGGAAAAGTTGAAGTTACTATCAACAACGAGTTACCATTGCATCTTTGAGTATCCGCCATCAAATAATGCAGAGTTACAAACCGATATCTTAAAATTATCAAAAAGAAGTAAACCTCGCTTGGTTTATTCATTGAATACATTAAACATTGCAAGTGAAAATCAAGACCAATCACAAATTGAAAGGACAGATCAAGTTTTAAAGTTAAAGATCTGTGGTGATAACCACCAAGACTATGGTGGAAAAGAATTATTGAGTTGTGGACATAACATCGACAATGAGATTCCAACATTGAAGAATCCAACATTTTTACCTGATACTTTTTCAGTGGCAGCACAGACTACCGCGTCACTGTTTGATATAACCTCGCAAGATATTTTACAAAATGAAGGAAAAGATAGCGAAATTAATAATAATTCCACTTTCAAAAGTCAAATCTCTAACAGCATCCAGAAAAATACCCTAAAAGAATCGAATAAAAGTGATGAGCCTGGTATCAAAAAAGGTCACATTCGCTTGAACGTGCATAATACACAACCTCTATCATCATTTGATCCCCGAAGCGATAATGAAAAAGAAATAGATTCAAGACAGAGCAACAAGGATTCCCTTTCCCCTTTTGTTAAAGCTGTGTTTCAGGTTGTTGATATATTACCAGAACCATGCTCAGAGAGTATCGATGAACCTAAGCCATCCAAAAAGGTATCTTTTCCTAAGGAAACGATCTTAGCTGATAAAAAACAGGAAACCCCCGAACATGAAGAACCGATCGAGAAAAAGAAACGCACTCCTTCATTCAAGAAATATTATCATTACACCAACACCATTGTTGATATGGAGCCAGTGGAATCTCCTCGCAGCTTTTACGCTTTCAGCGATTACCACAATGCTCACCTAGATGAATATATGACCGATTCTGATAAGGGATCGTATTCATCGGGGCAAAATAAGATTCAATGCCATGGGACAGGAAGTAAGATACCAAAAATATCGCAGGCGAGAAATTATCCAAGAAGAGAGATCCGTAGTTCATCAGATTCTTCCAGAACGAGCTCACCGGTTGTCTGTAAAGAGTTTCAGAGAAGAAAAAGAATTCCAAAATCGAAATCCTCACTGCCGGAGAAAAGAATGGAATTCACTAATCGCGCTTGTAGTCCAATCAAATCTCATCTCTATCTCAATAAGATTACTGAAGAGAAATTAGCCGATTTCGATACCATCAGTAAGAGTACGAATATCACGAACGAGGGTGAAGAGGGAGCTACAACTTGTAAAGATATTGATAACACAAATGAAACTAACAGTAAGCTCCTAAACAAAACATCAAGCAAAGGAGTAAACGTGGATATGGAAGATTTATTACTCCAACAAAATCCACCTGAAGTGATAGTTTTAAAGAGTAAATGCAAGTTGAGATCACCACGTAAATGCAATTCCAATTCGTCAACAATTAAAACTGATTCCGAACTTGTAACCGACGGTTCTAGTAGAACTAGCTGGAATTATATCAAAAAACCAACTGAAGATGAAGATCCCAGCAATTCCGCTATTGTACATTTGGACGTGGAAACGAAATTTACCGGCAGATACAGAGACAGTAATGATGAATCATCCGAACGTCAATTAAAATACAAGCGTGGAGATTTTCAAAGTAACGAAACTGTATGGAAAACATCCCACGGTCACATTTCCAGAAGACTCTCTTATAACAGACGAAATAGACATTCTGGTAATGTCGAGGCTAAAGCTTCCGAAGTTGTTTCCGGGGAAATCCAATATGCGAATATCAAGCCCAGTGTTGATGTGGCGACACGCGTATCTGATAAAACATACGATTTGGGATCCATACAGTCTGTGAATAGAAGAGCACGGATGACTTCATTACTTCCAGTAATCGACAGGAATCATCCTCGTTTCAAAAATAAGCCCAACGTTGAACCTAGCAGGAAATGTAAAGATGGGGAAAGAATGAAAAGTCCTGTAAGAGTTGAAAATAATTCAGTAGCTAAGAAAGGGAATTCACTAGACTTGGAGCAGTACGAACCAACCACTCCTGAAAATTTAAGAACCCCAAATAATCAAAGTAGCGTTTCTTTGAGTAGTTTCGAGAAAGAGAAAAAAGATGTGGGTCACGTTTGCTCGAAATCTGAAACTAATCTGACAGACGATAGAGGAAACAGAAATAATTCAGAGGTGAAATTGAGCAGTCTTATAATTTTGGAAAACTTTACAAAAACAAAGTCCCTAATTCCGAGATTCAATAAAGCGCAAAGTAGGCAGTCTGGGTCTCGAAACAGAGACAGGTCAAGAAGTGCACACAGCGATAAAAACACGAGCAGTCTCTTTTTGACGAAAGATTTCAAAGGGAGTTCGTCGATAAGTTCCTATCATAAAAGAATGCTTTATGATAAAAATGTGAGACAAAATAATTTACGAAAAAATGTATTCAGTGAAGGAAAAAGAAGAAATTTACTACCGCAACAAGTATTTGAGGTTAGATACATGACGATCGAGAATGATTGGAGGTTTTTTAACGAGATCAGTCCTAATGTAGAGACTCGCAATTGTCAGATTAGCCAACCGGAAACGTATATGCCTCCTGAGAAAAAGTCCCAGTTAATGTCGAGTATAATGTTAGTGAATGATTTTGCCCAATCAAGAGGTATTAGTAATAAAAGAAGAAAAAGAAGGAGAATAAAGAAATTTTCGCGTCGTTATAGGACTTCCCTTAAAAAAAGTAGGCGAGAAAAATCATTTGATGACTTTTTCCACCTGATTTCTGAACAGCTGGGCAGTGCCGGTGCATCAAATCATTATGAAAATTGCCCTGTGAGGAAAGTGAGCGAACTTTTTTTCAGTCCACTAGATGCCAGCTCTGCGAATTCGTTTTTTAGAGAAGATACCAAATTTAAGGATGCCTTAAAAATTATATCGGCTAGTATTTCCGATTATTCTGTCCATACAAAACTTCCCCACCCTTCACCCTCTGAGAATCAAGCGAAGAAGAAGGTCAAGTTTAATGTAAGGAATAAATTATGTAGAGAATTTAAAGCATTTATAGATTTTCTTTGCAATTTACTATGCTGTTGTTGCTATATTTATGATAAAAATGAAGGAGCTTGCGAAAAGGGAAAAAAACAACACAGAAGTTATGCGTCAGTATCACCGATAGAAAACAATAATAATCCTACAATTATAAATTATATGAAAGTTTGCACTTCTTCTAAGAATATCGCATTAGATGATAAGAATGTTATAAAAATAATTCATAACAATAAAAACTCTCTTCCTGCTCCTCTTCAGCCTATTGGATTTAAAATGAAGATAAAATCAACTGAAAGGCAACAAAGATTCCTAGGTGTAAAGCTTTTTCGAGAAGAATCAAAAGAAATGGTAAAAAGAAGTAAAACCACAACAATTACAACATCAGGTTCTGAGTCGACTCTTGAATTATACCTTTCCGCTTGCGATTATTATGATGATAATTTAAAATTGCAGAAGAAAAGCAAGAGTGAAACATTGCTCTCTATTGTAGGAGACTGTGATGATATTAGTCAGTCATCTACATCTTCACAATCTAATTTTAAAGATTTTAAACACAAACCCGATTTAGTTGAACCGAATAACAGCCCTAATTCAAGTCTAAAATCAGTGTCCGAGTATTTCAAGAAATGTGAAAGCTCGAGTTGTTCACGAATTGAAGATGACGTGTCAGAAGAGAGTGGGTATATCAGCCTGAAATCACAGAAAACTGCTTCAGCTGTTAAATTTTTCAAGCGAAAAAGTATAATGGATCTTTTAAAATTTCCAGAAGAAAGAATGGAAAATAGTGTCCATGCTGTTAATACCGTCACTTTAGATGCTCAAATTAGAAGTAGAAATGATGTTAAATTTGATTGCGGTGACTGTCATAATATACAAAGTCCTACTTTTTTTATTACACCCTCATGTGTTACTATTTATGAACACAAAACCGGTTCTGAAGATTTCCAAACAGCGACCAAATCCGAGGAAAATAGTTCTTCTGACTGCAATTCAAATGAGTCTGAAGATTATCTGCTTGGAAAACCGGCAGATTCTAAATTGAACTCGGAGTATTTTCTCACAGATTCGGATGTGAAATTAATATTCAATAACAAATTACTAGACAGTGAATCATCAGTCATGAGAACACTTTCAACAGTAGCATCAAGAAGTCTAACAAATATTGATGATATAAATGTCGCCCCATTAAAAATTGAAGATATTCTTGTCTCTAAAAGTGAGAGCTGCTTGTTTGTAAACCAATTAAGAAAATGCAATTATATTAAAAATAGTAAATCTTTTAATGTCTCTCGAAAATTGACAGAAAAAGACGTATTTGAACGGTTATTGGTTCGGTACAATAAAGAAAATGAAATTGCTGAAAAATTATACGACAATGATGAGATTTTTAGGCTTGAAAGCGATTTCCAAAATAGTATTAAAAAGAAGAGCAAACATGGAATAAGAAATATATTCAAACATAAATTTTGTAGAGCTAAAAAGGTCTGTAGTGTCCCTTTACTTGGATTGTCTAAGGTGACTTCAAAAAGGACTCGTATTCCACGTTTAATTCACTCGGAGGGTTCATTTGCAAATGAAACTGAAGAAGCAGCTGCTCAGGTATCAATATTTTTTTTTATATGTTTTTATTGAACTTTCCTATGTATGATATTTTGAATTTTCTTGATTTATTTTTTGGGATTCTGGTTCCCCATGAGGTAAACAATTAACTTTTTTTGAGACGTTTCTGGACCGAACGGTCCCTCGTTCATCCACGAAACGTGTAAAAAAAATTAAATTAAAGCTAAATCTTTACCTCATTGCCACAAAATAGAATCCCAAAAAATAAATCAAGAAAATTAAAAATAAATTTTTGTATTAGTTAAGTGATTCATTCTCAAATAAGTCCTTCCTTTTATATCTCAATTGATCATAAAAGGGTCCCAGATATTCCAAAATATATTTTTTTTAATGTAAAACTTAAAAAAGTGTCACATATGTTACTTGACCTGTTATCAATTTACTGTCTTAACTAGCGATACAATTTAATGCAATAAATATTTAAAAATCATTTAATGTAATTTAGCATTTTAAAATATGAAGTATGTTTGTTCATTTTTGTGTAGCAGAGCTTCATTTCTTCCCCAACCACAATTCAAGTCACAAAAATTATTTTACTCATACTTTAATTATAATTTCATGAGAAACGACAACACTGGACCAGTTCGTTTTCCCCTTAAAGGCAACCAAAGACAGTGTTGAAACGTTCAAGCTGACTAATTTTGATGATTTTTTTTAAATATTAAAAAAAAGGTTCATTTGTTTATTATCGGTCACATATTATGTACTGCAATATATTAACAAATTATGTAAAGTGTCTAAATTGGAAATTGTATCAAAATTCAAGCAGTACATAGAATGAAAAATACAGATTCGTCACATATGTTACATGTCCAATGGTAACTTATGTGACATCAGTAACTTTGGTGACGACAAAGAATGGTTCTTGTGTTCCTTCCACTTCTTGTGATCCAAACTTAATAGCATCTTGAGAAAATAAGAGAAATATTAAAAAGCGGAGGAGAGACTTGCTCCACCAAATACAGTAGAGTCCCGCTAATCCGACCCCTCGCTAATCCGAATATCCTCGTAGTCCGAACAACCCTCCAAATTTCTAATGAAATTACTTATTCTCGTAGTCCGAACAGTCGTCCAAACATATCCTTATAATCAGAACAGCCTACATCTTCAAGCAAACATATCTTGATAAAAATAATAAAATTGTGTGCGTGAGATATGTGATGTAAATGTTTTATCAGGCTGAACGAAATTTACGACTTCCAGGAAATAAAAACAACCGAATGCTGGAAACAGGTCCATTCGATCGAGACAATTGTCTGTTCGAGCATTTTTTTTTCAGTCAGTCATCTTCTCAACTTTTTGTATACTTTTTTTCCGAATGATTTTAAGTACCTAATTCGCACGCACTCGCGGAGTAATGATTTTAGATTCACTAATCCGCAAATATTCGGACTAGCGACATACGGGCTAATCCGAATATTCGCTACTCCAAACAACCATGTGCCTGATGTGATTCTGATTAGCGGGACTCTACTGTACAGCATCATCATACCATTTGAAGTACAAGCTGTAAGGGGAAGGAAGAAAGTTAGAAAAGATAGAAAGATGGAACTTTAGCATATAATCGCCATAATAAGTTATTAAAAAAGGATGTTGTTAAAGCTAAAACGAAACTTCTAAATAAACAGAATTTAACTAGAAAGAGACTTGGAGTTTTGGCTGATTCGAAAAAAAAAAATAAAAGGTAATTAAATTAGGTCAAGTGAATTGCTTAGAAAAAAATGGAAATAACAAATATGACGAAATAAAGAAGATAAAATAATTGGTCACATAAGTTACCTTTCGGGTTTTCCTTTTTTTAAATTAAGGCAAATATTTTTGAGTTTATTTTATTCGTTTTGCTATAATAAAGTGTTTTGTATAATATTATTACCAACAGACAAGGTAAGATATGTGACAAAGTCACATTGTGTTACTTTCATAATATAATGCTGGTTCTTGATTCCTTCTAAGCAAGTGTAATTAATGGATTCCAGAAATATGTAACAATTTTTTTTTTCAAAATAATTTCCTTAAAAGGAAGAAGTTATTTGAGAATGACCCATGTATAAGAACTATGAAATGTAGTAAATTGGAAATTATGTTTGATTTTTTTTTGGAATTGACCTTACTTAATAAATGAGAATATATTATACAGTATGCACTAAAAATAATACAAAAAAATATATATGGTTTACTTAAGCCTTATGAGAACTCGTTTAACTGAATTACTTCTCTTTACATGTTTTGAAAAAATTGTCAATAACTATTATTTACATTTTCATCTTCTAATTTGGATCAGTTTTTTTCTTTTTTTTTTCTTATTTATTTATCTGATTGACTGGAAGAGATTTTCAGTCAAAATGTAATTTTCTTTAAAAGGAGATATCAACACCAACCAGAAAAAATTAGGATACTGATGCAGCTCTATTACATATTCGTTAAAATTGAATGTGTGTAATAATAATTCCTAATCGGACTGATCATTTTAGGTAAAATCGATTGAAATCGATAGTTCTTCAACAGATCACATCGTACAGCTAGTTCACAAAGTAAAAAGTCATTTCTCTTCACTTGTTGAAGCAGGAAAATCAAACAAATCTTTATTTAATGAAAAGTTTAATGGTTTTCTGAATTACTTGGAAAAAATTGAAAAAGTCGATGTCCCCTGCTTTGTTAATGTAAGATTGTGATAAAAAATATGCTTTTTTTTTAATTCTAACCGCATGTTGATAGTGCAATGCCAGAAATGAAATAATGTCAAATACTTTGGAAGAGCAAGTCAGAGAAAAGATTCAACAGAGCTACGTTCAAGCTTATCGAATAGCAGACGCAATATTTGCTGAAAAAAAATTGAAGATGACGTCCCTGCAAATGAACCTCATCAAACTGTTCGTCACTAAATACGGTGTCGGTGTCTTGTCTTATGCTGCAACTGTCGGTATGTTCATTGGTCGGGGTTTGATTTCTTCAGAAGAACATTTAGGAGGTAAATATACTTTTGTTTCCTATGATTTTATTCATTGTATAATTTATTCTAGCTACGGTTAAATATTTGCAAAATGTTGATAAAAAATCAATAAGTGAAGAAGACCTTGCTGATTACTTAAAACATTGAAGAATTATGTGTATTGTAATTTTGTGAATCTCATATTATATTAAACGAATAAATTAAGAAATCTTGAATTAAGAATATTTTTATGAAACATTTGGCGTGTTAATTTTTTTTTGATATCTGATGGACCAAAAATTGACTTTGACTCCACCCGTTGAAACTTTTAACTAATCAAAGATATGAATACAAAACTTAAAAAGTCAACTATCACCTTACTTTCTTTGGGGACATAAGCAACTGTCTCACATTTATTTATTATAATAATAACTTTTTTTTTAAGAAAATTTATTGCATTTTACTTTCAGGACACCTGTACAGTTAAAAAGAGTGAGTAGGTCTAACAGCATCCATATAAAAAGAATGATACCCTATCTTAACTAATTTTCTATAAAAACTCCTTCAATTAGGTGTTCAATCTGTTCCGTTCCCGGTACTTGCGATTGATTGACTGAAGCTGAAGTTTACACAGTAACATTCCATGGTGTGTAGCTTCCAGGTTCAGGTTCTTTCAGCTAAATAATAAAATAATTATTAGGTACAGTTATTATATAAAAAATCTATTATTACTATACAGGTACTTACCTTTGATGTAATATTGTCTTGACATGCCATTCTGATTTTAGCAGGTGTAGCCGGAGCATCTAATCTGAATTTCTCTGAATGTCCATTTTCTCTCCTAGCTGCTTTTATTGCATCTTTTATGGCAAAGAGTACCGTTACTGCCAAAAATAAAGGAGGTTCACCTACGGCCTAAGACAAAGAATTCATCAGTAATAATAATAATTATAAACCAATAGAAAAATAGACTCAAATTTAAATTTTCCACTCTTGTTGAGACCCATCCCTTTATGTAGGTAATTGGATAATAATTTCCGGCATCTATTATAATCAATTAATCTAATCTAATTAATTATTAATCATCTAATTCTTCAATCAAGAAAGTTTCAAAAAAATATTTGAATGTGTGTTATCCGCTATTACCTTTGATGAATACACCGCTCTAGGATTTGAGACACCTTTAAGCAGACTAACATTAAATTCAGCTGGAATATCTGCGAATCCGGGTATTTTATAAGTTCCTGGACCTCGACTAAATGTAGTTCCCGTGGGTGAATATATCATCTCCTCCATAACAAATAGACCATAACCTTGGGCAAAAGCTCCCTCTATTTGACCAATATCTATGGCCGGATTCAAACTTTCTCCTGCAAAGATTTTTTAATGTTTACATGTTCGTCTAATAATAAAAAAAAAACACTTACCCAGATCCATTACAATATCACTTCTTAAGACCTGATGATCGCCTGTTAAAGTATCGATCTCTACTTCCGTAACAGCGGCTCCGAATGTAAAATAGCTATACAATTGACCGGTGCCTTTATCCCAATTATAACCTATATCGGGTGTTTTATGAAATCCTGTGGCTGACAAGCTCACTCTATCAAAATACGCCTTGATCACCCAGTCTTCCCATTTCCCCTTTGGATCAGCTTCTTTGTATGGTTTCAGGCGTTCCAGAATTTTGTTACACGCCTCCTAAAGGTTCATTAAATGAAATTACGAAGAATTTTTTGACTAATCGTTCACTTACAAGAACTGCCATTCCGTTGATGTCAGAACCTGAGCTAGCTGCAGTGGGTGATGTATTTGGTACCTTGTCAGTGCCAGTTTCGCTGATATGTATTTTATCAGGTGAAATACCCAGAGCACGGCTGGCTACTTGAACCATTTTAGTGTGGAGTCCTTGTCCCATTTCTGTACCGCCGTGGGAAAGTAGCACCGAGCCGTCCGTGTAGACCAGTAACAAAGCACCACCTTGATTCAGGAACGGATTTGTAAACGCAATTCCATACTTTGTCGGAACGACGCTCAAGCCACGCTTACGATAACGATTTTCTCTGAAGAAAGAAATAAAATGAAAGTCTGTTTATTTTTTTTTAATCGTTTACAAACCTGTTAAACTTCTCAATCACTTTTCTTCTTTCATAATAATCAGAGGACTCTAAAACTTCTTTCCAGCATTTCTGAATAGTACAGTTCACCAGCTTCTGATTGTAATAAGTAAGGTCGCCTTCTTTGTAGAGGTTAATTTCACTGATTTGCACCACGTCTTTCTTTAGGTAATCAGCAATGTCTTGTATCATGCACTCTGCTACGTACATCCCTTGGGGACCTCCAAAGCCTCTAAAAGCCGTGTTGGAAGGCAAATTGGTCTTGCATGGATACCCAGCCGCTCTTACCACTGGGATATAATATGCATTCTCGAAATGTGAGAGAGCTCTATCCATCACCTATTGGAACATATTTTATTAATCAATTATCATTTATGCAAGATTCTAGTACTTACAGGTAAAGATAAATCTTGAGAGTAACCACAGTTACTGTACAATTTAATATCACAGCCTAGAATTTTACCACTTTCATCGAACGCTACTTTATATCGCATTAGGAACGGATGCCTTCCGCCTGTCATGATAATATCTTCGTCTCTATCCAGCATACATCTGATAGGTCGCTCTAATTTGGTAGCTGCAAAAGCTGCCGGAACTGCTATTATAAAAGATTTACTTTCTTTACCACCAAAACCACCTCCTAACCGTTTAACTTTGCCGATTATTCTATTTTGGTGTACTTCCAAGACTTCTGCTACTAGTTTCTGTTGATTGAAAAGTCATTCAATGAAATTGTTTAATAAACGAGTCAAGATATTGTAACTTTAACTTACTGAGATTTCGGTAGGATTCTGAGTAGATGAATATACATCCATTTCGTTATCCTCTTTCTTTGGAACAGCTATAACCGCTTGAGTTTCCAAGTAGAAATGTTCTTGTCCTCCCATTCTACATTCACCTTCTATTACATGTGGAGCCTCTTTTAACACCTTCTCGATGTCACCTTTAATCACCAACCTTTGTGGATTTGAAAAGAAAGATTCGTGCTTAATAGCATCTTCTATTGTAACGATCACAGGCTCCAGGTCTTTATATTCAACTTTAACCTTCTTAGCTGCTTTTTGGGCCAAAGTTTGCTCATCAGCTATGACAATTCCGACAATTTGACCTTGACTTGTTACAACATCTGAATAAAACACTTCTTCATCGTGAACAACGGATCCTATTTTTCTTGGATTGGGACCCAGATCCTTTTTGGAGAAAAATGCTCTGACTCCTCTCATTGCTAACGCTTCTGAAGCATCTATGCTTACTATTTCTGCGTGAGGTCTTGTACTCAGAACCACGCCCATGTAAAGTTCATTTTCAAACCGTGGGATATCGTCGATATAAACCGCTTCTCCCGCTGCCTGTTTATAAGCAGAAAGGTGAACGATAGGTCTTTGAAGCGAATCTGATTTGCTTCTCGTTTCGGGTACCACCGTGAAATACTGTGAACTCTTTAGTTCTTTCCCGTGAAAAAGTTCGGAACCGCTCACATCTCGAGGATTCAGTTTAATCGTCGGAACGTACTCTTGTAATCTAACCGATATCGAAAGGAAAGCTTTGAAAAATAAGCTCAAAGTTAAGGATTTTCTGTACTGTATCATGCCGCCTGGTGCACTAGCATCTAGAGGCAAATCTTCTAATAAGTAGTTATACGCGATTTCTAAAGTATCTGTGTTCCAACGTAGTCCTTTCAACTTTTCTTCGGTTTTTGGTGCAGTAACAGTTTTAAAAGACATCCCTCCAAATGCCAGACTAATATTTGATATGACATCGGACTTCCTTTCAAACAATACGTTAACAACTGTGTTTACTATAGCAATATCATCTTCACGTCTCTTAGCCTGTTTATAAGCAACGAAGTATTGATCATCTGACGTAAAAGGAACATGTATTGATATGAGAACTTCATCAGGTTTAACAATTGTTTTCCTGTAACCAGTAAAGAAATTACCATCAAGGATCACCTTTCTGGCACCATTTTCTTTGCTCTGAACTTCCATTTGCACTTTAGCAGCCATCAAGATGGGTATCATATCGGAAATGGGACTGCCGGTCATAATGTTACTACCGATAGCACCGACACTACGGATCTGTTTCCCAGCAAACCAGTTTAACATTTCTACCATCGCCTTAAAGATGCGAGTTTTGTTTTCCGGAAGGGTTTTAATCTGCTCATTTAGGAAATCTTCCATGTCGATCAATGTGACAGATGCACCTATTTTAACTCCCGTGTTTGTAACTTCAACCTTGGTCATTTCAGGGATCAAGGAAGGTTGAATTATTACTGGATAGCACATATTCTTGAATTTCACTTCTACTCCTACTTCCGTATTTCCAACAACTATCTTCGCTTCTGGATATTTAGTTTTAAGGTCCAACAGCTCTTGTAGTTTTGTGGGTCGATGCCAGGTGACATCAGGTCCTTGCACGAGTAAATACTGCTGATCGTATTTACCGTCGAGTTTCAGTTCGGGGGGAAATATTGGTTCTTGAGACGAATCGTATGGAGTGAATTCGCTGGGATTGAACAAGATTTCCTCTTCGTTTTCGTCTATCGATTTTTTCAGTTTGCAGCACTTATCTCCCATACCACATCCCGTTGCGTATCCGTTCGTTCCGTTCATTTTTGGTGCTTGCTGCATTCTTTCCCAGTCTTCGGTGAATGTTTTATAACCTTCTATGATGGGCCTGTAGCCCGTACATCGACACAAGTTACCCTGAAAAGCGGTTTCCATTTCTTTCATTGAGGGCTTTTTCGGACAACTTCTCAGTAAGGTGTACATGGACATGACAATTCCGGGAGTACAGAATCCGCACTGAGAGCCGTGAGCTTTCACTATTCGTTCCTGAACTGGATGTAGCTTTGTTTTAGTTGATCCTATGCCTTCTATTGTTGTCACTGCTAAACCGTGCATTGAGCATATCGGAGCAAGACATGCATTGACAGGGATGTGACTATTGTAGTGTTAAGGGTTTGTATATCAAGTATTTTTTGTAGTAAAATTGAAGATTTTTCTCTTAAATTTAGGAATATTCAAGTGGGTATTTAATGAAGTTTTTTAAAGCAGTTTGTGACTCGACTCACTAATTTTGGTTCTTAGGAAACGCTTAGGTACCACTAGGGAAGTTACTTAATTTCATGCAATATATCCAAATAAAGGTTCCAATCAGTGAGTTTTTTCTTGTTGTGTTGATTTTTTCTTATCATTTTAATTACAAGAATGTAACCTATTGAATATGGGTTTTAAAAAAGGATACACAATTTTATTATTTCTTCTATCATATTTTGAAACCATCACCGTACAAGCTCCACATCCTCCTTCTCCACATCCTAGTTTTGTCCCACATAATCTTACTGGATATTAAGTTAAGGAATTTTTTGGTTGATTATTAAATTTGCCTTTATCCGAATTAAAATTTCCATTATAAATAGGCGTGAATAAAAAGGATACATTTTGTACGTAAATAATACAGCAGGGTCCACTGTGGATCCACATTTCCATCTTCAATCTGGAAAAATAAATTTATTCATTAAGTTACAGGGAATTTTAGCAATTTTATAATTCCTACGGTGAAAGTTTTTTTTTTCTTAAGGAATTGGATATAAAATAAAATGTAGTGATTATCCTAGGAGAGAAAAAACCATTCTCATGATGGATTCTAGTTCTTAGCTAGAGATTTTTTATATAAACACTAATTCGCCAGTGAGATTGAATATTTATGACCTAAGATTTAATGAGTCGTTAAAAATTTCCTTCACTATTAAAGTGTTTAGTGTAAAACTGGTGTTTAAGCTTATTATGTATTTTTTCTAATAACAAATGTTTTAAATTTTTCTTTGAATTTATTCGATTATTTGAATATATCTACCTACATTTATTTTTTTACAATACCATTAATCACCATAGTGATAAATTCTACAAATTAAGATATTATTATGGGTTTAGGTACTGTCTTGACAGGGGTAAAACATTTTTTTAACACAGCTTTCGATATTTATTTAATATCGTCATTGAAAATTTTTATAATTCCGTAAGTGGTAAAATTAATTTGGGTTTACGAATAAAAAAACATAAAGTTGTTTTTTCTAAAAATGGTAAAGCACAAAAATGTTATATTTTAAATTGAATAATAATATATTAATTTTATTAATATTAACAAGAAAAAATGTAACTATCCAACATAAATTCGATAAAAGATGGTTTAAATGTTGTGGAAAATGCTGAATGGCAGCCAGTGAAATATTTATAATGTTTAATGTCAATAGTGGAGTAAGTTTTGTCAGTTTGAAAACTAGGAAGAAAGCCCTCAGTTGTATTTTATTATCTTAATTGTTAGATGTGTCAGTTCCTTTTAGGCACATATTTGCAATGAGAAGATAACAAACAGTTTAGTTTATAAAAAATCATAAAAAAAAATACATTAAATCCTTATTTTTTACAGTTTTTTTTTATGAAAATTAAGCTGCTTTTTCTCTTTTTCTTACATATACCTTAAAAAAACTGATACATCTAACAATAAGACAATAAAACTGACAAAAATGTTCTTAGTAAAAATCCACAGATTACTCAGGTAAAAAAAAGTCGCTCGGACCAAACTTATCTCTATACCAAAATGCTTCGTTTGTCCGTTAGAGGGCTTCAAAGTCTTTTGAAAATTTTAGTTTTTTTGAAATAGCTCAAAGTTGGCTGATTCCAATTCGATGAAATTTGGTAGGTAAATTTCTTATTAAAAGTACTAATTTCTGATGTACATGATAATTTGACGGAAACCCGGGAAGGGGTGAAACTACCCCTACCCTCCATTAAAATCGATCGTAATTGTTGATAGGGTAGCAGGAACGCTGTTTATGTTTTTTTGTTTGAAAGATACATCGTTTTAGCCCATTTTTTGTATCCCACAAAAATCTGTATCTTTCCGAGGTGCTATGTGATAAAATAAATTAGTCAATAACTAAATTTTTATTTCATTCATTTACTTTGAAATCAAATTTTCAATTGTCAGGTGATTATTTGATCTAATCTCATAAAAGATGCTCGATGTGGGCGCCGGTTTGGACCCTAGAAAGTTCCATCCTGCGCAAAAAAATGATTTGAACTTTTCTTGGAACCTCGTCGTTTTGCAAACTGTTTACTGCGTTTGAAAAAATCCGTTTGCAAACACCTGAAAAAAAACCGAACCATACTAATCTAACATCTTTTATGAGATTAGATCAAATAATCACCTGAAAATTGAAAATTTGATTTCAAATTAAAAGAATGGAATAAAATTTTGATTAGGTACCATCGACTAATTTATTTTATCACATAGCACCACGGAAAGATACAGATTTTTGTAAGAGACCAAAAATGGGCTAAAACGATGTATCTTTCAAACAAAAAAACATGAACAGTGTTCCTGCTACCCTATCAACAATTACGATCGATTTTAATGGAGGGTAGGGGTAGTTTCACCCCTTCCCGGGTTTCCGTCAAATTATCATGTAGGTACATCAGAAATTAGTACTTTTAACAAGAAATTTACGTACCAAATTTCATCGAATTGGAATCAGCCGACTTTGAGTTATTTCAAAAAAACTAAAATTTTTAAAAGACTTTGAAGCCCTCTAACGGACAAACGAAGCATTTTGGTATAGACATAAGTTTGGTCCGAGCGACTTTTTTTTACCTCAGTAATCTGTGGTTGCTCCATGTCCATGGAATATTGGGACACCTGTACATATTATTTAATAATCATTTAACGATTGTGCGCACTTATTATTATTATTAAGATACTTATTGAAATCTAAATTATGTCATCGAATATAGTTAAATTCCACAATGATTTAGATAAATAATTATTATATTATTTATCATCACTCAGCTTTGGTTTTTAATGATAACTGTTGGGAGTATAGTTTCCATAGTAATAATCATATTCCTAATTATTATATTATAAAGGTTTACTACATAGATATTAATAAACGTTTTATTTTAATGACACTTCAACTTATTTCAATAGTGGATTAAAAATAAATAAGGGTAAACATTTATTATTATACTTTAAGAAAGGGATTTAATATTTAATATGAAAGGTTACTAAAGAAAGCCATAAGTAAATGTTTTATTGCAAAGAAAAAGATATGATTATGATGACATATGTATGTATTGTTAACTGCTGCGATTTTCTGTGGTGTTGAATTCTTTGTGAGATCTACCAGATAATTGACCTATTTTTTGCCGAATTTATCTCTATAATTGCCAACTCATAACATTCAAGTAATTTGCAATGCTATCAGTTGATAATAAGTTTAATTTCTGGCTTAACATTTTTCCCGAAAAGGCTAAAAAGTATCGGTTATTTATATTCATTTTGAATTTACTCGTTTTTTTTTTTATTTTAATTTTACTGGTCTTGGAAAATTTCGATTTTTTTTAGAATATGGAGGAAATAAATATCGCAACCCTACCTACTTATGCATTTTCCGACTGAACAATATTTCACCCAAATTTAGAGCGAGTCAGAATGATAGACTCTATCAATAAAAATGTATGCTAACATTTTGTTAAATGATCAATAATACCACTCAATAGTCTCTCAAAATACTACCATTTTCTCCTGAAAATAATAGAACTCATGAGTATTCTTGATTAGTTTATGATGACGAATAAAAAAATAATAAATCCAGTTCCCGGAAACTTCTAGTTATTATTATCTTAGCCCTAGACCTGAATACCACTTTTTGTATTAGTTCTAAAAAATTCCATTATAAAATAAATAACAACTCTGATTATAATACAGGTGTTAATTAAAAAACTTGCCACTCCCAATTCTCCCTTAAAAAATATTCTACAAAGAAATTCCGAGAGAAATGGATTTTATATTCGTGGAGGACACATGATAAGCATGAATTAAAATTTCCTGCTTCATCCCCTTAGACGGGGGTGACTCTGACTACCCTGTTTAAAATTCCAAATAGGAGTAGGGGTTTTGAAGTTTTTTTGATTCTCTTTATGATAGCACAAAAAAATCCAACAACCGGTTCTCGAGTTATTAATTTTTCAATATTTCCTTGTTTGAAAATTATTGAAATATCGCCAGACACCTTGATTTTATTATCTAGGGAGACACATTCACGGGTACGCATTATTAATTCACATTAATAATTTAAGTAAAAATTTAAGAAAAAGTGTACTCAATTTCAAGGTTTCCATTAAAACAACTAGGTATTTCTCATCGAAATTGTTATTTGATTGACTCATTACAAAACTTGTTCAAAGTGTTATTGTTCATGTTTTTCTAGGGGGGGGAAACCCCTGCTGCCTTTGCGCGTGGTTAGCCTAGTGTCGACACAATAACTCGAATGTGGGTTTATTGAAAAATTAATAAATTAAGACCTGCTGTTGTTGGATTTTAATTTTTTTGTGCCAAAGAGAAATTAAAATTATTGAAAAATTATGTGTCATTCAACTGAAAATCCTATTTGAAATTTTAAGCAGGGTCGCCACCTTGTCTAAGAGGATGGAGCAATAAAATTTAATTCACGCTTATCATGTTTATAAAATCGACTTGTCTTGGGATTTTTGTAAACATTTTTTAAGGGAGAATTCGGGGGTTACAAATTTTTAAATTGACACCCTCTATAATTACCAGGATTCCATACCTTCAAAAAAAGGTAAAAATTAATAATTATATGATACTTATTCGTTATTGTCTGTCACAGTTGATTTTCGCATAAACTAAAAAAGCTATTAAAATTATTAAATTTTTTTGTGTCATCCTTCCGCTCGCAAATAATTAGGCATACATTCTTTTTTCTTTTCGGTCAAGTAATTGGAGTATCGCCTTAATATAAGCATGATTCAATAAATATTTCTTTTTTTTTATAACTTTTAAGTTTTTGCACTTTATGCCAAAATTGAATGTAATTATGTATTAATTAATCGCAGTTTTTGAAATACCTAGTTACATATTATGCAATAAGTATTTATCATAATAATAATAGTACCCTGATTATTTATATTAGGCTTTGAATTGCGTAAATGATTTCATAAATCCATGATTAGGAATGTATAAGTTTGCTTAATGCAAATTATCAAATATTTTGCGTACAAATATTTTTCGTTGTTAAGAAATATTTTTGACCATTTGTTTTGTAGGTTCCCACTAGAAAATTAATTTCTCGAATTTTGTGAGGTGTCAGAGTTTCACAGAAGCACATAATACCAGAATACTTGGAAGTGGTAGCAGACATAATAAGCATTTTAATTAAGTAGGTCAGGTAACTTGCAATTATTCCTACTCCTAAAAATTACAATTTATTAATTTATATAGCCTTACCTTTTTGCCATTCACGAAAAACACTAAAGTACTTTCTAAATTTTTCATTTTTCTTAGGTACCAATAATTCGTCTTTTAAACTTCTTCACTCAAATGGGTAACTATCACAAGAGTAGGTAAGTAGGTATACCTACCTAACAATTATTATTAATTATTAAATAATTGGAGGATATTTTGTTGAGATCTTCCCTCAAGTACCGTCATGCACTCAACTAAATTCGTATGTTGAAACATAAATTAAAACAAACTATCTGGTAAACAATTAAGTCCACTTAAGATTGATGATATGTGATGACCTTATAAATCTTAGAAGCTTCAATCTCAACAACTAGTTTTGCGTAATTATTATTGACGCGCGCAATCACATTATTAAGGATAGAAACACGAGTAGATTTTTTGAAAAAGAATAAGCTCAAGTATCAGAGTAAGATAAGCTAATAATACCACTAATATATGGAGCCATGTTTAGATAAAATCGTTATATTAACATCTGTTTTGATATGGGTGCTTATTAATAATTAAGTATGATTATTTTGTAAGATCTAGCCTAGGTACTGGTACTACTTATACAGAGTGTTACAAAAAATTATTATTACTGCTTATCAGAATAAATTATTTTAAATGTAACAAAATCATCAAAAATAAATTTTTTGTATTAATTAAACAAAAATTTAAAAAAAAGTTATTTAATTTTGTTTTTTATTGTTATGAGATAGAAGGAGAAGGTGATCGGTGAAATATTCTTCAAAGGATGTCTGATTTTCAGCAACCGGTGTACTTAAACCGGTTTAAACTTCTGCAATTTTTATACTTAGTAGGTACCTAGACAACCATATTAACTTTTGAAATTTTGTTTTTGGAAAATTTCGGAAACCAAATTTAAAAAAAGCGCGAATAATCATAATTGCTCCAATTTACCAAAAACAACTAATGTGGCGATCGATGTGCGAGAATTATATTCTCTAATAATTTCAGAGTAGGTATCATAAAAAATTACCTTCACAATAATAATAATTGTAGAGTTGCCGTTTCAAAGAGGGTAAGTGCCAAAATTTGAAAAACACGTATTTGTACCGGGTGTCCCAACACTAGTGTCCACCCCATAAATAGAGCTTAATTTTAAAGATAAAAAATTGAAACTTTAAGGATTTGTGTACTTGATATAGGACCACGGAATGGCATAATCAGTTTCATTAAAAAAAATTAGTTCGGGCGCCAGCGATAAAAAACTCTAATATGTTGGTAAATTTTCGAAAAAAAAAATCGATTTTTCTTCAATATATAGGTAGAAATCGATTAATAAAATCAAAATTGCTTAAAAGAAATGTGAAAAAACTAATTATAAGGCTTTAATTAAATAAAATACAATTATTATATAGCAATGACAGATAGAAAACTGATTTATGATGTGCAATAGGGTGATCAATATAATCTGAAAACGGCAGGTGCAATAAAGTTTTATGACAAAGTAAATAAGGCACAAATAAATAGAAGGACGGCTCTTGCTGGGCTAGCCGGCACACTGAATCTGCACTGGACAGTGTCGTATTATGGAGTCATGAGAAAGGTGATTATTAAAAAACTATTAAATTTTTTTTAATTAAACTAATTATGCCATTTCGTGGTCCTATATCAAGTAGACAAATCCTCAAAGTTTCAATTTTTTTTCTTTAAAAAAAGCTCTATTTAGGGGGTGGACACTAGTGTTGGACACCCGGTACATCAATAGCTTGTAAGTACCATTGCCTTTCTATAAAGGGGGAAAGGGTCTTGCATTTATTCTAATAATGTTTAGAAAGCTTCAAAAATGGCTCTGGCTGTATCTCCAATGTATTTTTTTCTGCAATTTTATCAATTTCTCTGAAAGATGATTGTGACGTACCCCCTTTGGAACGGCAACGATAAAATTATTGAAAAAAACAAGCAAAAAAACAACTTGCCAAATTTTTTTATAGATAAAAATTCTAGCTCTATGCTTACTTCAGAACTTCAGTAAAACTGTCGTTTGAGTGATGAAGAAAGCTAATTTAAGTGAATAATTAAGCTCAATTTTTTGTGTATTCTGAAAGGAGGGTTAATGAAAAGACATCAATATTTTTCATTTGTGAAATATGGATATAATTTCCTCATCAGGAAAATTCATACCTACCTTGGATAAAAACTCAGTATATCTACAGGATGTCTCAGCTCAATTTAGTCAATCTCTGTGGGCCAAACGATGGATTTTTCAAACAAGTTTTTGAAAAATTCAAGTACATTGATCACAATGGCCATAATTTAAAATTATTTTGGACTATACAGAGTGTCCCCCGTATGAGAGTGGCATATCAAAGTTATGTTTTTTAAAAATGGAATACGCTTATGTTATTGCATTTTTAGATTATATGAGAAGAAGAAAAAATAAGATTGGTTTTTACAGATTGGTGTTTAAATTGAGCAGTTTATGAGTTATAAACAAGTGAAAATTGCAATTTTTTAAGTTCAAGGCCCTTTACATACAATGAAAATGGCTTACATGTCCCTGTTTTCACTTTTTATTATGTTCTATTCCATGATACAGAACCATCTTTGCTTTTTTTATATAGCGAAGCATTGAGCAATCTCAGATTTTTCATCACCCAGTATAAAGATTTATTTACATCATAGAATAGTGCACGAAAAATTAAAATAGGGACAAGTTGTGTTGTCTTTGAAAATTTCGATTTTCACTTGTTTATAACTCACAAACTGCTCAATTTACCTAATTACCAACCATAAAAAGCAATCTTATGGCAATATTCTCAGGCAATCTAAAAATGCACTAACATATCGTCGCTGTCATTACGTAAAGGCCTATCTCTGATTTAACAACTTTTCAGGAGAACGTTTTGAAGAAAACTCTACTGTTCATTTTGTCTGTAGCACGAGATATAATTCATTATCAGAACCTGTTTTTCATATACTTATAGCACAAAAGTACACTTAGAACATTGAGACATAATCTTTTTTGAAAGAAAAGATTGAACTTTTTCTGTAAATAAACTATTAAGAAGATAGGCCTTTACGTAATGACAGCGACGATATAAGAGCATTCAGCAACAGACATATTACTTTTCCTGTTCAAAATAAATTCAAAAGTCACTGGAAACATAATCAACTGAGACAGAGAACTGGGATTCACCTCTCAGATAACTTGACTCACGCAATGCTCAAAACCCTTATTGTTTTTTTTTTTGAAGATTTTGAACCAATTTAACCGAATAGTAATAATATGATACTTAAATGATTTAAAAACAACTACAGTAACTACAATAATAGACCATGAATACAATAAATCTAATTATTATTTCAACAAAACAATATCGTTATTATTAATAAACTTTATTTACAGAAATACTTTTAGAAATAAAACCTCAACTTTAAGCACTAGATCAACCTAACAACAGTTACGTTATACATATACATATAAATAAAATATTTTCTACACTTCTACTGGACCTTCTTGGACTACACTTGAGTCGATTGCTCTTTCTGCAGATGATCCTTCATAGATGGCTTGTTCTCGCATAAGTTGTTGAAGTCGCATGAGTTCGAACCTATTTTTCGAGTATTGATATCGACACTGAAACCAATACGCCAGTGTGATAGCGGAGAACGAGTAAACTGCAAAGTTGCATGCCCTGCCTACTCTGCTGGTGAAGAGGAAGTATCCTAGTCCGCAACCCAATCCTCCTGTTATTCCATATAATAAACTATTCCGGAAGCATGGTATTTTAGATATATCACGTCCGAATATTACCAGCGACTGCAACAATAAAAAATAATAATGTTGACTATAATACTTACTGAAAATTCCCCTTTATTTCATATGTAAGTATATTAATAGTACCTACCAAAATTGTGAAGCAAAACAAACATTAAAATAGTTTTTTAAATAAATAATTTCATATATTAATTTTACATTAAAAATAATTGCAAAATCACAATTATTAAGGATTTTTTTCATATGTTGTTTCAGTGTACCTAAACCAGCTCGACTAAGGGCCAATATTATAAACGCTGGTTAAGTTAACTGGCCGATTTCTGTGGTCGTTTCTGGAGAAGATATAGACTATAGGTCGAAATTATTGCACTTTAATTACTCTTTTCATAAAAGGGATTACAAAAATATTAATAAAAGTTATTCGAGGTCAATATTAGCTTCAAAATCGGGCACAGAAATCTGCCAGTTAACTTAACCAGCGTTTATAATATTGGCCGTAACTTACCCAATTAAAATAATTTTAGCAGAGAATAAAATTGTGAAAAATGTAGAAAAATTTAAATATAATAATAATCACGTAAAACTGCCGCTTTTGCCAAAGGATCCATGTTCTAAAACATGGTAAAACTAATAAGTGGCATAAAACATTTCGTTCTTTATTATATAGATAGTAGGATATTCCTTCTATATCTTTATTTTCGCTTCCTTACTTAAAAACTGGCATTTTCTTTTCAGTAAAATGTAAAAATTTGTATGTAAAAAAACATACAAAATTTTTTTCAAGAAAAGTGACCCTAAAAAATTGTTGAAAATAGATTTGAGCTTCTAAAATGACTGCTACAGCCATGACTAAATAAAAAATTGGAATTTACTCATTATTTTTCAAAATTAGGGTAAGTACCTGCTATAAATATTCAAAATATCATTAGTACCTGACCTGGCGGTCATTTCAGAAGCTCAAAACATATATTTCCAACAATTTTTTATTAGTGTCACTTTCCTTACAAACAAGTTTTGTCTGAGGCTGTAAAACGCTTTAGTTTCGAAGATATTTCCGGTACCATCTTAATAACTCACCACCACCAGGTACATGATGAGTCTTCCCGCTTTTTTAGTTTTAAAAATTTTAGGTTTAAGTAGTTCAAAAATTATCGATCGTAGAGAAAAAAAAAACAATAAACAAAGCGGTAGGACACTGAATTTTCTACAAGTTTAGTGTCTGTCATTTTTACCCAAAAAAATGTAAAATGGCCGAGTTATTCAAGAAAAAGAAGAAAGTTGAAAGAGTTCTTGAAGAAAAACATTTATAAAAAATGACCGACTGATTCGCACCTCTCGGATCTGGGCACCATTTTGAATTTATACTACCAGTGCTCCCTTTACTTTTCCAGTATGTTTATAAAAGCTTGAGAAAAATTTCATATAGTATAGTATAGTAGCCTCAGCTATGAAATTCAATCGAGGAATTCAGTCTTAAATTTTGCTGCCTAGTGCTAGTGCTTAGTTAAACGAATTAACGATTTCCTGTGATTCACTGAGTCACGTTTCGATGACATAACGTTTACCTTTATGTGCGCAGTTGCAGAAATCAACGAGTTGAGAGCTGTGTTTAGGACTTCAATACTTATAATAAATAACACCTGACTAAACACATAGTGGTTAATGAAAACGCCGTATCTACAAAAGCAGTGTTTTGAGAAAAACGACATTTTGTGTTTTGGTTTATGCCATCATCAATTTCAAAGTTGTAAGAACGGTTTCACCGTTACATATCTAAATACAGTTTTTAGCAATCAATGGTGATTGTTGGAAAAAATAAAATTTGACATTAAGATGACATTTGTACTTACGGCATTAAGAGCTATTAAATGTAACAGCAATGTTTATTTAAAATGCCGTATCTACCAATTTTAATAGATACGGTTCGTTAACCTAACATACCTAACATTTGATAGGTACATTATAACCTCTATATACCGTATAGTGATTATAAAGAATGTGTTAGGGTACATATATTTGCTATCAACAATTTATTATTCTTACCTTTCAATCCAATGACTGCCAATGATTGTAAAATATGAAAAATATTTTATAAAAAAATTAAAAAAAAATTCTAAAACATTTTATTTTATATTTTTTTAAATTTTTTTATATAAAAAATTTAATACTAAGTAGATAAACTTTAACGACTTTTTAAAGTTAAAATTTAAGGAAAAAGTAATAATTAAGTAAGTATTGAAAAGAATCAAAAGATGTTTTTATTTAATTTCTAATACAATCTTATTCGTATTCTATTAGGTTTAATAATATTTGTAGAATTAATCAAAATTAAAGATATCTTTCTAAATGAATACTACTTTCAAAAACTAATTAATTAACAAAAGTAGGTAGGTATATATTACCATTGTAAATGTAAATTCAAACATAATACAGGATTAGGTATTATTATATACCTAGTAAGCAGTAACTATAATAATTACTCATCACCGTCATCACCCAAACAGTTGTCATTGCGAGAATTTTCTGAAATTGGTAGCTCTTTCCAAAAAGGTAACCTATTTGCAGGTATAATTCCCGAGAGCTTGCTTAGTATCATATTTTTTCTTTCTTTTTGTATACCACGTGGTATTCTAAGAGGCTCGGGTAATGGTACACCCTTTTTAAATGCTTTTGTGGTCAAAAAGTTTAAAGTTGTAAATGGACCATCAAAGTCGTTTTTGTATTGACAAGTATTATAACCTCTTGTAAAACTTACGTGTACCATCGACTTCAGGTACGGCCTTGGAGTAGTTCTAGTTAATTTATATTGTGATGTGCAATCAGGAAATGTATAAAAATCTGACAATTCCATAACACCAACAACTACATTTCTTGAATTTGCATTTTTGACACTATCTACGAAGTCTTGAAAATCGTAAACCTTACCCATTTTTTTTAACGAATGCTCTACTTGGTGGTGGAATGAGTCAGCACTCATAATGTGTGGCCTGGTTCAAAAAACTTTAAATCAATTTTTTCTGCAGATATGCTATCAGAATTTACAATGTGAAGGAAATAGCAAAACAACCCCCAATTTTTATTCTGCGCGCTGCAATTATCTAACCAGAATGTAAATTTGTTAACATCTCTATTTAATAATAAACATTTATGAAACGCGCTTGTAATGTCAGAATAAACTCTCAATAAATAATTATTATTCTAATTATCCAAACTCCACTAAAATTGAATCACAAATCCGCATCGAGTCACTTATAAACGCGGATACGGTCTCGGTTGTCACCATGCGCTCGCTCAACTGGCTGGTCCGTTTTGCCATTCCTGCTGCAAAAACTGTAGATGAACGGTGTTTTTACGTATAAAATGTGGTTTACGGTAAGAATTCATTGTTAGAAATGACAAGAATGCCTTAAGATTCTAACATGTTTTGCCGTAACTGCTCTTAAGAGAATAGATACGGCGGTTTGAATTATAAATGTGGTATACGGTAAAAACTCTTAGTAGAAAGCGACCTGAGGGAATATACGGCAAAATAAAACCTTTAATAATATGTTTATTAGTGAAGATACGGTAATCTAGCTAGCAGCAAAAGATGCGCAATGACTTAATTTATTAGAATATGCCGTAAGTGAAAAATCGTAAAAATGTCGGTTACGGCGTTTTCATTAACCACGGCATAGCAGCCATGGAAAATCGTAATCGTATCGCCTTATTACATAACCTTAATTCAATGATGCTAGATGCTATTATTAATTTATACCTTTTCTGGAGGCCGTAGTTCTTGTCTTTCTTCAGGCTCAGAATCTGCCATTATGCGTCTTCGAAGGCAGTTTATCACAATCAATTCAGACTCGGATAATACTGCTAAACAAATATATTTAACTTTATTTAGGTTTCACTGCACATATTTTTATTTTTCTAATTTTCTTTTTTTTTTCTAAAAATTAAATAAAAATAAAGAGCAAGAGAGATAGCTATAATTTGACAGTTATACTATAAATTATTAGAACTAAGCGTCATTAGTGTCACTAGTGGCACCGATGACACTAACTATAACCAAAATTGAATTTGATGGAAATCAAATCCATCATCCATCTACCAAGTCAAAAGTCAAAAATAAAGCGAACCAGACTGCGTGTAATCTGCAGTTCCTGCAGCCTGCACTGCACTGCCTGCAGTATTATTCTATTATTTTTTATGAAGTCCAATTTAAGAAATCTACGGCGTAGTCGCATAGTTATAAATAAAATAAACAAGTATTACTCAATAATAAACAATAACAATACTATACGATTATATTTAGGGCAAATTTTGTTAACATGAACTGGTAATAAATAATCAATTAGACAGATAAGTGCAATTTGGTGTAGATTCACGGTTGAGTGCGTTGATGTATCTTGTTGCTGGTTACCATTATTGTGTAGTGTGTGGTTCCATTGTCTTGACTTGTCAAATGAAACGAAATGTCAGCCTCGGCACAGTTTCTTTTGAAGAAATTTTCGGAAAATTAAAGATGTTGCCCTTTAATTGAACGGGTAGGTAAGTAAATGAATAATTTCTGTTTGGTATCTTTTATTTTCTAAGACTCCTAACTTTAGTTAATGAGTTCCTTTGATTCTGTTGCTTCCCTGCTGTTGCTGTTGAAAAAGTAGTTTAACTATTCCATTCAGGAAGTAGATTTTCTACTAGCGCTAGTGCTAGTGCTAGTGCTAGTGACCTCGTATTTATAGTATAGCTTGCTTAGATGTAAGAGCTGTGAAGAAATATTCGCGTTTATATTGATAGTTCATACAGTTCATTCATTTTTAATAGTTCAAATTATGCATGTGCTGAGTTTCTAAAATGTATAAGTAGCGATCTGCCGTGTCTAGGAATAGTATTTGCATGCATAAGTAATTTTATTTATACATTCCTCCAAGCAGGAGTTGGTCATAGTGTTTATTTTTATCCTATCCATCACGTCTTGCTAAAACAATAACATCCCTGTTTTTCGCTTGTTTTAGAACGGTTCGAAAATAACATGATGGAATCATTACCGGCCGATCCCTACGAACAGCAACTTCTAAAAGTGTTTGACAGCTACGATTACGACAACTGCGGTAGCCTCGACAAAACCGGCCTCACTCAGCTCTGTCACACTCTGCAGCTCGAAGAGCAGGGATCTGAATTGATCAAGTGTCTCCTGCAGGATCCGCAATGCTCCAGGGCGACATTCTCGGAATTCAGAGACGCCCTTCTGGCACTGCTCGGCAACATGCAGAACAAAAATCAGAGCATCGATACCACCCCCAGGAAGGAACCGGATAAAGGATCGCCCGACCGAGAGGTCTCCCCTAAATTCGTGTTTGGTTCCAAGAAGTACGGCAGACGATCGAGACCGAGAAACGATGAAGCGGTTCCGGTCCCGGTTCCGGCATTATTGAGCGAGCAAAACGACATGAACGAAATTAACAGACCTCCCGCTAATCTCGTCGTGCAGAGGTCGAGTTCTCAAACAGAGGTTTCTAATTCGAAGAAGAGAAAAACCAATTACAAGCTAAAAAGATGCACATCGTTGCCTGGTAATAATGACACTCTAAATTATAATATCGGAAATAATTTTGTGGCCACTCATGCTTTAAATATAGAACCGGAGTTTATTCTGACCGAGGACATGCTGAAAGAAGCTTGGGAGAAGCTGGGAGTCGGTAAAGATGGTTACCTAAACCAGACAGAGTTAATTTTGGTATGCGATGCGATTGGTCTGCAAAATTTAGCGAAAGGTGTCATAAGACAATTATCAAACGAAGTGTCTCTAGATTATGATCACAGGATAAGTTTCCAAGAGTTGTTAGAGGCACTGAGACAGGATGATACTTGGTCGGAAGTTTTGAATTCTCCAGTACCTTCTGAAGAGACACTTGGTACAATGCACACCACCGGGACTGACACTTCGTTTCTCAATCACAGAACATATCAACACGTCATTCTTGGACCGGAAGGAAGCGGCTTTGTCAGTTCTGATCTCGTAATTGAAATGTGGGAAAATGCTGGAATCACGTCTGCTAAAGAACTACTTAACGAACTGGGTTTTTCCGATTGTGAAATAAACGTCTCCGAGCTAGCTGCCATTCTAGATAAAGAGGTTAAAGGTGTATCTGAGAACCGAAGATTGGAAAACAGGAACCCGTACGTTGTCCTCTTGCAAGCAACACTGGCATTGTATCAATCAGAGATTCGATGCTTGAAGAATATACTCGATCAGATGAAAGCGGAAAGAGAGAAATTGAAATATGATGTTTTTGAGGCCAACAATAGAGCGTCTCTATTAGCACAAGAAGTTGATGATAACCATATGAGAATGGAGCAGAGTAGCCAGAATCAGGTAAAGTTACTCGAACAGCGTCATAACGATATTTTGAAGGACGTAATGCAGCAGTTCTCGAGTGAGAAAGAACAGATGGCGCTGGTTAATATACAGCTGGAACAGAAAATAGAAACACTTGAACAAGAAACCGAAAAATTGAAAAACGACATTGTTCTCGCTCAGAACTACACGTCGAGCGTTGAGAAGGAAAATCAGATTCTATCGGCTCAACTGAATGAACTGCAGCAGGTCAAGGAGTCGCTGACTCAGCAGATCGAAGTTCTAGAAACGGATAAACAGAAATACACGGAAATGGAACAGGAGCAAATTAAACCCTTGCTGTCAAAACTGTCGACGTTACAAATTGAGAACTCCCAGTTGAGGGACAGAATCGATGAAATGGTCACTGAAATCGAAGATCTCACAAATCAAGTTTCAACAATGAAAATAAAAGTTTCCAGTACGCCCACCTCATCGAATACGTTAGACCAGTCAATGGAAGACAGCGTCTCCATAATATGCGAAGGTGTTGGTATAGGGAATAAACGTAGGAGTGATTATTCCCCCTCCAAGGACACCAATCTGTTTAACATTGGTAAGTTGTTTTAGTTATAATTGTTAGTTTGTTGTGTTGAGATCTTAATTGCTTGTAATGTTCTTTATTGATTATCTTTAATTATTGATTATTTCTAAATCAAATTTGAAATTGGGGTGTCAAATCTTTGAATTTTTGCAACAATAGTGTGATTTAAGAAAATCAACTTTGAATAGAAGATGTGCTCATTAATATTAAATAGTTTGAATACCATATGGTTCTAGTTAATAATGTTTTTGAATTAATTATCAAATAACTAATAAATCTATACAATGTTAAGCTGTATAGAATTCAGTAAGTTAATTTATTTATTAATTATTTATTAACAACAAGCTCACTCAAACAGTATTAGACTAATGAATAATAATTTTATAAGGACAATAACCAAATCACTTTTATTACACAGTTGATGGAAGTCCAAGATTGGGCAAAGTGAGGAAATTCCACAAGACAAAGTCCGACCCTCTGGACTTGCCGTTTACCTCCAGTGAAAGCGGGTTCGACACGGAAGTGGATTGTTTTGATTCGTCCGTTTCGACGGAGATTGATGAAGTTTCTCGTTTACAGACTAAAGTAGCTTTGCTAGAGCAGCTTCTGACGCGGCACTCTATTCCGATTCCCACAAGTTCCGAACCGGTAAGTTTATAGTTTTGTGGATAGACTTTAGTATTGATAGCTAACCGTAGCTTGTTAGCTGTTAATAAAAACTTTGAAGTGTTAAATTTAGGTTAGATCACAGTTGACTGCCATGTTTAATAAAACAGCCGTATCTAGGGCTAGGCTAGGCTTAGGTACATGTAGCAACAAACTGAGTGTATTCAATCATTGCAGTTTTCGGTAATTGTAGAGATAACGGGCCACTCGCACCTCACTATAATTTTTACATTTCCATTTTCACCATAGTTTCATAATTTGTAGCTCATTTTTTTGTGGAAATGATCTCCAAATTCTAAGGGTACCATGGAACAAAGTAGGGTGCTGCGGGGGGGGGGGGGGGGGGGTTGATAAAAAGTACCTTATTGGTCCTTATTGAGGTTGAGGTCGGTCCCAAACTAAGGAGCCATTCGAGAAGGGCAAGGAAAAATTTTAGCGAAGCAAATATCTCCCTTATTACCAATTCGCACAGACTTTCACCACTAGTAAAATGATACTTCTAGACACCCATCATACTACCTCGCAGTGTATGTGGTATACAGAGTGTGAGTGACCCCTCATCTATACAATTACTACGTTTCCTGTATGAGGAATAATTTAAGAAGTTATTTTGTAAACCATCATGTTCTTTACTACACATTTACTGGTTGTAATTCAGAAATTGTAACTTGTAATTCAGGAAGTATAACTTGTAATTCTGATTAATCAATTATAATATAGAAAAGGCAACACACAAATCAGTTAGAAATAAGAAAGTGTAACTTGTAATTCAGAACTAATTAGTTTCATTTACATGTTATAACTTCTGAATTACAACTGAGCAATCTGAATTACAAGTTATACTTCCTAAATTACAAGTTACATGTACTTTCTGAATTTCAAGTTAACAATTTTTTTATTACAAGTTATACTTTCTGAATTACCTATTTGTTATCACTTCTGAATTACAACTGACCAATCTGAATTACAAGTTCTACTTCTTAAATTACAAGTTAACTTTCTGATTTCTGGTTTATGACTTACAACTGATCAGTTTCAATTTCATGTTGCCTTTTCTGAATTACAATTGATTAATCAGAATTGCAAGTTATACTTCCTATTACAAGTTATACTTTCTGGATTACCTATTTGTTATCACTTCTGAATTACAACTGATCAATCTGAATTACAGTTTCAATTTCATGTTGCCTTTTCTGAATTACAATAATTGATTAATCAGAATTGCAAGTTATACTTCCTGAATTACAAGTTAACTTTCTGATTACAAGTTAACAATTTTTTAATTATAAGTTTATACTTTCTGAATTACAAAACAGGAAAAGGTGTAGTAGAAATGTGTTTGCATGAGCTGCACGGTGCACAGTACCAACTTTTACTGATTTAATAGCGTTATTCAGGGTTCTGGGTTGTGCCCATTAGTTCCTAATGTAATCAGTAACAATAAGGAACTGATGTTGTTCAGTGTGATGAGTAAAACTTTACCAGAGGGGTTATTTTTTAGCCACCAAGTATAGAAATAAATTCATAACATTTAAATTTCCGATCTCATGAGGAATAAAATTTAAAAAGATTTATACATTATGCCCATAAAACATACAGTCCATAATACTGCATTGGTGCAATAACATAAATTATTGTTAACAAACCATTGTTGATTTTTTTATTAATGCAGGAGTTGTAGTAGAGTAGAACAGGTTTAGAATGGTTTTATTACCAACTCTGCTTGCAAAAGCGAACAGGTCTTAGAGTTTTTCCATTTTTTTTTTCAAGTTAACATCACTTTTGAACTTCTGAGTGACTTTTTCATTATTCTGTATTAGGTACTTTTAAATTTGGATAATTTGGAAAATATGGATAACAATAATTATAAAATCTGCCACTGAAAGTTCTTGAACCCAACTGGGAAGTACTGTTTTTCCCTTGCTTTGGCAATTTCTTCCATGAACTCTTGGGTGAAATGAGAGTGATTTTACTATATAAAATTTTTCTTGAGCTTATCCTGAATGACATATCTTTTTTTATTATTGGCTGCTTGTGCCATTTATTCCCGATCATGATTTTTATTGAAGTCAGAATTTCTCACCATGTTCTTTTTACAGTGGTTGTATTCACTGTATGTAGGTACTTAAGTCTAGAGTGATTCTGTTGAGAAGTTACTTCAGCAAAAATTAAGGAAATATTTTTGTAGCAGAAATTTTCATTATTTATAACATCGTGCTTGTTCTTTATTAAATCTCTTGTTATTTAGCACAATAATTCATATCTGTTTACTCAAGAATCTTGAGTATTATTTTCTTTATGTTCGTGCAACTTAAAGTGTCACATAGTCACATTATTATGATAATAATTTTGTTTGACTTGGTGACATGACAGGTCATATTACGTAATAATCGCATGCATGTAACTATCTCTGAATAGCATGACCTAAGTCTTGGTTCGATTTCCAGCTAAATATTCTGAAAGTAATTACATTAATTGCCTTTGAATTAGTTTGAATATATTAGCCAAAGGCAAGTGGGTGTATGTTTATAAGGCTGATACTGGCCCTATTTGGCAAGTGCAGCATGTTTTTGCAAAGTTCATTTTCTACTTATATCACAAAAGTAAATAAACTCTGTTTATTAGTACTAGTTAAAACTACGGGTGCCACTTTTATGAGCATGGCAACAGTTAAATCCACCATAAACCTGGTGGATTAGTAATTCACAGATACATTCTGTCTTTTTATTATGCATGGCAGTAGGATGATGCTAAAATGTTTGAAAGTTTATTAATGTAATGGATTGTCAGTGGTAAATCTAAATAAAGAGAATATAAAATAGTCAGTTTGTACAAAAAAGTTATGAGAAAGTAACATGAGATCTCACAAAAAGTGCCTGAGAATCCATTAGATCCTTAATTATTAATAATATTAGTTTTGTTTGTTAACAAGTGGTACCGGTAGACCGGTATCACTGTTTGCTTTGTATTAATATTTTATGTATCTATCAGTATTTACGATTTTTTATTTTTTCCTTAACTAAAACTTTTAGCTTTATATGTATTTTTGGGATGGTATTTTTTATTAAGTTACACTTTATGATGGAATGGTTGCACTATGAGCTTTTTAAAAAAATATTTTTTGTTATATTGGAGAAGCCAAAGAATTTTAGCATTTTTGTAATTATTATGCTTACGTAGACTGTGATTTCTTTATTCAGTATTATTTTAAAAATTATATTTTATTCTTTTATTTTACACATGCTCTTGGTGCTGTCATTCTGAAGCTTCTCCATGAGTGAGTTTTTTTTTTGATAAAGTTTTTACATTTTTTGTATTTTTTATTATTTTATTTTTTTTATTTTTAATAAATTATACGAAAGTTTTTGGTTTGTTTTATTATTATTTTCATGATATGGAGAAGCTTCTTAACTTGTGCCGGTTTTTTCGTTTCCTTGCTTTCATTATTAAAGAAGATGTTGATTCCTTGCAGGAAGGTGCGGCGTCTGTAAGTTGTGAAGTGGACCATTTGAAAAAAAGAGTTCAAGATCTCGAAGATGTCCTGCGAGAGACGCATCGCTCTATAACAAAGATTCATGACCCAAAATGTGCGAACTGTAGCAGTTTGAAATATATCTCGAAAAAACTAAATTCAGTCCTGACATTTGACGAGATTGGTGAGCATGTATCCGCCGAGAATCAGTGGAGTACTGAGAATGTTAAGAATTACGTTGATGCCAGTACCGAAACTGATGAGTTTGAAATTTTAGAGAAAAAGATTAAATTTTTTGAGGAAGAAAATCGAGAACTCACCAATAAAGTAAGCGAACTGGAAAACTGCGTTGATTTATTGAAAAACGAATACGAACGTTGTGAAGATTATTGGGCAAATAAATTAGACTCAGAGCGACAAATGTTCTCACAAGACCAAAGTGCCATTAACGAGAAAGTTGTCGATTTACTCAAGAAAGTGACAGAATATGAGAAACAGTTATCCGATCGGGATTCCATTGACGGCCGCTTGCCACCAATCCAGGAAACTTACAATCTAGAAAAGCAATTCACCGATCTCGAGAGAGAATTTGATCAGTACAAAGTTTTAAGTGAATCTGAAATCTCCAAGAGAGATGAGGAAATAAATAATTTGAGCAGACAATTGACAGATTTATCTGTCAAAATCAATGAAAAAGAAAACGTCTGTGAAACTGCCATTCAGGTGGACGAAGATACAAGGGAATACATGAGAATCGCTGAAAAGATGGAGAATCTCTCAAACCATGTAACCGAGTGTACTAATATTTATTCTTCGGAAGCTGTGGTCCTCGAAGACAATAACCGGTTACCTTGGAACCGGGAAATTCAAGTACCCGCAGCCAAGACAGATTATCCTGATCCTCAAGTCTTGTCAACGTCCTCGTTACCTGTCTGGCAAACCGGTCAACCAAAGACGAACGGACAGCCGATGTCCCTGAACAACGTACCTTCTGCCTCGTCGAGTTCCACCACTCTTGACAAAAGCACCCCTTGTAGACCTAAAAGAACTAGGAAGCACGATAAAAATACCTCGGTTTACAAGAAATTGAATCAAGAAAAGAATATTAATAAGGTCGAGAATAAATCTACTAAATGTTGGAAGGACGTGGAAGATTATAAAAAATTCAACGAACAGACTGTTTTAGTGCCTGTAACTTCTATTCATAATCTACACGGGAGACTTCATCATTTAGAACATCGATGTCGACATTTACAGATGGTTCTGAAACAGCAGCATTACTACACGGAACAAACTGTACAGTGTAAGTATCTTGATTTTCTCTCTGACTGTCTTAATTGCATAAAAAATCGATTGGTTCCTTAATAAAAAAAATAATGTTTAGGGTTTCTGTTGTTTCCTGTAAACCAAAGGTTTTGTTATTGTTGAAGTGTTACACTGCCTCAATGACTTATTTAATGATGAGAAACAGGGGTTAGGCTTCTTCTGATTTAACAGTCTGTTAACAAAGATCTTACAAATCTAGTGTATGATTGAAGATGACTTCCTAGTTCCTAGAGGTATATTAAGTTATGATGTACATGTAGTGTTTGTGTTGTAAATAGCTACTTTGGAGGTTACTAAGAACAAGAAGTAATATTTCAATGTAATTAAATGCAGTGGAACCAGAACCAGAAAGTTCTATCTCAAAAAATGTGTAAAATTTTACTACATTCAGGGACAGGCGTTGTTTGTGTAATTTTATTAACGAACAACATCCATAAAGATTAAAAGATGTAATGGAAGGTTCTCATGCCACACCCTCTAGATAAATATCAATTCAGTTCAATTCAACTTATTTAAGCAAGAGGTAGGGTCATAATTTAAGGAGTGTTTTTGACAATTAAAATGTTATTTCTTCATACCGATTAAATTGTAAATTACTCCATATTAAGAAACAAAAAACCATAGTATGGAAACTCATCAGAAAAATGAAAGTATCATTTTTCAACAAGCCTTATTACTTGAATGAAAAACCCTTTGTAATATTTTTTCATAAAAACATTCAAAGGTATGAGAAGCTCAATTTAAATTTAGATCAGTGACCTCTTGGTTGTATAAGCAAATTATACACCATGTTTTATAGGAAAGGTAATATAGGGAATACCTGAAAAGAAAATTTCAACAATACTTTAACAATAAACGACACCTTTCAAAAATACAATTCCCTTGGAATCTATCAAGTTTCCTAGGAAACTATCATAAAAGAATGATAATTATTGCACTTGGCTGATGAATTTTAGAACATTCCCTTATTATAAAAAAAGGTATTTCAATGTCACAGTATCAAAAAAGAATTTCAACAATGTTGAGTGTATCATGTCAAAATTTTGGATGCTGATTGCTGTATTGCAAAAAAATTGAGTAATCTGACTGCTTTTAAGTTTCGCTAATTGCTACCACAGGTGTTGATAACCATCTTGACTAAATTTTTCTATGGTACGTTTGTAAAATGAAATGGAATAGTTGTATGCTGACTTGTTGTAAAAATTACCTCTATCACTGTTCAGTAGTTTAATGAGAACAAAGTGCACACTTGTTTTTGGAACTTTATCTTCCTTGGTCCATTCTTCTCCACTCTTCTTCTCTCCTGTCTCTCCCTTTGCCCCCCTCTCTCTCCGCCCTTCCTCTCCTTGTCCCTCCGCCACTCTTTCCCCTTACGTAACTACCTACCTTCTCTCCTCGTCCCTCTCCCCTCTCCCGCTCCCTTCTGCCTGCTCCCTCTCTCTTCTCACTGAATCCTTTTGTATAACCTAGTTTTATTTAGTTAAAACCGGACACCTACTGAATATGTGATTTAGTGTTTTGTATATTTTTTATTGCAATATTTTTGATTGGTAGACTTTAAAGTGGCCATCATTTACAGATTATTGGCAGCAGCATAAGAGCGAGAAGGCGGAACTTCAGTACCTTTTGAAGATAAACCAGGACAGACTAGACCAGCAGAGCCGAATCTGCAGTGAACAGTTGGATAAGTTAACGAAGAGCGATATGCTCGTAAAGGAATTGTATGTAGAAAACTCATACCTGATTGCAACAGTACAAAGACTCCAGCAGAGGCTAGATATGCTAGCTCAGTGTAATACTAACAGTTCAGTGTAATATGTGTATAATGGACTGTCATTATTGACAGGCTCTCAGGTTTTTAATAATCTTGTTTTACCTTCTGGTTGGTTCTTCGACCGTTTCATAACTTGCAGGGTGTTGCGATCGGATAGTAAAGTGAGATTGTTGTTGATGATGAAATGACCGGTAAAAAGTAGTGAGATTGCTAGCGCCTAATAATAATTTTAGGCTCCAATTCCCATTTTCTAATGCGGGGTCCGCCCTGAAACTTCAGTAGCAGGTCATTAAAGGAGGAGAAATTTACATTTTATACATTTAACATATGTTTTAGTACTATAGAAAGTATCTCGCAACCAAATTGTAATGGAATTATGCTGAAATCTTGATCTAATTCGTAGTGGAAAAAGAAGTTCGGTAGCCATTTTCTGAGTGAATCTAGCTCTATTTTATCTGCTTTTTATATTTTACATACAACACTGTGTATGTGGTTGATCTATACACAATGTTTGAAAAAGTAACTTTTTCAAAGATATGTCAGTATTTTTTGACACATTTTCTGTGTTCTCGTTATCTAAACTGATTTCATGCCAAGCAAAGATTTTAAAGCTTCAAAATTTAAAATGGTTCGTCCTTAAGTCGACCTTATAGATGTAGCGTTTTTATTGTGACCTAATCAATGAGCGGTTTGTATAATTGCAATTTAAAACAATATTATTTTTGTGGTATAAATTTGGTTTATGCAAATTTTTATTAGCACAAATGGTTAAATTTATTAACACCTAAAGATTTAATATTTTTGAAAACACTCGTCTTTAGTTTGCACCAAGAAGATTTTATAAATATGCAAAGTTGGGGTAGATAATTAAAAATAAGGGAAGGCACATAAAGTTTTTTGATATTGGTTGTTTCTAGGAATGTCTACTATTTCCTTACAATTTTTTTTTTCTTTCTTATTTGATGATAAAATCTTCACTATAATAATTATATTATATTATTATCCCCATGATTTTGTAAAATAGTTCTTTATGATACAATGTATTTTCCAACATGATACAATGTATTTTCCAATGGTTTTTTTATTATGTAAATATACAGGTACTCATAGAATCATAATCTATAATGAAATCGATTTCATATTCCTACAAAAATATTTCAGTTCGATTTTATCAGTATTGTTGTTGTCCTTAAGAATTATTATTATTATTGTATTTAATTTCAGATGGTTTGTTGTTGGTTAAATGTTGATTTTTTAAGTCTGAGTGGATTGGATATACATATATCTCATCTTTTGTAATATATAGTTATACTAAAACTGCTGATAACATAAAAATGTGTAGGCCTAGACGTAATATTCAAAATGAAATGTAAATTCCAGCATACATAAAATAGATATTATTATTAACCATTTATTGTTGGAAATATTTTATATTTTATTTTATAAGTTTATTATTAATAACTACTGTATCCAAAGAGATAATTATTATTGTAGACTATTATCGATACTAGTTCACTTGTGTCATATTATTTAATAAAATTTTATTTATTTCAAGCAAAAGTATTCACTTTTAACAGATCACAGTTTGTATCAGATCAATTTATTCCATAGTTCAATATTAAGGGCGCTTACTTGATTGATTGAACATAAATTAACACCCAAGCTGGACATCGCAGTCGTGGTACCAACTATAGAGCCAAGAAGCAACCAAATCACTAAAAATAGTTTTATGTTGATTGGTTTCCATAAATCTGGTGAAATCTTTAATTTGCATTTCTAAAGCTCTCTGCACAAGGTTAGTGTTTTGAGATAAATAGTATATTTTAACCATGTTTTATCAGGGTACCAGGAAACTAATTAATTTTTAATTTTTACTGGAAATTTTAACAGTAAACTTGTAAATATAAACTGTTCAAAAGTACCCTTATTACTGAGCTTTTATTAATGGATAAAAATAAAATGATTCTGACCCTAAAATGTAGCAAACGGTATGCCATTATGTCCTCGAATTTGTGATGTTACCCAAATCGGACAAATCCTTTTTGAAAAAAGCTGACAGGAATGAGACTTTAGAAAGGAAAAACAAAAGAATTTTCAATGAAGAAAAAAGAAATTCTTTTTCCAGCTAGAGTGATGCGCAAGACAAGAAAGAAAAACCTGTGGGGGTCTCAAAGGTCAGAATTGAGCATTTTTTAAGCATTTTGTCTTTTGAATTACCCTGAAAGTAAAATTGTAGGGTTTGCCCTTAGACTATTCAGTTGAGATATGAGATAACTGGTTGCAAATCCACCTGTTTCAAAAGAAAGAAAAGGTCTAGAAAGAATGTGAGAGAGAGAGATGATTTTTTGATTTTTTTTTTGAAACGCTTGACAGAGTTTTTTGTCCAGAAGTGTAAGAAAGTTAGGACATACATATAAACCAACTTTTAATAGACCACTGAAAAAATCAGTTTTGAAAGAAAAAGAGAAAAGCACTGCACACTTGGAGCGAAATGGGGGGGAAACCTTTAATTGCCACCCTCTCCCTAATGAGTTTTCACCATTGTTATTGCAGTCCAGGCGAGAAAAAAAATTTCTTCCTCCTGCTGCTTCAGTTTTCTTCCTAATCTTTTCTTTCAAGCTTTGCATCATTGGGAAATTCAAAATCAAGTAAGATAGGTTGTCTCATATTTTATCATCAAATTCTTCTGTGGTTTTTGACGTCTTGACGGGTTTCCCTTCATTGCTCATTATTATGCCCATGAAAACTAAAAAACGGAGGCCGAAAATGAAGAAGTTTTAGCCGTCGATCCTCCTATCTGACGAGCATTAGGGATAGGGTGGCAAAGTTAAAAAGGTTCAGTCTTTAAAATTTGGTGAAAAGTTTTCCCCGCCCTTAATAACAAAACAGAGAGAGTCAACCGGAGTGTCTCGAGTTCTCTGTCAAACGCAACTTCCCTATCTTAGCTTGAACAGTCTTTGACCTTTGATGAGGAATTAAAAATGATAACAAAAACGTCAAAAAAAAAATATATAAAAAATGTCACAATCAAAGCTGTTGCAAAAATGGCACTACAAATTAAAAAAATTTTCCTGATTTTCTGGAAAATGGTTGAACAGACTTTTAATGTAGGTAACTACAGATACAGAGCAACTTTTCAATCTTGGCAAATGATCCATCTAACTTTTTTCTCTAAAACAGTTTGGGGAGACAAATATTTTTAAATATTTTATGCGTGACTATCATGAGAAAAAATCCATCTTCAGAGATGAATCTCGAGAAAATTAGTTTTTCTGGGCTTATTCCATGGAAATTATATACTCATCGATTACTACCACTCCTCGTCAAAATTACAACAAATTTGACTGGGAGCAAAATTCCATAGGGATTCTGCGAGGTACTTTCAGTGGAAAATTGACAACTTCCCAAGTCAAATTCGTCAAGAGCAAGTCAAAAGAGTTAGCGTAACTGATATCTACAGACAAGATTCATTGACATAGTTCCCTGACAAAATTACTTCAAAATTACAGGTACACAGGACTAGAGTACCTGGATATTGACAGATTTTTATTACATAAGTGTATGGAAGGTTAGTGTCATTTTCTTCGGACATCTCTTTTTACGTTGCAGATGATACTTTCTCGCGTCTAAGTTGGTTTTATGGTTTAAGTAGCTTTGAAGAAACAAATAAGCGTACATAGGAAAATGATTCAGGTTGATCTTTAATTATATATTTTCTTCATCTTCATCAATTAATTAATTTAAATCTCAGACCCAGGTCAGAATGTCTTGGCTAGTTAAACAGTGCTCAGGAATTACATAAATACCTCTCTATACGCGAGAATAAAAAGGAAAACTGGTATTTTTCTGCTAGTAAGTATTTGTTTTTGTACATACTCGTACCTATCTTGTAAGAATATGAATTTTTCTCTATTAATATGAAAGTCCTCTCCCCCCTTACTGGAATAATTAAAACAGCGTACCTATAGCATCTCAAGTTATAAGGAGTCAACAAGAAAGAAGAAAATAAAACACCTCAAAATATTTTTACAGTAATTATTGTATTAACATGTCTTTTTTAAATCAACTATAACAGATAATTGGTATTGGAGAATATCAAATCTGTTATAAAAGTGTACAATGTCATAAGAAATGTATGTTTTAAACATCTAAACAATAATTTAAAATACATTTTTTCACATAAAATGTGGCCTAGTTTTGATGATGTTTCCTTTTTTGCGTCTAACATCTAAACGTTCAACAAAAAATATATCGCAATGGTAAAAAATATTCCTACTAAATATCATTTTTCAGTTGAATGATTTTGAACAATATGCTCAAAATTTTACGCTGATATTTCATAGATACATTCCATTTACTAAGTAATCTGCATCATGAGCATACGATTTTCCTCCTTTTCGTATCCTCCTTCTCACCACGCGGAGACGGCAACCAAGTAATATTGCCATTATGCAAGTGATAATTAAACCTATAAAATAATAAAAAAAATCATACCATATCTATCTATCTCTGAGCACTTGAGTAAATTCAAGCGAAGGCTAATAAAATTTTAAAATCTATACATCACCTAAAGTTAAAGATAAGACTGCACCACTCTTGTGTGGAACTCCTTCTGTATCAGTCGATTCTGGTATCTTGAAAGCGACCACATCTGGAAAAGGCTCATGCGGTTTCGCAGGTACATGTTTTTCTATTTTGATTACAGGTTCTTTTGTACTTTCAACATGAGATTGTTTTACTTGATTAGCCTGAGTTTTGCTGGAGTGTTTCAGCTCGTGAGCCAATTTCTCTTGAATATGCTTTGGGTTCTCTGCTACAACTTTGAGAAAAACATAAGTATCGCATATCCTAGAGTTTTAAACATTATGTTGATGAGATACTTTGAAGCTGCTTACCATTTTTCTCGTTCCCGATCGCAGCACTTTCGTCAGATGCTGTAGTTTTTTGTGGGGTCTGTGGTATTTTTTGATCGTCTGGAATACCTAAAAATTGATAACTTTCAATGGAAATTAATGGGTAAAATTCGAGATAAGTAACCTTCTTGTTTATTGTCTTTTCTCCAGTCTTTATTAACCCTTTCTTGGCTGTAGTTAATATTGCTGAATCTACTGTTACCATCTAATTTTAATGACAATAATTATTATTAGGATATTGTTTATTAGAGAAATTGGCAGCAATGCATTGTTTACCTTGATCTTTTTTCCAGTTATCTTGTTGCAGGTTTGGTCTGTAAGCAGTGTCGTAATATGGGGGAATCACAGGATTTTTCGCATAGTCTCTCGAATTGTAGGCATTTCCATACTGAACGGGGCTGAAAGTTTTGGGTAGCAGACTTTGTTTTCGCTCACTCTCATACAGGATGTTTCAAATCGATTTAAAGAGTAAATAAAAAAGTTTATTATTAAAGACTATTAATTAAAAAATTAAAATACAGAGTGATCTCAGAGATGTGTATCATACTCTTTTTTTACCCCACCTGGATATCTAAGGAAAATAAATACCTACTTAGTTTTGTGTCAATATTGAGACATCCTGTATTGAGAAAATAAATCTATGGTAGCGAGCTTAGAGAAAATATAATAATGCTTCTCAATATCTTATTGGAAAAGATGATCAAAAAGCCTCATTTTTCAGCCTTTGATAAAGTTGTTAAGCAGTTTGTCAAACCGGCCTGGCTGGGATAAGATAAATATCTACTTCTGGAGGTGATAGGTGAGAATTCAAGCAGAAAATTTTGTGCAAGGGTACTAATAAATTACTCTAAAAGTCTATAAGAAATAATTTTTGTTTTTGATAGCTGTCTCACCCCTTGTTTAAAATAGAATTTCCTAGAATGTGATGAAAGTATTGATTTGCGTCTTTATAGTCATTATACCTTAGGTCTTGTCCATCAGCTACTTGTATGCCGTTATCTTTGTGAGTGAATATATGACTGTTTTTATCTGCAACAAAAATCAATTTTACATTATTGAAGTATATAGGGTGAGTTTTTTTTTAATTTTTAGATCTCGTAAACTACTGCAGTTAGAGAGGAACGGTTAAATGGGGAAAGTAGTGCAGCTTTATGAGCTTAATTCGAAAAACTTTTGTTTTTTTGAAAATCTCCATGGATTCCTAGATATTTGACATAAAGTAAATTCCGCGAAAACATTTTTCTTTACTATTGTTCTCTAATCCCAATAATAAGAGTGCTAGGTATTTCAATATAAAGAAATTCGCAAAATTTTGCTTTTGTCAAATATCTAGGAACCCATAATTAAAGATTAAAAAAAAAGTTGCTTCGAATTAAAGCTCATAAAACTACACTACTTTCCCCATTCAACAGTTCGTTTAACTTAAGTATTTTACGGAGATCCCTGTACTAAACATTGAAAAAAACTCACCCTGTATATCTTTTTTTCCTTACACCATAATAATAAGCTGTTATTGTTTCTTATTGCTAAATGGGGATAATAAAATCAATTACCTGCATAAGGTTGAGCGATTTGTCCCACCTGCCGACCCCAACCCGGCTGGTGCTGGGGATACTGCTGGAATGGCTGGCCCTCATAGGGTAATCTTGGGGGCGACTCGTAAACCGGAAAACGAGACTCTGGCCTGATGAAATCCGGCGGATCTGGTGGCTGCCGGGAGAGCAGTGACGGCAGTCGGGGGTTCGCCATCTCTGGGGGGTTTCCCGCTTGTCGATACATGTTATTAGGAGACGAGGCCGGACTATCATGGTTAGGCCGTGGTAGCTGAAATTGCAGAAATTATGATTGGGGTGGGTTGCTTTTGTAAAGTTTCCTGAGAAATGATGGGCATGTTTTAATTCCTCATGAAGACTGCTTTCCCCCAGAAATTTCTGTATCGAGAAAGCGGACTTCGTAATAATTCTGTCGGTGCCATGAAAATAAGGAAACACGATGTGCTGATGATAGACGGAAGTGTAAAAGAATGCCACGAATGGGTTCAACATAGAAATCTGAATATATTCAGAATCAGAAAATTATCAGGAAGAGGGAAATCTCAACGATGATCAAGCTGAGAGAAGATAAGATGAGGAGTTCATGCAACCGCCAGTTCGGGAGAGTTTTGAAATTCATTAAAAATAATTTAGTTTTTAAAATGCATTAATTACACTTTGACGACAACACTGCAGAAGATTGGCATCCATGATAACACAATCGATGAAAAAATTGTTCAAACATAAACTTTATAAAACGTTTAAAAAATAAAAATAAAAAGAAATTCAGAAAATGTTTGAACAAGTTATGGGGGCTGAATTATTGTGAATAATCGAATTACGCCGTTACAACAAAAATTAGATTTTTTGGCATATTCTGTTCATGCATCTGTAATAATTTCTGCAATGGAGTATTTTTAGAGTATGACGTTCACAACTATGTAGGCTACAATTGTTGCTAATAAACAAAATTGTTGTGTGCGACATTTGCAAGAAGTCATAGAACTTAGATTTTATTAGCAGCGATTATTTACATGTCACTAATAAACCGCCACGAACTTTAAAATTAAAATTAAATCATGGCAAAATTTGTATTTCTTCGAAAACCTTTGAATGATCTGTTTTTAGCTCGCATTTGCTCTATCACAGTTTATATTTAAATTATTCAGTTCAGACTCTACCATCGCTGAAATGAACTAGGAATAATCAATTAGCTTCTTGGAGCTTTTGGTAAAGAATGAATTTTAGATACAAATGTACTCAATTACGCAAAAATATGCCAAAATAAATACCTATCGTTAATATTAAAATTTATTTTTTTAATTATTCACTTCCCAAAATTTTCGCATTCATAGAAAATTTCCTCTCGGCTATTGACCAGAAGGAAAAGGCACATTTCGAATTTCGTATTTTTGAAATAATAATTTTGGACCATTGTCGTGAGATTTTGTCGAGCCAGTGAGCCTTCTACTGACTTCTTTTAAGACCCAAATGCTAAATTTCGCCAATTGACTACGATCACTATTAACCACTACAAAAAATCATTTTTGCTGTTTAGGCATCAAAAGATATTTTCCTCAAATTGATACTAAACATATTATGTTACTTATAGGGTTTGTTGATATTTTTCTCACATGCATGCCTTATTTGCCAAATAAGACATGCACCTATTAACCGTTCTGAGTAAACAATTTTTAAACAGTTTTGGAGCCAACCTGTATTGTTGCAATTAAAATAATCTTGCATCTAAGTACATTTTCTTCGTCGCTATTTATTTATCAAATCTAGACACCAAATCAAATTTCCTATCAAAGTACCCTTCATATATGATTCCTACGCTGGATAAAAGTGGTTACGGTCAACGTTTTTATTCACTTATGGTTCATAGTCACTTTTATAAAATGTTAGGTCTGGGAATTAAGAATGGCATTGTCACTTATTTTTAAAATTTTAGTAGGTGGATAATATCATGTATAAAGTATGCGTAATTTTTCAATTAGGATAGGCCACGCTAAAATTTCTGACACAGTTTTCGTTCAATTAAATCAGTAAATCTGAAATAGTTCACTTCTACCATGCCATCCATAGCTTCGAACACCAAAACAGGTCAGGATTAAAGTATTAATAAAATAAAACAGGTAGAATGTACTCCATAGTTGTGTTCATTATTTGCGTTTCTGCAGTCTACTGCCTTCCGAGAAATCGTGAGTACAATTTTAATTATAAATAATTTTTTATGTAGACTTATGATAAACCAGTCGAATGACAGAATTTTCCAATCAAATCGTGACTTAATGGTAACTTCTGGGGGTTTCTCAAATAAGCTAGCAGATCAATAATTTTCTGAATGGGTATAATTAGCTTAATTAAAGGCTAACTAATTAAGTGCCCTGGTGCGAAATTGAATGATAACCTATTTTAGGAAAAAAAAAACTGATCACCAACCAATAAAAAAGCTAGCAGAAGCTAGCAGTTTTAGAAACCCTTCAAGCCCATTAAAGACTAATAAAATTTTTTAAACGTACTTTAAAAAATTAAAACGCACTTAAATAGCCTTCAAGTGGCTTGTAAATAGTAACGTTATACATTTGACGAGTATTTCAGTTTTCCCAAGAAAATAATAAGAAATACATTTTCTTAAAAAAAATATTAAAAAAAATTAAAGGTTTGTTATAAACGATTGATAGATTTTATATTTTATTAACTCCAATTTAAATTTAAAAAACTCCAAATTCAAAAATGACTTATGTAGCTAGTCCCTGTTCTTTATATTGATTTTGAAAATTGGGTTTAATTTCACGATATGGACAGTGCCTGCTAACTTTTTTGTTATTGCGTTGGATCGGTCGCGTTTTTCCAAAAACTACGCGAGAACGTATTTTCACAGTGGGACACTTCATTACCTACCCTTTAATTAGTCTTTTATTTAGCCTTTAATTAGCCTTAAATACTTATTTGCTTTATGTAGAATACCAAAAAGAATGGAATTGAAAAATAAATTAAATCGAATACTTAAGTGTACCTCTTCCAATGGCATTGATTTTGGGGGAGAGAATACCCAAGATGGTAGCCGCATTTCCGCGTTAATTAGCTGCTTAATTAAAATATGATGGACTTTATTTATGACCATTGTTAGATTTTGCGAAAATAAAATTATGTTTTAGTCTCTATTGTAATTTTCGTTTGCACTAAAAGATTTAAGAAAATCAATTTTAAATCATTCCCTACCGTAAAAAACAAAATTCCAGAAGGCGTCAAAAGTAGTCCTGTACGGGGGGGGGGGGGGGGGTACAAAATGTAAAAGCAACCCCAAAAATGATTTTGTAATATTTTAAACTACAAGAAAAGTCCCACATTTTGGCTCACCTAAGAGCTGCTTCAGGTTAATAAGAAGAATTTTTTTTTCAATATTGAATGTTAAATGGGAGACCATACGCTAAAAAGCGCGCTTCTGAAAACGCGCTCCTGAAAAGTGACTTTTTAATATTTTAGACATGCAGTACATCTAACCCACTTATAGATCTGACTGCCCTGATCATGGAGCATGTTTCACTTTTTTGGTAGGATAACTTGTAAATTGATCATCGATTTTTCCGCAAGACGATGTTCAAGGGCGATTAATGATTAAAGGCGAGCTTCGCTTTCGTTAGCTCAAATAGCACCGCGTTGCCATTAAAATCATAAAAAACACTGCTACTCAAAAAGCTTCTCAACGAGCACAAGATTATCTTCAAAAAAGGTTACCAAAAATATATGGTAGGCACATTTAATGTAAAGAAATTTTTGAGTACGAACTGGCACCTAAACCTATATGGCATTAGCTCCGACCGGAATACTGATGAACCAGGACAAAAGAGTCTGCTAACACCAATAGTTATAAAATTTTACCAGCGCTATAGGTAAACCAACGACTGTATAACTTTTGAAGACTACGCGGATCTTTTAAGCGAGATAATTTTCAAAAACCTATTCAATGCTGAAAGAGTTGACGTAGTCATGAACCACTACCATGAGATGTCTATCAAAGATTGCACTCGAATAAAAAAGGCTTGCAAACCGTAAATTGAATCATTGACAATCGCTCTACAATTTTACCGCATGCAGAGGTGGCATCTCTTTATCCATTCAAAATATTATTTTGAGGATTACAAAATATTAGAGTGTATAAAGCTTATCCACATAATATCGATTTACTTTCCTCTACTCACGAAGAAGCTGATACGAGAATTAGTTTCGTTAACACATCCTGGAACCGAAACATGCACGATATTCAACGTAGGTAAGTCATTGTTACAAAAATACGGACGTTCTTGTAGTAGTAACTTGCTCACTCCAAAGACCAACTTACCGATGAAATTTGTGTAAAAGTTGGAATAAAAGGCAACGCCCAATTTATAGCATTGCACGAAATAAGGATTGATCCTAATCTGGTAATACATTTACCTGCCATTCATGCCCTTACTGGATGTGGTTCTACTATAGCCAATTCGTCGGGCTAGGAAAACGACATAGTGGATCTACTTGGAGCCAACGCCAATGAAACTCTCTTTAATCACCTTGGAGCACCGTCTTGGGTATTTGGTATTTGGTATTTGGTATTTTAACTAAATGTGAGAGATGGTCTATGTGGTCCCAAACACTGAAGCCAGCAGGCTTATTGTATTTCTCACATTTAGATTTTCCTTGGTTAGAAGCGTTCCGTTCCTTTGACAAGGTTCAGCAGTCCGCTAACCAAGGTCTTTTCCGCTTACAGGCTCCCGGGACTGAGTGGTCCTAGGAACGCATAGCGTGTTCGTGCGAGTGCTGGACACTCGAATATCACATGAGAAGCTGTCTCATCTTCTTCATTGCAGAGTCTACAAACTGGTTTTTCTCTGTATATCCCCAGCTTATGTAGGTGCACTCTTAGGTGGCAGTGTCCTGTGATTGTGCAGCTGTCGTACTCGCTGGTCTTGTAGCGCTGCTACTTCCCTGCGAGTCCGCACAGCTGTGTGATTCTACTTGCATGGGTTCCAGGGTGGTATGACTTTGGGGGCCTGCCATATCATGTGAATCTATGCTAAGTTCAGAGGTTTCTCCTTGGGGAAGTCCCTCAGTGGTTTGTTTGGTTCCTTCTCTGATTTCCATTCTGGTCCCACGAGAATTGGGGAAATAAAAATACTGCGCCATAACCCCAATGACGCAGCAGGCTACATACAACGGGGTGCGCCAGGATCCCCCAGGTTTGTCGCTAGTTGTCGAGCTCCCCTCGACCATGCATCCATTGGTGCGCACAATACCGTGGAGTTGGGGAGGTTTTTATAGTGGTCCTCATCCACGCGGACAGGCGGTTAAGCCAAGCCCCCGTGCCCCTGGCGTCACTACCCTGAGGCAAGTCACGACAGTCATGTACCTCAGGGGTCGTTGTGCCGCCTAGCGGTTTACGGTTTGTGCCATGTTTTGTCAGAGCCTTGTTAGCCGTGGTACTCAAAAGTGGTACCACGTTGACCGGTCCCCATGGTCTTGGACGTAAGGTTGACTTGTCCACCACATGACTGGAATCGCCTATGCTTTGACCAGTTGTGAGTAGACCGTAAGGACCACCGTCTTGGGTTGGGTGCTCAAATAAACAATTAACAAAATATCCTAACATCCAGCGAGGGCATGAATGGCAGGTAAATTTGTCAGCAGTTTTGGAGCAATCCGTATTTCGTGCACGGTTATAAATCAAACGTTTTCTTTGATTCCAACTTTTACAGACACAATCCGATACACAAGTATCGGTAAGTTGGTATTTGAAGTGAGCAAGCAATACAAGAACGTCGTTCGTATCTTTTCAGTTATAGGTCACACCTTGAATATCATGCAAATTTTGTTTCCAGGATGTGTAAAAGAAATCTCGTATCTGCTTCTTCGTGACTAGAGGGAAAACAGAAAACAAAACCCTGCTGGTGACAAATTTTAAACTTGAATCATTGGAATACTCGTAGAATTGATGAGACAAAAAGTCGGTTTAAGGAGCGCACTTTTTAGCCGTATGGTCTCCCTTTTAATTACACGCTTGAGGGAATTTTCAACAATAAAAAACTTCCTGAAGCAGCTCGTAAGTAAGCCAAAAGGTGAGACTTTTCTTGTAGTTTAAAATGTTACAAAAGCTTTTTTACGCCCCCCCCCCACCCCCGTACAGTACTACTACTTTTGACGCCTTCTTCGGATTTTGGCAGTTTTTACGATGGGGGATCATCTAAAATTGATTGGAATATTTTTGACTTTCGTGAAGGAGGTACCTGTGGTATAAAAAATGGAATAATCTTGTAAAGAAGTACCTCAACTGAGTGTTCAATGAACCTTCTCGTTTTCTAAACAAGATGGGAAGTAGATACCTAAGACCAGATGAGCATAGCACCAGACAGAATTTACTACTCCTAGTATTAATACCTTATAATCAATATATTTCAGGCGATTTAATACCCCTCAGTCAACCCAACAACTTCACCCTAGTGGAAGTGGTGGATGATCAGGTGAAATTGGAATGGGACCACGTGCCTAACGAGTCCGTGCGCGGACAATTCCAGGGATACGTGGTGCGTATTTGGAACAATAAACGTAGCGTCGAATACGCCGTTCCAAATCACGTCCACACGCTCCTGGTGGACTTCTTCCCGTACTCTAGGAACTTCCTCACCGTGGCTGTTAGGAATAACAAATTCGTCGGTCCTCTCAGCGAAACTATTGTCTTTGATGCACCCCAAACTGGTAGGTAACCGTGTAATGGGGAAATTGGGAATATAAAAATGTTTTGTTTGAATATAAGTAAATAATTACATAGGTAAACATAAAAAAAACTTTCAAAGCTCAAAAAAAGTTGGGATTGGTGGGGGTAAAGCATGACAGATTTATTATAGTCCTTTTTATTATAAAAAATATGTCCTCCCCCCTCCCCCATAATAGAATCGACTGTTTCAGGATATTTATAACTTCATACTAGCAAAAGTATCGAGGACGCGGTATTTTCAAATTCATATTTATATAATTTAGTAATTAACTGCTTTCAGCTCCACATACTCCTATGAAATTCGAAGTTACTCAAATAGGAGCTAATTCGGTGATGATGTCCTGGACCAGGCCAGAGCCAAACGGAATTCTCCTAGGATACAGGATAATATGCCAGGAAATCGTACACGATTATAAGCTAAGGGAGGAAATTATCGCTACGGCTCAGGTCAACAACCCTGATATATTCACAACCAAATTGACTGGTATGCAACCAGGGAGGAAATACAGAATTACAATATACGCTGCTAACTGCGTTGGAGAAAGTTTGGGGTAAACGTCTTGTCCCTAATCTTATCTTATCCCTGAATTCCCTTATATCCTTTATATAATTTTAGAATTTTCATTAATCAGAATGTAATTTGATTTTTTAGACGCTACAAGGAAATAGAAATTAAGGCGCACGATCCTGTAGAGCCTTCAATTCCAGAACTGGAAGTCAGGGTGAATTATACAGAAGAACACATCCTGCAAAATTGCAACGAACTGATTAAGGATTACGACTCATACTTCGAATCTCTCACATCGACGAATAATCCGAGTGATTTCGATTTCCCAGACGAAGAATTGAAAGTCACCAAGAAAGTAGCCTATGTGACTACTGGTCCTCAAGCACAGGATTGCTTGGTAATAACTCAATTTGTACATTAATTCCTTCAAAACTATCCTTCTTTAGTTTTATTTAACTACATTTTCTACTGTCACACCATTTCCTCAATATTCACCCAAATATTTTCAAAACCAAAAAGAGATCACCTATATTTTTGCCCATGACCAAAAAATATAAAACCATATGGTTTCTCAAAAATTATAAAATTATGCAGGATCTTAATCGGGACTGTTAGACGGCTATTCCATAACGGGAATGATACAAAAGGAGCAAATGTCATTACATGTTCCACGTCGATTTTTTTAACTCAAGGGTGAGGGTAATAACAGCACTTGAAAATTTGGCTCCTGCTCTTCTTCAAAGACCTTTATGTTAATCAAATTTCATTGGAGAAAATACCAGTTTTGTCAATTATTGTCAACAATCCAATTATTATTGTCATTATTGCGAGCAGTCATTAACAGTTTATTTGGCTCTTGCATATAAATCTCCTTTTTCTAAGAGCAGATTGCCTAAGAAAACGATCATCGATTAGTACATCGATTTCGTCCTTGTCCTAACAGGCGAAGATAGGATCATGTCTCGTTAATGCCTACTATGATATGCGACTTATGTGTCTACCACAATGCATCAATAAGTCTTCATCCAGGAAACTTAATGCTCTTGGTATCCACCGTCACCACTTTCTTGGGCGATTCATTTTTCGCACTTAAAACATTTTCCTTCGCTTAACCACCCTTTATTACACTTTATAAGACTTTGGCGAAGAAAAAACTTAGAAACCAAATCTAAATTGTGGAGCGAACAGCAACAGCGACCAATTTTAAATCAATTTTTTTGAAAGTAATTAATTTTGACTGATATTTTCAAATCAAAGTATTCTATTACAAAATTTCCTTGAAATGTGGCGGTAGCTTTCTCATCAGTGACTTTGTCAATTATTAACTTTCTTCAGGTCAACACTTTGGTGACGTGGATTCCAGACATGTCAAGCAGTAGTCCAGGCGAGTATTTCTATGTGAAATACAAGGCAAAAGGAGAAACCGAGTTCCACGAAACAGATCCCGAATACAACCTGGACTATCTAATTATTAAAGACTACAACTCCTGCAAGCCTCACCAAGTAATAGTCACATCTGTGGATGGCAACTATACCACGGACAGTGACATCAAAGAAGTGCCCAGATACAAGTATGGGTACATGTAATGTGTAATGTGTATGTTAATATCATGAAGTAATGGATATTGTGTTCACAAGTAACGTTTCTAGATGCTAATTTATGTATTAAACTCTTATCTAGTTTTATGTTTTATGTTTTATGTAAATGTTCTTATTCTCAGTTAATTATAGGCATTAAAGAGCTTGTTTTATAACTTTTTAGGTGTTTTAATAACGCTTTTTAGAGTTTATGAAGTAGATATTCTGCAAGATACATTATTTATTTATGGTAAAGAGATTTTTATATAATAATAATAATACTGAATTCTAAGTTACATAAATGTAAGTTCTCATGGTTGCAAGAAATGTGCAATTAGAGTAAATTTAAAGTAAATAATCCTTTCTATTATTTTTCTCACAAAAATTTCAAACGCAGGCTATGCTCCCATTATATACATTTTACACATTCCAGAAGTTTCATCAGTATTTTTAAAATAATTAGCTTCCGTTTTCTGAAGCAACAATTGAGGATGTTGATAAAGTAAATTAAGTTAGATCATTTTATTAATTAAATGATTCATGGCCATAAGTTGACTTTTGCTCGTCAAAGACATAATACCGCAGTAATTTTTTCCTATCCGAACCATCTTCTTGTGCAACGATTGTTAAGAATGGGCTACTTGGTTTGTGCTTTGGTAGCATTTCTAATATATCAACATTTTATCCCAGGTAAATCAATAATAATTTATCATTAAACTTGCTCAAAACGATTCGTTTTCTTCGACAATCTTCATCCTGTTATTGGCCTGCATTTCCCAACCTTTTCAACCAGAATAGTTCTTATACGCGCTGTTATGTGCGATATTTTGTTTTTTGATTTGTCCATTTATCTCCAAATTTTTTATTTCAACGTTACCTGCTGAACTACAAAATTAAAAGAAATCGGCGTAGATAAATTATTATTATTCTAGTGAGAGATAGTTTAGAAAATCGGTTCCATGTAGTTACATCTTTTGATGAGAATAATTTAAATATTTCGAGAGATATTTTGCAATGTTTCATATTTCTAATTTCTTGATCTATTCAATTTTAAATTTTATAAAAAAGTATAGGTAGGCACCTTCATCTCAACGTTTGTCTAAATAATTGGAAATGTCACATAGTTGAAGGAGCTAGAATTAGAGTTATATGTATGTTAGTTGTTATGTTGAAATGCTGTAATGTTTAATATTATTTACACATTATTGAATAAATTGGGGAAAAACTGGGAACGTTTACAAGAAACAATCAAATATAATAATTACAGACCTTGAAGGGGCATTCACAAAAATGTTTTCTTGAGTGGGGAGTTAACTGAGTCTTTGTAATTCTTTTATGGCCGAATTAGATTATATAGAATATATCCATGAGCGGAGTGGAATTAGATCCTACGCAACAACATCCATCACGCTTGTTTTACGAGTAATTCATAATTTCACCATTAAAATTATAAGTTTCTAAGTACCCATATCAAAACCGGATGTCCAAAATGGAAGTTATCGGCCTCTTGAATCCAATTTAGACATCCCTTAGATCGCTTGCACATTGCACACAATGCGATTTTTCACGCGCAATGTCGCATGCGGTAATTTCCGAAATAATCCGAGGCAATAGAAGCTGAGTTTTGAGTGAAGTTATCCACGCCAATTCAACCTGAAGAGCCTAAGCTCTCCACTACGCGGCACAGTTTAGTGTGAGAAAGTTTACTATACAGGATCAGTTAAGGGTACGGAGCGGCCATATTTCGGGAACTATTGGTCCTAGAGCATCAAAATTAAAATTTTCCAGAGATAAATGAGCATGAGAAATTCACTGAAAAAATGTTCAAGATGGCCGCACTTCCGGAAATACCGGAAGTGGACATCTACTTCGTTATTTTAACGGGAGCACCCTGTATATGCAGATTGTTTTATTGATTGGAAGTACTCGAGTAGTTTATGAGTTATGAACAAGTGATAATCGCAATTTTTCAAATTCAAAGCATTAAAGGTTTAAAATTACGTCATTTTAAAAACTCGATTCGTCCGGGCCCAGGAGGATCTAATAGTCTAATAAATAATCTTAATTCAAAAAATGAATTCAAATTTTTGAAAGTTAAAAATTAGCGTATCTGCGAATGACGAATCTCCGTTACTAACTCGCGATGCTAACTTCACTCTAGTTCGGGAAGCTGGCTTCGTCGTTGGCTTAATAGCGTGGGTGCCTGCTGCAATTCCATCATAGTTCATGGTCTATTTTTCGTGCTTTTTTCTCTTTTAAATTTTAATTTAATCAGCCAATCATAACGTCGCATATTTGCTTTACGTGGACTTGTTTTCGCCACGACTGCCGGTAGTCGGCTTGAAGATGGCCGCATTGACAGTTTATACGAACAAGCAAATTCGCATTGAAGGCTGGGTTTTGACTTGACAGCACTAAAATCGGCTGCTTTTTTATTACCAGCAATCGTGTAGTGAAAATCTCTTCAGACCACATGGGGGTGAAATTCCTTCAAAATGTCTTAACAAGTTGATTTTCGCCCCGAAGACATTCGAAGTCTGGGAGGTTTTGACATGACTAAAAGAAGTTGCTTTTTTATTGCCAACACCCGTGTGTTGCTGAAAATCTCTTATGGCGTTTAGATTTTACCAATTATTTAGCCAGGAAGGCTAGGTTTTGACATCACTAAAAAAAGTTCCTTAGTTATTGCCGACACCCGTGTGTAGCTGAAAATGTCTTCGGATCGTCGCTTTGGGGATGGAATTCCTTCGAAAAGTCCTAAAAGTGGATTTTCGCCCCGAAGGCATTCGAAGGCTGAGCTCTTCTTCTTTAGAGTTTATAGGGCCATTAGCTCTTACCGGAAATTAGGCTAGGAAGGCCAGGATTTGATATCACTATCAGGTACTATACACAATAGTTCCCGAGATATGGTCGCTCCGTACTCTTAACCGATCTAGGTAGGTGCTTACGTCATTATATTCGTCATTAAAAAATTAACTTTTGTTTAATTTGGATAAACATTTTTCAATAATAATAATTATTGTTGATATAGCATTTGATTATTCATTCTTTTACCTGCTTCGGAGTTTTATTAAATTCGGATTTAATTTAATCTGTGTCAGTTTGACAATCACCTTACTTGTTGTCTGCACGATGTCGATGAACCAGACAACCCTTTGGTCAGTTAACGAAAACGAAGGGTATAACACCATCATTCTATCGGTCTTCCAAAGAGATACGATTTCTGGATTGCATGTGGCTGGATTGGTCGAATGGAACAGCTGAAGGCTGAAAGCTGAAGCTGAAGACTTGCACAACTAAAGCTTGCGTGGTATTGCTCGGTTAACTTTGAATTAGCGCGTCCGACATTGGGACGAAATATCGCATTGTGTGCAAATGGTCTTTTGATAAGTGGCTTGTGAAATTTTGCGACCCTCAGAAAATTCATTTTTTTAGGACAACTAGCAATTTTTTCTATACTTAAAACGGCTATACATCAAGGTGTCGGCGTGGTGAACGAACGTGGCATTTTCACTCAGAAGACCATGGCTCGACTCCAGCCAATAAGTTTTATTGGTTTTTTTTTTACTTCTTTTACGTACCTACGTTGTTTAAGAAATGTGTATATGTAATTCAAAAATTGCTACTTAACCATAACTTTAGGGCTTTAGGACTTTAGTGGTTTTCAACAGAGCATGCTGAACTTATTTAACACTTATTTATAATGTTATATTACTTATTTAGTCTTGAACCACTTAGATTATACTTATTATAAATTAAAAAAATCACTTATGAGAAATGGTGCCAAAAATTCTGCTCAGTTCCACCTCCTGATGCACTGCTTGTATACAGGGTGGCCCAGCGAAAACGTACCGGGCCTAATAACTTGAAAACTGAAGATGTACGCGAAAAACGCCGAAACAGGTCGATTTTGTTATCGAGGGAGACATATTTTCGTGACAAATTTCACTACCCAAGTTCACCCCCTTGGCAGGGGTAGCTACCCCTGTGCTTATCATCATAGGGAACAGATATCGGGTGATACATCATTTGAAAGCCACTCGAATTCTCTTTACAACGATATCCAAAATTTTGGGTTTCGCTCACATACAGGGTGGCCCAACGAAAACGCAACTCGCCTCAATAACTTGGAAACTGAAGATGTACGCGAAAAACGCCGAAACAGGTTGATTTTGTTATCAAAGTAGGCATATTTTCGTGACAAATTCAACCACCCAAATTCACCCCCTTGGCAGGGGTAGCTACCCCTTTGATTATCATCATAGGAAACAGCTATCGAGTGATACATCATTTGAAAGCTACTTGAATTCTCTTTACAACGATATCTAACATTTTGGGTTTCACTTACATAGCTTTCAAATGATGTATCACTCAATAGCTGTTCTCTATGATGATAAGCAAAGGGGTAGCTACCCCTGCCAAGGGGGTGAATTTGGGTGGTTAAATTTTTCACGAAAATATGCCTACTTTGATAACAAAATCGACCTGTTTCGGCGTTTTTCGCGTACATCTTCAGTTTCCAAGTTATTGAGGCGAGTTGCGTTTTCGTGGGGCCACCCTGTATGTGAGCGAAACCCAAAATTTTGGATATCGTTGTAAAGAGAATTCGAGTGACTTTCAAATGATGTATCACCCGATATCTGTTCCCCATGATGATAAGCAAAGGGGTAGCTACCCCTGCCAAGGGGATGAACTTGGGTAGTTAAATTTGTCACGAAAATATGTCCCCCTCGCTAACAAAATCGACCTGTTTCGGCGTTTTTCGCGTACATCTTCAGTTTTCAAGTTATTAGGCCCGGTACGTTTTCGCTGGGCCACCCTGTATATTTACAATTAGATATCACAATAGGTATAAAATTGAAATAAAATAAATTTTTATGAATACGGATAGCTATTCACAAATTATCCCACATTACAGATGTTACTTCTTCCGAACTTGACACACCCAGAAACTTAGTCTTGAACGAACTCAAAGAAAAGAATGCTCATATAACCTGGGACCCCGTGTCCAAAGAAGCCTTACTGGAATGCTACGCTAGATATCTAGTGAAAATTTGGTCTGAAGATGGTAACGACACGTTTCTAATCAATACCGAGATAACAAGCACGGATATACCATATTATCCTGGAGTTGTTAACAATATTTCGGTATCCTTGAGTACATGCAACGCCGTTGGAGCTCCCAGCAATGTCATCACTTTTGAAGCCCCAGAAGAAGGTAAAAATATTTTCACTCGCATTATCTTCCGACTTTACAGTTTTAATTTACAGAACCTCCACGGCCAGAATTTTTCAATCTCCACCAGCTAGGGAACGATTCCATTCTAGTAACATGGTATCAACCAAGAACTAGAAGTGGAAAACTTTTAGGGTATAGGCTATTTTATGGAGACCTATCAAAAGCTTTTTCTATAGAAAATTCCAACCATTACGAAATTAGCGATATTGACAAAGAGCAGGCGAAAATTTGGGATTTGACTCCTGATGCCACTTACAGGGTTGGAATCTACTCAATTAACTCAGCAGGAGAATCTAAAGCGTAAGTTGCAAAAACAGAAAGCGTATTTATTTTTATTTTAATATTTTCAGAAATTATAACGAGATTCGATTAAGGAAACACACACCCAGTAAGCCAAGCAAACCCACTTTTACCTGGAAAGTCAATCACACAGTTCCCGACCTGGGCGAATTTGAAGTTTACTCCAGAAGTGCTTCAAAATTCATAGGCAACGCTTTATCAACTTTGGAACAATATTTGAAACCCTCTAAAAGCGAACCAACACCACCATCTGAGACTGAAATACTGATTAATCATACTGCTAAGAAAGGCAATAATACCAAAATTCATCCAGACCAACATAGACCCAAGAAAACTAAGAGAGAAAGCGGTAATGATGATGGGTGTATTACAAATCTGGTGATTATTTGGCACCCAAATTTAAATGGCAATCCTGGGCATTATTTCTCTGTCAAAATGAGGGAAAAAGGAACGAAAGAATTCGTTAACGAGTACACTCAGTATTCGGAAGACTTTGTCGTTTCAACGGAATACAACGCTTGCAAAGCTCATGAAGTTGTTGTTACATCCATTGATGGAAAATTTGAAACCGAGAGCAGTTTGGGAGAAATTCCAGCATACTTACATGATAAGAAAGAGAAGTATTAGGCCTATCGAAATGTATGCTTTTAATTTCTGTACTTTTATTAATAAATCTTCATGTACCAGCAGAGTTTTAAATATAATATAATAGAGTTCTGAATTGATGGTTTTACTTAATTCTTTTGAAATTTCTAGACAAGTAGGTAAATATGCACTTTTATGAAACGAAAAAAACGTAGATGGTTTTCAAGGAAGCCAATAAGAGTCTAGAATCATTTTTTGTTGTAATAAATTATATCTATTTACCGATTGTTGAAACGAGGAAGCTGATCCTGGAACTCCGGATTTGGCAGGATTTCCAGGAGTCGTTGCAGCCTGATCAGGGCACTCCAGCTCGGTGGCCTCGTCACTGCCATCAGCGCACTGTGGTATACCATCGCAGGCATTGTAGATGGCGATACATTCACCTGTAGAACGGCACTCGAACTGGTAAGGGCTGCATCGTCTATCTGCAACAAGAAACAAAAAATTAAAGACTCTTCGACTATTATCAGGCAAGAAGGAGAGAGAGAGAGAGAGAGAGAGAGAGAGAGAGAGAGCAGATGAAGCTTCGATTGAACTTTGTCAAAAAAGAAACAGATTTCAAAGCTTTGACCGAAGGCCGCAAATATGGTCTCAATATTGTAATTGTAAACGGTCGAAAGTTCACGTAATGGTGACATGACCCAAATTATTATCTACCGAATATCTTAAGACGTGAGCAGATCATACTAAGAACCAGAAAACAGAGTAAAAGTGCAATGCTAATGTCAAAACCAAATGTTTTAGTATTGTAGGATGCAAGATTGAAAAAGAGAGATATTCAGAATTGGCAGGTTCAGAAACCACAGTTTTAAAGGTTTCTGGGGATCTTAGGGACCTTGGTTTGGTGCAGGTTTTGAAGAGTGGAGATCATTAGACCTTACTTTTTTCTGATAATCGCACTGTAACTGTGAATTCATAAACTGTTGAGCATTATCTGTGCCATCTCCGAATAATATGGATGTGTAGGATGGATAGTTTCAGCTGGATGGAGCCACAGATCTCACACTGCGATTTTCAATGTGTCTCTTTCGATCTCTTGTTCTTACATACTGGTACATTTCGTGGCTTCCAAGATCGTCGAGTTTTTGCTTATGTGGGTACGTCAAACTTCATGTTTATAACAATATTTCAACAAGAGCTCATCAAAAGGTATAAAACTTATTAATGTGTGTGGGCTTTCTCGACTCGCTTCATTTAAAATCATTGTTGATTTTGGGCTGTTTTGCCGTGGTTCATGGAGATTTGCTCCGAACGTTTCGTCTATAGCTGCGGTAGACACCATCAGCAATTCTCCTATGTTGTCGTAGGTCCCTGAGTCAGACGCTGATTCATTTGGGTGTAATGTAACGCAGGATGCCAAATCCTTCGCAGTTTCATTCCTTCTTCCTGCCTGTTGAAATTATTTGGACGTTTGTGAATTTCAATTGCTTCAGGATGTAATAAATAAATAAATATCGTATGGCTGTGCTAAAGCCCAAGTGTCAGAAGTTTTCAAGTAGCCTCAAGGGCCTCTGACATAACTTAACGACTGCTGTGAAGCAGCAGTATTAAGTATTCAGGATGTAATCGGGTGTAATAGTGTGAAGTAGGGGACAGGACTTTCGTCTTTTCAAAGCATATCGCGTGATCGTCCTGAAGCACAGCGTGCCCCGCGACAGCTGACTTGTCTGTCTGGACCACGCGACAGTTTCTCTTGTGTTCGATCACGCAAGTGTTGACACTGCATTTGGTAGTTCCGATGTATAAAGCACCATAAGAGCACGGTAATTTATAAACTTCAGCAGTCTTTAGCCGAACGGAGACTCGGAGAAAATTCTGGTGGATCGTGCATCCCGAATTTGTCAGACTCAACATCTCCAAGAAGAGTTCGTCCACTCAGATCGTGCTCTGCAGGCGAATGACAACACCACTCAAGAAATCAGAAGAGCGTTGCGACCCAAAATCCAACATCCCACGATATCCAGCGAACAACCACCAAAGGTTTTGGGGGTTGATTTCTCCTTTACCTCAAGAATGTCACCAATGGAATCGGTAAACTCTTGCAACACCACAGTATCAAAATCATCTTCAAACCCATACAACAAGTTCGCGCGATTCTCCGCTCGGCTAAAGACCCCATTGATCCACTTTCTTCTGCTGGAAATTATAAAATTTTATGCTTTTGTGGAGCTTTATACATCGGAACTACCAAACGCAGTGTCAACACCCGCGTGATCGAACACAAGAGAAACTATCGCCTGGGTCAGACATATTTACAAACATCTATACAATTTCAACAGGCAGGAGGAAGGAATGAAACTGCGAAGGATTTGGCATCCCGCGTTACGTCAGACCCAAATGAGTCAGCGTCTGACTCAGGAACCTATGACATCATAGGAGAGACCGGCAGATTCTACAATGGAGATAGCTAGTGGAGGGGGTATGATGTTACCAGACCATCACCCTGTAAATACGAATGCTCTTCCAGCCGGGCAATCAGTTATCACTTATCAGTGAGCACGAGGAGTGGAAGCATCGCTTGCGCACACGGGATAAAACTTATTCGATGAGTGGTGGCCTCGTTATGTTCGACGTTACAGGTATAGGAATCCTTGACATAACAATTATGAACGACCAAAAAAATTGGGGTGCTTTTGAAGAAAAAAATCAGTATGACGTCTGATCTCTCGGGGTAATCAGGTCCAGGAGAATTTGCTTTTCTCGTTCCTTGACAATAAAAGACGAAAAAAAAAAGATCTGCAGTAAGAATTTCATCAAAAACATGAAAGATAAATAATTAAGAATGCAAGGGGTAAATCTTTAAGACCATCTCTATGACGCCAAGATAACATATTATGAGACAACCTTAATCAGTAAGAATAGAATTAGATTAACATGTTTCAAGACACTCTAGAATCGTTGAAAGCCGCCCATGTGCCTCGATTGATTTGCTCCAGACTCTTCTTGAAGAGGACATGGAAGGACCGAAATTGAAATATCTTAACACTAAGTTGTTTCCTGCGAATTGGGACAGTATTTTGCCGTTGTTGATATTGTGACATTTTTGAATACAATGTCAAGAATTGTTATTGCAGAATTATGATACTAACAATAATAAAATCCTCACAGCTGGGAGCTATGGGGGTATGTTTATCTCCCATAGTTCTCCCACAGGTCTCCCCTCAAAACATGTCCTTTTAAATGGGTGATATTACGTTCCGCTCGCGTATTTCTGCGTCCAGGGATTAGTTTCTATATAGAAAGAACAAAAAGTATGTTATATTATATGCTTCCCTATACCAAGCGATGAGACGTTAAAGCATTCAGGTGAAGTGGATATTTTTGCATGAGACAATTCCATTAACATGAGAAATTTCTCAGCTCCCAAAGATTGGTCATGACTTAAAATTTTTGCTTTCAATACTCATTCGTAAACTACTCATATTTTCGATAGTACTAGATCTTGCATCAGAAAATGGTAGACTGCATGGGAATTGGATCTGTTTTTAATCTTACCTTTATCGTTCAATTTTATACAATTCACTCTGAGCAAGTCAATACTCTGCTCAGGTCAATAACGTCAAACAAGCTCAGTAGAGGTGGAGAGCTGATGCTGGTAAAAGATTTCGGTTTATCAACTTAATAAGCAGAAACTTCCACTTGAATGGGCGAGTATGAATATTTTACATCCTTGACGTACACGTCTTGAATTAATAGTTATCTTAAGCCGTTGCGGGCACTTCTCTTCTCGTTTAACCGGATTGACATGAAGGTGATTTTCGACTCGACTCTTCCTGTTTGGTTGGAGTGATCGCTCCCGGCTATAGGTCGTCTCATACACCTGAACTTGAACAGTTATGCAACATTTAGGCGAATACATCTCCATAAAGATGAGTTTTCTTTATGTCCTGGTTATTGTTTCTTTTATCGTCGCTGCTTTTTCATGGATGGGCGAGGAACTTGTTAAATTGGTGTAGTGAAAGATAAATGGTCTCTTTTCAGGTAGTGAAGCTACATAAAAGACGGAATCGTAAAGTCTTAAATATCTTAAATGTTTATTCTTCTAAGCCATGCAGAAAATAACACGATGCGGAGGTATAACCTTTCTAAAATCTGCTAAAGTGTAGGTAGACAGAATATTTTAGTGTTTTTTGTTTCATATTGTTAATATGATTGATTCCTGATGATAGAGCGCTGAGGAAAGTGAAAGCTCGACTCAGATGCTTTGAAGTATCTAATCTACCTATTCCAAATATTTTGTGCGAGTCTTTAAGCTCAAATACACTCAAACGCGGGAAATTTCGGATATAATCATGGAAACTTCTCAGATTCTAAAATGTCGTTTGCGTACACGCATGAACGAAAATCTCTCATCATGACGCAACTATTAGATATGGTCTAGGATTTACGGTCCTTAATTTAATAATCACAATTGAATAACTCGGAGAATAATTTGAGAAACCATTTTAGTTTATGCCTTATAAACAATGAAAGTAAAACAAATGGGGACAGTAAACTCAATTGATGAACTCGATTTTATAAGTTGCTTCCTGTTATTTTTCTGCAAGTCGACGTATTAAATCGTAAGCCCTTTGCTGGATTATTCCCAAGGTAGATTGTAATTTTATAATTCGTCAAATAAATAAACGGATATGTGCATTTTCATCATTTCAAATAGTAGGTACTACGTAATAGTAAAAGATCTTGACATTTTCGTTTACCTAGTTATGTAGGTGTTAATATTTTATTACAATTTGATATTTCCAGGGATAATGTGATGAGTAAATATGAATATAATGACATACTTTTACGGGAGAAACCTAGAAAATTGTTTGAGCGAATAAAGTACCTATCTAATTATATATTTAACAATAATAGCGTCTTAAGTCCCTTATTATTCTTATTGAAATGAATTTTTCCTAAATATCATTCAGTAATAATTAGGTAACAAGAAATAATTAGTAGTTCATAAAATTTATGTTTTCAACCCTTACTTCGTAGAATCTCTGCATATTTATTGATTATGAATAAAACACTAATGTTTTATAAAATTCTACTGTATATTGATCGATGATAGAAACGTTACACGTGTTTCGCTACTTTTCATGTAGCATCTTCAGACGTAAATAAAATTATTGATACAGTAACATAGCAACAGTATTACCTAAGTGATCATGAAACAAGTAACTAGATTTAAATGAATTTTTAAGAGAACTAACTAGATCATAATGTATTTCTTCAGAATCTTCTTAGTTGTTGATATCAAGAAGAAAATCAAGTAGTGGAGAACGATATGTGTCTAGCTGTTCATTTATTACTGTGTATTGTTGATTATGTAAATGTCTGTGGATCTCTAGAGATTCAAGAAAATTTAATTTAAAATAATGATCACAATGATGTAGTAATTCAATTTTGTTGTTTGCTGTTAGAGTGTGATTGTTTTCTATTAAGTGTTTTGCAAAATTTGATCTTTCTGGATGCTTGAGTCTGTAAGAGTTTAGGTGTTCGTTGTATCTAATTTCTAGATTTCTACAAGTCTGTCCTATATAAACTGAATTACAATGAGAACAGTTTAATCGATAAATTCCAGGTTTCTGTAATTTAGATAACTTTTCCTTTGCATTCAGCAATATAGAACCATTACTCATAAAAGATTTGAAAGAAATATTAAATGTAGTGGTGTTAGAAATTATCCTTGATATTTGTGTTGAAACGTTTCCAAAGTACGTTAGTGATGAATATTTTCTGATTTCATTGTTTTGTTGAGGATAAATGAGGTTTATGGCTAATTTGTGTTGTTTTTTGTGTAATAAGTCGTCTATTAATGTTTTTCGATAACCATTCTCTTTTGCAATTTGTTTGATAATAGAAATTTCTCTGTTGAAGTTGTTTACTGACATTGGTATCGTGACAGCTCTGTGTATCATTGAATTATATGCTGAAAGTTTGTGTGAAATTGGATGATTTGAATCGTATGGTATTGTCATATTTGTATGTGTTGGTTTTCTATAGACAGAAAAGTCAAACTGATTATTCAATCTCGTGATAGACAAGTCTAAAAAGTTTATAGAATTATTTTCCTCACATTCTACAGTAAACCTAATATTTGGATGTAAGCTATTGATGAAATTAAGAAAGTTATCTAATTGTCTAGAGGAACCTACAAAACAAGAAAGAATATCGTCTACATACCTAAACCAAAACTTGATGCTATCTGCTTTGTCTGAGTGAAAGATTTTCTTTTCAAGACTATTCATGAAAATATCTGCTAAAATCGGAGAAATTGGACTACCCATTGGAAGGCCTTCATTTTGAAGGTAGAACTTATTATCAAAGGAAAAGTAATTTTGGGATATACAAACATTGAATAAATCCATTACTTCAGAGATGTAGTCTGGTAGAAGATTGTTGGATTCTAATAAGTTTTGAAGCATGGGTAAAACTTCTCGTGGAGGAATTGAAGAAAACATGCTCTTAACATCAAAGGAAACAGATTTGCCACTGTGTGGAACAGATTGTTGTTTAAGTTTTTGAATTAAGTCTAGTGAATTTTTGACGGTATATTTTGAAGTGTAATTAAAATTTTTTAAGATTGTGTTGAGTTTCGCTGAAAGTTTATTATTTGGAACGTTAATGTATGAAACAACAGGTCTGATGGGTTGAAGTGGTTTATGTAGTTTGATGGTGCCGTATAATTTTGGAGCTTGAGGATTCTTTATGATGAGACTATGTTGTTCTGGTTTATTGAAAACTAAATCTGATTTATGAATAGTTTCTCTAGTTTTGTTTTGAAATTGTTTTGTGGGATCTCTGGGTAACTGAATTAAATTTTCAGTATTTATAAATTCGTAGATTTTATGTTTGTAACTGTCATGAGAGAGTATTACTGAAGTGTTACCTTTGTCTGCTTTTGTTAAAATTAAATTATTTTCTGAAATTTTAGTTTTTATAGATGTCAATATGGAAGTGTCATTATAATATTTTTGATTGTTGATTCTAGTGTTTTCGAGTTTCTTAATTAGTTTTGTGATTTGTAGTTTCTCGTATGTAAATTTATGTGAGCGTAATGCTAATTCTGATTCTGTAATCAAAATTTCTTTTACTTTAGTTGTAAATTTAGGTGTAATGTTGTATTGAAGACCTTTATTCAGAAAAGCTATTTCTTTGTCTGTGAATTGAGTGTTTGATAAATTTTGAAAACGAGGAAAGAAATTATGAGTTGTTTCGTTTTGTTCTTGAGTGTTATTGGTGTTACTGTAAGTTATTCTTTGTCTTTTTAGTTGGTTTAATTTATTGATTTGTTTCATGTATTTTTTGTGCTTAATGTAACTAACAGTCTCTCTAATGTTATCATCTATGATGTCAAATTGTATTGGGTGTAGTTTGTGTGTTAATTCTGAATGGAGTACCTTAATATTGATGTGTAGATTGTCTCGAATTTTGTACCATCTCTTGACTTCCTCCTTGAGCCAACAACATCTAGCTTTTTCCAATGCTTTCTGACAACTCGTTGACGTAGATCTGGATGTCACGAAAAGTAGCGAAACACGTGTAACGTTTCTATCATCGATCAATATACAGTAGAATTTTATAAAACATTAGTGTTTTATTCATAATCAATAAATAATTAGTAGTTGTTTAGTAACTACATTTTAGGGTCGGGGCTTTACTAGTTTTTCCCGGTTCCTATCATAACTTCATTTTGTTCTATTTCGTATTAAACAGTAACAATTTTATTGCATCAAAGCTTATAACGTCGACGAGACGACCGGAATAACAATGGAAGAATATGTTTTTCAGGACGCCACTACCAGAAAATCGGGTTTTGGCCATCGCAAGGGCGACCAAGTGATCCAAAAATAGAAAAATATGGCCCGAAAGGAGAAACTATTATGACCAAAAAATGATTTCTGCGAAATTCTCGAAACCAATTGCGGATTTCGGGATGCGATCTGCGGCATACAAAATATAGTGGATCAGAAAAAAAAAGGTTTATTGACCCCGTCTGTCTATAGCATAGTTTTGCTAAAAATTAGATTCTTTTCATATATTTTTGAGAGAACGTTGAACTTCATATTTTTTTAAAAAACGACCGAAATCGTCTTTTTGAGAGTTCAATAGTTGCTAGAATTATTAAGACTAAATTCTGAATATTTTTCATATTTTTTTTGATCTCTTTGCAACAACTTTTACCTTCAAGTACCTATCGGTATCAGTTTATTTTGGTAATTACTAATAAAAAATTAAGATTCTCGGGATCCAAGACACATTTTTTCTAAACATTGAACCTCTTATTAGAAACTGAAAAAATACTTGATAGCACGTGGAAGGGCATAAACAAATAAACATAGAAAGAAATTTTCACGCTGTCAACGTAGGGGCTTATAGTTGAGCTATAAGGCGAAAATTGAAAAAAAAAAAATATTTCGTCGAAGCTGCGTAGCGGACTGGACCACACCACATCGGGAGCAGTTTTTGTGTGAGACCTGAGTTACCCCGAAACCCACCTCTCATACCAATCGGTTCAGAACACCCTGCAGCTCGTGCGTCTCTCAACTCTCAACATAACACATCACCACATCATACTACACAAGCCGATACCTCTCAGAAAATTTCAACACTTCATCCAATCCGAAAGGACCACTTCAGAAGAAGATCCTCGAGCATCCAGGGCCCACATCATTCCAATTCAAGAAACAGGAACAACACCTTGAATCAAAAGAGCTATTACAGATTCATTATTTACCTACTCATAAATCATCGAAGTTCCTATAGTTCGAAAATTAAGAAAACAAGTGATCATTTTAGGTGTCAATTTTGGAAAAGGAAATTAAATAACCTTTTTTTTTCTTCATTATCCTAGCTGGGGTTATAGCGAGTAAGTGGCCTTTTTCTAATACCTATCTCAATTTTTGACAAAGTGGTGGAATTTTACGTGCTAGAGATTGAATTTTCATTAGAGGGGTGGAAAATGAAAGAGGATGGGAAAATGAAAATTCCTGTTTTGCGTCAAAACTACCGAAGGATAAACAGATAATCGAAAAATCCTTTTTTTTTCGGACAACGAAATTCGCAACGATTTTCGAGATATTTTGCAAAAACACATTTTTAAACCTTTTGCATTCGTGGGCCACGTTCTCCAATTTTTTGGTCACTTGATGGTGGCACTTGCGGTGAAAACAACCCGTTTTTTGTAAAAAGCAACCTAAAAAACATACCTATACTCCCCTATTTTGGTCTTCCAAAATTTTTTTTTTTAGGGTCTCGATCGTTCCACACCCAAACTTGTGCCAAGATTTGTACCAAGTGTTCAGACGAATGTTGATGTCTGAAGTATGACGTCTCTGAGACTTATTGGTGTACTTATAATCCGCAGTAATTAAAACCAATTAGGTTAGACAGGATTAAAACAATTAACGAAGGAGTAAATCGATGTTACCTATATCTTCATGAAGTTTTCGTCCGCTTAGTGAAAAAAAAAAATCCAATAGGCTATCGCTAAGAAAGGTTGTCGTTCATTTCCTTCCGTTCGGAGGCAAATCCTCAACACCGTTAATAGAGTGTAACATGAGGCGTACTATTGGAAGACTTAAAATTGTGGCAAACTTTTAAGTCAGCTTTCTGGAACGAGTGAGATCTAACACATTATCGCAAGAAAATGATACGCAGCGCAGAGATTAGCGTCCTCAAATGCAAAATGTAGGTTGTTTATTTGCATCGTCTTGGAAATTACCATGTAACTTTCAAGTCACAAAAGGAATTAAAATGACGAAAACAATGTTTTTACTGTTGTACGAAACGGTTCCTGTTTCTAATCCTCCAGATAAAAAATGCTAATGTTCATTTGATCGAATCCGAAAGAACGGCATAAGCTTAATTCGACACGAAGGAATGAAGGATGATGGAAAAGTTGCTGTCACGCTCAGCTTCCATTATAACTAATTCTTCTCAGGTAAATAACCAGATAAACAATCCGAAACAGCCGTCACAGACAATGTCGTGTTTCGAACTAATAATTTCCTTCACTTTATTTTTATACGTTGAACACCGTTCGAAGGAAATCCGCAACACCGTTAGTTGAGTATAAGAAACCACTAATAGTGATGCGTCTCAAATTGGGGCATACTTTTCAGGCAAACGAAAGTCAAAAATCATACACAAATATCTCAAAAATTATTAAAAAATATTCTGGCCTGTCTACGATCATTGTTTTCCTGTACATTTGAACATTTCCCTCTTACAAACTACACTGCAATGTGCTAAGCAGCAAACTATTTATTGCACTTTATTGTCAGGTTATTTATGTTTCATGAATGTGACTATCAAATCCGAAGCAAGGTCTCTGAAAGGAAAATTGGTATTTTTTCGTTTTTTTTTTGTTATAATTATTATTAATGGAAAAACATCCAGAACTCAGGGCTTTGTGTTTAAAAAAACTGTAACTTTAAGTCACCACTCTGTGTATAACCGCTTTGAAAATGTAATAATTAAAAAACTCATTTAGCAAGAACAACTTTTGTTTGAATTTTTTATAGAACGTATCGTATATTTCTCAATGTATGAAGGGAGAGGGGGTCATCTAAAAAGACCCACCCTGCATTCACATTGAAGAAAATTACTTTCCCTAAAATTCAATCAAATGATGCTGATTAGTAATAATATTTAGTTTATAAGACAATTAATAATATTCCTCAAATCTATAAATTTAGTGTCAAATCTCAGTTGCCTACTTTTTCAAGTACCTAAACACACCAATCTCACGGTATGCTGACTGCCATCTCCGTCGCCCGAACTGTTATATCCACGATGCGGTCTCCAGAGTGGTCCGAGAGCGTTGTAGCCGCTCACAGTTGAACTCCACCTGTTGCGTCGCGAGTTCGTTCAACGTGCAAAGAAATCGCGTGGTGTGCGTCTGTCAGTCTGTGTTCGCGACCTTCAGCTTGAAAATGGCATCGAAATTGCGCAGGGCGCCTCTTTTCGTCTACAGCGACGGCGGAGTTTGCCTTGCCCCGGGGATCCCCGCAACACCGGTCAAAGGGGTGAGTTTAGAAAAGATATTTTGGATAGCACAAGCAATCATAATTTATTAGTTAATGAGCATAGATAATGACCAAAGAATCTTGAACTGGGTCTAGTCGCACTCAGTGAAACTTGCGATCGATTTTGTATTTGAATTTGCAATAACGCAAATTTATGTCTCAGAATGATAATTTCTTCATTTTTATTGAACAAAGGAACACATTTTATTAGCATTTCAAAATTAATTAACTAGAAAACTGTTTTTGGAAATTTTAATAATTTTATTTTCACTAAAAATGATAAAATTTGAATTTCACATGTTCCGCGAAGTTTTGATTCGAAAAGTGAAAACTTTATAAAGAATTGGCAATGCAACATTCTAATCTCGCTGATTTATTTACTTATTTATTTAAAAATCGTATTTTGATGTAGGTAACTTTAAATGCGAATGCGTTCTGATCATCATTTTTCGTCTCGTTTTAAGTTAATGTTTAATTATCCTAATTATTGTTCTCAAATAAGCTTCGTATTAAATAAATTAGTTTCTAGACTTCATCCGATTAACACTTAATTTGTTTATAGTCCCATTGGGAAATATTGCTTGTTCGTATAACTCCCTCTAGATTAGATCGAAATTATATTACCAAATCAGTCTCTCCAATTATCTGCTTTCAACTCTACCGCACTGTATAACTCCCTCGGCAGTCCCCAAAATAAGCAATAAGATGGTAGGAGTTGAATGTATTTCTCTTATTGCTCTTGCGAAATGTATTCAAGAACTTAGACCAATTCTGGGTTCTCTTATTCATCATCACTTAAACAGAAAATTCCATGTGTGTTTCTTATAGAAAACATAGAACCATTCCTATAGACCAGAATTTCAGATTATTATTAATTGTTTTTTTCACGGTTTTCTCCATTTTGTCAGTACGGTATTGTGAGGATTTCTGAGACTTGTGATAGAATGACGACACTTGAGTCAAATTACTATTTCCAACCATTAGCATCAAAAGATGTTGAGATTTTTCCTACTTTTAAATTGCGTTAATTAGAAGTTGAACGAAATCTTAATGTTAGGTAGGGGTCGCCACTAGAACACTCCAGTCAAGTTTCCCCCCTGTATAAAATTCTAAACTATTCAAAAATATTAGCACCAGTCGACTTTTCGCGCCCTCTGTATTCGTACCAAGTATGCGATTATTTTTGTTAAGAAACTCAAAGTTGCACTTTTGCCCACCCCATTTTACCCCCCCCCGAGTTATCGTTTTGAAGTAAAATGAAAAAAACCGTTTCACCCTCTAAAAAAAAAATCGAAAGAATAGTTGCTGGAAATATCCTCTTTAACAATTTTTATAATCGTACTTTTCACGTACAACCGATATTTACAGAGATGTATAATTTCATCCCTTAATTTAAAGATGGTGGCCCACCTCTTACGGAATCCGAAAAGGGAGACTTGGTTGGAGTGTTCTAGTGGCTTTTTTAGCCCATTTCACTGGTCTACAGGGATTTTTCGTCAGTCTGACTGTGGTAGCAAGCTTTTTCGAGTGGAATGCCTTTTTAAATGTTTCCTCATTGTCTGTGGTTTAGCTATCAAAATAATTACGAATTGTTGATGGAGCTTCTCCCAAGGAGACACCTGCCAGCAACGGAGTCTCTCAGGGATCCGTTCTGCCTCCTGCATTATTTATGTTCTGTATCTATTGATTTTTTTTCCTTTATTAAGAAAGCGTTTTTATCTTTGTCGACGACATTTATTTGTTTGTAATTATTCCTCCTTTTTGCGATTTAGTGGGAAAAAAGCATGTAACTATATTGTCCATGGGAGAAAACGGAATTAATGATAACTTATTTCTTATGGAGTGATCGTTCCATTTTTATGATTGTTTCACTAAAACCATTTAAATGGTGAATCGAGTGAACGGATCCACAGAAATTGGAAAATCTACAAAATATAAATTTTAGGATATGATATCTGAAAGTATCGAGGGCGGTTCTTTCGCGTCCTTCTTCATGACGCTCATAAAAAGAGATAGTAATTTGGCTTAGTATAAAAAACCTCTAAATATAGATTTCCTATCTAGAATGATGGAAGATGAGGCAAGGAAGATGAGGCAAGGGAAGACTGGAGTAAATTCCCTTATAATAAAATCCAATTAATTTTTTATCTCATTGTTCCGATGTCGATACTTACCTTAAATTATTCTTCATTAGTAAATAAATATAGAAAGTATTTTGTCTGGTGAATTGATTTACGTCGTCTGCATCATTAATTTTGATGTTTAATTTTCAAGGCTAATTAGGTACTAAGAGAATAGAATAGGTCAACGATATGTATATTAAATATAATAAACCATAATCGAGAAAAATTTTCTCTAATTAAATGTCATGATTGCACTTCTTGATTGCTTGGTTTTTTGTCTTATGGGGTATAATTTTTCACTTATTAAATGTTCTCTCTTTACTTTGATAGTGTTAAACCAAATGCTTGTAGTGTGCTTGTAGTTTTTATTACATTATATACAGGGTGTATTTTTAATATTGCGAAAAAATTTAAAGACAGATTCTTTGGTCAAAAATAAACAAAAAATTTCTTTTAACGTGTATCCGGAAATGCACCGTTTTTGAGATTCGGGGGTAAAAAAAGATTATTTTTCCAGTTTCTTGAAGATATCTGGGAAACCGTTTGAGTTACAGAACTCAGCTTTTGTGCACATGTGATATCATTGGAAAAAGCTACTTTTTTCAATTCCAATTCAGTTTTTTTTTTTAATGTGTCATTGGCGGATCTCTTAGGATTGAGAGAATTTTTTTGTCCTTCATTTCCCGACACGTTTTGGAACATCCAAAGCGAGTTGTTCATCGTAAAATGTCCTTTTTTTTAAAGCAGCTTACGTTAGCAATTATGACCATGAGGAGCTTTTGAAATGTCAATTTGCTCGGTGTCGTAGTTATTAGGGGCAAAAAACTCATAGTAACCTTAAAATCTTCGCCATTGGCATATGAAAAAAAGGTAGTTAGCATTTTAAAAAATGCTGATGTCGGCATGGCGCGACTTGCTGAACCTGCCCAGCTGTAATTGACTCTTACTAGTGATTACGGCATAAAGAATGTGTACGTGATCATTAAGCTGAAAACAGCAGGATAATGAAAGTTTTATTCAACAGTCGTTTATAGAAAAAAGAGAAAAATATTAAATCTATAATCATTCAACTAAGCAGGGGTTTTTGGTACGACATTAATCTTTTTTTATGTTACATACGTCAGAAATATATAAGCCGATTTTCTTATTGTTTCAGAAACTGAAATACATAATAGATTCATGAGTCCCGTTTATCGGTTTTCCGGCACATATTTTTGGGACTCATGAATATTTAATAGTGAATTACTATCGAGCGAATCCCTCGAGACTATGACAGCTTAGAACATAGTGAGACAGTTCGGGAATTATTAAAGAACGTGAAACAATAAAAAGGGTTCGAGAGATTCTTCTTAATTTTTCTCAGAATGAAGCAAGAAACCATCCATTCAAGTGTGTTTATTTCACGTACAGCCTATACATTTCATCAAGAAAATAAATATATTTAAGGATGTAAGAGAAGCCGATTTTTTTTCTGATTTTTGTTTTTTAGAAGTTTGTTTTTAGAAGTCCGGTCAGCTCGATTTTTTCACGGTCCAATTAGACAAAGTCCGGTCAGTTCAAAAATTCGATTTTTGCAAAGTCCGGTCAGCTTAAAGTTTTTTTGATGTCTATTTTCTTGATGATTTTTAATTTTTTCACAATTCGATTTGACAAGGTTCGGTCAACTCGAAAATGCGATTTTTGTCAAACCGGACATTGTCAAATCGAACTGGAAAATATTAAAAAATTTGAGGTGACCAGACCGTGCCAAAGCTGACTGTTCGAGTTGACCGGACCTTGTTAACTGGACCTTGTCAAAAAAAAATCGTGAAATGGCATTTCATTCCCGTCATCTGAAGTCGCCACTGCTGTATACGGAAATATTACAAAAAATTAAGTAAAAACGGTTTTTCAAATGTTTTTGCAGCAGTACGGACACTCACACTCACTGTAGTCCAATGCACTCACAACTCACACTCACACTGCATATTATGTAAAAAGATCTATACATATTTATATGCAATCTTATGTATTATAATATTTATTTTTATTTCTTTGTTCTTGTAGTGTAGTAAGTGTAGTAGCTGTATAATTCTTATATTTTCTAAATAATAACTACAATGGGAATAATTTGAAATACTCTTATTAAAGTCGGTTAAGAAGAAATGATGTGAGAGATATTATTTACTTAACGCAGTAATTAATTTTATTGTCTTTCTTGACATCTTAATTACAGATTAGGCAATTTTTCAGTAATGTTTCTGTCTATTCACACTCAATTCACTCTCTATTGTTTAAAAAGTCGGTAGGAAAGTGAAACTTAATGCTCGTCCAAAATTCACACGCCGATTTTATTTCCAAACGAAAAGAAAGTTAGGTAGGTACTGATGTTAATGAATAAATAATAATAATTGATACATGAAAAGAAGTGATCATTTTGGAGTGTAACATAAAATAATTATAGCCTGCAACTTAAACTTAATGGTAGGATTAAAATATGTATAATTTAATACTTTATTGATGATGATTCGTTTCGAATTAAACTCACGGATCTTCTAGAAACAGATCCATGTTATATCTGAAAATGATTCTTTATCAATTTATAATAATAAGCAGATTACAAAAAAAAGTGAAATATTCAACGATGAACATAGCAAATTACAATAATTATTATTGTTTCTTTTTTCTGAGACGGTAAAAAAGTATGACATTATATCCCCTTTGACAGGTATAAAAATGTCACTTTATGCGAACTGCTTTTTGACGGGGAAAAAAGTAAATTAGCAGGGGGAAAATGCGTAGGTACTTTTTTCCCCGATTTGGACACTTAATGTTACTACTCAGATATCAAATTTATATCCAACACGAACACGAAAGTTACACATTATTATCCCTAAGTCCAAATGAGAATTATTAAGGGAATTTTCATAAGAATCACTATCCATATCAATAAACTCACTCATCGAAAACTTACAAGAATCTTTGAAAAACTCTTTCTTTAATTTTAGGTAAATTGACATTTATGGAATTAATCGTTTCGTTACCAGGCAACGGTAATTACTATAAAAGTTAACAACGTTCCGACACTATTTTCAGTTATCTAATTACGTTCTTCGATCTTCTAACACCAAAGTTTTCTTCTCAAAAAAAAATTTGTATATTATACACCAGAAAAAAAGTAAGATTTTAGCTATTGATCTGCTTTTTGAAATTTTTCATGGTATTGCTTATTAGTACCTATTTTTGAGTAGGTACTGTTAAAACTTCAGTTCAATTCCTTAGGACACAATAAAATGAGCGTTTTTTTTACACGAACAAATTTATCTATACAGGGTGCACCATGTATCCTTCTCTATATTGCTATCTCCTGAACGCTAAAAGATACAGGGTCGGTTAAATTAGAGAAAAGATGCGCAGTTTTGTGGCCATCTCGAATTCGTCAAAACATGCAAGATATCTGTGACCGTTCCTGAAATATCCCGAAAAAACTGAAAAATCGAGATTTCTTATGTTCCTCATATCTTTTTTATTATTGGAAATTAATAAATAATTTTTTGTAGGCTTACATAAGCCGTTAAGAGCTATCCATCTGACATTTCAAAAATTTTCAAGGCCTACTAGATCCAAGAGTTTTCACAGTCAACTTTCGTTTTTCTTATGGTCGCAATATTATTTTTTTATGTCGTTCGATATGGAAAAAATAATGGAAACCAAAAATTGATAAAGTTCAAAAAAAATTTTTTTCAATTTTTATTCTTAATTTTTCAAAGAAAAACAAAATAAAAAATCGTCGAAAAACGTCAACATTTGTAAAATACGCCGAAATAGTGCTTGCCTTATGGTTTTTTAATTTATCTATGAAATTCGGTCTAAAAATGTGTCTTTTTTGTAAAGAAAAAAGAAAAATAAATTTTTTTTAAATTTATTTTTTGAAGTTTAACTATTTTTTGTTTTTATGATTTTTTATTATACCGAACAACATAAAAAAACACTATGGTGGCCATAAGAAAAACGAAAGTTGACTATGAACATTCTGGGATCTAGTAGGCCTAGAAAATTTTTGAAATGTCAGATGGATAGCTCTTAACGGCTTATGTAAGCCTACAAAAAATTATTTATTAATTTCCAATAATAAGAAAAATATGACAAAAATAAGAAATCTCGATTTTTCAGTTTTTTCAGGATATTTCAGGAACGGTCACAGATATCTTGCATGTTTTGACGAATTCGAGATGGCCACAAAACTGCGCATCTTTTCTCTAATTTAACCGACCCTGTATCTATTAGCGTTCAGGAGATAGCAATATAGAGAAGGATACATAGTGCACCCTGTATAAGCTCAGATAATGCGGTTCCTAGCCTAGTAATTTTTGTTTCGATTTTTTACAGTCTTGCTCATATACAGGGTTATGCAAATTTCATGGTGCCAGTATTGAGATATCCTAAACCATAAGAGATACAGGGTTGCTTAAATTAGAGAAAAGTTGCGCTATTTTATGGCCATCTCGAATCCGTCAAAACATGCAAGATATCTGTGACCGTTCCTGAAATATCCTGAAAAAACTGAAAAATCCCGAAATCTTATTTTTGGAATATCTTTCTTACCATTGGAAATTAATAAATAATTTTTTGTAGCCTTACATAAGCCGTTATAAGCTATTTATCTGACGTTTCAAAAATTTTCACAGCCGACTAGATCCCAGAGTTTTCATAGTCAACTTTCGTTTTTCTTATGGCCGCCATATTATTTTTTTTATGTTGTTCGATAAGAAAAAAATAATGGAAACGAAAAACTAATAAACTTCAAAAAATAACTTTCAAAAATTTGTGTTCTTCTTTTTTTTTTCTAAAAAAAGACAACTTTTTAGATCGAATATCATAGAGAAATAGAGAAATTAACAACCTATAAGGCAAGCAGTATGACTTCATATTGGCCTATTTCAGTTAAGAACTATCTGTTTTTCTTTGAAAAAAGAAGAATAAAAATTTTCCAATTTTTTTTTCTATAATTTATTAATTTTTGGTTACATTATTTTTTTCTTATCGAACGACATAAAAAATAATATGGCGGCCATAAGAAAAACGAAAGTTGACTATGAAAACTCTGGGATCTAGTCGGCTGTGAAAATTTTTGAAACGTCAGATAAATAGCTTATAACGGCTTATGTAAGGCTACAAAAAATTATTTATTAATTTCCAATGGTAAGAAAGATATTCCAAAAATAAGATTTCTCGATTTTTCAGTTTTTTCAGGATATTTCAGGAACGGTCACAGATATCTTGCATGTTTTGACGGATCCGAGATGGCCATAAAATAGCGCAACTTTTCTCTAATTTAAGCAACCCTGTATCTCTTATGGCTTAGGATATCCCAATACTGACACCATGAAATTTGCATAACCCTGTATAGACGCTATAAATATAGCATAATATTTTCGGGAATTCAAATCGACGCTATTTTGAAACAATTTGACCGATATACCTGAAATGCAATATACCAGCAGACCAATTCTTTCAAAGATTTAGTTCGATAACACAATAATCATTATGACCTGCTGTATCGTGGAGAAAATATTGAATTTTTTGGAAACTTTGAGGGAACACTAACACTGTATTATATCACGTGGTAGCTCATAGAAAAAATCTAGAAAAATAATTATCACCACGCAAATTTCGAAATTTTCTGTCGTAAACTGGAGGAAGTTGCAACAGTATTTTGAAAATGGAAAAATTACATTTTGGCCAAGTTATAAAAGGTGATCAAGTTTTATAAACAAAATTCGTATCTTTGTAAGCGAAATTAAAAATCCTAAATCAGGCTAATTCTATTTTTAAAAAAGGCATCTACCAACATTAAATTATTTTTCATTTTTAATCTGGGCAGCATTTAATAATGTAAAAGATTCCGTAAGATGTCATGGGATGAAAATCATTTGTATATTGTATACCATACAACTCTTACAGAAAAAAAAAGGCAACAGATAGCAGCAAACACGGAAAGGAGGACGAAAAGTTCATCCAATTACGGTTTTTACCTTCAAAAAGTTGACGGGTCAAAAGTAATAGTTACATAGGATGTTTCATTATTAATCAGTACAGAATTAATCAGTACCTACTTGATAAATTTTTAGGGAGTTTTCATTAAAACAAATTTTCTACAAAATTATCAAGCCTCTTCGAAAAGTTAGAGACCCTTGAAATGGGGTAAAAAAAGGTAAAAAAAACTACCGCCAAAAAAACCTTTTAATATCATAATTTAATTTTGATATGAGGAGCTAAAGTAAGAAAAGAATTTGAAAAAAGATATCAAGAAAAAAGATCGTGTTAGAAGAAGAGCACAATTAAAAAAAAAAAAAAACCAATTAATATTTTAAAATTTTCTCATGGGTTTTCTTGTGAAATAATTTACAAGAAGTGTAATAATAATTAATAAGTTCGTAGGTAGGTATGTAGGTAACTATTCGTTCGAGGCTACTTGCAACGATGTCGTATGTTTTGTGAAATTGAAGCGATAAAACAAGTCGGTATTTATGATTAAAGGAAGTCACTTTTTCTTTCAAACCATACCTGACAACCACGGAGTGACAACTAGGTATTTTAGTTACATAAAACTAATTAGTTATGTAAACTAAATTGCAACTAAAAGGAAACTGCTGATTGCACCGGCAATGCTCACGGTGTGGAACTAGACGAATACGTTTTCTATATTTTATTTAAATCCAGTTCCTGTATGGGTAAAAAATGGAAACAAGTACGAAAAAATCTAAAGATAGAAGAAATACTATGTAGAGCTTTTATGGCCGATAGATTTGATAATATACTTTTGTTACGAAATCATCATAATGGAGAACACAATTTTTTCTTTTTCTACTATTATTACAATATTGAGTCGAATCATGAAGGAAGCTCATCCAAACTTACAATAACTTTTGTTTGTCTCATAAATTGCTTTTTTTTGGATCTCACTGTGGCTTATATACTGAGCCCACTGTTTTGTTCTTAAATTAAAGTGGTCATAGAAAAAGTATTGTATTAGTAAAATTCGTTTCATTTTGAAATTAGTACAGAAGAGTGAATCTTGGAAACAAATTCAAATATGGTATGTGTTGAAATAATTCCCACGACAAATCCTACATAATGCCGGTTACAATAAATTTGTTCATATTTTGGAGTAAATTAACGAAATCTTCTTGTTGGCGACTATTTAAGGTATGGGAACCATTTTAAATCCACTAAATTGAATACCTGTATATTTCATCGCCTACGATCACGTTAAGGTTCAATGGAATGTAAACGAGCAGAATTTTTCTACTACGATAATGTTGTGTGCGTTTATGTCATTTAAATTATTATGAATTATATTCCAATTAACAATATTTTTCTAAATAAAAACTTATTTAATAGGTCCACTTTCGGTTTCATATACAGGGTGATCGGTGATATTGAAAAAAGTGCAGTGCGCGATAAATGAGCGTACATAATGTAACACCAATGTGTGTAACTTGAGTCAAGATTATTATTGCTCTAACATTACTAGACTAATAATTAACAGAAAAGCGACAAAAATGTCATAAAAAATATTAACTGTTTTGGAGTTATACAAAAAAAATACAGCTTGATGTAAATTCGTCAATATACTCAATTTAGAGAATCGGTTCATTAAGACTTTTTGCCTCAAAATTAAGTAGATATTCTATCATTTGTTGAAGTTTGTCCCCTTCATTCTGGGGAGCGATTGAAGCCTGCATTTGTTCTAGTTTTGAGCTTCTCAATCACCCAAAACCATAAATTGCACTATTTTAATTTCACCATGCACGCATTATGTATACCGGTAATTGTTTATTTATTTGAAAGGTAAGAAATAACATTATCGTCATTAAAATTAAGTAAATCGTAACGGTATCCTGGTATTTTAAATCAGTCTTGTGTAATGGTTACTGATTAGTCTATAAGTTTCGTAAATTAAAACAGTCACAAGTAAAACTTGAAACACTCAAATTAATTGCAATGTTCATTGTTTTGTTATACAATCCCGATACGATTAAAATGCTCCAGGAAGCGGACAATTTCAGTTTCAGACTTTCATTATTTCAACTGTCCAAATTACATATAACAAAATTGATTAATTATATCATAATATACTTACAGGATGTTTCAAAACTGGCGCCTCCAGATAATGGAGCATTTCCGAAAACTAATTATTAATAAAATGAGATTACTCTAAAAGGGCAGAGCAATCGCAATTATTGTTATTCTTGAAAGTTCTTTTATACAGGGTGTTTCGGTTTGTGTGTTAATTTCTGTGATAATTTCTGTAAACGATAGAACACATAAAAATAATTGATTTTTTTATCTATTAAATTTTTTTAGATATAATACAGGGTGTAACTTGGGAGAAAAAATTGATTTTATTGAATGTATTCTAAACAATAAAAAAATATTTTTCTCAATTTTGGTATAGGTTGATATTGATGAAATTTTGAAAAATCTTGAAGAACAATTTTTCAAAAGAAATCAGTGTCGTTGTTATGAGAGTGTATTTTTCATTTGCAGCCTCTCAACTTCTATACCACTGGAAATAATCCATTTTTTAAAACTATTTTGAAATTTGATATTATTATCTTAATAAAGGTTTCTAGAAGTTTGTCAGATATTTCGATTTATTTTTGCTCAATCATTGCTCAAAATGATTTCCATTTCGTTGAATACGAGAGCAGTATTGCGTGTTCTTGAACAAATAAAATAAAATATTAAAAAAAAACTTTTAATTAAGTTTGTAGTGATTTTATCACCTAATATCAATTATCAATGTTATCAGGCACAAAAGAGTGGATATCTAAGAACATTGTTTTTTAAGTTTGAAGTTTTAATGGTGGAGCCATGCCAGACTGTACACTGTATAGGTTGTTTCTAGATCAAGCCGCCAGAAATTTTTATTCCAATTCTTAATCATCAAAAATATGAACTGTCACTCTGTTCCGAAGCAAAGGGCTTCGGGACAAGAAAATAGCTCTTTACCCTCATAGCGATGCTTCAAAAATGTATTGAACTATACCCGCTTCGAGCATAAATCAACGTTGTGAGATATAGACTTTGATATCGGATTTAATGGATATATTTTTAATAGTCTGCATTACCCTGATGTTACTGCAATAGTTACTGATGGCTCTGAAGCCCTGCAGGGTAATGAATTAAATCACGTAGACTGTGGTTGAAGGTCAACACGCAATTAAAGAATACTAAGTAACTAAACCACTAAAGCCTCATCCTTCAGCTTAGAACAGTACATTGAAATCTGAAGTTTTACGTCCATTTAGGGTTGCTGGTGTTGAAAGTGGAATAGTTGTTGTTCAGGATGGTAGTTTTAACAGAATTGAACGAAAGGAATGCGAAAATTTGTTTTCTGAGGGGACTGCTGAGAATTTCTTCAACCAGCTTGAAATTTTAAAAACGCATCAAGAGGAAGGATAAAAGCTTCAATTAAACGTTGTAAGGCTTAAGTATAGTTTTTTATTTAAAGCTTAAAAGTGTGGATCGGGTTGAGAGTTTTTATTGGTTGGCTTTAGAGTTCCTAATAATCGAGAGCAGTTTGTCTACTAGATTGTCGTCAATATTCGTTATGGACTTGAGAATATACAAAATGACACTTGAGTCTACTAAGGAAAATTACCATCTCTGTCATATCGATTCCCTTCATCTTTGTTTCATTTGTGGCCAACCTACTAATAGCTACTTCATAATATCACATCCATTATCATATTGTAATTTTTTTTTCTAGAATCTCACAGATTTTTTCCAATGTTTTTTTTTCAATGATTAGCAGTGTTGTTAACATATACTGCGGTCATATTATTAGGCATCTTTTCTTGTATAAATGAAAAATATTACCTACAAAATTACACTTACTTTCAGTAGGTTTAGCTTTGGATAGGATATCGGGCAACACTTCTTTCGTTTTAATTGGAACGGTTGTCGTCGATGGAGGAAAGGTATGAGGTTGCTGAATTTGAGGTAAAACTTCTGGTTGGCTTTCCATTTTTCTGAAAAATATTTTCTTAATTTAATTTTAAAGTCCAATAAATAAAAGCGTTACTGGCTTAACGCATATATTAAATCTAAGTAGTTTTCTTAAACGAATTATTCTTACAGAATAATAAAATTGATGATTACACTATTAAGTAATTCTTAACATTATCAAGAAGACAAAAAAGGTACCTAATCAAGTACAAGCCGACTTGATTTAGTTTTAAAAATTTAAAGAGATAATCTATATGCTGAGGAGACAAATAATGAAAAACAAAGTCTTACTCTCCTGAAACTCTAGACTGGAAACTAGAGATTCAGGACTTACCTACCTGAGCTTCGATAAATCCTGTTCGTGTTTGGTAAGTTTAATCTGACTTTCCAAATCCGGTAAGTGTCTGCTGACAGCCAACACAGCACTTGTATAGTTGACGTGGTGGGTAAATTTACATTTGAAGTCCTCTGGAGGGCCACAATGAAATAGGTAGCAGCTACCACTCTTCTGAAAATAAAACAATTTTGCTTAGAGCTTACCTACTTATACGGTGAGAACCTAAAATCCGTAGCTGCCCTTTTTATTCAATAATATTTTTTCCTTTTGGGTTATAAACAAATAGTTATTTACATTACAAGCTACGAAAGTTCACTTTTAGGTGTGAGGAGTATTTGAATGGCCGAGGCGAAGCGTAGCGTAGCCGAGGATATTTAAAAACTCCGAGCACCTGAAAGAGCTTTCGTAGCGTGTAATGTATTAAACTTTTCATTCTCCCCTTGCCATATTGAACCACGGATTAAGAAGAAATGAGTAAAATAATACGATTCAGTGATAACAATGGAATTATTATAAGGTGCCATGTTTTTAACATTACCATAGTAACAATAGTTTTAAGTTATTGATTTATGACACTGTCAAGTTTAAAACTCTGTACCGCTATAATTTTAGAATCTTTGATTGTAGTTTAGTTAAAAATGAATTTCATTCAAGAAGCTGCAAATTCCAGTAAATCTTTCTGGAACATACAATAATAATTATTTGTATGTTCCAGAAAGATTTACTGGAATTTTTTATGGTAGTTTTACATTTGATTTTCCTTCTAAATAAACGTTAATCAAACTGACATTTCAACTTTTTTGTCCAGGGCACGAAAGTTTTTTCATAGTTAGCAACCACCTAGCAACCTATCACCTAGGATGTTTTACTTTCGCTTTCGGTTGTCTTATCAAGACAGAAAGTTACAATTTCGTAAAGGGGAGAATGAAATAGTTATTTACATTACAAGCTACGAAAGTTCACTTTTAGGTGTGAGGTGTATTTAAATACCCGAGGCGAAGCGTAGCGTAGCCGAGAATGTATTTAAAAACTCCGAGCACCTGAAAGAGCTTTCGTAGCGTGTAATGTATTAAACTTTTCATTCTCCCCTTGCCATATTGAACCACGGATTAAGAAGAAATGAGTAAAATAATACGATTCAGTGATAACAATGGAATTATTATAAGGTGCCATGTTTTTAACATTACCATAGTAACGATAGTTTTAAGTTATTAATTTATGACACTGTCAAGTTTAAAACTCTGTACAGCTATATTTTCAGAATCTTTGATCGTAGTTCAGTTCAAAATGAATTTCATTCAAGAAGCTGCAAATTCCAGTAAATCTTTCTGGAACATACAATAATAATTATTTGTTTGTTCCAAAAAGATTTACTGGAATTTTTATTGTAGTTTTACATTTGATTTTCCTTCTAAATAAACGTTAATCAAACTGACATTTCTACTTTTTTGTCCAGGCCACGAAAGTTTTTCATAGCTAGCAACCACCTAGCAACCTATCACCTAGGATGTTTTACTTTCGCTTTCGGTTGTCTTATCAAGACAGAAAGTTACAATTTCGTAAAGGGGAGAATGAAAATTTTTTTTTTCTGCAACGGGCTATAAGTTTGACCTTTTTTCCCCGTTGACAGGTAGAAAAATGCCTCATTATTATGAGCTGCATCTTATCGGGGAAATAAATGAATTAGCAGGGAAATAAATGAGTACTTATTTCCCCGAAATGGCGGCTTAGGTATAGCTACTATTAACACTCAGATATCATTAAATTTATATCAAATATACGTAAAGGAAAGTTACCTTATTATCCAAATGGCAATTATTAAGGGAATTTTCATAATAATCACTATCCATATTATTAAATTCACTCATCGAAAACTAACTTGCAAACTTTGCAAAACTGTCTTCAATTTTAATTACATTAATATGACGTTTATGTAATAATTAAATCGTTTCGTTACCCAGGCAACGTCAATTACGATAAAAGACAGTTTGAAAATCCAAGTTTAACATAAATCATTTTTCCGACATAATTTTCAGTTATCTAACTACGTTTTTCGACATTCTAACACTGATATTTCTTCTCGCAGAAAAAAATTGTATATTACACACGAGAAAAAAGTGCGATTTTAGCTCTCGATGTGTTTGTCCCCTCCGCTAAACGCGTCGGGGACGAAATCACATCTCGAGCTAAAATCTATCACTTTTTTCTCTTGTATAATAAATAACTATTTTTTTGCTGTGATGTGATATGGTCGAATTCTTGACCTAATTCTACAAGGAAAATGGAAAAGAAAATGGGCGGCGATGTCTAAGTATTCTTTTTTTCATTAGGTAAAACTCGTCCTTGCTGCGCATCACGTCACTATGATGATGGTGATTGTAATCCAAGCGCTAACGGAAAAATTGACAATATTTGAAGGTGGAAGTCAATGTATTATTATTCACTATTTAACGATCGAAGTAGGTAATACCCAGATTAAAAGGTTTGCAGCAAGTAAAATTTTGTAGAAAATTTGAGAAAAGAGAAAAACGAGGACTTTGTGAATAAAAGATATTGTAATGTGCAATAAAAAAATGTTATAACTAAACTAACCCAATCTCTCCACAGACGGTATTTTCGAACCGATTATCATAATCCATAATATACAGACTGGAAACTTGTGAGTGGGTCATAGGAATTTAACATGCAAATTCAGTTTTGTGCAAATAATACCTATTTTATAATAATAATAAATAAGTTTTAGAGAAAAGTGATAAAGGAAATAATTTTTGACAATGACGATTTATATTATTTAACGAGTCTGTTTTCAGTTGAAACACTTCCCTAATAATGTAGAAATATCCGAAAGAAAATCCTGAATAATTTTCAAATTTGCATTCATTTTCTGGTTTAATTAACATTGTGGATTGTTGTCATGGTTAGATTATGTAATAATGACGAGTACATTTAAGTCAAACCAGACAAACTTAATTTAAATTACTTTCAACATGTTGATAAATGATAACTTAATATCGAAATGTAGGTACAGGTACAGCGACATAGCAGAAGAATAATAGCACCATATTATAATAAAATATAAAATAAATAGGAATTATTTTTCATTTTTCTACAACAGTGTTAACCCATTCAAAATTAAAAGTAGCTAATAATAAGGTACATGGTACATATTAGCCATATGTAAAAAATATGACATACATGTTTGAGGGTTTTTGCCCACACACTGGCAAACATGAATGCGCAAGCGTTTACGACAAACATGTAGGACACACATGTATGCTAGTCTGCGTGGGCACCTTTATGTTTTATTATATAAAACAAAATTTGCATGTTAAATTCTTATGATACACTTACAAGTTCCCACCCTACCTATATAAAATATTGTTATCTAATCATAAGAATATTGAATTGATAGCTAATACAAATCTGGTAATAATTTGATGTAGATTACTTATCTATTGTTATTTTTTACGTATTTACTTGTTGGTATCTAACGTACTTATAGATACCATTTCTGGATCATTTATAATTATGTGGGTAGTGGTATAGGTAACGATTCCTTTTTATTTTAGAGCTATTTTGAATACACAATTTTGAATAATAGCCTTTTAAATTAACCAGAATGTTGATATTTTTATAATAAAGTTGAAAGCAAACTTAACAGTATTTTTTTAATTGTTATGAATGTGGTTTATTACAAGTTATATCTTTCATTTTAGTAGACTTATGCCCGTATTCACAAACGATAATTTCCTAAATAATTACGTAATTATAAGTAAATAAGTGAGATAGAGATATGCAGTTTATTTGCATTAGAATGAGATGGAGATAACTGATTACGTAATTATTTGGTAATTATCGTTTGTGAATACGGGCATTAGACCTACGTAGAGCTTATCACCCATTTTCATTTTGTCATGTTGCACATTGCAAATGATTCTATCGTCTTGGACAAATTTTGTAACAAAAAGTAGGTACCTACCCGTAAAAACACCCCTACAAAGTTTTTTTTAGTTATTTGCCCGTATTCACAAACGATAATTTCCTAAATAATTACGTAATTAATTAAATAAATAAATAAATATATATATATATAAATATCTTATGGCTGTGGTAAAGCCCAAGTGTCAGAAGTTTTCAAGTAGCCTCAAGGGCCTCTGACGTAACTTAACGACTGCTGTGAAGCAGCCGGGATTAATTAAATGAGTGAGATGGAGATATGCAGTTTTTTTGCAATAGAGTGAGATGGGTATAATTGATTACGTAATTATTTAGGAAATTATCGTTTGTGAATACGGGCAATAGTCCCTTAATATTACATTCTTTCTCTTCTAGTTTTCGTCTTTTGTCAATTTTGTTTCCAAATTTGTCAAATGATTTTCCCATTTTATCAAACGTCAGGGTGATTTTTCAATTGAAATTCCTCCTTTCTCAAATTAAATTCCTTTTATACCAAATGCTTTTCCGATGTTTAAAATACTGTCACTTCATGTAGGAAATACGAAAAGCAATTGATATAAAGTGAAACCGATTTGACATAAAGGGAAATTGATTGATAGAGCAACGAGTATACCTAGTCATTGATAGATGATAGAAAAGTAAGAAAATAATTTGACGTACTATGAAAATCAATTGACAAAAGAGGAAAACCAAGAGAAAAAGACAGTAAGAGTGAAAAAAAAAATTTTTCACAAGTAACTTCATTATTACGTGATCGATTCTAATAGTTTTCAGTTCAATTATTGTATACAGTGTGTTCCTGATTGGTGCTGTATGTTTTGGGAACTTGGCTGTTATAGGAGATGCGAACCGGCTAGAGCTATCTTAGATTATGAGATATTTTGAAGAAACTGTTGCATTTAGGTACTTAGAACCCTCATAGCTTTTTATTGATTGCTTTTATTGATGAAACAAACAAAATTCTTGTTCGGAAAACTTTTTATGTGGAATCTCTCTGTCTATAGTCGTTTTAATTTCCAAGTGTCGGTTAATCGAAGCTTTGGACTTTCTTGTGAGCGCAAGATAATTTTTTAATTTAGAAAGAGAATTAAATTTATTGCTTTTTTAATAAAACTAAGAAAAGGAAGTTATTTATTTATTTTTTTATTAATTATTACAAAACTAAATACTTAAACGAAATATTTTTTAAATATATTTGAAATTTGATTAAAATGCATATTAAACTGTTACATTATTATGGTTTACTCGTTTCGTTATTCTTTAAACTTTGTTCTAGCTGTCAGAATAAATATCAAAATGTCATGTTTTTAAATTGTCTTTTTGTATTTATGAATTGATTTTATCCCTGAAACGCGAAAATTTAAATCAGACTAAAATGACTGACTCTACTTGAAAAGTTGCCTAAAGGAATTTTTTCAAAATAATAAAAAATAAAAATTATGAGGGTGTTTAAAAGCAGCAGCCTAGTTGTTTTTTTTTTTATTAAAAAATCTCAGAATCCTAGAAAGGAGTCGAAATCCCAATACATGACAGCAATCTAGGACACACTGTACATTATTTTGAACTACATATTTATTTATACTGCTTATTTAGGCGTTTTCAACTCTTCTGTAGCACATACACAGACTATGAGCTGAAATCATCAACTTGCAAGTAGAAATTTCAGTTTTCGCGTTGAAAAACACTGAAAATACCTTTTCTTATACAGGGTATTTCAAAACATGCGCCGAAAAATTAAAGGTGTGATTACCTGCCTCGTTCTAATAAATAACGTGGGTCCGCAAACGTACCGTTTCCGAGATACATCAGGGTAACTTAAAAAATTTTCAGTTATTATTTGACGATATCTCAGGAAACGTTAGAGATATAGAACCCAGTTTTTTTTTGTATCCAAATTTTCAAACATTTTGTTATTAGTAGTAGGTACTTATCTACTTTTTCAGGGTTAATTAAATTTTTTTACGTGGCAGTGAAACAATTTTTATGTTTTTCATCATAAAGCTGTTTTTGGGGTAAAATTGTAAAAAATTGGGTCAAAAAACTCATGCAACCCCAAAATTTCCGCCACTGCTACATGGAAAGAAATTTAAGTAGCACCCAAAATCTCAATAATATTAATGATAAGATGTGTACGAAATCTGAAATATGTACCTACCTGAAATGCTTCCTGAGATACCTATCGTAAAAAAACTGAAAAAAAATTGTTTGACACCGTGTACCTATTTCGAAAACGGTTTGTTTGCGGACCCATGTTAATAGGAACTTTTTTTCTTAGAACGCGCAAGGAATCACACCTTTTATTTTCTGTCACATGTTTTGTCAACATACAGGTTTCCCAGATTTAATTGACCAGCCCGTATATACGTATGCGAGTGTTTTGATTTCTGTTTTTTTTTTTGTACACCTAGTATATGTGTCATGTGCATGCTTATGTATATAAAACAAGAAAATTAGAATAATGCTATTAAAAAATGTACCTCTTGAAGAAGCCTATTAATATGTAAGCACCTATTTCTAGTTTTAAGAAAGACGCAATAAAACTCTTCAGGTTTGCACAAGTCGAATCAGCAAATTGATATGAGAGCTTTTACATGCAGCAATTTAGGGCTAGCAACTAGGTAAAGCCTACATGTAGGTGTAAGTCCATAAAAATGTTACATGAACACCTACAATATACAAACCTTTTCTTCGAAAACGAAAACATCACAAAGATCAGTCTCACAGCATAATCTCAGACACTCAATTCTGTCTCCCAAGTCGATCTCGTTTAAATATTTAGCACCCATGTTTTGCGAATCCTGCGTCCTGATTATCTTGTCCTTGTTGATGTCAAAGTTGTCTATACATGTCTGCAGATCTATATCAGCGCGCTTCATCCGATGCACAAACTCGCTGTTGGCGAAATATGTAAAAACATTTAACATTACTATAATTAATACCAACATTTTACGTAACATTTTGCTTTATTGATAAAAAAATCACCACTGGTAAAATGGCGACACAGTTTCTTTTACAGTATGAACAGCTGTGTCAGACTCGGAAAGCGGTAGTTTCCAGGATAATCGATAACGACGCATGCGGACGGGACTTGGTGATAAAAAATATGAGGCTAAACCTAGAAATGATCTGAACTTGAGGCTTCAGGTATGCGTTTTCCTGTTTTCCAGTGAAAAACATATTACTCAGGATAGGGAGGATAGGAAGGATTGTATTTTTCGCTTTCTTAAGGTCCAATTTTCTGCTCTATATTTGATGTTACTGTCGACTTGACGGACATAGGGACATAAGCAATTCATCACAGAAATAGCTGTTTTTTCGTGTTAGAGAGGAAAATAACATTCACTATGGAAATTTCATTCTATGACTAGCACTTATTAGCACTACCTTCATCTTAATATGACCGCTTTAATAATTTTTTACTTAAAATAATACATCGATTACTCATCCATCCAGTTTTTTTTTGCAATAAGTTCATTGTACCTACCTGTACATATAATTAATATACCTATAGTATAATAATTGTACCTACCTTGTACTAGCTTATGAGATCAAAACTGTTTACAAAAAAGATGTTCTCAGGAAATCGACCTAAAAATTACATAAAATACTTTGATAAATCGACACTTAGCTATTTTAATTACATATTTTCCCATAGACCGGTAAGATGTAATACATACATGTTAATATGTTCATTAATTTACAGTTCAATTTTATATTAATTTAATTCAGGCTATAATAATAATCATTATTATATCACAGTCTTGAAGTAAACAGTAGAGTGATTCTAATGTGAACTCTCAAACATAATTTGTTACCATTGTTTAAAGATAAATTAAAATTTTTGATTAGATAAACCTAAAGTGTTGCAATTAACTTCAAATTAATAATTAGGATTAAAACCTTACTAATTTTTATGGTGGGAAACTTTGGTCCACGGACCCCTCATAGCGTTTTAGACCGTAAGAATTTACAGGTTCAATTTTCAAGATGTTCGTATGCTTTTGAAATTCTTAAGTAGTAAGTTACTATCACACAGGGATTATCTTAAGACTGAATGTTCCTTCCAGAACCACTCCATACCCATGAAGCCCTACCTTTGGAGAACACCAGCTTTACGAAACAGCTTTACGATGAGCAATTTCTTGTCAATTTCTGCATCCTACTTGTACTGCATATTTTCAGACAATTAACAGCAACATCTTCATTATGTACCTATTTTATCGAATTTTCACCTTTCTAAGTATGGCATCTGCACGTACCAAGTTATGTGAACTTGCCCACTCCTCCTCCCAGCCAAACAGTGACAAAATAAATTTTCAATAATGGGTATCGATTGCCGATTTTAGGTGTTTGGGGCTTAGTGCAAATGTATTTAGGACGTCTCTGACTAAAATAATGGAATCGAGGGAATGAGTTAAGGGGGAGGTTCAAGTACTCTGGAAATAGTACAGCGGACGAAGTTTACTTCAAAGTCAGGAATTGTACAGCATCTGGACATTTTATCATAGTCACAAAACGCAAAAAAAAACATATATTATCAGGATACGAAGAACGGATGAAGGCAGCTATTAACATAATGAGCTACTAATATGAAAATATTGTTGGAATCCGAGCGAGAGGTTCCGGGGCTCGCCGAAAACAGAGCCATAGGCAAAAAAATCATAAATACAGGGTTTTCATTTTATCCGGAGACAGTCAAATATATTAAAAACTACGCATCGGATCAAAAAAAGTGGGTTATAAAAGTTGATTTTCTAGAAGGGGGACATCATCTAATGATACCAAACTCGATCAACCTATACCTCCATCCCTTAGGGGTGGGGGGCAGAGGCTAAATCTTAAATGATAACCCATCCCATACTTTTATTGCAGATTCGGATTTTACGGGTGAAAACACATAGGAAATTACCCCCTTCCCCCTCCATGGTTGGAGGGGGGGGGTTGAATTTGAATTAGTCCGGAACTTTTTTTTTAATTGCAGATTCGGGTTTTACGTCCAAAAATACGAAGGATTTGTCTGCAATATTTTTTCAATTCATGATAGATATGTGAATATGCGAATGTGAATGTAATGTTTGTAATTACCTATTTTTTGAAAAAGATCCACGCCATAAAATTCGAATATGCAATAAAAAATAAGGATTCAACCCCAAAATTTCAAATTTACCCCCCGCCCCGCCAGGATGGACGGGGGAGAGAGCAGCAATTTATTACGTGTTTTAACTCTCAAAATCCGAATCTGCAATAAAAAACGTGGGTTCTCGTTTAAGATTTCAAAGTTGGTGTCCCCCACCTCTAGGTGGTGGGGGTAGGTTGGTGGAGTTTGATATCATTGGATGTCCCTTTTCCAGGCGAACAAATTTCAATAGGTACTCACTGTTTTTTTCTGATGCGTAGTTCTGGATCAATTTCCATGTCTCCAGATAAACTGAGCACCCTGTATAACATTATTTTCGTCGATCATGGGGAAAAGAACCATCTGCAGGACATAATTATGCGATGATTACATCACGGTGAAGCATTTGCTTTGTGAGATATAGTTTAGGGAAAACCCCATGAAGAACCTATACACACCATCCTGTTTAGATTGACGTGAAGTTTTCCAATCACTTTACAGCATCCGGACTGAGATTATCTGGCTGTTAATGTAGATTTTGCTTACAAGAGTTTTAAATTTTGACAATATAGTGAGACGATATGATTGATGGATTCTATAGGACTTTGCAGACACACAGGAAGCACTTGATATTAAGCTCCATTTATGTAACATTAAATTATATCTACCGTGTCCTGTTTTTTAGACACTTACTTGTAGGTACCCAGACTTTCCTGCTTATTTCAAATACGTTGACTACTGTCGAAGGATCTTCGATTAGAGTATTGTTGAATAAAGAAACACTTTATAATTAATTTAAAAATAATGAACACTTTCACAATTCAAAGTCATGCAGCATTTGAAAATTTCTGGGACATTTTCCTGATTTTTTTTACTTTTTATACTTTTTTCTCGCACCCTGTTGGAACCACCTTTTGGGAGGTTGGGCGCAAATGTGTGATTGCTTCTCGGTAAATCTGGATTTTGGTATAATGATTGACTAAGCAATGACCAAAATTTTTCTTGGCCATCAAATAAGTAATACATACGAGATATTTTTGCAGAACGACCAAAATAAAAAGTTTTGCATAATTTATGCACAATATTATTGAACAAAATTCCACCTTAAAAAAAAGGGAACAAACATAATGAAGACTCAGAACAGAAGCTCAAGGCTTATTGTAATAACCAAGCTTTGAACTTAGAATTTGAAAATTCACTGCCAAAATCGAATATGGAGAGAATGTTGTCCAATTACATATTTCTCTAATGTTGTTTTTTCAGAATTGAAAAATCATCCAAAGCCAAAAGGTGTTAGAGATTGCCGCCAGATTGCAGCCTGGTAGTATGTTCTGCTGAAATGGAGGCGCAATGTTGTTTGACAAGGAGGCAAGAACTCAGAGAACACTCTCCATCCTTTCTAACAGTAAAATTCAGAATTGGAAGATCATCCAAAACCAAAAGGCTCGAAGTCAAAAAAATAAACGAAAGGTGTGTTTTTGGAGTTATTTGATGAGCTGTTAGATATTCCCGCCATTTGACAAGGAGGCAAGAACTCAGCCAGAACACTGCCTCATTTCGAACAGTCAAATTCATTTCTCGGCTAATGTCTTCTGTTTGTTTCCCGTACATTTAAGAAACTTATATCTCTCAAGCCTTGGAGAATTATATATTATAAATCCTCACTCACCTTCCATTCGTCCCAAGATTTTTGAACGTTTCAATGCATTGCGTTGATGCATTACCAGCGATTGCAGAATTCTGGTTCTTTAAAGAAGAAACATTTTTGTTGATGGAACAGAAAGTGCTTAATTTAGTTTTGTGGAAATTATAAGTGCATTCTTTTGTTAAAACATCTTTCACAAAGGTTTTGGTGGCTTCAGTCCTTTATCGTAGGTTCCTGAAAGATCATCTTTAACTGATTGTGTTCACGCCAGTTGATGAAATACCCCGCAGTGGTCCTCCATGCTTTGGGTTTATAACGAGTAGTCGCGCGAAAAGGGTGATAATACTCTATTATGTATCATGTATCCTCGTGTTCCGGAAATTCTGCAGGTTTCTTTAAACAAAGTTTGCAATAAACGAGTTTTTCTTGCATCAAGATTAAAGTTTCAAAGAGCTTGAGCCTCCCGTACGATCGTTGTCGTTAATTTTAGTTGAAAATATAGGTAACTGAACCTTTTATGCATAGAAAACGTAGCTATGAAAAATTAGAACAGGTTCATAAAGGAATCAAATGTAAATTTAGTTTACTGTGCCCCAACTATTTTGGGCTCTATAATAATTAAGCTAGGTAGTAGGTAGGTGAAGCCTATTAGATTTTCCTGACCTGGTTCATGCCAGATTAGGTGGCGCTTCAAGTGCAAATTGTTAAAAAGTGCTCTGACTGATTACTAGAGCTATATGAGAGTTAATCTCCGGATGCATCTTCCGAGCCCTTTAATTTTCAAAGTGTAAAAGCATCAAAAGGAAAACGCCGCCACTTTACTCCTGAATCAGCCAGATAGATTTTCTACTGCAGGAATCACCTAACACTAGCACTATAGACTAGAGCCTAGAGCGTGACGGTCTCGGCCACATCCGATAGTTGCCGAGTTCCTTCATAAGCTAAAGCTCAGTTGAACTAGGCCATGTTGTCATACGTCATTAAAAATAACGAGTTCTTATGAAAAACAAAAGATTAGTATTATTATATTAATGGCAATTTTTACACTTACAGTATAAACCTGTTATAAATGTTATAAAATCATTTTCTGGAAGAAGAAACGTGCAGAAAAAGGTGAACAAACAGAATCAACTATTCATAAATAGGTCAATTTAGTTGTCTTGAATGAATAAATATTATTTATTGATAAACCCTCAAATGTTACCACCACTAACCTCTACCAAGGGCCCCGAAGAAGCTGAACAGGAGGAGAACATTTTATTAAAGAACATCTATGTTATGACCAATATACCACAAAAGCTACAGCAGGTTCCAGAAAACTATAATCAATAAAAAAAAGATAAAATTCCGGAGAAAATAGCATATATTTTCATCCTGCATATTGATCACCCTTGAGAAGAAAATCTCAGACTATTTCAAATCAAACAATTAATTACCTATATCCTTGATTTGAGCCATTTTTACTCAAAATGCATAAATAAATTCCGACGTACGCTCCTTAAATTGACGATGCTTTAAGCTCCAGTAAGCTCTTCTCTATATGAAGTTTTAGTTAATTAAATTATCTAAAAGGACATAATAAAATAATTGGGCTCCTATTCTGGTGCTGATGTAACTTTTTTATTACTGAAGTGAGTACTTTACCGATCTCGATCAGACGACCATTATCAGGAATAATTTAGGACCGCTCGAAGTTAAGCGATGACAATAGTCCCGGAGGGTTGTTGAGTGATCACGCGAGTAATGAAAAAAAAAACGACATAAATATCTGGAACGATGAAAAAACCCTGCTGGATCAGAAAAAGTTAAAACTTTGTCCGGGTTTCTTCTGAAGGACGAAACGCTCAAAAGCTCAAAAAAGGTAAAACTAGACCCACGTCCAAATTAAAAAAAAAAGAAACTTTCATCCGGGTTAAGGGGTTTTTAACTCTTTCAACATTTTTTAGTGTTTTTAGTATTCGAAAGGTGTGTGTACAGATGACCTCAGCAATCTCTGACTTCGGTTTGTTCTGTCTCTCGGTATTTCACGACAGTGGTAATGGTAATATTGTGGAAATATGAAGGAACTTTCAAAATTTTGAACAATTAACAAATTTTCCACATTAAATTGCTCTTTTTTTATTTATCTGAGAAAGACACCAATAGCTTATATAATAGCTTTCAGTACAGATCGCAAAAGACGACAGCTATTTTATTTCGATTCGGGGTCAACGTCTTATTCTCCGAAGACTTTAGGACGTCATGAGAGTTTCCGTCAAGTTTCACAAGTGATTATATCCGATTACAAGTTTTCAGAAAAAAATTCCGACCATAGGTAGAATAATAATTGAACAACTTTTCAAAGCACCTACCTCCGATGGCAAATAATTTTCTTTCAAAAAAAGAGGGTTGTAAATTTTTGATCATATTTTATCCTTCAATCAACTCCAATTCTTTCAGGCTGTTGTATCGGTTACACGTTACACGGTTGTGAAGTGTATACTTATAACATGTATTGAGGCCTTCCAAACTTCTCGGATGAGAGGTCGCACTTGGTCAACCCAGCGTGAAGGAGAGCGTCCCCTTGGCCTTTTACCTACTACCTTGCGACTAGCTTCTTCATCATATCCGCTGTTCGCTGCTAAAATATTATTCTATTATAAAATAAGGTATTCTTTAGTAATCTTGTTAAAGAAACGTGTTTTATTTTTAGCTCCTCTAGCAGAGAAGGAAACATTTCTTTTTAATTTGACAGCTGCTGTACTACAGGTAGTGATCGCGGAGTATAAGTTATTGATATCCCAAATCTCAGTTTTGGTATGCCTGCTCCATAGTAATTGGCATCATAGTTGACTCCATATAGGAGAAAAAAATAACACTCAAGAGCTTTCTCAATTTGGTAATTTTAAATAAAGTCTTTGAAAATTGGATTGGAGCAAAATATGTGAAAAATTTGGTAATAGTGCAATGGGTTAGGTAGTCCTTCCTCCCCCTCAATCACGTATGTAAATTTCACGAAGAAATTACGTGAAATTTAGATGAGCTGTTGTCGTTTTCGTTGTCGAATACGTGGCAGGAAAATGTCCAAAGATTTACACTGTAAATTGAAAAAAAAAATTAAAAAATCTGGAAAAAACTGGATAAATCCTTACTGGAAAATAAGCAGAAAATATGGGAAAGTCCAAAAATTTCCCAGTTTGACTGAATAAAATATCTGACAGAGCAAAAACCAAAAAAGTTACAGCATCCTCTGGGGTTATGGTAGATCAAAACTAGACAGGAGTAGCGTTTGTTTGAAAAATTGCAATGAAAGAAATTTGTCCTGAAGCAAATAATACGTCCCTTATTTCTTCTTATTTCCTAATAACAACGAATTTTAGATGTTATAATTGATTGCAGACTGCTTATCGACCATAGAGATTCTCTTCGAATATTTCGTCTACAACTGCAGTAGACATCATCAGAGGTTACGTGTGCTCAAGCAATGCTTTTACTGACAACGACAACTGGATGAACGAATGGCGCTCCTGTTTATAGACAGATGGCACCATAGCAACGGCCGTTCTCTCAAGAGACGAATTTTAGACAATTTCGTAGTATTTTATTGTTAGACTTAATTTTATGATCACAATAAAGCTCTTTTTTAATTTTTTTTATATTTTTTCGCTGAACAAAATCTCTAAATATCACTTTCGGTATAATTTTGAAGCATTGAAGCGTAAGAAATCCATAAAATCCCCCCTAAATCTCAAAAAATCCAAATCCCCATTCTGCTTGACGAACTTCATATTAGGTACACAGCAAACTGAAAAATAAAATTACCGATTGAAGACATTTTCAAGACTTTATATGGTATAAATCTTTGTTAGGTATATTTTTTACTTTACTAGAACTATCGAACTAAAGCCTCACTCTTAGAAGTTATGCAATATTTTAAAAGCATAATGCAGTGGAACGTAACCGTACTGCATGAAAGTCTTATCAAAGTCTTAAATCACCGGCTCATGTTTAATATAAAGCTACTTCAAAAAAGACTTGAAGATTGAAATGATGAAAACTTATTTTCCAAAGAAAGCGTAACTGATAACTGATTCAACATTTATAGTAGAAACGCCCAATTTAAAAGGAAACTCTTTCAACTTTTGATCCGTCCTTTCCCATTAAAATAACAATTATATTTCAATGAACAAAAAATAAATTGCTTCCATGAAAAAATTATCAATACTCTGGCAACATTGAATTCAAGCCAAATCCATTGTTAAGCGCATGGAGCCGCATTCACGCTTCGACAGTGGCAGGGAGCGCGTCGTGTATTCCACCAACTTTGTGTGAATGTGCTAGTGATTTTCCCCATTGGGGTGTGATAAGGTACTGGTACTATCTCCGTAGCTGCAACCACTTCTGAGCAAACAACTAGGATTATCTCTTCCCGGTCAGTAAATTGGTGAGTTTCCCTTTCCTTTCAGTTTCATTCATTCATTTTATCAATGAAAGAATATAATTTACATCTCCATTTGTTTATTATTTTCCTGAGTATTAATAATTATAACAAAATGAGCATAAATAGTGAGTTTTTCGAGTTGTATTGCTCAATTGAGGAGTAGTTTATGTGATCAAGTTGAGTTTTTGGGCGTATTTACTTCAGTAAATCAATCTGTATTTGCAGACTCTTAAGGGTGTTGTTCCAATGATCTTAATTGGAAACATCTCTGATTTTATAGATGTGACCAAGCACATTAGTTATCCACTAATTAGGTTACATAGTACACATGCAGTAAGATAATATCATAAGAAGATCTTAATCGAAAATTTCCATACCTCTCCTCTTATTATGCTAATCACTTAGCCTGAGAGTTTCTGATAACTAAATTTAATTTCTTGTGTCTCCCTGGAATTGGAAATCCATCAACTAGTTTTGATGATTCCAGAGTTAGTCACATGGGACCAAAATTTACTGTCGCTCTAGTCCTGGTGATGACCGTCATTATAGCCGAAACTATGCTTTTGCATGATTTCATCCAGAATACTTTTGAATATATTTTCATCGTCTACTATTTAGAAATGAAGAGGGAGCAATACCTAATTATTACTATTATATTATGCAACAAAATGCAATTGGTTTTTTATTTGTTATTATCTACGAAAGTACACCTATGAGTTAATTACCTGTCATTTATTAATTTGTTCGTTTTCAGTACCTAAGTTTACTTTGGATGAAACTCACTAAATCTAAGCTTTCCCAAAGTTTTAATGGAATTTCTAAGATAATTACCTATCCCTTTAAATATCCCCTCTTGTGCGGGCTTTACCCAAGAGGTATATTTCCAACTGCATTCAAATTAAGTTAGCTGTTAAAATGTATGTGCACGTTGTTCGGCGAAATATCTCGCATAATGTATTTAGTCTACAAGGTGTCGCATATTTAATGTCATATTTTACTTGCAATTCAATCATCGCAGTTGTGGGACTCTTTTTTAATGACCATGACTTTGATGACCGTTAGTATATCATTGGCGACTACCTCACCTTTACGTATTTATTCTAAACTTCCAAAAATTTAATCTCTTTTGAGACAAAAGGACCCGTCAACAATCAAGTCGAATAATGGTGGACCAATAATATGGGAGCTTCTGTTTTTGAATTGGAATATTATGGAAGCTCCGCTATTTTTGGAGTCAAAAATTTAACTGCATCAATTTGTATCGTGCCACATTTACGGTATCGCATCTTGTCGTTTTCTAGGTGCTAGGTTTTACCAACTATGCGATAATGTCACACCATAAGGTCAAATTTAGTTCAAGGGAATAGCTCGTGGTTTCTCACTGCTCCAGTGGCTTTATTCGTCGTTTTGTAAGCAGCAGAAATGATCTGTTTTTATTCTATCCCTCAATTTTTGGCTTCCACATTGAAGGGGTTATTATGCTTCCCACGATATTTCCAAATGCATAGTCTATATTTTTTTGAAGGTAAATTTTCCCAAGACCAGCCGAAAAGAAGACCTTATCACCTTCTCATGGAAGCGAGCATAGAAGATTTGCAGTAACTATTTTCGAAATTTTCGACTTCTTTTCGACTGTTTCAATAAGAATTTGAACGATCTGTTTTTCATAGAGTCTTCTGTTTGCGGACAATGTTTCCAGTCTAGATGTAGTAATAGTTCAGTTTTTTTGCAGATTAATTAACATCACATATTTTCTGCGAAAATCTCGCTAAGAGATTGGCTAAGAGCTAAGACTTTGTTGATGAAACCTTTATAGGACCTCACCTCGCAAAAAAGTCGAGCTGCCTAGACCTTGCAAAAAAATGGAACTGACCGGACTTTGTCAAAAAAATCGATCTAACCGGAGCTGGTCAAACAAGACCTCGCAAAAAATAGAACTAACTATGGACGTTGAAAAAAAAATTGTGGCTTACCGGACCTTGTCAAACCTGACTAAATTATAAAAAAAAATCAATGACAGTCCAGCTTTTCTACATATAGACTCTCGACCCTAATTAACGGTATGTATCTGCAAAAACAGACAGGGCGCTCTATATTTTTCCAATTTAAAACTACATTGTTCGTAATACGTGAAGTGACACTTCACTCAATTCGTTTGATAACCGCCACTCTTTCCAATATTCCCCTGTTTCCCAATTATTACGTTTTAGGTATATTTCTCAATTATTTTTATTGCGACAAAAAAGTAGTTTTTAATTCTGGGCTGCCCAAAACCTTAAAATAAGCCCGACTTTCTTTTTTCCTGTTTTAACTCAAGTTTTAACAACAACCAAGATCACCACTGAACTGACCGGCGCTAGGCTAACAAAATACTGATTTAATTAATTGAGCGGCGTCACTTTTATTTTAACGAACTTCGTTCTTCTTTGTTATTCAAAGTAAAGAAGCATGAAGATATTATGCTTCAGTGAGGAACCAGTGAATTTGAATAATGAAATATTCATTACCGTCGTTGAAGAGGAATTATTAATTTACGTTCTTGGAAGTTTATTGTGACGAGGAGTCGAGGTTTAAGCGTGTCTGTCTACCTGTTATACTTGATACTCTTGATAGATATGCGTCAATATTTTAAGCACGAAATCAGGTACATACATGCACCTATATCAAATATTAATATGTATACATGTACTATGTAGATGTACAAGAGGAAGCTCTATATGCGTTATTTACATATTATGCAATCAAATAGCCAGTCGCTATAATTAGTTCATTGCCATTGAATTAATGTAAATACATGTACATGTACACTGATTTCGTAATAATAAGTCTGACATAGAAAAACTAGAAACAAAAATTTGTAAAAATGCACCATCTTCAGTAGTATTATAGGAATATAAAAATATAAAATAATTTGACCTTTTTTGCTGACCAGATAATCCCTACAAATTATGTTAATGAATTTTTTTATTATTTTCGGATAGATAGGTGTGCCTAATTATAAGTATGCTGATTCTATATTTCTGATTTGCAATTTTTGAAGAAAATGTAAACATTGAAACAAAATGTCGAAGACAAAAAAATCTACAATTTGCCAACAGTCTTGACAAAAGTATCCCATGGGAAGGAAAGAATCAAGTTTTATTTAAACGGTGTCATTTCCTCAACGTACATTTCCTTATCGCGGACAATTTATTTCCCTTTATTTTTGAAATCGCTAAAATAAATATTCAAACTTCAGACGCTTTTCAGCAAAATGAAAGTCTAAAAGAAATCAACAAGAAATTTTAAAATATCAAAAACAAAGTCCTTGGCTTCATAGAAGTAATCAAGTAATGCGTTCAAAAGTAGAGTGAAAAATTATCTCTAATTGAGAATCTCTTGTGGTATATTGAAAGTAATCCTTTCAGCCGCTAGATGGCAGTCTGCCATGTAAGCCACAATGTTACCGATTAATTATTAAAATGTATAAGTACTTTTTTTTCTGTTCGGTACACTCCTCCTCTTCAGGTGTGGTCTTGGTTGATATGGATACCGATGAGCTAAATTAATAGCGAAAAGTCGATAACTTTGTCTTTAATCAATAATGTGTATTTTTCGTTTTTTTAAACTAATTAAAAAAGCTTGTATTTTGGAGCTCAGATTTAGCATATTTATATTTTTTGCAGTTGGTGTTGAATACTTACATGCATGAAATTTAACGACAGCTGTTGTAAAAAATCACGAGAGCGTAGCTCAGCTTGAGTGATTTTTTCCACAGATGGACAGATCGGCGATTTTTTCTGCCGATAGAGTTAAATTGCCTTACATGAAGGTAAGCATGAGAAAACAACTGCTTAAAAAAATATCCCGCTAAAAATCTGAGTTTGAATGGTATTTGTTGATACAATTCCTTCGAATGAGAAGGTATTAAACTTCATTTAACGGTGAACAGTGCCGAAAATGCCTTTTAAGAACACAAATATTACTGTTAAAAGTACTATTTTTGTATTTTATGTTAATATATCTAATAAAAATCATAATAAGTCAATACATTTACTCATTTATTGCTCAATAAAATTGATAAAACACACCATACAGTAGTTAACTTCGACTAATTTTACAATTTAAGTTTTACTTTGTCTACATATACAGGGTGGTCCAACTTAAAACGTCAGGACTTTACCAAACGATAGATAACGTTAAAATAATGCCAGTTTCTCTAATAGACTTATAGCCGGGAAAGCTTCCTTTTCAAGATACTGGGCGTTGAAGTTTTGGGAAAAAAATAATGTTTTGTGAATATTGTCAAAACGGCTGCTTTAAAAAAATTGAAATTTGGCACGCAGCATGAGCTAAGTATCTTTCATGATTTACGGCTTATGGTGATAAATTGCGAGATATGGGTGTGTCATCGCCTCTTAAAAAAAAAAAAATTGACGCCACTGACTCTATGGTTACTGACAATTATTGTTACATTAGTTAGGTGTTGTTTATTTCTGTTATTTAATTATTTAAGTAAAAGTTATTTGATTAGAATTTGTCTGTTATTCTTAAAATTGCTACGGATATTACCTAAGAAAACCTGAATTATCTCGAAAAGCCTTGTGAAAAAAATTAGAGAGTACTTTTTTGTTCTAAAAAGCATGGGGCATTGAATAGTGTTATTAAATTTGCCACAGAGTCAGTGGCGTCAATTTTTTTTTTTGAAAAGGGGCGATGGCACATCCTTATCTCCGCCGCTGGTTTTCGCAATTTATCACCATAAGCCGTAAATCATGAAAGATACTTAGCTCATGCTGCGTGCCAAATTTCAATTTTTTTAAGCAGCCGTTTTGACAATATTCTCAAAACATTATTTTTTTCCCAAAACTTCAACGCCCTGTATCTTGAAAAGGAAGCTTTCCCGGCTATAAGTGTATTAGAGAAACTGGCATTATTTTAACGTTATCTATCGTTTGGTAAAGTCCTGACGTTTTAAGCTGGACCACCCTGTATAGGTACCGCTCTAATAACTACCGTATAAAAATTGCACTAGGTATATCTATATATCACTAGAGTCTATTCTTATACAGGGTGCACCATGTATCCTTCTCTACATTGCTATCTCTTAACGCTAACAGATACAGGGTCGGTTAAACAAGTCCAAAGGAGCGCAATTTTGTGGCCATCTCGAATCAGTCAAGACATACAAAATATCTGTGACCGTTCCTGAAATATCCTGAAAAAACTGAAAAATCGAGATTTCTTATTTTTACCATATCTTTTTTATTATTGAAGATTAATAAATTATTTTTTGTGGGCTTACATAAGTCGGCAAGAGCTACCCATCTGACATTTCAAAAATTTTCAAAGCCGACTAGATCCCAGCATTTTCATAGTCAACTTTCGTTTTTCTTATGGCCACCATATTGTTTTTTTGTGATGTTCGGTACAAAAAAATTAAAAAAACTAAAAATTGTTAAACTTAAAAAAATAAATTAAAAAATTTTTTGTTCTTCTTTTTTCTTTAAAAAAAAGACAACTTTTTAAACCGAATTTCATAGATAAATTAAAAAACCATAAGGCAAGCACTATTTCGGCGTATTTTACAAATGTTGACGTTTTTCGACAATTTTTTTTTTTTGTTTTTCTTTGAAAAAAGAAGAAAGAAATTAAAAAAAAAATTTTTTGAAGTTTATTAATTTTTGGTTTCCATTATTTTTTTCATATCGAACGACATAAAAAAATAATATGGCGGCCATAAGAAAAACGAAAGTTGACTGTGAAAACCTTGGATCTAGTCGGCCTTGAAAATTTTTGAAATGTCAGATGGACAGCTCTTAACGGGTTATGTAAGCCTACAAGAAATTATTTATTAATTTCCAATAATAAGAAAGATATGGCAAAAATAAGAAATCTCGATTTTTCAGTTTTTTCAGGATATTTCAGGAGCAGTCACAGATATCTTGCATGCTTGACGGATTCGACATGACCACAAAACTGCGCATCTTTTCTCTAATTTAACCGACTCTGTATCTCTTAGCGTTCAGGAGATAGCAATATAGAGAAGAATACATGGTGCACCCTATATAGGTACTTGGCGAACAAGTTTGTTCTTGACTTTTTGCTTCGTCAAAATATTCTTAAAAAAAAATTCTGTCCGCTATCCTATATTCGTAAAATTTAGAGAATTTTCTGTTTAATAAATTTTGAAAGCAATATTTTTATTAGCCTTTCAAATAATTATACGCTGCTTTTAAACAATAGAATATAAAGTAGTATAATACAGTGTATATCTACTGTGGAACATATTTAAATCGGGAGGAAGGACCTGCGAAATAAATTATCATGTCAAGAAATATAAACATAAAATTTCCACAAAAAAAAACACTAAATATACTTGGAAATATAAAAATGTAACGTTTACACACATGTTGAATGTTGTTCTTGCTTTATATCCACGAAGATAACTATTTCATCTATAAGAATATCCAAAAATATCCTACTGAAGCTTGATGTAGTTGGACTTCGAGTAGGTACACGTAACTCTAAATTTAGAGAGTTAACTCGTAATAATGTTATAACGTTCCCAGTATTTAGGTAATGTTTTATGTATAAATATTTGAATATACCGGCGAATTTCCTTGTATTCTACATTATTCACAAGACGGGAGAAGTAAATTCTAGAGTCAGAGTGACATTTGCCAAGAAACCGACTCATCAAAGAAGGTCAGGATAAAGGACTATTATAAGTATCAAAATATCCTATTTGTTGTCACCAGTATATTGTCTAGAAGTCCGTCTATTCAAAGATGATGACTCTATGGAAACAAAACAAGACGTCATATTATACTTATTTATATCCATATCCCGCGTCGATAATGCTTCGCTTCTAAACTTACGAGTAGTACAGGGTGGGCAAATTTAATTGTTTGTGCAGCAGATCTCAGTGACTATAAGAGCTATGGGGTTTACCATTTATTTGATTGGCAAAAATTGCTTTTTTGGGAATATCTCATGACGTGGACTTTCATTTGTTTTTCTGTTTTCGCCGCTGCAATAATACGCGGCAAAAATTCTTCACTTTTCCTAATTTATTCCTAAAAATGAAGATTTTTGTTCATCCTGTGTAATATTTACCTCACACCCATGGAGGCTTTTGATCGCCATAAACAGTTGAAAATCATATTTGAATTTCTGAAATTTTTACGTCATAAAATATGATTGTTTTTACGCTAAGCATTCATTGTTCTTTTGAAACGCCTTTATCTTGTTTAAAATTTATGCAAATTGGTTGATTTTTCAACTAAATGGATTTAAACTGGTTGTTCTATGGGCTCGAATACAACTTCACCTATCTCCCTATTTGGTCCAGTGCGTCTAAACCCACCGAACACAACTTGGGTATGTATACCCACATAGGCACAAAGCTTTGACATCCGGTAACATGGACTGAGTAAAGGACATATCCACTGGGTAAATAAATTATATCATCCCTGTTTAATGACATACACGCATGCAACATTCAGGAAACGGTCTGTAATTAAATTAACGTTCATGCTCATTTTTGTCTTAATCACAGAAAATTACATGTTCTTATTATAATATTATTGTAATAAATGAAACTTCTTCATATTATTTCTATGTCCCTTGGATATGAAATCGTTATTAGAATGATTTTAGATCCAGACTCATCCAGGTCTTACATAGAGAACTCTCTATAACTTCATGAAAACCTTCCAGAATTTGGTGAGTTTCCCATCATGATAATAATTCGATTCGGTAAGGAGTTTTAAATCGAATGATCCCTTTAATTATTTATGTTACGATTTTTTTTTCATCTTTCATTTGGACCACTTTCAAACCTCTAGTCAGAATAGAAAGCAGAAATCTGCCTTAGCCCTATGTACTATAGTCTTGATTGACAGTTGGTGACCCCCATTTACATTTTTTTCACTTGGCCTGTTTTAAATAGAGAATCGAGTATCATAATATAAACTTCTAGGAATCATGAATGAATGAATATCCAATGGCAAAAAGAATCAAAACGAAATGACTAAACCATCAATCATGCGTATGACAGATCCCTATACCGCAACGTTTTCAAGATGAATGTATCTGATCAATTACGTTTCGTTTAACCATCTACAACACGGTGTTTTTAGTATTTACAGAGCCATTCTTGGTAAACTATACAAATAATGATGTATGTATTTCTTTACAGTCACTTTTCTTTTAACAATCAGAAACAGTTTTACCGCCTCGGCGGTTGTGAAATTATACGGTTTGTCTGTGGATTATCTCAAACGCAAACAATGTAATATCTTTCCAGGTGTGTCATATTAACAACAAATAATCTTATTCTATGAGAAAATATAATTTGGAATTTATTAGCTTCATTTTAAGCTTGAGATGAAAAGCAATTATTCTTATCTATTTATATCTAGCGCTATCAGGAACAATTCTGGCACTTCCTAACTCTAGAGCCCCTGATAAGTCGCTTTTCTTAAACCTTTCAGGAGTTTAGGCAGGCCGCAGATCCTTCCTTGACAGGAGATTGACTCTGATCATCTTCGTCCATATTTCTGCCCTAGATATGTTGCAGCTAAATTAAAAAAGCTCGAATTTGGTGAAATGAAAAAATTCCTTTTTATTCATTTCATGTTCAAATTAAAGTAATAACTTAAACAAAGAAAGTTAAGCCGCGATTTTAGAAACTCATCATCACCATGCAACTTTCAGATAATTTATGAGCCAGAATTTTTGCGATTCGGCTCTTTGGAACCTTATTGGCTCATAGCAAAGTTCAAAGCACATACTTTTCATTAACGATGCTAATTGGGGCAAAGTATCCCATTTTTTCAGCAGGAATTTAATTCTCGTTGGAAAGCACGCCACTTCAATAATTAAGAAGCCAAATGTGCTTCAAGCATTCCGATGCTCTAACACATTTTAGCTTAATTGCTCCTCGGCATTTGGAGGGTATATCCGTGAATCCCTTAGATAGGTCCACAAACTTACCTACGGACAATGCCCCCTACTTCGTTCTAACATCCGCTTCCCAACCAATTGAAGGAAGTGAATTTGATGACAAATTTCATACTGTCAGGATATGTAAGAATTTCCAAGAAAAAAAATATTGCATATTACAGTAATACTTAGTTGTTACAAAAGCTCACTTTCAACACATATTTTGATTCTTCAAATACATCATACGTTCTATAATATCACAATGGTTTGATGAAATAATGTGGTTTATTGGAAGAGTAACATATTGGTGAGAAAGTCTTGAGAAACATTCAAGAATAATAATTGTCCATGGACTTTTTATTGTGCTTTTTTGATCTATTAAGTTGCAGCTGGTAACTTTGATTGTAAGCTCAATTTATTTTTCCCTGAAACCGATGGTTTAGGTATACATTTTCTTATTGTTTGCAGTACTGCTGCTTACTCGCTGGATCGTGCAACTGTAGGGTCTGATTGTCCATCTCTTAATTGTAACGTTTTAACCATTTGCCATTGTGACTTTGGTAATCAGTTACTTACTGCCAAGTGAAATTATTTTACACCAACGAGCAAACATTTTAATTGTGCTGAAAATTGCCAAAGGAATAAAAGTGGAAGGAAATCAAAGAGACAGCTCTTAGCAAAAGATGTGGATAGTTACGCGAAAGAGAAGTACGAAAAATTCATTGACGATCAACACAACAATATAACAGGGACTTTGTTAGGGTGTTTTTGTGTAAAAAAACATGATTTTTAACCGAAAGAGAACTTTGAAACAAAAACTAAATCAAATTTTATGAATTATACTTCTTTTTGACATAAAACTGATCTGTCAAAATGTCAAAGATTACGTCGAAGTCGCTATCAACTTCAAAATTTTGAGGTACAAGAGGGGGGTTATGTGAAACCTCATTTTAAAGGTATTTCAATTATCTACACAAAAATTACGTTAGATTTAAATATTTGACTAGTCGATTTAGAATTTAACGAGGGTGGGGGACTGCAAATGTCATCGACAAAAAATTATCAAAATTCAAAACTGACATAATTTTTGTGCGGATAGTTTAAAAACCTTCTTGCGCATCAATCGCAGAAATAGTGTATTTTTATGCGATTCAATTATGAATATTTTCACCGCTTTTTAAATTATTGGCTTTCTGAAATTTTCCATAGTCATGTCATGTTAGCGTAGTGCTTTAATGTGAAAAATTTTCTGTGATAATTTCATTTCATTTCGTTTCAACACGTGCCTTAGAATGGATTTTTAAATTTAAAAATCAAAAAAATGGGCAAAATTTCACAATTTTGTCCCTTTTCCTATGCCCGCCACTGGCTAACTTTACTTGAAAAATACTATTTTTTACACTACCTTTAATAAATTCGGAAAAAACTGAAAGGAGAGTTTTGAAAACCGAAAGTTTGAAATTTTAGAGGAATAAACATCATTTAAAAATATTCGAATATATCTCCGCCATTTTTATATTTGCTTCTTGAAATTTTTGAAGGTTAACTGCTATTAGTATAGTTGTCTACTATCAAAATTTCCGTTCTATTCCTTCAAAAATAAGCTCATGAATGTTTATAGAAATGTAGACATTTTTACCCTTTTCCTACCCACGCCTCTGGCTTATTAATAGAAATGATGCAAATTGTATTGCATTAGCTCAAATTTCAAATAAGTTTATTCCAATCTTGTTAATTTTGTTTAAAAGTTTTTGATCTTGCCTATTTAGGGGTTCAAAATCTAGCCATTTTCCAAAAATTGAAAAGGCCGCCATTTTGGAATGTCTTTACCTATTTTACTCAAATACAGTACCAGACGACTACTTGAGGGTATCTTACTACCAAAAAAATTTCAGCGCTCTAGATTGAAAACTTCGACCAGAAACCGTGCCTCACGGACGGTTTTTTTTCTGAAATTCGGAGGAACATCCTGTAGAAGTAACACAACTCTAGGAAAATGTTTTTTACGAAAATCAAACGTCAGCCCTAAGGTTTATAAGAGTAAAAAATTTCGTTCATTAATCTTGAAAGATGAAGCTACAGGAGCGTTTTTAAAAATTTAGAGAAATTAATTTAAAAAAAACATCATGTAAAAAAAAAACGAATATCTCCGCCATTTTTCTTATTTACTTTTTGAAATTCTCAAGGGTTGAAGTCTATTAGTATAGTTGTCTACTGTAAAAATTTCAGTTTAATTACTTCAAAAATGTGCTCATAAATTGTTGGAGAAATTTAGCCATTTTTACCCTTTTCCTACCCACGCCACTGGCTTATTAATAGAAAAAATGCAAATTTTGTTGCATGAAATTAAATTTCAAGTCATTTACTTCCAATATTGTGAATTTGATATAAAACTCTTTTTCTATCTAGCTTATACAGGGGTTCAAAAAATAGTCCTTTTTCCAAAAATTAAAATGGCCGCCATTTTGAAACGGCTCGATCGATTTTGCTCAAGTGCAATACCAGACCACTCCTTATGGATATCTTACTTCCACAAAAATTTCAGTCTCCTAGATTGAAAACTGCGACCTGAAATGAGGTGACAAAAACGGGATATGGGGAATTTTGAAAGGACACCCTGTAGAAGTAACGCGACTTTAGGAATTTTTTTCAACGAAAATCTAACGTCGTTCCAAGGTTTTACAAGGATCCAAAATTTCATTCACTAATCTTGAAAGATAAAGCTACAGGAGCGTTTTGAAAATCGAAATTTCGCGATTTTGGAGAAATATATAAATATATAAATATATATATAAATATATAAATATATATATAAATATATATATAAATATATATATATATATCGTGGGCAGGTGAATTTTGGAAAACCACTTTTTCGTGATCTGGGGGTCATGATCGGTGGACATTTGATGAGTTTGGGTGATTTTCGAAAAGTGATGTCGTCCTCAATAGTGTATTTTTTTATTAAAAAATACACTAATACCTTTAAAATGAGGTCTCCGAAAATTTAAGGTCGGGAGGGGGGGACTGTAAATAATGTCCTGACTGTATAATGTGTAATGGGTAATGCGGTATACCCTTCACTTCAAATTGGTTCAAGTTAAATGACCAGGGAGGATATTTATAAGTTTAAGAAACTGAAGGTCGAGTGTATAAATAATTATCCGGTCACTTTTATATTTCTTCTCAACTTATAATTTGAGATTTCATCTGCATGTTTTGGCGGATTCTTATTTGCTAGCTATCCATGCATCTATTTATCTAGAAATCTGGCACAATTTATTACTTTGTCGGACGCGAAAATCATCTCTGGCGTCGCGTTGTTAATTAAACTAAATTTATGTTGAACAATATTACAGAGTTACTCGAAATTTCAAATTGTTCCCCTATAAATAGTGGGGTAGGTCTAACGTGAAAAACTTCTAAAATCGATACTCGTTTTTTTTTTATTTTTTTTTTTAGTTTCATTCAACTAAGTGGACCACTACTTGTTATGTGGCCGACTTGGCGCAAGTCTCGGAGATGTGAAGGGGGGAGAAAACCAGGTATAAAAATGGGAGAAAACGGTTTTAAGCCCCTTGGTTGGCTGCGTTTTGTTGACCAAAAAAAAAAAAATTTCGGATAAAAAAACCGAGATCTCGCGAGAGCGCACAAACTGTTTTTCTTTTTGCTAAAACGGGAGCCATCGGAAGTAACGGAAGGAGTTGGAGGTATTATGCAGGAGACGCGGCAATAAATTTACAGGGGCGAAAATATCCCCCTTGTACATTCATGTTTCCCAAGGGTTCGGTCAATTTTTGTGCGGATCGGTGTATTAGTGGCGAAGGGGGGGAGGATCTAAATCACACGGAATTGGACACAACTCCTACAGTTTTTGCCCCGTATCGCGCAGCAAAAACCGTATTTTCGCCTATCGATTGATTATACAAATTTTTTTCAAAAAATAAACAAATGACGATCAAAGCAAAAAAATCAAAAAAAAAATATTTTGTAGTTTTTTATCATGAAGGGATGGGGTGGGGGAATTTTTTAACCAGCCGAAAGGTTTCTTCAATCGCTTGAAAATGAGCCGGGTCTGGGCTGTGGCCGTTAATTAGGAAGGGCGGGAGAGGGTTAAAAAAACTGGATTTATTTTATCGATAACATGGGAAGGGAAAGGTTTAGGGGAAGTCGGGTTCATTTTCAAAAGAATGAAACAAACTTCCAGTTATTATGGTCCGGAAATGTGTCGAACGTACCGGGGCGCATTTTTCCGTTTCCTATTCGGCCAGCGCAACCGAGTGCGCTAATCGTGTAGGAAACGAATGAGAGCCTTGCAGCTCCATTTCCTAAGGGACCAACGCAACCGCATGTATCGCGATTATGGCACATCAGCCTCATGCGCGTCTGTGTACTCTGGAAAATGATTTGCGCCTTTAAGCCATCGTGCGATTGGATGCGTCAAGCTGTTGGGTCTTTTGTTTTGAAATAGTGAATGTTGGTGAATGCTGCTTTCAAAAAATTTTCTAATAATATGACTATCATTATTTTATTATTATTTTTGATAATTATATGTATACATCCGCGGCTCCGAAGTTTCATCAATTTTTTCGGGACCATGGAGCGAAATAGGGGTGCATGCTGGGTGGGTAAGAAGCTAAAAACATCCATTGCAAACTAATATTAAGGTCACAACTAAGGAAGGCCTCATTGACACTACGGTCGAATTTCTATTTTTTTCTTCGACTTTCAGGGCAAGGAAAATCTTCGAGATTAACAGTAGCACGTTTTTTATTTTGAATTTTGCATTTATTTTGCATTTATATTCCAAAAATCATTGCACCAATCCCTGCGGACTGGACACGATATGTGAAAGCGGATATAGCGCCGGTCCGCCTCAAGCTTCGAAGCGCTTGGCATTGTCGTGAAGTGGTTACATCCGTAATTCGCGGTATAAATCGGCGCCTCTTGTCAGCACCGCACGCTCTCCGCACTCTCAAAACCGATTTTTTAGGTCGTTTTTTGCTTTCCCTTTCATTTGCAAAGAAAATGAATACCTTCCTGGTGATACTATAGGTATGTTCTCCACCCCTATATAAATGCCATAGTGAAACTGCATAGGAGCCGCTGATGTATATAATGACCTTATTTTTATTATTATTATTATTTATGAGTAGGTATACCTACTCAGAAGCGCAATTTGAAAGGTTGCAGATTGATTAATCATTGCAGAGGGCTTATTCGCATGTGAGTGCGTTAGTCCCTTAGGGAACGGAGCTGCAGGTCTCGCATCCGTTCCCTATACGATTAGCGCACTCGGTTGCGCTAGCCGAATAGGAAACGGAAAAATGCTACCGGGGCTGAGACATAGAAATGTATAAAAAAATATATAGTGTAGACGAGAAAAGCATAAGGAATAAATTCGATAAAACGGAAAGTAAGTACAGAATTTTTGGAAAAAACGTCGATTTTTTAATTTAATTTATGTTCTATTAAAGTAAAAATTGTTTTTATACAGACCGTTCCTTGACTCAGTAATGACGACATTGTCTACTTTTTCAACAAGAACACCCTGTATATTATTGTATTTTCATATTCTCTAAGAAAATTAGTTTTAACAGTTGCAGTTTAAATTGAGTTTCCGATGTACACTACTTTCAAAATGAAAAATGACGATTTTCAATTGTTTATAACTCATAAAACCAAATATTTTTATTTAATTGTAACGATATTTTTTGGGAGATTTTGGAATATATGGAACTGTTTTTTTTTTTTACTTGTAATCATTAATTAAATTTAATTTAGTTTTTAATTTTAAAGTATAGTTTTGCCGAGCGGATAAATCTGCAAGCACTGCTGGAATTTTTTACTGTCCCTTTTCGCTTTAATGGTGGAAGTAGTTATTTTGGTAATTAGTAGTTAATTGGCAAACGCACCTTGCCAATTATAAACTTTACGGTGCTGGAATTCTATCGCAAAATAAATTTTATCTATGACGTTACTAACGATTTACGATTCTTTTGCTGGGTTTCTGAAGAAGTTTAATTCTCATCTTTACTCCTTCACTTCCCTAAGAATAAGCGACTCACATTTTTTATTCTATATTTTTTCTTTGTAAACGCACCATATGAGTATTTATTTTCGAACCATCATCTTGTATAGACACCAAACTTCTTGTTATCTTATATTATATTACGTAACGTTTTGTCCAAATTTCAGATTGATCCTAAGCGTTAATTAAGCGTTATTTGATCTGTGTCCATTATTGAAATTTGACACTTTACAAATCGCCGCAGCAGCTGCTGCTGGTCGACAACTAGCAGCTCGTTTACAGTTTTTTGCATCTCATCAATTTAAAAATGCAAATAATGCAGTTTTGAGCATAATGATTTTTACTGTTCCCATTTATCCTCTTTCAGCGATATCAAATTTATGTCATCCTAATCCAATTATTTTTTGTATGGATGGATGAACGAGCTGCTCTTTACCTATTCACTGTGTAGTGGTCTATGGTGTGTAACAATATCAGTGAACTCGCCACTTCCATACAAAATACTCACTTCAATTTAATTTTTGTTTCAACATTCCCATTTAGTTATATGTCAACGTACAACTAACATAATATCGTTATCTTTACCTACAGCTAGCAGTCGCGACTCGCGACTCCTGGAAATAATGACTTTATGACTAACTCTTTCATGTTTCATTTATGTATGTAATCCTTAGATACATATTATTATTGTTGATACATACGTTCGTAATTTCATTTTCCCTTTGAATAACGGTCTTTTGTGTGAAGAAATAACTCGAAAGTTATTTTAATCCTCGAAAAGAACAAGTTTTTTTTATAAAGCAACATAACGTAACACGTTGTTTCTAATAACAATTTATTACACATGAGGTGCATACCTACCTACTTATTATTCCTCTAATTCGTCGACTAATGGATTTCGCTTTCTAAGTTTCAAATTATTAAGGCTCACTGTTAAAAATGCACTCAAATGCTTTATTAACGAATTATTTTATTCACCTAAATAGTTTTTAATTGGTTTTATTTTACAAGTTTTTTGCTATTTCTTTCTCTATCTTTATTTTTATTATTAATTCTGATTTAAAAATTTTCTAATATTTAAAATACAATAATTATTTTAATAGTGTTCTATCAATTTCGTGCAATTTTGCGATTTAACCAACTGTAATTTGATTCATTTCTGAATAAAAGAAATGAAAAATTAAATGAAAATCGCATTTTAAAGTCTTAATCCAGAAATATTTTTACACATTATATCCTAGCGCGTAGGTACCAAACAGATATTGTTACGTTTTTGTACGGGCTGATATTTAATTTATTTATCTTATTACCTTACTTACAAAACACACTTATATATCGCTCAGTTCAACGTCTTGTTATTCGACTCACAGTCCATTTTTATCTGAGTTGACTGATCTTCCTGTTTTTATTTCCAAAACTTGTCCATTAGGTATCTAGCCTTTAGAGTTATCAAATTACAATCTCTAAAACTCCCTATATTATTTTCTTCTCGAAGTTTCGCTTCAAAACTTCCGGACTGCTAACAATGAGCGCGTCAGGAAACTGGAGATGATAAAAAGTGCGCTTTCGTAACTCGCTCCGGCTCATCTCTGCGATGTCGCCGGCACCCTCCTCTGCACAAGTCGCAATAATAGGTACTTGAGCTTGAAAAGACCCGAGTCCAACAAAGAAAATAACAATTTTTTCAACTTTTTTCACTTAATTCAACTATCTCTATAATATAATTCGTCAAGCCTCTCAAAATAGCGATTTAAGTCATCAATTATTACTCTAGTAAAAAAAAAGTCCGCCAAGGTATTTTTTGAGATTAGGAAATAGGTAGTAAGCACTGGGTGCTAAATATAGCGAATAAGCTGGATGAGCAAGCAATTTAAAGTCTAATTCGTGAATTTTCTCCATGCAAAGGTTGATGAATGTACTGGAGCATTGTCATGGTGAAATAAGACTTTTTTCGCCAGGGGAGGACGTTTTTCCTTTATTTCATGGCTCAAACGCTGCAATAAATTTTCCCAGTACACACCAGTGATGTTTTTAACCCGTTTGCAAATAATCCATAAAAATTAATCCTTTTGCATCCCAGAAAACCCTCTTCATAACCTTGTTTGGTCACAAAATTGACTTTTCCTTTTTTGGAGCGGGTTCACCTATATTGCAATACACTATTTTAACTACAATTCGATTTCAGGAGTTTTACAATTCGACATCCATGGTTACAAAACATCTCAAAAAATTCATTTTTTTTGATGGTAGAGCGCCAAATTCTTATTTGAAATAATTTTTCGTTTCAGCATTTAGTGTCAGCAAACGCGGCACCCATCTCGCACAGACCTAAAGTATTACTTAAATTTTACCACACGTTCTTTTTATGATTTAACAGTATCTGTTATCTCAAACAACTTTAATCTGCTGTCATCCAGCACGATTTGAATATTTTTTCATTCATTTCAACAGTTGTCAGTTCCACAGGGCGTCTGGAGTAAGGCTCATTTCTTGTGCTCGTATGTCCCATTTTAATTTCTGATACCCACCTTTTCACCATGGAATATGATGGGTCAGAGTCTTCGAGTGATGGAAGTATTTGATGATCACCACATTTTCTTGAAAACTCCAAAATTTTGTTTCCTCATTGTTACATCTACGAGTTAATCTCAATCGAAGTCTAAAAGTCGAAAAAAAATTATGAAGACTCTTGCCCTCTCTTCTCTTGATGTTCAAACCAAGAGCGAGACACGAATATGGACTTACAAGCTGAAACATGATGCCAAGTGGGGCGAACCGGTAAAAATCGGTCACTCCAGAACAATTGATACCATCGCGGATCTTATCGTTTTATACAGCCATTCAATGCGCTCATTGACTGAAAAGGCTGGGACCAAAATACCTATGTCTAAAAAGAAATCTGTAGTGTTAGCGTATGAGACATCCCCGCAAGAAGTAGCATGTCCCGAGGACGTATACTACCATAGTCCAGGTTAAAACAGATATAAGCAGGCTATGTGTATGGCAGAATTTAGAAGAAACAACAAAGATACAATGGAACTACTCTGATAGTTATGATCTCTTGAAAGACGTTGTGGACCATCAAAAGAGATCAAAGTTAGCCTGGAAATCCTTGCAATACTCCATTAATCTATTCAGATACAAGGTGACACTTGCTTGGAAGCTTAGATGTCACCTATAATGATGCTGAAGATCGACTAGCCAGAAAATGCGTTGCAAAAACGTTATTTGGACCCGAACCAGTGTTTGACATCCCAAGAAAAAACACCAACACTACACGATAGTTGCCACAATGGCTCAATAGAAGATCCAGCATAGAACATATGGCAAGTACCAGGACATGAACATGGCAGGACAGTTTTTTTTTTTTTTTCAAATTGAAAATGCACATGCACTGCAGGGAAATCCCTATGACGCTCTGGGAGCGGTGCATGAGCGGAGATATCGATTCACGTTGGCCTTGAATCTCTGTAAGTTGTATACTTCGGGAAACACGCCCTTTGGAATGCTATTCCAAAGTGATGCGGTTCTGTACATAAAAGAAGTCTGAAATAGGGTGGTACGAGGTGTAACGAGCTGAACCTGATACGGATGTGCGTCTGCGGCTCGACGTGTATATCTGCCCGGTCTTGTTCTTGGTGGGATCAAGCGGGCCACGTCTTTTGAACACCTTCCATTAAAATATCTGTAAAACAGACTCAGGTCAGCTACTCTTCTTCGATGTTCGAGAGTGTCTAAATTTTTTGTCAAATCTGGGTCCCCAATCAAGCGGATGGCTCTTTTCTGAATAGAGTCGAGTAGTCTCAGCGTATGTTTGGGAGCTGAGCTCCAAACATGTGAGCAGTACTCCAAGGATGGTCGGATTTGAGCCTTGTATAAGAGGAGAAGCTGTTGTGGTGTATAAAATTTCTTCGTGCGGAAGAGTGTTCCAAGTTTTTGAGAAGCACTCTTCGCCAGACCTGCAACATGATCATGCCAAGACATGTTCGCTCCGAGGCTCACTCCAAGTAAACGAAGAGATGACGCTGGGGTAAGAGAGTGTCCCGCCATCATCATATCTGGCTCCAAAACGTTGGTCTTTTTGGAGAAGATGGCTGCTTGGGTTTTTCCAGCATTAAATTGGACTTGGTTTCTATAGCCCCAAGTTAGAATGTCTTGCAAGTCATTGTTAAGTATGGCAACTTCTTGCTCCCTGCGAGTCTGTGCGTCGATGGCAGATGTTCGCGCATCTAACGTATAAGAAGATATGAGGGTACTGTCGTCGGCAAAACTGTATATTGGATTTTTTGTTGTTTCAAGCAAGTCGTTTATAAATATTAGAAAGAGAGTCGGAGATAAAATGGATCCCTGAGGCACACCGGCATTGATGGAAAATGTCTCAGAAAGAACTCCATCGACTGCCACCTGTAATGAACGATCTCCGAGATAATTCGCAAGCCACAAGCAGAATTTCTCGGGCATGCCATAGGCCTGCAGTTTTGCCAACAGTCCACCATGCCAAACACGGTCGAAAGCTCTAGAAATATCAAGCGCAACCCCTCGAGACTCCCCATGGTGCTCGATTGCGCCATTCCACCGCTCGGTGACGTAAATGAGGAGGTCACCCACCAGTTGACCTCTGTTTACGGAATCCGTATTGGCGGTGATGAAAGAACCTTCTCAAAGTCTTGACAAAGAAATAGAAAAAGATCACCTAATTAAACTTGAGATCTACAGAGAAGAACCTCTCATGTAGGTAATATTTCAGTGCCCAACATTCATACCAACTCGCTATGCAATCCAGGGACCGACCGAAGACCTGCTAACAAGCAAGACCTTGGTTAACGAACTAATGAATCTTGTCAAAGGAACAGAAATTTTTGATTAATCAAGGACTGTATAAATGTGAAAGGATACCATAATAATAAGCCTAACGGTTTATAATTTGTTAAATAAACAAAATAAAAATTTTACAGTGTAGGAGATTTATTCCTACATAAATACATCCCCTCCAGATGTCACTGTTCTAATTTTCCATGAAAACTTTCCAGCCTACCATTTACCTACGAGCAGTATCGATTTGTCATTGTTTGTTTTCAGTTGAGTGTTTCAGCGTTTTGCAATCCAGTTTCAGGTTTTTTTTCACTCCAGATTCAACTTTTTCAGGCCAGTTTCAATTACAACTTTTAACAATCGCGTGCAGCTTTCTGGATTGAAGAATAATAGCGGCGAGTTTGAAGCCTCTAAAAGCTGTGTAATATTTCGAATTAGTGCCAGTTAACGTTGCCTGTATGAATTATTAACTCATTCAATGTTTAATTAGATAATGAATATTTAATATTAACCGAAAAAGATAGTTATATGCTACTACGTGTGCCGCCATGTATGCTTACTTTGTATTTCAATGAATTGGTTAGCATCATGCTTGAATCCGCCAGCAGTAGAGGTCATCACCTCTACCTATAACTTTCAGGAAATCCATCTATTATTAAGGAAATATGGATTTCTCATTGTGTTGATATATTACCTTTACAATTTGAATGAGGCTATAAAAATACACCTATGTTGCCTAAGTAGGTCAACTATTCTTTCGGTAGTAAGGTAGTAAAAATTGAGTGTTCAATAAATTATCCTTATATGTTTGTAATCTTTATTAAATAGAGAAAGTTGATTTTCAGTTTTACAGGCCATCAAAAATGTATAACCTTGAACTTTATTACAGTTGTTGAAAAAGTGGGTGAAGATTCTATTAAAATAAGCCTTGCTATCGTAAATATTATCCAGGAGAATCCAGAAAAGAACTTTAAACCTTTTTTTTAACAAAGTTGAAATTTAAATTCAAATTAGTAAAAATTGCTACCTAACTGAAATCTTTTTTTTTATTATAATATCAATAAAAAATATGTTCTAACAGTAATTTTTGCGCGTATTCCGATCATTTTTGGGAGAATAATGAAAAAAAAATTCAATAATTTTTCCTAAACATTTTTTTTTATTCATGGATGTCTCCCAAGAGATACCATCCAATAGTTTTGAGAAGTTCAAAATTTTTGAAGTTTGAAATATACTACTGCACAAAATTTGGGGAACACTATTTGGTGTTTCCTCACCGAGAAACCAGTCACTAGATTTTTCCAGAATTTTACATGACTCAAGCGGCAGTTCTCGAAGTTCTCCAACTCCCAAGTTTGTGTATGTCTGCATTACGGGGTGACGTGACTTGGAATAATGCACCCATGTACCAAAATTGACTTCGCACGATTTTAAATTGAATCAATCACCCTTTAACAGGTTTGAATAACTAATTCAAACTCCCTGCAAACTCTCTGGACCAATGTTTTTCGATATCGTCATTAATTGTGAAAAAACAGTTTGTTCTTTATTCGAACTCCTGAAAAATTCACCACGAGATTTTCAAAGATGGCTCAAGTTTTAGGTAACTCGATTTTTCTCATCACGAAAGAGGGCACCCGATTGTAAATTTATCAAAACGTTTCCAAAAGTTTCTTTTTTACTGGTACATTTGAGTTAATTGGAGTCTCTGGTAGACCCATTGACTCCATTCTTTGGATTCTAGCCCCCCCCCCCTTTCAGATTCTCTGCAACCTCTTTTTGTATCCTCCTGCAGCTGCAAAAATGGTAAAGAAAGAGTTTTTACATGAAAACAGGATAGCTTATACCTGCGATGGTCTATAAAATAAGCTATAAGGATTTACACTGTTGAAGATCTAAGAAATCATTGTCTTGTAACGAAAAATCAATTTTTACAATGTTTTTTATTGTCACAAGATTGAAGTTAGATCAACTCTTAATTGTACTTGCCAATAAAATTACCACAGTTCACACAGAACGTTCTCAATGCACGGTCCGAAGCTTTTCCAATTAAAGCTCCCAACGCAACGTTGGGATGCGGTTTCATAGGAGTCTACGGTCACTATAGTCAGCGAGATGCATCACCGGTTGCTAAGTTGCTAAGATGAATGGGACGTTGACATTTCAAGTCTCACATTTAATTGTCTTAGTAACGCCCTTTGTATACCAGCAAGAATGAACCGTACAATGGAGCAAAACGAAGCAGTACTTATCGTTGCTCCTATTAATTAAATAATGGAAGATCGATCGCAGAAGTGGCACAACTACTGGGAAGATCACGTTCCCTAATTTCGGACAGTTTCCATGGGGAGAAAGACGGATCTTTTCAATAGACGAACAGGGCAAGGGGAGCGAAGATGTAATACCCTGAGAGAAGATGGAAACATTATCAGACAAGGAATCTAGGGCACAGGAACTTCCATTGCTGTGTACATGCAGTTCGGCGAAGACTACGGGAGGCGAACCTCAATTATTGTCGATACTTTTTTGACAAACAGAACCTTCGATGGAACCAAGCAGATTCAAACTTTGGGTCAATGATGGCCGAATACGTGTTTGGAGACGACGAACAAACGATTTTTGGATCAACATATGATGAAAATGGTACCATTCGGGGGCGGCTCTGTCATGGTTTGGGGTGGAATTAGACAAACGAACTTCTTTAGTGGTAATTCCACCTCAACGTCTCAGCGTTATGTAAATGAAATTCTCGTTCCGCATGTTCTACTATTTACACAAAATATGGGCGAGAACTTCATCCTTCAGTAAGATATCGCTCTCATTTACTAGAAATTTCTTGGCGGACGCGTGCATCACGCAAATTATCTGGGCTAGCCTTGTCGCCAGACATGAATTCCATAGAGCATTTATGGGATGAACTGGTTCGTCGTCTGAAATGCTCTCGCAGGAATGGGAAAACATTCCACAGCAGTTTATCGGGCGTTTAATTGGTAGCATGCGACGAAGATGATATTCCTTTGATTGTGTTCATAAATTTTTTATTGATCTTGTTATTAAATAAAGACTTTCTGGGTTAGGTATTCTAATTTTTCTTCACGTCTTACTGTTACCACCAACATTAGTTGAATCGAGTCTTGGAGCCTTGAGGCAAGTGTCCTTAAAACTGCTCAAAATTCTGACAGCAAGAGCTGTCTAAACGGCCTACATTGCCTTAGCAACCGGTTCTCCTGACCCTAACGACCTTAGATCCCTATGAAACTGCATACGTTGCAAATAAAGGTTTGAACCGTGTTTTGAGAACGTTCTATGTGAATTGTGCAAGTAAAAGAGGTGATCTACCTCCAATCTTGTGAAAATATAAAAATTGTAAAAAATTCTGAAAGTTATAAAGGTCTGAAATGTGCTATGAAAATATTTAAAAAATTGACGTTTCTGTTACAAGACAATGGATTCTTAGATCTTTAACAGTGTAAATGAATTATTTTAGACCATCACCGGTATAAGCTCACCTGTTTTCATGCAAAAACTCTTTCTTTGCCATTATTGCAGAAGAGGTAAAAAGAGGTTGCAGAGGATCTAATAGAAGGACTAGAGCTCAAAGAATAGACGCAATGAGTACCAGAGACTACAGTGAGCCCGAATGTAGTAAAAGTGTTTTAAACACCATTTGTGGGCCAAAAATAACTAGTAAAAATAACTGCCTACCAGATGAAGAGGAAATCCTATGGTCACTTTTGCAGGAGTTCGAACAAAGAACTCTCTCTTCATAATCAATGAGGATATCAGCAAACATTTGGTACAGAGAGTCTGCAGGGATTTTGAATCAATCATTCAAACCTGTTAAAGATGATTGAACTTTTGGTGGTTACAATAAGGTAAGCTCAAAATTTCAATTTAAATCGGTCGAAGTCGATTTTGGTACGTGGGTGCATGCCCATCTCTCCAGAATACCCCTACCGTTTGATTCATGCAAAATCTTGAAAAAATCTATAGTGACGAGCGAGGGAGCTCCAAAAAGTGTTCCCCTAATTTTATGCAGTAGTACCTATGTATTTTAATTGTTTTCTCGTATTTATCAAATAAAATATCAATATTTAACGTGCTTGTTTAGGTAGAAAGAAGTGTTAATGTTGTGAAAGTGGCTCTATTTATTTTAATTAACTATGAGAAATATCGCGCAAACCTTCGTGTCAGTGAGATACCTACATGAGTGGTGAACGATTTTTCTTGATTTATCATTTTCATTTCATCTGTAATAACTGAGTTTCTGATTTATGTTCATACATCAGACTCTAAATCATATTAATAAAAAATTTAGTGTTGTGTCTATTATAAAAGTAGTTTCATTTTTCTTCTCTCAAGGTATAACTAATTACAAAACATATTGTTAAGAACTCGGCTATTTCGTTGAGAATCTTATGGGAAAAAGGGTTTAGATAAATATAAACCAGTACTGTACAATTTATCTTGGCTATTTAAAATCCAATTAATTTCAATAAAAGTGTACATGGGCAGCTATTTCTTCTATTTTCAAGTGATTTTCTCTTTAAGTAGCTTCCGAGGACAATTTCTCAGTCTCCCACAACTTGTACAAGCCTCTCAAAAAGAAATTACTGCACTATTCTCCATAGAAATTACCGAACTGAACTTACAAGAATATTACAGAATCCATTGATTACATTCTTCTCTATTCTCCGCGCTAAGAAATCAGAAGAAAAATAACAAATGTTGGACGTTGCTTTTTATATCTCCTGTACGTTACATCTTTTTTTTGCTTTGTTTGTTTTGTTTGTTTGTTCACCCTTGGTTAAATTATACGATGAAAATATTTGAAAATGTAAAACAAATATTATTTCTAACTCGAAACCATTTATAATGGCAAGATTTTTTTCCTTGACTCCCTTGGCTGTGATCGTGATCCTTTCTCTATAATGGAAGATTCCCTTATAATTTTGTGGTTATTTTGTAGGGCTTTTTATGAAGTTTTCTTACGATGAAATGAAGTTGTTCAAAGAAAATTATGTGGACTGTTTTCTATGATTTCTTAACTCTAGTTTTTTTACGGGTGTATATTGTTGTAAAGTTTTAATATTGTCTATGGCTGTGTAAAATTTCATGTTTGTAGCTGAATTTTTTCTAGTGTCTTGTTGAGTCAGGTAAATCAGGGAGGACGTGTAGTTGGTTGAAATTGCAATGGAGATTTCTCGGATATCATATTTTTTGTATTAAAAAGATTAAAATTTTGAGGGTTTTTGTATTTTTGGATACTTTCAGAAGAAATATTTTAATTTTCCTCTTTTTCAAAAGGACCACCGAATGTAAAATAATATAAATTTTCGAGTAGATGTAGGCTCCGATTCTGTTATCATGACCTGTTGATGGCGAACCGTTACAGGAACTTCATCAGCATCTAAAGATAATAATTACCCAAGCGATCAATAGTAGTGCATAAGCGTAATTAAATTTACAGGTCAATTTAACACAAAATCAATCTCTCATGAGAAATTAATCGACAATGGGTTATATGCCCTGGTGTATTATAGGCACTTAGTTCATAATCATAGTCAAGGGTATATGTTGCAATTAATTATAATAGATTTAAGCTTTTCATTACTTACGTTGCTCGTAATATTGCTCGTTAATTGGCTAAGTGCACTCATAGTTGCACTTGATGCATACTTAAATTTACAACTTAATTAGTCAAATAGTGAAAAAACTAGGATATTATTCAACAATTTCTGGAATTGGGGGATTCGAGAGAACTGTTATGAGCATAGTAAGGTGTTTTAAATTAAAGCACTTTCTATTATTATTTAATTACAATTATTATTATAAGCAATTCATATCAAATATATCAACATGCATCACTTTATTTTCTGTTCTGGTTCTATAGTTACTACTTGACAGCTTAAAACGATTTAAATGAAGCTTTTACTGAATTTGATGGTGTATATTATTCGATGAAAGAAAACTGTAACTCTTTGAATAAACAATATCAAGCTGTTTATTTAAGTACAAGATATTAAATTAATGAAGTTTTAGAATTTTCGTAATATGTATTCACACGAGTATCTAAAAATATAAAAGTACAATAATAATTGATGAATAAATAAATATTCCAATTTTGGAACATTATAGGATATAGTAATAACTACCTAGTAAGCTTTAATCAGATGCAATAATTTTATTACTAAATAGAAAATAATCATGTTCCTAATTAGTAAATAAGTAAAGTCGACATTAATTTAAAAATGTCGCATGAACTGACAGAGAATTTGAATTTTTGATTTTTTTTGGTTGAAATCAACATGACGCTGTCATCAGCCTTCTGTAACCACATCATTGCTAGATTTCCCCGTTTCCAGTGTTTTTGATGAATTTTGCACACCTACTAGGTTACCTATTTTCAAAAAAGTATGGGGCAAAGTGATATACTCTAGTGAGTAATAATTATAATAAAACACCAAATTTTTTACTTGACAGAAACTATTGCCATTTATCTCTTACAATCGTTTACTTTGAATTTCTTTTATAAAGAACAATTTCTTCGTCTGCCATTCTTTTGTTTTTAACTAACCAACACCTGTTTCTAAATTATCTTCAAACATTCTCGAGGTTTCCAAAAAGATAGTAAAACTGCCCCCTCCTTTAAGCAGGTAGACCGACTTCATATTCTCCTTCGTACTATTTTGTATTCGGTAAACCACATAGTTGATCATATTCGTTTAATAACCCTCCCAGGGTGGCTGCAAGTTTGGGGATATCCCTTCGTTCGATTTATTCAGCAAAACTTTAGTAACTATTTTCCCCCTCTCATATCGTGATCCTACAACTTTTCGGTTAAATTTAAATATATCTTCTCGTTACATACATTTATTTCTCACCGTATTTTCCCACTTTCACGTCGGGTCGAAGCTTTTAAGTAACCGTCATCACAATGTCCGGTCCTGGGATCTTTCTCCTGAACGTCTCTCTTCCTCGATGTCATTCGCAATCTCATCCATCGATTCCCGCCTAGCGGCAACTATACATGTCCTTCCACATATTTTCACTGACATCAATCTTCTGCATGCATTAGAATCACTTTCCCTTCTCATCAGGTGTCCGTACCACTGCAGCCATTTTTCTTACATCATCACTTTAGTGATCTCTATAAGCTTGATAGTCCCCCCTTAGCATTTTTATATCTTTATACGGTCTATATAGATATTTTTAATACCCAAAAGATTCATCCTAAGATTCTGATTTCTGGAACTTTCACTCTCTTCTCCTGTACTCCCTTTGTAGCCCGTGATTCTAGTCCATACATCATTGTTGGCTTCAGCGCAGTTTTGTAGACCATCCTTTTTTTCATTGCACTAATTCTACTGTCATCATTATAACAGACCAGAGTTTTTACTGTAATTCATGCATCCAACTTTTATTATCTATCTGCGCCTATTTCGACGTGTAGTTCTCAGTTTTGGGTGACTATGTATCTTGTTCCAGTTTTTATCTTTACGTATTCACCTGTTCTTTACCATCGCTAGTAAACTACAAGTATACGTCTACTCTGATTTATTTCTATCAATTTTTGATCGTTTTTCCAAGTGACCTACTCAGGTCTTTTACCTTCCATTCGAATTCCTCTCTGATGTTGCTGGTGTTGCACAACACAGTTCGTCAGCAAACATCGTCTTTTTAGAACAAATCATTACATCCATGACAAGGTTGAACAGAAAAGCGCACAAGGCAGAGTCTATTCTAATAGATTACTAATTTGTCAAAAAATAACAGATTATTATTATGTTGTTAAAGGATAGGGGAGGTTTCTTGAGCTCATGCAGCAAAAATTGTTGGTTGCTGACATAATTCTAAGCTAACTTTGTTCATTTTTCATTGGAAGATTGTGAACAAAATTTTCAGGCTGGCCTCTAGACATGTTGTAACATGTTTACCCTAAAAAATAATAAGTCACTATCAGTGTAGGAACCATAAACATCCATCAAAGTTACCTAACTAATAACTCGCTTTCGTTAGATTAACCTTTTTAAAGATTACCTTTCTGTATCCATTATTACTGACCAAGTAGATCACTGGCTAGACTATTTGGAAGTCAGTGGGTCAGAATGCAGTAAAACTGAGTGACAAGGGTTATCCGCATTATTTATGACCGGCAATCTCCCAACTCTATTTCCACACTAATAAATAACCCAATTCCCAGACCCAAAAGAAAGAATAACACACTCCACTAATCATGGGCAGGTGAACTAATTGCCAAAGGCGCTGCATAGTCTGGCTCTGTCTGGCCCTTTTATTCACACCCACTGGGCACCTGGTATGTATTCCTTTGTCTATATAGTTAACACGCACATACAGTGCACGGTGTTCACTCAGATGGAAGAGTGTAATGACCCACATGTGTGTGCTCTGCTTTCCCACATGCAGCAATGCTCTCGTTGATGAACCCACTCCTTTGTCTGCTGAATCGTTCCGATCGTCTTGATATTCCCGTCATTTCTCGTGTGTGAATGTGTAATGTAATAAGAATAATATGTGATGCAATTATCTCATATGCATGCATGGCTGGAAAGGGAGAGGGGAATATTTTACTCTAAGCACAAGCACCAATAAGCACCGCGACAGCTGAAATGTGGAAAATCCATTACATAATTATGTAATGGATCGCAGGAATCTTAGCTGATGGTAATTATTTTACTATGCAGTAATGAGTGACGAAATTAAGATTTAAGAATAGGTTTTCAGCATCTATATTCACGCGATTATATGTAGAATAGGAATTAAGTATAGTATGACATGCTTGAGACGCTTGAGTATACATGCAACGTTTCCTATTTACAGAATTTTGCAAGATTTGTTCAAAATGAAACCTTCACTGTGGAGACTATAACTAATAAGAAAAAGTAATTTTTACTGATACTTCGTTAGATTCAAATGAATTTATTGTCATAGTCGACGAGGAATAGATAAATATTATACTCTCCAACAATAACATTGTAATCACAACCCAGAGCACGCACAACCCCGTTACGTGAGGGTTGCAAGGGGAATATTTGACGGGAACGAATTTCACGCTGGGTTTTAATTTTTTCAAACTTTTGAGCCAAGTGGCTTAGCCAGAAACTTAATTTGACACGAAAGATACAGGGTAAGATCAAGATCCACACCAAGCTCATTGACCATGCCAAGATTCGACTATAGTTCAGCTAATGAATTCTTCCTTAGGGTAGTTTTATTTTCACTACTTATTTGTTCTGGGCTATATTTGATTTGTTTAAAAATTACTTGAAGTTTTAATTCATCATCCCTTAGCTAAATCTTCCTCTTATTCCACTTTTTCACTTATTTCTCTCCCCTTTTATGACTTAAGTTGACTGGCAAGGATTTTGAGCCTTTTTGCCTATTATCTCTCAAATAATTTAATCTCCTAAAATTGATAATACTTAGGTAGGTACCTATTATTTATTATAATAATAATGAAATCATGACTGCATGAACTTTGATTCCTGAACGAACTCGTTCCCTTACTCCGTTTTAATCTGGTACGCCGACCAATTCTTTATAGACTTCCTGTAAGTATAAGCCCCTTGGACCTGAACTCAGTTGTTTTTTTGATTCTCTTTAACCTTTTTTTCTCTGATGTGTCAACCAGATCCCAGACTTCCCAAGTCTGAATAATACCTCCTGGCCTTTTTTTTCTCTAGAGAGGGTAAACACCCATATGTGGGTCTACCTCGGTACTCGCCCACAACAGTTTCTTTTGTTCAACATTGTTCGAAATTCTTCCTTCCTGCTCTTCGGCACGCATCGTTTCACTGATAAATCCATACATATTATGATCCCATGTTTTCTTAGTTTCTACCATGGTGTCTATGGTATTATCCGGGGTAAGTTGTTTTTGATTTAAATTGCGTTGAAGGGTAGCTCTTTCCACTTCCCATCTGCTACATAAGTAGACAGTATGCTCCGGGTCATCTTCCTCCTTTCTGCATCTGTTTTGGCTATTCTCTTTGTATATTTTCCCTATGACCCATGTCCCGATAGAAATTGTGTGAAATAATAATCAATCCGTCTTTCTATGTTCACAGTTTATCCATATCTCTATGTTAGGAATCATTTTTTCGTCCATTTAGCCACGTCTGTCGTCCCGTTCCAGATCTCCTGCCATCTCTACAAGTACCCTTTCCCGTGTTGCCTTGCCTTCCTCGTGTATCCGCCCTGTTCTCGAGTTTAGTTTTGCCCGTTCCTGTGCCAGGAGCTCTATCTGTGCCAGGAGCTCTATTGTGCAGACTGCTTAGAATTTTTCTATATTTCTCTTTTTCTAGTGCCTTCGCCCATATTGGTGCGGCATAGAGAATAATCGACTCCACTATGCCATATAATAGTTTTCTCCTATGGAACCCTGGTCCGCCCATATTAGGCATGATCCTGGTTAGTATCGTCTGTCGGTTTTCTGCCCTCTCGGTCGCATACATTATTATGTCTGCCAAAAGACAACTTATCGTCGATGATCACTCCTAGGTATTTCATCGCTCTTGTGTGATGTATTTTAACTCCCACGAGGTCAAGGGTGAAGTCATCTTTTCTTCTTGGACCCTTTGGGACCACTGAGGCGCCAGTTATAATTTGTGGGCTGTCACCATTTAAGAATCTGTAGAAGGCTCTCGTTTCTCCTGCAAACGATCTCTTCGATGTCTTTGGCCTCGATTAGGAGCGCCAGGTCATCAACGAAGGCCGCCATATGTCTCCTGACCTAACTTGAGGTCTTTAATCCCTATAAAGCCTAATTTCGCGTTCTCCCAGACTCCCTGAGCCAACACGTAATTAATTAAGGCACTTCACACTTTAACCTTCACTTCGCGATAATTCCACGGCGCTATAATAGAAGTCAAAAACTCCTACAGTGGGACTTCGCCTTAGCCTAAATTAGAGTTTTTTTTTTTAATTAGAATCTCCTGTCTAAGTCTTTTCCCTACTTTGACAATATTCTTTTTTTTTTCATGGGTTCGACCAATGGGGTTTAGTGTAAAAATGTATATTCACTCCTTATGGGCGTCTCTCTATAATTTTCCCAGGATCTATATGCTGATCACATCCGTTCCCCAAACTGCTTATAATTTTGTATTTTGTTCCCTGTTAGTTTTTTTCAATATTTTAACACCACATGGGCTTGCTTTTGCCCGTCTTCAAATTTAAAGTCAAGTGTTACATGATTCCTTTACTACTTTAATGGATAGTCTCCATTACACTTAAGACTTTTAATGTTTTAAGTTATTATCGGGTTGCATTTTTATGTTAGTAGGTACCTACCTATAATCTGAGTTTATTTTATTGTCAATAATAAGTCGACAATAAGTCGTTAGTTAAAGTAGAAGACTCTTCTTCAATAACACTTTAACAAAATGGTTTTCCTTATTAGATACTCTTGTTTTAGTATTTCTATTGAAAGCAATTATTTATTAATTCCCAATAAGCATACCTACTTTATAAGTAATTTTCTCAATTTTATCTTTCATGTTTTGTCGGATCGTGAGACCTTGAAACCTTGAAAAAAATCTTGTAGCAAACATTCTTATTTGGAAACCCTTTTTTAGATTAAAACCGAACAGTCTACTTCAACACAAATAGAGCATCTAGAGGGGAATTTAAATTTTTCATCAGATTTATAGGTAGCGTTTTGTTGAAAAAAAACTCATTAATGCATCTAGAGCACTGTGAAAGGTAAAGTATCACCATAATCCATCTAGAACTAAAAAAGTAAAATGTGTTAAAACAGAAACCAGATAAAATGAATTGAATCTAATTAAAATTGTAACGAAGTTTCCATGAAGCATACATGCAGCTACCCTAACTCCGGATATTTGAACTCGCTGCTGAAAACTAAAATCCGGAAGCAGGGAAACATAAATCGATGAACGATGAGCAATTGAAAACAGAATCGGAATCTGCAATCACGGGCTGTAATCACTTCAAATCCCGCGATGCATTATTAAAATCAGAACTGATATTCACTCCTGAAGTGTGCAAATGATCGACATTGTCAGCATTTATTTCACCACGACTTTATTGGCAATTTCGTGTAGTTCTTCAAGTCTTCCAGAAATAAATCAAGCTTGGACTATATCGGGGAACTAAATAATGCAAATTACCATTAAATTGGAAATATCGATTCTCGCATCTTTTGTGAGTTGAAGGTCGCACTTCTATTATAACTTTCTGATTAAATTTATGCGACGCCTATAAACAATTATCTCTATATCAACTTCATTCACTTTGGAAGTCGATCATGCGATTTGGATTTAATTTTCTCTTCGCCCACGTAAGTGGTAATATCTTATCTCGTTAAGTTTGGTGGCAGATTGTGTTGAACATTTTCTTCCATTTAGTTATCCTGTTATAGATATTTGATGTTTTTTGATAACGCTACCCTATTGATCTATATCTGCTAGTATACTATTCACGTCTAAAACTTATTGATTGTATTGTTATGGGGAGAAAATGTTAACCATGACAACATAGCGACCGATTGACGCCAGTGTTATTGGTGATACCGACAAGGTCGCACCAGCTTCCAGATCTGAATAGAGAAACATGTTCTCGAACCTTATTTGAGCAAGCAAACGGAAGCTTGAGCGCGCGATCTAGAAACTAGAGCAATATCTGATCAATTATTCAAGTAAGTGAAGAAATCTTACTAGATGGAGTATTTGGGATATAAATGAATGAAATTCCGGAGACCGGGTAGTCTACAGCGAATTTCAGTGGCATTGGAAGCGATAAGTCAAAGACGATTGGAAGGTGAAATTGACAAATCTCTTCCAAACTGAAAAAGGTAAATGTAAAGACATATCAAAGGAATCAATTCACTCTTCCATGTCCTACTAGAGCACAATAGAAGTGTTCACAAATAATCTCAGCTACAAACCTATTTGGGCTTACTCGGCTTATTTCAGATCACTTCAGTGCGTTATTTCCAGTGGATTTGATGTATATTTATATTTCACACAGATATTTCTCAATCGACTAAATCTTAGTTTGCTGCTTATTAAATTAATTACTATGCTTTAGATTTTCTGATAAGCTTCTGCGGTTGTTTCGTTGATATTTCTCTGGCGCAGGATTTAATATATCTGCCTATCTGCCTATAAGTTATTTGACAGAATACCAATTTTACATAATATAACATTTTCTTGGTCTCGAGACATCCATCTAGATTTTTTAGCCCACAGCGGGCTGAGTTAATGGAACTTTCATTGGAAATCCACATATCATCGAGGGAGTACGCTGCAGGGCATAATGTCCATTCTAATATATGTTTCGCACACAAACGTCTCTACATTCGCCATGCACCTAAATTTGTTCTTGGTGAAGCTTTTTCGTGATTTTCGCCTCTTTATTGCTTCCTACTCTCGACATAGGTACTCGTATAGTAGGAAAGGAAACTCATTAACCGCTCGTGCATCGTTTAAATTTGTTTGTTTTTTCGGTTCATATTCTTCTTTCGTTTGGAGTAAGGAGTAAGATAGTAAGGAGTAAGATAAACCGCTGCTTTCCTAAACAGTTTTTCAGTGGTGATCCCATCAAGCATCCAGTAAAGATTCTGCTTTTTTGATTTAGAGACTTTTTTGAGCGATATGTCAACTTCTTTTTAATGTCTAAGTTTCCTCTGTGGAGATGTGGAGAGCTTGTATGTACAGGGTGATCCATCACTTATCTTCAACCCGCGAAAATGAGGTTAATTTTAATAAAGTCAAAATATTGAATCTTTCAGGATTCGGGTCATTAATATGTACATGACCATAAAATGGCATAATCAGATTTTTTTTCGGGCACCAGTGATAAAAAAAAACTGTAATTTGGTGGTAAGGTAGCCAAAAAAATCGAGTTTTATTCCATGCATCGGTAGAAATCGAGAAATAAAATCAAAATCTCTAAAAATAAGTATAAAAAAATTATTACAAGGCTCTAATTACATTATACAGGGTGCACCATGTACCCTGCTTCTCTATACCTACCTATTGCTATCTCGTAAACGCTGAGATGCAGGGTCGGTTAAATTAGAGAAAAGATGCCCTATTTTGTGGCCATCTCAAATCCGTTAAGACCATTTGCGAAATATCCTGAAAAAAAACTGAAAAATCGAGATTTCTTATTTTTGTCAAATCTTTTCTATTGTTAGAAATAAATAAATAATTTTTGCAGGCTTGTATATACAGGGGGTTACTGAAGTTGTTCTTAAATGTGCGATACTCTGAAATGTCTGGTTTTCCAAATACAGGGCGTTGAAGTTTTTTTTTTCACCCTCACCAACATTATTGCAAAAAGAATGTACGCAACTGACTTTTTTTTTTCTTTTTTTTCTTAAATTGTTTTCCTATCTTACTAATTTTGCGAGAAAAAAATAAAAGCCGCTTCAACGCATCTCTAAAAATTTATCAAATAAAAACATTAAATTTTAAATCATTTTTTTAACATGCCTTAAAGCGTCTTTTAACAGGAGATACGAGAAAAAGTCTAAAGACATAAAAGTTGCATTTTTATTTGCTTACTCTGAAAAGAATATCAAAATTAAAATCAGCTTTTTTAATAGCCAGTTTTCTTTGCAATAATACTGGCGAGGTGCCCCCGGGACGCCAATGGGCTTGATACTTGGGACTAAAAGAGCTCCTTATTACTACAAATAACACTGTTAAATTTGAACAATATCGGCAAAAGAATGTTTGAGATATTAACATAAACCCTATTAAAAAAAAAAACTTCAAGATCCTATCTTGAAAACCAGACATTTTACGACATATTTATGTTTATATGAACTTTTAGACTTAAAATTAGCCCAGAAATACGCCCTTAAATTTAGTACATACCCTTAAGTAACACCCTGTATAAGTCGTCAAGAGCTATCCGAGATTTAAAAAATTTTCAAAGCCGACTAGATCCCAGAGTTTTCTTTTGTTTTTTTATGGATGATATCTTAGTCGGCTGTGAAAATTTTTGTCAGATAGATGGCTCTTGACGACATAATATGTAAAGCCTACAAAAAATTATTCAATAATCTCCAATTAGAAAAATATTAGGTATGAAGAAAATAAGAAACCTGGATTTTTCAGTTTTTCAGGATATTTCAGGAGGTCAATATTGTTGTCTTGACGGATTCGAGATGTCCACAAAATTGCGCATTTTCTCTAATTTAACCGATCCTGTATCTCTTAGCGTGGAGGAAATAGCAATATAGAGGATACATGGTTCACCCTGTTATTAATTAAGTAATTTTTTATAAAATTAACCTCTATTTCGGCTGACGTCCGGGCTATCGCTCCACTTACTTCCCGCGAGTTTCTTAATTAAGGTATTCCTTTCTTTTAGTTTTTGTTTGGAGTTGATACAACGTTGTTTGAAGGAGAGAGTTGGATCCAGGAAAACTCTGCAACACTTTTGAGCATGAGAATATGTGCTAATTAGGAAAGTGCTTATTTACACTTATTATTTCATGGTACTCGTTGATAGTAGGTAGGTAAGGTAAGTGCTTTCAGTTTCAAGTGTTTTTGAGCACTTTTGGGTTTAGGTATTTTACTTTTATTAATGTACTTCCAAAAAAAACATGAAATTGTATAAGTTTATGAGTTGTTCCATTTTCGCGACAGCGTGTGCACTGTTGAAAATATTCACTAACCTTAATCAAACAATTCCATCTAACTAGAAATAATTACTACCCTGGAAACACGGTGACTCAGTTACAGAAAAGCTTAGTCCTCTTATTTAACATTCCATGTTGATATGATAAGATTTTATGCAGTAGGATAGTTTGACTCCACTCGCTGCACATAAAACAACCCACGACTCTGCCTAGTTAGTTGGACCTGCAGGCAAAGAACACGCAACCCTGGAAAAAATATTTTTTAGTAAAAGTAATCATTGTACGAGTATATAAAATTTTACCGGCTGAAACTTCTCTGGCTATCTCACTTTATTAATTATTATCATGTTAAAAAAATCTTCCATCTTGCAATTTTTTAAGATTATTTAATAATTTTGATATTATTCATCAGAGAAATTTGTCAAACGAAGTTATAAATTTCGTATCTAACGATTCGTTTATATGACTAGATCGGTATATTAAATGAAGAAAAACGTCTTCGTATATTCTTTATTCTTTTTGAGATGTTTTCAAAGCTGGAGGTATATAATTTGGAATGTATTACCATCCTATTAAAATGCATGATATGTTAAAGAGGGTGAAAGAGCTACTAAGATGCGAAGTAGTCTCTGATAGGGTGAAATGAGGGTTAATAGTCTGTTTGAAACTCATCCAACTAAAACGTGGAATACTTGGAAATGTTACAGGGAACTTGTTTAAATACCGTTTGATAGGTACGTACTCCTTTATGAAAAAGAAAGTTCGGCAATGGGAGCTTTTAAGTTTAAAATTTTATAATTTTATAATAAATTAGGTAACTACATTATTTGAATATATTTGAATCCCTGGGGGAGTACATTAATTAGGGTGGAATGGGCTTAAAATGTGTTTCCGCTCATCTTCTCTTGAATTTTAAAAGCTTCCGTTATTTTAGTGTATTTTTTAACAAAAAATACACTATTGAGGACGACATCACTTTCCAAAAATCACCCAAACTCATCAAATGTCCACCGATCATGACCCCCAGATCACGAAAAAGTGGTTTTCCAAAATTCACCTGCCCACGATATATATATATATATATATTTATATATATATATATATTCCTTTCTATCACTGTGAGCTCCATCCACACAAAAAATACGGTTGAAGTGAGGTCCGCGACAAAGTGAGGTCCAATATACGGACCCCACTTTGTAAACGCCTTCAGATCTTCCACAGTGACTGTTACTGGCCTGTAAAATGCAAATTAGACATAATTGACTGGACCTCACTTGATGAATGATACGGTAAAATTTGTATATTTTAGTTCAGAGGAGGACCGTGGGTGGCGTGCCGGTAAGATGTATATTCTGAATACGTGTATAGTCGTTAAACGGACTACAGTAGAAGTGAGGACCGGAGACTCGGCAACGCAGCTGGTCCTCACTTATCGCTCTGCGTACAACCATCATAACGTATATCACTGGGATTCAATAAATCCATATTTGACCTTGGCGTTCTCGAGTTCGTAGGAATCGTTCCTCCGGAGCTTCCCCCGGCGGTCTAGACAACTATAGGTAGCTTATTCTCTCGCTTTTTGACGAAGAGTAGTACGATGTTTTTTGACGAGCAGTTTCATGACTATAATGATATTGTATTCCTTGAACCATTTTTACTTTTTAACCATACTATTTTTAAATAATTTTAGTTGTTTTTAAATTACTATTGTTAAATCACAGAAAAAATTATAAAACATAACGTGAACTATGCTCAAATCAAGCCAAAATGTGAAATCTTTTTTTCAATTATTAATACCTACTTATAGAATAACTGGAAACAATTAAAAGTACATTATTTTAATAGGTAGGCATACTTACCTCTACTATCTACCTATACGCGTTTTCTTTACTTTTTAAATTCTTTAGCAGGTACAATAATTATTATCAAGCGTTGCAACGTAAAATCATAATACCCAAGTAGAATAAGTAGGTACCTACAATTTTTTATTGGTGGTTTATTAATGTATGTGTACCTACCTACCTATCTACAGTTAATTATTCGCGTAATAAATTAATATGTTCTCTCTTTCGATGAGTTAGACACGAGATAAAACATTCTTTAAACCGTCCCTAGTAAAATTTTAAATAAATATGCACAGATAAACATAATCTAAATGTAGTCAATTTCGTATTAATTCCCAACAAAATTACTATGAAATAAAAAATTTTGGAGAAAACTATTCCAAAATGTACCTAAGTCAACCTCTCATTATTTAGTATGTTTAGGGTACCTACTTACGGCTTAAGGTAACGTAATGAAATGAGTATTAAAAAAAATTGGACTTTTAGGTACGTATAAGTGAAACATAATGAACTAGAACTTAAAATACACACGGAACATCCATCTAAATTACTCACTAAAATTAAGTTAAGCCGAATAATTGAACTGTCAAAAATATCATTATTAGATCTGTACAATTATTGCCGGGCTTTCATTTCAGTATCTGAATAAAAAATCAATTTGAAAATCCTCTATTATTTTTTTCAATTTTTTTTGCAGCCCCCTCCTATTAATCTTGCACCCCTTAGAAGGGGTAATTCCCCTCTGGAATTTTCAAATGTACCTAAACGGGGTCGGTCTATATGTGGATATGTCATTTGATACGTAATTAAATGCTCTATTCAGCAATATTTATATTTTTGTATTACTTTTATGCGAGAGCTTTAGTTGTAAAATTTAAATATCTACTACAAAAGGTTACATTATAACCTGCATGATAGGTATTATGATAAATGAAATTTATCACGGAAATATATTATTTTATAAGGCTAATAATATACGATTCTCGTTCGTATCAGTATGCATGCAGGTAATGTAGCCTTTCTAATTAAAATTTTCATTTTGCAAAGAAATTCTGAAAATTGACCTTCAAAATCCAAGAATTTCATGGTTTCTGTTCAGGTTGCTTTCTTGTTTGCAAGTTTAAGAGGGGTAATCACCCCCGTTGAGGGGGTTGTATGAAAAAAGGTGACGACAATTTAAAACTAAAATCGAGTGTTTTCCGTACTTTCGAAAATTTTGGATTTGTCTCGAAAGTTAATTATTTTACAAATACTGAATTTATGCCAGACTCTGGCGCAGCCATCAGTATTCTAAAGGCCCATTTAACTAACGGGAATATTTCTGATACAACGCTAATATCGACGTCAAATTACTTTTATTAACATTTTTGTAATCCCTTTCATGCCAAGAGTCACTGAATTGCTATATTTTCCACCTATGGCCAATGGCTACTTTTTCTAGAAACGGCTCCAGAAATCTTCCCGTTAACTTAATGAGCCTTTATAATACTGGCTGTAAGACTCACACCACCACATATAAGATACCTATACCCATGAATCGAATAATAATAATATTGATTTTATTGAGATAAAAATATATTTTCTTTTCATAGTTTTTTTATGAGATTTTTCAAAGATGTGAAAAAATTAGATACTAAAGAAATTTTGAAATTACACTGCTTACACGGACCATTTTGAAACTTTCATAATAATTTGGAGTTTCGATTTTTATGAAGTAAAACTGCCATAAGAATATAATTCTACAGAATACTGAACAATATTTAAAAAAAAAACAGCCTGCATGAACAAACCAATCCATTGTTTACCTATGCAGGATGCGTAAAAAGTATTGCACCAAGCGTGATTACGCAGAGGGGGTTTGACATTTGGTAGGGTTGATGTTGAATTACACATAAATACCCATACGTTGATTTGAGTTTCATTTGTTTTGTGAGACTGGCGTTTGTCTAAGGCCGCCATCTTGGTTTTTATTAAATGGCAGCCTAAGTTTCTAAACCAATTCCAAATCTATTTTACGTTCTTATACCGTGTGTCCCCGGATAGGTGAAACGACTCTTATAAAAGACAATAATTTTTTGATTTCAATTTTAATTTTTTGGGGTTCAGCCCTGCTTGGCTAAATAATAATTTCTAACAAAATTTTAGTTTTGAAAAGTCAAGCATGCCTAGGAAATTTCCAAGAAACCGGTTTTTATGTTGAGTAAAGTGCCTTTTATGTAGCAAATACGAAAAAATGTTATTTGAAAAAGTTGTTCAGAATCAACATTTAGGTCCCTTTACCAAATTTCAAAATCATAGGTCAACTATTATTTTTTTCATTTATTTTTATGTTTTATTTCACAAATCAAAGAATTTCATAATTTGTAACAATGCCTGCCATGGAAAAACCAAATCGTATCCATAGCAATAGCAATCTGTCAATATCAGTCTTTGTTACAAATGAAATTCTTTGATTTGTGAAATAAACATGAAAGTAAATGTAAAAGATCAAAATTGCCTATGATTTTGAAATTTTGTATACGGACCTAAATGTTGATTCTGAACAACTTTTTCAAATAACATTTTGTCGTATTTGCCACATAAAAGGCACTTTACTCAACATAAAAACCGGTTTCTTGGAAATTTCCAAGGCATGCTTGATTTTTCAAAACTAAAATTTTGTTAGAAATTATTCTTTAACCAAGCAGGGCTGAACCCCCAAAAATTAAAATTAAAATCAAAAAAATTTTTGTCTTTTATAAGAGTCGTTTCACCTATCCGGGGACACACGGTATTTTCAAAAAAAAAAAAGATTAGGAAAAAATATTAAAACGTAAAATAGATTTGGAATTTTTTTTAAACTTTTAGACAAACCTTTGAAATGTTTTATTATATATGGTTTATACAGGAACAGAGAAGATTTGTAACAGCTGTTGTTTATTCAAAAAATGTCCATCATTATTAACAAGTTATTAGACCTCATGCACTTTCCTACCCCTGAAGAAGAACTAAAATAAAGTTTGAAAGCTTGGGTTTTGAGAAAAAATAGTAATTTCATTATCGACTGCTTTTCCAAATAATTAATCTACATATTCAATTAATCAGTCAACAATTTGATCAATTTATTATAATTTAATCTAGAACAGACACGAGATCACTCGTTTCTTTAGAAACGAAAACGAAATTCAACATGAGAAAACCTTATTCGAATAAATATGATTTTAGTAGAAGCCAGGATGAGGCAGACAAGGAACTGAAGGAAGATTTAATTTTTAATTAAAAAATATACTATTATTACCTATCAAATGACATACCACACTACCCCCTTAATGTTTCAAAATTCCAGAGGGGTAACTACCCCTGTAAAAAATTATAATCTGAAAACAAAAATCGACGGGTTTGGATTAGCCTCAAATGTCGTCCATTTTACTTTTATTGAATTTAGGCGAGCTTTAAAACCACATTTTATAGAAATGATCAGGCCAGGTTGTTTCTTATTTTCTGTGACCAAAATTGGGCAATATTATCTGGAAATGTATAATTATTGCAGTTAAATATCGTAGCAACCTAAACCCAAACTTGTAAAATTTTCAGAATTTCATCTTTTATGTTGGTATTTTCAGAGATGGGTAAAATGGTTTTCAAAATGTATTTAAAATAGAAAGAACAAAATGCTTTCTGATAAACTATTTAAAATGGAAAATACAAAATACTTTCAGATTTTCCAATTTTACGATACAAAAAAGAAAATTGGTATTTGAAATTGAAATATAAAATGGAAAATGGTTCTGTCCTTCGTTAGTGGATTTTCTTATCTGATTATTTATCATTTTAATTTTTTAGTAAAATATTAAACTTAAATTTACTGTTTCTTATTTGTGTATTTATAATAAACAACTGTTTTGCTATACCTATGCTTGCTTTTATTCATCTGTTTATTGTACCTACGAATCCACTAACGAAGGACAGGACCATTTTCCAATTTTACGATACAAAAAAGAAAATTGGTATTTGAAATTGAAATATAAAATGGAAAATGGTCCTGTCCTTCGTTAGTGGATTCGTAGGTGCAATAAACAAATGAATAAAAGCAAGCATAGCAAAACAGTTTATTATAAATACACAAATAAGAAACAGTAAATTTAAGTTTAATATTTTACTAAAAAATTAAAATGATAAATAATCAGATAAGAAATCAAAGTGTTATCTTTTACAAAAAAAGTTAATAAATTAGAAATACTTATAGTAAATGAAGTTTAATATAAATAGGTATCTTACTAAAAGAATTTACAAATAAATACAAAACATAACAAAAAAGTGGATGTAATAATCTTCTACCAAACAATAATTATTGATTATTTTTAAGCAACATAGTAAGAAAAATAAAAACTGAAAATTATTGTACCTAATTTCAATAATAAAATAAAACCCGAAAAATTGTGTTTTATTTATCTTGATGGAGACGATTTTTTCTACAAACTCAACCCGAGTTAAGGAAGTTATCTTTCAATTTTTTTTATAGATTATTTTTCTATTATATCAAAGTTAATGTAGTAGAAATAATTTAAATTTAATTTAATAAATTTTCATTGTACAGTGTAGATGCTACAGAGTAGAATGCTGCTCCCGCCAATTCCGCCATTTTTATTTCCAATTAATTTCTAGTAACAGTTTGTTGAAACCTTAGACAATATAATAAATATTTATTTATTATGATAATATTTTATTTAATAGTATAAGGTTGAAACATTAGGCAGTAGGACATTGGCTATTGAGAATATGACAAGTATAAAATATTAGCGACACTACCAGCTGGTATTCATTCACTCCTGATTTCATCGATCGGTAGTGCCAGACATTTCACGCCGCTGCCCCACCGACTAGGGCCCAAGCCAAGACCATTCGAACCACCCGTCCCGTTAGTGGAGTAAAATCGCTGCTCTATCTCGCTTATTTCTGGTAGTTTTTTTTATGAAGGTATAACCAGATGAGACCTTCACTATCTTGTAGAGAATGATTTTGTCCATCCGAAATGGAATGTGACAACTTTTTTTAGTAGTAACGAATTTTGAAAAAGCGAATTTTCTGCTCCCGAGAAATTATTAGAAATTAGTGTTTTTTAAAACATCCATCGCGCTCATAAAGCAACGGTTTGAGCTACGGTAATGAATTTTTCGGCATATACTCAAAAAACAAGAGCGCTTCTAGTGGAACTCAGCAAAATTCGAAAAGTTAAGTACTTTTTGAGATAATTGGCCGTAAAGTCGGATCAAGTAAAACCGAGCATTGAAAACTTCATCATGCGGGTAGCTATGTGAATTATTGGGAATAGACGTCTATATGTACGGACTTGAATGAAGAAAACATTATAGAAAAGTTTTTAAAAAAAGATTCAGCGAGTTAGGTCTCATAGTTTCCGAGAAACCGATTTTTTAAAATGGTTCTCGGAATGGGATTAACGCGATAGCGCACTACTACCTATGCTGCGCCTTAAGGCCCAGTTACACGGTGCGTGGTTCGGCGAACCACAGAACTGGTGCGTGGTTCGCAGAGACTCGCACTTTAGCGAACCAGGGATGGTCACACAGTTCGTGGCTCGTTTAGTATTTTTTCGCAATCGGTTCGCCGAGACAATATGGAACCCAGTTTGTTTTATTGAAAGCAATAGGAGCGCTCTCCCAACTGTCAAGTCAATTATCAATGTACACGTAACCACCGATCATGTCAGTTCGGAGAAAATTTCCAGGGACCACGGCAAAAGTGCCCGGAATCAATTACGATTATACCATTAAAAAGCAGTATACGAAGACTTGCTATCAATTTCCTAACTAAGATCACTTTTAATTTCCGCCTGTATGCAATAAAAGACACAAATTGTCATAAAATAAATTGCAAAACTGATCATTGGTTCGGGATATGGCGAACCAGCACGAACCGACGACAAACCTACACGAACCTATCGGTTCACCCGCTTTGTTCTGTGCAAATTTACCGACTCCCGATGGATACAGCGAACCATACACCACGAACCGCGAGCCCATAGCGAGCCACCTATGTCACACGGTGCGTGGTTCGCGGCTCTTCGAGACAGGTTCGCCGAACCACGGACCGTGTAACCGGGCCTTATATTATACACAGAACTTGCGGTTCGTATTGAAAGTGGTAGTTGCACGTGGTAGTGATTGTAATTATTGTTTAAAAATCATTGTAGTATGTTTAATAATAGTTACAAAGAAACATATCAATTTTATAATTACGAAAAAGTTCGGTAAATAAGTTTATACTGAACACTTCAATAGATTTGTAGCCAATCCGCTAAGCTAAAGTAACAATTTAGTAGTTCAATTACTTGAAAATTGAAGACAATAATAATTGAAGTTTGATTTGTGGACATCTTTGTGATTGCTCAAAAGACACAATTGTTAATAACCCAACTGAAAAGGGATTATTAAACATAATAAAGGCAGCTGAATTAAGTAAAGATGATTTTGTGTTTGTATAAAAGAAGGGTATAGAGATGTTGTTCAGACTGCACTTCTAGAAATTGCAATAACTTGCAGAAAATTGTTGAGAAAGATGACACCGACGAAGATGAAGACATTTAATTTTTCATTTTTATACCTATAATAGGGTGTTAGCTACCAACTAGTACAAAATAAAAGAGGTGATTCTACGACCTATTCTAAGAAGAAAAGTTCCTATTAACATGGGGTCCGCAAACGCACCATTTTCGAGATGGTGTTCAAAAAAATTGTTTTTTCTTACTTTTTTTGCGATATCTCAAGAACCGTTAGAGCTACAGGCTCCAGCTTTTGTACAAATTTTCACATTAATAATAGCTACTTTGAAGGCTACTTTGAAACTAATGTTCTAAGATATGCCAGTGGTAGAGATTTTAGGGTTTGGTAAGGGTTTCACCCCATTAACTTTTACGGCACTGGAAAAATTGACATTTTGAGAGCAAATTTCACAGAGCCAATGTTTTCTACACAAAAAAGTACTCCTGATCAAATGCTGTAGAAGCCACCGTTCTCGAGTCATAAAACGTCATAAAACGTCATTTTATGATCAAAAACGTACAAAACTCAACATGAACAAAAAATTTATTTTCATAATTTTTCCTACTGTAACATGGCACAAATTCAAATTTGCACCCATTTTTCTTGTGCTAGTAGCAACATTAATTTAAACTTCGTCTAGAACAGCTTCTTCCACCTAAACATGAAGAGCATTTGGCCGTTCATATCTACCAAGAAACCTACGATTGAACTTTTTTTAACTTTAATTTTTTATTTATATTATAATACATACTTAAATTATTACAGTCGTCGGAAAATTTTGGCATTCGCTTGAAAAAAATAAGTACAGGTGCGATAAAAGACGAAAAAAGTGGTAGATTGCCGTTATCGTACTTTTAACATTATTGTTGCCAAAATTTTCGGACGACAGTAATAATTTAAGAATTATAATATTACAATAATTATACAAAAAATTAAAGTTAAAAAATAGAAGTTCAATCGTACGTGTCAACGGCCAAAAGCTCTTCATGTTCAGGTGGAATAAGAAGCTGTTCTAGACGAAGATGGAAAAAATCTGGCTACAAGCACAAGAAAAATAGGTGCACATTTGAATTTGTACATGTTACGGTATGGGAAGTTTTGAAAATAAATTTTTTGTTTATGTTGAATTTTGTGCGTTTTTATGATCATAAAATGCCGTTTTTCTCGAGAACGGTGGCTTATATTTAACCAAGAGTATTCTTTGTGTAAAAAACACTTAAAAGTAGCTATTATTAATGTAATAATCTGTACAAAAGCTGGAGCCTGTGTAGCTCAAACGATTCTTGAGATTCTTGAGAAAAAGTAAGAAAAAATAATTTTTTTTAACAGGGTGTATCTCGAAAAAGGTGCTTTTGTGGACCCATGTTAATAGGAATTTTTCTCCTTAGTTTCTTAGAATAAGTCGTAGAATCACCTCCTTTATTTTGTACTAGTTGGTACTTAACACCCTGTATAGCAGGTACTTACCTACCTACCTAATTTTCAATAAAAATATAAACAAATGATCTTTATTTGTATACAGGGTGTTGATTTTCAAAGCGGGCCATAGGGGATTAGCATTGCGAAAGTGGTTTCGAAGCATTGCGAAACGTAGAAACGTCATTATTGTTTAGACAAGGTATGCTATTTTGTGATTAAACATTAACAATTACTTGAATTTTTACTGAAGAATTTTAGAAAACAACGTGAAATTAAATTAATTTCTGATGTCAAGCGTTATGCGCAATAATTTCAGCTTCATTTTGATACCAAAACCATTTCTGTCAGTTTAAACGGCGAGCAGGAATCCTCAAAAACCACTTTCGCAATGCTAATCCCCTATGGCCCGCTTTGAAAATCAACACCCTGTATAGTACTGTATAGGTAATATGCCTACAACCACTTGCCGACATTGTAAAACAAAAAATTATTAGATTTCTTATATTCGAATAATAATATTCACTGCTCCAAGAATTTCTAGAAATCAACACACCATGAGGAAATCCCTAAAAAACAAAAAAGATTTTTTTACTCATTACTAAAAGTCAAGATACGATGTAAAATGAAAAACGATTTGCGTACAAAGATATCTTGCGTGCTTGTTAACTTTCGTTTATCACCAAATTCAAAGATTGCGAACTTAAGCAAAAATGTTTCTTTATTTCATTGAACAAAAATAGTTTCGGTGCGTTCATTTTTTAGATCAGTGTGGATTTTTCCTTAGACATACCTACGGAAGAACTCGATCGCTATTCCAGTGTGCAGTGCGGAAGCATCAAAACCTAGACTTCGCATTAGTTTATACGCAAATATAGTAACTCGGAGCGACCGAGCGCAAATTCACGGTAAAATAAAAAATCGGTTTCTCGGAAACTATGAGACCTAACTCGCTGAATCTTTTTTTAAAAACTTTTCTATAATGTTTTCTTCATTCAAGTCCGTACATATAGACATCTATTCCCAATAATTCACATAGCTACCCGCATGATGAAGTTTTCAATGCTCGGTTTTACTTGATCCGACTTTACGGCCAATTATCTCAAAAAGTACTTAACTTTTCGAATTTTGCTGAGTTCCACTAGAAGCGCTCTTGTTTTTTGAGTATATGCCGAAAAATTAATTACCGTAGCTCAAACCGTTGCTTTATGAGCGCGATGGATGTTTTAAAAAACACAAATTTCTAATAATTTCTCGGGAGCAGAAAATTCGATTTTTCAAAATTCGTTACTACTAAAAAAAGTTGTCACATTCCATTTCGGATGGACAAAATCATTCTCTACAAGATAGTGAAGGTCTCATCTGGTTATACCTTCATAAAAAAAACAGCATAATTTCAGGCCGATTTTACTCCACTACGTAGTGTAGGTAAGTTATGAAGTAGGTAGGTATTCCATGTTCCATGAGATTTCTAAAGCAGTCTGACGCATCGGGGTTTTCTAGTTTTTACCCCGCGGCTTGCATTTGTCTCCTCCGTTATTGGAAATTGTCCATAGTATTGGCAATTATCCATTGTATCGCCATGTACGAACTTTCCCTTATTATTGTTATTTACATAAGTGCACCTTTTCCATTTATCACTGTAATAATTACTTATTAGACGAAATACAACTAGTTAACTCTGTTATTTATTTTATTAATGACAAGTCCCGCTCGTGCATGGTTACACAAGTCAAATTTCAGTAAAGATATAAGACCATTATGTTATCCAGAAATAAATATTATTTACAGGGTGTTCGGTAACGGGCCAGTCCAGACCAAACGTCATGTATAAAATCGTATTTGAAACATAAAAAAGAAAAACGTTTTTCAGATCGGGATGATTTATTTTAAATTTCAGAGCTGCCTTAGTTTTACATTTTTTGGAAATATTTCCCAACGAAGCCCGATATCTGAAAAAAACGTTATTCTTTTCTTATGTTTAAAACACGATTTTATACATGATGTTTAATTTTGGCTGGCCCATTACCGAACACCCTGTATATACGGTGTTCCCTAATTAAATGTTAATATTTAAGGGGGTATTTTTTTTGGTAAGTTAAAAAAAAACTTCATGAGAGCGTGTGTTTAAAAATCTTAACTTTTGAGATACAGAGTGGTAAAGTTTATGAAAAATAATTAATTTTTTTATATCTTTAATACCTACCGCTCTAGATATTTCAATGAAATTTCGTATACATGCAGGAAGGCATAGTATTATGCATCAAGAGGCATTTTTTCATGTCCTCCATTTCATTTTATTTCCAGCAGTGACGTTCGTGCAGAATTTTACCTGCATAATTTGGCAGACATTGATAAACATTGATGGTACATACGCCATACGCCACTGATTTTTTTTTATAGATTCATTTTTGAAATGCCCATTCCTTTCTAAGCAAATTTGATTACTTGATTTTTTCAGATCGATGCACGCTTTCCGCCTAAAAAAATAAAATCTATTTCTCTCCATGGTCGCAAGATTATCGTTAAAAATGCTTTGATGAAAAAAATAAATAAAAAAAACGATCGTCACCAGTAGAAATAAAATGAAATGTGGTACACGAAAAAATGCCTCTTGAAGCGTAATACCGGTGTACGAAATTTGAATAGAATTAGAATTTATTTACTGTCTACATTTAGTAGGTTGCAATATATACACAGTATACAAATCAGTCTTAGAAGATAATAATAATAAAATTAATAAATACAAATATTATAAAATCAACCATAAATATGGTGATGAATGATGTGCAGAGAATCAATTAGTATATTTTTCGAAATTATCAATAATTCATCTTTATTTAAATTGAATTTTTCGAAGAAATTTAAAACACTATTACTAATTGATCCTCTAGCCCCAAACCATAAACCTAAAGTATGCCAATTTCGATTACCAAAATTTTCAAAATATTTTTTTTTTATAATATTCGACACAACCATCATAAATATTTTGTTTCTCCAATTGAACATCAGAATCTTGATTTGGATTATTAGTTTCAAAACGTATAGTTGGATCAATTATGTAGGCGTTATTTGATTTTTTATCAAATGCAACTATGTCACTGAAACGCTTCCTTCCTGCTTCATCTATTGCAAAAACCTCTTCGTAGCAATCGTAGTTTTTTTCTTGAAGCAATCGAGAAATATGGTGTTTCACTTTATGATGTCTTCAGGTGATAAGAAGTGTGTTACTCTTGCAGCTACCTATAATATGAGCGGGTGTCTCTTTCTCGTTACCACATTTACGGCAACGGTCGGAGCTGCAATTGTTTCCAGGGACTCCATTCACGTTAGCATAATTACAATTAAGTTTAATCGCTGCTGTCCATTCAGAGGAAGAAAGCGAATGTTGACTACTTACAAAGTTGTTGACCGGCTTATAAGTTTTAAAATGACAAACACCAATACCTTGCCAGGATAAGCTACACCATTTTTGAAATTCAGTTTCCCTAAGATTCTGTCGAATTTGTCTTGAAGTTGTACCGTTTGTAGCTAGGGTTTTACAACAGTTATCTATTTCTTCAATGCAATTGAAAGCGCGGTGAAATAACTTGTCATTATAAGAAAGTAATTTTTTTGCGATTGAAAAATGCTGTAAATGTACTTCCCATTTCATACAAACAAGACCTAAGCCCCTGAATTTCCTTGGTGAGTATAACATATTATTACAAGTAGAAGCAGGAAGACCAATGATAGATTTAACAGAACGGCGGATGATGATATCTAAACTGTTGGTTATAAGATTTGGTATTTTAGATAAAGGAGCTGCTTGAAGAGGGAATGTTAATAATGGAATATTATTAATATTATTATTAATATTGGTTCATGATGTTCAATTTTTGATATGGTTTCAATAATTCTGATACAGTCAGTTTTTCTAGATTGCAATTGAAATGTTCAATAATGTTCCTGTCGAATATTATTTCCGAATTAAAGTTACAACCTAAATAACGAATACGATCAGTCTCGTTTATACACTGAATAAATTTGTCATCTGAAATAAAGATTTTTCCAGGTGTTAATTTACCATTTTCAATGTTAATTCCACAACTTTTTTTTGGATTTGTTTGCAGACCAATTAAACCAAACAAATTTTGAGTAAGTTTCGTGATACGTGAAGCTGCAATTGAAGATTTTGCAGTGATGGCCTGATCATCAGCAAAACCTGATAAACAGATAGCATCCATATCTGGAAAAAGTTGGTAACCGTATTCATTGGCAATATTTGAATCACAAATTTCATTATAAATAAAATTTATAGCAATGTTGAACAATATAGGAGACAAAGGTCCACCTTGAGGTACACCGCACTTGATTTTAATTTCATTACTAATCTTCTTTGAAGCTTCAATTTTAATGTTGTTGTTTGTTAATAAAGCTAAAACCAGTCGAGTTAGATTTTCAGATACTCCCATCGAATTCAATGTTTTATGAATATGAGTATGTCCAATTTTATCAAATGCTTTTGATATATCTAAAAATACAACCGCACAACTTTTTTTTTTAGTTTTCGCATCGCGAAGACAAGCATCTATCAATTTTGTGTTAACATGACATCCAGAAACGCCATTTACAAAACCACGTTGATTACAATTTAGATCAATTTGAATTCGAATTTTTTTGTCAAGTACCCGTTCAATAACTCGTCTGACTATTGAATAAATTGTAATTGGTCTCCAGTTACTAAGATGTGAAACATTATCACCTTTGTCAATTAAAATTGTTCTTCCTTCTCGAAGTTGTTGAGGCACATAACCAGTATGAAGCAGAATATTTATATAAACGGCAACAGTTTCATCAATGTGGATTTCTTTCAAAGTGCGACTTAGTATACGGTCAGGACCAGTAGCTGTGTCATATTTGAGATTTTTGATTTCATTTTTTACGTCTTCAGCCGTGACAAAAATATCGTCATGAATCAATGAAGGAATTGGATAGTCTTCAAGTGTTTAGTCATTTTGTGATTCAAAGCATTCTTTAAAATGTAATTCCAATTTTGAAATTTCTATTTGGCAATGATTAGATTTTGAACCATTCATAACTTGACGAACAACTTTTTTCCTCTGATTAGCGTACCAATATTGTGCAAGTTCATAGTTATATTTATCTCGTCTTCGTTCTCTTGCTTTCTTATCTCTTCGCTGAGGATTTGAACATTGACTTTGTTTTGCAGAATTATTAGCTAGTTAGCGGTTTTTACGTAGTCTGAAGTATTTAACGCTTGGATGAACAGGCCCAGGTAGAAGTTTATTAGCATTGTATAAAAATGATAGAAAATCAGTTGTTAATTGATCAAAGTTATTCGAATCAAATGATGCAATATCATTTAAAACTAAATTGAACTTATGATGCCAGGTCTTACAGGCAGTATCCAAATCAGATGAGGTCTTCTTTTCTATAGACGAAGAGTCTGCATCATTAGATATCTAGAGAGCGGTATTACAGATATTATGTAAAAAATTATTTATTTTTCATAAACTTCGCCACCTTGTATCTCAAAAGTTAAGACTTCTGGTTTGGAGTTTCAATTGAAACATCACGCACTGACGTTTGATAAATGAGAAAAGCATTTCACAAATTAGGAAAAACAAAAGACGAATATCAAAAGAAAAAGACTGTAAGATTTGACTCTCTTGTGCACTATCGCTGATGATGATTATGTTTGTGTTATTTTCATTTTAAATAGATTTATTTCAAATAGGTTTATTCTATCTTAAGTAGGTATTTAAAATAGATTTATTCAAAATAGTAACCCACCTCTGGGTATTTTGTGATAAAGCAGACGTTATTTACATTAGATTCGTAGATGATTTTTTAGAACAAGTGACATCACGGTTCTGCCGATGCGGAGCCAACCTGCTGCGGCAGGTCATACTGTGTTTCAGTGTATCATACTAAAGCGCTATGCTTGGCATCTGGCAACAGTGCTGGGTCTCACTTTCTACGAATCATGTAATATACGGACCTCATTAAATGCGGAGAGCATAAATAAATATACCGACCTCACTTTGATATTCACGCAAACTGTCCTCACTATGTTCCTATATACATGAAAATTATAACTTGGCTCTGTTCTGTTTTCCCTGCGTATACTCTCCAGCCATCTATCGCCCATCTCAAGATTTAACAATCAGAACATTTACTATGCCTGTAGAATGCTTTCTTCTGGTGGTCCTCACTTGATGGGTAGAACAGTTGGTCCTCGCTTTGATAGTTGGCCAAGTATATATATATATTTATATATATATTTATTTATTTCTCCAAAATCACGATTTTTCGATTTTCAAAACGCTCCTGTAGCTTTATCTTTCAAGATTAGTGAACGAAATTTTGGATTCTTGTAAAGCTTTGGAATGACTTTAGATTTTCGTTGAAAAAATTTCCAAAAGTCACGTTACTTCTACAGGGTGTCCTTTCAAAATTCCATACATCCGGACTTTGAGGCACGGTTTCTGGCCACAGTTTCCAATTTAGGGGGCTGAAATTTTTGTGAGAGTAAGATGTCCACAAGGAGTGGTCTGGTATTGCACTTGAGCAAAATCGGCCGAGCCGTTTCAAAATGGCGGCTATTTTAATTTTTTGGAAAATTGACTATTTTTGAATCCCTGTATGAGCAAGATGGCAAAAAAACTTTGAAATAAAATTAACAGGATTTGAAGAAAATTATTGGAAATTTGAGTTAATTCAATAAAATTAGCATATTTTCCATTAATAAGCCAGTGTCGTGGGTAGGAAAAAGGGTGAAAATGTGTCAATTCTATAACCGTTTATGAGTCCATTTTTGAAGAAGTTGAACCGAAATTTTCCTTTTTTTTTTGCTTTAACATATAATTTGATGTCTTAGCTTCAATTCGCCTCGATTAATGTAGCACTTTAAACGAAAAACAAAAAAGTTTTTCGCTTGTGCAAAATTAGCTTACACTTATATAAAATTATTAAATCAATGAAAGGGTTCGCAATTTCTTTTTTATTTTTTTCCACATTCAATTATGAATGGTTCTGAAAATTAGAAGAGCAAACGCAACAACAATTAAATCACCTACATGCAGGTGAAAAAAGTATTCAAATTGGTTTTTTAATAACAAAGATACGACCAGTTTAAAAAATAAAATTTGTAGGTGTATAATAGGTACCTGACGTACTACATATACCTATCTACGCGATCAACACTACAAACTCGAAACCCACTGTGGTTCAGTTCATTACACCGATGTTTAGTAAACTGTTGGTGTGGGTTCGAAACCACGAGATGATATAATTCTTTTTTTTTTTGGTAGGTAGGTGGAGTTTTCCCAAAAAAAAATCGGATTATTTTTTCATTATATTCGGGGGTAATTACACGAGAGCTTATTTTTTATCCGGATAAAGATGCAGTTTTAACGAAAATTTGTTTTTTATTGGCAATTTGACGAGTTGAATTGCCAAAGAAAAAACAAATTTGAGTTTAAAAGTGCATCTTTATCCGGATAAAAAATATAAGCTCGTGTGTAATTTAGGGAGATAATTTAACGAATAACAAAATTTATTTAATAAATGACGTTTATTAATTTGTCAATTAATATCACCTTGGTAACTACTTACTTGATTTTGCGTCTAAAAAGCTAGCTTACATTTTATCCAGATGCAAAGTTAGGGCTAACTTTATCCGATGTCAAAGTGACAAAAACACTATTCCTTATGTCATTTTTAATACATGAGTTAAATTATCATTATAAAAAAAAAATAGGAAGAAAATATTTATTATTGAATCGCATAAAAATACACTATTTCTGCGATTGATGCGCAAGAAGGTTTTTTCGTATCCTTTTAAAAATGATATTGTAACTACTTTCTCTTCATTCTCGTTTAATTAGATTAATTTACAGGATTTTCTCATAATAGTCTCATAACAAATTCTCATTAAAATAATTCTTTCTTATGACTCAATTCACCTTTTGCTCTTAAAACTTCACTTGTCTACATTCTCTTCGCTATATCTACGTAACTCTTGGCTTTTATCACCATGCAGACACTTCCACAAACGGTTCTCTCTAGACTAACTTAACACTAAAATACATCTAGTACACGTTCAAAACTACCCTGTTTTGCGCTGACGGCTAAAATTCTCGAAAAATCAAGTGAGATGTCGCTGTCACTGAACTTAATTTTGTTGTTTTTGTCGGGAGCTTTCCAGAACAGCTGTTCTCTGGATTAGATATTGTGGATCTAGATATTTTCAATGATACTACTTAATCGATTATTCTTCGACCGAAACAAGGTGTTCAGACGGCAATTCCTCTGAAGGCAGATTTTCATTATTTTTTCTGACAACCCATAGCATTGTTTAAGACTCCAGAAGAGACCATAGTCCAGGAATCGAGCATCCAGATTTGGGAGAATATACAACATTTTCTCTAGTAATGGGCATATGGTGTAAATCATTTGAATCTTCCTTACCATGGACCTCTTCGTCATTCCAGGACTTTTATGATTCAAAAAAATTCAACACCGTGCTTACCCATTAGACTTTTCCTAATAAAACTGCCGATTATCCTATCATCTTCATCTAACCAACACATTTTGCGAACTGATATCTGAATCAAGCGCTTTCGTGTTGACGTTTTGCTCATCAATCTTAAAGGTTGAATTTTTTTCCAACTTTTCTTTTGGCGAGTCAAATAATCTGATACGTCACGTTTGCATTGTCTGTTGTCGTGTGTATATTAGCGTCATAAATATTCCCCCGTTAGACTTTCCCGTTAGTATATTCTTCAATGGGCGGAAAGTGTTTGGCTATTGCTCAAAAGGGCGATATGATTTGTGTTGGAATCGTCCAAGTGAATAAAAGCCATTCGTCGCGAGTAAAAAACGCTATTTTCTTTAATACTGTATGGAAAAATCATCAAATGGCTTTAAAAAATATAAAAAATAACTTAACAGATTTCGAAAACTACTCCCTGGGCGACTGCCACAGCCCACAACGCATAGCGGCGGCTATCGTGATTTTATCGTATTAGACAAATAGTGCATGGACTGAAAATAACGAGCTGTGATTGGCCTTTACGCGTCCGTAAGGAAACTACCGATCTGTAAGTGGTTAATACCCGTGTATAATGTTTCTTCCAACACAGGTATGTTGAACTGAACGTTATTCCTAAACTGAAATCAGTTACACAATAATTATTAACGTTCATTTATCATTTAACCAAATATTTCACGGTAAGGTAAATCGAGATATCTGTTAATCAATAATATGAACATACTAAGCGTAGTATGCTGTATTAACCGGTTGCTTTACGTTAATGAAATATTAGATTAACTGATCAAGATTGTATGCTATAAATGATTATTTTGGTTGTAGCTACACCTAGATTTGGTATGGTGCTAGTGTTAATTAAATTAGCAATCTAAATAGCCACGCGTAGTTATTTAGCGAAATTTCGTATATAAGCGTTGAAGCGTTCACTTCGTACCGGATGGTCACGCAAACACTAACTTACTAATTACGTCAAGCCGAGAGATTATGAAGCGGGATATTTATGTATAATTTTTCAGCAAATGGTCAATTTTATTAATTACTTTAATGAAAAAAATGTTAATCAATCACCTTCCAGTTTAGCAGTAGATACTTTTCATTTTCAACACAATTTGGACCTTACCATATTGATAATAGCTACCTTTTTAATCTGGTTTTCTACTTGTGATATAAAAAGCCATTACCTTTTACTTAATTTACTTAAAACTGCTACCAAATATATCTTCTACATTACATAATGTATTATAATCATGATAAAATACAGGAAAACTCACTGTTAATGACCAGAAATCGCGTTTTCTCTTGCCAAGAAATACCATGCCTCCTATAATAATATCATCTTATTCTTATAAACTCATTTTTAAATAAACTCATCACTTACACGACCTTCTATTTACAAAAACATTTTCCCGTTACAGAAAAAGGCGCCCCCGAGGATGGAGTGTGGCGTGACAGGAGGTTACGCGGGAGGAGCGCAGGCAGGCGGCATCCTGGCGGACGTGCGGAGCAGTGAACGCTCGCCTGCCAAGACAGGCCTCCACGTCGCCTTTAAGGAAAAAGGCGAGATCAAGGAACGAAGGGAGAAGTTCCTGACAGCCAAGTACGGACACCACCAGATGAGCCTCATCCGCAAACGACTCGCTGTAGAGATGTGGCTGTATGAGGAGCTGAAGAAGCTGTATCAAAATGCGGTGAGTGCCTTTTCTTTCGAAATGATTTAAGTAAATTAAAAATTTAATATAGCAGGGTAGAATCTTGAAATAGGTTCAAGGTTAGTCGTTAGTCCGAAAAAAATTGTCTCATTTGTTAATTATAGAGGTTACGATTTTCGTACTTTCGCGTAAGAGGAAGGATAAATGGATAAAATAAATAATATAATATTAACAGAATATATTCTATAGAACTTATGCATTATGTACATACAAGAAAGCCTCGTTAAAAAAAAGGAAAAAAATCTCAATATACGTGCACCCTAAAGAATAGTGCAATTCTCATAGTGCAAGAGAAACCCGCATTCTGGGGTAAGATTGAAGTGACTTTGAAAGCAATCAATGAACTATTCCGTCAGCAGGGTGAGCAAGGGGCAAGGGCATGGTCACGATTCCTTTCCTATGCAAACAAGTTCTTTTCTTGGGAGTTTTGTGAGTAGAGGCACATAATACATTGAGTCAGAATTTAAAGCTCTTCGGTTAGTTAGATTAACTTTTGAAATGTAGTCAGCTTTGTTGAAGAAAGACTGCATTATACAGGGTACTCCTAAATGCCATCTCAATTCTGTAAGTTTATTGGCGGTAAATTGACGGTATTGGCTGTAAGTAAAAGTTTATATAAATACGTGTCCTAAATTGCGGAGTTTTTAATATAATGTTGAAGTTGTGAAAAGAATGTTTGTTCATTCGTATCCTCGGCGCTGTTCCATCGATCTTGTTGAAAGTTGTCTGGTTTATTTGTAGTAGTAGGGGTCTAGTTCAGACGTACTGCAATTGAAATTAACAAGTCTAGTAGCGTCCCGAAGGGTCCTCATTCATATTTTTCAGAAAAAAATATACGCTGCTGTTTTTTTTTTTAGACAATAATTATTTATTTTACATTGAACGATTAATGCCCGTATTCACAAACGATAATTTCCTAAATAATTACGTAATCAATTATCCCCATCTCATTCTATTGCAAAAACTGCATATCTCCATCTCACTCATTTAAATAATTACGTTATTATTTAGGAAATTATCGTTTGTGAATACGGGCATAAGAATACTTTACAACTATTTAGTTCCTTATTTTTTTTTCTTATCTCGCGTCTCAAAAATACTGCAAAATAGTTGCAAGTACTAGTAGAGAGGGTCTAACTTTCTAACCGCCTTGGACTCGATAATTTTTTTTATTTTTTTCATAAAGTTGGACCCCCTTTTCATTTTGATGGCATTTTCAAAAATTTAATCGATGCCCTGGCGGAGAAATGTGCATGCGACATCGGCAATGGGTTTTTTGCACATAACTCGCTTAATTCAACTCTCAGCATAGTAAATGTCCTGACGAAAAATGAAGAGCTCTTGAAGACGCGTAATTTGAACTTTGACTGGTTCAAATCGGTCAAACGGTTCTCGAGATATCGCATTTTCAATTTTAAGGCCCTTTCTTCAGGGTTCCGCCGCGGTGCGAATACACCGCCGTCCGTGTTCGCGTGTTTTGCATGGAAAAAATCGACTTAGGGACTTAATTTTTTTTTTCATTGACAGACAGCAGTGTCCTCAATGATGCCTGAAATTTTGAAGTCGCTATCTCGATTAGAGGGGGAGGGGGAGGGGAAATCATAATTAAAATTCAAATTGCTATAACTTTCGCTAATATTGGGGCGTCGGGCCCAACCAATGGGAGATGACACTTTGGAATGCCTACTTTAAAATGGTATTTTTTTTTTCGATTCCGCCAATATTGGCAAGATGCCCGCAGAAAAACTGATTTCCCTCCCCCCTTTTTTTCTTAAAACTGTTTTTTTGCCATGAAAGAAGGGGGTGTGGGTAAATTTTTTTCGTCATCAGACGGGAATTTTTTTATCTTTGATTTGAGCCCAAGTAGATCTCGATCGGACCATTATTAAGGTCACAGGGTCACCAAACGCGTTTGGTCCTGTAGAATGGCAAGGATTAGGGTTAGCGGGTTCCGCTACCCGGGATTTTTTAGGGCCAAGTGTTCCCTTTCAAGATTTTCTTACCCCATGTCGCTATCTCAATTAGGGCCTGCACGCGGACGTGATATGTAAACCAATTAATCTAGCGTGTGTGTCTGTGAGAGAAGAGAGAAAGGAGAGGGAGCGCTAGGCTCGCCCCCGGCTCTCGCTGCTCCGCGGCTAGATTAATCACGTCCGCGTGCAGGCCCTAATTGAGATAGCGACATGGGGTAAAAAAATCTTGAAAGGGGACACTTAGCCCTAAAAAATGCCGGGTAACGGAACCCGCTAACCATAATCCTTGCCATTCTACAAGACCAAACGCGTTTGGTGACCCTGTGACCTTAATAATGGTCTGATCGAGGTCTACTGGGGCTCAAATCAAAGATAAAAAAAATTTCCGTCTGATGACGAAAAAATTTTTACCCCCACCCCCTTCTTTCATGGCAAAAAAACAGTTTAAGAAAAAAAAGGGGGTAGGGAAATCGGTTTTTCTGCGAGCATCTTGCCAATATTGGCGGAATCGAAAAAAAAAATACCATTTTAAAGTAGGCATTCCAAAGTGTCATCTCCCATTGGTTGGGCCCGACGCCCCAATATTAGCGAAAGTTATAGCAATTTTAATTATGATTTCCCCTCCCCCTCCCCCTCTAATCGAGATAGGGACTTCAAAATTTCAGGCATCATTGAGGACACTGCTGTCTGTCGATGAAAAAAAAAAATATGTCCCTAAGTCGATTTTTTCCATGCAAAACACGCGAACACGGACGGCGGTGAACCCTGAAGAAAGGGCCTTAAAATTGAAAATGCGATATCTCGGGAACCGTTTGACCGATTTGAACCAGTCAAAGTTCAAATTACGCGTCTTCGAGAGCTCTTCATTTTTTGTCAGGATATTTACTATGCTGAGAGTTGAATTAAGCGAGTTATGTGCAAAAGACCCATTGCCGATGTCTTCGCATGCACATTTCTCCGCCAGGGCGTCGATTAAATTTTTGAAAATGCCACCAAAATGAAGAGGGGGTCCCACTTTATGAAAAAAAAAAAAATCAAAAAAAATTCTCGAGTCCAAGGCGGATGGAGCCTTTTTTTTGACAGACCCTCTCCACTATACTCTTCATCGTTCAATGTAAAATAAATGATTTTCTAAAAAAACAGTGGCGTACATTTTTTGTTTCAAAAATATTAATTAAGTAGATTACTCTTAGGGAGCTACCGGACGACTTTCTAATATCATTTATACAGGGTGTATCTTTAATACTGCGAAAAAATTTAATGGCAGATTCTTTGGTCAAAAATAAACAAAAAATTTCCCAGTAACGTATGTCCGCAAATGAACCGTTTTTGAGATTTTTCAAGTTTTATCGTGGCGGAGATTTCAGGGTTGCTTGTTTTTTTGCCTGTTTTTCCCCTAATATCTACAACACTGGGCAAATTGACATTTCAAAAGCCCATTTTTAACCGCCAATTGTCTACACAGAAAGAAGGTGAGAAGGTGACTCTGGTCATAAGTAATAACGTGGACCCTTTTTTGAGGAAAATGGCCATTTACTATGAAAAACTCGCTTTGGATGGCAAAAAAAATGAAGGGCAAAAAAATTCGCTTAATCCTAAGATCTCCGCAAATGGCACATGAAAAAACTGAATTTTTATTAAAAAAGTATAGCTTGTATCAATGATATGACATGTACAAAAGCTGAGTTCTGTATCTCAAATGGTCCCCTGGGTGTTTTCAAAAAACTGGAAAAAGAATATTTATTTGACCTTAATTTGTATCTCAAAAACAGTGCATTTCCAGACACAGGCGCGTTCATAGCAAATTTTTTGCTTATTTTTAAACCATATTTCTTTAATTTTTTTCGCAATATTAAAGATACACCCTGTATAAGTGTGTTTAAATTAGACCCTTGATACTACAAATACAATTAAACCTGTCAAATTTGATCAAGACCGCGGTGAAAGATTCCTGAGGATATATGATTGAAAAACCTTTTTTTTTTGTCACAAATGTCACCCTGTATGTTATATCAATTTTGCATCATTACTTAATTATTGTCGTTGTTGAATTTTATTCATCATAAATGTTTATTAACAATTATTTATGATTAATGTATAGAAAAATTAGGGAGCTTTCCGTTCTTATCTTTCGTTCTTGTAATAAATAATAATTGACGGTTGCAATTATTATGCCTCAATTTTCGATGTATGCTGGGACTAAATTCAACAATACACGTTGATATACCGTGTGTCCCCGGATAGGTGAAACGACTCTTATAAAAGACAAAAATTTTTTGATTTTAATTTTAATTTTTTGGGGTTCAGCCCTGCTTGGCTAAAGAATAATTTCTAACAAAATTTTAGTTTTGAAAAATCAAGCATGCCTTGGAAATAAATAAAAAACATTTTTTCTGTTGAGTAAAGTGCCTTTTATGTGGCGAAAACGACAAAATGTTATTTGAAAAAGTTGTTCAGAATCAACATTTAGGTCCGTATACCAAATTTTAAAATTATAGGCCTACTTTAATTTTTTTAATTTATTTTTATGTTTTATTTCACAAATCAAAGAATTTCATTTGGTAACAAAGACTGTCATGGAAAAACCAAATTGTACCCATAGCAATAGCAATCTGTCAATATCAGTCTTTGTTACAAATGAAATTCTTTGATTTGTGAAATAAACATAAAAGTAAATGTAAAAGATCAAAGTTGCCTATGATTTTTAAATTTGGTATACGGGCCTAAATGTTGATTCTGAACAACTTTTTCAAATAACATTTTGTCGTTTTTGTCACATAAAAGGCACTTTACTCAACAGAAAAACCGGTTTCTTGGAAATTTCCAAGGCATGCTTGATTTTTCAAAACTAAAATTTTGTTAGAAATTATTCTTTAGCCAAGCAGGGCTGAACCCCAAAAAATTAAAATTAAAATCAAAAAATTTTTGTCTTTTATAAGAGTCGTTTCACCTATCCGGGGACACACGGTAGGTATAGCTATATTTCAAAGCCGCGCTAATAATTATTATTAATGGGTTTAGTTAGTTCCCTTGATATTGTAAATTAGGTAATCATATCTCATCGATTTCCAATAGGTCTGTCAATAATTTAAGATATGTTAAAAGGTACGGAATTCTCATTAAAATTTAACTGGAACTTCAAAAAAGGAGCATTAAATAGGTACACGAAATATTATATCAATAGTTAAGTTGAAAAAACCCATTCTGTTTTTATGCATATATTGGGGATAGCGACCTTTCTCTTGTAAATGAGTAAAGAATTGTCCAAGTATTGACTTCTTGATGCTTCTTTATCAATTAGAGTAATTTCATTAGCCACAAGCAGCATGGCACTAAACTTGTAATGGCTATAATAGCGCCTTTAATTTGGACGTAAAATCGAGACGTCATCGAAGATATGGGCAAGGACCATTACTTTGATTAAATCTTCGATGTCAATGGCACATAAAGGTTCAGTAACATTGTTGGTTAAAAATAAATAATTTTTTCCCTCAGAATTTTTTCATCCCTCAGACTATACATCATCGTCTACTCATTGGCGAAATTATAAGAGATTTGGCACTTTTCACTTCGTTACGTTGGCATTAAAAAAATTAATAACCTTAAAATTTCACTCAAAGTGGATTGGAAGCTAAGACAGCGCAGTCTTTGTTAAAGCTCATCAGTTATCAAACCCAGACCCACTCAAACACCAGTATCAGCGGCCAGTACCAGAGTACCCAGAACAGCTTGATAGTAGTACTTTCTTGTACTAGACTGTCTTGTCAACACCTAAAAATCTTCATTGCCAAAATTTTCTAGAATTTGAAGACTGGTGCTTTAGAAGAGAGGAATCTTGCTTGAAAATTTGCTGAAAATTTGTTTCCACTGAAAACTTTTGACATCTGCAATAATTTATACTCAAGTTCTAGAGGATGGTGATTTATTACTTCATTTTCTGAATTTAACAGCTGAAATAAAACATTATTAAATAAAAAATAATGTCAGATTTTATAATTTTTTCTTGCCTTCAATTTTTATAAAATGATAAACTATAATAATAGATCTGATTAAAAGAAAATAAGTTGTAAAAACAGCTCGCCAAACCGCGTAATCACCTAATATTCTCTAATTTTTCTGACAACAAATGTTAACAAGTTATGTCAGTCAGAGACATGATTCATTATGTGCAACCCAAATTAATTATGATCTGACAATGAATTTTATCTTATGTAACAAGAGATTATTGCGACGACTTGTCGCATTCCTGACGACTTGCTACATTTGTAACATTACTGATCACATTTTCCTGCGACAAGTTGTCAAGAGCAGATAATCTCTTGTCACATGAATTGATTTTGTTTGTGCAACGGAGCTTAAGTCATGTAGGTAGTCTAGAATGTTTCTTCCATCGATATAATTTACTGATGAGCCTTAACAAAGATGAAGCAGCGCTGCTTTAGCTTGCCATTAATTTTAAGATGTTGTCGATCGGAGGAAATTAATTATTCTAGAAATTCTAGAAACTCTTATTTTACCTTGAATGGAATTTTGGACAAATCTTACCTACAGCCATTCGATATAATTAAACCCAAAGACTTTAAATTTCATGCTTTTTAAGAATTCATTTTATTTAAATTTATGACGATCTTCTACATACCTACCTTACCTAAGCATCACGAGTCAGAAGGGTTTCTCTAATATGGAGTCCAAGAAAATTGTTGCCCGTTACCATCTTAATCCCTGATAGTACAAGTCAAAGTTGAATTTACTACACCTGCACGCCCCAATAAATCATGAAAACTTTCTGAAGTTTTCTCACAATGCTACTTTATGAAGTTTTACCGTTAAAAAGTTTGGATTGTTTTCGATTCCGAGTCTTAAAAGCTCAAATACATAAGCCATAAGTACCATATTATCTTTATCATAATATTATGATATACGTTTATGCCTTATAAATAGCTATTGAATTTCGAAATCGATAATCGATTTGTTCGTTATCGTTACTAAGACCCAGACAGCGATACGATAAATTATAATTAAGCTTCGGGAGAGATCAAATCATCTCCTAGACTACCAGACAATGGACTTCAAAATAATTTACTCTTGTTCACAATAATAAATTGTTATCAGGGAGTTGCCTGAAAGCATTGAAGCTGAAATATGATATTATTTACTTATTCGCGAAGTATCAGGATTGATCTGAATAATAGCTTAAGGGAACAAATAAGCTTTAATTTTAACATTTCATATTAATTAATATAATTATTGCATATCACCTGTTTTGATATGGATTTTTTTGGCTATAGGATCTTTGAGGATGCGATAGAAGAAAAAAATACCTCGGTATATCTACCCTAAAAAAATATCTAAAATACCAGTGAATGTGGTTCAAATTGTTGAAAAAAATGTTGAAAAGAAGCTCTTTTGTGTACTGGCAGATTATATTTTGTATGGTCAAAGTTGTCAAATTCAACAGTTTTTTTTAGGTATGAAAGTACAATTTTTTGAAAGCTCATGTATGAAATCGTTTTAAATTCTTTAGCGGAATATTTAAACTTGTCTGTAGGTACCTAATTCAACTCATGCACAGGAATAACAACCACATTTATTTTATCTTCAACAAAGTTTGAAACTCCGGCGGATAAGGTATTTTTTATTATTTTAATGACTGTTTGTTCAGTAGGCACCTGATGGGAAACTGTTTGTTTCTCAGAGGAAAAACGACGGATAATTTGCATACTTCTGCCAGATGTTACCGTAGAATGATTTTGCTTTTTGTGGCGCTGTTTGTAACGAGGAAGATAATAACTCGAGTTTATAGGTATACGTTATAATAAGCGTAACGTGAATATTTCAGCAGAGTTGCATGGTTGGCAAAATGCCTACGTTTATATTTACGGAACTCCGCTTGAGCTTAAAATGCATTTAAGAAAAATTACGTCGTTTGTGTACTGCAAACATAGATGGAATATTGGAGTTCGCTGCATTTCAGTTTCTGTGTGGAAATGCATTTATGCAAATGTAAAACGACGTTTTGAAATTCTAGCTGTTTAGAAACTAATCATTCCCAAATTTTCAATTTCGTTTTAGTACACTATTCGTTTTAGTACACTAATGCCCGTATTCACAAACGATAATTTCATAAATAATTACGTAATTAATTAAATGAGCGAGATGGAGATATGCAGTTTTTTTGCAATAGAGTGAGATGGGTATAATTGATTACGTAATTATTTAGGAAATTATCGTTTGTGAATACGGGCATAATAATTATTAATTGTGAAAAAATGTGTAATACTTTTTTTTATTTTTAAATATTTTTTATTTTATGATTAAATAATGCTACAATCTGGTCAGTGACCAATGAGTAACGTTTTTCTCACTTAATCTACTAAGTTAGTCAAGCCTAAAAACAAAACAAAAACATCCACTGATGTTCCTATAGCAAATTTTAGTTATCAATTAAGGTACAATCTCTGCGCACCAAACAGTCTACACTTAGTCGTTTTTCACAAGATTTGTTTACACAAATCACTTCACACTAACTCATGAGGTTTCGTCCTGTTGAGTCTTCTTCTCTGGTTTGAACTATCCAGAAGCTGGATGCCTCAATATTTTCATGTTGGAGAAGTCTTTCTTCATGGCTTCTTGCAAATCTCTTTATTTTCTTGTCTACATACTCCACCCGGAGGTCTCTATGGATGTCTTCATTACGGATACACCAAGGTGCATTTACAATTCCCCTTAGCACTTTATTTTGAAAAGTTTGAATACGTTGATGTTGGTCGATTTGGCACATCCCCACAACTGTATGCCGTACGTCCACACAGGTTTTAAAATTTGCTTGTAAAGAAGGAGCTTGTTATGCGTTGATAAGACTGAGGATCTTCCCAGCAACCAGTACATTTTTTTTATATTTGATATTTAGTTTTTCTCGTTTTTTTTTTTACATGAGCTTTCCACGATATTACGATATTCGCGACGTGTAATACTTGAAGCAGAATTATTAATTGAAAAGTCATGCAACGCTGAAAAATAGAAAACAAGGCAAAACTTTGCAACATGGATGTCGAATTTCCCCGGTTTGACGGTTCTTACATCTTGGAACAGCACATGCAAAAATTAAATAACATTTGAACAATTTCAAACCATACAACCGACAATAAGCGAATCCCAATGAGTTTTTTGTTATAACTTCTGTAAAGTTGTACCGATTTTGATGAAACTCGGCATGGACAATAAACAAGCAAAGATCATTATTTTAACTATTTCAGGTTTTGTAGATTTCTTCCAGTGGCGTAGATATTCAGGATTTTATTTTTTTATTCCCCATTTTCCCTTCCTATCTTTTACGCAACTCACTTTATTGCAAATACATTTAACGTTATTCGATTGCCCCTGAATTTTAGAACAAAAAAGTATTCTTTAGTTTTTTTCATACAACTCTATAGTTTTTGAGATTTTTGAAGTTTTCTCAGGTAATTTTGGGCCATTTTTCAGATTGCAATTAAAAGTTATCTGACTAGAATTTTTATGCAAAATGATTAGTGACATTGCCTGAGGAAACTTCAAATATCTCAAGAAAGGTGCATCGCATGAAAAAATTTAAAAAACTCATTTTTGTTCTAAAATGCAGGGGCTATTGAATACCCTTTTTGTATTTGTAATAAAGTCAGTGGCGTGAAAAACTGTTATAATTTTTTTTAATTTTACCACCCTGCATGTTTCTTGAAAACGAAATGCTTTTGGACAATGTTTATTGAGAAAAATATGTTTGTTTTGACGCTCCCTGCTACCCCTTAAAGTTATCATTTAATCCGAATCATTCCGAAGCTATTGCATCTTTTTTATCTCCGTTATCAGATATGTACCTACGTGGCTTGACGCCTATAAGGCTGGTTCAGTTACTTCAGTTCATAGTAGTGTCTGTCTTGACACCACTATTAGTGGGGGAGGGTGCTTATTTGTTGTAAATTGTGCGTCCTATAAGTGTTTTCTTGAGTATAATAATTGTAAAGTAATAAATTGTTGCATGCGATTTGTTGAATCAGGTTTAAACCTCTTGAACAAAGAAGCGCACGCCTATGGAATACTGCCCAAGCGGCCCTCGAGATTTTTCAAAATTTGTGCCGAACAGACAAAGAGAGAGAGAAAGGCAAGAAAGCGAGCTTCACCGGGAAATTAAAATCTATTGCAAGATTTGTGGACAAACAAACAGACACAGATATGCCTGAAAGCGAGTTAATAAAGAAATGACAACCACATTTTTTATCTAAAAGCTAGAAACCTCGATGCAGGCAAGATTATGATTGATCAAAAATTGTACGGTTTTGCCTTATTGTCTCTTCTTTACATAGACATCTTTTCTTTTGACCGAAGTAAAATGTTGTCATGGTACAAGCCTCCTCAATGTAGCAAGGTGTTAACAATTTTATGCATAGGAATTAAGAAAATACAAGTGTATTTGGTAGTTTGGGACCCTTTAAAAAAGGGTTTGGGTATCAAATCTAATCACTTATTTTCAATCAACCCTAACATTAAAAATTCTAAAAAAAAAATAATCGTTGGCCGTTACGACTCGTTGGTCGCCGCTGCCGCATGAGGAATGGAGTGAGGCACGGTCGATAAAGAGGAAAAATTCTCGTCAGTGGTGCATATTCCGGCGCGTCATATCTTCTATAGGCACCACTTAACATCTACGGAGAAATGATTAACAGGAACGTTTCGGATGACTGAAACGTTGGAAAATTACATCGCATGATCAGTAGGTATGCAGATAATCCATGCCTTTATTAAGTAAGTACCTATGAAATGGTAGAATTACTCAGGCGAGTAGAACTTTATCAGTGTAGAAGCGGGTCGTATCGTAGCTGATGAAACTGAACTAGGTGTAAGTGCTTTCTGCATGGTTGTTACCTATTCCAATCTATTACCTCAAATAACAGGCCTCTTAATTTACGACAGATTGAAGGTATTTTCGAAAAGGAAACAAATCGCCGATAAGTGAAAAAAATCTGACATGTACTTTGGCGACCTCAAGGTCTTGCGCTCTGAAACATAATCTTGCAACACGCGAGAACTATCCTTGACGGTCTGTTTGACAATAATTGTAGAAAAAGTAGCGAGATGAAAATGCTCCGTTTTCCAATCTTTGGGTCATAGTTGCGGAAATGGGCGGACTATGGATAAAATAAAAATATTCTTGTAATTCCGAGACATCAGTGACCTTGAGAAAAAAGCGAAATTGTATGGGAAGTAACACTTTTGAGAATGGATAGAATCTGATTGCAGTTATGCCGACTGTTTACAGTTTACACGTAACATTATAGTATCTTTTTATTTATACCACGTAATTAAATCTTGTGATACTTTCGACTAATGTCGATCTGAATTCACATAATTACGTTGTTGAAAAACGCCCGTACTATAATTATTTGAATTTAATTTACTTAAAATACGTAACTAATGAGCTTTTCTTCCATTTCATTCGCGTGACATGTAGCGATTAACAGGAGATGGGAGAGAAGTTGCTTTATTCCACAAGCCTGCTAGAAATAAATGTGTCAGAAATAAAAATAAGCTTCCACATTCCGAGGCCAATAGCCCAATTTCTAAGCGTGTAATAAATCTTTATTTCTTATTGATTCAAATGTCTTTAATTATGTGCCTTACCTATTAGCTTGCTCATCTACAATTACGTTTCTTAGGTAACACTTCTTCCAATTTATCATTTAAAAAGTGGCTTATGTAATAATATATGCCCTAGTAATTTTAATGCATGCTGCAAGAGTAAATATAGCACTAGATTTATAATTATTATCAGATGAAGTCCTTTCTTAGTTTACTTACTTTGAAAAGTAATTTAAATTCTTCATTAATATTAATGAAGACATTACATATTATACTACATAGGTATAGTTTTTCCTACAAAAATTAATTAATTGCAGATGAATTCATGCAGGAGAAATGAATAAATTATGTAGATTGCATTATGTAGGCTAACGTATGGTTTAAAAATAAAATAATTTCCATGAAAAACCACTAACACAGATTTAAAAGGAGATTATTTCAAAGTTTTTCATTAAAACCAAGAAGAATATGGAGAGGAAAAGTGCTTCGGTGTCATGTCTCCATTTGAACCGAGTTCTTTATTTCTGGGTCCCCCAGGTTCCTTGTTAATTGTTATTTTTAAAAAGCCCTTTATTTATGTACCTACACTCTATACCAACACGTTTTAACCGAGTTATTTTTTTCAGTGCTTTAAACATCCCCAATGTTTTAAAGCTTTGTAAATATTTACAGTTTAAAGAAACACAATTTATACTAAATGTTTAAATTTTTTTTCGGAGGTTGTTTTTCCATTCCACTAATTGCATAAACGAGTTTATCCGTTAATAAGTAAACCGTTAAGCATATAACTGGCAAGAATTCTTACAATTTTCATTTATAAAATAAACAGTTTCTATACCTAATGCAATTTTCGCATCTTGCATTTTCATTAACAGCGAAATATGTTCCAAAATGTAATAATTTTAAAGATTTTTACCTTCTAAGACCAAGTAGCTTACTATAAATATTACTATAAATCAATCACGATGTAAATACTTAGTTATAATAATAATTGTTATTATTGTTGTTAATAAAACCCACGTGAAACCAAAAATATCTTTAATCTACAATATCCCTACTTAGAACTTCAACTATCACCCTAATGATGATCATCACCAATTATTTTTGGTTGAATTTTATCACGCACAATAATCTCATTCTCGCCGGATCGCCTGTCAAATATAGCATTCGGCGCCAGGACCTGGAAAAATAACGCAAAAGACGCTTTAAGTTATTGGGACCAAGTCACAAAAACCGTTTTGAAAAAGTCAACACTAAACACCTTTGCTCTAAAACTCGAAAACTAAGCAGGAATTTTTATTAACATCGCTTAGTAGAAATCCCGATACTTTGGGCCTTAATGTGTTTTTATGCAAATTAGCTCTATTGACAGGTCTCTTTTTAGGAACTGCGAGCCTATTAAACGTGGGAAGGGTAGCCTATTATTCTCGCACCTGCATGGTCCTTGTTAAGCCCGAGCAAAAGAGAAAACATTTCTCTAAAATTATTTACTCTTAGTAGTGACCTATTAGAAATTTTCATGAAAAAGTCCTAAGAATGAGTAGTAATTTTGTGTGAGCACAGCTTACTACAATGCGAGCCTCAAAACAATTTAATTAAGCCGTAAAGCCATTAGTCTTCTCACAAAACGCTGGCAGAAAAAAAATTAAGTCAAGTAATCGCTACATCTTTGAACTTGTGAAATGGATCGCACCTAGGTAGGATTATAAGGAAATTATTTCCTTCGCCTCATTAAATCAGCCCAAAATCGAAAAAGGCAAACAGTGCAAAAATTATGTTAGGAAATTAAATACAGCTACGCGCCGTTGCATCAATAGAAACAATTCCTGCCTGCACATTAAATATTCATAAACAGAAATGTTCTCGCTCTGGTAAAAAGCCAGCTTCTAAAACGACCGAGCTAGGGTAGCAACGCACCAGCACCGAATATTGCCGCAGGGTATTGGAAGGACATTCCCTAGCTGCGTGAACGAGATACCGACCGCCGGCCGGGTGGAAAGATTTGTAAAGTAAACAATAACACCTCGCATACACAATAGAAACTCATTAGGTATCCTGCCCACGATAATGAAATTTACACGTATTGATAGGGAGAATTAAGATATGACAGCCGCCGAAAGTTCATTACGCTACATAGACAACAAGTAGGTGAAAAGACGCTATGAAGTATAAGCAGGAGAATAATTAGTAAGTCGACACAATGAAAAGTACCTAAACGCGTTGACCGATTTGAAGGAAAATTTAGATAGTGCAGGTTTCGGACAAATTAGTGAGGTAGCCGCGAGGTCAACTCGCCAAATCTCAAGACAATTGAGATACGATTAAGGACTAAATCACAGAATGAGAGCAGTGTCGATAAGGTTCATTATTGCGCGGTGTTTAGAAAGCGGGCGACTGCTTCTATAAAAGCAGACGTCTTCCAGCAACTCGCTCTCAGATCAATTTTGACTTCCTAACCCTTTATACGGTACCCAGAGATGGCATATTGTGGACTCCGGGATACCTAATCCTTATCTATACCCGAAAATTCGACTAGAGATGGCATTTAGTGGACTCCGGTCGAATTTCCTTTATCTACCTTGGAAAAATTCCAGTTGAAAACCCGAAAAGGGCAAAACAATCGTTTCACGCCAATTTCTAATCACAATTCTAATAAAACTCGGCTAGAGATGGCATTTAGTGGACTCCGGTCGAGTTTCCTTTACCTATCCCGGGAAATCCCAGTGAAACATACTTCATTCGCATCTCGAACTCAATATTCGCAGTTGGCAAATTCTCTTCGAACCAATTCACTAGTAGATGGCAAAGCGCATATTCCGAAGGAATTTCCTTCACAAATTAGGGAAAATCCATTGAGAAAATAGTTAGGGAAGATCTCTCTTCGAAACAAAATCCACGTCAATAAATAATTAAACAGATTCGCCAAATTCACGAGTGCAGATCCCATTTTAAATCAGACACAATAATTAACTAGGTATCAGGCGGCACCCCCGTAGGTACCTACGCAATCACGTCTATAAACAAAACGAACCCGGCAGAGAAGAAATATTTCGACAAATCAAATAAATACATATTCACGTATAGGAAATCGAGATAGAGCTAGGAGAGAAAACAGACCCAGGTCAGGAAATAACCTGTAAACAAAACGGCCCATGATTCAATCATCCTATTCTTCGAAGAGTCCGAGTTTTTAAATAGCGCAGATGGTTAGGCAGGAAGCAGTCCCTTTAAAAACGATTTAGAAAGTGAAAGGAGTTTCTCGCCATTATATGACACCATAAATAAAGATCACATAGCAGAGCACCCCCGGTTAGTACAGGTCTGGATAGAACGAGGCAGCGTTGTCAGATGTAGCCTCTGTTATTTCGCAAACATTATCAGGGAATACAATTCCATTACAACCCCAATTAGGAGTTAAAGTAGGTAATCAATTAAAACCCGGGGGAGGCATTCACCTCGATGTCCAGGTGAAGACCTCCGTTGTACCGGAAAGTGAAAATCGTTAGAACGCAACGGGGTAAAAAGCACCCGCAGTTGTAGGTATAGGCAAATCAACAAATAGGAATTCAAAGCAACCAAAAACAAATTAGTCTCGAGTATGTGAAAAGCCATTCAAAATCAATCAAAACCAAAACTCCTTTAGCACATCATACGAATGTCAACTCCATTCAAAATTTAAAAACAAACTCCGCAGAAAATTGCTATAAAATGTTATTGCCAGTCTGGACTGAGTTATCTGCTTTCTAACAGGTGTTAGGGGTAAAAAACCTGGACCACGGTGAAATCGATGGTTGGTCTCGATTATAGAACCCACCGGCTCCAATATAGGTACTCATAAAAATTCCAGCATTCAATTATTACCCAGGCAAGCCCACGGGAACCCTGAGGAATAATTATAGAATAGCGGCCTAGTTTGGTCAGTTGGTCATCACATTTAAAATAGCAAAACAAAACTGCGAATCGCAGAAAACGTCGTATTCGAAATGATAAGGTATATTGACTCATCGCCTTACGAGGCCAGGTAGAACAAAAAGGTAGCCGCAGGGCAAATAGGTATTGACGGTCCAAAAGTGGCCAAATAAAGGTAGCCCAAAGAGGCAAAACGACAACACAACAAATAAACAAAATGAGTTGAAACCACTATCATGAGTATGACGTTAATTCAGGAAAACCGCTTTCAAAAGAAAAGCAAATTGGAAAGAAATTCGTATAATGTTTAAAGAGGAGGTAGAAATCAAACAAACATGGCAACACTGCTCTCGACATCCAAGCCAAGTTAGAGTCTCAACCAACAAGTGATCATAAAAGTAGGATGGAGTGTGCCTGTGTATCAGGTTAAAGCCCACAACAATAAACGCTCATAAAAAGTCCCAAACGAAAGGAAGAGCAAGTCAACGAGTAGAGCTCATTAAAATACAAAATGAGAATTCAATAATCATCGAATAGGTAAATCATTCAGACATTTCCGCATTATCCCGGATCGTCTGAAACCCAAAGTGGTTGTCTTCTTTAATTAATTCAAGCAGTTGCTTGAAGTGAGATCAAAGAAAATAGAAAAAGGAAAATAGGCAAAGAAAATCGTCGAATAGGTAATAGACAGACATTCCCGCATATACCGGGTCGTCTGTAAACCAAATGGTTGTCTTCTTTAATTAATTCAAGCCGTTGCTTGAAGTGAAGTCAAAGAAACTAGAAAAAGGAAATTAGGCAAGGAAAATCGTTGAATAGTTAAACCCACAGACATTTCCGCATATACCGGATAGTCTGTAACCGAAACAAAAGCGAAAACGAAATAATAAGACATTCCCGCATATACCGGGTAGTCTGTAAACGAAACAAAAATAAAAAGAAAGCACAGGTGTGCAAAAGAGTGGAATCCGAAATGGATTATAGTTTGAAAGATGGATGAAAGGGATCCCTCTTCGCTTTCCATTTTCTTTTGTACTCTCTATGCAAAAACACAGCCCATCTCGCCATTCACCATTTTACACCCTTGCAAACGAATTCTCTCGCTCATCACTCGCTTTTAAAACCTCTGATAGAAAGCCAACAGTTAACAACGAGTCCCAGTTAAATTCCCCGCTTTTCCGACAAAAGAAAAATCCCAGTAGGTTCTTTGCGCATCCGTTTCGGTCATAGTAATCCTGGCATACCTCAATCAAAGAGCAGGGGTGACTACGGTAAAAACTAGGTAAACACAACGTAGGAAAACACAGCGGTCCTATTAGGAGAAATTAGGGAAATTAGACGATCACACGGGGGCTTTTCGCGAAAGACAAACGGGCCGGGGTGTTCTTTGTTACATTGGTGCCAGCGACCAGGATTGAGGGCTAATACGCGGGAATAAATTGGCCGAGAAGGAAAACCCAAAACCAAAAACACGAAAACCAAGTAGGAGAGTTAGGGGGCGTCTTCCGTCTATCAGGGTACCCTCTGATAGCCTGAAGACGAGGGGGCGGTGAAATGGATCGCACCTAGGTAGGATTATAAGGAAATTATTTCCTTCGCCTCATTAAATCAGCCCAAAATCGAAAAAGGCAAACAGTGCAAAAATTATGTTAGGAAATTAAATACAGCTACGCGCCGTTGCATCAATAGAAACAATTCCTGCCTGCACATTAAATATTCATAAACAGAAATGTTCTCGCTCTGGTAAAAAGCCAGCTTCTAAAACGACCGAGCTAGGGTAGCAACGCACCAGCACCGAATATTGCCGCAGGGTATTGGAAGGACATTCCCTAGCTGCGTGAACGAGATACCGACCGCCGGCCGGGTGGAAAGATTTGTAAAGTAAACAATAACACCTCGCATACACAATAGAAACTCATTAGGTATCCTGCCCACGATAATGAAATTTACACGTATTGATAGGGAGAATTAAGATATGACAGCCGCCGAAAGTTCATTACGCTACATAGACAACAAGTAGGTGAAAAGACGCTATGAAGTATAAGCAGGAGAATAATTAGTAAGTCGACACAATGAAAAGTACCTAAACGCGTTGACCGATTTGAAGGAAAATTTAGATAGTGCAGGTTTCGGACAAATTAGTGAGGTAGCCGCGAGGTCAACTCGCCAAATCTCAAGACAATTGAGATACGATTAAGGACTAAATCACAGAATGAGAGCAGTGTCGATAAGGTTCATTATTGCGCGGTGTTTAGAAAGCGGGCGACTGCTTCTATAAAAGCAGACGTCTTCCAGCAACTCGCTCTCAGATCAATTTTGACTTCCTAACCCTTTATACGGTACCCAGAGATGGCATATTGTGGACTCCGGGATACCTAATCCTTATCTATACCCGAAAATTCGACTAGAGATGGCATTTAGTGGACTCCGGTCGAATTTCCTTTATCTACCTTGGAAAAATTCCAGTTGAAAACCCGAAAAGGCCAAAACAATCGTTTCACGCCAATTTCTAATCACAATTCTAATAAAACTCGGCTAGAGATGGCATTTAGTGGACTCCGGTCGAGTTTCCTTTACCTATCCCGGGAAATCCCAGTGAAACATACTTCATTCGCATCTCGAACTCAATATTCGCAGTTGGCAAATTCTCTTCGAACCAATTCACTAGTAGATGGCAAAGCGCATATTCCGAAGGAATTTCCTTCACAAATTAGGGAAAATCCATTGAGAAAATAGTTAGGGAAGATCTCTCTTCGAAACAAAATCCACGTCAATAAATAATTAAACAGATTCGCCAAATTCACGAGTGCAGATCCCATTTTAAATCAGACACAATAATTAACTAGGTATCAGGCGGCACCCCCGTAGGTACCTACGCAATCACGTCTATAAACAAAACGAACCCGGCAGAGAAGAAATATTTCGACAAATCAAATAAATACATATTCACGTATAGGAAATCGAGATAGAGCTAGGAGAGAAAACAGACCCAGGTCAGGAAATAACCTGTAAACAAAACGGCCCATGATTCAATCATCCTATTCTTCGAAGAGTCCGAGTTTTTAAATAGCGCAGATGGTTAGGCAGGAAGCAGTCCCTTTAAAAACGATTTAGAAAGTGAAAGGAGTTTCTCGCCATTATATGACACCATAAATAAAGATCACATAGCAGAGCACCCCCGGTTAGTACAGGTCTGGATAGAACGAGGCAGCGTTGTCAGATGTAGCCTCTGTTATTTCGCAAACATTATCAGGGAATACAATTCCATTACAACCCCAATTAGGAGTTAAAGTAGGTAATCAATTAAAACCCGGGGGAGGCATTCACCTCGATGTCCAGGTGAAGACCTCCGTTGTACCGGAAAGTGAAAATCGTTAGAACGCAACGGGGTAAAAAGCACCCGCAGTTGTAGGTATAGGCAAATCAACAAATAGGAATTCAAAGCAACCAAAAACAAATTAGTCTCGAGTATGTGAAAAGCCATTCAAAATCAATCAAAACCAAAACTCCTTTAGCACATCATACGAATGTCAACTCCATTCAAAATTTAAAAACAAACTCCGCAGAAAATTGCTATAAAATGTTATTGCCAGTCTGGACTGAGTTATCTGCTTTCTAACAGGTGTTAGGGGTAAAAAACCTGGACCACGGTGAAATCGATGGTTGGTCTCGATTATAGAACCCACCGGCTCCAATATAGGTACTCATAAAAATTCCAGCATTCAATTATTACCCAGGCAAGCCCACGGGAACCCTGAGGAATAATTATAGAATAGCGGCCTAGTTTGGTCAGTTGGTCATCACATTTAAAATAGCAAAACAAAACTGCGAATCGCAGAAAACGTCGTATTCGAAATGATAAGGTATATTGACTCATCGCCTTACGAGGCCAGGTAGAACAAAAAGGTAGCCGCAGGGCAAATAGGTATTGACGGTCCAAAAGTGGCCAAATAAAGGTAGCCCAAAGAGGCAAAACGACAACACAACAAATAAACAAAATGAGTTGAAACCACTATCATGAGTATGACGTTAATTCAGGAAAACCGCTTTCAAAAGAAAAGCAAATTGGAAAGAAATTCGTATAATGTTTAAAGAGGAGGTAGAAATCAAACAAACATGGCAACACTGCTCTCGACATCCAAGCCAAGTTAGAGTCTCAACCAACAAGTGATCATAAAAGTAGGATGGAGTGTGCCTGTGTATCAGGTTAAAGCCCACAACAATAAACGCTCATAAAAAGTCCCAAACGAAAGGAAGAGCAAGTCAACGAGTAGAGCTCATTAAAATACAAAATGAGAATTCAATAATCATCGAATAGGTAAATCATTCAGACATTTCCGCATTATCCCGGATCGTCTGAAACCCAAAGTGGTTGTCTTCTTTAATTAATTCAAGCAGTTGCTTGAAGTGAGATCAAAGAAAATAGAAAAAGGAAAATAGGCAAAGAAAATCGTCGAATAGGTAATAGACAGACATTCCCGCATATACCGGGTCGTCTGTAAACCAAATGGTTGTCTTCTTTAATTAATTCAAGCCGTTGCTTGAAGTGAAGTCAAAGAAACTAGAAAAAGGAAATTAGGCAAGGAAAATCGTTGAATAGTTAAACCCACAGACATTTCCGCATATACCGGATAGTCTGTAACCGAAACAAAAGCGAAAACGAAATAATAAGACATTCCCGCATATACCGGGTAGTCTGTAAACGAAACAAAAATAAAAAGAAAGCACAGGTGTGCAAAAGAGTGGAATCCGAAATGGATTATAGTTTGAAAGATGGATGAAAGGGATCCCTCTTCGCTTTCCATTTTCTTTTGTACTCTCTATGCAAAAACACAGCCCATCTCGCCATTCACCATTTTACACCCTTGCAAACGAATTCTCTCGCTCATCACTCGCTTTTAAAACCTCTGATAGAAAGCCAACAGTTAACAACGAGTCCCAGTTAAATTCCCCGCTTTTCCGACAAAAGAAAAATCCCAGTAGGTTCTTTGCGCATCCGTTTCGGTCATAGTAATCCTGGCATACCTCAATCAAAGAGCAGGGGTGACTACGGTAAAAACTAGGTAAACACAACGTAGGAAAACACAGCGGTCCTATTAGGAGAAATTAGGGAAATTAGACGATCACACGGGGGCTTTTCGCGATAGATCATCGGGCCGGGGTACTCGTCGTTACACTTGGAACGGTTACAAATATCTCTAGAACGCAGAATTGCAGGAAAAACGGCTCTTTTAGTTTCTGAATCTTCATCGTTAAATGCATCCTGGAACCAATTTTCAATGTGCTAGTTAAGAAAAAAAGTCAAAATTCGCTTTTGGCTGGTAGGTAACTTGTATGGAATCTAATGATGGTCAAATGATTGAATCAATGACTTTACAAGCTACTTTTTCATGAAAAATAATTTGTCTTATTGCTTCCTTTAATTGCTCTTTTGAAATTTTCTCATATGGAACTTTTCTGAACAATCTGGCGGTTGGATAAACTGTAGTTAATATGGGTTTTGATCACTTTGAGGGATGGTTCTGAAACTAGTATTGACCTCCTCTTTTGCAATTCTAAAGAGTTATTAGCTTCTTGAGAAAAAAACTTCGTATGAACTCCTGAAAGTCTTAACTGTTGAACTATGTTAAATCCTAAAGTTTTAAGAATTTTTTTGTATTATTTTCAAAGATCAAACTTGGCATGTTCGTTGGCCTTAATAAGAGGTTGCTTTTTTCTTAAAACATTAGCACCTTGTAGTTCGCCAGTTAAGACTTTTAGGACATGCTTATGTGAAGTTTTTTCTCAAAATTGACCCACGAATAACCCCGTTAAATATTATATAGCATGTTTTTAAGAAACACCCGGTATTGTGACTATTGTGCAACAAGTGCATGAAGCAGAGTAGTTTCCACACCACAAACAGACAGTTTACGGAACAAGAGCCGTAAACAGCTTTCTATAGTATCACTGCAAATTAAAATTGAAAAATTCGGTAATGAATTTTGTTTTCAAGATTTTGTAAGAATATTTTTTCAGTTTTCCTTCTAGAACTTTTCCTAGATTTTTCACATGGAGTAATTATTAAGGAGTCCTCAACTGAGAACTTATTACTGACTACAAAGTAAGAATTAAATAATAATTCCAATCCATGGTGCTGCTACTGTCACTGTCATTATCAGGAGTAAACTTATAATTAGTCCAATCAACTAATTCCATGATAATCTAAGAAAACCTCTCATCGGTCGGCATGAATGCATGAGAAGATTACAAATCCAACTATGCACTGCTTGAGATTACGAGAGCATTGCCGAAGGGCTGTAATAGAATGTTCTCGTTTGCTTCGAAATTGCTTGGTCAGAAAAACTAAATTAATGTTATTAAAATTATATTACTAAAGGATGTTAGGTATAACTACTCGTATAAATACGTTACAGTGTTATAGTCATTCATTATACAGGATGTCCCAAATTTTATTACCCAAGTCAAGTTGGCCACGCTTCGGCCAGCCACGCTTTCGGCCATGGAGAGGGCTTCGATTTCCAGCAAATTTTTCTTCGTTTGTTAAGTCCATGGGCGAAAATGTGGCAGGTCATTATTATAAAATTTCAGTCTTTTTCAGTGAGTTTTCAGCAAAAATTAATTTTCCAGTTTATAAAGTTCGTGGTCGAAAGTGTGGCTGGCCATGATTATATAATTTCGAACTTTTTCAGCAAAACTTTCAGCAAACAAGAACAAGATTTTCTCAGTTTAAAGCTCAGAGCTAAAAGCGTGGCCGGCCATTATTATAAAATTTCAGTCTTTTTCAGTAAGTTTTCAGCAAAAATTAATTTTCCAGTTTATAAAGTTCGTGGCCGAAAGTGTGGCTGACCATGATTATACAGGATGAATTATAAAAAACGCCCCAAGCGATAACTCCGTTAATTTTGAAGATATGACAAAACTTTTTGAAACAAAGTGGCGTAGTTTATCATCATCTATATGTTGAGATAAACGCTCGATCAACACAACTTCCTGTTTAACCGGAAGTAACATCAACTTCGGGTTTTTAAATAGAACACCCTGTAAAACTTTATATTTTTCTGAAGAAATCTAATACAGGTGGTTTTCACCATTGGAATTTAGATTGAGCGGTTTATGAGTTATAAACAAGTGAAGATCGAAAATTTTCAACTTCAAAGCAGTGTAGAACTAGAACGGCTCAAGATATCTAAAAACGGTTTACATGTCCCTATCCTAACTTTTCATGTTTTATCCCACTATGTGGAGTAAATTTTAATACAGGGTGATGAAAATTATCCGATTTTTCATCACCCTGTATTGAAATTTACTCCGCATACTGGGATAAAACGTGCAAAGTTAGGATAGGGACATGTAAACCGTTTTTAGATATCTTGAGCCGTTCTAGTTCTACACTGCTTTGAAGTTGAAAATTTTCGATCTTCACTTGTTTATAACTCATAAACCGCTCAATCTAAATTCCAATGGTGAAAACCACCTGTATTAGATTTCTTCAGAAATTTAAAAAATATAAAGTTTTACAGGGTGTTCTATTTAAAAACCCAAAGTTGATGTTATTCCGGTTAAACAGGAAGTTGTGTTGATCGAGCGTTTATCTCAACATATAGATGATGATAAACTACGCCACTTTGTTCCAAAAAGTTTTGTCATATCTTCAAAATTAACGGAGTTATCGCTTGGGGCGTTTTTTATAATTCACCCTGTATAATTTCGGACTTTTTCAGCAAAACTTTCAGCAAACAAGATTTTCTCAGTTTAAAGCTCAGAGCTAGAAGCGTGGCTGGCCATTATTATAAAATTTCAGTCTATTTCAGCAAATTTTCAGCAAAAATGATTTTCTCAGTTTATTAAGTACAAGGCTGAAAGCGTTGCTGATCATTATTAAAAAATTTCAGACTTTTCTCATCAAAATTTCAGCAGAAATTTATTTTTCAGTTTATAAAGTTCGTGGCTGAAAGTGTGGCTAGCCATTATTATAAAAAGTCGAACTTTTATGAACAAAACTTCACCAAAAATATTTTTTTCAGTTTATTAACTCATGGCCGAAAGCGTGGCTGGCCGTGACGTTTCAATAATTACATTTTTTTTTTTCAATTTACGGTGGTTTTTATTGGGTGAACAAACCAAATATTTTCCACTGAAGCCGATAAGGAAAATAAAAATTTGTTGAAAATTATTCCAAGTTCCTCTTCCTGGCCGAAAGTGTGGCTGGTCGAAGGGTGGCTAACTTGACTTGGGTAATTTTATTTATCAAGGAATATCAGCGTTATTTCAAAACAAAAACAAATGAAATTTGTGAAATTTCGAATATACCCCTAGGGCTTTGCATTAGCTGCCCTTAATACATATTTACGCCTTTGAACCCCCAAATAATAATTTCATATTGTTTTTTTAAAACACACCCCTAGTTTTTTTTTTTCTTGCGGAATTACTGACTTAGTTCTGAATACAATGAGATAGCGATTTTTAAAAATCTAGCATCCAGCAAAAGTACTTAGTTTTCCAAACTAACGTTGCCAAGGAGTAAAAAATAACACACCTTCAGGTCTTTTAAAAATAAAATTACCCTCTATTTGGCAAATGGATTGACTGTAGTTTGTCAAAATTAATCCAATTTAGTGATTAGAGTGCTTCAATTTTCAAAAATCGCATTTCGTCATTATATTCAGAACAAAGCCAGATCCTGCTGAGCAAAAAAAAAAACTATAGGGCTGTAAAACCATCCCCTATTGTTTATGGTTACTTGGGGGTTGGATGGGGGTTGGACGGTTACTCGGTTCACTTGCATTTCAACCCGTTTTTTCCACATAATGCATGACTGGACTATTAGAACTGGCATCTTTCATTTAATCCATTGTTGTTTTAAACTATTATAATTGCGAGTGAATCGATCGATGATAATTAAATTGCAACTACCTATTAAAAATTGTAATAATTGAATTTCTTGAAAATTAATTGCATTTGAAAAGAGAGTAAAATTTTTCCACGATGCAGAGCTCTCACGTGCTAGCTTTTTTGTACTATTTTTACAATTTTTTTGTATAGGTTTTACATTTACATGAGCACTATATAATATGCGTATAGATAGGTACATAATCTTGAAATTTAATTTTTGACTGCACAGTTACATAAAAAAACGTTTATAAAATAGATTTGATTAAATAAATATTTCTTCTAAGAATAAAGATATAAACGTATTACGTACTGGACTCATTTACAATAAAAGAAAAACGAAAGCAACTTTAGGTAATAAATGAGAACGAAATTGAAGCAATTTCTGGTCAGGAATAGTGATAATCTGAAAGGGGAATTCAAAGAAAAGTCGTTTTTCAACGTCATCAAAGACCTAGAATAGACGAACTTGGAAACGCCATTCATAAATCAACAATCGATAGAGTTTCAAGTCATATTATTATCCTGAAGGCGTTTTCTTTTCATATAGATATAAATCATCACTTAATTTATTTGTTACCTGCCTACCTAAACGGAGCAATCTTTCTTTGGGCTATTTATTGTTATTTACCGTTTATTTTATTAGAGACAACAATCATTACGTGGAACGGAACTAGCCTGAAGACACAATTTTTCCTAAAACTCTTCAAGCTAAAACTAGCCACTTCAGACGTAACTAAGAAATCTTATTCGCTAAGCTCGGGAGAATTTTAGTTGCTGCAGCCCTAAAAGAAGTAAGAAGGAATCAATAAGTTGTTTTAGGAAGCGCTTATTTATTTTAGGGTCGTAATTAAAGTTTATACACGACGAGCGTTCGCCGCATCATTACCCGGAAGCTCGGGGATTAATCAGTTTTTTTTTCTGACAGAAAGAAGATATTTTCTTAGAGCATAAGTCATAAATGAAATAATATTAATGAGAAATTCCTAATATAATGTCAAAAATGTAACTTATTAGTACACAGTAGTGACTTTTCTTAAGGGCAATCAATAGTCAAAACATTTATATCCTTGGCATTATTCTAATAAATATAATTTATGGGTTATTTTGCCAGATTTTCCGGAGATATTCGCCTTACTTCATGCATTGTGAGTTTCTTAAGGTCGTTAACAAAAACCGTTGTTTCATGTATCCCTTAAAAATATTCAAGTACGTTTCTGGTCAATTAATTACCTCGGTATGTTTGTGTTTCTTATTCAACTCTTTGGACTTCGCCCAAAAAGAAACTGAAGCAATTACCACTATTTTTGATGATTACCTTACGTCTTCTCGAAGTCGTATGTTTTCAACTGCCAAGTCTTGAATCGAGTTGTTTTGGAAACATACTTTATCGAGATTAAGTTAGCTATTCCTGGCAGTAACCTTGCTTTTCGTGAATCGTGAAATCGAACTTATCTAAAATAGGGTTCTTCTTTACCTGCTCCATAAAGTTATTGACGATGCTTTACCGCGATGTTTACAAGAAAAATAGTTCCTGCAAGTACCAACTTTTTATAAATGCTCTACCGATTTCGGCTAATACGACTTCTTCAGAGACAAACGACTACTCAACTGATAGAAAAAGGCATTAGAATAGAAATGGTGGTGGGTATAAACACAAAGATTCGCAAGAAGGAAAAAGACTAAAGACACTGTATATTTTTGTTTTTAATCTTGTACTAATTGATCTATGAGTCTTTTTTCTTTCTACACTCACCTTTATTGTGGTTTACCTATACCAAGTTTCTATTACATTGCTTTTTTCTATTTTTTACAGTAGAGTAGTCTCATGCCTCTGAAGATGACTTAGCAGAGACGGTACCAGAGAAAATATTTTTATTTTTTTATTTTTTACCTGTTAAAGTTTCAATTTCAACCAACTAAGAAGTCCGAAGACGAAGTTTCAATAGTTTGGAAGCGAGTCTAACTTTTTTCTTGTACACGTAACATCTCCAGTAAGTTTGACTCAACAGTTTGAAATATGACTGAATTCTACATATCTACTTATATTTTAACAAGATTTCCATTAAGTACATTAGTTACATATTAACAAAGGATTTTGGTCAACCATGTGATGAAAGTCGTAGTTATAAAATGACGTCATCACAATAATATAAGCAGACTAAAACCACACAAGTCTCAGCTGTTGTTTACTTACGGTCTCAATACTATCAGGGCAGCTGTTGCTACCGCTGGCAATAGACAATTATTATCACATTACACTTCTTCCTCTATTTACATAATTCTATTTACAACTTCTCTCAATTAACCTTCACAATTCTAATTCTACACAGAGTTAACCATCTTACCATAGAGAAACCAATAAAAAAATGAATCACAGCTGCGCTGTATGATAACAAATAAACCGATTCTATGTGATATGGCCTTTCTTGACAAGCTAAAAGCTAATCGAATCTATACCAATCGGCAACCAACTGGTGATCGATCGGCTTCGAAAAGATTCCAGAATCCTTCGATGACACTCTCCTCCAATTTTACGATAATGAGGCCGCAGGATGGGATATATTTACATAATCCTTTAAAACTGATTTTTTCATGGTCATATAATTGTCTACTGTGACAATTTCAGTTTAATAATTTATTTGGAAACGGCCTCTAATGTACTAAAATGGATATAGGAAATTAGCAATTTTGACCATTTTTCTGCCTACGCCACTGGTGAACTATGCTAATTTTTTTTGCACAAGTGTATAATTTGGGATACTTTCTTTAAATTTTATTGAAAAATTATGTTTTGTTTTGCATACATAGGTTTTTACAAAAATTCAAATGATTTGAAACGACTCGATATTTATTTTCTCAAATCGAATGTGATACCAGACAACTCCGTCCAGACATCTTACTGTTACAAAATTTCAGTTTTCTAGATTGAAAACTACGACCTGTAATGGACTGATAAGATAGAATTTGTGTGAAATTTGAAGGGACAAACAATGATTTTTTTAAGAACTTTGTTACCAAAAATCTATGATCCTTCATAGGTTTTACAAGGATTTGAAATTTTGAGCTTAAAGCTTGAAAGATGAAGCTACAGGGGCGTTTTTAAAATCTAAAATTTTCAATTTTGTAGAAATAAGCATGATATAACAATTTTGAATATCTCCGTCATTTTAATTTTGCTTCCTGAAATTTTTCAGAGTTAAAGGTTATAAGTATAGTTGTATACTATGAAAATTTCAGTTTATTCCATTTAAAAAAAAGTGCTCTTTAATGGTTATAGAAATTTAACAATTTTTATACCTTTTCGTAGTTCTGAATACTTTCTTCCCATCCTGTCATAAAGGTACCTACGAGGTGTTTAAAAAAATAGCAATTTTTACGAAAGTTTAAATAATTGGCATTTTAAAACGGCTCACCGATTTTACTCAAATGTAATACCAGACCAGTATTTTTTTTTCGAATTTTGAAGGGACACCTGTAGAAGTGGCGCGATAAGAGTACACTAATAATAAAAAATCGCCCAATTTTATGAGGATATCTGTTTTCCCAGATATTCCACTAGTGACAAAATGGTTATTTTTTTCGGTTGCAGAAACAGTCAGACATTTCAGTGGATCTTTCCAATAGAAAATACCTTTCGTAGCAAAATGAGACCTCTTTATTACTCTTAAGTATTCAAGTCATGTTTGAATGGAATGCTTTTTAGAATCAGACATTGTAAAAGAATTTTACAGCATGTAAACTTGGTGAACATTCAGCTACAAAGTTATTACACAAAAGAATTTCTTTAAAAATATGTTCACGTATTCACGTAACACACCTCGCTTAGATAACGTTGTAGATAATATTCTGGGTACTTATTATTTTCATAATTTTATGTAAGGATACCATTTTATACTTACTCAATGATAGCCAAGTAGCAAAATAAGTGTTGTTTTCACCGAATGAGAAAATTAATTTTTTCTATCTGCTACCATTTTCGGCCTATTTTGTTTTTTTTTTTAGAACTTTTTTTCTAAATTATAAAAATGAAACAGGAAAATAAAAGTTAGAAAAACATTCCTTATACAGGGTGTCCCATATCGTTATGTTCAAATCTTGTGAGCATATAGTAGGCTTAATTTTGAACCCAAAAAACCCAAAAATGGCAGGTCTATCTTTATTCGTTACGAAGTTACAGGCCTAAGAAAATTATGACTAGTAAATAACAAAGATTCAACTTTGAAAACCACACAACCACATTTGTTGTGGCTTAGGCTAATAATTTATTGTTATGGTAACGACATTAGTAAATGTCACCGAAATTAACATTAGAAGAGGTTCTCCTGCTCATACAAAATGGTATTTGTATTCAATATGGGGCACCAGCATATTTCGGAATTGGTGTTTGTCACTAAATTCCAAAAAGCAATTATTATTGGATCGTATTCAGCATGCTGGTCAAGAGATCGGTCGCGAAAAAAGGCGAGAAATTAGAACTGTTACTTCTGCAATAGGCCTCCGAGCACAAGTTTGTATTCAGCAAGGAAAAGGACATTTTTAACACATGATACACTAAAGATTTGGTCAATAAAATAAGTTTTATGTGGTTTTCAAAGTTAAATCTGGTATTTACTAGACATTATTTTCTTAGGCCTCTAACTTCGTAACGAATGCAGATAGACCTGCCACTTTTGGGTTTTTTAGACTTAGAAATAAGCCTACTATATGCTCACAAGATTTGAACATAACGATACGGGACACCCTGTACATTTCCTCAGACTTCTAAACGATGAATAGAATGCCAAGTCGGTTCATTATGGCCATTGATTCCGGAAAATTTTAGCTAGTTTATTATCAGAGTCGGGAGCTTAGACGTCTCTTTTGAAACGTTAATGGTTACTGAAAGTTCCTGAATGTGACTGAAGAAAATGCTGCTATAAGGAAAATTTGATAATAAATGAAATAAGATATGTTCCACTAGTATGGTATCTCAAAAAAATGTGTGGTGAAACTTTTTTTCATCCAAAAGTCAAACGTCAAAGATTTTAAAGGTTTAATTATTTATAATAAGGTTGAAATAACATAATATTACTTCAAAGAACAATTTTTTCATGCCAGTATCTATAACTAGGATCAAATGAAAGTTTATAAACACCCGTTAGATAAGTACCTACCTAACTTATACCTACCTGATGACTTATATAGACTTACACTCGATAACCGCACTAATTAGATTATTTTAAATTCCATTTACACTCTCAAAGGTTTCAAGTTGTAATTAACGTAAATACTGAAACACCCTTATAAAGTCTACCATTCCTCCACTTCACTTAGGTATATAATATAGGTACATACAGGACTAACTGATATATGTATTTAATTATTATTTTAGTAGGTATTACCATTACTACTTATATCAACTCTTTACTAGGTATACGGGCCTTTTCAAAAGTATACAAGAAGATTATCATAAAGGCTCATAAAGTTAATAACGGGCAGATTTTTGGCACCGTTTCCAGAAAAGGTATCGAATATCGAAAAGGTCGATATTAGTTTAAAAAATGGTATCAGAAATCTGCCCGTTAGCTTAATGGGACTTTATAATATTGACTGTAGAACTTGTAAGTGTATTTTATTATGACGTAAAGTATAATACATGATTCCCTTCGATTATTTTGAGGATGTTGATGGTGAATGCCAGTCGGGAATTTTATAAGAATGTTCATAATGTAACCATGAAAAGAAAAACATCAAAATAAATTAGCAATTGCTGAAGTACGCGATATTTAAGTAGAACTTTCGTGACGATTTTCATCACATGAGTGCAGAACTAGCCTGCTGTTTCCATTTTTGCACTATCCGGCTCTTCTTTTTATTAAGAACCTATTTTATGTAGGATTTTTCAAGGGATTATCCAATCATTCTTATTGGATAAGCATTTTTGATAAGCGTTCTAGCACTCCGCAGACAGTGTGACTCATTTGTTCTAGAGTCACCCCGTAAAATCGTTAGATATTTATTGTGCGATTAACCGATTTTTCTTTATGATCGAACTTAATTAAAAGTGTTTTTGGATCAAAAGACGTCTCATTCCTAGAAATCCAAGGCCCACAAGTTCAGTGTTCAATAGTTAAATTTAAAGAATTCGTTTCGACACGTCACTGAATTCTCTCAAAACGGCGCTATAGGTACTAAATTTTATAGAAAACTGTCAAGTATTAATAAAATCAAATTTAAATTTCAAGAATTAAAATTTTTCATTTTTTAGGAAAAATTTGACTTATACTTTAGCTTAGGTTTTGATAAAACTCGAATTGAAAAACTTGAAAAAACTGGATTAATATGCATGAATTCATATTTGCCTTTTTTTAGAAAAAATCGGTGCACTCCACTGAATTAATTGCAAATATGGATTCATTAAATTTTAATTTGGTTATTTAGTATAATGGGTTGGTACCATTCTGAAAGAAGGTTAATCCAGTGGCGTGGCCAGATTTTCTCTAAGATAATCGCTAATATGGATTCTTAAAATTTTAATTTAACTATAAAATCGTTAATACTTGACATGTTTCGATTAAATTTAGTATAGCATCGTTTTGAAAAATAGCGAATCCAGTGGAGTGCCCGGGTTTTTTTTCTGAAAATATCACTATTAATGAATTATTAATGAAATGTTACCACTAAACACTGATCTAGTAGGCCGTTTTTGTAAGAATGAGGCACTTGTTGCTGTAAAAATACAGTTCATCAAGCTCCAATCATTAAAAAATCCGATAAAAATCTCACAATAAATAAAGATTTTACATAGTTCATGAACATGACTCAAGAAAAAATTGCTAGTTATTTACTTATAAACAATATAAAACTTCACATTCTAGCATTTGTATATAAAAATGCTTAAAATCACTAGGTAGGTAGGTACTGTAAAGATTCTGTGTAGGTACAGGGTAAATAAATAAATTAATTAATTTTCTCGGTTAATACCTATGTATTTGTAGAATTAAAAAAGGTCGATTTTTTAATTTATTTTATGTTCTATTGACGTGACATTTTTTATACAGGGTGTTCATACATTGTCTATTTTTTTTTAATAATAGGACACCCCGTATATTATTTGATTTTCAGATTGTCTGAGAAAATCTAGTACGATTGGTTTTTACAGTTTCAGTCTAAATTGAGTATAGGTTATAAGTTATAAACAAATGAAAATCGCCATTTTTCATTTTGAAAGCAGTGTAGGTACATCTGAAACGGATCAAAATATTGGAAAATGGTCCCAATTTTAGCTTTGTATGTACTATTCTAGGATGTAGATGAAATTTGTACATAGGGTGATGTAAAATCTGATAATTTTCATCACCCTGTATAAAAATTTCCAGTACACTGTAAAATGACACTTGAAAAATTAAGATAAAGATATGTTTCCGATATTTGGAACCGTTTCCGATGTACAAAACTGTAAACACCATTCTTACTGGATTTTCTCAGGAAATTATAAAAATACAATAATATATACGAGGTGTTCTGTTAAAAAGAAAATAGACAGTGTCGTCATTACTGAGCTAAGGAACATCCTGTATAAAAAAAATGTTACGTCAATATAACATAAATTAGGTTTAAAAATTGTCCTGCGTTTTGGATTTTTTTAATTCTACAAATATGAACCGAGAGAATGAGTTTATTCGTACATATGACTCACCCTGTACATTTTTTCTTATACATGGTGCTAATGAATAGATGTTACTAACTTGAGGGCCTGTATGAAATGCAAAAATTGGCGAAAAATGTCCCATAGACATGGGAATTTTCATAATGTGGAAGCTTTAGTTTTCTAAATACAGGGTGATAAAGTTATTATACAGGGTGTCCGGTAAGTACCTCCTAATCTCTCGGGAGCATATAGGGGAGGTCAAAAAAAACCTAGTCTGTCATAAAAAAAAATTTCCTAAAGTGTCCCCAAACGGAGATATGAAGCCCTAAAAGGGTGCCTGGCAATTTACTTTTTTGGCTCTAACTTTTGAACCGACTTGTATAATTGGATGAAATTTTTATTTTTTATAGAGGCCACAGAGAACCATCAGGCCATATATTAAAGTCGATGTTTGACGTCGTCAGGGAAGTCAGGAACGGACTTACCATCATACTCGTTGAGTCAAAATTTTGACAGGTGTCACTTTGCAGGGCTAAATACTATTTTTTTGAATAGTCTAATACTTCATCTTTAAAAAAGGTGCTCTTAATTTATTTCGGTAAAACTGACGGTTTTCGAGATAAATCGGTTTTTAGGTATGCGAAACACTCAAAAGTTACTAATGCTAAACACAAACAGGTAAAAATCAGGTTCTTATTGATAAACCTACCTACACGTTGATTAATTTCTAGATAGTCTGCCAAGGTCATATTTGTTTACGCTGCGTTGTAACGTCGAACATTATGACACTAAAAATGACAGTTAGAATTTGAAGGTTATTAAAGGGATCAAATGAAAATGTTTGACATTAGGAAGATGCAAAAACAATAAATGTAATAATCGATGACAACATCGCCCTGGCTTTGTTGTCAACTTTTCTATCCAAAATAATAAACTGATTTTGTTCTGTTTACGTCTGTCAGTTTTAAGAGTTAATTTTTAATTTTATAAAATAAATTAAAAATTATTAGAATTATCTAAAAAGTGATAGATTATCTTTAAAAGTAAGCAAAATGCCAAAACATATAAGTAAAGAAGCGCAACAGCAGATGGTGGCAATGGCAAATTTATTCGAATACTTTGGAAACGAATCAATGAATGGGGGCCATTATACCCCTAACATCAGTGAGCAAGGTGCAAGGTATAAAAATTATTTTATAGATTCAAATACTACTGACATCAAGTAATAAATATTATGATTTAGAGGGTAGCTGAAGCTCTGAAATTGTCGCTTTGGTACCGTCCTCAAAGACAAGTAGGTATATATTTGAGTACAGCAAATCTTCTCTTTTGTGCGTCTTAAAGAAAATTGGATTTAAATGGAAAAAAGACAATCCACGTCGAGGTCTCCTTGAATTAGGTCACATTATTGTTAAAAGAGTGAAGTTCCTACGCGCATATGTAGATTACAAAAGAGAAGAGGCATCTTACCAATAATTTGTGTATATAGACGAAACATGGATCTCTCAAAACGGCACAATGGGAAGGTCTTGGCAGGATCAAAACCCACGCAGTGTCAAGAAACTGAACAGAAGACAGAAGGCAAAAGGTGTTTTAAATACTTATAATATATGTTATAATAATGATGTATAATTAGGCATTAAATATAATATTTATCATTTATTTTCATTATTTAGGTACATTGTTTTGCATGCAGGTAAGATAAATGGTTTTGTTGATGGGGCAGAATTGATTTTCTCTTCATCAACAAAAGATCCAGATTATCATGGAGAGATGAATCATGAAAATTTTACCAAGTGGTTCGAAAACCAGTTAATGCCAAGTTTAGAACAACCTTCTGTGATTATTATGGACAATGCGCCTTACCACAGTGCAGTTGAAAATAAACCACCAATTTCTTCTTCAAATAAACAACAAATTGACGAATGCGCTGCGCAGGAAGAACATTGGTTTCGAGCCTTTTTCGCTGAAAGCTCAGCTCCTAGACATTGTGAATAAGTATATTTTGTATTGACTTTATGATTTTTATATAACTAAAATGCTTATTGGTTTCACAACAGGAACAAAAGAAACCAAAGCAGTATACAGTGGATTCCTTAGCTAGCTGAACAGTATGGACACAAAATTCTTCGACTTCCACTATACCATTGCATTTTTAATCCAATCGAACATGTGTGGGGTATAGCAAAGCCGAACTTCAATCGTCCTTTAAGCGATGAGAGTACCGACGTTATTTCTCTTTGGCGAAATACACATCATACCTACTGGTGTTACGGCAGAAATGTGGAATGTTTTAATTAGGTATTAATTTAAGAAACTGATTATATGACTCTGAATATTAAATTATCAATTGTCAAGTTTTGCATTAATTTATATTATTATTGTGTATAACTTTCCAATAAAATGTTCTTTACAAATAGGTGCTTGTTATTTTTTCATTATAAATACCTTTTATGAATTAACATCATCGTTATATTCAAAAAGAAACCTTAAATTCTTTTTATTTTCAAATAAACAAAAATTGTTGATGATGTAATAAATTATGTCTATTTATTCTGTGATTCCTTATCCTCATTGCACCTACAAAATTCGAGATCTGACATCACTGCTGAATTTTCATGTGACCTTGGTAGACTATCTAGAAATTAATCAACGTGTACATAATGGATTGCTATTGACGGAACTTGGTCAAAATTCGCATAAAAGTCGATTTATCTCAGGAAACGCTAGTTTTATCGAAATAAATTAAGAGTACCTTTTGTGAAGATGAATGACCAGTGTATTTAAAAAATAAGTTTTCAGCTCTGTAAAATGACACCTGTCAAAACTTTGACACAATGAGTGTGGTGGTAAAACCGTTCCTGACTTCCTTGAGGACGTCAAACATCTACTCTGATGTGGCTTAATGAGTCTTTATGGCCTTTATAAAAATTTCATCAAATTATACAGGTCGGTTCAAAAGTTAAAGCCAAAAAAGTAAATTGCGGGGCACCTTTTTAGGGCTCCATATCTCCGTTTGGGGACACTTTAGGAATTTTTTTTTATGACAGACTATGTTTTTTTTCACCTCCCCTGTATGCTCCCGAGAGATTAGGAGGTACTTACCGGACACCCTGTATTTAATATTTTTTTGAATTTCTAAAAATTGGCTGATCAGAATGATTCGAAATTTTGACAGTGATGTACCTACTAATTGAAGTACGTGATTTGATACTCCCGGTGAAAAATTCTTCAATGTAGTGGCAGATATCTGGATCTGGGTGTGTTGTTAATTTTTTTATCAGAGAATTTCTATGCCACTGATTTTGATGTAAATTTGTTACTTTTGAAAATATCTCATGTGGTGTTAAGAAAATGACGGATAAACTCTTCAGTACATTGTAGGGGACACTCAGTAGAGTACGGGAAAAATAATTTTAAAAATTCTGGTCTTCAATTTGGTGACATAAAAAATGCCAAAGTTAACATTTTACTATCTTTGTTTTTCAGTATTTGCAAAAACTAGATGATTTTACAGATATAAAAAGGGTACTTTAATCGTTATCAATTAAAAAAATTGCTTAAGATGTATTACTGGCTTGGAAAATTTAATAACAATTTTTTTTATTTTCTAAGATGCTGAAAAAAAAGCATTTGACAACAACGGGTTTGATACCTTGACTACCTGCATTGTTAGAAATTGGACGAAATTACCAAATACCAACTGTTATCGTGTTAAACGTTGCCAAATTTATTGTTCAATATTTTGCTTATATCTTTTAAAATGTAGCTCTGGATTTTTTTTAATTATTTTTCCCGTACTTTACTGAGTGTCCCCTACATTGTACTGAAGAGTTTTTTCTTAACGTCATTTTCTTAACACCCTGTAGAGGATAAAAGACATCGTAAGTTTTAGTTGTAGGACTCACTGTTTTCAAAATATTCCACAATGTAGGACCCCTACAAGTTTTTTTTTAATGTAACACTCGTCAATAACGATCAAAAAATGATTAATTTCTGGAAAAACTGATTAGCATTGATTTTTATGATAATGTATTTCACCTCGTACAGGTTCCTATACATAGTGGAAACCTTCTTGCGCATCAATCGCAGAAATAGTGTATTTTTATGCGATTCAATAATAAATATTTTTTATGATGATTCTTCTCTAAACAAAACAAGATATCTACCAAAAATAACAAATTTGCATTAAAGTCAGTGCCGTAGAAATTATTCAATAAAAAAGATAACAACATACTCAAAAGTCCACCACTGGATTGGAGAATTTGTAATTGGTAGTATGTATTAAATCATGAACGTGTGTTGTTCAATTAGTACAACAATTGTCAATTATTTCGAATTATTCTGATCAGCCAATTTTTAGATATTCAAAAAATATTAAATTTTTTGAAAACTTTAACACTCTGTATCTTGAAAACTAAAGCTCCAACGACCCTTATCTACAGGAAATTTTTCGCCTATTTTTGGATTTAATACAGGCCCTTTAAGTTTGTAACACCAATTCATTAACACTCTGTATAAATAAGTACCTAACTTTCTGACCCAATCGTGTATTATGTTAATAAGAAAAAGCCTCAGATGATCCAAAAAATACTTGGCCACTTGCTATAAGAAGTGTTATTTACTACATTTCCCTTGATATTTACGTTCATTGACCCTATCCCGCATTAAAATTTAACGATGAGGCAGTTGGAGAAATTCCTTTGGGAAATTCCTTGCTCATTCACACCCTACCCTGAAAATTACATAATACATCCCTTTTAGTTTTTCTTCTTCCTCTTCCGTATCTTTATTATTTGGACAATAATGATGTTCTATTTATCATACCTAGGTATATGATGGCGAATAAGTTATGCAAAGTAAACATTTATGTGCACCTTTATTATGTATCTTCAAGAAATTTCGTGGCAACTTTAGGGTGGGACTGATGGAAAAATGTAGTTTTTCTTAAAAAAAAAAATGTATTAAGAGCATCAGGTAAAAGAGAACTGCTTAATTCAGAGCGTTGAATATTAAATTTTTTCAAAGGGAGTTTCTTTTCCTTTGAGGCTTTCATCTAAATGAAAATGCCAGTGAATGCCTAAAATGTTACTTTATAATGAAATTTCAAGATTTTGAGATGTTATATTAAGAAAGTGTCTAAGCGTCAAGCGTCTAACCCAATCTTTTTTATATTCCAGTTTAATTTCCTGATTGAAATCATAATATTATTTCATATTTTTCACAGTGTGACTATGTAGCGAAAATAGAAGAGTCAATTTTCGGCACGAAGGGTTTAAAATCAGATCAAACACCCTGAAAATGTATTAATTCTACTCTTTTCATCGTCTGACATTATTATACCAGAGAACATGCTTAAAATAGGTTTCATTATTGTAGTTACCTCGCTATCATTCATTGTTTTCTGAAAGTTAACATCCAGATTAAATTGCTTTCGTGCCTTTTGAATTTATTGTTAGATGCTACAATAATTCCTGCTGCTTGAACATAATGGTCAAAGATAGGATCCGTTGTCGCATACTGTTTAAAAGGCATTCCCTGTTTAAAAATTTCCACGTTTCCCTTCAAATTCCACGTTTAAATAGGTGAATATGCTAGGAAGCGTAGCTTTGAAGAAAATGCTCAAGCCGATATTACTGTAATAGAAAAGCAGGAAACGTCCTTTGCTGATAAATTTTGTCGATTTCTCTCAACAACTAGTAGCATGCATAGTGCGATAAACTGGTAAGATTGTAAGATCGTCATGTGATATGCAGGAAGGGTAAAGGGTTAAAGCACAGTTGAACAATAACATTCAAACTTTATTACTCGTGATGGTTTGTTGTTACTACATCTTGATTGTAATTAATTCCTGATAGAAGTTGCATACGATTCAATTATTCTTCTGATTCTTACTGATTCTACTTTAATAGTTCCTGTTCCTATCATTTTATACTACCGGCCAATGCCAGTTTGATATAGAACGTGATAAGTCATGGCCACCGTTTTTTGCTGTTGACAAACATTCCTTTAAATTATTATTATTCAATAATTAATTATTAACAAAGGTGTGAATTGTATTAAGATAGACCCGGTTTCATACAATTGATTAAGTTCGCCATCTCAGGGGTACAATTTCCAGGATCTCCAAATTTACTAGATTTCGCTTCAGTCGTCACCTGATTTTACCAAAATATCAGATGAAAGAAACGGGCATAAAATGCACTGTAATCGAGAATTTGTGAGTATTTTGCTAGTAATGTTTCCGAAATCTGGCGGTTGACCTAATAAATTTTCAATGAAAGCGATTTATTTTTTGAGCTAAAAGAGAGGGTGGAATCGTGTCAAAAGTCAAGTCTAATCTAAGAATATTAGATCTGGATCTGATTTACTGACGCTTGTATTCAAAGAACTAGAACTTACTGACTCGGTTATAGCTCGGAAATAATCAAATAAATGGAATGACGGGGTGGCGTTTTCCCACTGGGCCTCTACGAAATTGCTGAAGCTCATAGTCTTGCGTTTGGGCTCTACGTTATTATACTACAAAACCAAAGCTGATTATAATATTTGTTTGTGAATATGGGTGGTAATTTTCCAAATAATTATCCTTACAGTTTGTCGGTAAATAAATTGTAACTTAAATTTTTGGTCTATATTTGGGCGAATAATTGGTAGGGAGGGATGGGGCTTAGTTGAACTCACAAACCTTCTATGTTACCTACCTACGCAATTTTTATTTGTAAATGGGTTTTGCCTTAGTTAATGTCTATAAATATAAACTGTCAGTAGCTTTATTAATGGGAAACCAGAAGCAATAAAAGAGAATGAACTATACGAGTCAGTTCAATGGCTCTTACTCTATGAATCAATATTTACATCCTAAGACAGGTAAATGCACAACTCAAGAATGAAAGGTTAGTCATGGTTATTTCAAGCATGGGATCTATCGATCGCCTTGCCCAATGCCCAGTCATCAAGCCATTCATTAACTCGCTTGGGAGTGTCAGGATTAACGCGACCTTTCAAACGAGATCCTGGAGATAAAGGTGATGGGAAAATTAAACGATGATAAACACTGAAAACACTGATTACTTTCACGTAATTTATTGTAAAAGTCAAATTAGAAAAACCTGAGTAGCAAGCCAAATTTACTTGCGACTGCTGCTTTACTGCTAATTTATTTGAACTGGCACTTTCGACAATAAACATAACATTGACCACCCTTCACCCTTCCAAGTTTATCATACAACTCTCCCAGGTTATCACATGGCGATCCTGCCAGCTCTCGTTAACCCTCACAGTAGAGTAGATTGGCCAGGTCAGTCTAATTCAACTGAGTCTTAAAGCTCAGAAATTTTGTCAAGACTCTTAGAGGTCACAACAGCCTGAGTTTGCAGCTTATAATGTTTGACTGATCTGATTCAATTCCAGATGATTTCATAGAAAATTCTTCTCGTTGATTTTTTTTTAAATCGAGAGAGGTGTTCTGCTAATTTTAAACTTGGACAAATAAAAAACGATCTTAAAGCTTAAGAATTTACCTTTAGTAAAAATTAAATTATTTCTAGTAACCTTAGTTGTGAAGAATTTATTAACACACATTATGAAGAAAAACAACAAATGAATCAAAGTTAGGTATTTGTATTGTTTATAGAACAATCGTATTTATCAGAGTAATTAAAATGATAAACGTGCCTACATATAAATGTTAATCTAGCTATAAATAATTATTGTAACTTACGTTAACATTAAAAGCAATATGTCGATTGGTTACAATGTTGAAACAATAATATACCAACACCAGCATATCATACCCCTGTTTAATGATCTAATTTTAGAGCATGAAAGCTGGGGATTACCATTGTCTATTTCTGTTAAGATGCCCAATTAATTACGCCGAGTCTACAGTTCTAGAGTATGTCGTGTAGAATTCCGCAACATTATTGCTTAATCATTTTTTTTACAAAAATTGTTTAATACTTTTACCTATGCAAAAGGGAAAAATACTTTGAAAAATATATAGACTAAAACTAAAATCGAGATAAGTAAAATGTAACCACATATTCGTTAACGATTTTAATGTAGACACGTATCTCATGTATGTCAAATGGCCAACAAAAGTAAACATTGGAATGTTTACCTAATGACGATGACATCTGGTGTTCTAGTAAGTTAATTCCGTAACCCTCCAAGAGATTTAAAAATCAACTCCACAAAGTTATTGCATTAATTATTATGTTTACTTACAAGAGGCGAATTCTTGACTGACTGATGTTGAAGGAAATTAGCCGTTTGTGTTAAAACGATTATTAATCTTTCTTTTTTAATTAACTAGACTAGGATTCAAACTTCTGGGAACTTAAACTTTGGTTTTGTGGCTTTCTAAGTCTGAATGATAAAATCACAGCTGTGGTTGGTTAGAAGGCTAATCCCAAAGACAAACACAGCTATAAAGTGGTTAATGTACGTCCTGTAATAATAAAAAGAAGAAAGGTAATCAGTAGGTTGGCATACCTACTCTAATTTTATATTTTAATATAATACTTTATGACACTTTATGAGAAAAGTGCAGAATATCCTAATTAGGCGATGAGAAAAATTCATGGTATCCTAAGATGTAATATACAGACTGGCCTATAAAAGATAAACAAATGAAAATAGCAATTTTCCATTTTCAAAGGAGCTTACATTGAAACCGGCTCGAGATATGAGAAAACGGTTTACATGTACCCATCTTAACTTTTCACGTAATGTACTGTGGTACAGAAATTATCAAAAAAAATTCTCATTTTTTTGTTTTTTGAAAATCGCCGCTTTTTCATCACTTTGTAAAGAAATTCCATCCTTACGTGAACAGTTAAGATAGGGACATGTAAGCCGTTTTCCGATATCTTGACCCGTTTTCGATTTATAAGCTGCTTTGAAAATAGAAAATTCCTATTTTCATTTGTTTATAACTCATAATAATCACTCTTACACACAAATTTGAACTATAAACACCATTTTCATTACATTTTTTCTGGCAATCTGAAAATGGAATATTATATAATGTGTACCAATTTAAAAAAGAAAGTTAATGGCAACTTTCGGTATAACCAGAAGTGGTGTGGGGTTTAAAATCTTTCAGTTCAGCTCGTGAAAATGCCAACACTTCTCCAGATATAAATTCACTAAGGTTTTCGCGCCTCACCCTGTAGATGTCGCTTTAGTTGTAGTTCAGTCAAGTAAGGTGTAGAGATTCCTTCAGAAACTTGTCAGGGTTAACCATAAGTTCTAAGGTGATGAGCCAGGGGGTGAGGAGGGGAGGTAAGGTCGCATTTTTTGGGTTTCCGGTTATATCTCAGAAACGGTATGTCGTAGGGAAAATTTTTTCAATTATAAATAAAAGCCCATAAAATTATCTACAACTTTCACTCCATACGTGACTTCCAAATTCCTAACCGTTTTTGAGTTACATGCTCCAGAAAAGTAGATTTAAAAAAAAAATATCATTTTATCTCAAATATTTTTTATCAAACATTCAACGTTTAGGATTTCCGGTTAGTATCTCAGAAACTTTGCATCCTAGGGAAAAATTGTCCTATAATAAATAAATGCTCGTAAAATTGTCTAAAACCTTTGACCCTTAGGTATTTTTCTAATTCTCAACCATTTTTGAGCTAGAAGCTCGGAAACAGTTGAAATTTTCGAAACGAACCATTTTGCCTCATATTTTTCTTCAAAAATTCCTTCAAATCGTCTGAAATATTCATCAGAGAATAAATTCATCTGCAAGAAGTTGATTAGAATTGAATTGATCCTTTTAGATCCAGGAAATGTTTCCCTACGACGCACCTGAAAAATGAGGTACTTAAATTGATTTTTTTTTAAGTCTACTAGATGGAGCGTGTAACTCAAATTCGGTTGGGAATTCGAAAGTCACGTATAGAATAAAAGTTGTAGATAATAATTATAATATGGACTTTCGTTTATAATAGTAAAATTTTTCCCAACAATGCACCTTTCTCCCCCTCCACACCCCCCGGCTCACCACCTACACGTCAGGACTTTTGATATGTTAACACCCTAAGCACCCTGCACAAGTTTCTGAAGGAATCGCTTAGGTTATCTGCACACGCACTCTACACCTGCTTTTCTTTGACTGAATTATTGATGTATTTCGGCATAAGAAATTAAACCCTGTATTTCTGGAGATACCTGAGAACAAATAAATATTTAAATCACATATTATAGTGTTAATTTATAAATTTAAAGTTCCAGGTATCACTTTTTATATAAATGTCCCTAAATTTTATCATGCTGCAAAATATTCTATCGCCTTGGAAAGTGTATATAAATGAGATAACATCTCGTGATAGGAATCATATTTGCTATACAAAGATATGTTAGCAATTAAACAAAATTACTATTGAAATTATTTATTGAAAGTCCCTCTGGATTCCGTTATTGGATAACACCGCTACATTTCATAATTCATACACGCGCAATTGACTGCAGGCTACCGCGCTCTCTCGTTGCTGCTCGAGGCCTCGCTGCTCGCGCTGCCAATGCTGCAATGAATGCCCCGCTCGCCGTGGTTCTGCGACCCAGCGTCATCATTAGCTAAAAATAGCCAATGGCGGGGAACCCCAGTCTAACAGATATTATGTTCCAAGGATGCAAATAACAGTTGCAAAATAAAATTTTATTAGCAATCGATACGCATATCAACCCCCCTCCCTCTCCCCGAACACTGATCGATTGTAATATGGAACTATAACCTTATTCCAGGACCATTATCCTTGCGTTTCTTTGAAACTTCTAAAGGAGCACAAGAAATCTGAGAAGCAGAAAGCAGATCTTTGCGTGCGTGTCCTTATATCCAAATGGGTGGTTACGAGGACAAACGACGAGGAAACCTTCGTTTTGAAAATGTATGTCATGGATATAAATTCTCATTCCGCAAACTCGCTAAGAAATTATGAGCAACAGCTCCTCTATTATATCGAGGGAGTAACTTTTATTACTCGAACTTGAGCAAATAAATTCGCATGACACTGTAGCTTCGGTGCAATATAAATCATAGAATTAGGCTCTTTTAAGTTGTATCTGTTTCTCAAGTTGTGTTTTATATGGGGTGAGCATACATAATTTCGTAGCAAGCTATAAATGACCAAAAACCTACTCTGCAGCTTTTATGTGCATATATGTTGTCATATTTCATATTTTATGGCCCGAACGAATAAATAAAATAAATCAACCTGCCAATTTTTGATTTTGATAATAGAGAGTTGCACAGTTATTGTTTCTACCAAAGGGCATTACTATGTATTGTAAGACTTGTGAGAATTCAGCGCTCCCAATAATAAGCAGCAGCAACAAAATTATGTCAAAACGAAATGACAAGAATGGAAATGATGTCACTTATTGCAAGCTTTTTCCTGATTTTCTGGAAAATTCCTCAATAGACTTAAAATATAACTACGCCAACAAATGCAGCTTTAAAATCTTAACAAATCTTTAGAGAAAGCCAATAATTCAATCTTGATAAGTTTTTCTACATAATCCAGCCTCAATGACATTCAAAATTTTGAAGTTGACAGAGAGTGCTACATGATTTTTGACGTTTGACACATTAGTATTTGTCAAAAAGTTGAAAAATCCATGTTATTGAATTCAGATTTTGTACCAACGTCTTTTCTCCTTCGGCTCAAAATTTAAATCGCCCCCCCTTATAATTATTTTGGGATTAAAAACGTACTCTTTATAGAATCATAGACATGCACTTCTCAAATATTTCATAACCTCGAAATATGGGATCAATAAAAATATTTATATATTTTTGCTACCATAATATTTTCAAATCATATCAACAGCAATAAAATTCAATTTTCAGCTACACCCTCCTCTGTCACTAAGTTCGTGTTTGAGATATGACAGGACTTTCTATCATAGCTCGTTCAGGGTGGCCTATCACGAAATCGACCGCCCAGTAAATCTTTTATACGAGGTAGAAAGATTAGAAAGTCTCTGCTGGTCCATTGAGTTCCTCATATATTTTTTATTATCAAAGTGAGCTCAATTCAGTGACTAATCGTTCTTTATTGCAATTAATATGATGTGTAATCAATAACAAACATTTCTGTTAGTAAGCTGCTTTGAAGCGGGTTAATAGGTTTTTAATCTACATAAGTAATTGTTCATAATTTCATTCGATTTACTCATAGGTTTGAATTAGATTTTCTTATCCTTTTACAGCTTTAAAACTCGACTAAAAGTAATTACTTTCTTATGAGTAAAAGAAATTTTCATTAAAAAATCGCAATCTTTAGAATGGGACAGGATTTGGTGTGAGCACATTACTGCAACACGAGGCGGAAAAACAATACAATTGGAATGTGAAGTCCTCAGTTAATCAAAGATGATAATCGCATTTTTTTAACTGAGCCGTTATATCTCGAGAACGCTTAGTTGTAAAAAAGATCGCTTTCAATTTCGGAATCGTCATTGTTAAATACGTCCTCCAGCAAATTGATCTAAGAAATTTTGATCAAAATAATTTTGCTGCTGATTGATCTTTTTTTGTAAAAAACAAATGTTTGAGTGTCTATTGGATAACATTTGATGCTCAAGTTGGTGAGCTTATCAAAAAATAGTTTTGAAAAATTCGACACTATAATAGGCATCTCCAAACTACTGAATACAAGGCCCTTTTGGCCGAAGGTGTTTGGTGTTATGAAAAATATTCCTTTGTTCCTTTTTACTTAACATCTAACTATTTATTTCAGCGCCTATTGCTGAACACAAACGCCAGAGAGCAGTCACACCCACCCCATGCACCATAAAGTTATCCCCTTACGTCATGAATAAGAACCTTATACCGGGTGAGTTAAGAATGGTCACCGGGAATATCTCAGAAACTAAGCGTCGTACAGCCTCGGGCCAAAAACTTTTTTTTAAGAAAGTATAGTCCTAAAAAATCGTTGTAAAATAGTTTTGAGCTTCTAAAATGACCACCAGGGGGCATAACAGTCATGACCAAACATAAAAATTTAATAATATTCTCACTATTTTTCAAAATTAGGGTACATATATTCAAAATATCATGCCTAAATAACTTCGAGTTTTTATCTTGCAGTTTTTTCAGTAACTCCATAAATAAAGTGGTGGGGGAACGTCAAAATGTTGTTTATTCAAATGTTGATTATTCCGGTTTAACCTCAACGGAATTTAACAAGATTAGCCTCGTCATAAAGGCTTTTCCTTCTTCTGTCGATTGAATTTTACGAATTTTTCATTCCGTTACCACCGCAACCGGTAGAGGGCTTTATCTGACATGTAAGCAAATGTCGCGAATTTTCTAAAAAAAAAAAGAACGGTATACTCATTTTTACATAGTGAAAAAGCGAATGAAATTCTTAAGATGTCATTGAAAACAACAGCTGGATAACTTTCGTCCAACTGTAGATATCTGCCAGCAAAGTTGATTTTATGAATTTTCAAAGTTTAGACCCGCACGGATGAAATGAAAATCATCCCTTGGTTAAAATTGCTGAAATTCAAATATTTTTACGGCGATCAAAAGTCTCCATGGACGTGAATTTTTTTCTATATTTTTTTTCTGTTCGCCGTTGGTTTATTGGAGCTATGACGTGGGTTAAATTGACAAATGTGAAGAATTTTTGTCGCTTATTACATTTGTGAAAACATAAAAACAATCGAAAGTTTACGTCATGAGATATTCCTCTATCTCATCTATATCGGATACCTATCATGAGGATAGGTATCCGAAAATTGAGTTTTTGGGAATATCTCATGACGTAAACTTTCAATTGTTTTTCTGTTTGCAACACTGTAATAAGTGAAAAAAATTCTTCTCGTTTGCCAATTTACCCACTCCATAGCTCCAATAATAACGAAGTCACCTACGGTGAACAGAAAAAAATTGAAAATAGTCGATTTTTCATCACTCTGTATACATATTCACTTCACGTCCATGGAGACTTTTGATCGCCATAAAAATTTGAATTTCAGAAATTTTAACCGAAGGATGATTTTCATTTGAAAATTTTTTATCCGTGCTGGGTCCAAACTCTGAAAATTCATCAAATTCAACCAACAGAGAAAGGAAAACTCTAATTTAGACGTTCCCTCGCCACTTTATTATTTATGGAGTTATAGAAAAAATTTCAATATAAATAAATCGGAGGTTATTTAAGCATTACACTCTAATACTATCTATACTCTAATTTTGAAAAATAATGAGAAAATTTAAATTTTTTATTTGGTCATGACTGTTACGCTGGTCATTACGGTGGTCATTTTAAAACCTAAAAACTATTTTACAACGATTTTTCAGGGCCACTTTCCTTTAAAAAAAAATTTTTGTCTAAGGCTGTACGACGGTTAGTTTCTGAGATATTCCCGGTGGTCATTCTTATAATTACTCACCCGGTACATTCCCATGTAGTCGTGAAGTAAAGTATGGTAGGCATAGGTGCAACTGCTTGCAAAAACGCAATATTAGTCTAGTCAAAATAGGAAAATTTGTTGAAAAAATTGAGAAAATTAAGGACTGCACCTGTGGACTTCCGGTCGTCATCATCTTGGAAAACGCGAATGGCTCTATATCTCCACTCCTCTTTGTTTTTGTGAAAAATTTTTCAAATTCAAATTTCTTGGGCGATCTTCATTTGTTTATAACTGATAAATAGGTACTTGTTTCAAATGAAAATGTGAATGGATCGTTAAAAAATATTGCGAAATACATCTTCGCCATGCGTAAGTTTCTCTTGTTAAAAGACTGTTACAATTTTTACATTACATTGTCATAAAGTTATGTATTATCATAAGTCTTCCCATGGTTTTATCATAATAGAAAATTATAACATCAGTTCATTAACTATAATTTTTTTACCATCATTATGCTAATGAGTAGGTACTTGGAATAAAAATTAAATTACATACTACGTTAACAAATCAAGGCTAGAACAAAGACGGCAGATTTACCGTTTGTTTCCAAAGCATACCTACTTTTACGAAATAGTGACAGGAAATCGAATTTATTGATGCCAAATATTTAAACAAGAAACAACGAGAGGTACTCGTACTTACTCTTCTCGAAGCGAAGACATACTTATTATTACAGTGTCGTATAGTTAACACGGCATTAATCTGTCTTCAATTCTACCATTCGTAGCATTTACTTAACGAGATGCTTTCATGATCCATTCTAGTACCAGATTATGCGGGTCTTGATAAACTTATAGGTCAATTAGGTCTTATTAATGACTACTTGTAATTCCGGTATCCAGCTCGTTAAAATTTGAAGAGATTGCTTATAAAAAAATAATGCTCACTACTTCAGGGATAATCACCGAGTTTTATTTTATTTCGAAGTAATAATTATTATTGTTCAGTACCTACCTACTTAATTGAAATAAATGTTTGTTTATTTGTTTAATAAGTGGTTTTTTATTAATTAAATGCTTGTTTAATATTACACACTTATATTTTTTATCTGCATCGACGAGGATGGTTATTGTAAGAATAAAGAATTACTTTTCTACTAAAATCTAGCTGAGTAATCGTGAAAAGTAGGTAGTGATAATCGATTGTGTACGCAAAATGGGCACAAAAATTTAATTCAAATCTTAGAACTCCCACATAACTTACTTTTTTACTTTTATCGAACAATGGTTAAACGGCAAAAAAATCTTTCGCGGATTAAAGCGTATATCATGAACTGTCCATTTTTTTTATTTACTCATTTACAGAGTTATTCAGGTCGAATTGTTTTAGTTGTTTTCTGTCAGAAGTTTAGCTTTTGCTACGTTCACTATTCACTATTCCACATCTATGTTGAAAAAACAGCAATAAAAATATTACTGGATGTGATAACTGATAACCAACCGTTAATAATCTTGCACGTACAACGTACAATAATGTGTAAAACCCCATAAATTAATTTTGTGTTTATGAATCAGTCAGTTACACATCCAGTTATGACCAAATTAAAATTAAATAGTTTAGTTTCTCTTTTAGTCATAATAAGAGACAAATTATTATTCAATGAAACAATTACCTATAATACCTGTTTGCGTGTAGAAATTTTCATGACGTACCTATTTATTCATTACTCACTTTTGGAATGAAGCATAATTTATTACATAGGCAAGGGAACAACTTCTTGATTATTTTTATTGCACAGCAATTTTTAAGATTGACAGGAGCCAGGGGTGAGAGCCTATATTAGGACACGCATGCGACTGTTCTAGTCAAAAGATTGACACATTGAAATATTGTTTTACTGTGTAACCCTATATCATTCATTCATCATGAAGGTAATTATTAATTTTAATATAAAATTTCTAGGTGCGAGGTTGCTAGGTGCGAGGCATCTTGTGAGGATTTGGCGAGCCTGGCTTTTAACTTGCCAAGTCACGCGCCGTGGGAATGAGAAGGCTCAAGGGCTCGGCTTGTGACTCACATTCTATCTTAACTACACTTGTGACTTGCGAACGGTTTGCTAAGCCAATGTCTCGCCAAATCGATGGCTCGCCAATCCGATCATTCGCCAAGTCAGGCCCGCGGGTAGAATAGGGGCAAATAAAGGTGAAAAAAAAATAGTTTGGTAAATAACATCATATCGAAAGACAGATGAATAATAATTTTTTCCTACGACCACTATACAAAACACTACTTTGCGCATCGTTTTTGTGCGCAAACTAGCAGATTTCTCACGTATCCAAAACTGTGCGACAAAGTGACATAAGGCATAGCCAAAAATCGTTTCCGTACAGTTTTAATGTAAACAATAGTGATGAGCGGTAACTGAGAACTCAACTGTTACTTATTGTTAATGGAATAACTATTCATTTAACACATTCGCTGCCATGGCGGACACCAGTGTCCGCTGTTATAAGGCCGTACTACGCCAGAGAGGACACCGGTGTCCGCCCGATGCTTTTTGATATTATAACATAACAGCAAATGCTAAAATTACAAGCAATGAGAACGTGTCCGCTGTGGCATGGACGCATCTCTCGCCACCCATGGTTTCTGAATTCCCCCTCCCATTAGATTTTATACGTGTGTCCGCTATAGATGTCCGCTTTGGCGCTGAGCTTAGGTGATAACTAACACTGGAATCTACCCGCCGTGGCGGACACGTAATAATGATAATATAGTTTACTGCCTACACCACTTATTCAAATTTTCAAATAGTTCCTAAGATAGGTAGTTTAGGTACTTTTTCCATAGCATTATTATGATTGACAACGAAAAAAAAAGACTTTATTCAATAAGAAAAAATATAAACTAATCAATTAATTCAAACTACATTATGTAAGACTACACAATCTTGTGGTAAGGTTTAAAACAATCCATGCAAAATCTAGGTTGCATTGGACAATCCATGCAATACGTGGTCACTTTTCTGACTTTGTTTTTAGTTATTTCATTTATATTTTCTTTTGATAACATCCTTTACAACATGCAGTGTCCGCCAGAACAATCGTGTCCGCTGAGGCGTGACCGCTCTGGCGTGGTAGAGAAATATTTTGTGTCCGCTGTGGCGTATACGATTCCTGAAGACGTAAAATATTTCTGAGCGCCGTAGAGGACACCGGTGTCCGTTAGGAATTTTTGAAAATAACTTAAAAGTGGATAATCAGATTCCAAAAAAGTAAACACATTTCAAAATGATTTTTCATGACTGATAACCTGCCAGTCATGGCCTGTAGGAACATTTTTATGATTTTAGCTTGGCAGGGAATGTGTTAAAGCTTCAATGTAATAAAATAAACACAAAAATGGGATAACATAGAGCCCGGCAAGACTATAAAATATAATACACTTATTATTCACTTGTGGCAGTAATTATTAAAATTTACGAGTTGATCGCTAATAACAGCATTGGTAGCGTTCAAATCAAATTCACGAACGTGAAAACTCGCACACCTCTAACTTCAATCGACGACACACAGTCGCCTGCGTTGTGTGGAAGTTGCATTGCTACCACGTCTCCACACTCCACGTCACTTATTTTTAGTTTAGATACGGAGTCTAATAATAAATAATAATAATATTGTCGGTAGAATTCAATGATTTAACAGTATATAATAGTAATATTACAAAGTCATTGGTAGAATTGAAAATAATACCTACCTAGGTAGTCTGAAAAAATAATTTATGTGTTAAATTTGTTAAATAATTAATCTGTTAAATTGTGGTCGTAGGAAAAGTACTGTGTGTAGCACGTGCGGGAAAGAAATTTCACACTCGTGTGAATTGTGACACTCGACTTCGTCTCGTGTCACAATTGTTTCACACTCGTGAGAAATTTTCTCTTTTCCGCACTTGTTTCACAATATACTAATGTCTACTATATTGTTAAGCTCAGAAAGGGTTCCTTGTTAGCCTAGTTGCTTGGGATGCATAAACTTTTTCAATCTTAACAAATGATCCATTCAACATTTTTCTCTAAAACAAATTGGGTTCGAGTCCCAATATCTCACCATGGCCGTTTGTGTGTTGTATATTAAACTAAGTAGGTATAATAAAAAAAGTGTCTGTCATGTGTCTGTAGATGAGCTAGTTCTCGAAGCGAAAATTTCCTGAGTGAAGTGACTATAGGTATGTCTTATCTACTCAGTTGACCAAAAAAGATGGCAGAGTTACTGTCAGGATGGAAAAAATCGATCTTCAGAAGTGAATATCTCAAAAACTAGACTTTTTGAGAACTTATGTCGATTAAGATTTGTGAAATACTCATCAACTAACGGGTTTTCATTTAGTAACACTTTCTCAGTTTGCTATGGAAATTGTGGGTCATGTCCGAACATAATTTCGGTATGTCGAATATACGAGCTATTTAATAGACTAGTCTATTTGACTTTTTATGAATAGTGAAATGCAGTCACGATTACTTATTGTAACTGTTATTCTTTTACAGGTTATTTCAAAATAAGTTAATTCTACTGCGAGTTGTTTAGTCTCACATTAGACAAAGAAAATAATTTCCGAAGCTTGATTATTTACTATTTAGTTATATTATTTAAATTATTTATTACATTGATTTATAAAAATCTTTAAATGGCGTTTAAGTTAAAGCAAAAAACTTTTATACTTGAAAGTAATTTTCGCAACGGAAAGGGGGTGTACGTGAGTTTCAATTCAAGAGGAATATCCTGGTGTTGCGGTATTTCTTCAATATTTTATAGAAGCCGCGTACCAGTAAGTGGCTGGCCGAAGAGACAGACGTACTGAAGAAAATCTGAAATTGCTCGCAATATGATGCAAAATGAAGCTCACACAAGTTCCTCATCTACCTCGGCAAATTAATGGTTTTGTAGAAACCTGCCATAGGCTACTTCGGAATGATGCTCACTTGTATATCCTTATCGAATGACGGTGATGCAAGAATCGTTACCACGAAACATTCCTGAGAAGTGAATGTCGATGGTTTTCCCAAAATTTTCAGTAAGACTTTTTCACTGATTCGGCATGGTATCAAGGATCGGAATATGTCAATTCCCAGCAGCAATTAGTTCTGAGCGGTTAATTGGGCCATTTTTGAAGGGAACATTAATGCTGTTCGGTACATGGAAGAAATTCTTCAGCCATATATAAACCAGCTGCATGACGACGAACTGGTCGTAGGATATTTGCATCATAAAACGCTCGATTTACCGAGGGTGCATTTTGACAATCGACTTATCAGTCGTAATACAGACATATCCATAACATGGCCAGCTAGATTCTGCGACCTCACACCATGTGTGACTTCTTTATATGGCCGTACATAAAAAATTCAATATTGTGACACCGATTAATGATTTAGCAGAATAACGACACAGAATCGAAGAAAAGTTCATCGAGATAAACAATACACCTGCACTGTTCCAGAGTGTCCTTAGTGAAGTTAGAAACCGCATATTTATGTGTTTCATAAAAATGTCGATAAAGTGAGTACCTACTTATTTTAATATTGTTCTTGAACGTTTTGACAACTTTATTATAAAGACCTATCCTAACAAAATCCAGGGCTGTCAGTTGTAAAAAGCGATTTAATAAATTAACACAAACCTCTTTGCTGTCTAGGTACGGATTCTTTTTCGAAGTTATACCATATTGTACTATCGATCCCCAAAGTTGCGAATAATACGACAGGGAGCCAATTTTCATAGGGAAATTTCTTTCTGTTCGACAAACTCCTCTGGTGGTGGTGATATGTCAAACTGATGAGCAGTAAATAACCACTGAAACATCGATGTCTCGTGTCTTCACTATACCATTTAAGGTTGTGTGTTTCAGAAAAATGTTCTTATTCTCTGTTACTAGGTTTGTTTTGTGTCCTTAATGTTTGTTTACATTTAATAGCTATAACTTTCAGATATTATTATTATTGGAGGTATTTTATCAATGCATTTTTATCAGGGAATATACATATAAATATAGACTCCTTGATTTTTATGTGCGTTGTAGACCGAAAACGGAATAAGAAGTGTCTTTTGATTGCTTCAGGATTGTTGAAGACCGATTATCGTATCTGAAAATATGTGACGTGCATGTTGTTCTTATTCCGTTTTCGGTCTAGGTACTACCTACTTGAAAAAAAAATCATGATCGTGACATTATTACATTATGGATTTATGAATCATGATGCTAGTTAAGATAATAATGGTAGTTTTATTACTATGATTAGAGGAATCGTTTAATGCACCTTGTTAAAGAGCAAGAAATAGAAGTGTTTGTTGATTTCGTTTTGTAGCGGAAATGATCAGAATGTTCCAGAACCGCTCGATTGCGGCGATAATGGAAGTGTTTTCGCTCTTATTAAGATAAATAACCAGAACATAAAGGAAACTCTCCAGCTTCGCTTGATTAATGCGAGACATTAGCAGCGTGTACCAAATAACGTATTGCCAATATAAAAGCTAGTAGTCACAAGTAGTGTTAACATCCAGAATATTATCTAAGGATGTAATAGGATGGCTAACAAGAACTGATTTTTTGGCCGAAGGTTAAATGAGATTAATTATCAAGTTTACGCTAACAATATGATTTATATAATCAATTTTATTGTCGACTCCTCTAATATTCAATTGATGGTTATGATGATTATAAACGAGCATGACTTGCAAAAGCTGACATTACAGCAGCGAATGCTTGTGAAGGCAATATGTGCTCAAGAAATTAACAAACCATGAAACCTCATTTTTGTAACCTTATTGAATCAAGGAATCAAGATCACGTTTACCTACTTCTTTCTGAATTTGGGAATATTTGTGAATAATTATCGTAGAAACGATTTGTTAATAAAAGAAAAGTAGTTTTAATTTATCCAATAATGAAACAACATTTTATTTTCCACTACTGAGTCACGAGGTATTCTTGATCGTAATGCACGTAATTTTTTTATCAATGAAATTTTCCAGAATGAACGGAAATTATTGCGTTAGAAAATTTGTTTCTGCTATTCGTCCCGGCTAACTTCACGTCCCTAGGAAAGACAAATAATAATTCACTTATGAGATCGAAAATGGCTCATCCCGTTTGACCACCTCCTCCCCAATAACCCCCCAAAAAAGAGCGAAAACAAGAGTAACAACGAATTATTGTCGCTCCCAGTTAGTTTACTTTAAAAAATGTCAAAATTGTATAAACAGTGACGTCTTAACCATCGTTTGACCACGTTTAACCATCGCAAAGACAGATTGTTTTTTCGAGTTGGTGGTCAAATGATTTCAACGACTGATCATATGATAAACGTAGTGAGCATATTTCCGCTCCCAAAGCTAACACATCTTAAAATCAAAATCTGTCTATCGTCGCGTTGAAACCAGAAAATTGTGTAGCTCCACTTTTGGCCACAATTGAGTTATTGGTACCATTTGTTGGTCATAGTTTGTATCTACGTGTTCGCAAATGATGTTTCTCCTCGAAAATTCCTGTAATTCATAATACATGTTTTAAAAATATTAGAAATAAATCTAATTACGGTTATTATGGATATTTTTTCCAGTTTCAACGACGCTATGTAACACACCATGGAAAATAGAAGTGTTTTATGTAAAAAAGTTTTTTAGTAGAAAATTTTGAAAGGTATTCAGTGTTTCAAATTAAATTCTACTTTACTCAGTTCCCTTTAGTGATCACAAATATATTTATAGTTCAAAGCAAAAGCTTAACTGTGTACGGATGATCATTTCCATAAAACATACAACTGTCAAAGTGGAGTGATCTAAAATAGCGTTCAAATTATACACAGACATTCATGCATGATGTTTTCCATTAAATTGTTTAACATTTCCATTCGACCACACCTAAAATGTAAAAAAGTAAGTAACCTCTTCTGTGAATTTATTAACATGACTAAACTTGCCATCATTAATACCATAATCATACTTGATTATTACCTGCTATAAGAGCTTCGGAGGTATAAACGTCGGTTTTAATAAGCGTGGAGTGGAAGAAGGCTAATCACATTCGCTGTGATTCATATCTAGATGGCATAGTTTAGTTAATGGTTTTTAGGGTATTATACTTCTTGTGAATAAACATTTTGAAATGCCCTTTGACTTCATACTTACTGACCCGGAAATTTATAATCGATTCATATGTAAAGCACTTTAGTTGTTATTGTTTAGAACCTGGAGCATTCTTTTGCTTCAAACGTTCAACATTTATTTAATTTATGTCCTCAACCCGTACTTACTATTCGAATTTATCAATCATTATTTATTCACAGGCTTTATTATTACTACTAGTTATGTGGTAATTACGTTAGTTTCTGCATGCCTGATGATGGTTTTGCTGCCTAGTCAGCAAAAGTAATTTTTTGCAATTACCTAACTATGAAATCTGCAAAGTACCTAATTAAGTAGAGTAAAACTCAAAATATGAAATTGTGAAAAGTCCTATATGTTCAACTCGACGTTGAATGCAGACTGCTTCAATCTCCTTCAAGCCACTTTTGTTACCTGGAAATATTAAAAAAAGCATTCTTATACGATGACAAAGAACTCTTATAAATTTTTTTGCTGAACCATTAAAAACCACAATCTTTTCAGCTTTTCAAGTAAAATCTCTCATAAACTTAAGCTGCACATGAGGTTACAATTCGAAAAGTATCCATCGGAATTTAAAAATCCCCATTTAATGTAGAAAAGTTCTTTGACATTACGAATGAAAAGACTTTTCTTTGCTGTACAGTGGAACATGATCATGAATTCTCGCAACAAATAAAACCTCGTTTATATCAACCTCGGTAAAGATTTTTTTTCATTTACATCGCTTATTATTGAAAGCGTCCCAATGAAGGGAATGCTCCATTGAAACCCCGTCCCTTACACGGTTCATTCCACGAGCTCCCATATAATCCCTGAATACGCCGTCAAAGGAGAGCAAATTGCCAGACGTCTAGCCTGGAATCGATGTGGATGGAGTCCTTGGACTTCGGAGTTGGGAAGTCGTCGACTCCAACTCGCCACCGCCACCAACCGGTACGCGCAGAAAACCCTTGATGCTGGGGTTGCAGCTCTCGCGTATTATAATACGAGCAGGAAGTGAAGATGTAGTTATAATAGCTTGGAAAACATAGGGTGAAATTTACCCGCTGTGATGGCTTCCTGTTTACCTCCTTGTAAAAAGTGTACATGTTCCTTTCCTCTTCCGGATAATCGAGGATAAAAATTGGACCCTAAACGCAGCTTGCCACGGAATTGTCATCACTTTGTTCATTAAATTTATTCTTCTTGAATTTTGTATTGTTTCTAACCTTATCAGATTTGAATTAAAGTTTCATCTTTATACTGGTGATTCAAAGAAGTCGTATTTAAATGTGTTCGAAACTAACTTTATTTTATAATTTTAGACGAATCACCCTGAAAATCCGTCTACTTATCTGCTTCGAGCTTATCTTTATGGGATTTTTTGCTCTAAATCGAACATTCAATAATTAAACATTGGCAAATGAGAAGTCTGCTTACATTGCCATAGGCGGGGACAGGCTTGTGTCTTTAGTCTTCCGAGCTATCAACAATCCTGGTTTTGAGAAACCAAATAAAACTAACTTCTGGTTGCGGAAGAGAATCATTCTCGATGATGACGTGAGATATGCTATTCGTCGAAAATTTCATTCTGAATTTTTTAGGAATTCAATTCCCACTTCAAAAATATTCCAATAACAGAGTTGCACAACGATGAAAGTCTGCCGAAGATATCTCGTCAAGTACTAATCTATGCTTTACGCGAAATGAACATCCTCTACCTACCAGAAAAGTCTGGAGCATCGACTTTTTCATCGACAAAAAAGCGCATATTACGCATTATACAGATACACACATAAAATATATTACAATCATATTCAGAAGAACTGGCAAGTCGTGCGCCACTGACATCTGATTTCCCCAAGTAAAGAGGAACAATTTTTCATCCGATCGATCCTGTATATCTTTTTATAGTGTTTTTACGCAATCATTTTTATTCTAAAAATCAACCATGTTCAGACAGTTTGTTTTATCCTCAACATTTTTGTGTAATTTTTTTACTTAGAAATAATTGAACCCGAGCTCACAAAAAATAACCCTCATCACTTTGTAAACGCAAGAACGAATAATCGGAACCGCGGTAGCTCTCGCGTGTATGCTTGTTAAATTTTTAAACCGCATCATGGTTTTGACGTTTTTATTTGGCTCAACTCTTCAGTTTCTTTTTTGTACAGAGTTTTTAATTTTCCATTAATTACTCTAATACCTAATAAAACTGTATCTAAGCCTGCAAAATTTTGAACCGGTGCTCAAGTGCGTGGATAGTAACATAACGTGAGTTATGCTTTTCGTTAAACTTTTACATTATTATAGGAGGATGTACATTACACGAGCTTTTTAATGAATAATTCATTGTACTTTTCAGGAATAAATTAAATGAAGTAAACAGAAAATGGAGTTCGTGAAAAGTAAATATATATCTACGGTAGGGAAAATAATAAACTACCCACTTGAAAAAATGCACTTTTAGTTTAAATAATCGATTTTCATGCACCTGAAAAATTTACTACTATAGTGGAAATATACAATGGAGAAACGTTATTTTAATGGAAAATGTCTTCAAATGAAGAGGCTGCAAATATCGCGTGGAGGTCGTTTGTTGCCGAATAAATCAAGAAATTCGCATAAACAATAACTTATGAAAATTGTATGAGTTGGTGTGCGACGAAGAAGGCTGGAAAAATAACTGAAAATTACTGGCGTGTTTTACTCCGGGAAAATCTGCAATACTGAAATCTGCTAATATTTGATCGGAATATTTTACAGGTGCACCATGTATCCTTCTCTATATTGATATCTCCTAACGCTAACAGATACAGGGTCTGTTAAACAAATCCAAAGGAGCGAAATTTTGTGGCCATCTCGATTCCGTCGAGACATACAAGATATCTGTGACCGTTCCTGAAATATCCTGAAAAAACTGAAAAATCGAGATTTCCTATTTTTTCCATATCTTTTTTATTATTGGAGGTTAATGAATAATTTTTTGTGGGCTTACATAAGTCGTCAAGAGCTACCCTTCTGACATTTCAAAAATTTTCAAAGCCGACTAGATCCCAGAATTTTCATAGTCAACTTTCGTTTTTCTTATGGCCACCATAGTGTTTTTTTTATGTTGTTCGGTACAAAAAAAATCATAAAAACAAAAATTGTTAAACTTCAAAAAATAAAAAAAAATAAAAATTTATTCTTCTTTTTTCTTTACAAAAAAGACACATTTTTCGACCGAATTTCATAGATAAATTGAAAAACCATAAGGCAAGCACTATTTCGGCGTATTTTACAAATGTTGACGTTTTTCTACGATTTTTTATTAGGTTTTTCTTTGAAAAATTAAGAATAAAAATTAAAAAAAAAAATTTTTGAAGTTTATTAATGTTTGGTTTCCATTATATTTTTTTCATATCGAACGACATAAAAAAATAATATGGCGGCCATAAGAAAAACGAAAGTTGACTGTGAAAACTCTTGGATCTAGTAGGCCTTGAAAATTTTTGAAATGTCAAATGGAAAGCTCTTAACGGCTTATGTAAGCCTACAAAAAAATATTTATTAATTTCCAATAATAAAAAAGATATGAGGAAAATAAGAAATCTCGATTTTTCAGTTTTTTCAGGATATTTCAGGAACGGTCACAGATATCTTGCATGTTTTGACGAATTCGAGATGGCCACAATTCTGCGCATCTTTTCTCTAATTTAACCGACCCTCTTAGCGTTCAGGAGATAGCAATATAGAGAAAGATACATGGTGCACCCTGTATATGCTGAAATTAACAATGTCTTAAGTATAAATAATAATTCAAAAATTGGGAACGTTTTGCATGCAACTTTTTTCTTACTGCTGCATATAGGGTAGAAATTTCGAAGAAAAATGGAATTTAAATATGTTTTTCCTTCAATTCCTTTAAGGAAAAAACGGTGCAGTTGTGAAAAAAATTACTTGCGAAACTAGATCCAGGGGTGTCCTTTTCTCCCCCTTAAAATAGTAGGGGAAAATTAACTTGTGCATTGAGTATATTCTCAATTGCTTTGCAGTTACCTAATTCCATTTCTGGAACTTGTTTCGCGCATTTAGGAAAAAAAACTTTCTTTTGACACCCCCTGCAGTACCTAGGTCTTATTTCGACCGGAGAGGGGCGAAGGATTTATTTTTGTTTGAAAATCTGCAAAATTTTCAATAAATTTGCCTTTATATTTGTTTACATTGTCTCCAGGATATAGTTCTGCTGCAAGAAATGCATCTGCTTAGGGCGGAAGTTTTTTTTTCCAAATACGTAGGTTTTTTTCCTAATAGTGGAAGTAAAGAATATGACATACACTACGGACAAATGAAAGTCTCGCACCCTAAAATTTTGCTTGATTTTGATTGGGGATCACTTTCACAATTCCCAAGGGATTTCGGTTTTGTTTTCGCATGTCAGCAGCCCTATTGTTTATTTTTCTGCTTTCGCTTGGATTTAAACTCAAAAAAAAATGTCAAAAAATTTTCCACAGGGTGATACCTTAGTACTATTCATATTATGTGAAGGCGTGCAGAATCACTCCGCGGTTTTCGTACCCCCGTTTTTCAAATAAAATTTTCTTGTTTTAAAGTTAAAAAAGTTTTGATGATCAAATTTCGAAGCTTAATGTCCCACCTCGAAACGGTTTTCAAATTTTCGATTTAACACCTGTATTGAATTGAAAGGGTGATCTCAAAAAAATCAACGTTTGTTCTTGAAGTGTATAACTTTTTTCCTCGTCAACCGATTTTGGAAGTTTTAGCCTCAAATTGAAGCTAAAACTACAGGCAAAAAAAATTCATAGAAGAAAATTGACTCAGAACAAACAATAAAAACAAAAGATTGCATAAAATATAACTCAATTTTTTTTTTAAGGAGGGAGCTTCAGTCTTCACTATGTAGGGAAGACAAAATCGCTCCACTCCGATAATTATGGGTTTGAGCTATTTTGCCATTACCCAGCCTCAAGTATACAGTTAAATAGTAGAAAGGACAACACAGACACCCAGAGCCTTCACCGAGACTCGAACTCAGTCCGCCGGGTCCAGTGATTCAGCAGACCGCCCACTGAACCACTCGGCCACCAGTGTGCTCATTACTCAAATTTAAATTTCTTCTGGAAACAGGTTTTAGGAGGGAAACTGAAGAAAAATCAACTTGTCTTCGAACTAGCTTTCATTTCTGAACAATTTAACAATTTTATTGCTAACACATGATGAAAAAATGTTGAAACAACAGCCAAATTACATCTGCTACATCTGCACTTTCAGGTGGAACCATTCTCAGGTAAGAATGGTTACAAACCATATCGTTACGAAAATTGTAACAATCACTAGCTTGTGTAACGTTTAACTTTTATTTGTGTTAATTTCGTCAGTTTGGTTTATATCTAAAATGCCTCTCTTGACTCTCGAACAATTATTGACTATCGCTCAACGAATGGCGAGAAGAGGGAGCTTCGGTTCGAAGCATTGCAGGTATGTTTGAACTGCTCAATAAGGACCATTCAAAGAGCAGTCAACTGACTGAGAAATGGCGGAATCCACTATCGCCCAAGAGATGGAATTCGGCGAAAAACAACAGTAGCCAAAAAACTATAAGAAGAATTGTGCACCAAACGCGCATCGCCACTTCAACGAATGTGTTGAATGACTTCATCCAGTGGCAGGGCAGGAAAATGCATCTATCGGCCCAAACAGACAGGAATCGACTACCTGAAGTCAGTCTTAGTGCCAAACAGCGGGCTGCTTCGGTCCATATGGGGCTACTCGAAGGGCATGGGGTGAATATCACCAAGCCTGGGGAATAGCTGAATGGAGTAGGTGCTCCTATTTACGAATGGAATAGGTTTATTTTGTTTTGATCGGATGGAAAGGTTTTAGTATGGCAAACGTGTGTAGAAGAAACCAAAGGGTGGCTTTTGGAGGTGGATGAGTGACTGACTGGGCTGAAATTACCATGCCTAAGAGAAGTGAACTAGTGCTAGAACTAGTGAATGTGAGAGAGCAGAGCATGAATGGTGAACGATACAGAGATTTGTGTATAAGAGATGTCGTGGTGGTTCGTTACGCTGAAAACGCGTCGGCAATAACATTATTCATGTTTACGATAATGCTAGACCCCATCGAGCTCAAATCGTAAGTGTGTTTCTGAGAAACCACGGCATTGAGAGAATGGATTGGCAGCTAGTGTCCCTAGTTATGAATCCAATAGAGCACGAATAGAGCAGGATGTAATTAAAATTAAAAGAAAGAGAAGGGGTGACGCAAAATGTTGATGAATTGATGTCCAGGAACAATGGAAAGCTATTCCCCTGGAGTACATCAGCAATTTGATTGCAGGAATGCCTAATAGAGGAGTTGACGCTGTAATACAAGCTGCATGTCCGTAAAGTATATAATTTTTGTGGTATATCTCTACTTTTACATGTTATTACCAAACAAGTGTACCTAATTACGACAATTATGATGTTTTCCACTTTTCTGCTTTTTCTTACTGCACAAAAATAAGTTTAATTTAAACTCGTTTGAATCCTCTTCAGGATGTTTCTTGCTTGTGTGTGAGACAAAAATCCAATGCACGAACTCATGATGACTAAGACAAGCTATAACGATTGTTACAATTATCATAACGATGGTAACGAACCATTCTTAGGTAAGAAAAAGAGCTCATTCCACCTGAAAATGTGCTGATGTACTTTGGCGGTTGCTTCAACATTTTTCATCCCGAGTCGGCAAGAAAATTCTTAAATTGCTCAGAATTGAAGGCTGGTTCGGAGACCAGTTGATTTCCATTAAAGTTTTCCACCCAAAACCTGTTTCCAGAAGAAATTTAAATTCGAGTAATTTTGTATGCAATCTTTTCTTTTTAATGTTTGTCCTGAGTAATTTTTCGCCTATGAATTTTCTTTCCTGAAGTTTTAGCTTCATTACAAGGCTTAAAAATCCAAAATCGGTTTGCGCGGTAAAAAGTTCAAAAGTGTTAAATCTAAAATTTGAAAACCATCTCGAGATGAGACATCAAGCTTCGAAATTTGATCATCAAAACTTTACAAGAAAAATTTATTTGGAAAACTTTATTTGGCAATTTTGCACATATTTCATATACAAAATTTCTCATATCTTATTATCTAGGAAATTTGTTGAGGTTTTTTTTTAGTTTAGATTCAATAAAGCAGAAAAATAAATAATAGGGCTCCTGACATGCGAAAACAACGCCAAAATCCCTAGGGAATTTTGAAAATTATTCCCAATCAAAATCAGGCAAAATTTTGGGGTGCGACACTTTCTTTTGTGCTTATTAGTGTAGTTCATTATGGTTAAAAGTATGACAGGTATTTAGAAGGTATAAAACTATAAAATCCAGTTTCGCCTGCATATTAAAATACATTTGGATTATGTATACTTATTCACAAGAATCGCAAGATAGGAAAGTATTATTGCATTTTTGCCTAGTCTGAAGAAGCTCGACGAAAGCTTCTCTTAAATATTCTGTAACTAATTTTGTATTTAATATTAAGGGAGTTTCTTAAGAAACAGAGAACTTTATTCTCTTTAAACTCTCAATTATGGAGTTTATTTCTTTTTGTATCCCAGAAATATCCAGTCGCACTCTGCACCCCACGTCAAAATGTTTTTGTTCCTAGAACAAGAAGAAGTGGATGCAAAAAAATAACAAACACAAGCACCTAGGTAAGCGAGGAATGAGTTTCCTTTTAAATTAAAACACTTTGTTTCTCAGTGCCTGTAACCTGCAACACACAGGTTACTAGAACTGAAACTGTATCATCTGGCGGAAACCCTGTACATATTACCTTTGATAAAATTTGTTACCTAAACGTAAGTTCTGCTATCAAGCAGTAACGTTAATCAACGACGGCAAAGGGAAACTTCACCTCGTTAACCGAGTAATTTTGCCGGATCTCCTATTTCGAGAGGTTTGAGCTGTTGAAAATATCTAATAACATATCCTAGTGTTTATAAGGAACGAATTTCACGTATTGCACAACAGTTAACAAAGGATGAGCCCATTTTCCGACAGACCTATCATGATAGTTAACATTTAGTTTTCCGAAATACTAATGGAAAATAGTCCTTGAAAAAATTTCAAAACCCTATCTAAAAATTTGGTTTGTCAAAAAAAACATAAACCATTACCTATGTTTTCGATTCATTCGATGCCAGGACATGAAAAATTGACGCAAAAGACGCGAGTTAGGTAATCCGAAATTTTTTTTTGTTATATCTCGAAGACAGCTACAAGGGGACCGATCACAGTTACGAACTTCTCGCTATTTCCATCGCCTGACTCGAGATTTCTATACAAAATCGCAGAGAAAAAATGTCTCTATTACATTTTTCACTCCTGCTAAGTGTAGTATACCGTGACCTACTCATTACTTAAAATTTAAAGGAATATTAGTATATTCCGCGAGTATTGGTAAACTGCATTGTAATAAGAGACTTGACTCCTCCAATTCATCACTGATAACAGTCGGCATGTCTGCACGAGACAATGAAGTTATGCATGACATCCCACCTAAAACGACAAGATTGATGGCCTCTAGGCGATTGTAGATTGAAGAGGCAACTACACCTACCGATGCTTATAATCACATGCGATCTGATTAATATTAAACACCTGTACGTGTATGTGCAGTTATACCAATGTGGATCCTCCCTCTGGTCCACGGTGACTAACCCGCGAGCAAAGGGGTCAACAAACCGCACCATCAGAAACTCCACTTACCATGACCTTCAGGCAGCGTACCAGAACATCATCATCAGCATCACAAGGCCAGTCTTAAGAAGAACTACCATGTTATAAGCCGTAAATTTATAAAAAATATTTTTTGAACCTGTTATATAATAAGTAAATATTTATATATTTATCGAATGATTTGGAAGGAACATAAATAATCAAAATAAGTTTTATCCATGATTGTATTTTTTTTTACTTAAAAAATAAAAAATAAACTTAGGTAACTATAACAATTAGTTATTAGTATTTTATTTATTACAGTCAAGAGATTTGTAAATTGTCATGAACGCATTCTCAGTAGGTAATCGGTAATTAATAGAATCGCTTTTTTAGTTTTAATCATTTCAATGGTATCCAAAATTATAGACGAAAACAATAATTGAGACGAATGGTGCATTACATGCCTGGCCTGAGTCTATTGTCTCCGATTTTCACCTGTTGTTATTGTTTATAATTTGATGACTCCTGTTTCGCTGAGCAAGTGTCGTCTGCACACCTTTCAGATTACTCACCCAGTTAACAGGACCTTCACTTTTGTTCTTTGTCCCAGGTGGGAGTAGTGACTCATGACTTTTAATAGTGTCTTCGCTTCCTCAAGTACCTACTCTTCATCGCATACTTTTAACGCATTAGCGATGTAAACCATTATTGGAAGCTGAAAGTTGTATCTCCTTATTTGACAGGATTTTGAACTTTCATTAAAAAAAAAAAAAACTAATATATTGATTCTTACAGAAAAAGTTGCTACATTTTATAGGATGATGGTGATTTTATTTAATGGGAAAATTACGGGATTTTGCAACCTGTTTTATACATTTAACTTTTCGGGTATGGTGAATGGTCTAAAAATACAATAGTACAGGGTGTCCCAACACTATGTGTCCGCCCCAAACATGGCGACGAATTACAAACACATTAATTTGAAATTTTAGAAAAATATGCGAACCATATAGAGGTTCTTGATAAGCTTCTTTCAATAATCAAGATTTCAGAAAAAAAAATCAAATTATCACTTTAATTTTAATTAGCTTTCAAAGTCAATAAAAATGCAAAACTTACAACATAATTTATGGACTCCAATTCGAACTACAAGTTTATTATTATTGCCTATTGTCGACTGCAGGAGTTTACCTGTCATAAATCATTCATAAAACTAGCTAATTTTATATCTTCATTTTTTATATTCGCATTTTAAACAGTTAAGTCAATTATTTTTCAATAAAAAAAACTGTAAGTTATATAAATCTATAAATTAATGCGTCGCGATGCGAAACCGTCCGACGCAATTTATTTTATTTTTTTCATTAATATGTAACCCTGCACCAGATAGGTACATAATTTCTGAGAATTTCAAGTTGATATCTTTGTAATTAGACGTCATTTTGTCCAAGTGTTGCGACATCCTGTACAATATATAGTCTCATAGTTTATCAAACAAAAGCAATAATATTGAACTTTTATCTATTTTGTATAGTTTCGGGGTTATAACTTATAGGAAACACCCTCTAGAGAATCCTCCTATATTAACGGAATAGAGTGCTGTCATTTTTTTTTCATTTTCCTTTTTACTCTCTTTTAGCTTTTAATAAAAGCAGCTTCTAGAGAAATCTGGGACTAAAAGAATTTTGATATAATCCTCATGAATTCGATATCTGCCACGTATATAAATAAACCAACAAGGGGAGGTATGGGGGCTTTGCTTTACGTCATCGTAGCCTGTAATATAATATATCAACGACACTAAGATTATTTTCTTTTGTTCTAGCAGAAGGAGACTGTAAATAGTGAAGAAGTCGAGGTGGATATAGACGAACTGCTTGATATGGATAACGATGAGGAAAGGAGAAGACATTTACAAGTAAGTAAAAATGTTATGGAATTAATTATCTTTTGATTGTTGATATTTTTGAATTTGGGATCCTCTACGCTATGAAAATCACAAAAAATCATCAAATGTACACTGATCCTGACTCCAAGATCACGAAAAAGTGTTTTTCTTCAAACGTCAGTAAATCAGACATTACTCGACTCAGTAGCCGGTCTCAAAGTTTCACTTTTCCTCCGCCGGAGCTAAAGTGTTGCCAAGCAACACTTTACCTCCGCCGGAGCTAAAGTGGTGCCATAGCAACATCAACATACAAACACATAGCTACCTGTATTAAGAATCAACTATTGAAATTTTATTAATGTAGGCCCGTATATTCATCAATAAAATTCAACCTAAGATATGAAAACTCTCTAGTTTATTATTATCTAATAAGGTTAAAAGGAATTTGGTATTAATCAAACATAATCTTTGGAAAATCTACACCGAAACGCAGTAATTCTGTGAAACGTCATAATTATACCCGAAGCCGGACGGTTGACAGTCGGCTTCAGTCGAGTCGAGCTCGTGCTCGGCTCAGTCGGCTCAAACGTCAGAAAAAAAGTTGGGTTATTGCGAGGTAAACAAAAATAATTATTATTCCGTATTGAAATTTGAATATTGAACACAAGGATAATAATTATAACCATATATCTAGGTACATAAAGGAATCCAACATCTTATATTTTTATAATTAGGTAGGTATTAGTGCACGCAGTTATAGGTACCTACCTACAATGACCTACATATTTAACATTCAACTTCTGACTGACTGGCATCATCATTAACAGAAAATGAAAAAATTGACCAAGCAGGGTCTAGCAAGAGGTAGGTAGATATCATTAATTTTATAACTTACTTACAAACTTTTATAACGTTTTTAATTTTGATTTTGCGATGATTAGTAGTTTAGTTACATAATTATTATTTTATTATTTTTCTTTAAATAATTTCAATAATAATTTCTCGATGTTCACTGACGTTGATGACAGTATCAATTTGACAGCGCCGCGTTTCTATAGAAGCAGCCCATACTCCATACTCACCTACTTATAACCAGTCCAAACCTTTTGAAAATTCGCTTTCCTTCAATAATTAAAAATGATGTTCTTGCTTAAATTTGCCCACGTTTGAAGAAAAAATAGTATATTTTATTTGGAGGAAAAGTGACTTTTCATGGCTTGCTCTCTATTATCAGCCTCACTTCGTTCGGCTGATAAACACGAGCGCGCCATGAAAAGTGTCACTTTCCCTCCGTATAAAATAATATACTATTTTCCATAATTCTGACACACTTAAAATACATAATTATTGATTTTTTTCTCAAAAAGTTTTCTCTCGAAGACAGCTAATATTCGAGATACACCTAGACATCTTTTTTCAGATATTAAAAAAAAAACATCAAAGTAAGTTTAAGAAAATTGATTTTCTCCAGTGGCGTAGAAGTTTGGGGAATTCAAATGAAGAAGAAGTCCCATAACTACGCCACTGGTTCCGTCTGAAAAATTTTTTGTACTTGAAAATTTTTCCCTTATTAATCTAAAATTACACCAAAGCTGAGAAAAATGCTTTAAAATGTTTTATTATAATTTTACTATTATACATATTATATTTAGTTAGGTACATACTTTATAATAGACTGGAAGTCCGCGACTTCCAGACCTTCGTTATATTTTATAAAAGCTGAAAGATTCTGTGCGCCTGCGCGCATGTCCCCAACACAGATGGGAACGATGCAGCGATGGAGTTTGGATAATCGTGGCTTTGGCAGGTAACAGCTGAAGAAGTTGTATAAGATCCCCAAAATCCCCCAAATCTTGAAAAGCATAAAGGTAATTTTCTTAAAATTTAGAACATGTAGGAAATAATATGTGAAAAGTTTCCTGTAGAGCTTTTAGTTATCGAGAAACAAAGTGTTAAAGTTCTTTTAAAATAACGTGAAATTTTTGACAATAATTGTTGTACCAATTGAAATACACGATGTGATGTGATGCAATGAAAACTTATAGTGGAGAGGGTCTGTCAAAAAAAAGGCGCCATCCGCCTTGGACTCGAGAATTTTTTTTTATTTTTTTTTCCGCGTGCAGACCCCAATTGAGATAGCGACATGGGGTAAGAAAATCTTGAAAGGGGACACTTAGCCCTAAAAAATGTCGGGTAGCGGAACCCGCTAACCCTAATCCTTGCCATTCTACAGGACCAAACGCGTTTGGTGACCCTGTGACCTTAATAATGGTCCGATCGAGGTCTACTGGGGCTCAAATCAAAGATAAAAAATTCCCGTCTGATGACGAAAAAATTTTTACCCCCACCTTCTTTCTTTCATGGCAAAAAAACAGTTTCAAGAAAAAAAGGGGGGAGGGAAACGGTTTTTCTGCGGGCATCTTGCCAATATTGGCGGAATCGAAAAAAAAAATACCATTTTAAAGTAGGCATTCCAAAGTGTCATCTCCCATTGGTTGGGCCTGACGCCCCAATATTAGCGAAAGTTATAGCAATTTGAATTTTAATTATGATTTCCCCTCCCCCTCCCCCTCTAATCGAGATAGCGACTTCAAAATTTCAGGCATCATTGAGGACACTGCTGTCTGTCGATGAAAAAAAAAATTAAGTCCCTAAGTCGATTTTTTCCATGCAAAACACGCGAACACGGACGGCGGTGTATTCGCACCGCGGCGGAACCCTGAACAAAGGGCCTTAAAATTGAAAATGCGATATCTCGAGAACCGTTTGACCGATTTGGACCAGTCAAAGTTCAAATTACGCGTCTTCGAGAGCTCTTCATTTTTCGATATTTACTATGCTCAGAGTTGAATTAAGCGAGTTATGTGCAAAAAAACCATTGCCGATGTCTTCGCATGCACATTTCTCCGCCAGGGCGTCGATTAAATTTTTGAAAATGCCACCAAAATGAAGAGGGGGTCCAACTTTATGAAAAAAAAATCAAAAAAAAATTCTCGAGTCCAAGGCGGTTCGAAAGTTAGACCCTCTCTACTATTATTCAATCCAGTAGAGATCTGGCCATATCGTTACCTCTTTTTTTTAATAATTTATACGCCACTGACTTTTATATATACAACAACACGCTTCAATAATAGCGATCACAAAAATTATTAATTAGTATTTCTGGATTCTGGAAGTACCTACCTACTCAAAAAAGTAAGCTGACTTTTCTTTTTCTGAACACGATGTATCTAACAAAAATATCACATACATTTCCATTAAAGTCAGTGGCGTATAAATTATTTAAAAAAAAAGGTAACGACATACCCAGATCTCCGCCAGTGGATTAAATAATTTTTTGTTGGAAGTATCAAATCGTGTACTTCAATTAGTACATTTGTCAAAAATTTCGAGTCATTCTGTGTACCTATTTATTCGAGTCTATCAGGAAATTTTTCGTCCATTTTTGCATTTTCTACATTCCCTTTAAGTTATAATAAAATTACTCTCTATACTTTCAAGATTTTGAGGAGTGATACTTCTTCAGCTATTACCTGCCAAAACCAACTATAGTCGCTGCATCTTTCCTACCTGTGTTGCAAACATGCTCATAGAAACTTTAAAAGCTTTTGTAGATCTGGTTCCAGTAGAAGATATTCAATGAAATTGATTTTTTTTCCAAGTTTCTCTGTCTTTAGAAAAGAAAACGTTTCAGAGCAAAATTAAAAAAAAAAGTTTATGAACACATCATAAACTGAAACACCCTGTATATGCATAATATCTAAATATTATGTTCATTTCACACAATTTTCATTTTTTCAATTTTCAAAACACCTCTGTACCGGAAATAAAAAGCGTTGCTTACATACAGCTGACCTAGATAGATATAAGAACACAAAACCATTAGACGTTTAATTTTTCAATACAAAGCTTGGAATAATTGTGGAAAAACTGATAATTGTCTTTTAACACAATGAAGTTGGTAGACTACTTTCAAATAATTGCCTTTCGTACTACTTTTTTAATGCCCTGCTTCTTTATTACTTTAAGTACTTTAACAAGAAGAACAAAAGCCTTCCAAACTGTGACCTTTTAACAGTAATAAGAAGCTGAGGTTAATTGAGGCAACGGATGTTTTAACACCTAAACAATATCCAACTATAAAGATAAACTATAGAGATCTAATTGAGCTATGTAGGTAGGTGTAGTATGTGAAGTTTCACAAGAAAATGATCCGGTTCTATGATAACGCCTTTATATAAGTTGCGTGAAAAAAAATAATCAAAAGGTCAAGATCGTCAATTAATAACTAACTATTCTTGAGTGGAACTTTTATCTTGCTCTAAAACGCTCTTTGGCGAAAGAGAACACCATACCAATATTATATAGATGAGTGTTGCTTGTTGCTTCAGAGATTATTGATATTGCACAGATATGTTATTTGTTAAGGACTTCACTTTGGGAGTGGTATTACGCATGATATGAAAAGATTATATACCTATGCGGTTTTATTTTTATTTATTCATCTATATCTCTCTAAGTATCTAGGTAATAGATAAATCTTTCTACCTATATACTTTATGATAATACTCTTGCTGCATTTGCTTGTCCGTGACAAAAAATAACATAAATAATGTTTTTCTACTCTTGCTGAATAATATTCTAATTGTTAGAACATTTTAGATGAATTATGAAGGTTATTATTCATAGGTATTGAATTATAGTTCATAATTCATCTCGGCTCTTGTCCAATCACAGCTCTGCTCGTGGACCAATCAAAAGCTGTTAATTTGATAAACAGAGCAAAGCTGTGAATAGGAATGATAACTCACATTTCTACAATTATTATTAGCACACAAGTATCTACCGCCACCCTAGACTCAGTACCTATGACCCAGAGTCCACTAGCAGTTGTTCCATGCAATAAAAAAATAACAAAAATAAATGAAAAAATATTTTTGTTAATATTGTGTTTTTTTTGATAAGAGTAGAAAAAGCATAGTATTATATTCACGAATACGACCATTATTCACTTGATGATGACAATTCAACTCGCTAAAGCTTGTGGCATTATCATCATCTCGTGAATAATGGCATCATAATCACTCATATAATAATAATACACTATTGTCTTTATAGAACACAGAACACAGTTTCACTTTTTGATTTTAATGGCGACGTTAAATATTAAATACAAACAGCCAGCCAGTATTATAAAGGCCCATTAAGCTAATATGTATCGACGTCAAATAAATTTTATTAACATTTTTGTAATCCGTTTCATGCCAAGAATCACTAAAACTAAATTGCTACATTTCCCACCGACGGTCCTTTTCTAGAAACGGCCCCAGAAATATACCCGTTAACTTAATGAGTCTTTATAATACTGGCTGTTAGTCTCTTTTTTGTTGTAATTTTTTTTACTATTTTTTTCTTTTCCTTGATTACCCTGCTTTTATTTTGAATAGCCCAGTCATTATGTACTTTTATAACCTAGGAAGAATTCCCTTGACGATCTTTCTTGTTCTACCCATTAGGGAGGGAGTCACTGGTAGTCTAAATTCAAAATGATGACCAGGTCCAAGGTGCGTGTCAGTCCGCCATTTTGAATTTTATAAAAACAAAATATGTTTTTGTTGAATAACTCGGCCGTTTTCAATTTTTTTGGGTAAAAATTATAGAAACTAAACTTGTAGGAAATTTAATTTTCTAAAGCTTTGTATCTTACCGTTATTCCTCTACGATCGATATTTTTGAATTAAACCTGAAAAAAGCGGGGAAGTCATTTGACAAATGCCAGGGGTCTTAGAAACTATTGGTCCTAGAGCCTCAAAATAATTTTTTTAAGACAAATGATCATGAGGCATTGAATGAAACTATTTTCAAGATGGCCGCACTGCCGGAAATACCGAAAGTTTTCACCTACTCAGTTATTTTAAGGGAGAACTCCTATACATTTTTTTTATGGTCTGAGAAAATCGAATGCATCAGATGATCATCACAATCGGAATTTAAATTGACTAGTTTATAAATTACAAGCAACTGAATATCGTGATTTTCAAATTTCAAAGCGATGTACAATGATAACTGCTCAAGATATGGGGAATGACTTCTTACATATCCATTTTTCAACTTTTTATGTACTATCCTATTATTATCTATGTTAGGTAGTTTAAATTTTTAGGCAGCGTGATGGAATTTATCAAAATTTTTCCAAAAGAATCGATCGTAGAGAAAAAAACTGTAATTTGCAAAATTGTAGGAAATTGAATTTCTTACAAGTTTTGTTTCAACAATTTTTACCAGAAAAAATTAAAATGGTCGACTTATTAAAGAAAAACACACAAAATTCAAAATGGTGAACTGATGCGCACCTCGTACCTATCTGGTCGCCCTTTTGAATCTAGTCTATCAATGACCCCTCCTAACAGGTAGAAAAAGAAAGGTCGACAAGGGAATTTTTCTTAGTTCAGATCGATTTTTGGATATAATGGCTGAACTAGAAGTTAGAAATTGTGAGATTAAACGCGATTAAGAACCAAGCATCCATGGATTGAAGTCAGCGAGGCAGGAAATTAAAGCAAAATCTGCTTTATTTCCACCATTTCCAGAACATCCATTTATTGCAGCGAAACCTTAATCCCTGGCGTGACAATAAGCATCAATATGTTCCCAATCCGGAAGACTCAATTACATGAATCTTTCCTAAGCTCGACTATCAGTTGCAGCATTCAAAGCAGAAATATTCTCTCCATTCTGAGCGCCCCGGCCCCGTTACCATTTTTATGTGCCCCAAACTTTAGCATGCTTGATAATAAATTCGTAAAGCCTTATTATTGTAGCAACAATAAAACAGTAAGTATTCTCACATATGGTAATCAAATCTGAAACGCACCTCATGTTTCTTTACTGTACTCGTACCTACAGAAAAAATTATCTACTTACCTACAAAAAAACACCAAGCTTTATCGTCTCTTAATTAAAGGTGGGTAACATAAAACTTTTATGATAATTTTTATGGAATTGTTCATGAATGAACTTGCATTAGGATCTTTCCCGGAATTTTTTTTCGGGTTAAATAAAGAGAGGAAGCATCAGCGTTGCCAACATTGGTGATTTTTCATCAGATCTGGTGAATTTGGTGATTTGGTGAAATCTTTTAACAAACGCATAAAATCTGGTGGTATTTGAATATTTGTGATTTTTTAACACGAATATGTTTTGTGTGTTAAAAATACTGTCACTCTTCGATCAACTTTTCTTCTTTAAACATCCCCAAATACAGTAATGTCTTTTTGAAATAATGTCTTGAAATTTGGTGGTTTTGGGAAAAATCTAGTGAAATCTGTCAATTTCGGCAAAATTTCTGGCAAAAAAAAGCAATTTCGAAGAAACGGCAAGCAGAAACTTATTTGGGGGAACATTTTCACCGACGAAGAAACGAAAAACAGAAATGTCCCTCTAAACGTTAAGTTTCTGCTTGCAATTTCTCCGAAATTGCTTTTTCACTAATGTGGTACCTACTGCACGTTATTACGGCTATGAGGTATAGTTATCATTTAAAAAAAACAATTATTTTTCATAAAAATCAAAATGGCGGACTAATGCGCACTTTCATCTGGTCGCCATTTTGAATTTGGACGACCAGTGACCCCCTCCTCCCCTAACGGACAGAACAAGAAAAATCGAAAACGGATTTTTTCTTATTTCAGGTCGAATTTTTGGATACAATGACTGGACTATAGTAACGAATAATTATTATGCATGTTCACTTCATTGCCCAATATCCCCAATATAAACGTATTTTGGTTTTTTATTATCTGATGAACACTATATAGGTGTCCCAGCTTATTCGAAGCGGTCTCTGTAGGCCAAACGATGGACTTTTTCAAAAAACTTTTTGAAAATTCAAGTTCAGGATCACAATGGCCATAATTTAAAATTATTTTGGAGTATACAGAGTGTCCCATATGACAGTGGCATATCAAAGTTATGTTTTTTTAAATGGAATGCTCCTATGTTATTGCATTTTTAGATTGTCTGAGAAGAGAAAATAGGAATGGCTTTTACAGTTGGTGTTTAAATTTAGAAGTTTTTGAGTTATAAACAAGTGAAAATCGTCATTTTTCAAGTTCAAGGCCCTGTACAATGAAAACGGTTCAAGATAGAGAAAAACGGCTTACATGTCCCTATTTTACTTTTTCATGTACTATCCTATCATGTAGATGAAATGTTTATACAGGGTGATAAAAAATTTGAAAAATTCTGAGATTTCTCCACGCGTCGCCAAATAAAAAAATCAAAGAAAGTAAAAAATTTTCTATACCATAGGATAGTACATAAAAAGTTAAAATAGGAACATGTAAGCCGTTTTTCTCTATCTTGAACAGTTTTCATTGTACAGGGCCTTGAACTTGAAAAATGACGATTTTCACTTGTTTATAACTCAAAAACTTCTGAATTTAAACACCAACTGTAAAAGCCAATCCTATTTTCTCTTCTCAGACAATCTAAAAATGCAATAACATCATAGGAGCATTCCATTTAAAAAAACATAACTTTGATATGCCACTGTCATATGGGACACTCTGTATACTCCAAAATAATTTTAAATTATGGCCATTGTGATCCTGTACTTGAATTTGCAAAAAATTTTTGGAAAAAATCAATCGTTTGGCCTACAGAGACCGCTTCGAATAAACTATGGGACACCCTGTATACTTTTTGTAACGTTCGAGATTTTCTCGAGCAATTTTTCTGACATGTTGTCATGGCCAGTTATCCTTAAAATTACCAAGAACAAACATTTCAACAGCGTCTTTTCGAATAGGAGGCTCGCGGTCATGTTTTTCTACTTTTTTGTAACCAAGTTCCCGGTTTCCTCAAAATTTTTTCCCGGTTTCTCAATTGAACTATGTAGTCACGTGTACTATATACAGGGTGATTGATTGAAACGCCACATTAGAAAAAATTCGACTTCCAAATGATCTAGGAATCTGAAATTTGGAACTTAGGCAACATACCTAATAACGAGTCAAAATGAAATATTACCAAGATGGTAGAACATTTAAAATGGCGAAAGCAATGGCCATCTTTGTTTTTTTAAATGGGACATCCTATATTTTATTGCATTTTCAGATTGTCTGAGAAAATGTAATAACAATATTGTTTATAGTTGCATTTTAAATTGAGTAGGCTATGAGTTATAAACAAGTGAAAATCGCAATTTTCCAACTTTAAACCCATTTACCACGAAAACGGCTCAAGATATCAGAAAACGGCTTACATGTCCCTATCTTAAATTTTTATCTGGTATCCCACTGTATAGTTTAAATGTTTATGCAGGGTGATGAAAAATCTGATAATTTTCACCACCTTGTATAAACATTTCAACTGCATAATTGGATGCCTTATAAAAAGTTAAGATAGGAACATGTACCTAAGCCGTTTTTTGATATTATGGGCCGTTTTTGTGGTAAATGGGTTTAAAGTTGGAAAATTGCGATTTTTACTTATTTATAACTCATAGCCTACTCAATTTAAAATGCAACTATAAACATTATTGTTATTACATTTTCTCAGACAATCTGAAAATGCAATAATATATAGGGTGTCCCATTTAAAAAAACAAAGATGGCCATTGCTTTCGCCATTTTTAAATGTGCTGCCATCTTGGTAATATTTCATTTTGACTCGTTATTAGGTATGTTGCCTAAGTTCCAAATTTCAGATTCCTAGATCATTTGGAAGTCGAACTTTTTCTAATGTGGCGTTTCAATCAATCACCCTGTATATGTTAATAACGTCATATTATAACTTGCTTTTCCACATGTTTTTGGCTAAAGATTCTAACAGTGATATTATGGCATCAGAATAATTTGGAACCATTTCATAATTTTTTTCAAACTTGGGCGAAATCAGAGATGGGAGGTGCAGTTTCATAGTTTCAGGGACGCACACCAGAAATTATTTATTAAATTAGGTACAATAATTAATCTCCCTAGCTTCAGAATATTTTCAACCCTTACAAATGTTACACGTGTTTCGCTAATTTTAAAGTAACATCTTCAGATATAGGTATATAAATATGCTGCTTTAAAAGTAGCGAAACACATGTAACAGTTATAATATCTATCAGTACCTACACAGTAGAATTTTTGAAACATTAGTGTTTTATTTATCATCATTCAGCACTCAAGTTATCTTCAGCTAAAATTGTACCTACTCATTAAAAGGATTAAAAAAAAACGTAACATATAATAGTGTCTCATTCTGCATGATGAGGTGAAGCAAGTTAAAGAGAGAAAGATTCCCTACAAATATCTCACATTTATTCCAGGAGTTTCATGTTCTAATAAAAGGTCCTTATAATAAGGGGGAAGAGGCTTGAATAATAAATGTTGTAGGTTGGTTTTTCATAAAGTCGCGTCTGGAAAACTCTTAACGTTTCAACGTCAATATTATTTGTATGAAAATGGCAATGTATATAAACCTAACCTGGCGATGTTCCAAGTGAAATTAAATTTTGTATTCCACCATTTTTTATCAAAGAATTTCTCTTCGTTATTATAGATCACAAAAAGAAAACTCGTCTCGTGTAGTTATAGCTTTCATTGCGTTGCTTAAATCATCACATAAAATCAATTTTTGTATGTTTTTTTTTTCATAGGAATTTGAAAATTTATAAAACTCTCTAAAAATGAATGCTAGAAGCAAAATAATTTAACCATTCTGCCAGAGGTTTTTCTATAGACATTACATTTTATCGCTTGTTATTTCTTGGCTTAACAACTAAGAGAAACGTGTACAAGCTAAAGGGAACCAAAGCTGTATTGTTTCACCGTATATTTATGGCTTGAAAGATAGATAATATCTACTAGAACTAGACAAACTAGAGGGTCAATGTAAGTTTTCCATAATACGTTTTCTATCTGTACCGCTGTGTTTAGAGCTTATCGGCATAGAGGTTTCCGGCATCGCCGTTACAAACATACATAATATGATTTGAATTCTATAAACAGTTCCATTTCTATATACATCGCGTTAATTACTCAATATTTTTTATGTTGATAATAACTCAAACATTGATTAACTATACATAAAGACAACATTTCCTGTTACGGTAAATATAAATAGCTTATTTACTTTTTGTTGTAAAAATATGTTGTGTCGTAAATTTGCTGTCAAAATTGTTAAACTGTCCAACATTAAATTTTTCTCCTTGATTATTCTTTATCTAGCATTTTAGAATAACGCAAAAAGTACCTATACGTGGCGGCTCTAGCCTATATAGGGCGTCAAGACAGAGGAGGCGCCGGGGCGCCCAAATTAATATTATAGAGGATGTATCAACTCGACTTAGGCAATGAAAGGGCATGTAGATCTCCTCAAGACGAAACATTTTTATTGGACCTTCGTTGCTGAAATATGCCATTTTCGGTTTTTCCTTTATTGCCTATAAATAGGTCAGGAAATTTGACATTTAGGTGCTCCCAAATAAAAGCCGATTTTCGAAACTCCTCATCTTTAGCTACAACTTTCATATTGAAATCCAATTTCTATCTCAGTTTTAATAAAAATAGCGATTTGCAAAAATTTTTATATTACATATTTAATTGTGCTGATGTTTTTTTCATTCGTTGGCAAGCAGCTGTTTAGGATCCAATAGACACAAACTGGACTGTTTTCAGAAGAGTTTCCTGCTAGAGTTTCTGCAAGAGCAGCTTTTATTGCCTGCTGTTATCAATTAATTAAACCGAAATAAACGAGCTCTCCAAACAGTACCTACGATCTTTCCAATGATTGAAGAAGTTGATTCTAATAAATATTCAAGAATAGGAGATGTTTAAGCGCTTTCTTTCAGAAGTTACCCATAAGTACTGGGGATATTGAGTATGACGGTTTTAGCTAATTTGACTAATGTGAGTCCTATTATAATGTCCACAGCTCCACTTCATATCCAATAAGTGATAATTATTATACTTTTGGTAAATTATTCTTATAAAATTGACCATCCCCACAATCCATAATTTTACGCAATATAGATCTGCCACCGATACATTTAACTTTTTCTTGCAAGAGTTATTAACGTGATAATTTCATAAATTGTGGGGTTCCCCGATCAATCTCTAATGACGACTCTCTGTTATGCACCTATGTTTTTGGTCTAATATTTGTGGTCTTCTGCATTTTTTGAATTCTTAATTCATTTTTCTTTCGAGCTTCAACGAAGGAGTTTTGGTCACATGTTTATTAGGCAAAGTTATTTGGACCTAAAGAATCTGCCACTAAAGTATGACCACGCAAATATCGGAGACAAAAAATTTCCTGAGTTATATTGATTCGATGCTAATGATAGCCATATGCGCCGTAATATGATCTATTCCAGTTAAATGGATTTTTTTTTAATATTATAAAACTTCCACGCAGTGTTTTATTAATATTTACATATTACCTTCAGTAATTCCAGACGGCATAAACACATTATTTAATCACGGTATCTTACAGGATGTTGTTTATAAATCTATTTTTTTAAGTGGTTAATAGTGTTTTTAGGAATATCTATGAGCTGCAGGAATATTTCTTAGATATTGGGTCTTGTCATTTAGTGATTTATTATACACATTCATACAGGGTGATTGATTGAAACGCCACATTAGAAAAAGTTCGACTTCCAAATGATCTAGGAATCTGAAATTTGGAACTTAGGCATCATACCTAATAACGAGTCAAAATTAAATATTACCAAGATGGTAGAACATTTAAAATGGCGAAAGCAATGGCCATCTTTGTTTTTTTTTAAATGGGACACCCCATATATTATTGCATTTTCAGATCGTCTGAGAAAATGTAATAACAATGGTGTTTATAGTTGTATTTTAAATTGAGTAGGCCATGAGTTATAAACAAGTGAAAATCGTGATTTTCCAACTTTAAAGACATTTACCACGAAAACGGCTCATGATATCAGAAAACGGCTTACATGTCCCTATCTTAACTTTTCATCTGGTATCCTACTGTAGAGTTGAAATGTTTATACAGGGTGATGAAAAATCTGACAATTTTCACCACCTTGTATAAAGATTTCAACTGCATATTTGGATGCCTTATAAAAAGTTAAGATAGGGACATGTAAGCCGTTTTCCGATATCTTGAGCCGTTTTCGTGATAAATGTCTTTAAAGTTGGAAAATCACGATTTTCACTTGTTTATAACTCATGGCCTACTCAATTTAAAATACAACTATAAGCACCATTGTTATTACATTTTCTCAGACGATCTGAAAATGCAATAATATATGGGGTGTCCCATTTAAAAAAACAAAGATGGCCATTGCTTTCGCCATTTTTAATGTTCTGCCATCTTGGTAATATTTCATTTTGACTCGTTATTAGGTATGTTGCTTAAGTTCCAAATTTCAGATTCCTAGATCATTTGGAAGTCGAACTTTTTCTAATGTGGCGTTTCAATCAATCACCCTGTATACACCTACTGTTTTGTATTGATCTATACTTCTGCCTGTGCTGTGCTGTGAGTCGTTAATCTAACACGCTTTGTTGCCAAAAGGGTTGCAGATAAAAGTTTGAAACTTTGTTTATTAAAAACTGCAATCTGCGTTTTTTTCGCTTACATAAAGAAAAATTACGTTTCAATAGCTATATCGCTCGCTATATCGCTATACATCATTAGAGAGCGTTTTAAAAAGTCTGTATAGTAAATAATATTGAGAAAAAAAAGTTAACAAAATATTAAAAGCCGATACTTCCGTATATTTAGTTTTAATAAGGTTTCCTACTATATTAAGTATTATTAGATGGTATGAGGAGCAGGGTTTATAAATCTTGTAATCTGGGCCTGTGGTCGGCTAGATCGGAATTACAATCCGGATATACGATATACACAAAAAAAAATTAAAATAACCACTTTTAAACGCTTAAGGATGACAATAGTTTCATATGTGCGCAAGAATTTTAATTTTACCTCTACCCGTTTGCGAAATACAGCCGTTTAAAAGTACCGAAATAATTCGAATCGGCGAAACGCTCTCCTATTGGCGCGACGTCACTACCTTTGAGCAGAGGACCCGCGCCTACAGCTCCTATGCATAACGCCGTAAACCAGGCATTCCTCTTAGGTGTAGTGAGGTGTTTTACATTAAATTTGCACATTATATAGACACGAAATTTGAAAGTTTGGTACAAAATATAAAATTAGACGAATATGGAAGAATTTCAAAAAGACCCTCATATAACTTATTGCCAACTATCGATGTTATAATGGTAACTGACTTCTACCATTATGACTGACTACGATTACATATCTACGATCGGTACATCTCCCATGATGTCTCTTATGACAATAATACTGACTAGCCTTAATGAAGGCGAAACGATGCCGTTTCTATTTTCTTTCATTTAAGTACTTAATTTGTGCCAATCGAAAGAATTAATTATATTGGAATGTTCTCGTTTATTTATCGTATTTTAATTTTAGCCTGAATCAATTGTTTTGCAAGTAAATAATTCAGTTCGGGCTGCTGTTACAGTGATTTCCGAATTAGTTGAAGTGACGCTTGTTTTAATTACATCGATTAAAACAAACTGCGAATTCACATTCTCTTTATTCTGCTCACCAATTCGCTCTTAACTTATCAAATAACTTCTTGTTCACATTGAATTTAGATTGTTATGTTTTCCTTAGAATTTGCTTTTTATTCAAGAAACAAGAGGGAAAATAGAAAAAAAAAATTGAAGAAAAAATCGTCTCGCGATTTTCCTATTCTTCGCTGATACTGGTATTCACAAAACTCTACGACTCGGTTAACTCGGCAATAATTGAACAAAAAATAGGTATTAGGTATAATATACCGGGTGTCTTTTTGAAAACTATCCACCCTGTCGGTGTTTTGTTAAAGGTAACCTCTGATTCTCTATGCGAGCGACTGTATTTTAGGTTTGTGTCAATTTTCTTTAGTACCAAATAATTATTTATGAGTACCTACCTCAGAAGAGTCGGAGTAGGTGTTTTTTTTTTTGTATAAAGCTTAAATTCGGTGTCAAAAGGTCCCCCCCCCCACCGAGAAACAAAAATTGACCTGTCTCAGGATTTTCCTCAAAACAAAACACCAGCAGAGTTTGTTATTCAAGGTGAAAAGTTTTCAAAAAGACACCCGGTATATTTTACATTGTTGTGTAACATTACTCACATTTCGAATTAATTTTTTGCAATTTTTTGATAAAAATTTGTGGTTTTAAGATCTGAAAACTTTTTTCATAGTTTTGTAAAAATTCAAAAGATGCCATTCACACCAGTTAAATGTCAAATTTTTTATAAGAAATGTTAGAAACAACTACACTTGTTAGAAAAAAAATAACAATAATAAATCTCTTAACACACAGGGGTGTCCCATTTTAATTAATATCCGACGCCCGAAAAAAACTTTAACCTTGGATGAACGGTTCAATGTGATTGGAGGTCAACTTTGTTTTTTTTTTTCAAATAGAAACTTTTTCATTCAGCATCACCTGTAAAAGTTATTCAGAGTGATCAATTAAAATGGAACACTCTGTATATCCGTAATCTCAAAATATGTACCTACAATTTACTAAGATTAGTAAAAAGAGATAGAGTGGATTTAACATCGTGACTCTATCAAGCTCCCCGGTGTGCAACAACACAAGCCAACCAGATCCGAAAACACACGACACAGACAGCTGTTTCGGCTTCTTTTAGACTTGATCAGGAGTGCCATATCAGACTGGGTGGGTGTATTGATCCCTGACCAGGATCGTCCAGAATTGCGTGTTCTTGGAAAGAATTTATGATTTTTTGCCTTTTTTGTATAAATTATTTACTAAACATAATAATTGTTAAAAAAAAAGTCAATTAACAGATAATATTTGTTTCAGGATCTTCTGATAGATGCCAAAGGATCACAAAATGATGTAAAGGTAAAATTAGCTCATATCAAAGGTTTCATATAGGAATTATTAATTATTTTATTTTTCCAGAAATTCATCAATGATCTTCTAGACAAAGCCAAGACTCTATAATTATTAAAGTGAAGTGCCAACAAGAGATTCATCTGAAACTTTGGCCCTATGGAGCCCACTTTGCACAAGTTTTAGTGATCGTACTGCATTTTAATATTACATCGATGTTAACCGTTACGAAGCCGCGATTAAGTTCCGCGTTTCGGAAGGAAGTGATCATCATCAGTGATGTAGGAATACATTTACCTACGTTCTACATCGCAATCGATATGGCCGTTAAGCAATTAGGAATTTATTTCAATTTGTGTGGCCTGTTAGCCAATATTGTTGATATAATGTTTTATAATTTTTTTATACATTTAGCGCTAAAATGTTTGGGATAGTTCGTGTATAATGTACACTGTATATGTATTGAAAAGCTAGTCTTTTGAATCTAGTATCATATCATTATTACCTCTCAAGAATATATTTATATCAGATTTTTTTTCAAAATTTTGTAGAAAGTTTTGCTATAATGTTCTTCAAAAATTACACAATGTTGGACTATTATTTTTTCACTGTTAAAAGAAATACTGTTCTAGTAAAAATATTAATGTTAACGTATTGATGATAGACCTAATTATAATAATAATTAGGAATCAATTCTAGCGCATTTTCTACAATATTTTGCATTCTGTGTAGAGGAAACAAACATACTTAAATCATAATTATTGAACCGCTGTTAGCTTGTTTTGTTTTTTGAACACCTACCGATTAGTAATTAAAAATGCTCAAAAATTTGTATTGTGATTGTCATGTGAGCTTCCCTCCAGAGTGTTAAGTAAATCCCCTATTTCATGTTAATGTCATATGTTTTCATTTTGATAAAACCCCGCATTACCATAAATAATTGAGTGTACTTATAATATAGAAAGTGGTATGTAAAACAAATGATCATATGTGATCTCAGCCCTCTCAATTTTTGACATGTACCTATATGATAGAATGTTTAGTTAGGTAGGTACCTACCTATATAGCGAAAAATTATAGTGTATGACCTAATGTTTTATGAAATAAAATAGTTCAACAGTACTTTTTGGCCTTTCTTTCCTATTTTAGAAACATAATATTACAAGTGATCAGTACCTAACTCGTCGTCGCGCACTCCGATTACAGGTCGTTTATAATGGAGCTCATTAAACTTATGGATAATTTACAAAAGAATATTAAAAATTAAGGTCATTATTTACATCTGCGGCTCCTACAGTTTCACTATGGCACCTGTATAGGGGTGGAGAACATACCTATAGTAACACCAGGAAGGTATTCATTTGCTTTGCAAATTTATGGTTAGCCAAAAAAAGAGGCATTAAGAGCCGCTCTAATGAGTCCGGTCCTGGGTAGGCGGCGTATAAATACATAGGAAGCACGCACTCGAAATGATGAATACGCGTCCAAGCCAACCGGATCGTAAGCGGCGGATGCCATGAGCACGACACAGAGAGGGATTCGACCGGATATAATATTTCTCATATCGTATATCCAGAGTATATATAGCGAACGATGTCACGATTTTTGGAATGCAAATGCAAAATAAATGCAAAATTCAAAATAAAAACCGTGCTACTGTTTATCTCGAAGTATTCCTTGCCCTGAAAGTTAAAAAAAAATTTAAATTCGACCGTAGTGCCAAAGAGGCCTTAGTTGTGACCTTGATATTAGTTTGCAATGGCTGATTTTAGTTTCTTACCCACCCAGCATCCCTATTTCGCTCCTCGGTCCCGAAAAAATTGATGAAACTTAGGAGCCGCGGATGTAAACAATTACCAAAATTAATTAACGTATCTAAATCTGAAAAAAAATTAAGTTTGGCAACTCTGGTCAGATCAGAACATATTATCTTCTTTTGGAAAAAAGCAAAATAAAATCCAGACCAGCTTTTTTTAGCTTCAAATGAGCGATATCGCGAGATACCTACTCTTCATCATACACGACGGTAAGTCAGGGTTGCCATCTCTAAAATCTGGCAACCAGGAGAAAAATCATGAAACCCCCGATTTTGAAGCTGAGAACCCGGTTATGTTTTTTTTTTTAGATTATTAGTGTAAAATAAAAAATAGTTTTCATTAATATAAATCGAATTTTTATTTATTTTTATACAATATTTTAATCGAATAGTTTATTCATAATTACTCGCGATAGGGTCCAACCGGGGAGTTTGGGGGGTATAGAGTACCTCCCCACAGCAGAAAGGGCGAGCCACCCTGTCACCCCCGAAAAAATTGCTTACGAAGTGTTTATTTAAAGGCATTGGGCGCCGCCCTGTCTGCGCATGACACCCCCCCCCCCCCGCCTGGCTACGGCCCTGTAAAACTGTTAGCAGTTTCCCATTACTTTATATTCTTTTACACAAAATTATACTCTTTTTTAGCAAAAAAAAAAATCATAAAGTAGCGGTGGCGATCGGTGACTTGAAAACTTTTAAACCCAGACTACAAATAATAATGAAACCCCGCCCGGACGCTCCCCGGACGCTCTCTAAACTAGCACATACCCGGGGAAACCCGAAGGGATGGCAACCCTTAAGTATGTATAAGTTCTTACTCTGTGGGATAGGTATTAATAATAATGACATAAAGTCACAGAAATGCCAAAATTAGTCGATATATATGTCAGAAGTATTTTTTATATATAATTTGTTGATATTTATTTTTGTAAAGAAGCTTTCTCATCTGCCACACAATTTTTCAGTTATAAAAACGTTTATAATTATTTTAAAAGTTAAATTTAAAATATAATTTGAAGGTAAGAGCTTTATGTTATTCATTCATATTTTTAATTCAACTTATTTTGCCCATTTAAAAACCAGCTTTGGGATTCGTAAAAGACAAAAACGGCGATTTTATTATAACAGCGAGCAGAGGAGTGCGTGATTTAGTATTCGGCGATAATACTTCGAGAGCTTTTCTTTATCTGATATCTCTGGACTGATTAAGAGGACCTACATTTCCAGGTGAAAATTAGTACCTATACATTAACAGAAGTCCAGATAATTCTGCTGGACATACGAAACATACGTCAGTAATTTAAGGCTAAAAGGGTATTATCAAATACTCTTGATAAAAATCATAAAAAGAGTATTTGTATTTGGTATATAAATAGGCGCTTGACGGCTACATACATATAGGTAGACATACGAACGGCAGTAATAATAACGTGAATTGGTAAGTTTATTATTTCGATTTCGATGTTAATTCTATTTGTTACAACAATTTCAATCAGTTTGACTCAAGTACCTTACTGTTTGATGGCAAAATTGTTCGATGTAGGGTTGTGAGAATCAATCACGCAAGAAAAACGAAAGACAGAGATAACTAACCACAATTTTCCTAAAAATAAGACAATTATTGCAAAACAGTGGGTAGTGGCCTCCAAGTGGAATGAGCTAATTAGAATTACTGCAAAAAATATAACGTCTGACGTCACAGGCTGCGCGCTGCAATATTTCGGAGATTAGTTAATACTTGCGTGAGTTTTATTTAAAACGCGTCACGAGCTCAAACATATTGACAACAGACAACCAGGTTATACCCTTCTTCTTTTTTACATTTATTGAAAGTGACAGACAGTGGATAATCATTAATTTCATTTTGTTTTCACTTTTCATTTCGTTTTGACATTTGACTTTTAGAGTTTTAGAAGTTGCTTCAACACTTTAGCCCTCTAACCTTATTTTTCATCCTCGTAAATTTCGAAAAACGAAACGAACTCTCGTTACCCTAGAAATATTTAATTGGTGAAAAACGGACGTAGAAGTAGCGAATATTTAATTTATTAATATTTATGGGGCAAGAAGACAGCGACAGCGGAATGGAATCACAAGAAGGTGGTGGTTCTCAAGGGGGATCACAACTGGGATCCCAAACTGCCTTATTAGAACAGGCCCCCCAAATGGAGTCGCCAGATGTGCCAGAAGAATCAGAACCGGCACCGGCACCAGCACCAGCAATAAAAGAATCACAGCCAGAAAAGGCAGTTGTAGCTGTTAGTGAAGAGGACAATGAGGTAAGCGAAATTTGTTTTGTACACCTTTGATTCCTTGTTCAAAGTCTCGGTTAACGTCCGTTCAGTGACTTTTCACCCTTTCACTGACACCTGAAATGTAGAGCACCGTCGTACTATTACCGTGTCACTAGACTCCTCCTGTGGAAATGATTCTACTCCTAGATAGGACCTCTTAAAAATTATATTGAAATGAAGACCTTAATTGGATGCATTTAGGATGTAGGTGTAGGCTAGGATCTACAGATCTAAAGATAACCAGTAAGGTCGTATTTATGATTTAGTCAGATTTGTTAAGGAATGGATTCTTGTGAGATGGAGCTGGGCGAGATCCTGGTCAGGTTAGATTCGTTGAACAACGTAAGCTGTTACCACTTTTTTGAGCTGCTTTACCCCTCCAGCCCCAACACCCCAGTTTTGCTCCATGATAGAGGGTATGGTAAAGCTGCTGAATCGCGACGGTTTTACCCCTACGCTGGCCCCCCTCCACTCTCTCTGCTTGCTACGCTCCGACAAGTTCTCAGCGTTGCCATATGCAAGCCCTTCTCCTACGTTCTGCAGACAATCCTGCGTGCTTCCTGCCCGCTTCCGCACGAGACCGTAATAAGTAGCTACCGGTTCCGTCAGGTATTTGGTCAGGGTAGGTTTTTTTTTCATTTTACGAATATTTGAAGGAAAAAAAACCTACCCTGACCAAAGACCTGACTTACTGCAGTAAATAAGTGTTTTAATATTATTTGTAACCAAAAATGACACTTTAAGGCCGTAGGAGAACGGAGACACGGATTTTATGTGGCAACGCTGAGAGCCTGTCGACTCAGAGCTAGCAGAGAGAGTGGAGGGGGGCCAGCGTAGGGGTAAAACCGTCGCGATTCAGCAGGTCAACCGAGGGTATATCATAATGACCATCTTTTGGGTACGGTTTTTGTAAAAAATTTGTATTGGGCGATTTCGACGTTTTCTTACACTAAAGAAAATATTTTTAAAACTGCAGGAGTCATACTCGGTCGTTATTTTACATAAAAGTGCTTTTTTTGGCTCTAGTACATAAAGGCACATATTATTGACAAATAGTCGCTAAACTAAAACATATTTTTATTGAAAAGTAATAAGAAAATACCCAAATTGAACTTCACCTTGACTTCAGATGTTAGATTTTGTGTCGAATGTGCAATAATACTATTAACAATCTGCATTTGAAGCTAAGCTATAGTTGAGTTTGGTTTTTGTCTTTTTGTAACCCAGCCAAAGCTAATTTGCTTTTTGAATCTAGTGCTTCTTGATTCTTCTATCACCGATCAGTCAGTTTAAAAAAAATTTCATTCTCTGGACTCCCCTTCGCTGTGGGATTATCCCTATCTCACAAACACTACCCCCCCCCCCCCTTGGTTGTAGTCTACAGGGTGATTGATTGAAACGCCACATTAGAAAAAGTTCGACTTCCAAATGATCTAGGAATCTGAAATTTGGAACTTAGGCAACATACCTAATAACGAGTCAAAATGAAATATTACCAAGATGGCAGAACATTAAAAATGGCGAAAGCAATGGCCATCTTTGTTTTTTTAAATGGGACACCCCATATATTATTGCATTTTCAGATCGTCTGAGAAAATGTAATAACAATGGTGCTTATAGTTGTATTTTAAATTGAGTAGGCCATGAGTTATAAACAAGTGAAAATCGTGATTTTCAACTTTAAAGACATTTATCACGAAAACGGCTCAAGATATCAGAAAACGGCTTACATGTCCCTATCTTAACTTTTTATAAGGCATCCAAATATGCAGTTGAAATCTTTATACAAGGTGGTGAAAATTGTCAGATTTTTCATCACCCTGTATAAACATTTGAACTCTACAGTAGGATACCAGATGAAAAGTTAAGATAGGGACATGTAAGCCGTTTTCTGATATCATGAGCCGTTTTCGTGGTAAATGTCTTTAAAGTTGGAAAATCACGATTTTCACTTGTTTATAACTCATGGCCTACTCAATTTAAAATACAACTATAAGCACCATTGTTATTACATTTTCTCAGACGATCTGAAAATGCAATAATATATGGGGTGTCCCATTTAAAAAAACAAAGATGGCCGTTGCTTTCGCCATTTTAAATGTTCTACCAGCTTGGTAATATTTCATTTTGACTCGTTATTAGGTATGTTGCCTAAGTTCCAAATTTCAGATTCCTAGATCATTTGGAAGTCGAACTTTTTCTAATGTGGCGTTTCAATCAATCACCCTGTATATTTGAGCTATCACATTGACTGCTAAATTAATTTATTGCGAGATTTATTGTTTAAGTGTAACAAAAGTCAAGGAGTAGCTCAGAGGAACATAATTTACTCCCAAATTTTAATTTTTTTGTAATTTTCTAGGTAAAACAAAAGGGGAAGAAAACATTTATTTGCAACTTGTTTTAGCACAAAAATCGCTAAAAAGATACCTATTTTGCTACAATCAAGATGGCTAGGACCTCTGAAACTGAGGCATTTTTAGTTAGTTATCGTTATTATTTTCTTATCTGAACTCTGTTGTTCAAGGTGTTCTCTGAACAGTCGCTAATTTTAACAACTTTGAACAAAAGAAAATCTTTTTTTTAATAGCAACCCCTGATAAATTTTTCTTTGTTAAATGCAGAATTTAAATTCTAATAACATATAAGTCATAATATATACAAAGTTTATTGTCTTTTCTTCCACAGCCTGATGAAACCTTAGCAGAAAGATTATGGGGTTTGACTGAGATGTTTCCAGAAAGTGTTCGTAATGCCACAAGCGATGCAGCTGATTGTGCTCAAAAAGGTGTGAAGAGTTTATATGCTTTCTCGAGGAGTGCGCTCTGGATTGTATTTAGCACATCTATAATTTTATTCGCACCAGTTATGTTTGAAGTTGAAAGAGCACAGATGGAAGAAATGCAACGCAGTCAACAGAAACAGGTAAAGTTTTTTCCATACTCGTTACTTAATTAATGATTAACACACCAGAATTAATTAATGATTGACACGCTAAAAAAAAGTATATTTGAGATAAAAAATTCGCATAGAATGAAAACAAAATCGCTTTTTAATCAATTCCTGTCTCCATTGTTGTAAACTATTTCTTTTTTCTGCTATTTTTTTAGGAATTTATAATGATTAATCAATAATTTAATGTTTTAATTGTTTTTTTTTCTCCAGATGCTACTAGGACCTAATACAGCGGTATCAGGTGGAGGTGGAATGCCTTTAATGCCCCCCATAAATGCCAAATAAATCGTTATTGAATAGAAATTTTTGCATAATTATGTAAATGTATATGAAATTTTTGTTTCATCTCATTACGTAAAAGGTTAACCAATATTGCATTTTCTTTAATGCTTAATAACTGTTTGTTGAAATTTAGTTGAACTAGAATAAAGAAGAATGTTCCATTAATCGGTCTATTACTTTTCATGTATCTCTGTACTCGAGTAACCTAAAAATGTTTACATTAATGATTTATAACTGACTCTAATTAGTTTATCTTGTCAACTCTTTCCTTGGTGGTATTATTCAAACAAGGGGTTATGGGACTGAAAATGGACTTCATTTCATGTACCATTGCCTAAAAGTACATCAAAACTATGTAGTCTATGAGAGAAGAGACTGCTGACAAGAATCCTTTGTCAATCTTTGGTGATTTAACCATTACTGAATAAGTTGAAGCTTTTCTCAAACAGTTTTAGTTACTGAATAAACCACTAGCGGCACTAGCTATGTCATTTCATAAAAAAGTTATACTTTCCATTGTCCAGCTTGTACTTTTGTATTTTCTGAAATATGAAAGATACGTAAAAAAGTTAAAATTAAAAAATTGTCAAACTTGATGCAATCTACACAATAGTGTACACGCTTTTTTATGGCCAACCTGTTTTAAAGTGGAATACCCAACTTTGTTTTTTTTTAATGTAACACTGTATTTTTTTGCAGATTTGGTTTTAAATAATTTCCTCTTTACAATGATGTATCACAAGTAATATCTTTTTCAAAGGTATTTGTGTCATTGTTATAATCGGCCATGATACACGATTGCAAACTTGTCAAATTTACTCGGATCAACAAGAAAAATTGAAAAAATGACTTGAAATTGGGCTATTAGATTGTTTACAAATGTTAATATTGTCCACAATAATGGCATTGGTTTTTTTTTATACAAGTAAATTTGACAGGATTTTGGGATCACGGCAGACTATAACAATTACAACTTTGAAAAAGATGTTACAGTAGAGTCCTGTTAATTTAATCCGAATCGCATCAGGGCGCATAGTTGTTCGGAGTAGCGAATATTCGGACTAGCCCGTATTTCGCTAGTCCGAATATGTGCGGATTAGTGAATATATCATTACTCCCCATGTGTGCGGATTACTGAATATCATGAAGAAATTTTATAGAAAATAAAATACCTAGCATTTTTATATTATAAAATATAACAAAAGAATATAAGAATAACATTTATTCGGAAAAAGTATCCAAAAAGTAAAGAAGACTGACTGAACAGAAACAAGCTCTATAACAGACATGAGGATATGACTATGAGGATATTCGGATTAGCGGGACTCTACTGTACTTGTGGATACATCACTGTAAAGATGAAATTATTTAAAAACCAAATCCGCAAAAAATACAGGTTTTAAATTAAAAAAAAAAGTTGAGTATTCTGCCATAAAACAGATTGGCCATGGAAAAAAAGGGTACGTTATAGTGTAGATTGCATCCAGTTTGACAATTTTTTAATTTAAGTTTTTTCTGTATCATCGATATTTCAGAAAATACAAGCAATGAAAAGTCAGCCGCCCTGCCCTGTATAGAAAACATTGAACCGAAATTTCAAATGCCATTTTCTCTAAAGTCACAATTGTGAGGATACAGTGTTTTCGGTTAGCAGGGCATAATAGTCAAACACGATTCAGAATGCGTTAATTGTAATTATTGAGAATAGTCAGTTAAAAAAATATTAACATATTCAGCTATAAAAACTATGTACATGTACATAAAAATCGTAATAAATAATAAACAAACCGTTCTCGGAACTATCATCCAACAAGCATGGATTCCATACCTAAAGACGATGGAACATGTTACTATTGAGAATTATGAAATTGTTTGTGTCATCTATACAGATACCTATACTATGTAACACTATCTTATAAGTGATGGGGGCTCAATTTGCTGAGTATGCCATTGACTTGTACAGGGTGGGCAGATAAGAATGCAAAGTGCTGTATCTCAGAAACTATTCGTCATAGAGACTTGCGTTAAAAAATGTTTAGATTAAAGTGGCCAAAAAAAAATCCTGGAAATTATTTTCAGGTTTCCAAGATTGCCGCCAGGTCAGGTCAGGTCAGGTCAGGTCAAATTTTATTATAACAAAATTTTCTTTCTTCGATATTTTAGGCTAGAAATAAGATATCGAGATACGGTTTTCACTAGCCTATTTAGGTATCATTTCTCTAGATTTCTATGGAAAAATAGTAATATTATTGCATTTAACTTTTCAGAGAATTTTGCAATCTTCTGTTATTATATCAAATAACGCCCTCTAGCGGCATCACTAAAAATCAGGCATATACCGGGTAAGATGGGCTTAATGGAGTAATAAATGCTTTTTCCAATGAGACCAAGTTTGTTGAAATCCGTTCAGTTGTTTAGGAGTTATAGCTGTTTATTTATAAAAACATTCAATCACCCCCCACCACTTCATTTTAGTAGATATTTCAAAAAGTGCTAGACAAAAATTACTCGAATAAAGCTTGGATTTAAAACGCATATATTTTTTTGATACATTTACTGGGTGGATTTCAGTGAAAGATCACTTTAAAGGTTTTAGAGCGCGGCTACGCCGCCTGGCGGCAATCTTGGAAACCTGAAAATAATTTCCAGGATTTTTTTTGGCCACTTTAATCTAAACATTTTTTAACGCAAGTCTCTATGACGAATAGTTTCCGAGATACAGCACTTTGCATCCTTATCTGCCCACCCTGTACATTCTGTATTTTGTATTCTTTGCCCTTTATTTGGGGAAACCTGTTGGGTAAATATGTTATTATTATTATTACTGTCAGAACGGGCACAGACACTATTAATTAAAGTGGGTTTAACATGGTCTACTGTCTTCTAAATAAACCAATCGCTGCTCAGCTACTCAATTATATGCTTTCTCAATTAATGCATTTTGAATTGACTATTTTCAATTACATTCAACTGTTTCTCAATTACAACTGGAAAAGGTGTGTAAAATAAATGTAAAAATGGTGATTCTTTAAAAAATATACTACCTATATTATTTACAGCTAATGCACACAATATTTTATTATATGCATACAAATATAAAAAGTATATACAGTTAAATAAATTATTGTAGAACATTTACCTATCCTATAATTAATTATTTCATCATTTATTCATAGGTTTCAAGTTTCAATGGTTGCGTAAGAATTGATGTTTTTACTGTTTTTTCCAATAAACCATGATGTTTAATACGATGCCTTCTTCTGCTGCCGGATTCAATAAATCCTCTGTCACATTCAGGACATTTAAACGGTTTATCCCCAGTATGAATTCTCATGTGGATTTTGAGACTGTATTTTTGGGCAAAACTTTTCTGACAGAATGTACACTGATGAAGTCGTTCTCTGGTATGGGTTATCATGTGAACTTTTAAATGTTGACGTTGTATAAATTTATTATTACAGATTTTACAGCTGTAAGGTCTTTGTCCAGTGTGAGTTCGCAGATGTATTTCATAACCGTTGTAGAACGAAAAGCTTTTCGAGCAAATATGACATTTAAATTGACGTTCATGATTTCGACGATGATTAGCCAAAGACCGTGTGGAAGAGAATTTTTTTCCACATGTTGTACATAAGAAGTTCTTATCGCCATGAATTTTTCCATGGTGCTTCAATATAGCTTTTGAAACAAACATTTTATTACATAACTCACAGTGGTAATTTTTCAATTTGTTTATCTGTTCATTGCTATCGGATGACTTGCTGTCGGTTGTTTTATTATTCGATTTGTTTATCTGTTCATTGTTATCGGCAGACTTGCTGTCGGTTGTCTTATGTTTTTGCAAATGTCTATTATAAAAAGATAATGATTTGTACTCAAAGGAACAAATCTTACATACGTATGATTGTGTATCACTGTCGGTTGTCTTATGTTTTTGCAAATGTCTATTATAAAAAAATAATGATTTGTACTCAAAGGAACAAATCTTACATACGTATGATTGTGTATCGCTGTCGGTTGTCTTATGTTTTTGCAAATGTCTATTATAAAAAAATAATGATTTGTACTCAAAGGAACAAATCTTACATACGTATGATTGTGTATCAGTATTTCCAATGTCAACTTCCTTGTTGTGAGCTTCCTTGTGTTTATTCATACAGAAGGCAGTAGTAAAACCTGAAAAGGTTGACATAACATTAATAATGACAATAAAATAGCCCATTCATATTTAAATATTGTTTAAACTAGAAGTTCATTATTTATAGTAAGAAACTAGAAGAAACTGCACCAACAGGTTAGGCTGCAATGCAAACTTCAAGACATCAAACGAGCCAAAATGAACATCCACCTATTTTTATTTTAAATAATCTACCATCATAAAACAGACACAATGCTTCCTCCTCATCATGGGATTCCATAAAAAGATTTTCTTCTCCACTCCAGAATATGTCACATGAATTTTACAACATTCGCTTATCTTGAAATATATGAAGATGTAGCCAAAATTATAAAAAGGTGTCTGATTTTTTTAAAAGCATTATAAATGTATTAAGGTGTATCTTCAGTTTAGATTGGTGAAATTCCCCTGAACAAAATGGATTTGTCATCGTTTTCAACCTTAGCTTTTTTCACTCAGTATGCAAATGCAATTGACATAATTGACTTGGAGGGCAGACATTAAAATAGAATAAAAAGTAGGGTGAGAAGGATGTTGACTCGTAAAAACCAAAATCCAAAAATGGAGTATAAAAGTGAAGTAAGAAACATCGAAGAAAGCCGCCAACATTCTTGTGCCGCCTCATTGTTGCCAAATTTTTTCAACAAGCCCCAATACATAAAAAACCTCAGCAGCACACAAACATGCATACTGTATGTAGAATTTAAATACATACACTTATAGACACAAACTACACTTCCAATAAGTCCAATCACATTATTTTATTATTTCTTACTGAGAACTAAATATCTAGTTATTAAAAATTAGGATCACAAAAGGAAATCATCTTCTTACCTTTTCCACATATGTCACAAATATGAGGCTTCTGTCCTGTGTGCCTTGCAATATGTCTTCTCAAATTACCGCTACTATAAAAACTTGCACCACATTTTTCACAAATGTATTGCCTTTCTTGTGTGTGTATATACATGTGTTCTTTGAATTTTCGCTTGCGTATATTTTTCGCACATATTTCGCACATAAGCATCTGATCATCGCTAATTTGATAATGTTTAAGTTTTCTGGCATGTTGCTTCAGCAGTTCTCTAGTTGTAAAGTTTTCATGGCAAATTTTACATTGTAAGTTTACTCTTGACTCCTCTTTGAGAAAATTTTTATGTTCTAGCACGTGCCTTTTCCAAGTATAACGGTTATTAAATACTGCGTCACATTCCTTGCACTTGAAGGTGCCATTTGCATACCTACGGCTACGGATACGTGAGTGATTCTTCTTTTGACCTTTTGGTATATGTTTGGTTCCTTGTGAATGTTTGAATCGTTTTGCATGGTTCATCAGTAGTTTCTTACTTGTAAAATTCTCCTGACATATTTTACATTTAAATAGTTCTTCTAATTCTTCAATTTCTTGCTTAATATTAATGTGACTTTCATCACTTTCGTTAAGTTGACGTGAATACTGATGCTCTAATTGAAAATCACTTGAGAGTTGATTATCAGAAAAGTTTGAGGTTGGAGCTGGATCTATTATCTGGACTGTAGCATTTGTTAAAACAGTAATACGTCCTGCATCATCTACGTTAATGACTTTATTTTCCAGGTCAGTTTCCAAGTCAGCAATGTTCAAAATGGAATCATCTACACCACCTTCTAATCCGCTTTGTTCTTCATAAGCAACATCACTTGAAGTTATTTGAGCCCCGGGCTCAACAAATATAGTTTCTGCTTTGACGTTTTGAGACATCAATTTCAAAATGTTTTCAACCTGATGACATTTATTTTTGAAGCAATGTAATTTGACCAGTTCACTGAGACATTCGGAGCAGACTTGTTTGGCTAAATTGTCAATTTCATCAACCTAAAATTTAAATAAAGTTATTCAATGCGAAATTACTGTGTTTTCAAATGCTTATACAAAGATTATTTTTGATTCAATGGGTATTATTTCTGTTGCTCAAAGTTTTAGAGAAATATAATAATAAATTCTCATTATTTTGACATTTTGTAGGTGTGATCTAGAGGAACACTCTTATTCAAAAAACTATAATACTATTACTATCAGTAAGGTGAGAGAATGAAATTAACTTCTTTTACTAAGAATCTCATAAAGTAAAACTATCCAACTGTGAAGATGTACGTATATAAATAACAAAAACCTATCCCGGGCAACTGAAAGGGATACAAATTTTCGTTTCTTCTTTATGTTGCTACTTTACATTAAACTTTTTAATTTGTATTTCGCTCAGTTTTTCGTTTTGAATTAACATCGAACTCAAACCCAAGTCCCTCCTTTTCCCCTGTTCCTTCAATGCCCATATTTTCTACGCAAAAAAAAATTTGCAGCGCACCTCACTTGTTTGTGTTTCAGCATCTCGCACTTGCCTCCCAAGTTTCACATTCACTGAAGAGTCTGCATCTGTATTCACGTGCTTTTCCTGCGCACACTCTTGCACCTAGAAAATATCACACATTTATAGATGTACCCTCTATTATATTACATAAAAATAAATGTAGTGTGTGAAATACTATTCAATGTATATGGCTTAACTTTTATATAATAGTGCAGAACTCTGAATTGTAGTCTTTAATCTTGATGGGACACTCTAGTTGCTTTGCCAAAAGGAGAAAGAGACTGCGAGGACGAGAGAGATGTTTTAATCATAAAGGGAAGAGGAATAACTAGAGACGGTGTCGGAGGCCCAGGAAAAGAATTTTGGAGAAGCGCTGTGAGAGAAAGATTTAAGGAAGATAGATAATCGTAAAGAAGAAGAGACGCAGAGGGGGGAAATGAGAGAATTAGAAGATTAATAAAAGTAATATTAGAGCCGGTGTCAAAGAAAAGTGGAAAAGGAGAGAAGCAGCAAGAGATGGAGCCAGAGAGAGAAATATAGGACTAGAGGGTGGTTTATAAAGAAAAGGATATTGTAAGATTTTGGCATTGTAAGTAGTTTAAATTTTTAGAGTGTAGTTTAACAAATTTTAAAAAACAGTGAGCTAAAGGTAGGTTTTATGATTTTTTTAATAAAAATGTTGTTAAGTTACAAGTCATAAATTAAAGGAATTGTTCTATAAAATTTTAAATTTTGATTCAAGCCAAGTTAAATTTAAAAATTTTTTAACTGAACCCAACTGGAAAAGGAAGGGCCCTCTAAAATAATAATATTTTGTATGCAGTATAAGTATAATTTTTTTTAATAAAATTATTGGTAATTAATTAGAAATTGGGAAAAAAGGAACACCATAACAGTATATTGTCATCATTGATATGGAAATTAATGAAGCGACAACAATTTGCAACTTGTGTCAGGATAAATTACAATATCTAACATTTTTCTTACCTCATTCTGATCTGGTGCTTGGACATTGTCATTATTGAATACAGGTTCAAGTACTCTTCTTGAACTTTGAGCTTTTTGTAAATGTGTTAGGCAGGTGAATACAGAATGAACAGCATCGGGTTTCAGTACCCGTTGTTGACAGCCAGCTTCAGTTTCAAAGTCCGTATTTGTAAAATCTGCAGCCGAATGCTTTTCCTGCGCACACTCTTGCACCTAAAGAACATCAAACATTTATAGATAGTCACACTCTGTTATATTACATAAAAATTAAGTATCATTACCTTTTCTGGATTTAATTTAAGCCTTTTCGAGGCACTACTTGTTGCTTCAACCAAATGATTCGTATATGAAAAAATACTTGGAACAGCATCCGGTTTTAGAATTTTTCTTGTTGATCCAGGTTGTATTTGAAAATCGGTTTCTAAAAAATGAGTTCCACAAATCCGGCTCGTTTTACTTGGTTGCCAATTTTCTCGATTAATTGCATTTATCCACAATTTCAGAATTTCCGGACGTTTAAACGGGAACCTAGTTGAAAAGGTAAAAATTATAAACAATCAAAACTCAGAAGAAACAATACTATCTCTCTAGAGTATATGGAAATCATTGATAAAAACAAAACACGCACACCCCTAGTCATAATCAGACTGGGGTACATAATCAGATGCAAAGCCCATCGATGAAGTGTCGGGACATCACTTGTCACCTATTGACGAACTGCGGAGCACTAGAACACGAGAGAAGAAATGTTCTGGGACAACACCAGCTCAACGGTGGAGCTCTACTCAGCCTCGATCCCCTTCAAATCCTGAAATTCCCAAGGGAATAGGAATTGGGGAGGTTGCTGCAATGAAGAATAGGTCGCAGGGCATCTGACACCCTCACTATCAATATCAAATCAATACTCGGGGTGTATGGAGTTTACTCCTAGCATGCCACTCTGTCCAAATCCAATCGTTTTAGAGTTACTTCTATTGACTCCCCTGCTTTTTTGTACCCGAACATATTTCGAGTGAAAAGAGCAAAAAGTGTCAACAGAGTGTGCAAGTCGAATTTCGTCGCCCTTCCAGGTACGATGGTACAAATAGGGTAAAGGTGCTCTATCGCGACGGTTTTACCCCTACGCTGGCACCCCTCCACTCTCTCTGTTCGCTCCGAGCCGACAGGCCTCAACGTTGCCACATGAAATCCGTGTCTCCGTTCTCCTACGCTCGCAGCGACCTGCGGCAGTTCATTCTGCACTCCATGCTCCTGCTACCCCACGAGACCGTGGGGTTCCTGTTGAAATAGTATTTTAAAACACTTATTTGCTTCATTAAGTCAGGTCTTTGGTCAGGGTAGGGTTTTTTTTATGTCCGTAAAATAAAAAAAAAATTACCCTGACCAAAGACCTGACTTACCAAGCGTTATCGTCTCAATTGCCAATAATTAATTGTATCGAGAATGGCGGCCGGGCTTAGTAGTAATATTGGTGTATTGGAAACAGGAACTGGTAGCTACTATTACGGTCTCGTATTATAGTAGCCTGTATGCGAGCGTTCAAACATCCTTGCTGGTAAGGTAGCGGAAGCGGGCGGGAACGTGCAGGATTGTCTGCAGAACGTAGGAGACGGGCTTGCATATGGCAACGCTGAGAATGTGGTCGGTGCATAGCAAGCAAAGACAGTGGAGGGGGGCCAGCGTAGGGGTAAAACCGTCGCGATAGAGCACCTTTACCACAAATAGTTTGTAATTCATTGCCTAGACTAGAGCAGTTGACCTGGAAGATGGAACTTCAAAAGTTCAAAAATAAGTGCAACATTTTTTTTAAATCGTCACTATACATTACAGAATTTTGAAATTATACATAAGTGTTTTCTTTATGGTCAATAATAACTTAAGAGATATTATTCATTATAAGGGCTGAGAGCAGCTGCTGATAAACTAATAACATAAATTTTACATGTCTGTACAAATACAAAATTGCAGTTTACTTACAAATGATATGATATTGGAATTCTGTAATCTTGCAGATTTGTACATCCAAAGGCAACACAGTTGATAACCATGTTTTTTTACTGAGTTTGTAATTATTAATAATTAGCTTCACCCATGAAAAATACAATTTCACCACTCTCCAGTCTCCACCACCACAGTCCAGTCCACTGAGAAGGAACTGAAAGAAGCCCTTTCCACAGAATAGATACAATTCTATTCTGTGTATGTGTATGTGCCCTTTCTTTACTCTATACTTTTTTACCTCCTAAAATCAAAATCTAAAAATGAACATCAACGCATGAACCCACAGATTTTGACTTTATTAATGAAAATGAAAGAAAAATAGAACACAGAACTACTGAAGTACTGAACAACGTTGTTGTTGTGTTGTGTGTTGTTTTGTTAGGGAGGGTTAGGATTAGGAAGAAGAAGAAAGAAGAAAGTTCCTGATATATGGCGTAAAAAACATCTCTGATTTAGTAGGGAACCTGTATTACCGACACTGACGCTTACTAGGGTATAGCGCATTCACTCGTTGACGTTTACTTCAGACGGTTATATGTTTGAACAGCTGGATGTGGATGTCATATTTTTGCCACATTTGGTCACAGGCGTAGGTATTAAGTGGAAAAAACAAAGTTTGTGTAATGAAACAAATTATTAACACGAAGAGAAATCAATTAATCCTCTTTCAGTGAGAAGTTCAGATGAGAGTCTATAAACTTTATTATTTGGTATAATTTTTAACTTGATATCTAATGAAGCTACAGAGAAAAACAGTCTTGATGGACACACGGACGACGAGTGATCTAAGTACCAAAGTACCTATAAAAGACCCTCCCATACTGATGATTCTTAAAAATAAGATTCATCAAGGTGTAATATAAAACCTACCTCCCACACTTTTATAAGTATACGGGAATTCTGAGCCCCGTATATTTTTTGCAGTCATCATAACTGTCTGCTGGGTGAATTATTGTCCAGAAAATCCCAGTACCTAAGTACTGATTGATGGAGGACTATGAGTTTAAAAAATTCAGATAGTTACCTTTAAGCAACGCGAACAAGTAGAAAGCCCTAAAACATCCTTTAACGCAGCAAGAGCTTACCATTTTTAGGAAATACGCGGACTTATCAAGTTGGCTGCACGTGTCACCTGCCACCGGCCGGAAAGACAGTATCGGCTCGTCGTTCACCAGTTCACGCTTATAACTCTTGCAGTTTAAAATCTAAGTTTCACGGTCCGCCGCCACTGCTTACGATTCTCAAGCCATGGCAGACGGTCGCGATAAGAGAACGTTATCGATTTATTGCAGCGTTTTTTAAGTTAATTTTTAAATCTTAATTGGTCGGTACAATTCACCGTGATAAAATGGTGATGACATGACTTCAGTACCTGACTGTCTGATAGCGAACATGATTTTGTGCGCTAAGTGCGGGTGTGAGAATCAAGCAAGAAAAACGAAAGGCAAAGAGATATCTTTTTTTGTGATATCTAGCATAGGCAAAGGCAATTGTGTATACCTAAATGATTTGTATTTGTATCGTATCACAGTAAGCACCAGTACTTTTCATTGCACTCCACAAATGTTGACTTTCACCTTAAAATATTTTCAATTCTTCCGTTGAAGCTTGGATTACAATCACCACAGTGACGTCATGCGCAGCGCCGACCAGTTTTCAGTTTTCAGTCTCATGCGGTCATATAATAAGGTACTTTTTTGTACCAACTAATGAATTACAAAGTATACTAAGTTGATAAACCAAAAATTGATAAAATGACAAAAGTCGTTTCGTTATATCTCTGGTCCAACTATACACCCATTAGATATAAGTAAATAAATTAAAAACTAAATAAATAAACTTAGTATATGGGTAAACGCAATAATTAAGCCATGCAATATAGGTTAAAGGCTACAAATCTAATTTTTAACTGAAGTAGGTATCTACTTACCCATGAAAAGATATTTTCCGTCTATCTTGCTCGTTTTTGCAGCCATAGGCAACACAATAAATCACCATTGTTATTATTTATTATAACAAATTAAAACTAAAAACCATGGGACTGCAAAAAAAAAACTATACCAACATGAAATTCACAACACAACTGAAGTTTGAGAAATGTCGTCAAGAGAATGTCAATGTCATTTGTCTTTTTTTCCGTTTGCCTAAATAAGTGATTGGTTTTTTTAATTTACAAGTTTAATTTTTTTAAGAAAATTCAAATCTCTTATTAATTACCTATTAATAATTAAAGAGAGTAGAGAGACTTTTCTAAGTGATGAAAAAATGGACACGAGTAATTCACAAGATTACCCCCATGAAGTGTATCCTTTTAAATAAATCTCAACCCAAACACCGCAGACATTAATTTTGCTTACAGAGTTAATTCCCAAGATACCTAAAAATTTCCTTAACTTTATCCTAGTGCCACTGAAATAACATTTCCAAACGAAAGATTAGCGCAGATCGTTTACGATGTGCTTCGTGTGGATGCAGAACCAAAACGTAGTTTGGTAACGAAAGAATTATTGGTATCCAATAAAGTATTGTCAGTGTAAGTTGAAGAACTTGATTGGTAATTTTGTATTTTTATAATTGCATTTGGCATATTCTGCAGGATTTTCCGTGGAGGACTTGCCCGACATTTACGAGTGGCTGTGAATAATTTCTATAGCAACGTTGACCTCGTTTTAGAGACCCTCGATGTCTTTGGTCCACCAGTTAGCGATAAATACGATCATTATTAAAATGGGATGAAGATAATGTTAATTAAGAAGACATTTTGGTAATCCTGTACAATCTGTCGCTAAATTTTACCCTACCATATAAATAAAAATAAATCCTCCAAATTCCGATTCAGTAAGTCAGGTCTTTGGTCAGGGTAGGTTTTTTTTTCATTTCAAGGCCATTTTAAGGAAAAAAAAACCCTACCCTGACCAAAGACCTGACTTACGACGCATTTATTTTTATTTATATGGTAGGGTAAAATCGAGGGTAAAATTTAGCGACAGATTGTACAGGATTACCGGACATTTTTTTCTAAATATTACTATTATTTAGATTAAATATATTAAACAATAAATATTCCTTGTTGACTTAAAATGTGGTGCATCTTACAGCCCGTACGATATATCTTGAATCAAAATTCTCAGAAAGGACTAGGGCTCGACCGATGGTAGAATCTTGCCGATGGACCGATGCCGATGCAAATGCCGATGTTCATACATAAACATCGGCTATTGCCGATGCCGATGGCCGATGATTTGAAGTTTTATTCTTTTAAGTTTGTAGATTCACATCATAACAAAATTAAGAGGATTTAATAAAATAAAAAATATATAGGTAGGTATAGGTACCTATAAAGATTTATAAAAAGAAAAATAATCTCCTAATAATAGTACGGCACACATGCGCAACGTTTTAGGCAATGTTTTGTATTCCTTTAGTTAATTATTTATTATGATTATTATTTTAAGAAAGAATAATTTTGTAAAAAAAAACAACAATATTTACTTTAATTAAAGAAAAAAACAATACAAAAATTACGAATTGTATTGTGAAAATAAATCGACACAATCAGCGTTTATTTTGCCGATTGCCGATGCCGATGCCGATGTATGATTTTTCGGAACCATCGGCGCATTGCCGATGCCGATGTATCGGTCGAGCCCTAGAAAGGACTAAGCCGATAATGTTCTCTTCAAGAGACGGAAGGGTCTGCCATGACTTGATATTTGTAAGCAGCGGCGGGCAGACCGTGGAACGTAGATTGAGAACTGATGAAAGACACGCAGCTACTGTTTTTTCGGCCCAAGGCACGTTGCAATAAGCGGGTGTTTCCGAAATAGTGACGTAGCACACTTCCAGGAATTCTGGCTCATGACATTTCGGACGGGCTGTACCTTTCTTCCATCTCAATCTGAGCTTCATTACCCTTGTACACAGATAAATTTTTATGCGAGTTTACTATGCCGTAAAATAAGGGAGTTAGGGGCTGTGGAAGTCAGAATTCTGACGTCATAACTGCCGCGATTGTTCTTAACAACGGATGTCGAAGTTGACCGCTTAGACTATGCACTGTACAGTGGAAAACTGAAAAATTATACGTCATAAATGTTCTTTCGCAGTGCTGTTTTTACTATATTGTCATCAAGGAACTCAGGAGAATTGATTAAGGAAAAGTTGTTTTTTCAAGTTGCCAATGCCTCTAAGTTCAAGGTTCAACTCCTCGAACTACGTAGGCTTAAAACCAATTTGTATAGGAAACTGCATACCAATCACACAATGAGTGTGTTACCTTACAATTCTGTAGAATAACTAGACTAAGGTCGTGTTTTAAGTCCATTTATTTCTTTACAGTGGTTTCTAGTCACCTAAATTTTCCAGTTTTAGGGTTAATATTGTCCTCTAGCAGTAAGTACAATAAATAGCTATCTCTTCTCCTGAATAAATATAGACTGTGTTAATGGCAATTTATTGAAAAAAAAAACAGCATAGCAAAGTCCTCTGTAGGGTAAATGCGCCAGTTTTCGGACATTTAGTGTATTTTTTTATGTTTTTTAATGTTTGCTTTGATAAAGCTTGGTGTAATTTTCACGGTAAGGTTGCATTTTAACATCATCAGTTACCCAACGTAAGTTGAGAGAGACTCTCTCGTAAGTTTTCTCCGCTATGATATCTGGCCGCTATTCTCTTTGTTTACTACTATTTCTAAGAATATTATAAACACTGGAAATGTTTTAATGAGATTTCCCCTACACTAGCTCCCCTCCACGAAGTCAGGTCTTTGGTCAGGTTACGTATTTTTCCCCCTGAAGTTTCAAGAAAATTACAGAAGAAAAGTAAAATATAAAACATAGAAGATAAAGAAAAAGCCATTAGGGCCCTAAATTTTAAAGAATAAAAAAAAAACCTTACCTGACCAATGAGCAAGGTAGCCAAACGACCACACTGCTGCTGGGACCGGAGGCGCGAATAACATGTCGTAACGCTGGGAGGATTTATGCGCTGCCGAGCAGACACACGAAGTGTAGACAGTGGGGGCATATACCGTTGGGTAACTGATGACGCTAAAACGCAGCCTTACCATTTCACTATCACCACCGAAAAAGAAAAACTGTAATTTTTACCAGTTTATGGACGTGTGCCTAAATCCGGACAGTAATTTACCAGTTTTCAGACAAAAAAATTTGTGTGTTTGAAATGTGTACCCATTTTCAGACAAAACGGTTTCCTATACAATCTCCATGGATAAATGTAAGTAATTAAAATAAAATATAGGTATGAAAAATAGAATATATTTATTAATAAAATTTTAAAAAACAAATACAATTCACTGACATAAAAATAAAACAAAAATAAAATTTTAAACATAACATAGATACCTATTAGAATTTATTATTTTTTAAACATACCTACAAACACTTCTAAAAAATAATATTAAATACTTGGGTCCCATTGGTAATAAAAGTGGAAGGTAATCTTAATGCTTATGGCTTATTCTTATTTGCAAATATCGCATTGGTAATCCATTGTCGCAGCTTCTTCGTAAACCATATCACTGAGATTAGTACAATGAAGATGGAACCATCTTGGACAGGTATCATAATATATCTAATATAATATTTTTTTCTCCGTATTGCTCTGCTTCGCTGTCTAAATCATCAGCACAATTCTTTTCTTTTATTCTGAGCGATGTACAACTTTTTTTGCCTAAGCAATTTTTTCGCCATTAACTCTTTTTTTTTTGGTTAGCATTCCTAGATTTCCGTTCTTCTTTCTTTCTTTTTGCATTTTCAAGTTTTTCTGTTTTAGCATTTTCTTTCTCTTGATAAAAATTTCGCCATGCCTGTGATGAAATTGCACTAGGCAGCTTCTCTTTGACAATTTTTACTTTTTTAGATAGTATTGGTTCGGGATAATCGAGATGGTTCAGAAAATTGTTTGTTCCGACTGGTTTTTTTCTACGTGTTGTAAGTCATCACCTCCTTTGTTATGTTCATCAGGTCTTTTATTTTGAGTATAATTATGTGCTATCGTTTCTTTATTCAACATTTGTTCTTGTATACTTTCCCCATTCTGATTTCATCGTTTTCATTGCTTTTATCATTGGTATTATATGGATCTTACTTTGTCCTCTTCAGTACAGTTTCCCAAATTATTATGTTTATGAACTTCTTCATGCTCAGTTACTAAATTTCTGATTGTAATAATTTCTTCACACTCTATGTTCCTGTTCTTATGTTCCATGTCTTCATTTTCAATAATTTTATTGTTGTCATCTTTGCTATCACTTCCAATGGTACCGATTAATTGCTCAAGGAATTATGCATCTTATTTACTTGTGTGCATCAAACATCGCCATCTTTGAACACATTCATATGACTTGCGCATTTACGTGAGGGAATTTAGACTGCACGTTTCAGAGGATTGTCCGACAATAGGGTTTCTATCAGAATGCAATCAGAATTTTTTGATAAAACTGTCCGATAATAGGTATCGTCCGGATAACCGACACACTTACCCTATCCCAGTTGTAGTATTTCTGTAGTAAAAGTTATTAAAAAATATTTTTCCTTCAATACTTTTTAGTGAAGAGTTTATAGAACATAAAAAGAGGTACATATATTGTAACTTTTTCTTGTACCTATGTTGTAGTTTAATTTATTTCTTTAGGTCTGCAAATACTCAAAGTAGCAAAAACCAACAGACAATAATTGTACTACTATTTTGTGATATTTATGTACTAAAAATTATTAATAATCAATGAGAATGACAAAAAAATGTTGTATTTTTTGTCCCCTTCAAAACCCATTTTGATTTTTCTTCGTAGGTTGTTTGGTTTTCGAGTAATTAATTATTTCATTTCATAGTTTATTGATAGGTTCTACAGGTATTCGTATTCGTTTCAATTCTAGACGGTGTCTATTCATACAATGTCTTCTTCTCCCGCCGGAATCAACGAATCCTTTGCCACATTCAGGACATTTATACGGTTTATCTCCAGTATGAATTCTCATGTGAACTGTGAGATTGAATTTCTGCGCAAAACTTCTCTCGCAGAATGTACACTGATGAAGTCTTTCTCCTGTATGAGTTTTCATGTGAGCTGATAAATGTTGACGTCGTAAAAAAAATTTATTACACACCGTGCAGATGTAAGGTTTATTTCCAGTGTGAATTTGCATATGTTCCTCATAAGCACTGTACATTGTGAAGCTTCTTGAGCAAATATGACATTTAAATTGGCGTTCACGATTATGAATCCGAAGATGATTATTCAAAGTCTGTCTGGAGAAGAAAGCTGTTCCACATGTAGCACATAAGAAGTTCTTGTCACCATGAACCAATCTGTGATGGTTCAATGTAAGCTTTGAAACAAACGTTTTATTACATAAATCACAATGGTAGTCCTTCGATTTTTTCATCTGTTTATTGTTATCCTGGGATTTACTGTCAGTGGTTTTATGTTTTTTACTTACGTGACTTTTATAGTGAAACAGTGACTTATACTCGCACGAACAAATCTTACAAATATACGGTGGACTAATTTCTATTGTTGCCTTTGTCTTGTGAACATTCTTGTTGTGAACTTCCCTGTGTTTATTCATACAGACGGCAGTCGTAAAACCTGGAAAGATGATGTAACATTACAAATTTTGACAAACAAGCTAATTCATATTTCAAAATTATTTGAAAAAAATAAATTATGCAGTATTAAAATAGAAAAAACTGCACCATCATTCTAGTGGGCAGCAAACTAACAACATCAAATGAACAAAAATTAACATCTTCCTCAAGAATTTTCTACATCAATTTTACAACTTCCGCTTCTCTTGAAAGATGTAGGAAAGGTGAAATGTGACCAAAATTCGGGGTAGATATCCAATTTTTTAGAAGTATTAAAGTAATATCCCGTAGTAGTGTCCCGTATCGTTATGTTCAAATTTTTTGAGCATATAGAAGGCTTAATTTTGAGTCCAAAAACCCCAAAAGTGGCAGGTCTATCTTTATTCGTTACGAAGTTACAGGCCTAAGAAAATTATGACTAGTAAATAACAAAGATTCAACTTTGAAAACCACAGAACCACATGTGTTGTGGTTTAGGCTAATAATTTATTGTTATGGTGGCGACATGAGTAAATGTCATCGAAATAAACATTAGAAGAGGTTCTCCTGCTCATACAAAATGGCATTTGGATTCAAATATATGGGGCACCAGCATATTTCGGAATTGGCGTTTGTAACTAAATTCGAAAAAGCAATTATTATTGGATCGTATTCAGCATGCTGGTCAAGAGATCGGTCGCGAAAAAAGACTAGAAATTAGGACTGTTACTTTTGCAATAGGCCTCCGAGCACAACCTTGTATTCAGCAAGGAAGAGGCATTTTTAACACATGATAAACTAAAGATTTGGTCAATAAAATAAGTTTTATGTGGTTTTAAAAGTTAAATCTCGTATTTACTATGTAGACATTATTTTCTTAGGCCTCTAACTTGGCCATACTTGACCTGCCTCCTCTTGACATTCATATTAAGAGCGAGGCACGATTGGGCGCCTACAGGCTGAAACAAAACAAAAACTGGGACAAACCTGGGAAAACCGGGCATTCCAGAATAACTGATATCATCGCAGATCCTATCCTGGAAATGCAATCCGATGGTATGAGTACTACGATATCATTTGTAAAACCATTCAAAGTTCTAATGGACTGGAAAGAATGGCAACAAATGGAACACCTGTGCCTGAAAAAAGGGCTGGTCTGGTACACTGACGGTTCAAAGACAGGGACAGGTACCGGAGCTGGAGTGCATGGGGTGGTCCCCGGATGCAATATTTACGTGCCACTGGGGACTCATGCCAGCATCTTCCAGGCCGAAATAAATGCAATTAGGCTATGCGTTGGAGAGAATACCAGAAGGAACTATCGAGGTAGGGAAATCTACATCCTCTCCGACAGTCAGGCTAGCCTGAAAGCCCTTGCAGCTTATGAAATCAGATCAAAACTGGTCTGGGAATGCCTGCAAGACCTCATTGACTTAGCCAGGTGTAACGTGGTGACACTAGTTTGGGTTCCGGGTCACCGTGGGACGCCTGGTAATGAGGCTGCAGATCAACTAGCCAAGAAAGGCGCTGGGATAAACTACACTGGGCCCGAACCAGTGTTTGGCATCCCAAAGAACACTGTACGCGGGGCGGTGGCTCAGTGGATAAGAACACAACATAGAGCACACTGGAACCGTACAACAGGAAACAAACATGGTAAGGTGATGATCAAGGAGCCCTCTCAAAACCTTGCCAGACAGATACTGCAACTAAATAGAATGCAGATCAGAACGGTGGTGGGTCTTCTCACAGGACACTGCCACCTAAGAGTACACCTACATAAACTGGGGATATACAGAGAAGACCCAATTTGTAGACTCTGCAATGAAGAAGACGAGACAGCTTCTCATGTGATATTCGAGTGTCCAGCACTCGCACGAACACGCTATGCGGTCCTGGGACCAATCAGTCCCGGGAGCCATCTAGCGGTAAAAACCTTGGTTAGCGGGCTGCTAAACCTTGTCAAAGGAACGGAGCTCTTCTAATCAAGGAGAATCTAAATGTGAGAAATACAATAAGCCCGCTGGCTTCAGTGTTTGGGACCTAATAAACCATCTCTCACATTTAGTTAAAATACCAAATACCAAATACCAGGCCTCTAACTTCGTAACGAATACAGATAGACCTGCCACTTTTGGGTTTTTTAGACTTAGATATAAGCCTTCGATATGCTCACAAAATTTGAACATAACGATACGGGACACCCTGTATACTCAGTTTAAAATTTAAATTTGTGAAATTCGAACAAAATCAAAAACACTGACAAGGTTTCCGACCCTGGCTTGTCTCACACGATTAACATTAAAATTAACAACTTTTTCTGATCGAAAGTTATAGCCAAAATAGCATTATGTCTACATATTTATTTGCTCAGGCAAAGCAGCCTTAATCAGAAGTACCTCCTAGATTCAGCTGCCAAAGAGATTAATCACTTGAATTCCTATTTCGTAGTATTTTACTTAATGGGAAACTTTCCGATTGTTTTATTTTGTGTTTTTTAGGTTGCTGTTGTTACAGTCAGGATTCTTTGAAAGTGAATTGTACTAGAATTAATTGTTAGAATTAAAGGTATCTATAATAAGTAGGGTAAGAAGAATTATTGTTGCCTCTCAAAACCAAAATCCAAAATACGGAATACAAAATTGAATGCGATAAATTAGGTAAGAAACATTGAAGAAAGCATTTTGTCTCACCAGTGACAAAAATTTTCACCAACCCCTGATGGATAATACAGGGTGTTCTACAAGCTCTATGACAAACTTTGACAGATGGTAGGTTGCTTGATTTTAAACATATTTTTTTTAATAAACATGGGTCCGATTCGTTTTTGTTTAGAAGTTACAAGCATTTAAAAGATCGTAATTTTTCAAGTTCAAGGCCCTGTAAAAGGAAAACGGTTCAAGATAGAGAAAAACGGCTTACATGTCCCTATTTTAACTTTTCATGTACTATCCAATGATGTAGATGAAATGTTTATACAGGGTGATAAAAAATTTGAAAAAATCTGAGATTTCTCCACATTTAAAAAAATCAAAGAAAGTACAAATGTTTCTATACCATAGGATAGTCCATAAAAAGTTAAAATAGGGACATGTAAGCCGTTTTTCTCTATCTTGAACCGTTTTCCTTTTAAAGGGCCTTGAACTTGAAAAATTACGATTTTTTAAATGCTTGTAACTTCTAAACAAAAACGAATCGGACCCATGTTTATTAAAAAAAATATGTTTAAAATCAAAAAATCTGTCAAAGTTTGTCATAGAGCTTGTAGAACACCCTGTATAAATGCCGATTTAAAATTATGTGGTGCATGACTGAGCCCTAAATTAAAACATTTTTTATTATAAATCATTGAGTATCTGTATGTACTTTATGTGGAATTAAAATTAAAATACACTTGCCTTGTAGATAGGCACAAACTACACTTCCAATAAAGTTAAGAAAACCTTCTTAGCCCCAAAATATTTCAATGCTACTTCCGCTTTGAATTCAAACACTTCTGGGACAGTCATAGTTTGAGCAAATAAATGTATTTTCTCCCTTTAAAAGTTCCTCAGGGTATTCCGCTCTGCGTCCAAGGATTAAAGAATGTATAAGGAGAGAAGGAGACCCATTCTGAAGTCTGATGGATGATAAATAAAATACTAACGTTTTAAAAATTCTACTGTATAAAATATTTTATACAGTAGATTTTTTTTTGATACATTAGTTTTTTATTTATCACCCATCAGTATGCAGAGATTCTACAAAGTAAGGGATGAAGTTGAATACATAAATTTCATTCTGAAGTCATATAGCTAGTCATTTGCTCAAACTATGATTGTCTCACAAGTGTTTGAATTCAAAGCATAAGTTGAAATAATTATGTTGGGGGCTAATTGATGGGGCCAACCATGACTTCTTAAGTGACAAATGGAACTGAGAACAAAATATCTACATCTCGAGAATTAGGGGTGCTGTGGGTAAAAGGCAAAAGGAGATAAGTCAAAACAGTCAACTTTTCAGCAGACCCAAATAAATGTTTTTCTAAGCAGTAAATGAATTATTTTGTTGAAATTTGAAATCCTTTTGAACAAAATAAGAATTTTTTTCAAATTCCAACAATATAATTAATTTACTGCTTAGAAAAACAGTTATTTGGGTCTCCTGAAAAGTTGACTGTTTTCACTTAGGTATTCCCTTTTGCCTTTTACCCACACAATGGCTTTTCTTCTGCCAAATTTCTACTCTATAATTTTATATTATACAATATTATTACCTTTTCCACATATGTCACAAATATGAGGCTTACTTCCTGCGTGCCTTGCAATATGTCTTCTCAAAGTAGTGCCTCTATAAAATTTTGTACCGCATTTTTCACAAGTGTGTTTTTTTTTTGGTTTACTTTTGGTTACTTGTGATTGTGAATGTTTGAATCCCTTTGCATGTTTCATCAACATTTCCTTACTTGTAAAATTCTCGCGACATATTTTACATTTGAATAGTTCTTCTAATTCTTCATTTTCTTGCTTAATATTAATGTGACTTTCATCACTTTCATTATTTTGATGTGAATACTGGTGTTCTAATTGAATAAGCCTCACGAGGTAATTATCATAAATTTCTGGGGTGGGATCTGGATCTATTATCTCGACTGTAGCATTTGTTGAAACAGTAGCATGTCCTGCATCATCTACATTAATGACTTCATTCTCCAGGTCAGATTCTAACTTTACAATGTTCCAAAAGGATTCATCTACACCACCTTCTAATCTGTTCTGTTCTTCCCAATTAGTGTCACTCGCAGATTCTTCAGGCTCAGACTTGATAAATTTAGTTTCAGAGTCTTTTTTTTTAAACATTGATTTCAAAATGTTTTCGTTCTGATGACATTTGTTTTTGAAGTTATGCACTTTGATCAACTCGCCGAGACATTCAGAGCACACCTGCTTAGGCAAATCATCAGTGTTATCCACCTAAAATTCAAATAAATATAATGTTATCATCAGATTCAATAAAAAAAGTGGGACAAGGATAATTTTACAGTTTTATCTTTTATCCTTTTTGAGATTTTCCTGGCTCGTGTAAAGTTGGTACCCCAAAAATTGACATGAGTTCTTAGTTCTTCTAATATAGTTCTATAGTTCTGAGAGGGGTGCATAAATAGTTTTCAAGCCCAACCCAAAAAATTTATTTAACAAAAAAGTGCCAATTTCGTACGTGCCATATTGCAAATTGAGAGTGCTACAATTTCCAAGTGCTCTTTCTGTTCTAAGAGAATAGTTCTAGAACTATCGCACTCTCACGGCATGCACAAAGTTTTTTTGCACCACTTTTTTGTTAGAAAAAAAAAAATTGGGTTTGAGAACTACTGCTGCACCCCTCTCAGAACTATGAAACTATATTAGAAGAACTAAGAACTCATGTCAACTTTACAGGGGTTTTTCCTGGCAGGAATTCGGGACATGTTTTGAAAACAACTTAATTAAGTATATTAAAAAAAAAAAACATATTACAAACAAAGTACATACACAGTAGGTATGTACAGTTTGTCCTAATTAACTTAGCGAGACTTCTAAGTATCAGACTAAGGGAATTCCTATTGTTGTACCTTGGAATCTAGAATCATTGGGGTGTGCAGGTGGTATCAACTTTTATTTACGATGTACATTAACTGATGACTTAGGAAAGTATTATTATCTATGGAATTGCCAACATGTCTTTCTAACTGCAGGTAAACTGGTTCCGTGACGTCACAATTCTCACAACGTCTCACCAAGTTAAATTGGACAAGCTGTACTCATATTATAATGAGCTAGCGATTAGCGTAACCTTGGGAGTCATACATAGTTTAAGTAAATAAAGGAGTCGGGCTAGTCAGGTCCTTATTTTTAAACATTTAAACAATACCCCTTTGCCGGTATGCATACTTACTTTTAGGCTACAAAAATTAATGCTTTATTGCTTTTCACACCTGAATGTAGGTGTTTAGGCTATCAAAAACTATTTACATACTACAACTACTAATAAATCGCAATCAAGTAAAGGCGACTGCAGCCGCCTCTGGCCAAGTTTACGAGTCGCACGGGAAGCGGCGAACTGGGGGGGGGGGGGGGGGGACTCACTTGGCTTAGAGAGTGCGACAAACATACTCTATTGTTGCGGCTGCTGCTTATTAACTTAAAGTATTGTTTTGAGAGGGGGTGTGGTGTTACTTATACACCACAGTCCACACCTCACCAACCTAACACAAGTTGACATTTTTTACCTACTTTTAGAGCAATGCAAGACTCCAATAAAGATGAAATATTGAGGGATACATCCAATACCTCTGAATCTATTGATAGCAGGTTCACATTTTTACATAGGCACGTTCTGCAGATACTTTGCAAGTCTTGTGCCTTGGTTTCAATAATTGTAAAAGAAATATCAAAATCGTCCGTACTCATTGTTCTATATTCATGCCACCTTTACCTACTATTAGTGAAATCTAATAGTAAAGAGCTTTTCAAAAAAATTCAACTTTTTGTAATAGCAACCGCGGTCTAGTTAAAAAAAAATAAAACACCAGAACAGTTAACACATCAACACAAGAATAAACAACAATAACAACATTCTAGTAACCTAACCTAACAAACAAACAAAAATTCATTAACTCTTCTTTACTGTTTATGGCCTTTAGCTTTACCAGCTATTTGGCCTAGCACTTTTTTTTTCTGTTGGGTATATTATGCTGAAGCATGGCACGGCCAGCTGCAGGGGGAAAGATTTAAAAAATTGAAAAGTTATTTAAGCATTGCACCCATATGATATTTTGAATTTACCCTAATTTTGAAAAATGTTGAGAGTCCAACGCCCCCTAGCGGTTGTTTTAGAAGCTCAAAACTCCCACCGAATTTTTAGGAGGACCACTTTCCTTAAGCCGATCGCATACTTATACACGACTTTGTTTTCGACATGTCGACCACTTGTCGCTTCATTTATAACATACTATAAACGAAAGAACACTGTCGAAGTATTCTGGATCTGTATTTGTCATTGTTTTGTCGACCTTCTCGACAATTATTACAAAGCCAATTAATTCGCGACATTTATAGTGACATGACAGGAATTACATTTTGCCAGGCCAGTATAACTAACATTCTGCTAAATACCGGAATGGTTCCGAGTTCTACGAATGCGTTGTGACTAGAGCTACGCCAGTGAAGCTCCTAGATGACTTCGATATATTATGCTCACGCGCCGGAGCAGCAGTCAGTTGTAATTGGTAAAAGTTCGAAGGAAGACATACAATAGAGTGAAGTGAAAGAGCATTAATTAGTGGTGTCTGTGTATTTGTAAATAAGAGAACAGCTGATTATTTAGATTTGGAGATTATTATTGTTATAGTTGTGTTAGAGAATAAAGAGAATGTAAGAATTTTAATTTGGTATTAATAAAGTGTAAGACCCGTAACAATAGGATTACAATGAGGATTCACATACCAAGCAGATACCCTGCAGAAATTAAGAGTCTTGTCGCCAGAAGTTTGCAGCCACATTTCGACGGTTGCAAAGTAATAGGCCGTATGTGTAGGTATATACAGACAATAATAATACTACTGCATTTTTATCTGACAACATGCAATGGTTTGTAGATGTGTGAAGTACAAGTTTCTGTAATGACGTTTTGAATGTCATGAAGTGTCTGCAACAAGTCAAAAACAAATGTCGTTAGAAGTATGCAACCGGCATTAGAAAAATTTTTTGCCTGAGGCTTTACGACGCTTAGTTTCTGAGATATTCCCGGTGACCATTTTAATGACTCACCCGGTACTGGAGGTTAACGCAAGGAGCAAATTGGAAGAAAATGTCAATTAGTGTGTTGCCAAAATGCAACCCCCCCCCCCCCCCCCCCGTAATTTTCTTCCAAATGGTAGATACTTTATGAAATCGCTCGGGTAAATCTAAGCAAAAGGCTGTAGCCGCTCACGACAACATGCTAGACCCCTACTTGACAAGACGGATTTTGAGAACGGGGACTCCAACTATAATGTAAAAACCTGCTTCTCTTCCATTTGGAAGGTAAGACATTTTTGTCACCATCTCTCTAACTAGAAGTTCAAACATAGAAACATAAATTAAAGAATAATTTATCATCAGAAGTGCCTGAGATAGTGTCTGAACTACCTACATAAGACGTAGTAGAGAAGATCTAAAAGAATTATCTTTGAAAATCCAAATAAAGCCCAGGAGGTAAATCCAATTATTACAAAAAGTAGGAAAAATCAAAAGGACTATTAAAAAAGGATTCTTTAAAAGTGGGTCTTGGTATAGGTAATGCTGGTATTTTTTGATGAAGTATTTATAAAATTTAATTCTGTATACATGTTAAATAAAATCACTTGCTATAACGACGCGTATTCATCTGAACACTGATGTGTACCGAGGCAAGGAACAGTTATAAAACAACAATTATAAAATAAAGGGCATTAGTCAGTGATATGTCAAGGTGGTGAACATCGATACGATAGTAGCCAAACTTGAAGTTTTTTTCTTGCCCAACTCATTTTTGATCACAAACTGTCAAATATTATTTTAATTATAGTAAATTTTGAAATCTAGTAGATAACTTGGACGTGACAGAAGTAGCAAGGCGAGGCAAACATAAAAGCGATAAAGGTATATGCCGTCCACATAATATATTCAAATTTTTCTTTGAAGTACTGACTTTCATTGGATATCATCCAAACTGCCTCAGCTATACACAGTTTGCCGTGCCACGTTAACATGTCTACATACGTATGCTCGTTCAGCCTCTTCCTGTTCGTGCTCGGATGAGTATGCGCCTTAATGTCATTGAAATATTTTTATTATTATAATGTCATTTATTAAATCATTTAGGTATATAATTCTAAAACATTTGTATAAAAGTGATATCAATAAAAGTACATAGAACCAACAATAAACATAAAATAATAAACATTTAAAAAAAATACGGACAAGAGTTTTACTTAAAATATCAATTTAACCTTGGGTGCTATGCTGAGCGTTCTTGTGCCACTTGGACTGCGATGGGGTCACAGCGTTCCTTCACGGTGACCAAGCTGGTGATTCATAAAACTTTCAGTGACATTAACCAGAAAGGATGTTGACGACATTATTTCGCTCTCTATAGCAAGAGATGGTTGGACTTTCAGTTGTTGTTTCAGTTGTTTTCATCAGAGATTTGAGAACGAAGAACCATATACTGTTCTTCACGAGTGAATTTCTCTTCTTCTATTTACCAATGTACTTTGATAGATTCTCCAGGTCTTTTAGTGATGTAGGGATGGGTTTTCAATGACCAATGGGACCTTCTCCAGGGCATTGCAGAGACTCTGTTCCTTGAGACGAAGTTTACTGAGCTCTTTCAGTCTCTCGTCCACTCGTGATTGATATCTAAAAAATGATTAGAAGAGTTTAAAATAAGATGATCCATAAGAAAGTAACAAAAAAAAATTTCAGGTTTCAAATAATAATAAATTACATCAAATTTCTTATTAAAAAATTACTGTCACTTATTATTGCAGGTTGTAAGATAAAGCAATTAAAAAAATACTTACTCCTTCACCAACTTGGTGATTTCACGCATCTCTTGAAATAGTGTCATGCAGTTGTTTGTTATAAACAGGCATCGGCACTTGCAAGTCAAGTCTTTACACAACTGGTTCAGTTTTAAAAGGTTCTCTTGAATCCGATCAGTGGTTTTTTCTCCTAAATTAATCACATCATCGACGAACTCCAAGCATATGTTGTTGATTTGATTTTCTCATATCGTAGTCCACTGAGTGACGTCAACATCTTCCTCGCCCAGCTGGATAACGTTATAGCACCAATGGGGCACGTAACTGTTCACCATACGCTCAACGTTGGTCAGTAAGGCTCGTGCCCAGGGTCTTGCTAAAATCCTAAAAGCATGGATTAGCAAAAAGTGACAATAGATGCAAATTAGATGGTATGCTAATACTATAAAACTACTGATATTTGTGTGAAACTTGGTAGGCATGGTGAGTTCCAGTCACTCAAGCAAGAGTCAAGAGGGAGTCCTCCCCTACTATAGAGGAAATTAAAATATCCAGTAAACAAATTAAAAAACCTTGTAATGTAACATGGGTCGCCTTTTACGTCCTGGTCGAGGCACCAAATCTGTAGTGTAAACTACCTTTAAAAATTGAGATCGTGCGTCATGCGCAGTTACTTCAGTAATGTGGCCCCCTTAAATTGAATGACTGAAAAAGAAGAACCTCTTTGACGTTTGAAATGTCAACTTGTCTGTCGTGAATGACTGTTTGGATCCCCGCTCAAATGTTTGATTTGAATTTGAGGTTTTCCCGCCCTGAATTCTTGAATGTTTGAATTTAAAGATTAACCCGCCCTGATTTCAAATAAATGGCCGACATTACTAACTTACGTTTGCGGTCGTCGTTTACCTTGGCTCGTGTCTTACCTTTTGGCTCGTGACATTATCTACCTGGGCTCGTGTTCGTCTAGTTTTCCACCTTGTTTGGACCATCCGTTGTGTTCGTAGTAACCTCTTACCTTGTTATTGGTTCTTTTATACACAGACATGAAGCAAAAGGTGGGACACGAGCCAAGGTAAACGACGACCGCAAACGTAAGTTAGTAATGTCGGCCATTTATTTGAAATCAGGGCGGGTTAATCTTTAAATTCAAACATTCAAGAATTCAGGGCGGGAAAACCTCAAATTCAAATCAAACATTTGAGCGGGGATCCAAACAGTCATTCACGACAGACAAGTTGACATTTCAAACGTCAAAGAGGTTCTTCTTTTTCAGTCATTCAATTTAAGGGGGCCACATTACTGAAGTAACTGCGCATGACGCACGATCTCAATTTTTAAAGGTAGTTTACACTACAGATTTGGTGCCTCGACCAGGACGTAAAAGGCGACCCATGTTACATTACAGATTTGGTGCCGTGACCAGGATTTATTTCAGGGTGTTTACACTACAACCTGATCACTACCTAAATAATTTAAAGAAAAATATACAGGTTGGGGCGCGAGAACCTTAGGATGTTTCTATATGGAGAAGTGTTATTATGAGTAGATGTCTAAAAATTTGTACATGTATGATTTAAATTTTGACGAGCTGAGTTAAAATATTTAACAGCCCCACGACACCATTGGAAGTTGCTGTCAACTTTCTTATTTTAAATAGGACACCCTATATATTATTACATTTTCAGATTGCCTGAAAAAAATGTAATAAAAATGGTGTTAATAGTTCAAATTTGTAAACAGTGATTTATGAGTTATAAACAAATGAAAATCGCAAATTTCCATTTTCAAAGCAGTTTAAATCGAAAACAGGTCAAGATATCGGAAAACGGCTCACATGTCCCTATCTTAACTTTTCATGCACTATTCTGTGGTACAGAAATATAAAAAAAAAAAATAATAAATTTTTTTTGACAATCCCCAATTTTTCATCACTTTGTATAGAAATTTCATCCAAATAATAGGATACTACACAAAAAATTAAGATAGGAACATAATATGTAAGCCGTTTTCGACCTACGCTGCTTTGAAAATGGAAAATAGCGATTTTCATTTGTTTATTAACTCATAAATCACTCTTACAAATTTGAACTATAACATTATTGTATTACATTTTTTTCAGAAAGTGGTGTGGTTTTGTAATTTTCTTTAGTTCAGCTCGTCAAAATTGAAATCATACATGTACAATTTTTTAGACTCCTACTCCAAATAATTCTTCGTATAAAAATGCCCTAAGGTTTTCGCGCCTCACCCTGCATAAAGCTAATGTTTTAAAATGCTAAAAGAATTTTAAAACATTACTGTTTCCTGATGGATGATTATTGTTTTATTTATCATTTTGTTTATCATCCATCAGTAGAAATTCTACAAAGTTATGGTTGAGAACATAAATTTTATTAAAAACATAAAGCAATAAGATAACGAAACGTGCAGAAAACTACCAATATTCTTCATTTTTATACACTGTTAAAGCAGTTGATGTGGATACAGAAAAAACCTGAGATTAGATTATTAAAATTTATCTGGGTAAGATTTGGTTTTTACTCCTGTTTTTTTCTCATAATTTGGATTTAAATTTCAAATAAAGAAAATAACTATATAAAATATACTTACTCTTGCCTTTCAGAATTTTCTTCTCTAAAATTGGAATTCAAACTAGTCTTGCTCTGGTTCATCTTTTTTCCTTCATCAACATTTAAACAAAGAAACCTCTTGCTACCGGTTGATTGACTTTAAAATTTTGCAGGTTTAATTCAACAATTCCTCCTTAATAAAAGCAGAATTATTATTATCGACTATTCAGAATTGGTATCTATTTTTTATTGTAGATATTTGTAGGATTACATACTATACTTACAAAGATACAAAGTCAAGTAACACTACTTCTTCCTTGTTAATAATAATTATGGTTCATATTATGTGCACAAGCTCACACTACACCACTCAATAAACTGATCAAAGACACATAATAGACTAATCCAGACTGATTTCAATTTTCAAAACTCAAAAGATAAGAACTGGATTTAAAATTAAACAGGTTAGCCAACATGAAAAACTCACCTAAAATTCATTGCAGGTGACAAAACTGACAGGACGTGAACCTGAGAAAATTATGATGCCAATAAAAGTAATTACTAAAAGCAGCTTTTATGCCTGAGTCATGATAAATTAAGCAACACAACATGATAAATAGAAATCCTATACCTTTACGGCCCTTTTCCTCTAGTCTACTCTTGACCTATTATTACAGCATCAACCTATTATTATCGGTCACAATAGCCAAGCTGCTAGAGTTTCGGTCAAACGATCTCTAAAGTGCAGCATATGACTTTTCTTGGTCAGTACTTAGATGGGTGACCAATTATAGTGGTAAATAAAACAGTTCCGTGACCGATCGTGCTCCGGGAGGTACGTTAAAAAGGGGGTCCCGGCTGCTTCACAGCAGTCGTTAAGTTACGTCAGAGGCCCTTGAGGCTACTTGAAAACTTCTGACACTTGGGCTTTACCACAGCCATAAGATATTTATTTTATTTTTTTTACAGCATCAACCACTTCATGAAGGTACTGTTACATGTTGTAATTATTCAATTACATACACATAACAAGAAATTTATAAGAACATATAAGAAAGATTATATAATCAAATAAAAATAAAAATAATTATAAAAAAAGTTCAATAAAAATAATTATAAATCTAAAAAGGCCAGGGTGAAAAAAATGTGCCATAACATCTTAATTCGTGTAGTAACATCTACTTTATAAATACACTAGTAAAAATTCAATAAAATTAGCTTGAAAATGAATATGGGTAGGATTATACTTATGAGAATCAATGTGTAGTTCTTGAAATAATAAAACCTCTGCATTAGTAGTGTAAAGTTCATAAATCCATGACAACTCTACTGTTATAGCGAGGATAATACTATACAGGGTGTCCCACGACCTGACTGCCATAGCTTAAGGGTAGGTGTAGTTTTTCAAGGCGATTCAGGATCTGGTTTTGAAATTTTCCTGAGGCCCTTCGTTTCGAGTATACAGGGTGATTTGTGCAATTTGCCGAAATCTTTGATGAGCGATATCTTTTGAACGAATTGATCGAATTTAACGAAATTTGGTAGATATGCTCTACTAATGACACTTAATACCTCGCATTTTTCGCCGATTCGAAAACTGCAGGGCCGTACTAATTTTTTTTATATCTTTCGGCTTTGTCGAAAAATTCACCCTGTATGCATTTTATTCAAAGTTTGGTGCCATTTTCTAAAACTACGTGAAAAATGCTACAATTATGGTAGAAAAATACTTGGCATCATTAAACTGAATCGAGAAGAAAATTCAGTTTTTTAGTTTTTTATTCGGAATTTCAATTCATGTGTTGTTCATAATTGAAGAAAAATCAAATGTGGTTTTTTAAAACTTGCGTATTTTGTAGTTATTTCAAATAAATTTACTTTATCTACAGATTTAGCCAAGATTGGGGACCCTTCTACAGATTGTTTCGAGCTAAAAAAAAAATTTTAAATGGTTTTTAGATTAATTTCAAGGTCAAGGAAATGTGTTGAGTTTGATGGTGGTCTCCTTGACCATTACCTGCACTGAATTGTAGTTTTTCTTCCCAACATTTGTGTTGATATTTTTCTTCCTGTTTCGTTTATGTGGATACTTATTTGTCTATGTGGTAATGTGTTAAATTGTGTTATTTATTTTGCGGTTGAAACTTATTTTTAGCTCGAAACAAACTGTAAAAGGGTCCCCAATCTTGGCTAAATCTGTAGATAAAGTAAATTTATTTGAAAAAACTACAAAATACGCAGGTTTTAAAAAAACACATTTGATTTTTCTTAAATTATCAACAACACATGAATTGAAATCCCGAATAAAAAACTAAAAAACTGAATTTTCTTCTCGATTCAGTTTAATGATGCCAAGTATTTTTCTACCATAATTGTAGCATTTTTCACGTAGTTTTAGAAAATGGCACCAAACTTTGAATAAAATGCATACAGGGTGAACTTTTCGACAAAACCGAAAGATATCAATAAAATAAGTACGGCCCTGCAGTTTTCAAATCAGAGAAAAATGCGAGGTATTAAGTGTCATTAGTAGAGCATATCTACAAAATTTCGTTAAATTCGATCAATTCGTTCAAAAGATATCGCTCATCAAAGATTTCGGCAAATTGCACAAATCACCCTGTATACTCGAAACGAAGGGCCTCAGGAAAATTTCAAAACCAGATCCTGAATCGCCTTGAAAAATTACACCTACACTTAAGCTATGGCAGTCAGGTCGTGGGACACCCTGTATAAAAGACACGCACGTTTCTCTGGTTGCCTACTTACTCATTTGAAATTAAAAGCCACTACAAAACGAAAACACCAATTAGAATAGATAGAACTTCCAAATTTCGTATAGCATGTGTGGTTTAGAGCTGACTGATATGATATGCTGATGAGTCCATAATAAGGACGAAACGGTACCGTCCATGTCTTCAGTCTTCTCCTCGCATGCTGTACAAAAGTTTTTCTAATTTGTTCTGTAAAGAATCTTTAGTGGCAAATTTAAATTAGAACCTAAATCCCAATAAAATTCATCAAATATATTACATAACAAGAAATTATTAAATTCGAAATTATTTTAATAATGTAAATATTTAAATTAGGTAGGCACATAATAGGGTTAATCCTATTTTTTTTTTTTTTCTATCCATATTTTCCACAGATAATATTATTTATGTACCTACTAAAAAAAATAACCTCATAACCAACTCAATCAGTTTTACAGTTACAATGGGCCTTCTTCCAGTCTTCCGTGACTTAAATCAGAATCAAGTGTATGGATGGAATTATTGAGGTGAGGTGACTGATCCAAAAAATACAGTAAAAGGAGTAATTCCCCATTATTTTTTTTATTTGGATTTTTTTTCCTACATTTGTTGGTTTTATTAATGAAAAAGTTGTAAGGAATGCAATATAATACTAAAAAAGATCTAAATTATTATAAAATTCAAAATGCACTTTTTTACAAGATACCTACACTATTTCACTTTACAGTTTTACAGATTCAATCGCAGACATGATTTTTTTTACAAAATCCACCAAAATAACATTTTCATTTACTCACACTAGAGGGTGGTGTTTCAAAACATGTATCAGAAAATGAAACGTGTGATTCATTGGCGTGCTCTGTGAAAAAAGTTCCTATTAACATGGGTCCGCAATCAACCATTTTCGAGATACAGGGTGTAAAATAAAATTTTTTTTTCAGTTTTTTGACGATATCTCAGGAATCAAAACTAAATTTTTGTACACATCTTATCATTAATATTTTTTACTTTTTGAGCTCTAATTAAATTTATTCCATATGGCAGTGACAGAAATTTTGGGGTTGTTAAAATTTTTCACCCCTAATTTCTAAGACACTGGGAAAATTGGCATTGAGGAACCACATTTTAAACTCTTTTTTTATGATTTGTTTCACTGCCAAATAAAAATATTCGTTAGCCCTCAAAAAGTAGATAATAACAATGACAAGATATGTGTACTAAAGCTGGGTTCTATATCTCAAACAGTTCCTGAGATATCGTCAAAAAACTGGTAAAAAAAATTTTTTTTGACACCCTGTATTTCGAAACTGGTTGGTTTGGGAACATGTTAAAAGGAACTTTTTCACAGAGCACGCCAAAGAATCACACCGTTCATTTTCCGACACATGTTTTGAAACACCCTGTACCTATACAGGTAGGTATCCCAGAATAAAGGGAACAAACTTCAAAAGTGTTTTCCTGTATACAGGGGTGTCCCAGAATAAGGGAAAAAACTTCTAAGCAAGAATATTTACTTGATTTTAAGACAAAAAGTCTTAATGAACCTTAAATCGAGTATCAACAAAGGGTGTTCAATGTAGCAAAAAATTTACATTTTTTTAAATAACTCCGAAACGGTTTAATATTTTTGTGTACATTTTTTTGTGTTGTTTTTTCATTAAAATTAGTGATTTGAATCAGGGAGGCACGGTAGATAGGGCTCTAGCTTTTTTACCCCCCAATTTTTATGCCACTGGATAAATTTTGGTTTCGACACTATTTTCCAAAAGCTAGACATTTTTGGTTCAAAAAAGGAATAAGGTTTGGTAGGTAAATTCTCGGTAAATGGTAGGTTTTCGTCAATATTTTTCAACTTTTTGGAATAATTTACAGATTTGACGTGAGACTTTTTCATCTCCAGATCTATGGATCAAGAAAAAATCCCAGTCACGTTTCCTAGCACTATGAGCTGAACTTTTTTTTGTTTTATTTATTTATTTTTATATGTAAATATTTCTGAACTTTTACCCATCTAATTATAGGTACTGTTATGAAAAATTGGATTCAGCTGTAGGAAGGTAGTGGTTTTAAGTTGGATCTAATTTGAATATTACGACAATTAAATTTATGACTTTAAACAAATAAAAATTGTTAGTAATAATTGGTAATTGAAAAACGTCAAAAGTGAATTAAAAATATTTCGATTGTTTAAAAAAAAGGGAGTTCATAAAGAAAAATTAAGGGGAAGAATGTTTAGATAGCAACGAGAATAATTTTGGATGGAGAAGAAAAATTTAAAAAGGAACTGTCGAAAATAATAATGAATTAGAATTGAATAATTTTGGAAGTGTACCTGTCAAGATAAAAGTAAAAGAAAGAAATAATAATGAAGAGATAAGAAATTTGGAAGAGTATATGTCAGAAAAAAAGTAAAAGGACGAGAGAAATTATTTTGCAAGAACAAAAGGAGACGGGAGAGTAGAGGAGAGAAGAGATGTTTTAAACCAAGGAGTAATATAAGCAGGGAAAAGGAAAGATTAAAATTAGAGGAGCAGGTGAAAGAATCTTGACGAGTAAAAATAGAAGAACACGTTCATATTGGAGAAAGGTGCAAGGAAGTTTGAGGTGCAAGGAAGGACACGGAATTGTATGTGATTTGGTTCAAATTATTTGTAATTGTTGATTTAAATTATTAAGTAGAGAATAGCCAATTGAGAGCTCGAGGTAGGTTTTTGTAGTATTTTTTTTATGTAAAATTTTTGTAAAGTTACAAAGTCATAAATTAAAGGATTTGTTTTATAAAATTTCAAATTTAGATTCAAATTAAATTAAAACCTAAATTTTTTCAACTGAACCCAACTGGGAAAGAGAGTGCCCTCATAAATAAAAATAAGAATAAAAATTTGTTTATGGTATAGAATTTATAAAAATAAAATTAATAATAATAATAAATTAAGATAAGAGGGGACAGCGGAATACCATAACAGTACATATCTCAAAAACTGTCGAGAATTTACCTACCAAACCTTATGACTTATGAACCCTATGTCCCTGGTTCGAATTACACAGAGGTGATTATTGCTGTTAAATTAGACTAATTAATAGAATTGCAACACAAAAAATTTCATAAAAAAATATTCAGTCATTTCGTAGTTATTAAAAAAAAAAATGTAATTTTTTTGGTACATCCTGTAACTTCGTTAATAATCAATTTAGAGGGTAGATTCATTAAGATTTTTTGTCTTAAAAAAAGTAAATATTCTACCTTAAAGGTTGTCCCCTTTATTCTAGGACACCTGTATAGATGTGAAAGCTGAAAGTTTTTGTTCTTAAAAAAATAGCACGCTTTATCCAAGTCCAACAATTATTTACACCTATTATATTTAAATTCAACAATAATAATAATAATAAATAAATTCATAATTGAAGACACATACAAGTGAATAAAGGGTCTATGTAACACTTTTTTAAAAACCGATGTTTTTCCATAAATGAAGGGCTTCTGTACCTAAAATTTGTTTAAAATATCTCCTGTAACATGATAAAATATATCATGAAATAAAGGAGTTATAAGTGGATAAAGGACCCATGTACTAGGTGGTAATATTTAATTTATTAACTTCAAACTGAAATATCTCGAGAAAATGATTTTGCTACACAGGCCCTTCATCCACTTGTGTCTTCAATTTATCCATAGGTGGCATACGTATTCGTATTCGTTCCAATTCTAGACCGTGACTTTTCATACAGTGCTTTCTTCTACTGCTTGAATCGTAAAATCCTTTCTCGCATTTAGGACATTTGTATGGTTGTTCCCCAGTATGAGTCCTCATGTGAACTGTGAGACTGATTCTCGCAGTAAAACTTTTCCCGCAGGATGTACACTGATGAAGTTTTTCTCCTGTATGGGTTTTCATGTGAGCTTTTAAATGTGGCCCTTGTCTAAATTTTTTACTGCAGACCGTGCAGACGAAAGGTTTATCTCCAGTGTGCATCCGCATATGGGTGACAAAAGTGCCTCTTGTTGTAAAGGCTTGTGAGCAAATATGACATTTATATGGACGTTCACCAGTATGAACTCGAACATGAGCATTCAAACCAGCTCGTTGAAAGAATGCTTTTCCACATGTGGTACACTCGAAAGTCTTGTCACCATGAACCATTCCATGTTGCTTCAATGTAAATTTTGAAATAAACGTTTTGTTACATAATTCACAGCGATAGTCATTTGATTTGTTTATCTCTTTGTTGTTATCTGAAGACTTAATTTCAGTTGTTTTATGTTTTATGTTTATATGACTTTGATATGAGTGCAGCGATTTAAGTTTACAAAAACAAATCTCACATGTATATGTATATGGTACACTACCATTTTTGTTCATCTTATGAGCTTTCTTGTGGTGTTTCATACAGAAGGCAGTAGTAAAACCTGAAAAGAATGAAGTAACATTACAGATTTTTACTTAACTAAACTGCTCAACAAATGCAACGTTACATGGCCAAATTTGCCCTAACTTTGGCACTGATAAAATTTGGATTGTTTCGAGCAATTCAATTTTTGTTTCGAGGGTTCACTAGTTCAATCCCTTGTTATCAGTCCGTATGTTTGCAAGAACTTGGTACTTCACATAAAGTTTCTATAGGGTGGTAAATAAAACAGTTCAAAATCTCAGAAAGTTCGGCTTGCTCCCATTTGATCAAAGATTTTTCTTTTTTAATTTCAACACAAAGATCATAAAGATGGACCTCATATCTCGAAACGGTTTTCGAATTTTCCTATTATTTCTTTTATTTACAGGGTGATCTCAAAAAAATTACTTTTTGGTGTGGCAATGATAACTTTGTTATCCGTGACCCGATTTTCGAAATGTAGGGCTTATTTTAAAGCTTAAGCTTCAAACAAGAACACGCAAGATTGATAATCGACCAAGGACAAAAATTGAAAATACAGGGTTGTAATAAAACTAACCCAAATCTGAATAGCTTCTGAAATCTGGTATTAAGGAAAATTTGAAATAAAGTTAACTTGCTTTTAAACGAACCATTCATTCTGAATACTTCAAGATGTTTTTCGCTTGCATGAGTTAGGAATTGTTGACATAAGAACAAAATTACAACTTCGTGTTTTCGAATGAGGTAGCCGCTTTGTTATTATTATGCTTATTGTTTATCATATGGATGTCACTATTATTGATTGTTGTTTGACGACTGATAAAACTGTTTTATTTATTGTAAGAATGAATTGACCACCCTTGTATCTCCGGATATAAATCCGATTGAGCATGTTTGGAGCAGAATAAAAAAAAATCTGAAAGAAAGGGAAGGACAAATGGATAATTTGGATGATTTGGTGATAGCTATACAGGATGGGAAGCTGCTCCCAAGCAGTTTTTACATCACCTGGTGCAGGGAATGCCAAGAAGAGCTACAGCAGTTATAAAAGCCAGGGGAGGTCCGACAAAATATTGGTATTTGGATACTCCCCTTTTTTTGGAAAACCACGGTTTTTTGTACATAAATAATAAAACATTTTAATGGACACCTCTTAACCTTTTTTTAACTGAACTTTCTTTACGATATGACAGGCTCAATTATTGCTGAGTGAATTAACAAGCCATCACGGTAAGTATTAATGGAAGTCATGCAAAGAAATCTCAGCTCAACCGACAAAATAAAACAGTTTTATCAGCTGTCAAACAACAATCAATAATAGTGACATCCATATGATAAACAATAAGCGTAATAATAACAAAGGGACTACCTCGAAAACACGAAGTTGTAATTTTGTTCTTATGTCAACAATTCTTAACTCATGCAAGCGAAGAACATCTTGAAGTATTCAGAATGAATGGTTCGTTTGAAAGCAAATGAACTTTATTTCAAATTTTCCTTAATACCAGATTTAGGAAGCCATTCAGATTTGGGTTAGTTTTAATACAACCCTGTATTTTCAATTTTTATCCAAAGTCAATTATCAATCTCGCGTGTTCTTGTCTGAAGCTTAAGCTTTAAAATGAGCCCTACATTTCGAAAATCGGGTCGCGGATAACAGAGTTATCATTGCCACACCAAAAAGTAGTTTTTTTGAAATCACCCTGTAAATAAAAGAAATAATCGGAAAATTCGAAAACCGTTTCGAGATATGAGGTCCATCTTCATGATCTTTGTGTTGAAATTAAAAAAGAAAAATCTTTGATCAAAGGGGAGCAAGCCGAACTTTCTGAGATTTTGAACTGTTTTATTTACCACCCTATAGAAACTTTATGTGAAGTACCAAGTTCTTGCAAACATACGGACTGATAAACAAGGGATTGAACTAGTGAACCCTCGAAACAAAAATTGAATTGCTCGAAACAATCCAAATTTTATCAGTGCCAATTTGGACAAATTTGGACAAACCAACCAGGGCAAATTTGGCCATGTAACGTTTCATTTGTTGAGCAGTTTATTAAAATTTTAAATTAATTGTTTTTTTTAACCAAGAATAAATTTATACTAACAAACTACCCATGCATTAGGAAACAGGGCACCATAATAATACAGGTATGTTGGAAACTTAGCCACTAAATGAGCAAAATAATTTTCATATAGTGATGAACTGAGACCTGTTGGCAGGGAAAACCTTGGTTGTGGACTGCTGAACGTTGTCAAAGGGAAACTTTTGGATTAATCATGGCTTCAGTGACAGAACTGAATTCATTGAACATACCCCAACAACCGTTTCGAAACGCGCTGATTTTACTCAATATGTTGTTCTTAGGTCAAGATTTGACACTCTATATGTCCGTATTCATCAAACTTCAAAATGTAACTCTGGGGTTATATTTTGAATTTTCTGACAGCTGATTGGTCTAATGTCCAAACCCTATGAACGCTACGAATTCTAAACCAATGACATGTTTCAAAATATAACCCCAGGGGTTATATTTATTGATGAATAACGGACCTATCTCATTTAATGCAGTTTACGATTGGTTGTATTGTATGGTGTATGTATTTATTTAAGCTGGACTATCACCCATCCAAATGTAAATACTTTTTAGTTAGCTTATTATAATTATTATATTTAAAGTTATTTAATATTATTACCTTTTCCACATTCGTCGCAAATATAAGACTTGACACCTGTATGTCTCAGAATGTGCCTTCTCAAGTTGCTGCGATTAGCAAATGATTCACCGCATTTTTCACATATGTATTTCCTTTCTTTTGTGTGAACACGCATATGTTCACTGAATCTCCGGTTGCTTATCCTTTTTGCACATATTTCGCACATTTTCAATTGGTGATCTTTTCTCTGAGAATGTTTCAATGCGTTGGCATGTTGTGTCAGCAATTCTCTAGTTGTAAAATTCTCATTGCAAATTTTACATTGGAAGTTTACTCCCGACTCCTCGTTGAGAAAATTTCTATGTTCTAGGACGTGCCTTTTCCAAGTATAACGGTTATTAAATACTGCGTCACATTCGTTGCACTTGAAGGTCTCGTTTGTATACCTACGGATACGGATACGTGAGTGATCCTTCTTTTGACCTTTTGGTGTATTTTTTGTTGCCTGTGAATGCTTGAATCGTCTTGCATGGTCCATCAGTAGTTTCTTACTTGTAAAATTCTCCTGACATATTTTACATTTGAATAGTTCTTCTAATTGTTCATTTTCTTGCTTAATATTAATGTGACCTTCATCACTTTCGGTAAGTTGACGTGAATACTGGTGCTCGAGTTGATTATCAGAATTTTCTGTGGTGGGATCTGGATGAATTATCTGGACTGAAGCATTTAAAACGGTTACACATCCTGCATCATCTACATTAATGACTTTATTTTCCAGGTCAGTTTCTATCTTAACGATGTTCAAAGTGGAATCATCGAGACCACCTTCTAATCCATTTTGCTCTTCAACTTCATGATCAGTGTCAGTGTCACTTGCAAATCTTTCAGCCTCAGATTTGACAGATTTGGTTTCCGCTTCTCTTTTTATAAACAATTTTAAAATGGTTTCGTTCTGATGACATTTATTTTTGAAACAATGTATTTTGAACAGTTCACCGAGACATTCGCAGCATACTTGTTTGGGCAAATTGTCAGTTTTGTCAACCTAAAATCAAAATAAATTCAGAATATAAAATTTGTATTCTCGATTGTATTTTTTCGGACATTTCTTTATTCATTAACAAAAAGTAACATTTTTTAATGTTTTAAGTCGGTTTTAGGCAAAAATCTAAATTCCAGTCAAAATGCCACTCGTAGAATGGGATAAGGAATTACAAAAAGTACATTGATTTGTTTGATTCAAAATTTTTTTTTTTTAATATCAGAACGAATTTTGAAAATTGTGATATAATATGACATTCTGAGAGTGCAACAATTCCCAAGTGCTCTTTCTGTTCTAAGAGAAGAGAATAGTTCTAGAACTATCGCACTCTCAAGGCATGCATGAAGTTTTTTTGTACCAGTTTTTTGTTAGAAAAAAATATATATTTGGGTTTGAGAACTACTGCTGCACCCCTCTCAGAACTACGAAACTATATTAGAAAACTAAGAACTCATGTCAACTTTACAGGGGTTTTTCCTGGCAGGAAATCGTCTTGTATAGTTAATAGTTTCAGAGGAGATGACCTGACTCGATCAGGTCGGGCATGTTTTGAAAACAACTCAATTAAGTATATTAAAAACTCTATACACAGTAGGTATGTACAGTTTGTCCTAATTAACTTAGCGAGACGTTCTAAATATCAGACTAAGAGAATTCCTATTGTTGTACCCTGGAATCTAGAATCATTGAGGTGTGCAGGTGGTATCAACTTTTATTTATGATGCACACTAACAGACTTAGGTAAGTGTTGTATATCTATGGAATTGCTAACATGTCCGTGACGTCACAATTCTCAAAACGTCTCACCAAGTTAAATTGGACAAGCTGTACTCATATTATAATGAGCTAGCGATTAGCGTAACCTTGGGAGTCATAGTTGTAGTAAATAAAGGAGTCGGGCTAGTCAGGTCCTTATTTTTAAACATTTAAACAATACCCCTTGGCCGGTATGCATACTTACTTTAAGGGTACAAAAATGAATGCTTTATTGCTTTTCACACCTGAATGTAGGTGTTTAGGCTATCAAAAAATATTTGCATACTACAACTACTAATAAATCGCAACCAAGTGTAGCGACTGAAGCTGCCTCTGGCCAAGTTTACGAGTCCCCCGGTCTAACGCACCGGAAGGGACGGGAAAGGGCGAACTGGGGGGGGGGGGGACTCACTTGGCTTAGAGAGTGTGACAAACATACTCTACTGTTGCGGCTGCCGCTTATTAACTTTAATAAAGTATTGTTTTGAGAGGGGGTGTGGTGTTACTTATACACCACACCTCACCAACCTCACACAAGTTGACATTTACCTACCTTTAGAGCAATGCAAGACTCCAATAAAGATGAAATATTGAGGGATACATCCAATACCTCTGAATCTATTGGTAGCAGGTTCACATTTTTACATAGGCACGTTCTGCAGATACTTTGCAAGTCTTGTGCCTTGGTTTCAATAATTGTAAAAGAAATATCAAAATCGTCCGTACTCATTGTTCTATATTCATGCCACCTTTACCTACTATTAGTGAAATCTAATAGTAAAGAGCTTCTCAAAAAAATTCAACTTTTTGTAATAACAACCGCGGTCTAGTTCAAAAAAAAATAACACACCCTGAACAGTTAACACATCAACACAAGAATAAACAACATTCTAGAAACCAAAACCAATGATTTACTAAACCTCCATTTTTAGTTATTATATCTTGCTATAGTAGGATTAACTTTAAAAAGTCAGATGTGACGTCTTACTAACCGTCCGAATTAATATTTTTAATTTCACCAGAAAATGTCAAACAGTTAATTGTCAAGTTGTGAACGAGCGTAATTATTGAAGGAATCATTCAAAAAATGAATTGAACCGCTTACGTCAGTTTGAGAGCCACTGACAACTACATAAAATTTATTCACGTAATGACATTCTATCCTCTGTGTTGTGCATTTAATTCTCATTCAAAACCAATGTTGACGTATACTTATTTATGCGGGATGGAGTGTTTAGACAAACTGGACGGTTACTATAAAAACACGTACATGAAACAAAATAAATCGAACTATCAAAAGGATGTGTATTCTTAATCGATACGTATGACTTTTTAGACTTTATTGGACTATATTATAATAAATAATAGTAACCTAACTCTAACCTAATAAACACACAAAAATTCATTAACTCTTCTTTACTGTTTATGGCCTTTAGCTTTTACCAGCTATTTGGCCTAGCGCATTATTCTTTTTCTGTTAGGTATAAATGGTATAATATGCTGAAGCATGGGAAAAGATTTAAAAAAATGAAGTTATTTAAGCATTGCACCCATATGATATTTTGAATTTACCCTAATTTTGAAAAACCTTCTTGCGCATCAATCGCATAAATAGTGTATTTTTAAGCGATCCAATTTATAAATATTTTCACCGCTTTTTAAATTGGCTTTCTGAAAATTTCCCTAGTCAGGTCATATTAGTGTAGTGGTTAACTGTGAAAATTGCATTTCACTTCGTTTGAAAACGTGCCTTAGAATGGATTTTTAAATTTAACAAAACCAAAATAAATGGTAAAATTGAACAATTTTGCCCCTTTTCCTTTGCCCGCCACTGGCTGACTTCACCTAAAAAATATTATTTTTTACACTACCTTCAATAGAACTGAAAAAGTGAAAAGGGAGCTTTGAAAACTGAAAATTTGAAATTTTAGAGGAATAAACATAATTTAAAAATATTCGAATATCTCCGCCATTTTTCTTATTTGCTTCTTGAAAATTTTCAGAATTAAGGGTTATTAGTATAGTTATCTATTGGAAAAATTTCAGTTCGATTCGTACAAAAATAGAAAAATAGAATAAACGGCTATAGAAATTTAGCCTTTTTTACCCTTTTCCTACCCATGCCACTGGCTTAATAATAAAAAAATGCAAATTTTATTGCAATAACTCAAATTTCAATAACTATTCTTCCAATAATGCTAATTTGGCCTAAAAGTTTTTGTTTCTAACTTGCTTATTTAGAGGTTCAAAATCTATCAATTTTTCCTAAAATTTAAAAGGCAGCCATTTTGGAACGGCTATTCCGATTTTACTCAAGACCGACTACTTGCAGTTATATTACTACAAAAAAAATTTCAGCCCCCTAAATTGAAAACTGCGACCAGAAACCGTGCCTCATGACCGGTTTTTTTTTGGAAATTTGGAGGGACACCCTGTAAAAGTAACAAAACTTTAGGAAAATTATTTTTACGAAAATCAAACGTCATCTCTAAGTTTCACAAGAGTAAAAAATTTCGTTCATTAATCTTGAAAGGTGAAGCTACAGGAGCGTTTTTAAAACTTTAGAGAAATAAACATCATGTAAAAAAAATTCAAATAACTCCGCCATTTTTGTTATTTACTTCTTGAAATTTTTAAGGGCTGGAGGCTATTAGTATAGTTGCGTACTGTGAAAATTTCAATTTAATTCCTTCAAAAATGTGCTCATAAATTGTTAGAGAAATTTAGCGATTTTTACCCTTTTCCTACCCACGCCACTGGCTTATTAATAAAAGTAATGCAAATTTTATAACATTAAATCAAATTTCAATTAATTTTCCTCCAATCATGTTGATTTAGTTTCAAAGTTATTTTTCCATCTTACTCATACAGGGGTTCAAAAAAAAGCAATTTTTCCAAAAATTCAAATGGCCGCCATTTTGAAACGGCTCGGCCGATTTTGCTCAAGTACAATACCAGACCAGTTCTTATATATATCTTACTCCCACAAAAATTCCAGTCCCCTAGATTGAAAACTGCGACCTGAAATGAGATGACAAAAACGGGATATGGGGAATTTTGAAAGGACACCCTGTAGAAGTAACTCGACTTTAGGAATTTTTTTCAACGAAAATCTAACGTCGTTCCACAGCTTTACAAGGATCCAAAATTTCATTCACTAATCTTGAAAGATAAAGCTACAGGAGCGTTTTGAAAATCGAAATTTCGCGATTTTGGAGAAATATATATATATATAAATATATATATATATATCGTGGGCAGGTGAATTTTGGAAAACTACTTTTTCGTGATCTGGGGGTCATGATCGATGGACATTTGATGAGTTTGGGTGATTTTCGAAAAGTGATGTCGTCCTCAATAGTGTATTTTTTGTTAAAAAATACACTAAAATGTTGAGATAATTCAATTTTTTATTTAGTCATGGCTCTTACGCCCCCTAGCGGTTGTTTTAGAAGCTCAAAACTGCTTCCCACCGAATTTTTAGGAGGGCCACTTTCCTTAGGCCGATCGCATACTTATACACGACTTTGTTTTCGACATGTCGACCACTTGTCGCTTCATTTATAACATACTATAAACGAAAGAACACTGGCGAAATATTCTGGATCTATATTTGTTATTGTTTTGTCGACTACAAAGCCAATTAATTCGCGATATTTATAGTGACATGACAGGAATTACATTTTGCCAGGCCAGTGTAACTAACATTCTGCTAAATACCGAAATGGTTCCGAGTTCTACGAATGTTCGAGAATGCGTTGTGACTAGAGCTACGCCAGTGAAGCTCCTTAGATGACTTCGATAGCACCTCCAGAGATCTTAATAAGCTCGCGCGCCGGAGCAGCAGTCAGTTGTATTTGGTAAAAGTTTGAAGGAAGACATACAATAGAGTGAGGTGAAAGAGCATTAATTAGTGGTGTCTGTGTATTTGTAAATAAGAGAACAGCTGATTATTTTTAGATTTGGAGATTATTATTTTGTTATTGTTGTGTTAGAAGCCACATTTCAACGGCTGCAATAAAGTAATAGGCCGTATGTGGAGGTATATATGCAGACAATAATAATACTGCTTCTTTATCTGACGACATGCAATGGTTTGTAGATGTGTGAAGCACACGTTTCTGTAATGACGTATGTCATGAAGAGTCTGCAACATGTCAAAAACAAATGTCGTTATAAGTATGCAACCGGCCTTAGAAAAAATTTTCGCCTGAGGTTTACGACGCTTAGTTTCTGAGATATTCCCGGTGACCATTTTAATGACTCACCCGGTACTGGAGGTTAACGCAAGGAGCAAATTGGAAGAAAATGTCAATTCGGGGGTTGCCAAAATGCCGCCCAGTAATTTTCTTCTAAATGGTAGATTATGAAATCGCTCGGGTAAATCTGTAAATCTGAGCAAAAAGGCCGTAGCCGCTCACGGCAACGTGCTAGACCCTTACTCCCTACTCTTCCATTTGAGAGATACAATACATTTTTGTCACCATCTCTCTAACTAGGAGTTCAAGACACAGAAACATAAATTAAAGAATGATTTATCATCAGAAGTGCCTAGTGTCTGAACCACCTACTAGTAGACAAGATCTAAAAGAATTGCCCTTGAAAATCCAAATAAAGCCCAGGAGGTAAATCCAATTACAAGAATCAGGAAAAATCAACATGACAATTAAAAAAGGATTCTTTAAAAGTGGGTTCTCGGTATAGGTAATGCTGGAATTTTTTGATGAAGTATTCATAAAATTTAATTCTGTACACATAAAAAACTGTGTATGGATTATCAAGAATTCAAACCAAAAATAAAATCCAAGAGTAATGAAAAGTTAAATAAAATCAGTTGCTATAAAGACGCATATTCATCTGAACACTGATGTGTACCGAGGCAACGAACAGTTATAAAACAACAATTATTATAAAATAAAGGGCATTGTCAGTGATATGTCAAGGTGGTGAACATCGATACGATAGTAGCCAAACTTGCAGTTTTTTTCTAGTCCCAATTAATTTTTGATCACAAACTGTCATTATGGTAAATTTTGAAATTTAATAGATAGTGACAGAAGTAGCGAGGCGAGGCAAACATAAAAGCGATAAAGGTAATGCCGTCCACATAAAGTCTGTACACTGAGAGTTGTCTGTTGTGAGAACTAAGGATACATCATCTCGTTATGTTTCTTACTCCTTCTATTGCATTGCAGTCAATCGAGTTAAAATGGGACGTATTGTCAGAAATACGTTTGAATCGTCAGCAATTCTAAAAAGATGAGCGAGAGTGAGACGGAAGTATCGACTCGCGTCTTGATACGCTTAGATTGATACGATATTACGATCGTCGCTACTCTCAAGTGTCAGTGTCAGCGGTAAATATACTAAATAAGGTTTTTGTTGTGATTTGAAACGTTTTTAATACGAAATTAGCAGAATTACCTGTGTTATATTGTACGGTGTGATAAACTATGAGTAACTTAATTTCGCGAATGCCTAAAAATCTATTTCCTTGTTTTGCCTGGGAAACGATTGAACTCCCTAGTACGTGGTCTTGTGGTAAAATTGCTGGAATATTTTACTTGCAAATAAGAAAACGGAGGTGTTATTCTTTCTTTTAAACGGCAACCAGCAGGTAGGTGACATGATATTTCTATCATGATGATAACAATAATAATTATTATCATTCTTATTTACTTGCATTATATATATTTGTTATCAAAAAGTTGCAAGGCTCTACTTCGTCAATAACTTGTCGAAATAATATATTTATAGGATATTCATTATTCCTCAACACACGCCACTGACACGAACTGCGATACCACATCTGGTTCGACTTAGAAATAAGTGTACGATTCAAATCGAATTAAATGAAATTGTTTAGTCAGAATCAGTGCGGCATGACAACGGACAACTCTCAGTGTACAGAGAGTATATTCAAATTTTTCTTTAAAGTACCGACTTTCATTGGATGACATCCAAACTGCCTCGGGTCGTGCATCACACAGTTATACACAGTTTGCCGTGCCACGGTAACACGTCTACATATGTATGCTCGTTCAGCCTCGTCTTGCCTCGTTCCTGTTCGTGCTCAGATGAGTACGCGCCTTAATGTCATTGAAATATTTTTATTATTATAATGTCATTCATGTCACATTTATTAAAAATCGTTTAGGTATATAATTCTAAAACATATTGTATAAAAGTGATATTAATAAAAGTACAAAGAACCAACAATAAACATTTAAAAAAATAAAATATGGACAAGAGTTTTATTTAAAATATCAATTTAAACTTGGGTGCTCTGCTGAACGTTCTTGTGCTACTTGGACTGCGATGGGGCATTGCAGAGACTCTGTTCCTGGAGACGAAGTTGAGACGAGCTGTTTCAGTCTCTCGTCCACTCTTGATTGATATCTTAAAAATGATTAGAAGACTTTAAAATAGGACGATCCGTGTAAGAAAGTAACAATAAAACTCCTGAACATCAATTCATCAGACCACAATGGAGATGAAAGCACAATCTTAACAATGGACAAATGTTAATTCTTCACCTTTGTTAAAAAATGTTAAAAATTAGAAAAATAACATTATGCATTACTTAAATGAAAAATTAAGAGACTAATTCAGGTGTCAAATAATAATAAATTACATCAAATTTCTTATTAAAAATTTACTGTCACTTATTATTGTAGGTTGTAAGATAGAGCAATTTGGAAAATACTTACTCCTTCACTAACTTGGTGATTTCACGCATCTCTTGAAATAGTATCAGTTGTTTGTTATAAACAGGCATCGGCACTTGCAAGTCTGTACACAGTTGGTTCAGTTTCAAGAGGTTCTCTTGAATCCGGTCAGTGGTTTTTTCTCTTAAATTAATGACGTTATCGACGAGCTCCAAGAATATGTTGTCCATTTGATTTTCAAATATCGTAGTCCACTGAGTGACGTCAACATCTTCCTCGCCCAGCTGGATAACGTTATTGCACCAACGGGGCACATAACTGTTCACCATACGCTCAACGTTGGTCAGTAAGGCTCGCGCCCAGGGTCTTGCTAAAATCCTAAAAGCATGGATTAGCAAAAAGTGACAATAGACGCAAATTAGTTGGCATGCTAATACTATAAAACTACTGATATTTGTGTGAAACTTAGTAGGCATGGTGAGTTCCAGTCACTCAAGCAAGAGTCAAGAGGGAGTCCTTCCCTACTATAGAGAAAATTAAAAATATCCAGTAAACAAATGAAAAAACCTGATTACCTAAATAATTTAAAGAAAAATATACAGGATGGGGCGCGAGAACCTTGGGATGTTTATATATGGAGAAGTGTTACGAGTAGAAGTCTAAAAATTTGTACACGTATGATTAAATTTTGACGAGCTGAACTAAAATATTTACAACGCCACACCATTGGAAGTTGCCGTCAACTTTCTTGTTTTAAATAGGACACCCTATATATTATTACATTTTCAGATTGCCTGAAAAAATGTAATAAAAATGGTATGTTAATAGTTCAAATTTGTAAACAGTGATTTATGAGTTATAAACAAATGAAAATCGCAAATATCCATTTTCAAAGCAGTTTAGATCGAAAACAGGTCAAGATATCGGAAAACGGCTCACGTGTCCCTATCTAAACTTTTCATGCACTATTCTGTGGTACAAAAATTTTTTTTTCAATTTTTTTTGACAATCGCCAATTTTTCATCACTTTGTATAGAAATTTCATGCAACTAATAGGATACTATGCAAAAAATTAAGATAGGATCATGTAAGCCGTTTTCGACCTAAAGCTGCTTTGAAAATAGAAAATTGCGATTTTCATTTGTTTATAACTCATAAATCACTCGTTACAAATTTGAACTATAACACTATTGTATTACATTTTTTTCAGAAAGTGGTGTGGTTTTGTAATTTTTTTTAGTTCAGCTCGTCAAAATTGAAATCATACATGTACAATTTTTCAGACTCCTACTCCAAATAATTCTTCGTATAAAAATGCCCTAAGGTTCTCGCGCCTCACCCTGTATAAAACTAATGTTTTAAAATGCTAAAAGAATTTTAAAACATTACTGTTTCCTGATGGATGATTTTATTGTTTTATTTATCATCCATCAGTAGAAATTCTACAAAGTTATGGTTGAGAACATAAATTTTATTAAAAACATAAAGCAATAAGATAACGAACCATGCAGAAAACTACCAATATTCTTCATTTTTATACACTGTTAAAGCAGTTGCTGTGGATACAGAAAAAACCTGAGATTAGATTATTAAAATTTATCTGGGTAAGATTTGGTTTTTACTCCTGTTTTTTTCTCATAATTTGGATTTAAATTTCAAATAAAGAAAATAACTATACAGGGTACGTGTATTATAACGTCCGCATAATTTTAGCACCACGCGATGCTACATCAAAAACAGAACAAAAAAGTCCCTAACAGTTTTTACTTGATGTACATACACAGATTTTAAGATATGGACAATTTAATGTTCTTAAATTTTGCAACCCTGGCGCTGGTATAAAAATTAAGATAACTTAGGCGTGAAGTCACCTAACTGGTATGGTGTGCCGTTGCTATGTAATCGAAAAAAGGTGCAACAAGACAAAAAGATGTCATGCTGCGACGTGTCACTCAATGATGCAATTTTTTTTTTAATTTTTTATTTTTTCAATTTTTTATTCAACAATTAAAACGCGCAGTTGCAATATTGATTGAAACTCAGGAAATCAAATAATCGTAGTTTCGAAATGTTAATTAAAACCATTTTTACAAAAAAAAATCTAAAATTTTTGATAATTTGACTATTTTACTTCTTACTTAAGAATTTTTTAATAATATTAAGCAATATTTTTGAGTATTAAAAAACTTCAAATTTAAACTACAATGGTCGATAACTTTGGTATTTGAGGTCTAAGAGCTAAACGGTATTAAAACTTTATGTTCTGTTTTTGATGTAGAATCACGTGGTGCTAATATTATGCGGACGTTATAATACACCCTGTATAAAATATACTTACTCTTGCCTTTCAGAATTTTCTTCTCGAAAATTGGAATTCAAACTTGTCTTGCTCTGGTCCATCTTTTTTCCTTCATCAACATTTAAACAAAGAAACCTCTTGCTACCGGTTGATTGGCTTTTAAAATTTTGCAGGTTTAATTTAACAATTCCTCCTTAACCCTTAGTTGGTAACATCCGACTCTGAGGCGGATGCCAAGTTTTGATGCTGCGCTGAATCCAAACGAATGAATGTACAAAAATTTCGTATTAGGTATGTTCTAGTTGGTTGCCAAAAAGTCCATAGCCGCCTTCGCGAAAATACGTCTGTGAGACGGGTGTTACTCAGAACGATATATTTCAGTCCATCTCTCAGTCGGCTGGTGGTCGAAAGTATGGTGAATGAAAAGGTATAATATATAAAAAAATGTATAAAAATGAAATAAATCTTGTTTTAATAAAATATATTTGTGTTTACTAGAATACATTCGAATAAATATGTAATTATACATATTATTATAATACCTATTCCGACTGAGCGACGGATGTTACCTATAATGCTGGAACTGTAATATGATCACCGACTGAGAGACGGATGTTACTTATAAAGTGAAAAAAAGTATGTTACCAACTAAGGGTTAATAAAAGCAGAATTATTATTCACTATTCACGATTGGTATCTATTTTTTATTGTAGATATTTGTACGATTACATGATACTATACTTACAAAGATACAAAGTCAAGTAACACTACTTCTTCCTTGTTAATAATAATTATTGTTCATATGTGCACAAGCTCACACTACACCACTCAATAAACTGATCAAAGACACACAGACTAATCCAGACTGATTTCAATTTTCAAAACTCAAAAGATAAGAACTGGATTTAAAATTTAACAGGTTAGCCAACATGAAAAACTCACCTAAAATTCATTGTAGGTGACAGAACTAACAGAACGCGAACCTGAGAAAATTAATGATTTAAATAAAAGTAATTACTAAAAGCAACTTTTACACGCCTGAGTCATGATAAATAAAGCAACACAAGACATGATAAATACAAATCCTATACCTTTACGGCCCTTTTCCTCTAGTCTATTCTTGACCTATTATTACAGACAGCATCAACCACTTCATGAAAATAATATGTAATGTAAATATTTAAATTAGGAAGGTACCTAATAGGGTTAATCCTATTATTTAATTTTTTTCTATCCATATTTTCCAGTTAATTAGAATAAATAAGTAGAAATAATTTTTCTTCTTATTAAAAATAGTTATTTATTATTTATGTACCAACTCAATCAAATTTACAGGTACAATGAGCCCTCTTCCAGTCTTCCGTGACTTAAATCAGAATGAAGTGTATGGATGGATCATTGAGGTGAGGTGACTGATCCAAAAAATACAATATAAAGAGTAGGTAATTCCCCATTATTTTTTTTTATTTAGATTTATTTTCCTACATTTGTTGGTTTTATTAATGAAAAAGTTGTTAGGAATGCAATATAATACTAAAAAAGACCTAAATTATTATAAAATTCAAAATGCACTTTTTTACAAGATACCTACACTATTTCACTTTAACAGTTTTACAGATTCAATCGCAGACATGATTTTTTTTTTACAAAATCCACCAAAATAACATTTTCATTTACTCACACTAGAGGGTGGTGTTTCAAAACATGTATCAGAAAATGAAACGTGTGATTCATTGGCGTGCTCTGTGAAAAAAAGTTCCTATTAACATGGGTCCGCAATCAACCATTTTCGAGATACAGGGTGTCAAAAAATTTTTTTTCAGTTTTTTGACGATATCTCAGGAATCAAAACTAAATTTTTGTACACATTTTATCATTAATATTTTTTACTTTTTGAGCTCTAATTAAATTTAGGTATTCCATATGGCAGTAACAGAAATTTTGGGGTTGTTAAAATTTTTCACCCCTAATTTCTAAGACACTGGGAAAATTGGCATTGGGAACCACATTTTAAACTCTTTTTTTATGATTTGTTTCACTGCCAAATAAAAATATTCGTTAGCCCTCAAAAAGTAGATAATATCAATGACAAGATATGTGTAGTAAAGCTGGGTTCTATTTCTCAAACAGTTCCTGAGATATCGTCAAAAAACTGGAAAAAAAATTTTTTTTTGACACCCTGTATTTCTAAAATGGTGGGTTTGGGAACATGTTAAAAGGAACTTTTTTCACAGAGCACGCCAAAGAATCACACCGTTCATTTTCCGACACATGTTTTGAAACAGCCTGTATACAGGTAGGTATCCCAGAATAAAGGGAACAAACTTCAAAAGTGTTTCCCTGTATACAGGGGTGTCCCAGAATAAGGGAAAAAACTTCTAAGCAAGAATATTTACTTGATTTTAAGACAAAAAGTCTTAATGAACCTACCCTCTAAATTGAGTATCAACGAAGGGTGTTCAATGTAGCAAAAAATTTACATTTTTTTAAATAACTCCGAAACGGTTTAATATTTTTGTGTACATTTTTTTGTGTTGTTTTTTCATTAAAATTAGTAATTTGAACCAGGGAGGCACGGTAGATAGGGCTCTAGCTTTTTTACCCCCCAATTTTTATGCCACTGGATAAATTTTGGTTTCGACACTATTTTCCAAAAGCTAGACATTTTTGGTTCAAAAAAGGAATAAGGTTTGGTAGGTAAATTCTCGATAAATGGTAGGTTTTCGTCAATATTTTTCAACTTTTTGGAATAATTTACAGATTTGACGTGAGACTTTTTCGTCTCCAGATCCCTGGATCAAGAAAAAACCCCAGTCACGTTTCCTAGCACTATGAGCTGAACTTTTTTTTGTTTTATTTATTTATTTTTATATTAAAATATATCTTAACTTTTACCCATCTACTTATTGGTACATAGATATCTCAAAAACTGTTGACAATTTACCTACCAAACCTTATGACTTATGAACCCTATATCCCTGGTTCGAATTACACAGAGGTGATTATTGCTGTTAAATTAGACTAATTAATAGAATTGCAACACAAAAAATTTCATAAAAAAATATTCAGCCATTTCGTAGTTATTCAAAAAAATGTAATTTTTTTGGTACATCCTGTAACTTCGTTAATACTCAATTTAGAGGGTAGATTCATTAAGATTTTTTGTCTTAAAAAAAGTAAATATTCTACCTTAAAGGTTGTCCCCTTTATTCTAGGACACCTCTATAGATGTGAAAGCTGAAAGTTTTTGTTCTTAAAAAAATAGCACGCTTTATCCAAGTCCAACAATAATTATTTACACCTATTATATTTAAATTCAACAACAATAATAATAAATAAATAAATTCATAATTGAAGACACATACAAGTGAATAAAGGGCCTAGTAACACTTTTTTAAAAACCGATGTTTTTCCATAAATGAAGGGCTTCTGTACCTAAAATTTGTTTAAAATATCTCCTGTTACAATATATCATGAAATAAAGGAGTTATAAGTGGATAAAGGACCCATGTACTAGGTAGTAATATTTAATTTTAACTTCAAACTGAAATACCTCGAGAAAATGATTTTGCTACACAGGCCCTTCATCCACTTGTGTCTTCAATTTATCCATAGGTGGCATACGTATTCGTATTCGTTCCAATTCTAGACCGTGACTTTTCATACAGTGCCTTCTTCTACTGCTTGAATCGTAAAATCCTTTCTCGCATTTAGGACATTTATATGGTTGTTCCCCAGTATGAGTCCTCATGTGAACTGTGAGATTGATTCTCACAGCAAAACTTCTCCCGCAGAATGTACACTGATGAAGTTTTTCTCCTGTATGGGTTTTCATGTGAGTTTTTAAATGTGGCCTTTGTCTAAATTTTTTACTGCAGACCGTGCAGACGAAAGGTTTATCTCCAGTGTGCATCCGCATATGGGTGAGGAAAGTGCCTCTTGTTGTAAAGGCTTGTGAGCAAATATGACATTTATATGGACGTTCACCAGTATGAACTCGAACATGAGTATCCAAACCAGCTCGGTGAAAGAATGCTTTTCCACATGTGGTACACTCGAAAGTCTTGTCACCATGAACCATTCCATGTTGCTTCAATGTAAATTTTGAAATAAACGTTTTGTTACATAATTCACAGCGATAGTCATTTGATTTGTTTATCTCTTTGTTGTTATCTGAAGACTTAATTTCAGTTGTTTTATGTTTTATGTTTAAATGACGTTGATATGAGTGCAGCGATTTAAATTTACAAAAACAAATCTCACATGTATATGGTACACTAACATTTTTGTTCATCTTATGAGCTTTCTTGTGGTGTTTCATACAGAAGGCAGTAGTAAAACCTGAAAAGAATGACGTAACATAACAGATTTTTACTTAGTTATTAAAATTTTAAATTAATTGTTTTTTTTTTAACCAAGAATAAATTTATACTAACAAACTACCCATGCATTAGAAAACAGGGCACCATAATAATACAGGTATGTTCGAAACTTAGCCACTAAATGAGCAAAATAATTTTCAGATAGTGATAAACTGAGACCTGTTGGCAGGGAAAACCTTGGTTGTGGACTGCTGGAAGTTGTCAAAGGGAAACTTTTGGATTAATCATGGCTTCAGTGACAGAACTGAATTCATTGAACATACCCCAACAACCGTTCCGAAACGCGCTGATTTTACTCAATATGTATCTGAAATAATAAACTCCAACGAGCAGGAGGATCTGCGTCATTTATTTATATGTACTGACCGCATTAATTGTACCAAAGTTAATTTGTCAAAATTATTAACTCAAAGATTACATTGACATTTCAGGGTTGAGGTACTTACATATTATAGTCATCCACAAATGCTAAGGCTTTATGAGAGGGCAATGATTCCGGAACTACGTAGTAATAATTAGTAATCATGAGAAAATTAACAATTATAACTTGAAACATATTTGATTATCAGTGTACTTTGTTTTCAGTTGACGTTTACATAAAAAAAATTAAGGACTGCCCTTTTTATATAGCGTGAGCAAACGAAAAAATAATTTATGGAGGCCTTGGAAAAATTTTCAGGTCTGAGATTGTATCCATAAAACGGTAAAATGAAAGACTTCTGATAGCTCAAAGTTTTACACATCCAAACTCAGACATTAAATTTTTTACAAACTCTGACTACTAAATTTTACAAAATATATTTACTAGTTATACAGGGTGATTGATTGAAACGCCACATTAGAAAAAATTCGACTTCCAAATGATCTAGGAATCTGAAATTTGGAACTTAGGCAACATACCTAATAACGAGTCAAAATGAAATATTACCAAGATGGCAGCACATTTAAAAATGGCGAAAGCAATGGCCATCTTTGTTTTTTTAAATGGGACACCCTATATTTTAGTGCATTTTCAGATTGTCTGAGAAAATGTAATAACAATAATGCTTATAGTTGCATTTTAAATTGAGTAGGCTATGAGTTATAAACAAGTGAAAATCGCAATTTTCCAACTTTAAACCCATTTACCACAAAAACGGCCCATAATATCAAAAAACGGCTTACATGTTCCTATCTTAACTTTTTATAAGGCATCCAATTATGCAGTTGAAATGTTTATACAAGGTGGTGAAAATTATCAGATTTTTCATCACCCTGCATAAACATTTAAACTATACAGTAGGATACCAGATAAAAAATTAAGATAGGGACATGTAAGCCGTTTTCTGATATCTGAGCCGTTTTCTTGGTAAATGTCTTTAAAGTTGGAAAATTGCGATTTTCACTTGTTTATAACTCATAGCCTACTCAATTTAAAATGCAACTATAAACAATATTGTTATTACATTTTCTCAGACAATCTGAAAATGCAATAAAATATAGGGTGTCCCATTTAAAAAAACAAAGATGGCCATTGCTTTCGCCATTTTTAAATGTGCTGCCATCTTGGTAATATTTCATTTTGACTCGTTATTAGGTATGTTGCCTAAGTTCCAAATTTCAGATGCCTAGATCATTTGGAAGTCGAATTTTTTCTAATGTGGCGTTTCAATCAATCACCCTGTATTTTAATGTTACATTTATTTTGTTACATTTTATAAGTCAATTTGTTTTTGTTTTTTAACTGTCCAAAATACTTTTTTATAAAATGTTAACCCACTATTATTGAATATTGCCAAATTGTCAATTAAACTAAAATAATTCTCAGTTATAGTTTTTCGAATGTCAAATTGGATTTTTTATCGTCTAGTTGTTGCTGTCATATCTTTTCAATGACAAAAAATTAATGGCAGTTGAAAAATATACATTAAAGTATCCATAAGAGAAAAATAAGAAATCACTTAAAAAGCTATAAGTCTGTCACAACTTGGGGTTGTAAATGTAAATGTAAAAGTTATGGTTCTCAAAAAAAATAGTACATATTGTCATATATGTATTATGAGTCCAACTGTATTTATATAATTACTTATTAACACCTATTGTATGTAAAACATTGAACTATAATAATTAATAATTTTATTAATCATTCACAGGTTGCAGACGTGTTCGAATTCGTTCCATTATTATGAGTTCTCATGTGAACTTTGAGATTGATTTTCTGGCCAAAATTTTTCCCACAGCATGTACACTGATGAAGTCTTTCTCCAGTATGCTTTGTCATGTGATATGATAAATGTAGACGTTGTTGAAATTTTTTACTACAGACTGTGCAGGCAAAAGGTTTATCTCCAGTGTGTATCCGCATATGGGGAACAAAACTGCTTTTTGTTCTAAAGGCTTTCAAGCAAATGCGACATTTATATGGACGTTCACCAGTGTGAATTCGAAGATGATTATCCAAAACCTGTTTAGAAGAGAAGTCTTTTCCACATGTTGTACATAAGAACTTCTTGTCACCATGAACCTTCCCGTGTTGCCTCAATGAAACTTTTGAAAAAAATGATTTATTACATAATTCACAGCGGTAGTCATTTGATTTTTTCTTCATCTGTTCGTTGTTGTCCGAAGACTTACTGTTAGTTGTTTCATGTTTTCTACGTAGATGATTTTCATATAGTGATTTATATACACCACGGTGTAAGATAACTAAGGTGTTGGAACAAGACTCCCCAGTGCGACCCGATATCGTCACGTTACATCTGTTTTACCCATTTGTTTTGTTGCTCTTGCTCGCAATGGTTAGTTCTGCCGTACTCTTCACTCGGACAAGCGCACAAGCGCTAGCATAAATGATTCACGCATATTCGCTGATAAACGCGTGCTCTTATGTTCCAATTTTATTAATATTTAAATGTTAAAATGTCACTCGATGAAATACCCGTTATAGTTTCATCGCATCAACTTCTACAATTAGGCACATCACAGTTTCTACCCATTTTTGCTTATCGCTTCTTCAGAAAAAAATAAAATTGAGTAGCATGACACCCTGATAATGGCAATTTGTATGTGTGAGAGCAAGAGGTCAGAGCCTAGCTGGCAAGACTCTCTCATACACTGAGGTTCAGGTTTTCGTCTCGCGCTTTACTGTTGAAATACGTGCTTCGTTCACTCACCTATATATCTTACACCGTGATATACACCAAAACAAATCTTACACATATATGGCGGATTACCGTATATTCTCATCACATTATGAAATTCCTTGTGGTAATTCACACTGCAGACAGAAGAAAAACCTGAAAAGATTGACCTAAGAGTACAGATTTTTACATAAACGCCTATTACCTAAAACTATAAATTCAATTTCGTTCTTATCGAAAGTAAATTTACAACAACATATTAGTAGGAAAAAAGTTTTTTCACGCTGAATGACTCATAAAACCCAAATCGAGAAGATGGGGTAGTAGGAAGTAGATAGGTAAAACTGTTAACAATCAGAATCTTTAATTTTACAGTTTAACAGATCCAATCACACATAAGAAATTTGTTTCCAAGACCGGCCTAATTTATTTTTCCAATTGCTCACACAATAGCCAAACCAACAGATGTTTCTAGGGCTGTAGCCAGAAAACAGTAAAGGATCTCTAATATTAATCATATCAGTTAATAATAATAAAAATTACTGTAATCAGAGGAAGCTTCAACTGGTAGTTATTCGGGGAGGGGGATGGCGATTTCAGAAGAAATTAAATATACATAATTAATATATCTAATAATCGATAAGATCTTATTAGGTATAGTACTATTATAGTACAGAGACAACTTAATATAAAGAGACCAACAGATCAACGGACGAAAATAGGTACACTGTTCACGTGCATTCCGGTACGCATGGAGTGTTGCGGACAATTTCTAAACTAAAATAGAGCTGACTTTTTATTTAAATTCTCAGTTTGACATATCTGACTTTTTACACAGTTTTATAACTGTGTAAAATTTGATTTATTTAATTTGAGTAGGTATAAACTTATTTATCCCGTTGAAGTTTTGAGAGGTAAGTGTTTGAGTTTCATGTTGTTAAAGAAGTTTACAAGACTAGGCCCTCTTCGAGAGGGAAACCTCAAACCTTATATGTAGCCCAAAACCTCATAAAAAATTCAGGCATATTCTTTGAGTAAAATTTTTTTTTTTTTTTGTTTTCCACCTTATTAAAAGTTGAGATAGGCAAATGTACTCCGTTTTCAAAAATTGCGGTTTTCATTTCTTTATAATTGATAAATCGCTCAAAACTTAAAATTGTAAAAGTCATTCTTATTCAATTTCCTCAGACAAAAAAAGTTGTTGGTTGTCCTATCAAAAATAAGGTTGAGATCTTATAAACGGATCACCATGTATATCATAAAAATACTTTTAGACAATGCACGAAGTTGCCATTAGAGTGGTTGAATTTTTCTTTTACATTAAAAACCTTAATATCATAAAACTATTCTTCCGTTATCGTATTTTCTCACAATTTAACCTTGTTCTTAGGTCAAGATTTGACACTCTATCTCATTTAACCCCTTCAACGTGCGAGATTTTTCACTTTGCTAATCACAGGATGGGGGGAATTTTTCTGACATAAAAAGGAACTAATTTTTCCTGAACTGGTCTCCTATGAGTCACATAATACATCATATGCAATTTTTTTGTAGTTATAAGGGTTTGAAATTTTGGGTTCCAGTGGCATGCAGAACAAGTGAAAAGGGATATAAAAATAATAAAAAAATATATATATTTATAAATAAATGTGTATTCAAAGGCAAAGATTATTTATTATATTTTTATCGAAGTGAATTTTTTTTGTCCCAGTGGCATGCAGATATTATTTTTATTATTTTTTAATCCTCTAAACGTAATAAAATCATCTTATAATGTTGATGATTTGATGCAGTTAATTTATCTATTGAAATATATTTCTATTTATTGACTTATTACACCTTTTGACATTTTTAATCTCCAGTGGCGTCCAGAAGGGAATTTTTTTAATTTCTAAATTTGCATCAATACTGAACATAAGTGCATAGTTTTTGGTTTTTTGGTTTACAAAAATTTTAAAATCAATGAAAAACATTAGAGTCATGAAAATATATACACATATAACCAGTGGCGGGTCTAGTTTCGTAAAAATTGTAGAAAAAATTAAAATGTAAAACGATCAAAGCAAAAAAACTTCTAGATTTAAAACGTAAAAGAGGACTAACCTGCCAACACCTTCACCTAATACTTGCAGCTGGAAAATTGTCTTTTCAAAGGCGACAAAAGTATTTAATGAAAAAAAAAACACAAAAAAAAATGTTCACACTACATGGTAACACTGTTTCAACACATTGGTTGATATTCACAATTATTATTGTCCACACACATGATTGTCTTTTCCACAACGTACAATGTACATTATACAAACTATATATTCTGCTTGGTATGGTAAACCTCAAAACAAGGATCTATACATAGTCCGACACTACATGTAGGACAGTGGAATTGCGAATCCTTCCTAATTTTATTTTTCGTGCAAACTACACATGGCTTTTGACTATGTTGCCTTCTGCCACTTGGTGGATTATATTTTGGAAAATGTCTACCAATCAGACGAGCCGGAGTTTCGGGATTAGTTATTCTTCTGGGAGGCACTGTCGGATTTGCTGTGAAATGTCCATATTTTTCAAACAGCGAATTTATCACAGATAGCCTATAGTCAAGATGAGATAATGCTCCACCCTTTTTTTTATACAATACAAACGAATTGTACATAGCCACATCAATTATATGCCTAAACATTTTTATATAATACTTTTTTAGTCTCTTTCTTGAGATGCTATATGAAACTAGATATTGATCAGAGAGATCAATATTTTTTATATATAAATCTGTCTAATAAAATTCAACACAAAGAATTTACAAAGTTCACAAACGCTAAAATAAAAAAATTTAAAAACAGGTATTCAACCAAAAGCAGACGTAGCCATACTAAATTCAATTCAATAAAATATTTTACAACACAGGAAATGTTACAGGAAGTAATAATACTTATATTTCATAAATAGATTTTACTCAAATTCAAGTATTTCCCATCAAAACATTTAATAGTATTAGCTGACATCTATGGGAATAAGATTCAGAACATGATCATTTGAATAGCATGCACGAAAATATCTGTAAACATACGTCTCTGGTATTGGAATCTGTAAATTAGTGAAATGTAGGTTTTGTTTCTAGCTACATCTCCTGTTGAAAAATATACCATAAACTGTTCCCGATGTATAGTCTACATCCTGTTGCTATAGATCTACGTTGCAAGCAACAGCTAGCGCGCCACTGGTTTCAGACAGAAATACAGAAATCTGTTACTTATTCAAAATTTAAAGCATTTTGTATAGATTTTTGTGCTGGAATGTCATCATATAGAGTACTGTCCTCTATCCTAACACAGAAAACTGCAATCTTTTAACTGGTAGCCATGTTAAGTGATAAAACGTCTTATGACGTGTTCCCCATCCTGTGAGTGGTAACAAGGCACGTCATATGACGTGTTGCACGCTTAACCGGTGATAGGCAAATGTACTCCGTTTTCAAAAATTGCGGTTTTCATTTCTTGATAATTGATAAATCGCTCAAAACTTAAAATTGTAAAAGTCATTCTTATTCAATTTCCTCAGACAAAAAAAGGGTAAATATCTAGATGAGCGGCATGGGTATAGGGCGAAATGGCTTATACTATCGGATAGCTCGTGTCTCTAGGAGTATCAAGGTACCATTGAATTTTTGCGCCGGCAAGTAATAGTCGAGATATAAGGCCTTAAAGTGTCATCCTTGCCCTAATACGTGTATTCGTCATATGATTGCGCTCGAAGTGCTCGAACAGGAAACGCTCGATTGTCGTGTGCCCGACGGATAAGCGAGCTGCCTGTTCGCGCTTACAATGTTTGAATACACGTATTAGGGCAAGGATGAAACTTTAAGGCCTTATATCTCGACTATTACTTGCCGGCGCAAAAATTCAATGGTACCTTGATACTCGTAGAGACACGAGCTATCCGATAGTATAAGCCATTTCGCCCTATACCCATGCCGCTCATCTAGATATTCACCAAAAAAAGTTGTTGGTTGTCCTATCAAAAATAAGGTTGAGATCTTATAAACGGATCACCATGTATATCATAAAAATACTTTTAGACAATGCACGAAGTTGCCATTAGAGTGGTTGAATTTTTCTTTTACATTAAAAACCTTAATATCATAAAACTATTCTTCCGTTATCGTATTTTCTCACAATTTAACCTTGTTCTTAGGTCAAGATTTGACACTCTATCTCATTTAATGCAGTTTACAATTGGTTGTATTGTATGGGTGTATTTATTTAAGCTGGACTGTCATCCATCCAAGTGTAAATACTTTTTAGTTAGCTTATTATAATTATTATATTTAAAGTTATATAATATTATTACCTTTTCCACACTCGTCGCAAATATAAGACTTGACACCTGCATGTCTCAGAATGTGCCTTCTCAAGTTGCTGCTATTAGAAAATGATTCACCGCATTTTTCACATATGTGTTTCCTTTCTTTTGTGTGAATACGCATATGTTCACTGAATCTCCGGTTGCTTATCCTTTTTGCACATATTTCGCACATTTTCAATTCGTGTTCGCTTCTCTGACAATGTTTCAATGCTTTGGCATGTTGTGTCAGCAATTCTCTAGTTGTAAAATTCTCATTACAAATTTTACATTGGAAGTTTACTCCCGACTTCTCTTTGAGAAAATTTTTATGTTCTAGGACGTGCCTTTTCCAAGTATAACGGTTATTAAATACTGCGTCACATTCGTTGCACTTGAAGGTCTCATTTGTATACCTACGGATACGGATACGTGAATGATCCTTCTTTTGACCTTTTGGTATACTTTTTGTTGCCTGTGAATGTTTGAATCGTCTTGCATGGTCCATCAATAGTTTCTTACTTGTAAAATTCTCCTGACATATTTTACATTTGAATAGTTCTTCTAATTGTTCATTTTCTTGCTTAATATTAATGTGACCTTCATCACTTTCGGTAAGTTGACGTGAATACTGGTGCTCTAATTGAATATCACTTGAGAGTTGATTATCAGAATTTTCTGGGGTGGGATCTGGATGAATTATCTGGACTGAAGCATTTAAAACAGTTACACATCCTGCATCATCTACATTAATGACTTTATTTTCCAGGTCAGTTTCTATCTTAACGATGTTCAAAGTGGAATCATCGAGACCACCTTCTAATCCATTTTGTTCTTCAACTTCATGATCAGTGTCAGTGTCACTTGCAAATCTTTCAGCCTCAGATTTGACAGATTTGGTTTCCGCTTCTCTTTTTATAAACAATTTCAAAATGGTTTCGTTCTGATGACATTTATTTTTGAAACAATGTATTTTGAACAGTTCACCGAGACATTCGCAGCATACTTGTTTGGGCAAATTGTCAGTTTTGTCAACCTAAAATCAAAATAAATTCAGAATATGAAATTTGTATTCTCGATTGTATTTTTTCGGACATTTTTCCGGTAAAGGTGCTGTATCGCGACGGTTTTACCCCTACGTTGGCCTCCCTCCACTGTCTCTGTGTGACACGTTCTCAACGTTGCCATATGCAAGCCCTTCTCCTACGTTCTGCAGACAATCCTGCGCGCTTCCGCAGAGACCGTAATAGTAGCTACCGGTTCCGTCAGGTCTTTGGTCAGGGTAGTTTTTTTTTCATTTTACGAACATTTGAAGGAAAAAAAAACCTACCCTGACCAAAGACCTGACTTACTGCAGCAAATAAGTGTTTTAATATTATTTGTAAGCAAAAATGACACTTTGAGGCCGTAGGAGAACGGAGACACAGATTTCAGTGGCAACGCTGGGTGCCTGTCGGCTAAGAGCAAGCAGAGAAAATGGAGGGGAGCCAGCGTAGGGGTAAAACCGTCGCGATAGAGCACCTTGACCCATTTTCCTGCCTGTCCCAGTAGTGCCAGGTGCCAGTGTGATATAGACATAATAGAGTCTGGTAGTACTTAATGAAGTTAAAGTCGCAACGCAGCCCACAACCAAGTTGACATGTACCATGTACCTACCTTTAGAGCAATGCAAGACTCCAATAAAGAAAAAATTGTGAGGGATACATCCAATATCTCTGAGTCGATGGGTATTAGCTCCACATCTCTATGAAGGCACGTTCTGCAGATATAATTCATATCTTGTGCCTTGCTGTCCATTATTGTATAAGACATATCAAAATCGCGCGTACCCATTGTTGATATTCATTCAAATTTCACCCTTTGCTATTCCTGAAATTGTAACTGATGCAGCTCTCTTCCTTTCTTATATTATTGCTTGAAAATTTTCGTCATGTTTTGAAATTAAATAACTTTTTGACCGTTAAAAAAAATAGTCTCCAACTAAAATTAATTAATAAAATAAGAAATAAGGCATGCCATAAAATAATGATAACGAACTTTCTTTCGCAAATCACAATCACCACAACAAAAAAAAACCTAACCCATTTCCACCCATTTCCATTCCCTTCTTTTTCTATTTTTTTATTTTTTTTGGCTTGAACAGCCTTGTGCATACAGCCAGCTGCAAGTGTTTCTTCTACTCCCATTAGTCCCATTCCCAATAATAATCTGTCGTTTGCTTTGTCATCTACAAAATAAATAACAATTTAATATACAGTTTTATTTACATTCTAATGCCTAAATCTGAATTTATGTAATCAGATGTAGAAGTAATGAATTATTAACGTGTGTTCATTACTAAATACTTACAGGAAAGTGATAATTATTATTACCGGAAACCAAGAAATCTAGATAATATTATTATGTCAGTGAACTTTAAATTATAATTATATCCGAGATTCTAAAACCAATTTTCGGTTCTGCGTGTAGTTAGCGATCGAGGCAACAGATGACGCTCCTTTCCATACTTCACTTTATTACATGTAAATAGCGGAGAGCTGTACGTATTATCATCTAATGTATTTGCTGAAAGCTTGGCGCTGCGCATGACGTCACTATGGTGATTGTAATCCGAGCGCTAGTGGAATATACATACCACCTGACTGACGTCACAGGCTGCGCGCTGACATTTACTGTGAGAGGTGGCCAAGTAGTGATTGGAGATATTTAAAAATTCAAATTCAGGGCCAGCAACGACAGATTTTCCTTCGATCGTAAATTCAGTCAAGAAAAACACACACGTTCGAGACAAGTGTTTCTTAATTCAAACGTTACAAATCAAGCTGCCGCACAGTCCTTCAGACACATTCAAAGAAATCGTTAAATCAAGCAAAAAAAAAACAAGGGCGCAGTCCTTCCGACAAGTTTAAACAATCATGTATAAGGCAAAAACGTGAAACTCAGGGGCGCAGTGGCTGCATTACAGATTTGACGCGCATGACGCAAACCTTTTATTTTAAAAGGTAGGATACACTAGAGAAATTGGTGCCAGTACTGCCAGTGATCATGATACTTTACACATTTTGGTCCCGTGACGCCGCAGGATCAACATTAGTTTAAAAGGTTAGATAGGGGATAGGGGGTTACATAACCAGATACAACTTTCAGCTTGAGGTTGAAAACTCGTCCGCGCTGCGCATGACGTCACTGTGGTGATTGCAGTCCGATTGCTCACGGAAGCATTTAAAATATTTCAAGGTAGAAGTCAATATACATATATTTATTTTGTCGGGTGTAATGTGTAATGAAAAATGCTGGTGCTTACTGTGATAACGATACAAATCATTTATACAGTTGCCTTTGCCTATGCTAGCAAACTAATAAAAAACAAATCTATTTGCCTTTTGTGATTCTCACACTCCTACTTATCGCACAACAAACCATTTTTGTCGTCAAACAGTCAGGAATCCAAGTCAAATTAATTGAAATTACTGCAAACTGCAACATCTAAAAACGTCGAGATAAGCTACTAAATCGCGATTTGATGTTACTATTACTATCGAGTCGCATGAAACTGTTACCTGACTGACGTCACAGGCTGCGCGCTGACATACTTTGATTATTTGTATCTTGCCATTATCCAGCCCTCACCACAGTGACGTTCCTGACTAGTGATTACTGTGCACTTGACACTGAGTGACTTGAGTCTCACTTGAGTGACGTTACCGGGTCAACGACGAAACAAGAGGGCAAGAGGCTATGGATTTACGAATAAAGAATACTATAGATGCATTAGATGCCGACAGTGTGACGTCACTAGGCTGAGCTAAACGTAAACGGTTCGAAATAAACAAACCGTTCACGTGGCCATTGTTGTCAGTTGTCGTGATGGTTGAAGTTTTAGGTTCACGTGGTCCTGAAGTTTGACTTATTGAGGTTGTTTTCAGGCATTGGCCTGCGATCGCGATTGAATTGAACCAAATCATATTTTAGGTTTCCGTGGAGCTCGAGCCATCTGTCAGTAGTTTAATTTTTATTACTAAAAATTCCGCATTTACTGTAAACAAAAGTTTACAGTGAAATTGGCAACTCTGCAACTGTCAAATGCTTGTTTATTTGGAACCGTAACCGGTTTCGTGAACCACTATAACGTCAAGACTGACAGCTGACAGACGTCATGACTGACAACAATTAAATCCACATTAATGGTTTTATTAGTATATAAGCGAAGCGGATTGTTGCCATGGTGACTAGAGATAGAGAAGGCTTATTACCTTTTGAATATAAGACATCAGGAAGGACTAGATTGATCATTGTCCCTGCTGTGAGCGCGATGGAAATCGTGATGTGAAACCACCATTATGACCGCAGCTCTTGCTGTATTTTCATCTCATTGATTGTACCAATAAATACACAGGGTGTTAGAAAAATAAACAAAAATTTCAATATTTGTATTGGAAATAGTTTTCAACTATCAATATTTGTTCTCTATTCAAACTTTTAAAGAGTTTAATGATATACACAAAAGTACTGCCAGACATAATAATTCATAAATTTCAATATACTGCAATAATTTTTGTTCTTTATTCATTAACAAAAAGTAACATTTTTAAATGTTTTAAACCGGTTTTAGGCAAAAATCTAAATTCCAGGTCAAAATGCCACTCGTAGAATGGGATGAGGAATTACAAAAAGTACATTGTCATTGTATGATTCGAATTTTTTTTTAATATCAGAACGAATTTTGAAAATTGTGATATAATATGACATCTATGCCCGTATTCACAAACGATAATTTCCTAAATAATTACGTAATCAATTATCCCCATCTCATTCTATTGCAAAAAAACTGCCTATCTCCATCTCACTCATTTAATTAATTACGTAATTATTTAGGAAATTATCGTTTGTGAATACGGGCATTAATATTTTAAATTTAATATCATATACCTACAACACGCAAATTTTTAGAGTGGCCTAAAATAGGTACAAATACAGGATGACAGTTTACCGCGTCGTAATAAGCTGTAATGACCTAAGGTCGTAAGTGTTGCCATCAAGGGTCTACCACCTTCTATGGTCGATGATCGGTAGATTGTTTTTTTTTGTTCTTTTATTTACCAAATTATATGAAGAAAAAATCAGCCTTGTGGAAATGAGTCGAACAAGTAATTTTTTTACATCTTGCGTGGGTGGTAACCCTTGATGTCAAGACTTTCGACGCAGTAAACTACCGTTTTCCTTACTTACGATATCAAAACAACAAAAAGTAAGAAAATCAGCTTTGTATTAATGATGACACTCAAAATGTCATCAATGTCAAAATATGCCTCCGGGACTATTATAGTAATTTTCAATGCCGAGTTGAATTTTTTATGGTCTAGTCCTTTAGTCAATGCTGTTATTTCTGTTCAATGACAATGAATAACTAATTCATCTAATGTGAAAAACATAAACATGAACAAAAAAAAAAACAAAAAAAAAAGTATAATAATAAGACTCACAAGAAAAACTCTGGTGATGTCAGTTAAATATGAAAATTTGGGATGGTAAAAAAAGTGTACTATACTCTACATCAAAGTTCGACTATATTAGGTACCTATATACAATTATTATTATTATTACATATTCAACTATAATAATTAATAAATTCATCATTTATTCTTATAGTAGAGTGCTAGAATGAATAAAAGTCGCTTAAAATACGATTCTGTGGGCCTTTTAGTGTACAAGGCTAAAATTTTCAGGAATCATAGTTTATGTCCTAAATAACTCAATTTATTTATTTAGGTATTTAGGTGTGTAAATAATAATACTGTTGCGTGTAATTAAGAAAATGCGGTAGTGAGAATAATGGGTCTGATGACCAATGAATAATTAGATAAATTAGGAAATGCGGAGAAATAAAGGAAAGCGTGTAAACTTACGTTTTGAAGTAAGTTGTTCTGCTTGTCGAATTTCTTGAACTTCTTGATAGCTCAGTGGATGCGGTGATGCACGTATTAACTATTAATTATTGTCTTTGCGTATAACTGCGGACTTTGCGGATATTATAAATGCGTAGGTATATATACCTATAAACAATAGCGGAGACGCGGAAAGCCACGTAAAATGTAGACACTTCCGGTGAGATCCGGACGGAGTCCAAAACCTGTGCGTTCTCTACGAAAGACGAATTGCGAATATTTCTGCGTTGATCCTGTGTTTCTTCCTGCTAAAGATGAAAGGTCCTGCAACTGTCCTTCTTGTGGGTTGTTTATTCCAACTTTGCAGTTGTGGGTAGATTACCAGTAAAACACCATTGTAAAAGTTTACACAAGGAAGGGCGCGGAAAGGACAGGATTAAAAATGAAAGTAAAAATGAGAAGCGGGACGCAACAAATACCTACTGCAATATCTGGTCATGCACATGCAGGAACTCCTTAAATAGTTTAAAAATCAGGGATAACTTTATTGGCATACCTACTTTGCATTTTGTATTTGTATAATACATTATTGACTTTAATAATAATTATTAAAAGATCTAATAAATATTATCCTGTTAGCGGGCGTTTAATTTAAATTCTCGGCAAGCAGACCGCTGAACCCATGGTAAGGGGCACGGAGACGCGAAGGAGGGAGATCGACGTTTCTCTACGTTTGATGCGGTAGCTACAATTCACATTTTAGCATCGTTTAACATTTATATATATTGCTAGTTTATTATTAAAGATAAAAATATAAAAATGACACCGTAGGAATCAGAAATGATCAGGGAATAATTTTTAAAGATATGCTATTTTCGATTAAGAGCTTCTTTTTTGAGATAGCCGTTGTTAAGTGGGAAAAAGTAGTCCGAGCAGTCAGTTTTTGACGTAAACCGAAGCGAGATATCGCTGTTGAAAGTTACGACGGGCCCATTTACGCAATGCTTTTCTAAAACGGTTTTGATTTTTTCCTAACTTAACCATCACAGATAACATTTTGAAAAATTGGCACGGCAAAGTTACACTAATGAACTACCACATCCTGTAAAAAAAGTCGAAAATTTTGAATAGTGCCTTTTTGCACAGGACGATTTTTGGAGACTTCGGATTTGAGTTATTTAGGACATAAACTATGATTCCTGAAAATTTCAGCCTTGTACACTAAAAGGCCCACAGGGTGACAACTTATTGCTAGATTGGCACTCTACTATTAGGGTATTTACCATGACTCTTAATACAGTGCTTTCTTCTACTGCTGGAATCGTAAAATGCTTTCTCACATTTAGGACATTTGTATGGTTTAACTCCAGTATGAATTCTCATGTGCACTGTGAGATTGATTTTCTGGCCAAAACTTTTGTCACAGTATGTACATTGATGAAGTCTTTCTCCAGTATGGTTTGTCATGTGATATGACAAATGTTGACGTTGTCTAAATTTTTTACTACAGAGTGTGCAGGCGAAAGGTCTATCTCCGGTGTGTATCCGCATATGGGCTTCATAACTGTTGACTGCTGTAAAAGCTTTTGAGCAAAAGTGACATTTATATGGACGCTCACCAGTATGAACACGACGATGGGTTTCCAAACCAGCTTTGAAAAAGAATGCTTTTCCACATGTATTACATAAGAATTTCTTCTCGCCATGAACCACTTTATGTTTCCTCAATGTGAATATTGAAATAAACGTCTTGTTACATAATTCACAGCGGTAGTCATTTGATTTTTTCTTGATTTGTTCGTTTTTATCCGAAGACTTACTGTCAGTTGATCTGTGTTTTTTACGTAAATGATTTTCATATACATATGGTGATTGATACACACCAAAACAAATCTTACATGTATATGGTGGAATACCATATATTCTCGTCAGAGTATGAACTTTTTGGTGGTAATTCATACTGAAGGCAGAAGCAAAAGCTGAAAAGATTGATACAGCATTAGAGATTTTTACAGAATCCTATTAAAATTTTAAATTAATTATTTTTTTAATCAAAAATAAATGTATACCAACAAACTATGTATTAGGAAACAGGACACCATAATAATAAAGGTGTGTTGGAAACTAAGTCACCAAATGAGCAAAATAATTTTCATATAGATGAAAAGATAGATAAATTATTTGAAATCATAAAAAATGTTTCTAATACTCTGCCATAGACTAGATACAATGGTTCCTCCTCATTACATGATTACGGGAAGAAATTTATTCCTCCACCAGTAGTCCTGGAACTACTCGGCCTCAGAGACATGTCAGCAAGAAAAACCTTGGTTATGGTCTGCTGAACCTTGTCAAAGGAAAAACTTTTGGATTAACCAAGGAACGTCTAATAATGAAAGGACACAATAAGCCTAAACAGCTTCAGTGTTAAGGAGTAGAAGTATGATTTTCATATTTAGTGACAGCCAAACTAAATGAAACATACATTTCTTTGAAGCAGAACTGATTCATTAAACATAGGCCACCAATCGTTTTCAACCGGGCTTATTTTACTAAATATGAGTGTCTGAAATAATGCCCTCTGAACGAGCAGATGGATGTCATTTATTTATATGCACTGACAGCACTATTGTACCAAAGATAATTTGTCAAAATTATTAAGCCTATAGACAGTAAGAGACCCATCTTTTCAAAAATTTTCAAAGCTGACTAGATCCCAGAGTTTTCATAGACATCTTTGGGTTTTCTTATGGTCCTCGTATTATTTTTTTTTTGTGTTGTACGGTATAAAAAATCATGGAACCCAAATAAATGTATGCTTAAAAAAAAACAACTTTTTATACCGAATATCATATAAAAATTATTAGTAAACCATAAGGCAAGTAATGTGACTTCATATACTGACAAAAAATTTTAAATTCTTTTTCTGGATTTTTTGAGAAATCTTTGATTTCCAGGATTTTTTTTATACCGAACGACATAAACAAGTAATATATCAGCCATAAGAAAAACAAAAGTTCTATAAAACTCTAACAGCGGGTATTATAAAGGCTCATTAAGTAAACGGCCAGATTTCTGTGGCCATTTCTGAAGAAGGTATCGAGTCTAAGTGAAAATTTTTAAAATTTATCTATTCTTGACACGAAAGTAATTACAAAAATGTTAATAAAACTCATTTGACGTCGATATTAGCTTCAAAAACGAGCACAGAAATCTGCCCGTTAGCCTAATGAGCCTTTATAATATTGGCTGTAAGACAGCAGGTGTTGAGATCTTGTAAATGGATCACTCTGTATCTGTGTATCATGAACATACTTTTAGATGATGCACAAGTCGTCATTGTAGAACTGGCATTTGAATATTTCTTTTACATTCAAAAAACCCTAGAAGTATAAAACTACTTTGACACACTAATGAGACACCATTCACGGGGAGAAGTTCCACACCCCATTTTGTCACAATTTAACCTTATCAGATCAAGATATGACTCTCTCTACCCAAAGGAGACCTCCATTTAATGCTTTTTTAAGCACGAAAAAAAAAAAAAGAAATAAATGTATGGGTGTATTTTTTCACACTGGGCTTTACCCATATTATAAGAAGTGTAAATACCATTAACTTATTATAATGATTATATTAAATTTATACAGGGTGTCCCAATATTCCATGGACATGGAGCAACCACAGATTACTGAGGTAAAAAAAAGTCGCTCGGACCAAACTTATCTCTATACCAAAGTGCTTCGTTTGTCCGTTAGAGGGCTTCAAAGTCTTTTGAAATTTTTAGTTTTTTTGAAATAGCTCAAAGTCGGCTGATTCCAATTCGATGAAATTTGGTAGGTGAATTTCTTATTAAAAGTACTAATTTCTGATGTACATGATAATTTGACGGAAACCTGGGAAGGGGTGAAACTACCCCTACCCTCCATTAAAATCGATCGTAATTTCTGATAGGGTAGCAGGAACGCTGTTCATGTTTTTTTGTTTGAAAGATACATCGTTTTAGCCCATTTTGGGTCTCCTACAAAAATCGGTATCTCTCTGAGGTGCTATGTGATAAAATAAATTAGACGATGACACCTTACCAAAATTTTATGTGATTCTTTTAATTTGAAATCAAATTTTCAATTGTGAGGTGATTATTTGATCTAATCTCATAAAAGATGTTTAGTATGGTTCGGTTTTTTTTCAGATGTTTGCAAACGGTTTATTTCAAACGCAGTAAACAGTTTGCAAAACGACGCGAGGCTCCAAGAAAAGTTAAAATAATTTTTTTGCGCAGGATGGAACTTTCTAGGGTCCAAACCGGCGCCCACATCAAGCATCTTTTATGAGATTAGATAAAATAATCACCAGACAATTGAAAAGTCGATTTCAAATTAAAAGAATGAAATAAAAATTTAGTAATCATCGACTAATTTATTTTATCACATAGCACCTCGGAAAGATACAGATTTTTGTAGGAGACCAAAAATGGGCTAAAACGATGTATCTTTCAAACAAAAAAACATGAACAGCGTTCCTGCTACCCTATCAACAATTACGATCGATTTTAATGGAGGGTAGGGGTAGTTTCACCCCTTCCCGGGTTTCCGTCAAATTATCATGTACATCAGAAGTTAGTACTTTTAATAAGAAATTCACCTACCAAATTTCATCGAATTGGAATCAGTCGACTTTGAGCTATTTCAAAAAAACTAAAATTTTCAAAAGACTTTGAAGCTCTCTAACGGACAAACGAAGCACTTTGGTATAGAGATAAGTTTAGTCCGAGCGACTTTTTTTTACCTCAGTAATCTGTGGTTGCTCCATGTCCATGGAATATTGGGACACCTGTATAATTAAATTTTCTTACCTTTTCCACATTCTTCACAAATATGTGGCTTCACCCCTGTGTGCCTTGCGACATGCCTTCTCAAATTAGCTCCATTAGAAAATTTTGCACCACATTCGTCACAAACGTGTTTTGTGTCATCTGTGTGAATACGCATATGTTCACGGAGTCTCCGTTTGGTTAGCATTTTTGAGCATATTTCGCACATTATTAATTCACTATTGTTTTTCTGAGAATGTTTCAATGCTTTGGCATGTCGCGCCAGCAATTTTCTAGTTGTAAAATTCTCATGGCAAATTTTACATTGCGAGTTTTCTCCTGACTCCTCTTCATCACCTTCGAGAACTTTATAATCCTTCATTTCACCTTTTGGTATATTTTTAGTTGCTTGTGAATGTTGAAATAGTTTTGCATGGTCGATCAATGGTTTCTTACTTGTAAAAGTCTCCAGACATATTTTACATTCGAATACTTCTTCTAATTCTTCATTTTCTTGTTTAATATGACTGTCACTTTTATTGTCATCACTTTCGCTAAGTTTACTTGAGTACTGGTGTTCTGATAGAATATCATCTTCACTTGAGAGTTGATTATCAGAAATTTCTGGGGTAGGATCTGGTTCTATTATCTGGACTGAAGCATTTTTTAAAACAGTAACACGTCCTGCATCATCTACATTAATGACTTTATTTTCCAGGTCAGTTTCCAAGTCAGCAATGTTCAAAATGGAATTATCAACATCTTCGTAATCTTCTGATCCACTTTGTTCTTCATGATCAGTGTCACTTGCAGATTTAGTCTCCTCGGACTTGACAGATATAGTGTCTGCGTTGTCATTTTGAGACATCAATTTCAAGATATTTTCATTCTGATGACATTTACTTTTGAAGCAATGTATTTTGACCAGTTCAGTGAGACAATCAGAGCAGACTTGTTTGGGCAAATCGTCAGTTTCATCAACCTAGAATTAAAAAAACTTTAGTCAATCAAAATTATTAAATTATTAGATTCAAACAATAATTGGGATAAGGATAATTTTATATTATAATATTTGAGGAGTTTTATTGGGATTTAGGTTCTAATTTAAATTTGCCACTAAAGATTCTTTACAGAAACAAATTAGAAAACCTTCGTACAGCATGCGAGGAGAAGACTGAAGACATGGACAGTACCGTTTCCTCCTTATTATGGACTCATCAGCATATCAATATTCCTCGCATGCTGTACAAAGGTTTTCTAATTTGTTTGTGTAAAGAATCTTTAGTGGCAAATTTAAATTAGAACCTAAATCCCAATAAAACTCCTCAAATATTATAATACATATAACCAAATAGCAGGTGGTTCAATAAAATAATGATAATTTTATAGTTTCATCTTTTCTGAAATTTTCTTCTTGGGAGTGTTAGTGATAGTGAGATTTGAGAATAGGATGAGAAGCCCGAAAGTTCTTGTGAAGTGAAACATGAACACTACCTTGCTCTATGACAGATGTTAATAATAAGCTGACACGGTATACAAAAATATGTCTCATCTTATACAACAAACAAATTACCTCAAATTATTTTTTTTTTAACAAATTGCAGCTTTTAATAATAAACATATTGTTACGGGTCTCACAATAATAAATCCATCACTAAAAGTCTGCAAATTCCTGTATTGATTAACACCACAAGTAGAAAGTACTTATAACCTCTAAATATAAATAATCAAACACAGTTGTTCTCTTGTCTCCACTCACAGATACTACACCAACTTGTCTATTCTTTATAATTCACTATACTGTCACTACTGGCTTCCTTACTTCACACTTCACTTCACTACTGCTTTGTCTATACTTCAGCTTTCACTAGTTACTTCCAAGATACTACTGCTGCATGCAGTCACACGGCGGCCCTTATGTAGTCCCCCGACGCATCATCGAAACAGTAGGCACATTCTCGTAGATTGCAGAACTCACACCGGGCGAGACCACTCCAGTAATCCATAGAATTCACAACTGTGCGTCAATGTGTCATGTGACTGGAATTATCGCGAACGTGTCATTGACTAGCTCAGTATAAAAAATAAACGTAAACATGCAAAATGGTGAAACTGGTACTGGAATGTAAAAGAATCAACTACTAGAATTTTTCCAGAGCGGTCTCGTTATAATATAAACTGTTCCTTTCATACCCAACGATATTTTTATTCGAACCTTCATAAATAATGTTATCTATTCCGACCGCGGTTGGCCATGAAAAATCAGCTGATTTCACTTGGTATAATCTTGAAGTTTTTGTCAATATACTGTTAGTGTTACGAGTCTCACAATAATAAATCACCACCACTAAAGTCTGCCAATTCCTTTATGAGAGGTTTATTAGAGGTTATAGCACAAGTTTTAACCTCTAAATTTAAATAATCAAGCACAGCTGTTTTCTTGTCTCCACTCACAGATACTACACGACTTGTCTATTCTTTATAATCCGCTATACTGTCACTACTGGCTTCCTTACTTCACACTTCACTCTCACTTTCCAGTAACTACTGCTCTGTCTTCCTTACTATACTTCAGCTTTCACCAGTCACTTCCAGGATGCTACTACTACCTAAATTGCCGAGAGCTCTGTATTTATAATACTGGCCGTGGATTCTGGAAATGTCAGATATTGTTCGGCGAGACCACTCCAGTAATCCATAGAACTCACAACTGTCCGTCAATGTGTCATGTAACTGGAATTGTCGCGAATGTGTCATTGACTAACCAATTATAAAACAAGTATGCAACGAATAAAGAATACTAAGGAAGCGCTGTTACAGTGCCAAACTGAGTCCAGCTCAACGCAGCTATATGTGACTGGGCTAACTGTCATGGCGGCGACAACAAGCAGAGAAGCCAAATTAAGCCAGTGGCGTACCAAGTTATGATTTACATCAAGTTATAAATAATTGTAAAAAATAAAATATATCTTATTATTATTGTAGATCGAGAATTTTTAATTATTGTTGAATTAATAAACTATAATTCAACTTTTTTTTTTAATTTCGCTTTTGTATTTATTTAACCTCAAACTTATATAGGTAGTCATAATTTCACAAATTCTATCATAATTTATAACGAAAAAACAATAAAAATTAAAATACTATGTTATACTTAAAACAAAGAATTGATATTGTGTATAATAAAAAGTTACTTACCTGCTTCATGTTTGTAGAAATTTACTTTTTAAAGTGATATGTGATATTAATGGTATTAAAAAAAAAAATTCAAGACATGGTAAAGCATACAATTTATTTATTATATTATATTACACATACATTACATATTAAAGAATAAAAAATAATTACATAATATAATAAGGATTTATTGTCCTTTGAATAAAATCAATTTTGTGAGTTTTGTTCTGATTAATTCATTATTGCCTTTCAAATTTTTTCTTTTACATAAATAATTAATGCGAATATTAAAGTATTTAGTTGATATTGAGCGGATTAATAATCCAATATGGTTGTTCATCGGTCCATGTTCTAATATATGTGATTTTAAACACGAAAATATGTTTATATTGTAAAAATATTTCAATATTTCATTTGAAAACCTAATCGAACTATTGGGTTTGTAAATAGTGTCCATTGCTACATACCCCCTAAACACTATCTCACATCGTTTAACTATCCTTATCATATCCAGTGATGGATTTATTAAGCCCCCTTTGGATTTTAAATGAATTAGTGACCCTTTGCATATCTGCTTATTTATCAAACTATTTAAGCAAGAGTCACATTTTAGTGAGCTGCGTAATGATTTTACAATATATCCAGATATGTATTTTATAACTTCAGAAGAATACACACTCAAAGTACCATCTGCCAAGTAATCGTGATCATCCAGCGCCTCACATTCGGTTCCATCTTTTAATAAATTATCAATATCATCAAACATTTGATACCTTGGCAGAGAAATATTGATTAATTCCTCAGGCTTTTTTAAAGCTGCACAATTTAATATACTTATTTCTTCTATAGGAATGCAATTTCCTAGCCCATACTCCCTTATTTCAGCTCTAACGAGCAATTTCTTGTAAGCAGCCTGAAATTGCCTAGCTGTAGGATTATTATTGTTCCCTAATCTCGAGCGAATTGAAGAAAAAAATAATTCTACATGGTCTTGGTTCACTTTATAAAGAGGCAAATATTTCAGAAGATTATTATTTTCCACCAAATCGTGAAACATTTCGCTTGCATTATTTAAAGCACTGATCATTCCAGTGAATCCTGTTTTTCTGTTTGAAAAAATTACATACTGACCATCAATAAATTTAAGCTGTTTGAAGTAGTCAGTAACTACATTTATATATTGACGAACTTCATTAATATTTTTTAAATTTAAAGCTTTTTTAAAATAAGGAGCCTGTAATGAGGTACTGTTCAATATATCAAATGCATTATTTACATGCTTAATAAACTGGACAGTCGCCTCACAGTTCTTGAACTGAGTCAAATGTAACTTATTGTTACAAAATGTGATAGCATCGGCTACCGAGTCACTTAATAACTGTGCTGCTAACTTGACTTTCATTTTTTGTTGAGAGAAGTTAACATGACTGGACCGTAATTTATTTCCCAAATGCAAGCCTTCAATTTCTTGAAGCTTGTGCAACTCCTCAATATATTGCCAATTGATCACACCGCCACTGCTATCAACTAAAACCTTCTTTTCACCAAAGGTGTTTCTAATTAATTTCAGCATATGACAGGGATCATAGAAAAACCATATTTTACTATTGCCTATCGTTGCTGATAAACTATATGACTCTTGAAGAGAACAATTAAATGATTTCAACATCGCGGTATTTGATGTTGCACCATCAAAAGTAATACTGACTACTTTCACATTACATTTGATTAAAAGATCAATACACCTTACCACTAAATTATGCTTGTTTTCACCATTAAGTGAATTCACTAGAAAATATCCAATTGGAAGTTTCCAAGAATCATTAATACAAATGAGCATAAATACTAAAGCCTCTTTAGCAAGTAATTCAGGACAAAATTCACCATCAGATTCTCCAACATCAGCATAGCCATGATATTTTCTACCGTCCCACTCCAATTGTTTGCGTATAGCCATCTCGTCAATTGCTAAGCTACATACAAGAGGGTATCTAGATACAGATGCCTTCAATTTTAAAGTATTTAGAGCCTCTTCAGTAAAACCTGGAGACCCATTCACAACAGAATACCAAGCACTTAGTGTTCGTGGATGAGGAAGGCATGTGTCAAATACGCTACGTATATAATTATATGCTTTAGGTGAAAGGAAATTTACTGTTAAAGCAAACTTTCTCAATGGCGCAGGATACTTTCTTTGAAGTTTACCTTTTTTTACTTTGGTTACTTGACGTTGAAGCAGCTCTTTAACACTCTCATTAAAACTGTTGAATATCAAATAATTTTCATGCTGAATCAGATTTACATTTTTCAATTCTACCAACATTTGTCTCAAGTTTACAATTTTTTTTTTGGAACGCAATTTTACCTGTTGTAAAGTTTTTATTTTTCGTCTTTGTTGCTCACATTTCTTCTGGAGTATGCTCAAACGGCGCTTCATCGAAGGTAAAAGCTTTGCGGACGTTTCTATAGACCTCCTAGAAACTGCAGCCACATCTGCAGTAACATGTAGAGTTGGTTCTGCAGATTTCTCAGTCGTTGCAGGAACCATATCAACATGAATGTCATTTTCATGAAGCATGGATGCTTCCACCACTGGCACGACATTGGATTGGTCTTTGGACGAGTTTAATGTTTCCCTCTTTTTGGTAATCTGTAAAAGAAGATATTTCTGATATTTAATATTTCTGAAAAAATAGTATTTGGCTATCGAGCATTTGTTATAATTTTATAGTATAATTTAGGAAAAGTGAAATGATATTAAAATTTAAAATAGTTACTCTACCTTTTGCATATGTGATGGAAATGGAAAACCATGAAAAATGGTTGGGACAGCATTCTCTCTCAACCTTGTGGAATTCACAGAAGTCCTATCTATAAATTCTTCTTCAAAATGTACGGAGCATAAAAATGTATGTTTGGTAGGAGTCCAATCTTTCCTCCTGGTTGCTTCTATCCACTGCTGTCTTCTTATTTCATTTCCAGGAAATCTAATCAAAATAATATTTCATATAATTAATTAGTTGCACTTGCACAGAACAGAACGGGACGCCACTGGTTCTCACCTCAGTGACAAGCAGTTGGAATTTTCAGGTGTTTATAGTTTTAAGAGGGTAAAATGATAATAAATCGTTAAAATTGATAGTATAAAAGCAACCGGGCAAGTGTAAAACACATAATTCTATTAATTAAGCAAAAATTTATAAATATTTCGCCATAAATTAAATAAATATTAGCATAAAACGTGGGAACAAAAATGTAAACAAACAAAATAATTACCTGTGAAATGATATTCCAGCCACTTTTGGTACACTCCTATTATGGCATCCGTAAGCCGCACAAGTCACCATTATTTCTAAAAACTTTTAAACTCAAAAAACTAGAAGTATATACCGAATTACTTGCATAAATTAAACAGCTACCACAATGAACGTTGGGCTAACAGTAATGGCGGACGACGAGGAAGGATCTACAAATCGGACACAAAATTGCGTGCGCAGTAGATAGCTTTCAGCGTTTCCTTAGTATTCTTTATTCGTTGCAAGTATGTAAAGAAACAAAATGGTGAAAAACTGGTACTGGAATGTTAAAGAAACAACTACTAAAATTTTTCCAGAGCGGTCTCGTTATAATACTTAGACAATGAATTTTGACTCTAGATGTCAGATAGAGAATTCGCTTCAACTTGCGTTTGAAGAACAATTTTTTCTGTGGAATTTGTCAAGTTTCCATTGTAGGTAAGTTGCAAAATTATCATATACGAAAATTAAAAATATTGACTAAGGAAGATTAAGAAAATGCTTTCATTGCTTGAATAGAGCTATTAATATGAAGCATACTCTTCGCCAGCAATATATTTCACAGCTGAAAGAGATATTTATTGGGGTGTCTGTAAAAAATAATAATAAATAATTAACTGGAAGGAAATACTTTCCATAGATATAAAAATGTGCCCAATTCAAAATCCGGCTTGAAAAAAAGAAATACTTTAGTAGATAGGTACCTACTACCTGTACCTAGGTAGGTGATAGTTAAATTTCGCTCAATTATCGTATTGGATTATTTAATAAAACGCCAAAGGTAGTTAAAAAAGATAAGGAGACATTATTATAAAACATTCAAAACAATGAAAGAGATGAATCCCAAAATACCAAAATTTACTGCATTTCTTTTTCAATATTCTATTCTCCAAATAAAACATTGCTAATTTGGCAACAAAGCACACTTCAAATTTAAAATCGAGCTCAAATTTTATTAAAACATCCCTACTGAACATCTTTGATGCGGAACCAGTCCAATCCGGCCAGTGAATGCAATTTCGATATGACACGCCATTTTTCTACATTCGACACCCATCTTATGGATTGAATAGAAACTAGCACCGTAGATAAGTTCCGCAAGGACCTTTCGAATTCCTAAAGCAAGCTCTGGACCCTGCTGCAGTTATTAATACCAGCCATTTTGACCTAGTAACACATACCAGTAATTATAGATTACAAATTTTTACTTCCCAGTTATATCTGACTAGTAGTTCTCTCTATTGCCGTAACCATGTATTGTGTTCAAGTAGAATTAGCAAAATATTCGCTCTGCTTGATCAGAGCAATGAAAATAAAAATGATCGTGAGCCAAATACATGAGTGAGAGAGACAAGGGTGAAACTGTACAAACTTATTTCGATACGAATTTCTTTGAAGCTTCAAGGAACTCCCCTGACCCCGATAATGGAAGAGGAAACCCAGGCGTACAATTCAAATTATAAATGAAAAAAGGTGCAAATTCACTTTCTTAGTCGGAGTAACTTGAAACGGCTGCAGTTTTTTAAGCAAATGCATCCAATTTAGAAGATACATAAGTTTGAGTCACATAAATTTACATAATAAGTGAATAATTAACATTCTAAGGTCATTCATAAGTTCATAACACTTACCAGACAAATTCGTCTGGTAAGTGTTACTTCTTAATCTGATAGCACCTGTCACATTTGTCTAGTACCGCAGGCTGCGTTATACATAGTGATTCATGTCAAATGTCAAAGATAGTGGAAAGCAGAGCATTCCAAAAAATACCAACTTAAATCAAAGTTTCCATAGCCAACCCTAATTTAAAAACATTTGGTAAGGGATATAATACCTCGTATAATACAAAACTCAGGTGTCAATAATACAGTTAATTCCGACCAACTAGCATGGCGGTTTTCTAGGAATTCTGGTTCAGCAAATATCGTACATTGTATCTCGTGAGCAAGTCAGCATAGCGGTAATCCTGCTGTTCACATCTCCACCTTTAGTAATGTCAGATGAAAGTGATGAAACGTTTGTAAAAACAAATGTTTTTTCAAAGGAGAGATGCCCAGCTTTGCAATGACCTGATCGGTCAGCTCTGGTCAGTTTCAGGGCGGTAAAACTGTTGTTTAGTCTTCCAAAACACCCCTCTATTACCCCCACTACATGTTGTCTGCTTGCGACCGGCTGACTACTCTCAGCGTTACCACATGCTATTCGTTCTACTACGTTCCGCAGACAATCTCGGCCAAGCGTCTTTCCCACGGGTTATATAATAAAAATATTACTACTAGGCCTGGCTCCCGGCCGGCATTCTCGTTACAATTAATTATTATTTAGACAATAACGCTCGGTAAGTCAGGTCTTTGGTCAGGGTAAGCCTACCCTGACCAAATACTTGATTTAATGCAGCAAATACCTAATTGTTTTAAAATATTATTTGTAACGAGTTGCATACGGCAACGCTGTGAGCGACGCGAGTGGAAAAAGTGGAATGGGCATGTGAGGGGTGTTTTGGAAGACTAAACAACAGTATTACCCATGTAGCATGCCATGCTTACATGCAACAATTATTACTAAAATACAATAACAAAAAAGTTAACAATAGTTACCTCCAGAGCGACGCAAGATTCTAGTAAAGATAAAATTGTGAGGGATATATCCAATATCTCTGAATCGATGGGCATCAGCTCCACATCTGTATGAAGGCACGTTCTGCAGATACTTTGCAGATCTTGTGGTCTCGTCTCAATTATTGTAAAGGACAAATCAGAATGGGGTACACTCATTATTCTTTCTTGTTCCTACCACCTTTGTTATTACGTTATTAGTGAAATCTTAAACTCAAGTAACTGATACAAATACACCTCTCATTTCCTGGAAGACAACTTTCCATTTCGTTCTTATCTTCAATATCTTCTTACTTTAATGTAATGGGATTTCAGATTTCTCCACACACACATGCATGATTTACACTTGAAACTTTTCAAATTTTGGTACCTATCCTTTTTATCAAGTATGTTTATAGACAGAACAGAACGCCAAGGAACTCAAGCAAGAAGGAAGGCGAAAGCGAAAGCCAGGGGAACTGGCACTGGGGAAGCCATAAGCCAAAATCCAAGCGTTCAAGTCAAGGTTCAATCGGTAGCGGTGCCTCCTTGGTGACATGACTGACATGGACGTGATCAGCGTCAGTCAGTCAGTGTGTCACTGTCATGTGTCACTGCAGCAAAAAAATTCTTACAAAAATTATGCGCCGTCAATGTGCGCCGTACTTTGTTCTGTTGTTTGCAGCTGCTATCTTCACTTACATTACCGTAGACTTTATATTTTCTGGAAATTTTAGGGAGAGAGAACCAGGAACCAGGCAATGACCAATTTTGACAATTAATAACAAATGACCTGACCTTTCAGGTTCTGATTAGTTTCCATTCCTGTTAAAAATTTAAAAACTACACTTAATTTTATAATCACTATCCTTTGGGGAAGTAAAGCACTACCGCCAAATAACGCGTAATGCGCATGAGGTCGGATTTTTGTCTTATTTGCATCATCTCATCTCCAAGTGATGTGATGTGGAATGTGGATGTGCCTTTACGCGTAAAGAATTCATTCCCTACGTTTGAGGTAAATAATATGTAAAGAATGTAAAAAATAGAAAATAGGATATATGCTGTTTTATTATTTGAATAATATAATTATTGTTCATATCACACACGTATTTCTAAAGTGACACAACTCAAAAATCTACACTTTTGAGTTATCACGTAAAAAAAACATAAAAAAGGGCACGTTTTCAATGATAAAATTCGAAATATGCAATAATTATATTGAATCATTTTTCCTAGTATCTATATGTTATGTTGTATTGTTTATTTGTTAAGCTCGCTGAATAGTTTTTCACATTTTCCCAAAAGATTAATTTTTTACTTATGTCACTTTAGAAATACGTGTGCGATATGTTATTTAATGTTTATGGAAATTGGACTCTCACCACCCCAAACGATAGATTATGGTTGGCAAAAGTCAAAACTGTGCATTGCTTACTTTACCTTTAAAAAAATTAAATAATGTTATGTTATAAAAAGGTCAATGTAAAAACAACAAAGAAGAAAAAAGCTCAGCAGGAAAGAGTATATTATACGATATCCTTGGTGACCACCGGAATTGACCACCAATATGGCAGATGATGCCAGACAGAGACAGAACACAACTGAAAGAATATCACTTCCGTCAGTCCGCCGACCGTCCGTCACGTAACAGCCAATCACCGGCCGAGCTTTATGGCATGGTTAGGGTTAAGTCAACTGTCAATGTCAAATTTGGACTACCAAAATGACTGACTTCCGTCGCATTCATGGGATAAGTAAAGTAACGTTATACTCTTTCCTGACCTTTTTGCTTCTTTGAAAGAGAATGAATTCTATACTTTACCGGTAAATAATCGCGTAATGAATAGAAGTAAATTATTATAAGGCCTATTATAATAATTTACCTCTATTCTTTACCAGTAAAGAATTCATTCTTTACATTTACTTTATTTTCAATTATTTACAATATGTATGAGTCTTCTTTACGTATTGTTTACATTCTTAATTCTTTATATGTAAAGGCACATCACTGGGCGTGGGAATACAGCAGTTCCCTGCTCTTCACTCTCCCTCTAGCATTAAATTAGCTGTTCTATACTCCAACCTTTACCCAGATAGCACGCAAGCTTGCAGCAAGCCTTGATTTTGGCTTGCAAATGCAAGCTTGCAGTGCAAGCTTGCATCAAGTTTGATATAAGCTTGCCTTGCAAGCCTTGAATTCTGCAAGCCTGCTGCAAGCTTGCTGCAAGCTTGCATCAAGCCTGCCTGTAACAAGGTTATAGACTCCATCAAAGGCGCATGCACTGACTACCTACCTTATTAAACTAGCTAGCCAATAGCCATTCTTCCCTAGAGTAGACGAGAAAGAGGCAAAGAGGAGGAGAGAGAAGACAAACACACGTCATATGGTGTCATGCGTGCACTCTCAGAGAATAGAACTTAAATAATTTATGTGATACCTTTTTACCTTAGTACCTATTACCTTTGTTTATGTGGATATTTGTGTGGCATGTAGGTACCTACTTACCTAAAGCTAAATCTTGTAGGTAAGTCAATAATAATAATTTGAATTAATAATAAAATATTCAGATGGTTCTGTTATAGACTGTTATTAAGAGTGAAAAAATGGAGGTTATAGGAATTTTCTTTTTTAGTTGGTTACTGATTCCAATAACAAATAAAAGAAAATACATCGGAGAAGCTGATTACAATTTTCAAGATGCTGGCGACTGTCAACAAGAATAATTATTGTTTGAACCAAGCTAAAAGTTCAGGAAAACCAGAAGGTTAGTACCTACCTATATATAATTATGATCTCCGTTTATTTCTGATATCATGCCTTTCGGTCATGCAGTGATTCTAAAAGTTGACCTATCTACCTGAATATGTAAATAAAACAATCAGTAGAAAAGTACACATTATTATCTAATAGTTTTTTTTTAATAATTGTAAGAATCCTTGCATGACCGTGTTGAGTGTTCTCACACTTTTATTTTAAAACTATATTTTAATTTTTATTTCGTCTTTTCAGAGAGAAGAATGTGCTGCTGACCAATATAAATTCTTTTGTATTTTTATTTATTTACAATGCTTTGAAGTAATAAATGTATATTAAAGTTAACATTGATATTATTATTATTATTGTTATATAATTCTACTACTGCGCAAGCTTGATGCAGACTTGCTCTGCAAGCTTGCATCAGACTTGCGGTCGCAAGCTTGCTGCAAGCTTACACCGCAAGCTTGCTGCAAGCTTACACGGCAAGCTTGCAGCAATGGTAACTAGCAAGCTTGATGCAAGCTTGCAGCAAGTGAATTTGCAAGCTTGATGCAAGCTTGCAGGCTTGCACTTGCAAGCTTGTTGCAAGCTTGTATCAAGCTTGCAGTGCTAACTGGGTAGTAGCTTTTAGTCGGGCTCTATCAAATACGCTAAAATGCGTATTTGGCTCCATTTTCCAAATATAAACATGGAATTTAAAAAATATAATGACGGCCAAATTTATTCATTGGCCAAATCTCACAGCGCCAATTTTTGAAGTTCCCTAACCACACCTCCATTATTTCTTCTTCTTCAACAAATGACACAAATACACTAGATAATACAGTTTCCACTGAAAATTGTCACCGGAAGTTACTATCGCCCAAGCGGCTGAATGTTTAACTAGCGTTGATTTAAAATGTTGTCAATTTAATTGAACGAAACGTCAATCTCTGTCGTTTGCTTGTCATTACAAAATAAATCACAATCTAATATGCAGTTTTATTTACATTCTAATGCCTAAATCTGAATTTATGTAATCAGATGTAGAAATAATGAATTATTGACGTGTGTTCATTACTAAATACTTTCACGAAAGTGATCATTATTATTACAGGAAACCAAGAACTCTAGATAATATTATTATGTCAGTGAACTTGAGATTTTTAACCAATAGACCCCGTCAGTGTGACGTCACAGGGCGGGGCTAAGTGGTTCTGGTTCCATACAAACAAACCCTTCACGTGGTCATTGTTGTCAGTTGTCGTGTGTTTTCCTGAAGTTTGACGGCCATTGACATCGAAGTGATTAGTGAAGCCATTACTGAAGTCATTAGTGATGCCAATGATGCCATTAGTGATGCCATTAGTGAATGAATACTGAATATTTTAGTTTAGTTAAAATTAGGCAGTTCAGTTAGGTACTTATTTAGTTATTGTTTATAGTACGTCTGTCGGTATTTATTTATTGATTGGGTGGTTTGATTTGGGTGTTCCCGTAAAATTTCAAGTTTATCCTCAGTTTGTTTTACGAAGAAATCAAAGAATTTTCCAAAGGTGAAAATGCTGTAGAATCTGGCCAAGTTGAAAGAATGGAGTTCGAGGCGGAACTTAAAATAATTCGTGGAACAGTACCCGCCAGCATGAAAAACAAAACGTAATATATACCTAGCGTTGAGGTAAGAATATCCTGCTATGGGTTAATTGTTTTTTATTAATTTACAGATTGATTTGAAGGATGATTATCTCATTGGGAAAAGTATAGTTGTTATCCTAAGGGTATAAAATGATTAAAATGCCGTCACATTTGCAGCACTTTTGAATTGCTACTAATGAGAGACCTCATTAGAGCTTTTGATGTTTGACGAGACTACTTCCATCAGAACTGGCAAACATGTAAACGTCAAACCTGTAAACAACGTTTGTTTGTATGGAACCCTGGCCGTTGGCCCCGCCCACTGACGTCATCACTGTCGGCGTCTATTTCCGGTTCTGCGTGTAGTTAACGATCGAGACAACAGATGGCGCTCCTTTTCATGCTTCATTAGGGAACCTGTATTAGGTTGTCCAAGATGCTGTCAAAATGGATTCAATATGGCCGCCTGTAGAACTGAACAGCTCTTATTGAAAGTGGTGTGGATTATTAAGATAACATTATTTGTTTATTTCTTTTTTATATACTTAAAAGTTGAAGCCTTTTAAAAGGTCATATACAATCTCTTATTCCCTATTAAATTGGTTTTGGGTTAAAAATGCCTACCGCCTGCTGTTGTGTTGTAATAAAGTGTGGAATCCGTGGAGATCGCGATTTTGAGCATCGCAAAGATCTCAATGAAGTTTCTAAAAAAGACGTGTGAAATGGCTTAAAGCTATTAGAAGATCTGATTTATCAGGAACAACCTAATATGCCAGGGTTTGCAGCAAACATTTTTTGTCTGGTAAGCTGATACTGATTCGCATTTATGTAATAATATGTACCTACCTACCTACCTACCTAATCGGATATTCTTTCCTGTAGATGTAAATGGACCCCGTTATGCAATAGGGAACCAACTGACATTCTGCGAAAAAATGAGATAATTTGTATTCCTAGCTCAACTAGGGTTCTAAACGTTTTGCAATAGAGGAGCCAAGTGTTGGAGCTCTGCTTACACCATCTATTGATCACATGCACCAACTGAAAAATTTAGAAGGCATGTAGGTACTACATTTTTACTACATCAGTAATTTCTCATTTAACTCAGTTGTATTTCTGTTGGTTGGTTCCCTATTGCAAAAGGGGGTCCAAATGCAATGTTATAACGATGATAAAAAAATACTCTGTTCACTTCAAATTCTTGATTTTGATATTTAAATTTTAGGAAAACCATCAGCATTAGTTGATGAAAATTGAAAACGATCCTGACAGGTTTCCTTCTTTGGCCATGGGATATAATAACTCAGATGTTGCTTTAAAAAGGGCTAAAGATGATCTGCTCAGAAAGAATACAATACAGAGTTGAGAAAAGAAGAAAAAGTTCAAAATGAGAGTATTTCGGAGGTACTTAATTTGTGATATTTTTTGAGTTTATTTATTTATTAATTTCGTTAACTTGAGAGTTTTTATGTACCTAGGTGACAAATCATGGAGAGTCCTCCAGTAGTGCTGTCGCCAATCTGCAAGATGATGCTGCTGGCAGAAAGTGATAAAACAGATTCAAACCATCTCTGTTCTGTACAGGAGATGACATAACACAAATGTTACCTACTGTCTTCTAGTGGCCTAGATATTCAGGGTTGGTGCCCTTTTCTTTTTACGAAAGTATTTTTTTTTAATTGTTAAATATTTATCTGTTATTTTATTCCAACTTAATTTAATTATGACTTCAACTTAATTTAACTATAGTTGTGTTAAAAACCTTTCGCACATCAATCTCATAAATACAGTATTCTTATGCGTTCATTCAATTTTGAATACTTTCACCGTTTTTTAAATTGGCTTTCTGAATTTTTTAGTGACACGATCATATTAGTACTATAGTATTATTAAAGTTACCTACTGTAAAAATTTCAGTCTCCAATAAATTAATATAAAATAATAATAATTGTGTTTTTATAAAACTGTAATTTTATTGACAACTTTGTAATCAGCACCAGCGTATGTTACAATAAAGTATATTATGTTCATTATAATAAATAAAATGTATGTTTCTGAAGTTGTTGATTTTTTCTACAATTGATATGTTATCCCCATGCTGAAGCTATTATGAAGTTTCATAAACTCAAAATAATTCTTAAAAACATTTATCAAGATTATAATAAAGGTTTAAAAACACAAGTATAAAAGATATACCTATAAAATTTATAATAGTACATTATAAAATTAGTTGATAATGTAAGGGATTATGGTAGGAGTGATAATGGTGATTGACCTTCAATGGCAGGAATTTCGTCAACAGAATAAGACGGCTTTTCTACATTGGATTTTTTATTTAATTCCATTTCACTAAGTCGAACAATTGGAACTTCTGATATTTTTGGAACGTTCCATGCTGTCACAGCATCTGTACACGATGAGATGGTTTTTGTTCTGTGATTATGCTCCACTGTGAACAGCAAAGCAGCAACATGACTACAAACTTCAGAGAGCCCAGCCATGCAGGTGCAATGGCCACAATTTATGGCACCGTCTTCTTCACAGATAATTCAAGCAAGCAAGGGGGTTTGTTCATTCGTTGAGAATGCTTTACCCTAAACAAAAAACAATACATTAATAAAAACAAGTTAATGATCAAGATATTTTATTGCTATGGGTCATAGGATAGTATTTTCATTTTACCTTTCCAATGAAGATCACACATGATTAGCAATTTGCTTCAATCCCATTAAATGCAAAAGCCTGCACTTGTAGCCGCTTAAACTTTTATAAGCCTTCGTTTTCTTTTGTATAAAAAACTGTGTGGCTCAACACTAAATACGACACGATGTCTGGTGCAGAAACAGGTGGTCCAGGATCCTCTGGAGTTAAGAAAAATGGATCAACGCCGTTCAAGATCCTAATTTTTTCTTTATAGCGAACCATAATGTCGGAAGCACCACTTTCTAAAGATAACAGGTAATCATACTTTTCTTAGTAACATCATTGTTATTGTAACTGACAAGCACACACACTGAATAACAGTAAACTTAAGATATAGCTCGATGTTCGAATTGATTATTTCGAAATGTTATAAATAAAATAAAACTTCTCTAATTGCCGCGTGCTGACTGCTGGTTTGATGATTTGCGTTTGTGTTTCTACAGGCCGCCATTTTGACAGTTGAAAGGTCACGTGTTCTGGACAACCTAATTACCGCTTTACTAGGGTAGCGCATTCACTCGTTGACGTTTACTAAACACGGTTATGTTTGAACAGCTGGATGTCATATTTTTGGCACATTTGGTCACAGGCGTAGGTACCAAGTGGAAAAAAGCGAAGTTTGAAAAATGAAACAAAATAATAACACGAATAGAAATCGATAATCCTCTTTCAGTGGGTATTAAAAACAAAATTACGGGTTTATATAGGATCTACGAAGCTGTAGACTTTAGTATCTAACTCGTAGTTACTGAGAAAAATATGTTTTAATACGCGGACTTAATAACAAATTATTATGTGAATTTTTAGACAGTTGTACGTTCATGGAAAATCTGACGTTTATGAAGTCAAATTTGACATTCCCAACTTTTTGTGAGAATGAGAATGCGCTACCCTAGTAAAGCGGTATTACAGGTTCCCTATGCTTCACTTTTTATGACACGTAAATAGCAGAGAGCTGCACGTATTATCATCTAATGTATTTGGTAAAACTGTTTAAACAAGTTTATTTCAATTTAAACCACAACATTTGATAACAATTAATATTTTGAGCTCAATTCCACTCTTTTGTGTTTAATTTTTTTCCAAGTTCGAAGACATGTATTTCAATGAAACTTGTCTCCAGGTTTTGAAAAACATTATCTTACCAGAAGGATAGTTTTCATTTTATCTGTCCAAATTCTAAAGAAATGCTAGCTTTTCAACACAAAAACAATTCCAAAGGATGTTATTGCCATGAACAGAAGTGTCTTTCTTATGTACCTTTATCTAATCTAATAGATACATGAACTTTCAAGTAGGTACATAAGAATGACATCTATTATTCTACTGATTTGGTCAATTACGAGCCCCATTAATTCCTTCAATAACTACTAATAAAATGATTTCCTTGGCATATAAATGTTTTCCATAAAGTTGTTAATTTGATTAAAACATATTACAATTTGAGTCATATTGGATAAACCATCCGCATAAATATATCTACATCTATTCCTTCAAAGATAAAACCAATACTAACACCAAAAAATTACAATAATACTTAGAAGGTACCCAAAAATTGCAGGTGGTACCTACCACCGTACTCCACCATAAAAAAAATGAGTAGCTTAGGGCCGGTTGTTCGTACGTCAGTTAAAAATTTTGAGATAATTACTGATTTTAAATTGCAAATTTTGAAAATACGGCGAATATAATTAATGATCTTGTATTTTTAATCAGTAATTAACTCTTCTCAAAGCGAGCAGAATTCATTTTTAGAAATATCAGACCAATGGTTTGATAATACAGGGCATTTTAAAATCAGTAATTATCTCAAAATTTTTAACTGACGTACGAACAACCGGCCCTTAAAAATGGATTCTAAAATAAAACAACTTATTATTCTTATTAATGATCTTAAAAAACATTTGATCTGATCTATTTTAATTAGTATTGAATTATTGTTAATTTTGTATAAACTTATCAAAATAAAGTAACACTTTCTAGCACAAGCTTTCTGACTTATTAATAATAAAAAATATAGACTAGCAATTAGTGGAACCGGTACCATCTTTTAGAAAAGTAGATACCTAGTACGATTCGAAGCTAGATTAGATTAGATTTATCATGAGTGGGACATTATGACACCTCCACTGCGACCGAAGGTCTATTGTGGATAATTTGAAGCAAGCTAAAGTTTGTTCGATGGATCTTTGCATACCCGAATTTGCTATGACAAATGAAAATATGCAGCATACAGCTCACCCTTTTAATGCTAACGCGCAGATGCTTATTATACGTGACATTATGTCTGCCAAGACTCAGGGCCGGTTGTTCAAATGTCAATTAAAAATTTTGAGATAATTACTGATTTTAAATCGCAAATTTTGAAAATACGGCGAATATAATTAATGATCTTGTATTTTTAATCAATAATTATTAACTCTTCTTAAAGGGAGCAGAATCCATTTTCAGCAATATCAGACCAATGGTTCGATAATACAGGGCATTTTAAAATCAGTAATTATCTGAAAATTTTTAATTAACGTTTGAACAACCGGCATTCAGAGATTCAAAGATGATGATAAGATAGTGAGAGAAACAAAGACAGAACGTGTGAACATCAGTGTAGTTTGAAACCAAGGACTGCTACTGCTTGAGCACTCATAGCAGTCTATTCATAGCTATTCAAGGTTGGTTTTCGGGATTATTCCATTTTTTACTCGCTCTCTATCATCTTTATTTTAATGTGAAACACAAATCTGCACAAAAAGAATGTAAATTAACCTATCAAATCGACATTGCAACCAAACAAAATGGTGTCAAGCTCATTCATAAAACTATTAAAGTGTAAATCGTAGAACCTTTCAGATCGTAGGATTGGTATTATGTAGATCTTAAAGATGACTAAGGGCCGGTTGTTCGTACGTCAGTTAAAAATTTTGAGATAACTACTGATTTTAAATTGCAAATTTTGAAAATACGGCGAATATAATTAATGATCTTGTATTTTTAATCAGTAATTAACTCTTCTTAAAGCGAGCAGAATTCATTTTCAGAAATATCAGACCAATGGTTTGATAATACAGGGCATTTTAAAATCAGTAGTTATCTCAAAATTTTTAACTGACGTACGAACAACCGGCCCTACATCTGTTATTTCTCATCGAGTTACTTAATATTATAATATTTGTCAAATGTTTTATAAAACCAGAACAACATTTATTTTTATATATCAAAATTGTGACTTTTTTTACAGTGTTTTTTCCTGCTGCTAGAATCATAAAATCCCTTTCCGCATTTGGGACACACATACGGTGTGTCACCGGTGTGCGTCCTCAGGTGAACTGTCAGAGTTCCTTTCAGAGTAAAGCTTTTTCCACAATAAGTACAAGCGTATTGTCTTTCGCCATTATGGATCCTGAGATGGTAAGTTAAATGAGACTGTTGAGTGAATCTTTTGCTGCAAACGTTACAAGAGAAACTCTTTACGCCTTTATGTATGTTCATATGGGCTCGATAGGAGCTGCACGATGAGAAGGCTTTCGAGCAAACTTTGCATTTGTAGGGCCGTTCGCCAGTGTGAGTTCGTAAATGAACATCGAGGTTCGCTTTTCGCCAAAACGCTTTACCGCATTCCGTGCACAAGAGAGATTTTTCACCGTGGATAACTCTATGCTGTCGTAACGATTCTCTCGCTTTAAAACTCTTGTTACATACGTCACAAACGTATTGTAAACTCTTCGCTTTATCTTCCTCGTTAAAAGAGAATTGCTCTAAATATTCTTGATGGGACGTTTGGATATGGTTTTTAAACGATTCAAATATTTTAAATGAACTGTTACAAATATCGCATACGTGCACTGGTACTATTGGGAATCTGTTTCTGCTTTTTCCGTTGTTTGTGTGCATGGTGTTCTTGTGTTTCTTTAAATGTTCAGGTCTCTTGAAACCTAAAAAAAAAGTTATAGTTAAATAGAATTACAATAACAATAACAACTATACCTTTTCCGCACAGTTCACAGACATACGGTCTTTCATCACTATGGGTTGTCGACATATGCCTGTTTAAATTGTTGCTAGAATTGAATGCAGCATTGCATTCTTTACATTTGAACGGTTTCTCATTTGTGTGGGTACGCATATGCTGTTTCATTCCGACACTCACCACAGTCTTTGCACATATTTCACACATCTGACGTTTCCGATTGGAATTCTGCGAGTGTTTCTTCTGATTTGCGTGTTTTTTTAATTCTTCTTTGTTTGGGAATTGATCGTAACAAACTCTACATTCAAATTTGTCTAAATTTAGTTTATCGAGCCTGGTTTTCCGACGTTTTTTAGGGACAGGAGAATTTCGTTCATCGCTGCTTCTATCCGAAGAACCGTTTTTGTCGTTTGAATCGTCCTCTGATTTAATCTCATCATCCGCAGAACTATTGACATTCGGAATTACATTTTCAAACTGATTGTTTGAGGTATTGAACGAAACGTCTTTCGCCGGAGTTATTGAAGGAGTACAATCGAATAAACCATCAAAGTTATCGGTGTCATCTGAATCGCTGTCATCGGGGGAGTTATTGACCATTGAACTGGTTTCATTTTTAACGGGTGAGATATCGCTACTTTTGCCAGAATTAATATAATTCTTAATATCAAAATTCTCGGAAGCAGCTTCTAATTTAACGTTTTCCAGAATTGATTTCAAAGTATAATCATTTTGACTGCATTGGTATCGAAACGAATGTATTTTTTTTAATTCGTAGATACAGTTAATGCATATATTTTGTGGAAGAGCATCTGTTTCATTAACCTGCAATATTAAAAAAATATATTTTATAATAAATTTTATATAAATAAGTTGAATTAAATTTGATGAGCGGACAACAAAAGAAAGCATATATTTATACAAAAAGATCATTGGAAATGAGAATAAATCAACAATTTTTGATCATAATAATAAAAAATTTCTGGTGTTGGCAACCCCGGTCATGATAAAGACAAAACACAGAATAGCAACAAAATTTTTTTTTGAGTGAATGAAACACTCCCAATTTGAGCTTATACATGGGACCGGCCTGTGTTAACCAAGATAAAGTACGTATATGCCATTCCAGATGTTTTTAAATTAGAGTTATAATTAGATTCATAAATAAGTTTCTGGGCTATTTACGCTCTAACCTAGGGCTTCCTGAAGGAGACACCGCTCTATTAATATTATTATTATTTTAATAATCTTAGGCTTGATGAGAGACATCTATCGGTAGCTTGCTAGCACCGCCCAACGAATGGTAATGCCCCGAAATGTGCAATCTGCATGGGGTTACTATTCCCGGTGGACACAAGCAAGCAGTCGTGCTGCCATTAGTTCTTGTCTCCATCGGTAGATGGCAATAAGCTCTTGGAGTCACGGAGTTCCGTGTCGATTTTTCATATAAGAGTTGGCTTCCTGGACTGACCTGGCATGCATCCTCTGGTTATTTCTCGATGTGCTGTACTGATGAGGTCATAAACAGGCCGAAACTGCGTTGTCTGCAGCTTCGAGATGACTAGATGGCTCTGTGTGTTTGGTCTGCCTCAGGAAGCCCTAGGTTAGAGTGTAAATAGCCCGGAAACTTATTTATGAATTTTTAAAATTCACCGCTCTATTAATATTATTACAGTGAAACCTGGATAGCCCGGAAACGCCTGGGACCGAAAATAAATTCCGTCTTATACAGGTTTCCGGCTTAAACAACAAAACTGTCTAAGCCGGAAACAAACCTGCTTAGCACGGAAAATGCCCAACAGTACGTACATACATACAGACACTTACTTGTAAAGTAAAAAACCAATTAATTTTTTGATATTATGTAAATTAAATCTATTTTAGATTTCAGTGTTAGCGTGTTTAATTTTTTATTTGCAGACATAATTATCGAATATTCGAATACCTATTGTACCTACTACATAAAAATATTTTTACGCTCACAGTTGGAGAGTTTAGAATTGACTAAAATAAAAATTGAATCCGAACAGGACTACACAGGAAGTGCATAAGTACCTACAGACAGTTTTTATTGCCGCAATAAAAATTCTGAGAAGTGAGAGTTGAATAGACGCGCGAGAACATGCGGAGATGAAGGGTTTTAGGTGGCGACGTCGGTCCGCTTCCGTCTTATGCAGGTGAAATTGCGTGCATAAGGTTAAAAAACGTGTTCCGTCTCCGCGTTACGCAGTTTCCGGCTTGAGCAGTGGAAGTTAACATGTAATGTGTATAGCTTAATTCGGGACCGGGAAAGACGGCCTTATTCAGTGTCCGTCTTATCCAGGTTTGACTGTATTATTGTTATAATTAGAGTTAGAATAATTTTTCTATATTTCAAAAAATAAAATAATTTTGAAGTATGAAAACAATTTATTTAATATTATGTTATTTGTTATTTTGGTTGGTTATTTTATTTGGTTTACACCTAATGGACGAAATAACAAGCAGTAACTGACATTACTAAAAAAAGCAATTTCGGAGAAGCACCAAATAGAAACTTACGTTTGGAGTAACATTTTCATTGACGGACAAACAACAAACAGAAATGTTCCTCCAAACATAAGTTTCTCCTTGCCGTTTCTCCGAAATTGCTCTTTAGTACTGACGGTTACTGCACGTTATTTCGACCCTGAGGTATAGTAAAAAAAATCTGATTAGCCTTCCATTTCAAAGTTTCAACTTCAGTCAAAAAGTTCCATCACATTTAATTACCTGTCATCCTGTCAATCATTTTAAACAAATTAGATAGTTAAATCAAATATCTTAAACTATAATACGGAAAACTGAACACAGAAAGCAGCGACAAAAATAAGAGTCATCTAGACATTCGTGGTTTGACTGATGAGAGCAGTTTGAAAACATTTATTTTTATAAATATCAAACTAGTGACGTCATCCTTTAATACGCTTCAAACCAGTGGTTAATACATAGCAGTTATTAACAGCCTACCTTAGTTTAGGATCTTGATGAGCCTTTTATATTTTTTATATACCTAGTCATGGTATGAACGTATACACCGTAAACAAAAATTACTTTGAACTTGAACATTTTTGGGTCAGCTCGCCCCACTGAGCTGTCAAACTACCCTTTCTCCTGTCTCAAAACGCTACTAATCGATCTCGAAGATTGGTTTAAACCCCAATTAAACAGGTTAAAGCGTTTTAGTTCGTGACATCATTACTTTAACACGAAAATTCAATGTTTGAAAGTTTGAAACCACAACGCAGGTGTTTAAACACGCTGCATCAGTAAAAAACGACCTTATTTGTGAATATAGACAAATGTAGGTATACAGTGTGTGTCACAGGCATGGTACACCCCCTTTTTTTTTTTTTTTTTTTTAGATAATTTTTTGAAATTTGGTACGTCGCATATTCTCGATAGAGCGCACTTTTGAGCAGAAAATTGAATTTTTTCCCACATCCGGTTTTTCCGGAAATGTTACCAACTTTTTATTTTTAAATGGGACACCCTATATATTATTAACATAACATAACAACAATCTTTATTTCTGATAGTCGCCACAGTTACAGAAGGTATTTAATCTACATTATAACTACAGCCACTAAATGAACATAGTGTCAAAAACAAGCCATTACCCAAGCTCAAAAGACTTTGGTACAATGTTAAATTACTAACCAACATTTACATAATTAATGCTGTTCCCATTTGAACACTTATATCAAACATTTTTTACATTCAAAATGCATGATCCATGTACTCGCTTAGACTATATGGTTCAATGGCTAAGATGATTTTTCTAATTGTTTTTTTAAAAATATTTATTGTTGAAACAGATTTTATTTCATCAGGTAGCTTATTGTACAACTTTATACACATGTAGTATGGGCTCCTTTCTGTCAGGCTAAGTCTATGAACAGGATAATTGATATCCAAAGTCCTAGTATTGTAACCATGGTTTATCGCACTGAATTTGTCTCTATGCTTATACATGAACATTAGGCACTCAAATACATACAATCCATACACCGTCATCATCGCCTCTGTTCTGAACACACCTCTACATGTTTGCTTGCCTCCAATATTTTTTATGATTCTTAAGACCCGTTTCTGCAGTATAAATATATTTTTCACATTTGGATTACAGCCCCAGAATATTATTCCGTACCTTATTAGTGCCTCAAAGTTGGCGAAATACATTATCTTCATTGACTTTTCATTTAGATACTTAGTGGTTGTGCGTATTGCGTAACATATCTTTGACAACTTAACACGTAACATATTAACTTGCTCAGACCAGTCTAGAAACTCATCAATGATCAGCCCTAAGAACTTCAAATGTCCACTTACTTGCATATTAATGTTCTGAATCAAAATATTATTTGGAATATCTGCTTTACTTTGTTTTGTATGGAATATCATAATGTTTGTCTTTTCCTTATTCAGTATAAGCTTATTTCTATCAAACCACTCGCCCGTTTCCAAAAACATCTTTTCACACCGGATAATAGCCCCCTGAACGGTCTTCGCCCCTGTCAACATGTTTGTATCATCCGCATACCCGGTAATCTGACAGTGACCATCAGATAATGTGTATAGGTCATTGATATAAATCAGGAAAAGAACAGGTCCAGTGATACTACCCTGCGGTACTCCCATCCTGTTAGTCGCAATACTGGACCTGAACATCTCATCCTCTCTGTCTATTGTTACCATTTGTTTTCTGTCAGAGAGATATGACTCAAACCACTTGACAGCATTTCCCCTTATGCCATATCTCTCTAACTTTACAATCAACAAATCATGATCGATGCATTCATAGGCCTTTGATAAGTCGAGAAACACACTCATACAGAGGTCATTACTTTCTATATAGTCTACTATAACCTGTGTGAATTGGTATATGGCGGTATCTATCGATTTCCCTTTCAAATAAGCATGTTGTTGTGAGCTGAACAGTTTACATGTGTTCATGAAATTAATTACTCTATTGCACATTGCCTTTTCAAAAATCTTTGAGAAACCCGACAGTAGACTGATTGGCCTGTAATTTTGAATTAGTTTAGGATCCCCTTTTTTATATAGAGGCTTTATAACTGATAATTTAAGTTGATTTGGGAAGATACCATAGCCTAAGGAGTTATTCACTATGTAGCAGAGTACTTCCTTGATCTCATCAATGCATATTTTTATTATACTTGTTGGAATCTCGTCATACCCACTGCTATGTTTATTCTTTAACTTGGCCGTGATATCTCTTATTTCCTCGGATGTAACTGGTCTTAAGAACATTGACTGGTTGTTGTTTTCTATATCACATTCATATGGTAAATTTTGTATGTTCTGTAGTAATTCAGGTACAATGTTTAATAAATAAGTATTGTAATTTTCTGCTATAGTGACATAATCTCCCTCTAACTGACAATGTGTGTTTTGTTTTTTCTTAGCTGTTACCTCGTTACAAATTTCCCACATACATTTATTCTTATTATCAGAATCGTTAATTCTTTTCTCATAGTAATGGTACTTTGCCTGTCTTAGTGACAAGTCATACTCCTTTTTAACTAGATTATATTGAGTCTTATATTTTATATCTTTCTTTGAGAGCACCAATAAAGTATTCAGCCTCTCTTTACACTTTACAACTTTATCATCATTATAATAACTTCGTTTGGAGTTACCGCTCTGTCTTGGTTTCATCTGTTTGACAGGAAAGCTCTCATAAAAAACTCTTAAAAAATTATCTAATAAAAATACATTCCATTGCGTGTCTACGTCATAAGTACCATTTTAAATGTCAAATTTATTTTTATTTAATTTTTTATTTCTCAATTATAGTGTGCCATGACTATTTCGTTTTACTCCAATTGGATCATCTAATGCTAGAAAAATCGAAATTTTGTTCAAAGTGCTAAATTAAGTGATTTATGGATAAATTATGCGCACCAGAATGATTTTTTGAGCTGGATTCATTTTTTTCAAATGGTACCATATTGGTACCGAGGTACCATCTACTAGTACTTTTAATAAGGGACATTTTGGTGTACCCATTTTGCATCTGTGACTAACACAACTAAAGTCATGGCTCATGGCACACTATAATTGAGAAATAAAAAATTAAATAAAAATAAATTTGACATTTAAAATGGTACTTATGTGGTATTGTTGGATTCGTAGAAATGTATAGAATCCAAAAATATAATAATATATAGGGTGTCCCATTTAAAAATAAAAAGTTGGTAACATTTCCGGAAAGACCGGATGTGGGAAAAAATTCAATTTTCTGCTAAAAAGTGCGCTCTATCGAGAATATGCGACGTACCAAATTTCAAAAAATTATCTCAAAAAAAAAAGAAAAAAAAAGGGGGTGTACCATGCTTGTGACACACTGTATATTAAGTGCATATTTAGGGTTTACTAGGGGAGTAGGGAATTTCATAAAAATGGTACAGAAATTTGGTCTTGTAATTGACTACAACATGAAGAGGTAAATAATATGTGAGCTCAACCTTACTACTTTGGTAACACTGAGGGTGTTACAGTGCTGAGCGACCAGTAAGAGTGAGAGTCAGGCCAAGTTTAGCCAGAGTTTTATTCGATACAGGTACCGTTGATTTATTATTAAATAATTAATACAACCCTCTACTTACCTCCAAAGATAGACATGACTTCATCAGGTATGATATTGAAAGGCCCTCTGTCGTCTTCGAAATAATTGGTTCCAGTAGATTGCTGGTACTTAAGCAGGTTCTGCATAAATAAATAAAATCCTGAGGAGTTATATCAACTTTTAAAGTTTCGTTCATTTCTCAATCTGTAGTTTCATGTAAATTAAATTGAGTTTGTTGATTTATATACGGGTCCTCTTTCCTCTATTATCAACAGCCAACTACTACCCTACTTATATCTTATCTTCCAAGCAGCAGTTGCCCTAGCTCTTCTACTGAATAAAAAATGACCTAAAAATGATGCTGGATGATTTCAGGTAAGTGATTCTTCTATGATCATCACCTTCCAGTAGTTCCAGTATGTGTTGAACTGTTGAGTGGTGTTTTTTGCATTATAAATCGAATTGTGCACTCTTCCGGAATTTTACTTACAATGTCTAATTAATAACTGCATTATTATTATTTATTATAGGTAGATTGATCACTGATACAATTACCAATTCAAAATCACAGTACTTACTACTAAATAAGTAAATAATAAATAAATAAATAAATAAATACTGATAGACACAGACACTAGGAACAGTATTTTTTGCTAAACACAAAACACAACACATCAACACAAGCACAAGAGGCTGCTGCTGCTGAACACCAACAAAACAAAAGTGAAAAGTCGTGTGTTTTTGTTTGTACTCGCGCAGACGCGCGAGTGACTGACGCCACTTGTGCTTGTACTTCTACGGTCGTGTTACGTTCGTTACGAGTGTTACGACTATAATACAAAGTATGCCAGTGCGCAGATCGTGACGTCATGTGTGAAACGAGGATCTTATGAAAACGTGAATTACCAGTTTCTTTCGATATTTAATGCACATATTTTCATTAGTTCTACTTAAGTGCCTGCCTGCTTCTCCAAAAATTTAGTTAATTATGCTCTGCGTGAGTGTAATAATCAACACGAAGAAAATGAGAGCTGAAACAACCCCAATATCTCGGTTCATTAGGGAGAAAAAAAAAACGAAAAACAGTTATTATTTTATCAAAAATTTGTAACGTTGTCATTTTTTATTGAGGTGTAGGGTGTAGTGCCAGCTGTTTGCGAGATAGTCGATTTTGATGAGTAATACCTGTGTGGGGAAAACCCAGACGATGTCAGATAATTAGTTTTCGCGTAATTGTAATCAGAAGTTCTTCCTGTTCTTCATACCATATTTTACATCGAGGCTGGATCGATGCTCTGGAGATCGTCCGATTCGAATTTATCAAACGGATTTGGAAAGTAGAAGTGTTCAGCTATAAAATGCCAACCTTCTCGCTTCTATTTAAATGGAGCGTGCGAGAGCAGTTTAAAGGAAGGCATAATAAAAGCTCTTTTGTACTCCTCATTTGCTGCTCTACCACCACTTTCACGCGCTCTGCCGTTTTCGCTCATGTTTGCTCGCAATTTTTACCCGTTTTTCATCATTTAAGTTAATTTAAAATCAATATTGTCGTTTTGATTAGCTGAACACTTCTACTTTCCGAATTCGTTTGATAAATTCGAATCGGCCACTACCTCCAGAGCATCCAGCCTCACTGCTGAATATATGGTATGAAGGAACTTATTCTGATGGTAATTACGCGAAAACTAATAATTATCGGACAGCACGCAGCGTCTGGGTTTTGCACGCAGGAAGTATCTATCAATATCTCGCAGTGCCTGCAGTAGCGACCTCAAAAATGATGCGGTACGAATTTTTGAAAAACCGAAATTTTGACAGTTTATTTTTTTTTTGTTTTCAAACATAACAATAAAGTTATCGGGGTGTTTCAGCTCTCATTTTCTTCGTATTTTAATTACCTACAATCCTACAAATCGTCTATTATTGGGACCACATATTATTGCTCCGTCAGTTTTTCTTTTATAAGAAAAAATTAAAAAAAAATGCGTTTTTTGCACTAAATAATGTTGGTATTGATCAATTTTCAAAATATAACTCTGGGGTTATATTTTGAATTTTCTGACAGCTGATTGATCTAAATGCTCAAACCCTACGAACGCTACGAATTTTATACCAATGACATGTTCCAAAATATAACCCCAGGGATTATATTTGTTGATGAATACGGGATCGGGCCTATATAAATGATCAATTAAAAAAAATAGAATAGTAAACACGAGTAGAAAACTATGCAGTTAGGATTTGAGGGCTATTCCGCATGTGATATCACATATATGGCACCGGAGGTAGGTTGGAGTACAATTCTATAGACATGCGCAAACAAGTAGCTTCCAGCGAAATTTAGGATTAATTATTCCTCTCACTGACAGTTTAATAATTGATTAATTTTAATTTTTGATTAATTTTCTGATTTCAAGATTTAAGGTTACATTTTAGATGTTTAGAATAGAATATTTTTCGTAACGCAAAATTATTCCAGTTTTAAAAAGTTAAAAGTTGATGAATGAGTAACGAACAAATTTATCTGTAGAAAGGGCGAATGCAGGCATATTTTGACAAAAAAATACTAAAGAATGTGAGTGCCACCATCCTTTTGGACCCTCATTAAATTACAATTTTACATATAAAAATAGATTGTCCTGAATTAAGAGAAGGTTTCGGAAAAATGGCAAACACGGGAGTACTACCATTCGTCCGAGGGGTGGATTTCACCAGAAACGACTTTAGCGTAAGTGCTCCGAAATTATCTCTACCCTGTACCCCCTGTACCCCAAACCTAACCATGGGATTCTCTGTTTCAGGGAGACAGATTTCCGGAAGCTGTAAGTTTCATGACTGGCGTACAGTGGATGCGTTTGGATAGAACTAACTTGAACGAGATTCCCAAGGAAATGGGGAATTTAATGAAACTTGAACATCTCTCATTGACACGTAATAACTTGGAAAAATTATACGGCGAGTTAACCGAATTGCCCAATCTGCGCACCCTCAACTTACGACATAACAAAGTCAAATCATCTGGGATACCTTCAGAATTATTTAATTCTGAGGAACTGAGTACACTCGATTTAAGCCATAATAATTTGAAAGAGGTGCCAGAAGGATTAGATAGAGCAAGGTCTTTACTAGTTCTAAATTTGAGTCACAATCAGTAAGTAGTATGAGTACCTACAAGTACCTATTTTTATATTATTGTCTGGTGACTAGAGGCAAGTAGTGGGAAGGGTTCTGGCTTCATCAATCTTCCTGAAAATTTTTGTATTTCAAGCTAAATGAATCCCGTCATTAAATATTACTTATGCCATTGTGGACCCATATTAATACAACTGTTATCTGTTATGAAAATTATCATTCCACCCCTCCCATCCTCCCCCACTGAATTGTTTTTCACTCCTGTATTTCACCCTGCATTTAAGACTGTCTTATTCTCAGTGTAATACAACATTTTTTACTTATTGGATTCTGATGATTATTGAGTCATATTTTTTTAGCATTGATGCCATACCAAATTCACTTTTTATCAACCTGACTGATCTTCTCTTCTTGGATTTGAGTAACAACAATTTGGAAACCCTTCCTCCTCAAACTAGAAGACTAGCAAACCTTCAAACGTTTATTTTAAATAACAACCCGATGGGGCTGTTTCAATTGCGGCAGCTGCCTTCGTTGGAAAACTTGGAAACTTTACATATGCGCAACACGCAAAGAAATTTAAACAATTTCCCCACAAACCTTGAGAACCTGGTGAAACTGACTGATGTAGATCTAGCACAGAACGATTTGCAGAAAGTGCCGGAGGCCTTATATTCTCTACCAAACTTGAAGAGGCTTAATTTAAGCGAAAATCAAATTACAGAACTATCGACTGGTAAGTGTTAATAATTAATACTGGTGCGACTTTTTTCTAGTACCAATAAATACATCAGCATGTAAAGGAAATATTAATTTCAGCAATGGAATTGTGGCAATGCTTGGAAATATTAAATTTATCTCATAATCAATTATCGAGTCTGCCGGCGTCCTTATGTAAGATATACACCCTAAGAAGATTATACGTTAACGATAATAAATTAGATTTCGAGGGTATTCCAGGAGGTATAGGTAAATTGAGTAGATTGGAAATATTCTCAGCAGCAAATAATCAGTTAGAGATGATACCTGAAGGTTTGTGTAGGTAAGTGTCTCTAGCATAATTGTCCATATCTGAATAATGCGTTAAATTCTGATTGATTAATAAATAATTCAGGTGTGGTTCTCTAAAGAAACTGAATTTGAGTTCAAATCGCTTAATCACCTTGCCTGATGCAATACACCTCTCGGATCTGGAAAGTCTGGACTTACGCAACAATCCCGACCTGATAATGCCCCCCAAACCTGTAGAAATGACCCGAGGAGCTGGCTTGGAATTCTATAATATCGACTTTTCATTGCAAAACCAGCTCAGACTTGCAGGAGCTCACGTACCTGTACCCGCTCCTTCGCAAAGTTAGTACCGTCATTTTATTACTGATTTTTCTGTTTAATTTAAAAATACTGAAGGACTAGTAATTATTTATCACTGCTACTTTTCAGATCCCAGTAAAGATCCAATTGCAAGAAAAATGAGACTGCGAAGAGGTCGCAGAGATCATGAGGAAGCAGATCAGGATCAAGCTAAAATATTGAAGGTTATCACCGTATTTTTGACAATTTTGAGGAAGTAGATATAATTTATATTTTTTCAGGGTATGAAAGATATCGCAAAAGATAAAAATAAGAGCACACAAGATGACGACATTAAAGCTGAATCATTGAAGTGAGTATGAAACACATATTTGTTTTTTTTGTGTTTTATTGGTAATATAATTTTAGGCCTAAACGTTGGGACGAAACATTGGAAAAACCTCCTCTAGATTATTCGGAATTTTTTGAGGAAGAGGCTGGACAGTTACCCGGATTGACGATTTGGGAAATTGAAAATTTCTTACCAAACAGGATCGATGAAGTAGCTCACGGGAAATTTTATGAAGGGGATTGCTACATTGTCCTTAAAACTTCTATAGATGATAATCAATCGTTTGTTTGGGAGATTTACTTTTGGATAGGTGAAAAAGCACCGGTATGTGTATTTTATTTTATAACAATGAAAAATTATAATATGTATGTGCTAGAGCAGGTTCTGAAGAGAGCAGCCAATGTTTCATAATTTTTAGTGAGCTCTTAAGATTATGATGTATTTTATATAACAAGTACTTTACATAACAAGAGTTGTAAATGGTAATTTAACAAGTCGCTTGCAGCGAGTGTGTAATTCCGCGAGGGCCTTACAACTCAAGCTGTGTTCAAAACTTTTTTTTTCTAGTACTCTTCGTGTAAAGTTAAACTACAATGCTACAAAATATTATCCCTTAATAATATTTGGTAATTTTCATCATGGGAGTAGAAAAAAGTTTTTCACATGATTGTTGACAAGAATTCCATTATTATTAAATCCTTCACGTATGAGTGTCCACACTGTTTCATAGTTTGTCACAGAACATTCTAAAGAACGGCCTTCTAGAGATGCGTAAATCATGAAACTTTTGAACACTGCTGATTGTTAGAATTTGTATTAATTAAAGTTCTGCTGAAGGAGTAGAGGAGTAAAATTTTTTATATTGAAATTAGGATATCCTCTCAAACATTTTGGTTGATTTAAAATTGGCAGATGACATGGTAACAGTAGGATCGAGTCAGACAAAAAAATTGATATTTCAGTTTAACAGCTCAGAAGCACCGATATAAATGAGTTTTTATCCTTCAAAAGTAGCTGCTGTTGTCCTTTGATTTGATTTCACATGTGAATTTTTCAATTTTAGCTGGATAAAAGAGCATGTTCGGCGATTCATGCTGTAAATTTGCGAAATTATTTAGGAGCGCAATGTCGAACAATCAGAGAAGAACAAGGGGATGAATCGGAAGAATTTCTCAACCTCTTTGATACCCAAATAACGTACATTGCCGGTGGTAGAACCTGCAGCGGATTTTTCACTGTTGAAAATATCGTAAGTGTGGAATATTTAAATTGGCCCACAAAATAAATAAAATTTTTGTTTCAGACCTACGAAACCAGATTTTATCGGGTTCACGCGGCCGGTCAATCGATCCACTTGGAGCCCGTGCCCATTTCGGCGGATTCGTTAGATCCGAGGTTTGTTTTTGTTCTGGATAATGGAACGAAGATATTCATATGGTATGGAAAGAAGTCGAAAAACATCTTGAAATCGAAGGCTAGGCTGATGGCTGAGAAAATTAATAAAAATGAGAGAAAGAACAACGCTGAAATAATGGTGGAAAACATGGGGAACGAATCTAGGGATTTTCTTATAACCCTGGGAAAGCGCGATGGAAACCCTCTAGAAGAACCTCCGAAGGTATTTTTTCTAATATTTCATTTACTAATTTTCAAATTAGTTTTATTGGTTTATTTGTAAAATTTTCAAGTTTCAAGTTGGTAAATTTAGTTTATTTACAAACTTACTTTCTAATTTATAGGAACACGTTGATCCAGACTTTGTACCTATTACGCCGAGACTGTACCAAATTCAACTTGGTATGGGATATTTAGAGCTGCCCCAAGTGGAAGTGCCACATGGAAAACTAACCCAAAAATTACTATTAAGTAAAAACGTTTACATTTTAGATTGTTATGTGGATGTTTTTGTATGGTGAGTCACTGTTTTCACGCAACCTTTTTTTTTTAATTTATATTTACTTTAACTTTTTCTGATAGGATAGGGAAAAAGTCGACAAGACTTGTAAATGCTGCTGCTGTTAAGTTGTCTGAAGAATTATTCAATATGATCGATCGACCGGATCAAGCGATCGTGACGAGGGTGAGAGAGGGCACCGAAGCTCAAGTAAGTCATTCAGTTTTATTCACCGGCACCGGCATTAAATAATTTTTTTTCTCAGATTTTTAAACTGAAATTCACTGGCTGGGATGAAGTAATAGCTGTAGATTTTACCCGGACAGCCGAATCAGTTCAAAAAACAGGTGCCGACTTGACAAAGTGGGCCAAGCAGCAAGAATCCAAGGCCGATTTGACTGCCCTGTTCACTCCAAGACAACCGATTATGCCTCTACCGGAGGCCCTACAGTTAATGGAGGAATGGAACGAAGACTTGGAAGCAATGGAAGCGCTTGTCCTGGAGGGTAAAAAGTTTGTAAGATTGCCAGAAGAAGAAATAGGACATTTTCATTCAATGGACTGTTACGTTTTCCTTTGTCGTTATTGGATGCCATTGGATGAAGGAGCTGATGAAAATGAGCCGGTGGATGAATCAGATGAATTCCAGTGGGTGGTTTATTTCTGGCAAGGGCGCGAGGCTTCTAATATGGGTTGGTTAACGTTTACGTTTACGCTGCAAAAAAAGTTTAAGGCTTTATTCAGAGATAAATTGGAAGTGGTGCGAACACATCAGCAGCAAGAGAATATGAAATTTATGGCTCATTTTAAACGAAAGTTCATTATACACCAAGGCAAGAGGAAACAGAAGGAAAAGAATGCGGTAGAATTTTATCATTTGCGTTCAAACGGTAGCGCTTTGTATTCCAGGTTGGTTCAAATCAAGCCTGATGCTACATCACTGAATTCCGCTTTCTGGTAACGTCTATTTTTAAATATTCTAAACTAATATCCCTACCACTGCAAGAATAATTTTCAGCTACATTCTGAGCGTACCTTTTGACCAAGAAGACGACTCGGGCATAGTTTATGTTTGGATCGGATCAAAAACAGATCCAGACGAAGCCAGATTGATTCAAGAGATAGCAGAAGAAATGTTCAACAATCCTTGGGTCAGTCTACAGGTATTGGCCGAGGGAGAGGAGCCCGAAAACTTCTTCTGGGTTGGACTCGGTGGAAAGAAGCCCTACGATCAGGATGCAAATTTCATGCAATATACCAGGTTGTTTAGATGCTCAAACGAGAAGGGGTATTTTGTTGTTTCGGAGAAGTGTTCAGATTTTTGTCAGGTATGCGCTTCTTGTCAATTTATGAGGCAGGAACTATTTAAGACTTTTGGTTACAGGACGATTTAGCTGATGATGATATAATGATTCTCGATAACGGCGAACAAGTTTTTTTGTGGTTGGGTGCCAAGTGCAGTGAAGTGGAAATAAAATTGGCCTACAAATCTGCCCAGGTATTTGTTCGTGATACTCTGTCGTGAAAATGTTCTTATTTGATCTCTTTCAGGTTTATATTCAACATATGAGAGTTAAACAACCAGAAAGACCTAGAAAATTGTTCCTAACATTGAAAAATAAGGAATCTAAAAGATTTACAAAGTGCTTCCACGGATGGGGTCAACACAAGAAACCTCCAGAATAAATAAATTTTTCTGATACTTAATAATTATTGTCACATTTTTTATGTTATTCGTCTGCAGAGTTTTATTATTTAATGGTTTTACTGCCCAGCAGTGTTTATATATTATTTGGAGTATTATTTATTTATTGAAAGAAAAATTTAATTAAACTTATAATATAATTAATAAAAAATAATTATTGCAATATAATTTTACAATTGAAATGTCTTTTTTTGATAAACTACTGTTTAACCCATGAGTAGTTGGTCCTAATATCTCTAACATCGCTTTTTGTTACCATCTAAAGTCGGTATTTTATTTAGAGGACTTCCCAAGTCAAAAATCTAGGGAAACCATTGAAACTGATTAAGTTAATTAACTTTAATTAAGTTGAATGCGTGGGAGTTTTAAGTAAAATGGCTCAGAGTGCCAGGCGTCTCTTAAATGGGACAGAGGTGTGAAGAATCCCCAGGCAGAAAACCAAAACAAGTATAAATCGCATTGCAACGTGGAACGTACGAACACTATAAAACCGCTGTAAGTACAGAAATAAAACAAAGAATTCTTCGGATTGTCAAAGCGTTTAATGCCAGTAGAAAATAAATATATTTACAGAAAATAACAAGAACAACTTATACATTATACCTAATAAAATTTGTAACAAGCGTTGTATTGTACATAGTCATTTGAATTGTGCAGCTTAGCATGGAAGGATCGAATAAATCGTTCTTTAATACATCGATGGGCTCAAGAGAATTAAGTACTAAACGTAGTCTTACGGATTGTGCAGTTTCAGCATGGAAGCAACAAACTAATTAATTAATTAATCATCGTCGTCGTCGTCATCAGAAGGTACAAACAAATCGTTCTCTTCTAAGAAATTGGCGATATTTTTACTTATAGCGGCTCCCACCAAGAGACCTGCTGTGACTGTCAATAGAACTCTCAATATTCCAAAGCTAGTTCTATGAGGTTCCGGGGGTAACAGGTGCTCAGATTTTGATCCCAACTCATTACTGGTACTTATCCTGGCCGTTTGCGCTGTTAGTATTTTAGTATTTTGTGGCTTTAGGATTCCAGAGTTTTTCAAACGGAATGCGAATCGACAAAGAGACATCTTCGAGCCGATTTATCTAGAAATTCTACCTCAAAATCACAACCAATTCTAAAATTAACACAGACAAACAACAAACTTCTATATTGTGCTTGGAAAAAAGCCCTGGCTGGTTGTATTTATTTATATTCTACTGGTTTTACTTTATTTTTTCACTTAAATCTTGCTCAGTATCTCAGTAATAATTCCACAATTTTTCAGTTATATAAACCAAAACATAAAATAACATATACATATAAGTCAACCATCATAAAACGCCGTTTCTGTTTCTAGGCTAGAGTGCCGATAATTTTAAACTTCGCAATATTCCGCATGCGCAATGCACTGTTCTGTCTGAGGACTTGTTCGACGGTGACTTTCAGAAATGGATTTTTTTCACTGAGAAGGTTATCAGAAACTGATTTACTGATTAGAACCTGGTGAACAGGTGGTCAGTTGGTCATCGCTGGGCACTACGAAGAAAGTACTTCTCTTTTTCGTAGGTTGGGCTTCACGCCTAAAATTAAAAGAAAATGACAGGTCGTGAATTTCTATCGGCGCTCTAACTCTAACACGACAAAAAATTCAAGGTCATTTTGCAAATTTAGCACCGATATTTATAGTAGGATTAACTTTAAAAAGTCAGATGTGACGTCACACTAACCGTCCGAATTAATATTTTTAATTTCATCAGAAAATGTCAAATAGTTAATGGTCAAGTTGTGAACGAGCGTAAATTATTGAAGGAATCATTCAAACAATGTATTGAAGCGCTTACGTCAGTTTGAGAGCCACCGACAACTACATAAAATTTATTCACGTAAGGACATTCTATCCTCTGTGTTGTGCATTTAATTCTCATTCAAATGCAATGTTGACGTATACTTATTTATGCGGGATGGAGTGTTTAGACAAACTGGACGGTTACTATAAAAACCACGTATATGAAACAAAATAAATTGAACTATTAAAAGGATGTGTATTCTTAATCGATACGTATGACTTTTTAGACTTTATTGGACTATACCTATAATAAAATTGTTTGCGCTTAATAATAGATATTGATATTACCATGTTACTGCTGTTTTAATTGGAATAATTAATTTTACGATGCTTGCAATACCGAAACCCAAACTACCTTCAGCCTCGCACGTGACGTCACCATCACCAATATTCCCACACGTACACTCTATTCTTTATTATTATATCCGTGCACCAGCAGTCAAACAGGTGACATCAAAAGGAGGGAATGACATCTTACTTTAGGAGGGAAATTCAAACAATTTATTAATAAAAAGTAGTTTAATTTTCAATACAAATGTAACAAAATTTTACACATTATTCGTAGTACTAAGACTTTTTGGTATACCGGATATTTATTACAAGTTAACACACATTCCATATATTTGGGACAGAATAAAGAAGGGTACATAGGGTACTATGGGCACGAACATCAAACTTTTCGTTGTTGAACAATATAAAATTATCCGCTGTGACCGTCTTCCCCATAGAGGTTCCATGCACCTGAAAAAGAAGCAGAAATTGTTTTATACCTGGAAAAACGTATTTAAGTATGTCAGGTAGTAAACCTACTTCCACATATCCTTCGATTGGTTTATCGAGCGGCCTTTTCAAAGATACTTTAACCATTGTGTTATCAACACATCTGATTTCAAAGGACATACCATTCGGTGCAGTTTCATTAATAAAGCCAATAACGCTGACTTTTTTGTTTGTGAACAGGGGCAATTGGGCACCGTTTACAAGGTCCCGAATATTTTCCATTTCTGTAATTTTATATAATAACCAAGGTCAAAGGCACCTATTCAGAAGAACTTATGCAAAATATACTGCGTATTATTAAAAATTAACTAGCACAAATCACTTTGGGTAAGTATTCTTTAAATGAATTGTAGATTTATTTACGTCCCGCCAAAATTAACGTTTCATTTCAGATACAATTACCGAGCAAGAAACTAGGGTTAAGTGTTGACTGTTGACGTTGAGTGAAATGTGAGTTGACATTGACAATATGGGAGAATTGTACTGAGATTGTAAGTTGTAGCCACTGGAGCGTCACCTGCGTTGAGCAATAAAAAATAAATTTCGAAAGCTTACATTTTACATTGTTACATTATTATAATATTATAATACTTTTAACAGTAAGAAATAAGAACAGCCCCTTTTTCTGTTATCAGACTCATCAGAGTCATACCACAGAATAGAATAAATCAGAAGCTAAACTCGCCGGCGGCGCCTATGATCTTTTAGAGACAAGCCACACCTCTAGCGGCCATTGCTTCAGAGTAGAAACGCAGGCCCGCCACAGAATAGGTACAATTCTATTCTGTGGGCCCGCATTCAAAACTAATGAAAGCTCGACAAACTCATCTCAAATCATGACGGATCTCTATGCGCCGAGTAGATGCGCGAACTCGGGATTTTTATTGAAGTTTATATTCTGTCTGATTTTATAGATTATTCCAAGGTATAAGGAAACTTGTAAATTATATTGCCATCATTAAGCTGTCCACAAATTACCCCTTAACAATAGAAAGGAATGTAAAGAAACACCTGGAATGGCAAGCTCACTCAGCCTGCACTAATGCCGGTCAGGGCCGCATTAAGGTTTAAGCATCGTTTCGTTTTTACAAAAACGGCTGGAGTAGAAAATATCCTGAATTTTACATATTATTATTTAGATTTTATTTAGATTTTTTTAGTCTATTTCTTGATAAATAAAATACACTACTGAGGACGACATCACCTTACGAAAATCACCCAAACTCATCAAATAAATTTCCACCGAAAAAGGGTAAAGGAAAAGGGTAAAAGTGGCTAAATTTCGATAACCGTTTATGAGCACTTTTTTTGATGGAATTGAACTGACATTTTTATAGTAAACAAGTATACTAAGAACCTTTAACTTAAAAAAAATTCAATTATATAATATTTTAGTTTAGTTAAAATAAGGCCGTTCAGTTACTTTAGTTAGTCCGCCTGTCGCTTTTTATTTATATTGATTGAATTCCCACAATAATCGGTAGCATAATAATTAACCTCACACCTCACTCACCAAAATTAATACCTAATTTCAGAGAAATCAGCTAATGAAAAATTCACAATTCACTAAAAAAGCGCTCCACTGTATAATCTATTTTCAGTTTTCAACGTAAAATAACTTAATAAAATATTTGTAATATATTATTATAAGCGTCCTAGCTCATAGCACTCGTAGCATACACGTAACACGTAATAATACCAAATACCTTAAAATATTAATACCGGTCACTTCCTCTCAAAACCTCCGTCCATTTTTACAGCGCCCTCATGCAGGAACTGGGGACACTAAAGCTGTTTTTAAATTCAAAGTTAGGTAACTTTTCACGGTTTTTGACAGCTGCAGTCAATCATAATTATTAATAATTTGTCATTAGTAATTGAACGTTTTAGTTTCAAGTATAATTTCAATTTAAAGTTACTCTCAAAGCATTATATCAGCGGATAATTTTGTTGGGTACCAGTTAAATAGGCATTTATAATGTACCGATGTATTAAAGTGAACATAAGGTATTATGTCTGGAAAATATGTGCTGTGTGCTGTGTGCGGTTGCTCCGACTATGGATTGTTAAGCATGTCCAGATCTTTCCACGGTGTTCCAAGCAGGAATAAAGAATTATGTATAAAGTTAACTTTAGAAGACGCGTAAATAAACTTATTAATATTTTATAACTATGCTGATGGAAATAGGATCAAGCAATAGGTTATAATAACATCGATGAGTGACGAAATTTTGAAAAAGTGTGGAGTGTCGAAGCCGATTTCTCACCATATTATTTTGTACCTACTGATCATTTCAAAGAGGAAAATTTTGTTAATCCAGCAAATATATAGACCTTTAAAACTGCAAGGAAGCACATTATTGGAATTGCGGCAAATAAAAGGCTTACACTTAGGTATATAGCGATTCAATCTTTTTGAAATACGTATACCTACCTAAAGATATTAATAATATTGTGTGTAATAGTAGTGATTATTGTTAATATAATAAACATATTGAAAACTTTGTTGTTTATTGTTGTATTATAATTCTTCGTCCCAATTTCCTCCGTCTATTCCGTCTAATTAATTTTAAGAGCTTTTCTATTCAGCGTTGATATTTAAAACTCCCGCTATGTTTCACCAAATTTAATTTTTAGTGTCCCCAGTTCATGCTTGGCGGCGCTGCTAAAATGGACGCAACCTGTTGCAATGCTATAGGTATAAGAGTGTCCGGTATTATTATTTTAGCGTATTTGATAATACGTAGGTATATCGTATACAAAGAAATAAACTCGATAATCGAATACAAACGACTCGAAGTTCTACTAATGAGAGACCTCATTACCAGTTACCAGTTACCACAGAAGCTAACAATTCTTCTGTGTCATTACTACCATGATAGTCTGTGATTACTACTAATGAGAGACCTCATTAGAGCTTTGATGTTTGACGAGAGGGACGAGACAACTTCCATCAGATCTGGCAAACCTGTAAACAACGTTTGTTTGCTTGGAACCTTGGCCGTTGGCCCTGCCCACTGACGTCATCACTGTCGGTGTCTATTGTGTAATGAACACGTGATGCGTTTGCTGAATGCATCCATCATAGGAATGAAATGAAAGCTGTCATATGTCATTTTTATTTAATGCAGGTCGATTGTTGGATTTTGACTTCTCGTCTCGTTCTCGAATTGAAAATAAAACGTGCTGCTCACAAGAGACGCACTCTCCGCTCCGTGCGGTGCTCCGCCAAAGATATCGCTCTCGCGAAAAATCAATCATGAAGGCAACATTATTTAGTAAGCATTGATTATGTATCCCATTTATTTTATTTAGTGCAATCAAATTCAGTGATCCTACAACATTTTCGAGTTTATCGTTCTAAATTGTTCCGGTTAACAGTTTTCGACCCTTTTACTGCTATTTAATTATTTAATCTAATCATAATCAAACATGGAAAAGAGGACGAACAACGACAGCAAAAATAAGATCCTGTACAAATTGGTTTTAACTGGAGGTAAGTCTCAAATTATGAATTATTTATTTTAACATTTAACTGCTACCATATCTACAGAATTTAATGATTTTTTGTTTTATGTAATTTTTTTATTGCGGCCTTGTCCCATACCCATAATACCTCGGAGAATGACAACCGGGGGAACCGTTTTAAATTGCTGAAATCAAGTAAATGTTGCTATAAAGTAGTGATTGTGATTGAATTTTGGCTTTTCGGCAAACAATTTCGTTTTGTTTACTTTTGGGACTTGAAGGTTAATTAATTATTATTGATATTGATTACTTGGTTGAAATTCTAATTCTGATTTGTGCCTCAAACCACTTATCTAGTGTCCATCCATGCGAGGAAGACTTCAATCATAGGATTACTCAGGACATGGTTAGAACATTATTTATTTTATTTCCCATTATACATATTATAGTATCAATTTTATTATAGCAATTTATGACTTGTTTCAGTCAATGTCAGAAAGTTATTTTTATGCATAATCCAGTATGTTTTGAAAAAAATACTATCAAGTAGGAAATTTATTGTTTTGACATTGATTTAAACAAATGTGTCAAACGAAAAAGAAACAGTCAGGTTCATCTTCAATCAATTTAAATCAATGTTTTGACATTGATTCAAATAATAAATGTCAAAAGAAATCAGTCGAGTCAACTTCAATCAATTTAAATTCGAATTTAAGTCAGTAGTTTGACATTGATTTAAATAGTCTAAAAACAAAACATTGTTACAGTTCTGTTCAAATAAAACTGGGACAAAACTCTTCTTGTAACCCAACACTGTAATTCCATACTTGTTCTTATAACTCTGGGACAATTTTTTTTGTTTTTTTTTTGCTTTCAGTAGCATGTTAGTTAATTACTTATTGATTTCATTGAAATCTCTTGGCATTATAGATACATACATGAAAAAAATTATGGACTGTCATCTTGGCTGACAACATGGAAAACATTGTTCAATTTATAAGCCACATACAGAGTGTCCGGAAATTATGCGCAAAAAATTAAGGGGGTTGATAACCATTTAATTTTAATTGATCACCATAAATTATGATCATTTTGCAACAATACCAAAGCATGCTTTGGAAAAGCTGCGGGGTTGCCTAGGAAACAAGACGTTTGCTTTGGATTTAATTTTGACAGCCATTTTTTTTTATTATTAAAATTGTTTTATTATTTTATTAAAAAAAATTATTAAAAAATTTCGAGAAAAATTTATAAAATTTTATCATTTTCAAGTCTATTTATACACGAGTGTCTCTGTTTTCTACATACCTAGGCAACTCTGCAGCTGTTTCCAAAGCATGCTTTGGTATATTGTTGCAAAATGATCATAATTTATAGTGATCAATTTTAGTGCAAGCAAATTTTTAAAACAGTTTTACTCGGAAACAGGTCATTTTATCGTGACAGACAAAGAGGACCTTTTCCGATTATTTCTTCATGTTCTTCAATTGTGCGTCTTCAAAACTCAGAAAAAAATATTACGAAAAAAGTTATAGGCCTTTTTTGAAGGTCAAGGGCATATAAGGCCTCTTGATTTCGAGGGATTCAAGTCTAATTTGGACCAAGGATGTAAAGCAACATCAGTGGCAAGTATGTAAAATTTTACGAAAATCCGTACACTAGAAAAAAAGTTATAGAAAAATATTGATTTAAAAAAATCAACTTTGAAGGTCTATTATTACTTTCTTATTTGTGAGTTTTCGAAAAAAATTTATAGATACTTTTGGCAATATTTCATCAAGTAGAATCACCTCCTTAATTTTTTGCGCATAATTTCCGGACGTATTTGAAAAGCAATAATTAATAAATTCAATTTTTTCGACAGGTCGTACAAGACCAAAATTTCAAATAAACGAAAAAATAAAAATTTTACAATTTTTTCAATAGCCGATGTTCTAGAAAAATGACAGGTACCTATGTACAAAAAATTACAAAGGGCGGTTTTTACTAAATACATACATACTTAGTCAAGCTTTCAATTTTTTGATATCTTTAAACGGCTAACGAGTTATTAGCTAAAATAGCTTTCTACACTGAAGAGAATTTTGGGAGTATTTTTTATTTACCATTATCTGATGGACTACCAGGTCAACATTTCATTTTATTTGATCAGTCTGTATTTCTGTAATAATAATTATTGATAATGGAAATTACCTATTACTTACTGGCATGGTTCTACTTGAAAGAGTAGAACCATTTTCTCAAATAGAACTAGAAGTTCTCCCTCAAAATCCCTGGGAGTCTCCTAAATCGTTTGTGATTGAGATAACAGCGTAAACTGATAATGTGATTGAATGAAATACGGTTCAACTGAGGTCGTCCTTCCAGAAAGCAATGGCAAACTACTGAAAATAGATTTGTCTTCTCAGATTAAACCGTTATGGCAGATGTCCATGATAAATAAGTAATTTTTATTGGTAAACTAAGATACCTTTTCATTTTGGCTGTTATAAGCGAGAAATGGGAATTGGACATGACGAAAAACGTATTTGGCTATAGATGAGCAACAGGACTTATGGCACAGGAGGAAGAAATATTGGATTTAAACGTTAATGTATAGTCTTTAGTGGGTTTTAAAATGGTGATTTGTGGTCAGAAAATGAAGCATTTTATTTTGATGTTTAGTTGGTTTTTATGGCTTTTTTTCATTCATTATTATATCTGGCAGTACTAACTTCTTATATGCGTCATTTACTAAGAAAAGTGTTTTGGCGTTGTGAATGTCTCGCGTAAAAGTCCCAATTATAATAATGATGATATCGAACATCCCGTCAACAACTCTCTTATAATAAAGGGAGTACTCTGAAATAAGTTAAATATCAGAGTTACCCTAAATTGATGTTCGATAAAATTCGTTTTTCATTATTCACTGAAATAGCCTTTCCATTCCCAGTTTCTTGATTACTTATCGAGAGTTAATCAATCATTAAATTTCGCATCGATTCTTCTCTTGGGTAGCCTGCTTATATTTTATAATTAAGGGTTGATGAGGGTGAGTCATTGACTAATTGATTTTGGTTACCCTTCCCTGTTACACAAACGAATTCTTGTCATTTTTCATACCTTTTGTTTCAAAGGTATAGGTATCGAAAAGGGAACATTTTAAACCTTCACTCTGTATAAGTAATGGAGTATTAGAAGGGATTTTTATTTATTTATTTGTTACAGGACCATGTGGGGGCAAAACAACAGGACAAGCCAGACTGTGCACCTTCTTCGAAAATCTGGGATGGAAGGTGAGCCTTCTATAGCACATTTATTTACCTTATATTGTAGCAGTGCTCTTATTAAAATGTCCACTGAAAGTGCAAAAAGTCAAGTTGTTTGTATTTCCTCTTTTGTCATGTCGAATTGAAGAAACGCGAAAGTGAGAAATCATCAATTTTTCTAGTTTTTTCCATTCCGGCCTAACGAACGAGGCGTATATAAACAGCTGCACTTTTCTAAGCTCTCAGGGTGCACTATAATAAGTAGAGCGAGTAGAGTAGTTAGGCACCTCCTTGTGGGGTTGCAATTATTTTTCTGCCACTTGGTAATTGTTTACAGGTGTTTCGAGTACCTGAAACAGCATCCGTTCTTTTGAGGTATGTCTGCACATTGATAGACTAATTAGTTACTCCATGAATTATCAAGTTTTTTTAATGGAGAGGATTTTAAACTTTTTGATATTGCAATTTAAACAATCGTTTGGAGAACAATAATCATGGAAGATATTTGCTGAGTAACCAGAAAGGCTATGATTTCAGAATCTTGAAGATTTTGGTTTAATTTTTTTTCTATAAATGGTAATGATAGATTCACCTTTAAAAAATTAATATCACATTTAATTTATTACTACTTCTTATCAACCATTTTAATAAATAACTATACAATAATAATGTATAAGTGTTTTAGAATGAAATAGGTGTTATATAAAAGTTTAAGTTTAACTGTCCAAAAAATTAAACCTTTTTCTGAAACTGTCATCTTAGCTTTTGGGCTCCATATTTTAATACAAGATGGGTCATTGAAAAGGAAACAGGGATTTTCGGATAGTTGAAGATGCACTCTCAAAAAACGCTCAGAGGCGTCAACTTTGTTTTGTAAGAAAATTCCTCCACCCCTTCACGTTGTAATTAAAACCCCTATAATTTTAAATGGAGTGATACCTAATTTAAAGGGCTGAAGTGATTTGGGGGCGAATTTTCTGCTAAATGGCGTTTCCCATAAAGTTGACGTGTGAGAGAGTTTTTTGGTAATTCATCTTTAACTATCCGAAAATACCTATTTCCTTTTCAATGGCCCATCTGTATATTAATTTTAAAGGGAATTTATGTCTCTATTATAGTATACCAGGTGTCCAAGATTATAGAATGGATAGTATTATGGCTATGGCATACGATTGCCAAGATTTGAAACATTATGTTAAATTCTTATAGGGTTCTGTAAAATTATAGAAGTTATAACACATTTTTTTTTTATTAGCGTCCTGGGTGGCTCTGTTAGGGTGATATTCCAACATATATATTGCTGTCAACATTTATGTTATGGCTATATTTTAAGAGGTTAACATTACAATGTCAAGATGATGAGCGGTGTTTCATTTATTCATGAGTTTGTGTTTGTTTATAAAATTTATCAGTCTAGAATTCCCAGACAAAGGAAAAATTACACATTTATACAGGGGTTTCAAAACATGTGTCAGAAAATAAACGTGACTTTATTTCCTTAGCGCGTTCTAAAAAAAAGTTCCTATTAACATGGGTGCGCAAACGCACGGTTTTCGAGATAGTAAAAGGAAATTATTTAATTTTTTTGTTGTCTCAGGAACCGTTTGAGGTATAAAACTGAAATTATGTATCTACATACCGTGTGTCCCCGGATAGGTGAAACGACTCTTATAAAAGACAAAAAATTTTTGATTTTAATTTTCATTTTTTGGGGTTCAGCTCTGCTTGGTTAAAGAGTAATTTCTAACAAAATTTTAGTTTTGAAAAAGCAAGCATGCCTTGGAAATAAAAAAAAAACATTTTTTCTGTGGAGTAAAGTGTCTTTTATGTGGCAAATGCGAAAAAATGTTATTTGAAAAAGTTGTTAAGAATCAACATTTAGGTCCGTATACCAAATTTCAAAATCATAGGCCAACTTTGATCTTCTACATTTCTTTTGTGTTTATTTCACAAATCAAAGAATTTCATTTGCAACAAAGACTGATATTGTCAGATTTCTATTGCTATGGATACAATTTGGTTTTTCCATGGCAGTCTTTGTTACAAAATGAAATTCTTTGATTTATGAAATAAAACATAAAAATAAATGTAGAAGATCAAAGTTGGCCTATGATTTTGAAATTTGGTATACGGACCTAAATGTTGATTCTGAACAACTTTTTCAAATAACATTTTGTCGTATTTGCCACATAAAAGGCACTCAACAGAAAAACCGGTTTCTTGGAAATTTCCAAGGCATGCTTGATTTTCAAAACTAAAATTTTGTTAGAAATTACTCTTTAGCCAAGCAGGGCTGAACCCCAAAAAATTTAATTTAAAATCAAAAAATTTGTGTCTTTTATAAGAGTCGTTTCACCTATCCGGGGACACACGGTATATTGTCATTGATATTATCAACTTTTTGCTGGATAATTAAATTTTTATGTGGCAGTGAAACAAACCATAAAAAAAATTATCAAAAAGAAGGGATGTTTTTGTCCACAACAAAACATGTTGCTGTTTTATGTGTTTCATCATAAAATGCTGTTTTCTTTAAAGTAGTTGACATTGAAGCTTTTGACCAAGAGCACCTTTTTTATATAGAAAACATTTGCTTACATAAAGCCAATTTTTTCAGTTTCGTATAGAAATTAGGGATTAGAAATTAAAAATAAATCAAGAAATCCTAAAATCTCCGCCACTGGCATAATGGAAAGAAATCGAATTAGCGCTCAAAAAGTAAATAATAATAATAATAATTATAGAATGTTTACAAAAATTCAGATTTTTATCTGAAACTGTTCCTAAGATATCGTCAAAAAACTGAACAAAAGTGCGAACCCTTGTTAATTGAAACTTTTTTTCTCAGAACGTGCTAATGAATCACGCCTTTCATTTTCCGACACATGTTTTGAAACAACCTGTATAGAGAAAGCGTGTATATACTTTAGATACTTATCTATAAGTTACGTACCAATTTACCAATGACAAATTTATTTTATTATGAAATTAAAATTTAACATGCAGCACTGCTAGTATTAAAGAAGAATATTTTTGACAGTTTCACCCAAATAGCTCTGACTTTAGCAAGTGATAATTATAAATTTATGATAGTGATATACAGTGTGGAACGCACTTATGGAATAAAATCCACTATTCAGAGAAAAAAAAATTGAAAACAAGCTCAAACACCTCAACTTCAAATTTTTATTTGGCATTTTTTAAGCCTCAATTTGAACTTTTACCCCCACCTCTCTCACCCTCATAATTGTGGTCATATAATATTTGTTAAATAGGATTTTTTGTATTTTCATATTTCCTGAAAAAATCCAGTAAGAATGGTTTTTACAGTTGCAATTTAAATTAAGTTATTTTATAAGTTATAAGCAAATGAAAATCGCAATTTTTCATTTTGAAAGGAGTGTAGGTACTGCGGAAACGGGTCAAAATATCGGAAAACAGCTTACATGTCCCTATCTTCACTTTTCACGTGGTATCCTACCAATGTTGTTTAAATTTTGATACAGGGTGGTATAAATTATCAGATTTTTCATCACCCTGTATTATAATTTCAAGCAACCTGTGAGGTAATACTTGAAAAGTTAAGATAGGGTAGACCTTTTCGAGGTGCACTGCTTTCAAAATGAAAAATTGCTATTTTCATTTGTTTATAACTCATAAACTACAGAATTTAAACTGCAACTGTAAAAACCATTTCTACTGGATTTTCTCAGGAAATATGAAAATACAAAAATATACAGGGTGTCCTATTTAAAAAAGTATGACCATAATGGTGGAGGTAAAAGTTCAAATTGAGGCTTAAAAAATGCCAAATAAAATTGTTCCACACTGTATACATATAGTAATATTTGGAGATTTTTAGTTTTGACTAAAATGAAAACAACATTTTACGGCAATCCGGGGGAACACCAATTATTAAAAGAAAACGTATTACAGTTATAATAAAAATGTGTGTGACTTTCTTTTTTTACATAATTATGTATTTCGAAATTTGACTACATTTCTTCTTACGGAAACGGAAGTAAGCAATTTTGGTCTGGCTGATAAGTTAGTACTTTATTGAGGTATAGGTACATACCTATCAAGATAAATTAGGCACTAGACAGACACTATTATTATTGTCCATTCTTATCTTGGACTTGAATACCTCATCATCATAGCTCATCATGAGTTTGCTATAATTATGTTATTTCAGAGATAAAGGAAATAAACTTTTCTGAAAAATTAATTGTTCCCTTTAGAAATTTTAACACAATAGATCTGTTATTTAGTTTTTGAATAATAAATAACACAGTTTATTATCTAAGATCAACAAACTAACATTTATTTATTTATCATTAATTGTCTCAACTGAAACACAGGAAACGCAAAACACGTGTACCTGAACTGTTTTTGTATCAAAACACCTTTTTATCATTGTTTAGGTACATTTTACGTAATGTTATTTTATCTTTGCTCGCGTTTAAAGTACGATTGCGTATTATGTCACCATTTGCTGCAATACCTTTGGATAATATTTGTTTTTATGTTTCCGTTAACATTTTTAAAATAAACTATTTTTTAACAAATAACAATAAATTTCTCTGAATGAGACAATCTAAGATGGTCTGGTGCTGGTGAAGACAGGACATCGAGTATTTTCAGCTCGTCAATCTACCATATCAACCAAGAACACACCAGGGGAGGAGTATGTCAGAGAACTTTATTGTTGTTAATCTAATGTATTTGCCGTTACTGATATAATTATTATCCTATTACTTGTATCAGTTTGTTTTTTCAAAGTATTTTCTAGAATTCTTACTTACTTTATAAAAATCGAATTATTAAAGGATTAGGTATTTTATTTAGTTTTGCGCTTTTTCCTGATAAATACTGAATCTACAAATTATTCTTGATAAAGTTTAATTATTATATCAATATACAGGGTATTAGTAAATAAGTACGACAAACTTCAGGGGGTGATTCTTAAACGTATGTGCACAATTGTTTCGTTTTCCAGACACGGGGTGTTATAGTTTTTCTTAAAAACTGACGATTTATTTATTTGCTCTGAAACCGGTCGAGATATGCAAATTAAATTTGGTGGGTTTTAAGAGGAAGTTATTGCGCATTTGTTGACATGCAATTAAGAATTTGATGTTCATCGGTGGCGCGCATAAAGGTAATGATCTTAATTGTTCAAATAAAAAAATGATACGCCACTGAGATTTATTAAATTAAATTTTTTTTAATTCCTGATTCAATTTGTGACAAAAAATCTCTCTTGACTCTTTTTCGTATGGGGTTTTTATGCAAAAAAATAAATAAAACATGAACATAAAAAACAAACGTCTGAAGGCGTCTGAAGGTTATTTTCAACATTTGTTGTAGCTTCGCGCCTATTTAAATTTTTATTAGTGTTATTTTCTGTCAATTGTCTGGTTTAAAATGTTATTGTTTTATAGCAATAAATAAGTCGTCATTTTAACACCCCGTATATATTTCGGAAAACGAAGCATTTGCGCACATAATACGTTTACATAGCAAACTGTCATTATTTTTTCATGTACCTAGTCACCCCCTGAAGTTTGTCGCTCTTATTTAATAACAGTAACACCCTGTATATTGTATCAATATAATAAAATTAATAAATTATTGATTAAAAAGTCTGTAAGCGACGAAAGATATTTGAAATAAAATTGAAATTTTTGACTCTTTATGACTTCATTACTATACAGAGTGTTTCATTAATCGGTACCTACAGAAAATTCAAGTGAAGATTCCTTGATAACTTTTAAGATGTTTTTTTTTAACAAAATATTTTTTCAACCCTTCATTGAAATGAGATAAAAAATTCAGATTTATCTATTGGTTTCTGCCACTACTTGTGATAAAAAAAGAAACTTTGACAATCAAAAACTAAATTTACTAAGAAATAATATCCTGAAGTTTGATAGCGTGATTTCTTAATTTATTAGATACAGATAATTTTTTGATGGAAAAGTACTAAGTTTTAGTAGATTTTTAAGAGACAAAAACAATTCGAAATAATTTATGGCTCTAAAGTATCGATTAAAAATTAAATAAAATTATTAAGGAAAATTTCTTGTAAAGAAAACTCTTAAGGGTAGCATAGTTCACCCCCTTGCAGGAAAGCGGAGTGTATAAAATTATGATGTTTTTGAGTCCTGTTGGTGGTAGTTATTTTTCTTGTCCAAATGTATTTTTTATGCAAAGTGATTTCAGAAAAAAAAAATAGATAAATGTGAATGATTTGTCCCATTCTAAGGGGCTGTAAATTGCAAGGGGATACTTGAAAAAATATTTTTTTATTGTAATGTATACAGGGTGTTATGTAATTGAATGTCAATATTAAAGCGGGTGATTTTTGGGTCAATTTTAAGAAGAAAACTTCATTAGAACGTATGTCCTAAGAGTCTTAACTTTTGAGATACAGGATGGTAAAGTCCTATTAAAATAAATCATTTTTTCGTAATATCTGTAATACCGCTCTGTATATTTTAAGGAAATTTCGTATACAGGTATTATGCATCAAGGGGCATTTTTTCATGTATACCACGTTTCATTTTATTTCCATTAGTGACGATGGTGCACGATCGTGCAGAATTTTACCGGCATATTTTAGCAGACATTGGTGGTACAATCCGAAGCACGGTTTTTGCCTAAATAAATAAAATCTGTTTCTCTATACATGGTCACAAGATTGTCGTTAAATGAGAATAAAAAAATATAAAAATATGCAGGTAAAATTCTGCAAGATGTGACTAGTGGAGATAAAACGAAATGTAACACATGAAAAAATGCCTCTCGATGAGTAATACCTGTCTATTAAATTTCATTAAAATATCCAGAGCGGTATTACAGATATTATGAAAAAAATATTTATTTTTAAAAACTTTACCACCCTGTATCTCAAAAGTTAAGACGTTTAGGACATACGTTCTTATGAAGTTTTCTTCTTAAATTGGACCCAAAAATCACCCCCTTAAATATTGACATTCAATTACAAAACACCCTGTATGTTTTCTGATTAAAAATTTGTAAATTATTTTAACTGATATAGTAGTTTTTAATATATTTTCTATTTACTTTTACATATAATAATGTATGTACATATAATATTATGTATTATAAATAATAACGAGTCCTGTTACTGTACGATACCTTTCTTATCAATAATCCTACTTCAAAGCACGCCACTGTTTATTAATAAGCATTGGCGTACAATGTATTTTTACTCAGAGCCCCAAGATATCAGAAAAAATATTTTCTTTTACTGTTTCCTAGTTTACTTTCTTATAATTATTGAGTTGGGTTTCGTTTTCGTGACGTAAATCCTAATTTTCTTACAGTAATCGGATTCTCTGAGCCGGCAAATTTTAATGAAAACATGAATTTTTTCAGCGGAGGCATCAAATTCACGGACCTCAATGAAGATGAAGGTAAGTTGCATTATTAATTTCCTTCTACATTTAAATAAACATATTTAATCGTGTTTTTGATACAAATTTGCTGGTATTTATGTTTTTTTTATAATCTGTTACATATAAGTATAATAATTGGGACTGTATTTTTTTAAAGCATGTATAGGTACCTACCTACCTACTTGAAACCTTAGATTTGCACCCAGAAAAGCCTTTTTCTAGACTGACCTGCTAATTGAATTTTTTGGTTCTGCTCTACATGTAATAATTTAAACCCGTATTACCAGCACGTATAGTGATGGGAATAGCGTAGGCAAATTTGGGATAGGTGACTGTATGATTTCTTGTAATAAATTAATATCGCCTCGGTATTATAGGGGCTGTGACAAAAATGCGTATGTGACGTGTAAAAGTGGCAAAAGTTATTCATAAGAATGCATAAATTTTGTTAAATTTTAGAAACAGCGCTGTGAAAATTATCCTGTATCTGATCTCGTTTTACCCGGGGATATGCAGATTTTGTCAGATGATGTTTTCCAGTTTCCCTGGGGACTCTATTCGCCCTAACAAGTTCTGAACCGTTATGGAGAAGTTTTGTCTGAGAGGTGACTAGGTCAGTGAGACAAAAGTTTTTTTTATACAAGGCCTTTTATTACATATTATTTTTACAATGTCTGGCACATGGTGTTTTGCCGTTTTTCAAAAAAAGCAAACAGTTTTCGAGAAAACAAAATTAAGGGACTGTTTTTACCCTTTATTTGAATTTTTAAAAATCATATCCTTTACACCTTGAAATTAACTTGAATGCCAAAATTAAACTTTCCATGTCAATCGAGTTGAGCTGGAGTCTTGATATTTGAGTTAGCCACCTAACGGTTTTATAAAAAAAGCTTAGTGGTGCGATTATACTTATTATTGTGAACAGGAGTTTATTATTGTTCAAATCTGCTTCGTTCTCATGGCATTGGTACAATGCATTTAATTAGAATTTTTTACATTTAAGAAAATAGGTTATTGTGTGAATCTTTCATGCCAGTGACGGCGGACACACGGCCGTAATATGGTGGCGGGCGACTGCCTTTTATCGTCAGTCATGACTAGGGAACAAAATCAGGGGAAAAGTAAATATTCACTGAACGATTTCTAAAGTTTTATTAGTTTTGTTCTTGAATGAATTATTGATTTATATCACCGATAATATGTATATTGTTTCGCAATATGGCATAATAATTTTGGCTTGTCAGAAATATTATGATCATCAACATCAGCGTAAGGTATAATGGTTTGAAAACTCATTATATGAAAGGTATTGATGGGGGTAGTAAAACAATATTATGAAATAGTATTGCACGAAGTTACGTTATTACAGAGTGCAGTAAGTAGGATTATAATATTATGTAATGCCAACATTAATATTAACTATATAGGTTAGGTACTTATACTTTAATGATGCTTTCAAATCTATTTCACTTTAAATAATAATAAGGGATGGAACTTCGCGTGTTTTCGCTTGGAATAATCGCATGTCATTTGGCAGTAATGGAACATTATAAATGTATTTTACTTAAAAATAAACTTCTATAAATAATTAATTCCCCAGTAGTTTAAACAGATTATCTCTAAATTAGTTGAATAATAATATGGAATGCAACATGTGACTATAAATAAATAAAAGTATACCTATACCTATAACAGACAAGTAACTTGTAAGTAAACAATGATGATTAGATTTAAATTCGTCAAAATATTCCTAGGCATATTAAGTTGTTTTTTTTTTCAACTGATGGCAATTCATACTTATTGACCTATTTTTTAAGAGGGCAATATTTTTGTTTATTTAAATCTCAAGTCAGGAAATAAATCTCAGACGCCATTTATTATCTAATACTTAGTTATCTGATAAGGTAAAATAATACTTACGTGCATCTACATAGGTAGGTAATATTATTACATAAAACATTATAAAGGCCAAATTTTTTATAAAAATTAAAATTTCTTATCCGTACATGACATGACATGTATCAATATTATTATAATAATTGTATATATTTTTTTATTTTTTTATTTAATTATTGCTCATTTCATTGAATTTCCCAAGTGATGATAATTAAGCAATCTTTCCTGCTTGATTTTAGAAAATGTGGTTTCCCCATTCCGCAACTAGGTACATATTTCATTTATTTTGAGTATAAGGTATTCTATAAATAAACCAAGATTTATGGTTATGAACTCATAAAATATTATTGTTTGGCCGTGGACCTTCTCAAAAATTAATCGATTTTGGACTGAAATCTGATTAGTGAAATTGGCCAGAAGGAGAAAATTATTAAATATCCCATAAATCATTTTTTGAGATAATAAATGGTCTAAATGTAGGATTTCAGCAATGGTAATAAGAAAACATCAGTACCTATCGCAATAATTAATGTAGTGGAAAATCTGACTTGATTTGTTTTATAGGTAATGTTGAAAAAATTGCGTAAAATTTGGTTATTATCAAAAGGTGGCAAGGATAGGCAGAATTTTCAAAAATTTTCCTTAAAAATTTTTATTATACTATGTGTCCCCGGATAGGTGAAACGACTCTTATAAAAGACAAAAAATTTTTGATTTTAATTTTCATTTTTTGAGGTTCAGCTCTGCTTGGTTAAAGAGTAATCTCTAACAAAATTTTAGTTTTGAAAAATCAAGCATGCCTTGGAAATAAATAAAAAAACATTTTTTCTGTGGAGTAAAGTGCCTTTTATGTGGCAAAAACGACAAAATGTTATTTGAAAAAGTTCATGCAGAATCAACATTTAGGTCCCTATACCAAATTTCAAAATCATAGGTCAACGTTTATTTTTTACATTTATTTTTATGTTTTATTTCACAAATCAAATAATTTCATTTTTTAACAAAGACTGATATTGACACAGATTGCTATTGCTATGGATACAATTTGTTTTTTCCATGGCAGTCTTTGTTACAAATTATGAAATTCTTTGATTTGTGAAATAAAACATAAAAATAAATGAAAAAAATTGAACTTGATCTATGATTTTGAAATTTGGTGTAGGGATCTAAATGTTGATTCTGAACAACTTTTTCAAATAACATTTTGTCGTATTTGCCACATAAAAGGCACTTTACTCCACAGAAAAAATGTTTTTTATTTATTTCCAAGGCATGCTTGATTTTTCAAAACTAAAATTTTGTTAGAAATTACTCTTTAGCCAAGCAGGCTGAAGCTGAACCCCAAAAAATTTAAATTAAAATAAGTTTTTTTATCTTTTATAAGAGTCGTTTCACCTATCCGGGGACACACGGTATATAACTAATAATTTATTGGAGCGGGCGGTAGCTAGGCGGGTTTGAAGTGCATCAGAGTAGTAAATCGTTGAACTGCCACTGGCTGGGTTCGAATCCCAGTCTCGCTCTAGATGTTTGTGTCGTCTATTCAACTAATTATTTGGTAAACTTGAAGTTGGGTAGAATGAGCAAATTCTCGAAGCCCAAAGTTACTGGACTTTGTCTTATCATCTGCATAGTTAAGACCGATATATTTCCCTCCCTAAAAAAATAATTTATTGAACATTGACTAATTAGAGCAAAGATCAGGGGTACGGTTTTATTGAAATCAGAGTTTGAAAACCTTTTTTGTTTTATTTTTAGGAACTTCATATATGTTTGGTAACCGGACAGCAAAAACACGTCATATTGTAAAGGATTTCGTAAATTGGGCTCCGTTTTTAAATTAACCCCAAACTCAATCAGTCAATTATTTATTTAATAATAATTGCTTATACATAATATATTTATAACATATTATAACACACACATAATATTATTTTTCTACTCCCAACTTTTAATATGCATATTAAATATGAATCACCAGTGCTTTAATGGGTCTCATTAAGATACAAATTTTCATTAAAGTACTGGTCAAGCTATCCAATGGCAGAGGAGCATTTGCAATCGAATCGGTTCCTTTTCGCTCACGATCGGGTCGGCAAGCCAACCGAAGCCACAGAGTTGTCATACTGACGACAAAAATTGCCTTGTGATATAAGTTCTGTATTTCTGAAAAAAAATTCTGAACGTTTATTTAATTTAGAACATAAGTAACATTCAAAGAAAATTTATCAAGATTTTATGTTACCTTAATTAATTTGATAAGTAGGTATATCGTGTAAAAGATGGGAAGATAAAGTATTATATCATTCGTAGCGCTCCGTGATATAGTATTCAAAGCGGCAACGCTGCGACCCACGTTGCGCAGTGTCATACAATATCGTAATTAATGGCTGTCAGTTATTAAAATTATTAATTAATCTCAAAATCGAAGCGTAAAATTCGGAATTCGAACTTCGCATAATAAAAATTACGCAGTAGTGAGTAGTGCCCTTTAAACTTGATACTAAAACATGTCTCAGCAGAATAATCTTAGCAACGAAGAGAGAATTTGGTACCTAATATGCGTAAGCAAATAGCAACCTATCTTAAACTCAATGATCCGCAATTGTACATGGGTCATTGTTAAAATATATAATTTTTTAATCTTTTCTATGAAATAAAAAAGGGTCGTAGAAAAAATAGTGTATGGAACTCGCAGATAATGGCTATTAATACGCTCTTATGATGGTTAAGACACTCGCCTACGGCTCGTATCTTAACCATCATACTCGCGTATTAATAGCCTTCATTATAAGCTCGTTGCATAATATACTATTATTTCTACAAACACGCACCAATTAATTAACTAACAATTTATTTACACTTTATATTACACCAATAATACAGGGTGATTCATTAAGGGTGGCGACCGGCTATATCTCGGAAACTAATGGGCTTAGAACCTCAAAATAAAAAATTTCCAGACATAAGTGATCACGAGAAATTCAATGGAAATATTTTCAAGATGGCCGCACTTCCGGAAATACCGGAAGTTGACACTTACTTCGTTATTTTAACGGGAACAACACCTTGTAAAATATTATATTTTTTAAATGTCTGAAGAAATCGAATACAGGTGGTTTTCACCATTGGAATTTAGATTGGCGGTTTATGAGTTATGAACAAGTGAAAATCGAAAATTTTCAACTTCAAAGCAGTGTAAGTAGAACTAAGTAGAACGACTCAAGATATCGGAAAGCGGCTTATATGTCCCTATCTTAACTTTTCACGTAATAGTATGTATATTTACATAAAGAAGTGGTCATTGAATTTATTTTTTATTTATCAACACCAACGCCGGTACTTGTCTTTATCTGTAGTACACGGCTGCCTCCGTTTTATGACTGCCTGTTCTTCTTCGGGCACTTGCTTTCTCGAAGTTCCTAGAGCGATAACGGCTGCCCGTTTCGTCAACTGATTTCCTAGAATGCATTATTAGTGCAACTTATCGCTTCTCTCACCTTATATCGCTTAGCGCAGCACCCGTAACCTTTGGGTATTTCGTAATCGCTACAATATTATATAAAATGGCATTTTTTATATTTCTTTAAACGGGTTTTGAAAAGGGGACCCGAACTACACAAAAACTTGCCTCTCTTCCATTTGGGAGATGCAAGGCATTTTTGTCGCCATCTCTCTAACTATTAGTAGCTGTTGAAAAATCTTTTTGCGGTTAATATTTTATATTTTTTTAAGAGATATGTCATCTTGCTGTTATTGGCTATTTTTGAGGCTCCCTTTTGTTTTCCTAAAAACCGGTCGATTCCTGAGATTGCTGTTCAACTAAAAGGGTAAAGCTATGGAGGGGGAAAGGACTACGCACCCCCAACCAACTAGGCCTTCAATGCCCTTTTAGCCGTTTCCACTGACCACCACCACCGCAGGCGATCGTATAAGTATATTTTCCATAAACATTCCAACATTTGTAAATAAATAAAAACTAAATAAAATTAATATTGATATGGGACCATAAAGTGACATTATGATCTTAAATTAATTATTAAATTTTGATTAATAAGTTGATTAATAAGCATCAAATCAGCATAATTTGGTATGGTAGTGTCGAAAAAATTGCTTTTTATTAAAGGGTAAAAAAGTAAAAATCGATTCGCTTATAGAATTAAACTCGCAAATAAATATTGAAGAAAAAAATTATTACAATAGGTTCACTAGTAATTTATGACAACGAGCAGTAATAAAACTCGAGTGGTGCAATAAAATTAGCCATTCAAGTGCAGATGCTATTTGTGTGTAATAAGATGGAACTGGACAGGGTCGCATTATTACAAGTACCAAGTACCTATTACAACCATAAATTTTGTTGCACCTCTTGAATTTTATTAACTGCTTTTGGATATAACTATGTTATAAATCAGCCATCTCAGTTTGGTTTTTTAGTTATTTTATTGAATTAATAATAATACCATTTATTTCAACAGTAATTACATAAAAACTAAAGTTGAAAACACGTCCAAAATACAATCAAATAACCACAATAATCAACATTACAAACATTATAAAACAAAATCAAAACTGGTTCGAACAATATTCATAAAATTCTTGCAATGTGTATGGTTCACATTGTATTAAAAAAGGTTTCAGAGAACTTTTAAAAGGTTTCACATCGGTTATGTCTTTGAAAACCCTCGGTAAAGAATTATAGATTTTTATACATGAATAAAATGCATTTTTCTCAACTAAAGTGAGTGAATGTATAGGATAGAGATATGCTCTCTCTCTGGTCCGGTAATTATGTGACTGTAAGTAGCTCTCAAAATATTCAGCATGCTTATAAACAAAAACTGCACATTCCAAGATATACAGCCCCACAAATGTCAGAATATTATTATCCCGAAAAATGCCTCTACATGAGGACCGGTACGGCCTATGAAAGATAATCCGAATAACAATCTTTTGTAGTGTAAAAATTTTCTTATATTCTATGCTCTTTCCCCACAAAATCACTCCGTATCTGAGAAGTGATTCAAAGTTGCTATGATATAGTACCATCATAGTATCCGCTCCCATAACGCGAGAGACAATTCTAAGGCTGTAAATGGTAGAATTTAACCTCCCAGACAGTACTTCAATATGGCGGCACCAATTTAGATTTTTATCAACATATATACCCAGAAACCTACAGTCGTTGCTAATACGAAGAGAGAATTGATTTAAAACATCTATTTCATTTGGTGTCTCTATTGTTGATCGATTAGTTTTAAAGATAATACACTCAGTCTTCTGCCTATTGATTAGCAATCTGTTTTGACTTAACCAGTTCTCAAGGCTTTCAAAAGTCTGGTTTGCCAATGTTACAAACTCATTGACATTGTCGGCACTGAACAGGATATTCGTATCATCAGCATAATTAAAGAGTTTAAGTGTATCCCCTTGGAATCCCAATGGCATATCATTCATGTAAACAATAAATAAGAGCGGTCCCAGTATACTTCCCTGAGGGACTCCCACTTTCTGATCGACGGATCGTGATAGCCCTTCGTGACCATTTATCTCCACCTTTACTATATTTTTTCTTTCAGTTAGGTAGCTTTTTAACCACCTTAAGGGAGTACCACGCACTCCACAGCTATCCATTTTGTTAAGCAAGATTTCGTGATCAACACAATCAAAAGCTCTGGAAAGATCAAAGAAAAGAGCGCAGGGCAATTTTCTCCCCTCCAGAACCTCTACAATTTTCTGCACGAACTCAAAGCATAAAGTGGTGGTATTTTTATCCTTTATGAAGCCATGTTGACATGCATTGAGAACATTGAATTTCTTTAAAAAATCTGTTAGCCTATCGCAATATGCCCGTTCAAATATTTTGCTAAAAGATGTCAGCAGGCTCACTGGACGATAGTTTCCCAAGTCAGTGGTATTACCCTTTTTGTGAACTGGTTTGATTATTGCTGTCTTGAGTTGATTTGGAAAGATTCCATACTCAAAAGAATTATTTATTACAAAACATAGTGGTCGTGAAATCAGTTGTATTACCTCCTTGACTATAGTTGTTGGTACCTGATCATGACCACTTGATAAGACATTCTTGAACCTCCCAACAATGCCTTCGATCTCAGCCTCAGTTACAGGCCTGAGAAATATTGAACGGTCACACTTGATCAAGTCACTCCGGGAGCGAACATCATGCTGACAGTCATCGGTGCTCTTGTTTTCTTGGCATTTAGAAAAGTATTCACTAAATTCCTCAGCGAGTTTGCTGGGGTCCTTAGATGATAACATATTCTGTCTATTTTTGCTCATAGAGCTTATACTCTTGACTAAATTCCAAACTGCCTTGCTTTTATTGTCTGAATAGGTAACTTTATTATGATAAATTTCTCGCCTAATAACCTGAATTTCATTATTGTATCTTATTTTCAGTGCTTCGTAAGCTCTCTTATATGTAGGGTTATATTTGGCAACTAAGAAAGTTTTATCTAACAGATCTTTGAGGAATAAAATCCGAGGATTTCTATACACCGAAAGACATGCACCCGTACGTCTACTAACGAATCGTTCCGGGAAACTGTTATTAAAATGGGATAAGAAAACCTTAGTAAAGCAGTCCCACTGTCTGTCTACGTCAAACTTCGGGATCTCTAGCAAGCAGTCCCAAGTCTCATTGCAAAGACATTCCCAAAACAACTTTCGATTATTATCGTTAAAGTGCCGCATCTTCCTCTTAGTACAGGTTTGACGTCCCTTCAAGCAAGCAGAAAAGAGAATGGCTCTGTGATCGGAGATGTGCAGTTCAAGTACTCTGGATGTAAAGTCATCAAAATTTGAGATCACATTGTCCAAGCAAGACTCCCCGCGAGTAGGTTGCCGTACTGAACAAGTCACCCCAAATCCCTCAATCAGAGAGAGAAAAATATCTCGATCCTTACTCTGTTTTAAAATATCAAAATTAAAATCTCCCGTTACGACATACAAAAAACCCGACATACAAAGTTTATCGAACAACATATAAAGCTGTTGGAAAAATAATCCTGCTGAGGCATTTGTAAGCGGTGACCTATACACAGACACCACAGTAATTTTGTAACCAGAGATCGTCACTTCCAATGCTGAGCACTCAAAAACGCCCTCGATGCTCAGTGCAGACAAGTCTACCCTGGACTCGCAAACGACATTCTCAGAGCAGTATAGTGCAGAGCCCCCATGTTGCAGTGGTTCACGACAGTACGCGGATACAAGACGAAAACCAGGAAGTTTATAAGCTGCAAGCTGATCGCGATCCTTCCAATGCTCAGTAACAGACACAATCTGACATTCATGTTGCAAGACACCAATCATCAGTCTGTCAAGGCTGTTGCCTATTGATTGTAAATTTTGATAAAGCAAATTTACCTTTATAGAATCTACTCCACTGCCTTTGCCTTTCCTATGTGGGATAAAAAATTGTTCAGTCGTGTTCCAGTGGGCCACAAAGTAGGATTCTTCAAATTTTCAAGCTGCTCAGCAGGAACAGAAATTTTAAATGATGAATATTCATTCGGATATTTGGAATCCATTCTTGTACATCTGAAATTCTCGAATTTATTTTCCTGGAGATGCTTGCGCAAATCTTCCTCCTGTAGGCCAGGGTCCAACCTGTAGACATGAACATGGGCATACGGAATAACCCCTTTGATGGCGAGATTACTAGCTGCTCCAACTACGGTATTTAGTTTTCTTCCATGCTTCCTAGTAACGACGGTTTTAAAGTTATCATTTTTTGATTTATCTTCTATGGGATTAGAATCATTGTTGATCCTGCGATTATTTACGTCGGCAATTCTTATTTTCCTTGTGAAATCTTTCGTTGGTGACGAATTAATAAATTGCGGTGAATTTATATTTATTGTTTGTTTTTTCTCAGTCCGCCTGGTGCTATCTACAGCTGATATCAATATATTATCGGGTGATTCGCGCAAGGAAACATCGGTACCATTATTTGCAATAGAATTATTAAAAGGAAAATTATTGCATTTTATTTTAGGCACAGCAACCCTATTCAATAAATTGCCAGGGTTTTTATCCAGCAATCTAATTAGATCTATGTTGGTGGTTTTCAAATTCACTACTTCAGTCTTCAATTCATCGATTTGCCGTCTAAGCGACTCGGTCTTGGAATCCAATAAATTATTAACTATTTCAGCAAATTCACTACTTTTCAAGAAATTTATTACTTGTTCACCAATGACACTAGTTGACCTAGTTTCTAGCCCCATGGTAACGTAAGGATATGTTATATCGAAATATTACTTACTTTGATTTACTTAAAAAGTGATCACACTCACACCAGCTAGGTATCCGCTCAAGCGAGCGGCCGAAGCACGAATGGAATTATTGTAGAGGCTGAAATTTTTTTTTTTTTTTAGTTTTTACTTCTGAAATTGGCTATAATAAACAACTTGTCCTCTTTAAAATAACGTAGCCTCATAAGCAACATAAGCGATTCTATTGGCCTAATAAAATAAATCCAGTTCTTCCTTCCTCTGTGATACTTCAGCTTTCGCATTCAGGATATATGATATGACTGACTGCTAAAGCGCCGACAGCAGCGCTTTTATATCCCTGACCGTGGAGTCTAGAAATGTCAGATAGTTCACCAACATTAGACCGCGGAACCATTCTGTATTTTTAGTAGAACTGGCCACCTTGGCCGTCGATGTGCCATCCCTGTCATATTACTACTAGAATTGTCGCGAAAGTGTCATTTCCCTGAATGGCTAAGTCATCAAAAATTGAGGAAGTATACAAACAAATACGTATCTGGAATTAATTGTCGTTATATGTATAACCGGTAGAGGATAGCCAATTTTGCCGTGATGTGGATTTTTGTTCTCTCCACATTATGGCATCTTGCGAAGATCTTCATCGTTTTTTCAGTAAATAATTTTTTTCGCAAATCTACGTACAGCAACTAAGAATGGAGCCATATTATTTCAGCCGCGACCATATCTCGGAACGAATCGTTCAGGTTTAAGAAAAAAATAATTACCCAATTAGGAAAGTTCACCTTGAAAAATTGCTGGAAAATATTTTTGCGCTTCTTATGTGGTAATGAATGCCGCTTAGGTAGCAGACATTACAAAAATTACCATTATCACGGAAACTAAATATATGTAGGTACTAATAATAATAATGATGATAGAATGTTTTTTTAGGTATCTTTTATAATAGGTAGGTACTTTATTAAAAAAGTAATTTAATAGGTACTCGTATTAATTAAAACAGTTAACATGACCGTTATAGGTTGTTTAGTTTATATTTTTCAAACATCAATGTTACTCATGTTGCTATTAAACGGAATAAGTTACTGGAATTACTTATCAGAGTAATTAGGTATTAAGGTGCGTACAGACATGCAACAGAACACCTTAACGTAACTTCACCGCGTATTAAGTCTGGACGGCACTCTGCAACATCGTACCAGTACAGTAACAGCGTAACACAGTAACATCGCAGCGTCCCATCAGTTGTCGGTATTTCGGCGTCACATCAAAGAAATGTTCGCGACGACATTGCATTATAGATTTGCCGGTTTGGACGTGTCTGCGAAACACTTGCGTTGTTTTGATTTTTGTGTTGGTCAAATTGATCAAAAATTCAAAATCAGTTGGCGTTATTCTTGTGAAGTTTTTATATAGGCCACTCACTGACTGAAAGTTTAAAATCTCTTAATAACTGACGGCCGCCGTACACAGTTCTACTGGTGTATAATTGATTCTGCCTCCAGCGTCTTGATCTGTGTTTTTTCTTATGCACTAAATAGTGCATAACTATATATGCTGCAGCCGCAACGTCCATCTTTTTCGAATACACTCGTGCAACATTTTAACAAAGAACATCCTACAGATCGTTCTTTTCCCCATGATCGACGAAACCAATCATATGTAATTTAATAAACTAAACAACATGTATCGTAAGACTGCAATTTGTAATTTCAAACGAATATATATATACAGGGTGTTACTGAATAGGTGTTACAAACTTAAAGGGCATGTAGGAAATGCAAAAATATGCGATAAATTTCCTGTAGACATGGGTCGTTGGAGCTTTAGTTTTCGAGTTACAGGGTGTTAAAGTTCTACGAAAAATTTAATTTTTTATTAATATCTTCAAACTGGTTGATCAGAATAACTCGAATTTTTTGACAGCTGTTGTACTAATTGAAGTACATCATTTGATACTTCCGATGAAAAATTCTTCACTCCAGTGGCAGAGATCTGGGTATGTTGTTACCTTTTTTATTAAATAATGTCTACGCCACTGACTTTAATGTAAATTGGTTATTTATGGTAGATATCCTGTTTTGTTTAGAGGAAAAAAGTCGTCGTACGTTTTTGTCCTAGGACGCACTGTTTCCGAGATCCTTCACAATGTAGGAACCCGTATGAGGTAAAATATCACAAAAATCAATGCTATTGAGTTTTTCCATAAATTAATCATTTTTGTGATCGTTATTGAAGCGTGTTACATTACAAAAAGCTTGCATGGGTTCCTACATTGTGAAATATCTTAAAAACAGTACGTCCTACAACAAAAACGTATAATGACTTTTCTCCTCTCAACAAAACGAGGTATCTACCAAAAATACCAAATTTGCATAAAAGTCAGTGGCGTAGAAATTTTTTCATAAAAAAGGTAACGACACACCCAGATCTCTGCCACTGGATTGAATAATTTTTCATCTGAAGTATCAAATGATGTACTTCAATTAGTACAACAGCTGTCAAAAAATTCGAGTTATTCTGAACAGCCAGTTTGTAGATATTCAAAAAATATTAAATTTTTCGAAGAACTTTAACACCCTGTATCTCAAAAACTAAAGCTCCAACGACCCATGTCTACAGGAAATTTATCGCCTAATTTTGCATTTCCTACATGCCCTTTAAGTTTGTAACACCAATTCAGTAACACCCTGTATAACTAATTAAAAAATCTGGGACGCCTAAATGTTTCGCGTTGATGTTTCGGGGCGATGTTCTGTTGCACTAATTTTTTTTTTTAAACCGGGCTGACCACGCAACATCGCCGCGTACAGAAATGATACGCGGCGGTGTTACGTGACGATGTTCTGTTGCATGTCTGTACGCACCTTTATATGTAGATATCAAATCTCAATTCAAAAATATTTCCTCTATGAATATGACCCTATCATCATTTTTATTTATACCACTATCGTAATTTTACTAGACGAAAGATCAACAAAGTTCACATCCTATTAGATAACAAGGTCGATACAGTAAATTTCAGATGTCCGGAACTTACCGCAAAACTTTGTAAGGTCAAACTCACTTACATTGAATCTGTCGGAACAGATCTGCCGACTAAGTTATCAAGCGCCAAGTTTATTAATCTAACTAATACCTAGTCTTCGTGTTTTTAGCACCTTATCCATTTCACAGTCTTGATCAACGATTTTTTTTAAACAATTGAAAGAACTTTTTCCGAACTACGTTCTACGTGAACTTTTTATTATTAGCTTGCCAGAGGCATAGGTGGAAATGATGACCAAACTACTAAATTTCTGTATCGCATTATGGCACGTTTTTAAAGGAATCTTCTATTATGCTCCCGAACGCAACAAAAACAAAACATAAAACAGAACAGGATGTTTAATTCTTAACGAAACATTTTAAGAAAAGCTGAAAAACTGGAAGAAATGTTTTTGCAAAACATTTGGTTTCAACAGGATGGTGCCACATCCCATAGCGCAGAAGAAACACAAGTTTTATTGCAAACATTGTTTCCTGGTCGCTTAATTATACCCTTTTTGGCTACATAATACTGGCCTCCAAGCAAATATTATGATCAAATACCTGTGGATTTCTTCTTTGGGGTTTCATTGCCATTTTCATTTTTTTTTTATTATAAGAAAATCTTTTGAAACCAAGCAGCAAGAATTGCATCAAAATTTTTAATAAAAATGTTTCTCCGCAACCGTTGGTGGAGAATCCCCTCTAAAACTTTTGGTAGAAAGAGTCTTATTTAGCTAATAATAACACGTTGACCGTTAAAGGTTTCAAAAATGCACATCATAATTAAAAAAAAAACTGTTATTTCTGTAATAATTTTTATACATAGTAGTTAGTTTTCGAGAAAATCACTATTGAAAAAATGCATTTTTTAATGCTCGTGAAAAAATCAATGCCACCACTAACAGTTCCTAGAAAAATCTTACATCAAAATTTTCCTGAACTGCTGATGGTGTGTTTTCTACTTTACCGACTGGATTGTTATATAGTTGATGCGTGATGCATGGAATTCTTTTTAAATATCCGACGTAATTTAAATTTGCAACTCGAGGAGGGGCTCTATTCATAAAAAGATGAATGTGGAGAGCTGGTGGAATGAAACTTTTTCCAGTGTGTGGATAGGGCGAAACAGACCCTTCACTCATTTACCGTCGCGTCGCGGTCACCAGCCGGACCTCACACTACTTTTTTTTGTACAAATCGCTGCCAAGGTCATTAGACGGGTCTCACACCCCTTAATTTGAAAATAAGATTTTTTAATCGAGCGTACAAACGAGAGAAGGTTTGTTTGTGATCACATTCACGAGGCTTATGGTAATATCAACAATTTACAGCTAAGAAAAGGGAAAAAATAAATAAAAAAACCAATAGCCCAGAAATTACGTATGTACCTACCTTTATTAACCTAGGGAAAAAATCTTTCCTTGTCGATCTTTCTTATTATAACCGTTTTTTGGGGTAAAGTGAGAGACACTAGCACTTGCAGGAAATTCAATTTCCTACAACTTTGATTAATACAATTTTTCTCTATCAAATCTTAGGCACTATTGGTCGTAGAGCCTCAAACTATTTTTTTTTTTAGGGAAGCTGGCACCTAGGTACATTATTTTAATAGAATTACCCTGTATATTATTATATTTTTGAATTGTCTGAGAAAATTGAATACATGTGTTTTTCACAATTGGGACTTGGATTGAGTAGCTTATGAGGTAACGACAACACCTCAATATACAGGGTGTTGATTTTCAAAGCGGGCCATAGGGAATTAGCATTGCCAAAGTTATTTTTAAGGATTCCTGCTCGCCGTTTAAACTGACAGAAATGGTTTTGGTATCAAAATGAAGTTAAAATTATTGCGCATAGAGCTTGATAGCAGGAAATTTGAGATGAACTTGGACGTTTCAGTGGAAACTGAAACTAGGGTTGACCTAAAATATTAGAAAATAACGTTAATAAACAAATCAACGTTTATAATGCCTATGCTAATTTACCCTATGGCCCGCTTTGAAAATCAACGTATGATTGAAAAAAATGTATTTAAAAATGGCTTACGTTTCTAGTTTCTACGTTTCCCTATCTTAACTTTTCAGGTAGTTTTAATTTAAGAAAAACAATTCTTTTTCATAAAATTTAAAATGGTGAACTGATGCGCATCTCGTACTTATATGGTCGCCATTTTAAATTTGTACGACCAATACCACCCCCCCCCCCTAACGGGCAGGACAAGAAAAATCGACAACGGAATTTTTGTTACTTCGGGACTTGACTACAAGGCGAATTGAGTTATAGCAAATTTTCTGGAAAATGGTGGTATTATTTTACCATCATTCTTATTTATTTCCTTTCTTTTGATTTGCATTAGTTCATATTTAGTTGTGTTAATTTTTCTTTTTGTTCTGTTAAAATTGATGGTATTTTTTTATCGTGAACTAATTGGTAAAACAACGCTTATAAACTTTGAAACTTTAATGCCACAAAGTACAATTTATTAAAATGATATTTTACTTTATGATCGCCTTGAATTTATCGAGTTATTATTTACGCTTGTTTGGCTCAGTTGTATCTGGCTTTTTATATGCCAAGTAGTGCCATCTAGTAAGATTCCAGAAAAGTACGGAAAGTTATTCGAAACCATCGCGAAGGTCTCTATACGCGTTTTCATCCCGTACTTCTATAGTCCCTATAGCCAACAACAATTATTATGGGAATAGGTTGAAAAGAAATTGCTACACAAAATGACACATATCGCCATTCGCTACAAACTTTTAATTATTTAATATTGTTTTGCATTTTTTTTTTTATGTTGATGTTCCTCACAGTCTACGGTTCTTACTGTTTCCTTTATGGAAAATTATTTCCTTTGATTTGTTTCAATTTTCTTATGACTCCGCGAAACAGAAACGTATACATAATTATACCTACCTTTGCTATCAAAAAACTGAAAACCCTTGAAGTATAAGGTCAAAGTCGTCATATTATATAATTATAGGGTACTGAAGGGGATGTAAAAAATCTATTAAGTATAAGTTGAGAATCCTCAAAATAGAAGTTGTTTATATTTGACTACTTTTTGTTATTTTTGTCGAGGTCTCCCATATTGATTTAATTATTATTATTAATAATAATATGATTGTCTTATAAAAGTCTCATTTAAGTTCATTAAATTTTGATAACAGAAAAACTTTCAGTTTTCGTTTCGACTTAAGGGATGGATTTAAATATGAATGGCTCTTGAAACGGTTGTTTGTTTACATTTACCTACCTGGAATTAGAATTACATAAAAGAGGAAGCCTGTTGTTTTAAGTCCAGCGTATAGGTCAGGTATCATAAGGTCAAGGTCGGATGTAGGTTTCAGAATTAGATTAAAATTATACTTTCTGTGCTAATCATGAAAATGCATACTGATTAGTTATTGAAATGGTTGTTAAATATTTAACGGCTTGTTAGTAAGTTATATCAGAAGTTTTTAATACGTTCTGAAAACTGTGACTTAAATTTCTTATTTTATTCTTATATATAGGTAAGGTAAGGGGTGTTTAAAAAAGAATCAATTTGGATTAGGCTGTTTAATCAAAAAGGTTTGTCTCAACTTAATCCACTTTTTTATTTGACAGTTCTAAATTTTGTTAGGTTAGGTACTCTATCTATATGTACCTATAGAGTATAGGGTTTTTCAATTTTTTTCAAGCGTCCTTGATCTGTAATTTTTGGAAATTGTCATTTTCAATGTTCAAAATGTTCACGAGACTAAGTCAAAGTCATGTGGTTTCTCCATAAATAAAATTGAAGTTGACACGAACGCAATTCTATTTGGGTGATATGACATTTAAATCAACTTCTGTAGGTATACTGACTATGAGGGGCCAACAAGAACGAAACAGTCTATAGTAGAACTATTTTAAAATACGGAAAGCCATAAAATATATCTGTCACTTTCTTACTCACTGGGTAATAGCATATCTATGGCTTGAGAGGAGATATTTTTAAAATATAATTCTGAGTTCAATTATTGTTCAAATGATTTATTGGGGGTAAAAACCGGTACTTAAACCTAAACAGGTAATCACAACAATATGTAGACGGAAATGCAGGTGAGGCTCTAAAACTGTTCATACTTTCAAAATCCATTGAAGTATATCTGGAGATGTTTGAGAACCACTGGTCAGCCTGAAGCATGCCATTATTTATGCATTTTTCTGTACTTTTACATTACTTTTCTTCACTAATACCACCCATTATATACCGATTAGCACGACGCTAAGTACCGTATTGGAGACGAGAACGAGAAGAGCATTCGGCCGGTTCGGCATCATTAGTCCGTCCCGAGCTCCATTAGTCACGGACCGAAGTTTCGTTAAATACACCTGACAAAGCCGAACTTGAACACTGATTATCATTACTTTTTAATATACATTTCTAGTATACACCGTGTCTCTTGAATTTCTGGACATAGGGAATTCCCATGTTAAAATAAACTATTGTAAATATTGGCTCGCTCCCCTAATTATTTTACAGTAAAATGTCAAATGTAAAACTTCTTAAGGAAAAAAGCTGCTTCTTATGCTATAATTGGATTTTCATTTGGTTCATCCGTTTTCGAGAAAATCAGGAAAAACTGAACGGTTTTTCGTAGTTTTTCAAGGTTGCTTTGCTTTTTGCTTTTGCAATAATGAATATATTATAATGCGGATAATAATAACATCTGATAAACCGGCGCATATCAGTACAGTATTTTGCATTTCGTTTGGTTTGTTTTTTACAAATTAACAAATTTTCAGTCGACATTGAAGTATGTATAGGTATGTATAATACATATCTACTATTTTCTGTATTTTTGCAATACTTCAATAACCAAAATATTAACTTACAGAGAATTTTTTAATGAATAAAACTGGATTACATCAAACTTTTTCAACATTCTTTAATTCAATTAATTTCTACAGTAAGTGAAATTATTCTTATAGAATCATGCTGAACTCAGGCATCGAGTCATGAGCTCGAGTCTCGACTTGTGCTAAGAATCGTAAAATTAGCTGGCTAAATATAGCTTAAAAACAAGCTAAAAACAAAAAAACTAAAGAAGAAGAAGTAGAATAGTAGATAAAGTATAGTCTTCCGCTCGCTCATTCATAATGGTTATCCACTTGATGTTTTGATGTTACATATTAGAGATGTGTAGTTCATGAACGAACGAACTAAAAAGAACTATTCACCTACAGTGAACTGAACGAACTATTCACTGCCATCATAATGCATAGTTCGTTTTGAACTGTGAACTGTCAGGTCAGCTTAGTACCGTACCGTACCGACCGACCGGCGACCGGTTTCACATTTCCTAGAACTGAAGGAAGAACTATGAACTATGAACTGAACGAACTATTAAACTGAATAGTAGGGAGAAATAAGAAAGGAACGCTGAAACTGAAAAGAACTGAACTGACCCACGTTCCCAGTATGAGCAACACGTCGTATTGATTTGACTGTTATTATTATTGATAACTTTGGGCTGAATAATAAGAATGAAATGAGGAAGGAACAAACTATTTGTTTCTCTTTTTCAGGAAACTTGTCTTAATTCTATAATAAGTAATCGGACTTTCTCTTCGTCCGTTATTATTAATGATGTATTCATTATTTTTTATTGAGAAATAGGAATAAAAAATAAAAATAACGAACCAGTAAATGATTGATAAGGATACCTATTAATAATAGAATTTATACCTATTAATTACAAAATAATGTATAACTTAAAATACTTTAGGAGGTTATAGGTACCTATCCTATAACTCTATTTTTTCCTGTATTTTTACGAAAAATATAGAATAATACAAACGTAGGTCCAAAAACACTTAACATCTTTTAAAAATACACAGTGATTTTTATTATTTTTTCTTATTATAGAGGGGATGCTGAAATATTTTTTCATTTTATTTAGGTACCTTTTTCTGTTAATTTTATTATCATATACTAATTAGTTACCTATTATTATCCCTTTACGCTAAGTTTATAATAAAGTCCGCTAGATATTTATAATTGGGTATACCTATACCTAACTTAGGTAGGTACCATACCTACTTATTAAGTTGTTTATTAACTTTATTTCTTAGAGGTTTTTTCTAATCACATTGATCATGGATCAATAAATTTTATAAACAATAATAATAGTTTAATAGAATTCTGTTTACAAAAATAATGAACTGAAACAAAGAGGCAAAAATAAACTGAAAGTAGGTACCTATAATAAAATAAAGGAATAACATCTGTTCTAGTTTATAAGTAGTCTTCCATCACAGTTCCTTACTTATAGAATAGCTAATAGCTTCCAGCCGAGCCACCTATACAGGGTGTCCCAATATTCCATGGACATGGAGCAACCACAGATTATACTGAGCTAAAAAAAAGTCGCTCGGACCAAACTTATCTCTATACCAAAGTGCTTCGTTTGTCCGTTAGAGGGCTTCAAAGTCTTTTGAAAATTTTAGTTTTTTTGAAATAGCTCAAAGTCGGCTCATTCCAATTCAATGAAATTTGGTAGGTAAATTTCTTATTAAAAGTACTAATTTCTGATGTACATGATAATTTGACGGAAACCCGGGAAGGGGTGAAACTACCCCTACCCTCCATTAAAATCGATCGTAATTGTTGATAGGGTAGCAGGAACGCTGTTCATGTTTTTTTGTTTGAAAGATACATCGTTTTAGCCCATTTTTGGTCTCCTACAAAAATCTCTATCTTTCCGAGGTGCTATGTGATAAAATAAATTAGTCGATGATACCTAACCAAAATTTTATTTCATTCTTTTAATTTGAAATCAAATTTTCAATTGTCAGGTGATTATTTGATCTAATCTCATAAAAGATGTTTAGTATGGTTCGGTTTTTTTTTCAGGTGTTTGCAAACGGTTTTTTTCAAACGCAGTAAACAGTTTGCAAAACGACGAGGTTCCAAGAAAAGTTAAAATCATTTTTTTGCGCAGGATGGAACTTTCTAGGGTCCAAACCGGCGCCCACATCGAGCATCTTTTATGAGATTAGATCAAATAATCACCTGACAATTGAAAATTTGATTTCAAATTAAAAGAATGAAATAAAAATTTAGTTATTATCGACTAATTTATTTTATCACATAGTACCTCGGAAAGATACAGATTTTTGTAGGAGACCAAAAATGGGCTAAAACGATGTATCTTTCAAACAAAAAAACATGAACAGCGTTCCTGCTACCCTATCAACAATTACGATCGATTTTAGTGGAGGGTAGGGGTAGTTTCACCCCCTCCGGGTTTTCGTCAAATTATTATGTACATCAGAAGTTAGTGTTTTTAATAAGAAATTTACCTACCAAATTTCATCGAATTGGAATGAGCCGACTTTGAGCTATTTCAAAAAAACTAAAATTTTCAAAAGACTTTGAAGCCCTCTAACGGACAAACGAAGCACTTTGGTATAGAGATAAGTTTGGTCCGAGCGACTTTTTTTTACCTCAGTAATCTGTGGTTGCTCCATGTCCATGGAATATTGGGACACCCTGTATAACTATTGCTTTACAAGTATTAATATTAATAATATGTTTCGGTTTCGGTCATCTGGCATCTGGTATCTGGTGAATAATTAACATAGAAAGAAACGAACTATAGTTCATAATGAACTATGAAAAAGAACTATTCACTTCGGTGAACTAGTTCACTAGGAACTATTCACCAAAGTGAACTGTAATGCCCATCACTATTACATATCTTCGTGGATAATAGCTATCATTATGCCGCTTGTTAAATAATAAACTATGATGGGCGTTAAAAGAAGATTTTTTTTAACATAATTTGAAAAGAAAAGAAATTGTTAATTTTCATGAGTACGTTACTATAATAATGCAAGAATGCAATATATGCAACGTATACTATCATTTTACACTATTTATATATTTTACATGCAACATAGCAACTTTTTGCCTACCTAGCTTTTCTTGAATCAGCCGAACGCAGCAAGAATGTAATTTAAAAAAAATACTTCGCTACAATGTGCCATTATATTTTTATTAAAGCAAATCTCCATGAAGCTGCACGAGAAATACGTTTTGCTTTCTAAATTGAAAATAATCGACTGAAAACAAAACGTTAATGGAACGGAGGGAAACTGATATGCAAAAACAGATTTCAGTCAGTTTATCTGTCTGACATCATTTGCTAGAAATAAAGCAACTATGCATATTCACATTCACATCGCAAGCAAACATTCTGAACTTCAAAACTAATTTCTGATCGAAATTATTGTTAACTACACGAGCGTTAAAATTCTCCACCTGAAAAAAAAAATCAATCGCAGATAGGGGTCGAATAACCAATTTGAGCACCTTTGATTTTATAAAACTTCTGTGTTGTTATGCCCTGAATTTGACGTCGGTCTATGATGGATAATGAGTAACACTGCCGCTAGAGAATTATTATTTCACCTATAGGTACTTGATAGTCACCTGGAAATTTGGAATCCTTGCATCTTTAAACATTCTCAATATCCCAAGATATAGGGCACCCAGGCACCAGCACCAGCCGAACAACCAACAAAGCCTTGCATATAACAAAGGAAGCTTTAATTTATGAATATTCAATTTTCTCCAGAGCAGCGATATTTTAATAAATTTAAAAAAGTTTAACCTCCCATTCCAGGGCTTTAAGGAAGACTTATGTTGTCAACAATGAGCTCACACGATTAAGAATATTATTATAATACAAGGTATGTTTTGAAAACTGAAAATTCAAAATTACAACTCTCATTAATTAATATGAGTTTATATTGATAAGGAATTGCGTCAGCAACGTCAGGAATGCTTGATATTATTAGGATGGATGATCGTTTGGAACTTACACGCTCGATATCATAGGTAGTAGTAGGTATAGGTAAATTGTTGTGCAATTTAAATTAATGTTTATAAAACATCTGTGCATGGTTATTAGATGAATAATCAAGCAAGTATGTAATCAGAAAGCAAGTCAAAAAATAACAATATGTACCAAAGTTGTGTTGTGTTCTCGGTTGTGTTGTTCACATTTTAGGTTCACGTGGGGGAGTGCTGGAGAGCCAGTTCACGTAGTTCGACTGGCAAAAAATGGGTGGGGGGAATTTTCGCGTCGCTTCCTCCAAACTCTGTCCACCCTTGCCTGTTCATTTTTTTTGCCAAATTACATTTTAATTAGTAATATTTCGGACGCCATAACATCTATGCGAAAGTTCCCCTATTGGTTCTTAAGGAGCGATATAGAAAAATATAACACAAAAAAAAATTACAGATTTCAACTATGACCTGGAATCTACTGATCACAGAGCCGAAGCGATATAGAAAAATAATAGGAAACACAAAAAAACACATGAAAAATTTCAACTATGGATTGATGAAACTGAGAGGGGGATACTGAACTTGAAGGTCCGAAGGCCCGACGCCGCCGGCAGGCCAAGATCTCTGAAGAGATTTTATTACAGATTCCAACTACTTCAAAGTTCAAAGCATTTATGATTTATTTTATTTTATGCCATGCTAGACATACCTAGACGTGTCGTGTCGTGAACTCGTGGATAAACAAACGATATGTATGTAATAACAATTACCGTTGAAACATGATATATCGCCATTTAGGTATCGTTTTCCTCGTCACCTCGATAAAAATGTTCTTAGACGTCTGGCTCAGAGTCTCGGTTTAGACTACTTTAGACACGTGGCGATAACAGACAGGAGAAAAGCAGGCAGGTCATATTACACGGAACAAAAAAATTCATATTGTATTATTTTAATCAACTGATATTGGCACTTTTATTGTTTTGTCTTCATAAAATTAAATATTATACAACAAGTTTTATTATTATTATTTTTCGCAATTTTATTTATAAAGCTTCGCTTTTACTTTCATCAAAAAATCAAGAAAAAACAATAAAAATTAACTATTGAACGTATAGTAGTTAAATGCGTAAAATATCTAAGTTTTTTTTTGTTTTTGATTAAATATAATTATCAGGAAATTCTTGTACGTCATCATCACCAGCACTTTCTATGCTATTTCAACTAATGTTGCTGTTTGTAACTACAGTGCAGTCTTCAGAGTTATCAATAATCCCGGTATTGAGAAACATAAAGCTGTAACTTCTGGTCGGAAGAGAATCATACTCGATGACAACGTGAAGTACTAATCCGTACTTTAACGAAATTAACATCCGCTACCTACCAGAAAAGAAACCGAAAAAGCATATTGATCGAAAAAAAGTGTTTTGTGCGGCAAAATTCTTTTTAATGAATTTCGGGACCATCGACGATCACAAAGAAACATAATATTACGCATATTCAGTCACACATACAATGTATTAAAATCATATTCATATTCCGAAAAAGAACTGATGACAAGTCGTGCGCCACTGACATCTGCTTTCCCCTTACGTTTATTTCCCGCATCTCTCATCTCTCAAGCCGGCAAAACTGATAAGGTCTCTTGCGATTCGGAACCGCAGTTAGGTTACTGACTGCAGTTTTTTTGCAGTACGTTTTTGATAATTCGATTTCTTGTTTGCCGGTTCGGTACAAATTTTGCAATCGATTTTAAACTACCTTCCTGATAAACTACAGTACTGAAACTTTAAACTTAGATCAAAACTGAAAGACAATGAAAAATTAAATAGCTTTTTTGTCTGTCTCTTTGTTCATGGGGCGCATGCAATCGATAATATGTAGTAAAGAAAGGAGTGTAGAGGTAGCTGTCGTTGAGAAAAATCACTTTACATTTTTATTAGTGACTTATATTATAGCAGATGGAACTATTTATGCATCAATAGGTATCATCATCATCTACCTGTTGAATGCGCGCATGAGCTCAAAATTTTTGAATTTTTGATGGGGTTATCAGAAATTATTTTATACTTTTTCTTCATGAGCAGAATTGACGAGCAGTCCAGTCAAATAGTCAAAAAAGAGGACTTGATTGCGTTAATTAGAAGTTTAAACGAAATTTTAATGGTAGGTAGGGGGCGCCACTAGAACACTCCAGCTATAAGTTTCCCCCTCGGATTCCGTAAGGGGTGGCCGCTATCTTGAATTTAAGGGATGAAATTATGTATTTCGGTAAATGTCAGTAATTTCTGTTTCGAACTTTTTTTTTTATTTCTTATTGTTCGAAAGATATATCAATTCTCGGAAATGACAATTTCTGGGGTTGCATGAAACGGTTTTTTAATTTTACAACAAAACGGTTAATCGGGGGGGGGGGGGGGGGGGGTGAATGAACTGCTGGACAAAATTGTTGTAGCTTTTGAGTTTCTCTGCAATATGAATGTTTTCACAAAAATTTTGCATTCTTGGTACAAATACAGGGGGCGTCAAAAATCGACCGGCGCTAATATTTTTGAATATTTTAGAATTTTCCACATGACTAATATTAATTTAAGTCATGCCGTGTTCACAAAATATATGATTTTGGGATTTTCGAGATCATTGATTTAGAAAAATCCTAAAATACCCTAATCTTGTCAATTTTTTTGAGATGACAGTTCGCTGATGAGCCGTAGTCCAAAATTCGCAGATAGTTTTGTGATTTTTTTTAAGCAAAATTTTGCAAAAGTCGCCGAAAATTAGTTTGGATTAGAGTTCTGGATAGCCCCTGAAGAGTGCTATAGAAAAGTTCTCTTTCACTTTCGAAAACTCAATAGTTTGGTTGTTAATTGAGAAAAAATGATTGCAATTAATAGATATACTACCTAAACAAAAAAAAGTTACCTATGATAAAAATCACCGAAAGTGCGAATTTTGATTAGAGCTCTGGATAGCCTATCCCCCGAAGAGTTTTATAGAAAATCTTCCACTTAAGCGAGAAATCAATACTTTATCAATTGTTAATTGCAAAAATGATTTAAAATAATAAGTAGATTTAATAAAATTTGCAGTTATGAAGCAAACATTACCGAAAGTGAGTTCTGATTAGAGTTCTGGGTAAACTAATAAAAACTCATTTTCAGCGATTTTTTTTCACAATTAAAAAAAATTCTCTATTTGAGAAAGAACTATTTGAGAAATATGCAGGAACTCAAGAGCTTCTAGTTTTGTTGCTACTTTTCACATCAGAACTCATTTTCTGAACACAGTGTGCATGGGCCGCGTGAAATTAGTCCCCAAAACGGATTTTTGCGTTTAAAGGGGTTTGTTCCGCGCAATTATTTAAAATTTATATACAGAACTCTAGAACTATTACTACTACTCAGAACTCTGAAAACTTAATTTGATCATACAATTTGGGGGTTAACTTCACTGGGATCTTCTTTGATTTGTTGGACGCTTTGACTTACACGGATAGGTATTCAGTATCATTTATTTTCGCGATGAAAATTTTTTTGTGCCTATTTCGGGACGATTTTACTTTTAACCGCAACGAATATAATTGAAAAATTTACCCGTTTTGGCTGTCAGAGATGCTTAAGGGATTAGAGATGCTTCGAGGGATAGAAAATCTACACCGTGCAGTAACTCAACTTCACTTTTTTATGGTGAGTCGAAAAAAGAAACAGAAAAAATCAGTTTAAATAACAATTTATTATTCTCAATAAAGAGTGACAGAAAGAGACAAATTATAATCGGTTTTAACTTGAGAGAGAGGGAACATATTGATATAGAAAATCGCACGAATAGGAAAAATTAAAATATCCGTGGCAAAGTGTGGATAGTGTTAATTGTGGCAGATCGTCGACTAGTGCCCACAACGCCTGCAAAACGCACAACTGACCGCGCTTTTGAAAACCGATTCAATTTTAATCGGATGTAAATTCTGTAGAAAGAAGATAATGAAACAATTTCCATTTTTTAAAACCAAAGTAACAACGTAAATTTTCCATTACATAACTTCCGGTAATTCGGAATCCAACAATTAATGTAAATCTTACCTTTGGTTGGGTACAAAAAATGAACGAATAGAAACCTATTGAATTGTTTAAATGTTATTTAAGAGAACAATAATATTGACTGCTCGTTATACTCGTTGTGTAGGATCAAACTATTTTCTAAAACTATAAGTCAGTAACGTAGCCAGATTTTTTGTTTACAGAAATTTTGCCAGATGTCCAGAAAGTCAGTTCCATTCTTGAAAATTTTATTTTTTATTTGAGCGCCTCGTGATGAAATTAACATTTTCTCCTTTCAAAAAATGCTGATTTCTGTTTATGATAATCGAGTCATTGTCAACCTTGACAAACAGTTAAAATAAATACAATTTTTTATGTAGATTAGTTATTACTACGTAAATTAGTTTATTATTTTTTTATGAAATTGACAAACTAAGGATTTGGCCTCCAAGTTAGTTAAGGTCAATGTCGTTCAAAACGTGGGTAGTACGAGGTTTACCTTTATTATTTTTCTCGAAATGTTATAAAGTACACATTCATTTAATAAAGGTACAAATTTATGCATATTACGATAAATTAGTGGTGATTTTTTTAGAAATTGTAATTGTATTATTGCTGTACAATTACATTATAATAAATAAATTTGACCTAATTTTAAAACAATCGATAACGAAGTAAATAATATGAAGCTTTCAAGTATATAATTTGAATAATTAATTAGTTAATTAACCTATTGGCTAGGGTTGAAGATAATTAATTATTATTCTTCGTGAATTTCCAATTTTAATCAGTTATCAATCCGATGGCATTATTAAAGCTATTGGAAACTGACCACCTTTCTGTCTAGTTAAAAATAGTTCGAGTCTCCTGGATCGCTCCCAAAACGTATCCAATTTGGAGAAGCAATGGCTTCCTTAAAATACAAATTTATTTTTAAAAAATTTATTGTTGAATCAGCTAGATACGAAACAGTAAAACACTAGGAAACAACAGCTAGAAAATAGAAACGTGTACGTGTCTATGATATCGAAATTAAATTAAACTAACATTGCTGTCCCTTTATGTCTCATATTTTTTTTTATTATTTTTTTATTTTTAATAAATAAATATGACACCAAAAATATCATTTTTTATGTGATGAAAATTGTTTTTTAATTTTTATCAGCTCTTTGGTTCTCCAAAACGCCAGTGATCCTAAATGACTCTAGTCAGGGTAAGATATCATCAGCCTGTATCGCTAGAACTGTTTTTATTCGCTAACAAAGTGCTGTCTGTCAATAATAATAACTATTGTAATCTTTTAATCTCAAAAGTTGAATGCAGGATGGTTCCAAGTTTTGATTCACTAAATTCAGAACAAAAGGAGCAATGACATGCAGTAATTCCACTTATTTCATCTAATTAGGACGCCGCTGGACGGATGGATATTTTTAAATAATGTAAGAATTTCATGAATCCTGCCTCATTGATCCTGAAACTGACGTCCATCAAAGCTTGAATTATTCTGTATGTCCTTAATTTGGCTGCCGAAACCGAAATTATGGCCGTTTATAAACCTGAATATTCATGAAAAATGCCATGTGACAGTTTCGAAATTTCCTGTAAAAATAGCAGTTTCAAATTCTACTGTTTTTTTTTTTTTACAACAAAATTTACTCTGTAGTCTTTCAGTTTCAATACATAATATTATAATAATCATAGCCGTACTTTCAAGCAGTTAGGTTTAGGTAGGTATAGTAGGTCTAGGTAGTACATAGTACATAATATAGGTACATAATATACAGTAGTTGTTCCATCATATAGAATTCTAGCGAAAAGTACACTTTTATAATTGAATTAGAGTATTTTATTCGCAGCACATTCATGAATAATTTAACGCTGTATAATCTGGTCTAATCACCATGTTTGTAGTGAGCTTAATTAAGCGCACAGTCGCGAAAAATTAATTAAGCAAAAAAATCCGCTTTTTATATCAATAAACTCTACATTAAGAACCTCCTGATAATGGCAAAAGACAAAAACTGTCAATAAATTCAGTTTCAAGAAAAACTTCATCTACGAAAGAGGAATGGAGCAACACATCCATACACACTCTCGAAGAAGGTACAATAACACAGACGGCTCAAAGGCCACCGAGGTAACTGGAGCAGGAGTATATGGGCCAGGCACCAACTACTCCGACCCGATGGAAACATCCCCAAGCATACTTCAAGCCTAACTACACGCAATAGAAGTATGTGCCCAAATAAACCTCGACAGAAACTATAAAAATAGGGAAACAGCAATACAGACAGACAGTCAAGCAGCCATAAAAACGCTGAGCTCTCCTATCATCATCAGCTCTAAAACGACATGGAATTGACTACTAAACCTCAACAAACTAGGCAAAGAGAACAAAATTTACCCCAAATGGATACCAAGTCACGCTGGGATCGAGGGAAACGACCGTGCCCACTCATTGACAAGAAAATGAGCAGCAGATGCCTCCATAGGACCAGAGCCATTCAGTGCCCCTGAAGACATGTTCTTCAAAGCAGAACTCCAAAAGGAAGAAGGTAAACTGAGAGAAGTCCATTAGAAAAACCTCTCAGGCTTGAGGCAATCCAAAGGAGCTCCTCGGGAACTTTAACCGACAAAGGTCAAGAAAACTCTCGACCCCTCAACAAAGGAAGTCTCAGAATTCTAACGGGATTCCTAACAGGTCATTGTAAGCTCAATGAACACCTGAGGAAACTTGGCATAGAAAAAGATGGCGTTTGCAGAATCTGCAGGGAAGAAAACAAGACGCCTCGTCACCTATTGACGAACTGCTGAGCACTAGAACGCGAGAGAAGAAATGTTCTGGGACAACACCAGCTCAAAAGAGAGGCTCTACCAATCCTCGATCCTCTTCAAATCCTGAAATTCCTGAGGGAAACAGAATTGGAGAGGCTGCTGCAATGAAGGGATTACACCCCAGAAAAGCAGAGTAGAGGGCACAATAGAAATATCAATATCAATAAACTCTAAACATCGAAATCTGCCTGTGAAATTAAAAAATTGAAAATTTTTGAAGCAAATGCCATTAATTTCAGATAATGTCAACTTAACGAAAATCAGCTATAATTATTTATGATGATTTTTGTGTTATTGGTTAATAACTGGTTGTTATAGAAGAAACTTTTTTCTACAAGTGTATAAAAAATCACAGAGATGCGACTGGTATTTCGATATAAAATCGATGTCGAAAATCGAAAGTCACATTTAATAAATTTATCAAAATATGATTGCACCTTGTTATTGTGGGTTAAATTGTGTATGTGTATAAAATTTCATATAAAAATATCAATTAGAAACGCTTTTTTTGCGAAAATTCTATACAATGGGACACCCTGTACTTGTACATACCTAATTATACAAGGTGGGTCTTTTATGGTGCATTTCCTCAATGGTACCTACATTAAAGGAGGCAATTCCTGCAGCACCGGAAAAATTGTTGAAAAATTACGACCAACTTATTATTAGAGTTGTAGCCTCTTATATTTCTGGTTACCAACCATCTGGCAACAGACTTCAATAAGTAAGTAAATGAAAGCGTTTTTTCATGATATCTTTGAGAGATTTCAAAATTACTTACGCCGTATATCCCAGAAATAAGTATCTACATAAAAAAATATCGTGTGGTATTCTGGAAGCGAGTGAAACTGAAAACAAAATGAAAAAGTATGAAAAAAGTTTGCAAAGTCTCCGTAATTTTTTATTTTTTTTTTGTTATCGGCTCTCTCGGGGAGATGAAATGTAGCTTCGTAATGGAAGTCTGCTTTATTCCAGCTTGCAGGTTCCAGGCTGTATATGCTTGTCCTGGATCTGCAAAATGTAGAAAAGCGCCATATTGTGCTTGTGAGTTGAGTAGCTTGTTCCATGTTTTACTATAATTTGCATTTTCAAATATTTTATACTTTTTTTATAAGAGTCCAAAATATCGGTCGACCTGTCTGTCTGTGAAGGGACTTTCGACTTTCAGAATGCAACGTCTCTCTCTCTCTGGTCTGCAGTCTGGCAAGCCAAGCCAGTATCTGGATCGATTTGGTTCAAATTAGGTAATGGAGTGTAGGTAAAACTAAAACCATTAGGACTCCGGTCCATTAGGTAACCGGAAAGCTCTCTGTTGAATTATATCTAATTCGGTAGACCCAAAAAAACAAGCAACATTTTCCTGAAAACGGCTAGAACGATATTTTTTTCTCTTAAACGGCGGTGATTTTAGAACATAAACACCTTGTTAATTTCCATTTTTGCGCTATCGTTCGCAAACTAGGCACTGTATGGCTGTTACGGCTTCCGGTCTAAACTTGACGGAGGCCGCCAATGATATTTTACGGCCGTTAAGTCAGAAAGACTATATTATAGAATAAACTAGAGTTAGTCATGATCATGAATCTCTTTTATTATTTTCTTGGTGCTTATTTCTCGGACTAGCTTTATAGATAACAGGATCCAGGAATGCTTATTTTTATGAGTGTAAGAAAAATATAGTACAACAATTATTCCCCTCGCTAGAAACATTGCTTTTCTCGAACGAAGAAAGATTCTCTAATAGTTATGGGCTATAATAATTACTATAGCTCCTGTCATACCTACTATCACTTAACTTTTTATTATAGTTACAACACAACAAGATATGATAACTTTGTGTAATTTATCAAATACTTGGTGCTTTAATTATGTTTCCCGCGTGTTAAGAAACTCCGTGAAACCCCACAGAATTCCAAAAATGTTAAGCTATAATATTGTTACTATGTTATTGTACTTGTGCTTACAAAAAATTTACTTAAATTCAAATTCTCTGTAAAGTTAGAATATTATCATGAGACTGTAAGGATGGTAGAGTGTAATAGATATAAGTTATAAAAAATGAAAAATTGAAAAAACAATGGAAGCATTTTTTAGCAGAGAAACGTATGATCAAGTCATCCGAAAATTATTCTGTTTTCAATCATTAAAATAATAATTCGTTATAGTTGGTTTAGGCCCCGAAGGTTTTTGGTTGTTATATTTTTTGTCAATCACATCATAGAATTTAAAACATCCGGAAGGTATATAATGCCAATCGGCCGTTCTGGTAAACGCGAAGGAGACCGCCATTTTGAACCCCCAAATACTTCTTGTTCTTTAGACATTGACAGTTTTATCTGTGGTTTTACTATTTTTTATTGGTTTGAATAATTCTGGCGGTCGCAGCTCTTTGATATAGTATACTCCTTCCGGATGTTTTAGATTCTATGGATTTTACCCTTTCTGAAAGCCATTAAATTAATTTTCTATTATTAATAAACTTTTGCCAAGTTGAGAATTTATTTATACATGGTGATTCAGGTTTTACCTTGTTAACTCTAGAGAACGATAGAGAATCGAAAACTAATATGAGTTTGCTTTATGACCTAAATTCGGGAAATACTTCGTTAAGAAAATACAGGGTGTTAAAGTTTTAAGAAAAAAATTCGTATTTTTGAAATATAAAAAAATTGGCTGATTGAAATAATTTGAAATTTTGAACAGTAGTTGTGCTAATTGAAGTACATGATTTGATACTTCCGATGAAAAATTCTTCACTCCAGTGGCAGAGATCTGCGTGTGTTGTTACCTTTTTTATTAAATAATTTCTACGCCACTGACTTTAATGCAAATTGGTTATTTATGGTAGATACCTCGTTTTGTTTAGAGGAGAAAAGTCATCTTACGTTTTTGTTGTAGAACGCACTGTTTTCAAGATATTCCACAATGTTGGCAATCATGCAAGCTTTTTGTAATGCAATACGGTTCAATAACGATCACAAAAATGATTAACTTATGGAAAAACTCGATAGCATTGATTTTTATGATATTTTACCTCGTACGGGTTCCTAAATTGTGAAGTATCTAGGAAACAGTGCGTCCTACGACAAAAACGTACGATGACTTTTCTTCTCTAAACAACATGAGGTATCTAACAAATACAACAAATTTGTATTAAAGTCAGTGGCGTGCAAATTATTTATTAAAAAAGGTAAGAACAAGCCCAGATCTCTGCCACTGGATTGAAGAATTCTCCATTGGGAGTATCAATTAGCTTCAATTAGCATAACTAATGTTCAAATTTTCAAATGATTTCAATCAGCCAATTTTTTAATACATATTTCAAAAATACGAATTTTTTCTTAAAACTTTAACACCCTGTATTTTCTTAACGAAGCATTTCCCGAATATAGTTCATAGAGAGCAATCTCATATTATTTTTCGATTCTCTATCGTTCCCTAGAGTTAACAAGGTAAAACCTGAATCATCCTGTATATTAATTCGTATGTTAACGTTTTTGTTGTCACTAACTGATTTGAATTAGCGTTTAAGTGTATTTTTTTTAAGAATTTTAAGCTCAAAATAAAAACATCAGATCTTTGTGTCGATCCTTTTACGTACCTACAGAGTGACTGGAAAACATTTCAAAATTTAGAGATTTTTTTGATTAATTATTGTAATCAAAATGTACAACCTTGATTATTGGATTGTTTATGACTAAAAAATTATAATTATCGCGAAAGTTTGAAGCATTTAATCCAGAACACCCTGTATTTACTTCGAGCTTTCTTACTTTCTTACAATACATATAACAATGTCTGTTTGTGGGTTTTCTACATGGTCAAGAAGACTTATAAAAACTTCCAGGACTTCATTACAGCATGGTTTTGTGTTTGCGTCACACACGTACACGTAATAATAATAATTCAAGCAAATTGCCTTCAATAATATCAATAGAGTAAATATTATTCATCACGCGATCTGGGAATTAAATTTTCTTTTTATCAGTTCTACTGCCATTTGATTAGACTAAAATGTCGAACCGTAAGATTTATTTCTGATCGCATTATGTACAAGTATGTACCTACTTATACAGGGTGTTTAATAATAATTGAAATGTCCTTATTTAAAGTTAACTAATTCATATAAGCGTAGGTCCTTTTTCGCTTTATTATTGTTATATACCTACAGAGTGAGTAAGTTTTTTATTTAATATATTTTTTAATAATGTCTGAAACATTAGATTTTTTTTCGTAGTTTCTTGGGTGATAGAGGTGTTTCAGTTTAGTACACATCTTTTGTGAAAAAAAACCGAATTGTCAGTTTCAACCGGTGGCGTGTCCTAATTATTACTTTTATTGTTTTGATTGAGAAAAATAAATCGAAAATTGACTCACGTTTATAATAATATGAAGCTTTTGTCTTAAAGTCACGCCATAACATTCGATATTTAATTATTATGAAACACCCTGTATAAAAAAACATGTTAAATTGGTTTTCTTTTTAAAATTTCCAGTCAAAGTATGCAGATGATAATAATACTTCCTTTTGCACGTCACCAAACAGAAAAGTCCAGGTTTCCAATACGCCAGAAAAATTGTAATTACGGTAATTTATATTGTCATTATTGAGTTTTATAGCCGTTTCAAAAAATGTAATGAAATTTTGCAAACAAAAAAAAAAGCTGTGCGTTGTAGGGTTTGGCTGACGGTTTAGGGAGAGCTCTTTCAAATCGCCTACTCTCAAAAAATTTTGCAGTTAACATCAACAACCCCGAAAAGTGGCAATTTCAAATATCTACGGTATGGATCAATTTGTTTGGAAAAACGTGTCCTGTGTAAAAAAAGCTGATGCTTTGGAAGGCACCTTAAATGGATGACTGAAAACTGGGTGACAAAATAAGGTGCAGAACTACCCCAGGGACTCCCCACAAATAAAAAGACTGAGTAAATCAATAATAATGCTCTTATTTATAGCACATTGTAGCTGATGGAATGTCTATTCACGCGGCCTCTATTTGATTACCTGTGTCATTATGCCAAGTTTGATTTAGCATCATAATTATTATTTTCACGATTTTTGACCTAGTCTCTGAGACATGGTACATTATAAAGAGATTAGAGTCAAGAATGGTGTTTTTTTTATATGTACATGATTTGATTGTTGGAAAAGCATTAGTCATTATGGATCACAGATTTTTATCACATGGTAATTTAAAAAATTATCTAAATATAGAAGGCCGAGCGACGTAAGACAAAGCGCAATGCTATCTCCGACTGCCGCGACTGACCAGACCAGTGACAACTACTCATGGAAAGAATTGTCCCAGGAAGGTGATCTGTAAATTGCAGTTCTCTCTCACACTCATTACATTCTCCAGCGGAGCAAACAGTCATCTGCTGTTATTATAAATCAATATTATTGGCATTATTTATTTTATTGGTGTGCTGACATGGTTTGAGTGAGCTGGCTTTGGAGTTTTCCGCCAGCCACAATCATGTAGTAGATATCCATTAATTACTACATAATTAGTTGGTAGTTATTTATTACCAAATTCAAAAGTCGGTATTCCCTAACACTGCATCCATTTAGGCTTACTGTGTATCCTTCTCGTAATTTAAACAGTCTTGAGTCTTGACTAATCATCTTTACCAAGGTTTTCCCTGCAGGCAGTCCTTTGGGGCCAATTTATCCCATGGTGACTAAATGCTGAGTTCTCTATGAGGCAGTAAAATATTATATTGAATAAGAAACTGTCTCGTCCTCTTTATTGTAGATATACCTATTGGTTATTTTCTGGAGAGAAGGCCTCATCCTTTATGTATGTAGATGATCTCTCCCACCACAATAATTTGCATTTAATTGATGCAGTATTTCTCTGACAAGACTTTGAGAAGGTTTTTTAATTCCTGACTTGCTTGTTTACATATTATAGAGCGAGCATCTCTGTTTATGAAAAAAAGGACTATGAAATTGTGGAATTTTTGCCTATCCTCTTGGGTGAATTAGAAATACCAGGTCAAGTAACTAGGATCCTAGATGCAAAACTCACCTGAAGCCTACACCTGCACAAGATCATAAACAAAATCAAGATGACCTTCAAGGCGTACAGAAGATTGCTTTGGAAAAAATGAAGACCCTAAAACCTTCACATAATACAATGTCTGTATTCATTTGTGGCTAGACCCATATTAACATATTACAGTGTCTGGTGTCTGGTCAGGTGGTCTAAGGTCTAAGGTTAATCTTAGGCCTTAAAAAAGGCCAAAGAGAAGTGCGCCCTTGAAACAAATTCACAACTGGAATGAACATGGGCAAACGAGATAATCCGGATGCTGTTAAAGCCCCAAAATGTTCTTTGACAAGCCACAAGGTGTTAGTTGACTGGAAAGAATGGAAGCAAATGGACCATGCCAAAAAAGAGGTCTGATCTGGCATACTTACACAGGTGAATCAAAAACAGACGTTATGTGGCTGTGGCATCACCCAGATGTATAACTGGGAACATTTGTCAGTATATTCCAGGATGAAATAATTGTAATTAGTCTAGGGCTTGGAGAGAGTTTGAGAAGAAACTACTGAAAGCTCTAGCAAGCTATAAAATCACATTCACGTTCATGTTCAAATTAATCTGTGAAGGTTTATAGAAATTACTAACCAATATAAATCAACAAAAAAAGGGTTGAGTAACACAAAAGAGCAAAATATTCCGGACAATAATTTAAAAATTAATTGCAATTGAGCTGGCCTATTGGAATGACTTATCGTCTGTATGTAATTATTGTAATTGACAATGATGTGTATCGGGACGTTTTTCAAGTCTGTATAGTTTATTATTATTGCTAGAATAAGATTTTATACAGTGCAAGTTCCTTACTTTACGTTTTTGTTCTAGCTACTAAATTCCAAGAGAATCTTCTGAAAACAATGATCCAACTTGAGAACACATTTTTCGAATTGGGGAGGACTTGCAAGAGGAACTGTCTGATCATCTGTGACAGAGGAGCTATGGATGCATCAGCATGTAAGCAGTGACATTTCTAACAGTTTCAAAACTTGATAGCGACTGAATATGTTTGTTACAGTTATAGCGAAAGAAACGTGGGATCGAATCATCAAGCGTAACGGATGGAATAACGTGGAACTGCGGGACAATCGCTATAATCAGATCATTCATATGGTGTCTGCAGCAAACGGGGCAGAAGAATATTATTCTACTGAAGTAAGTAGCTATGATTGGATTTACATCTAAAAGTTGATTTTTCTAACTGAAAACTTTTTTATTTTATAGTTCCACAGTTGTCGTTCAGAAGGTGTCGAACTCGCCCGCGAGCTGGACAACAAGGCCGCTTCCGCCTGGATAGGCCATCCGTACTTTGACGTGATCGACAACCATACCGATTTCGAAGGGAAGATCAGGCGGATGATCGGAGTCGTTTGTCATAAAATCGGCATCGACACCGGCGACAGATTGCTGAAGAATTCCAAGAAACTGAAGTTCCTCGTGAGGGGTCCATTGCCGCCCGATTCGGTCTTTCCTCGTTTCCAAGATTTCGAGGTGGAGCACGTGTACTTACAGTCGAACTCGCCCAATCAGATCAGGGTACGCAAACGGGGGCAGAAAGGTGAGAAACGGAAACTTATAATCCTGGCAGCATGATTAGTAATTTAATTTACTGCACCAATTAGTCTATTTTAAAAGTAAAATTTTCTATGAAATTGGTTGCACTAAATTTATTATCATCATTCATTAATATTATTATTATTTACTATTGTAGCAAAATCTTCTGATATTATTTTATGCATTCATTTCTTTTCTTTGATTATATCAACAACAGAATGTAGTTAGTTCTTTTATGATATTGTTGTAAGTTTTAGAAATAAATATGAGTTCACAACCAAAATATTTTCATTTACTCAACCAGCACTTTTTTTCATAAATTAGTGTCTTAAGGTAAATATTGGTTTTGCTTTTTTTATATTTTTAGGTTTTTGTTTTGTAAATTTGATAATAGATATTTTATTGCTTGTACATATTATCAAAAATTAAAAAAGGTAAATTCACAAGACTTTCCAAAAATCTCTGAATATAACTTTTTTATTAGGTAGGTACTTCCCGGAAAAAAGTTTCATCGAATTGCATTTATTAGTTCTTAATAAAATTAATAAACATAATTTGACTTAAGTAGATAGGTACAATCTATTGACAACAACAGCTACAATAATTATGGGTATTAGAAAACAACATACCTACCTGAAGTTTCTTTTCCTCAGAAAAAAAAAGGTTCTGGTTAATGTTTTTTCTTTTATTGAAAAAGAGGAATCTGCAGGGAAATCCCAAAAATCCCATTTTGTAGGAATCGAATTCTTGTGATTTGTGAAGTTTTCCTTCATTGTAGGGCTCGGGAAGTGTCCGGTTTTTCCACTTAATCTGTAAAAGTATAAATCACTGATTATTGATAACATTAGGACAATTAAAATATTTGTTTGTGATTATATTTCATATTTTTTCTTCAGTAAGGTCGTGTTTCTGTTTTAGGTCACTACAGTTACATACATACGTTGAGGAGGCATACACATGGTGGACAAGTTATTGAAGTCAAGACTCAGATAACCAGCAGAGATTACTATAACCTGGTAACCCAGAGAGACAAGTCACACTTCATCATATACAAACAAAGAAGATGCTTCCTTGTCAACAACCAATATTTCCAGCTTGACATTTATAAAGATCCCAAGCATCCCAGGTAAGGACATTCTTTCAGAGTTTGCAATAATTTCTTAATTATTTTTCCAACTAAACAAATTTTACTAATGCGGTGGACATTCGTATATTTGAATTGAATACCTGCTACTTCAACCATGATCAGATAATGTGCAGATTTAGCAACTATGCAATAGTAACATCTTATTGAGACAATTTTGCTGAACGTTTTGGCTTTTCTGTACACTATTGACCAACTGTAGAAGAACCAAATGTCATATCATTATAATAGATGGCAGAACTTAATTCAATAGTGGCATAGGATATGTCCAGATTTGATAACTGTTCACCAAGGGTGATCTGAAACCCTAACCGTTTACCACTATTAATCATTGAATTGAGAAGAAAAAGGAAGGAGCATGTGTGGATTTGACGTTGAACGGGATGGTTTAGCAATATGGCGGCTGCTTCAGTTTTTAAAGCTGATTAAACGCCAATAACTTCACTAACCTATATTATATTATATAACTATAAAATATTGCATCACACTTTAACGTTTTACAACAAAATATACTACAATTAAACACAAAAAAAACCCAAGAGTGAAACACAGGACACGTCAGAGGTCAGAACCATGAATGATTATGAGTCATCTATGGTTGAGCAATGTGGCTGAGTTGGTTCCCTAGGATAACACGTGAAATCGATCATATGCTCCTTCCTTTTTCTTCTTTATTCAATGCTATTAATTGATTAACCCTATTCAGTTGACTAAAATAAAATATTATTATAGGATTTAAATTTTTAAAAAGATTACTTGAGTAAATTGAATTATATAGAAGCACAGGTGTTCTTTTCAACTGAATTTTTCTTGCAGATGTCGAGGTCTTATCCTGTTGGAAACATATTCCGTGCATGACAATGATGATGTGATGAAAACATTGCCTTCTTTTCTAAATATAGAAAAAGAAGTTACCGGTAATCCGGATTTCTCTATGTATAATCTATCGTTGCTGGAAGACTGGAATACAACAAAGAAATTTTGTAACTCAGCCTGTGGTGGTAAGTATATGTGCTTTGAATGATAAGTAATAATTAGAATAAAGTTGTAACTAACTGATTTGTTTTATTAGTTTGCCTGAAAATCCCTCGTATTTTAATTTTTACTTTGTCATTAGTTTTATACTATTTTGTAGTTGAGTGTATACTGTATTCGTAGTATATATTTTTTTCTATTCCTGCTCCTTTCTCTGCTTTACTTCTTATACTTAACTCCTGTATTAATGAAAAGTGTTTGGCTTAAATGGTTCAGATATTATGGAACTGAAATTTATGGAAGACATGTTTGTGTTTTAGAGCGAAAAATTGGCAGTCGAGAAGAAAAACATTTTGATCTAAACCAAAGTGACCTAACGAAGTGTCATACTAACGGCATCGATTGCCAGAAAGCTAGGAAAGTCAACGGTCAGGGCGATACTACCAATGCCAAAAACTGTAGCAGTAAAGCTTAAGTAATAATTGTATTATTTATTTTTAAGTTTTTAGAAACCAAGTGGTACTTAGGAAAATATTTTTCTGCAGATAGACGTATTGTTGACATATAATAATTGTTTTAAAACTCAGGACTGGCCTACGAGTATAAATTGTCAGCTGTCAGTTAGTTGGCCTATTCATTACGTGAGAACAGTGTAATTATTGTTAATATAAGAAAATTTCTGATCAATTAAAAGCAAACATTGGGTTTGTTTCTAAGCAATTTCAAGTGGTAATATTTTCATATATAAGACCTCCTTTAAGAGATGATTCTAGACATAAAAAAGTATCTATATTTTTGAATTTATAACTATTTGATCTCGTGTAGTCAAATAGTGTTGCTTAGAGAAATGGGTTGGAAACAATTATTGTGATCAGAGATCTCATAAAACTATTGAATTATTGTCATTTTACAAAGTTAGAACTGAATAATCCAGTGTTGGAACTTAGAAGTCTGATATTAAGAAAAACTGCCAATTTTGAATTATAATGAAATCATAGTTTCTGATTGGACAAAAGCATAGTCAAGCTTTGTTGAAACATAAGCATCGCTCGTATGGTTGAACAGAAGCAGAAGTTTCTTGTGTAAATATTTGTATATTTTGGATATATTTCCTTCCGACTACTTCGAATTGGTTTCGTGTAATTGTAGCTAGATTAAATTGATGCTGGGCGTCTCATCATTTTGACAAAATATTATTTATTGAACAATTACTATAACTACCTACAATGAAAAATGCAATTTTTGAACAATATTAGGGTTCAAATTTTAGAAACAAGCCCATTGGTGGAATGACAATCAAGCTGATGATGTCAGAGTCAAAAAGGCGTATACACTTGTCTCATGAAGGAATGGACCTCGTATTTTCTAGTATTTATTGTGTGTTACTAGGGACTTTTAATTTGCTGGTAAATGTACTTACACTTTCAATTAGTCCTTTTTTTTGCAGTATTGTAGGTGTAGGTAAATTTTTTTATCATTTTAGAAACAAAATAAAAGACCTCTCACCAGTTGTGATTAAATTTTATAATAATTATTATCAAAAATTTATTAAATGCAAGATGACTTTGTTGATTATATTTAATATCTATGTCAATTTTGAAAACCATATATTTTCTATTTTCTGGATTCATAATCAGTGTAAATGAATAACTGATTACCTAACTATATAAATAAATTATCTGTGAATAAAATAAAATTTGAATCCCAAAGATATTTTAATAAAATACTATGAGGATTAAACGAATTGTTTTATTTAGAAATCATGTGAACCCTTCTAATTTTCCCTTTTTGAGTCACAGGTAATATGGATGGAATCTAAGGCATTTCTAGTTGTTTTATTGCAACATCAGATGAGTATGATTTATAATTTACTTTAGTATTCACTATATGAATAACATTCCGTAATTATTTCCCAATTATTTTTTGAGTTTCCCATAAGTTTTTTGAGCAGCAGTATTGTATTCCCTAGATGTAAGGGTACCTATAGGCTCTAAGAACACTCTTGTTGTGTGTTATACTGGAGAAAGTTTTGTTTAAAGCCTTTATGTGCGATGCTTGCCTCATGTGTCAAGTGGTAGTAATTTATATTTTATAACAAAACTGGGAAAGTCCTTTAGAAGGGTTAAAAAGTTTTTGTTAATCATGCCATTGTTTTCTCTTCTCATTTTTTTTAATTATTTCAAGTTTAAATAATTTTTTGTAGGTTTATGAACCTGTATTACAAAAATTTACCCATAAATCAGAACTGAAGAGTCTTCAACTCTTAAATGAAGAAAAGAAACTGATTCAATAAACATATATACCTATAGGCAGATTATACATTTTAGGTTATGTTTCAGACAAGATAGCAAAGATACTCTCCAAAGTGACATCATAATTATTATGAGAACTGCTCGATTTGTACTCAAAATATTGTGCAAAAATTCCATAACCGTAGCATTTACAATACAGAGGGCCGGTTGCACAAACGTAAATAAAAAATTTCAGATAATTACTGATTTTAAATTGCAAATTTTGAAAATACCCGGTATAGGTATTTTCAATTATTTTTTTATCGGTCCGTATAATCAACTCTAATTATCTTCTTATTAAGAGTAGAATTTATTGTCAGCAATATCAGACCAATATTTTAAAATCAGTAATTACCTGACAGTAGTGACAGAGTTTTAATTACTTAATTTGTGCAATCCAATCAATTTCTTCCCAAATTTTACAACCGCCATCATCCGAATTTCCTGTTCCTGTTAAAATCACGATACACATATACACGGTATGCCGATTGCTGTTACTATTTTGGTTTGACGCAATGACGTCATGTGGTTTAATTTTGACTTTAATTAAGTATTTTAAGTATTTATTTTTATTTTAAGTATTAATCGCGGGGAGGTTGTTTATAAAATAAATATCAAATTATATTGCTTCGATCCTTTTTGCTTGTATTTTTCTTTGTGCTAGGTCTATTATGGAAAAATCTTTAATTTTTTTTTCGAAAAAAATTAAATGAAATTTTTACAATTTTTTTAATGTTATTGATTTTTGATTTTCATGATTTTTTTTGTATCAAACGACATAAAAAACAATATGGCGGCTATAAGAAAAACAAAAGTTGACAATGAAAACTTTGGGATTTAGCTGTTGCCGACTTATGCAAGCCTACAAAGAATTAATTATTTATTCCTGACAGTAAAAAAGATATGAGGAATCTCATGGTGTAGTCTTAGAACCACGTGACGTCACAAGACCGGAACGCAGCCTGCGCGTCATCGTCTATCGGCATACCGTGCAACGTGCAATATGTGAATCAGTGTATCGTGGTTAAAATAATATAATTTATAAGATTATAAGTTATTCACTCTCATGATATTACAATACAATAATAAAGATATTATCTTTTCTTCTCTCTATGAGAGCGAGAGCTAATTGACCTCACAAAAAGATATTTCAAATTTTAGCGACTTATTTTTTGAGTACAATTTATTATACGTAGTGGCCATAACGACCATGACTTTAACCTAGAATACAAATTTGATATTTTAAAAAGAAGAACTTGAATAAAAAAAGGAGAGATAAACATAACCAAGCAAAACCAGACTAGAAAAATACACAATAAAAATTTGAATATTTTACCTATTTAATTTGAAAAAGAAAATAATATGTCTTTGGTACCTGATTATGACGATTCATCGAACTCTAGTGCTTCTTCTGACAGTTCTTCTACAACAGATGAAGATTCTGCCAGAAAAATATTAACTAGGTAGGTAAACTTGTTCATCCATGAAACCGTGCTTACAACATAGAACATTATCTTATTTTCCTCACTTTTCAAGAGTAGTAGTTGTTTATCAAACAAATTAAATATTTAAGTCGAAGAAAAGGTATTAAATTTAATAATTATCATCAGGCCAGGTTTTTAGAACATTCACCCATTTTTCTCTTTTCAAGAAATGAAAATATAGCAGTATCTATTTGCTCTTTCTTACCTGATGTCGATACTCTTTGTAAGTATTTGAGTTCCCGATAAAAAATTATGACCTGACCTTTTCATTGGTCTATGGTACTTCCCTTCTTTACACGCTGAAGATTTAATAAAGATACCCTGTAACAATTCTCGTCAGTTGATCTTGGGCTTGGGCGAGTTGTTAAACTGATCAAAATTTGTAAAACCTGATTAAATCAATCGGTGATGGGATGATGGGTTATTATTCGGTCATCACAGATGGAACAATCTAATGTATCATTACACAAATATAAAAATAACGAAAAATGAGTTCAATTGCTCAAATCATTTATTGCAAACACAAAATGTTGTGTGGCACCTTTTGCAACCGGTGGTTCACATACCATTGAAAAGACGAAAAGACCTGAGTATCTAGAAGCTTCAACCAGAAAATAATTATTTAATTTAGTTTTAGTTTAACAATACCAGTTCCCTTGTGGTCAGTGCTGCCAACCCTACCGAAATTTCGGTAGATCTACCGAAATTTGAACTTGTCTACCGATCTACCGATGACAAGCTCAATCTACCGAAATTTACGTTTTAACATTTTTTACGTGATATTTTTATGATAATTTTATACAATAAACAAATATTTCAATGTAAATTAATTATCTGATTAAAAATTATTATCAATTACCTGAAGTCTTGCAAATATATTGGGTAATAGGAGGTAATTTTATCAACAAAGCAAATAAAGAATCCCATTATTTACACACGTGGTAAACTGCCCTCTATTTTAGTAGCATTGTGAAGAACAAAGAAGTTTTAACATTTTCAACTGCAGAACGCAGGATTTCACTTCAATTGCGGTATTGTTGATAATAAAAACCCGAATTTGACTGTATTTAAAAAAAATTCTTTGTTCTACCGAAATTTGGCAACATCTACCGAAATTAACGTCCAAATCTACCGCATTTTAGTCTTCACGGGTTGGCAGCACTGCTTGTGGTAGAGAGTGGCAAGGACTGAACAGTATGTGTTCTTCAGGGCTGCTATATTATTTTGTTGAGACTGTTGAGAGTAGGTATTCTCTATTAAGTACCTAGGTATCATTGGATAATAAATACAAGCTGTTTGTGGTCTTGTTTGTATTTATAAATAAATAAGTTTAAAATTGCCATCAATCGTAACATAAAGTTATGTATTCACTTTTCCCTTTATAAAAATCAATCAGCTGTCACATGTTTTAGGGGAACAGAAAACAACATACCGGAAGAAATCAAGCCAAAGTTACCTGCTCCGGACTTTGTTTTCAACAGAAATAAAGAAGAAGCTACAAAAACATCAGTTTTCACAAATCATTATATTGAAGCGGAAAATGCCAAAGACGCTATGCTACAAAAGCATGTTAAAATGGTGGAAAACAAGCAGCAGGTAGCCATAATTAATGGAAAGAAAATATGTTGGAACTACAGAAAAGGACGGTGTCGTTTCGGTCATAACTGTAAATACGCCCACGATTCAGATATTCAGAAATCAAACGAGCAACTTGAAAAAGAACAAGAAATACAACAGACTGTTTTATTTCAAAGCAAAAATTTACCCACACCGTCTGCACAAGAACTTGAACATATCAAAGAGGAATCACTTCAAAATCAACATAAACGAAAGAGACCCGGACTCAGTCAAGGTTTAGTACCTGGAAAAAAAGTTATGAAATCATATTTTAATCAGAAAAATTAAATTGTTATCCTTTTACTAGATAATTTGGTATTTTTAGATCGTAGTGTTTGCCCACGGTTTGAAAAATTGTTTAAAAATACCTTCCTAATCTATCATTGTAACACTTGTTTTGAAAAAATTCTCAGTGTATAAGAATTATTGCAATCCTACTATTTTCGTAATAATCGAATTTATGGCAGGTGTGTAAATTTTATAAATTCATACTGAATGTTAGTTACAGGTTCATCACAGATTTTAAAATTATTTTTATAAATTTATAGACTACCAGGACCAGGATTACAATTAATAATAATTAATATTATTGTACAGTTGTTATTTTTAGATGCTTTTTGTAGTTATATTATTTCTTTTAATTGTTTTTTAAAAGAAACAAACGAGTATGTATAAAGATTTAATGATTGAAAATAGTTATTAAAAAGAATGTATTTCAAAGTATTTATTATAACAAATGGCAAGTTTGAATAAATCACTGTGTTATATAAAATGAGTTATTATATCTTTAAAGTAGTACCTATAAGGGGTGCTGAAGATATAGTCATTATTAGTAAACAGTCTCATGTAGGTACAAAATTTAACATCATGTTTTTGAAATTGTTTACTTTTAATCAGGGTCAATTGTACAAGGCACTTTTATGGTTGAAAGATTTCTATAAATTGTATAAAACCATTAAAAACATGACTCCAGAAATCTTTTAATTATTTATCTTGGGTCTCTTAGAATAAAAAAAAACCAAAAAAAAAAAACCAGAACATCTCTAAAGGCCCAGTTACACGGTGCGTGGTTCGCAGAGACTCGCACTTTAGCGAACCAGGGATGGTCACACAGTTCGTGGACCGTTTAGTTTTCTTTCGCAATCGGTTCGCCGAGACAACATGGAACCTAGTTTGTTTTATTGAAAGCAAGTTTGATAATGAAATGGTAATTGATTCCGGGCTGTTGTGCCATGGTCCATGGAGATTTGCTCCGAACGTTCCGTCTACAGATGCGTTAGACATCATCAGCGGTTACGTATAGACAGCTGGACATGTGTGACATGTGGACATGACTGAACAGCTGGGAGGGATCTACTATTTATAGGATGATGGTCTGCTGATAGCTAGCGGAGGGGGATTGACGTCACCAGTCATCACCCTATAAATAGGAGCGCTCTCCCATCTACCAAGTTAGTTATCAGTGTACACGTGTGTAATCGTTGATGATGTCTATTCGGAGAAAATTTCGATAAGGATCACGGCACAAGTGCCCGAAATCAATTATGATTATAGCAATAAAAAGCATGCACGAATACTTGCTATCAAATACCAAACTATCGAAAAATACATTCTAATTCCCGTCTGCATGCAATACAAGACACAATTGGCATAAAAAAAATTGCAAAACTGAGCATAGGTTCGCGACATGGCGAACCAGCACGAACCGACGACAAATCTACACGAACCTATCGGTTCGCCCGCTTTGTTCTGTGCAAATTTACCGACTCCCGGTGGATACGGCGAACCACACACCACGCACCGCGAGCCTATAGCGAGCCACCTATGTCACACGGTGCGTGGTTCGCGGCTCGTCGAGACAGGTTCGCCGAACCACGGACCGTGTAATCGGGCCTTAACATCATATTATGTCTTGACTGAAGTGTAGCTTCTGACATAAAACCAATCCTTAAATAGTTTTATTTTTAGTTGTCATCGCTAATTTTAGGCTCCAGACGATTTTTCACCAACTATGCTCGAGTGAGCGAGAGAAAAAAAACCGATGCCACACTTATAGTGGCATTCAGCTTTCAAGGAACTGCAGTTTTACTTTACGGCCCACATCTGAGATGTTACTGCTCAGCACGGTTATTTCATGTTTAATTGAGTCCTTTTCATCAGTTAACGCTATCTTGATGGATGTGTGTGGAACTGTACTCCAATACTTCCCACAACAAAAGTTCTCCTTGGTGCTGGCAGCTGTTTTAAAGTCTCCTTCGTTCCAAGTGGTTATTAAGTTCGTGATGATGAAAGTTGCGTGACATGTGGATGCGATGTAATGCATTATGCTCGAAATTTGGGTCAGAAAAGCGTTATTTTCCGAACGGTCTACGCATTCCAGGAATAACGCTGGAAGTGAATCTATTATAATTACTTTTGCCTTTATTAGATTGTTCATTAGATGATCTTTGATTTCGTGTAAACTGTTTATTAGGTCGTATTTTGTGTGGACTTTCTTCACAAGTACTTTTGATAGAGCTGGAGAATTTTCTTGCTGCAAACAAAAATATTTTAATATGCTCCAAAAGTCAATTTGATCATTTTTTATATTATATTCTGTTTTGTTATATATTCTATAGATCTGTTCTGTTTTATATTATATTCTATTCCGACTGTTTTGTGGAAGAATTTAAAAAAATGGTAATATTCTGCTTTAAAGCAAATATTTTTATAAACATATGTTTTAGTAATTATTATGATATTTTTACAATAAAGTTTCATAGTATTCTGAAAATGGCAGCATAAGAAAAATATAAAACTTACAGTTTTAGTATTCTTACAAATTACTTGATTATTGATTACAAAAAAAAAAAAACGTACTTGACTTACTTGCAGAAGTTGTTTCATTCTTTTTGCCCTAAATCCATTTTTGGTGTCGAGGAAATAACAATTCTGTTCTAATATTAATACTACATTCCGTATGATATGGAGACATAACTGTGTTTTTCCTGATCCTGCTAGGCCACATATCTCGTATATGTTTCCAGAGAGAAATCCACCTTCTAACAAATCATCCAGCCTGAAATATTATGAAAGTGTGAGTCGCATTGCTTGATTCCACAGGCCTGTGGAAATGAAAGCAATTGATTATTAGATCAATATTATTGATTAGTCAAGTATTGAAAATGATGCTGTCTAAAACTTAAAAAGTTCAACAGGAATTTGAACCCTGATGAAGCACAATAAATTACTGTATCAGTTTGACCACAGTACACCCAACCTCAGAAATCTGTGATCATTCCACATTAATTTATTAGCATTAATGCTATCAGCAAATTTTACCAACCCTGTTGAAATTGTTCATCCATTACCTAAGTTTTATTTATAATTTATTGTGGATATTTCAATAAATAAAGGCTTTGGGTATAAGAAATATGCCTGTAAGAAGACTCAAAAATAAGAAAACACAGTGTTGGTATTACAATTGAAAAAAAAAAACTTACTCAGTGATACCTGTAGGAATAATGGCTGATTTTTCTTTCAAATTTTGATAAAGTTCCAAAGCATCTTTTACCACTGCTGAATTTTTGTTCACCAAATATCTTTTAATCTGCACCACATCCTTGAATAAATAAATAAAAAGTGGTAGTTTCTTAAGAAACAATTGAAAAATTTCAGCAAGCAGGCAGACTTTATTGCTTGGATATCTATGCAATTTTTGTTCCTGATGGTTCAATACAATTCAAAATATTACACCTACAGAGGTGATCCCTAAATGGCATACAAAGGGTGCTCCACAGCATTCATTATTATTGTGGATTAAGAATTCTAAGTTCATTTTCTTTTTCTCCATTACTTATGGCTATAATTCCTTAAAAAGATGGAGAAGAGAAGATATAAAACTGTAACTGAATAAAGTCACAGGACCCATTTTGTTATCATTGTCAAGAAACGCTGATGAGGTTTTCGTTATAATGAACTTTAAAGTTTAGAACCAAATAGGTAAATAAACCCAGATAGCACCGAGTGTCCTATGGACGTCCGTTGAGTATCCATTATACGTCCATTGGTCCATGGACAATAAATGGACGTCCTACGGACTTCTCCGCACGGACTTCCTATGTACGTCCACAAAAGTACGTCCATTGGACGTCCATCGAGTTATTTTTGACTATTGCGCATGACGTGCTGTCGCAGCCAGGAAGAGAATAGCAGTACCAGTGCGCACGCACGCGCTAACCACCCCATCTTCCATTCTTCCACTTTATACATTAATTCGTCCCAAGGAAAGACTTCCGCCATTCCCATCAAACTCAAGACTGCTAGCGTGAAGATGAAGACGACATCTGCATTATACAGTTAACAAAAGAAAGAAATTCAATGAATCTTTAATTTTTAGAGTTTGTGAAAAATCCAAAAACGAATATTTTCATTAAGTTTATCAATATTATCATAAACTAATATAATTGACAACTTTTCAATGAAAATTACCAGATTTTACGTAAAACTTAATGATAGAAACACGTAAGTAGGTGAGTACCTAGTAGTTTTCCTGTATCTTTAGCCGTTATCAACGTTGTTTTCAAAACAGAAAATTACCGTATATACCCTATATACCTATATATCACTACATTTATTGGATTTTTCAAAACTCTAAATTTCAAGACTTATCGAATATTTTCTGTCTTTTGTTTCTCACTAAGATATTTATCAGCAAATGATTTGTGGACATCCGATAACGGACTCTCTATGGACATCCTATAACGGACTCCCTATGGACGTCCGATAACGGACATCCTATGGACGTCCGGTAACGGACATCCTGTGGATGTCCAAAGTTGTGACAAATGGACACTGAGTGGACGTCCCATGGACGTCCATAGGACAAAAACGGACGTCCTATGGACGTCCGTTGGTACATAGAGGGATGTCCATTGGACGTCCATAGGACTACTTTGTGCTGTTTGGGAATATGTATAAAAAGTAAAAAAATATTTTCTGTAATTATTAAATTCGTTACATCAACCATTCAACCAACTCTATACCTGTGTCTATACTAACCCTGAATGCTGCTGAAGTTGCAGTGCAAATAAGATGAGAGTCTGCATTCACAAAATCTGTGAGCGTGAAAATATTCTTCGATTCCAGTTTTGATATAAATTCAGCCGTGAAGAAAGGATGCAGTTTTTGAGTCAGGCGCAGCATTTCACAAAGTTTTATTATTAAACTTTGCAATAAGGGCTTTTACCTTTTACTCGCATTAGAAGTTATAAATGTAAACTTAGTTTTCGTTTTTAGGTTATTAACTAGCAGATTGTTTACTTTTTCCATTTTTGCGAGGTTCCTATTGTTTCCCGCTGGCTACATTCATTTCTACATCTATCCCGCGGGCTCCAAAGACATTTATAATTATTACATTTATTTATTAACTCTTCAAATTTATGTATTAGTTTAATAAAACATAACCTCACTCATTACAAACAAATCAGATTTTTAAAAGTTTCAAATTCAAACACGCGCCAAGCCACTGTATAATGATGTCGTTGTCGTTATGACAGATGACAGGAAGGTCGCGAGTTCTTTTTTATTTACCTTGCGTGGTTTTTTGTCCTGGCCTGTACAACCTTGAAATGGATAGTTACAGTTTGATTTAAATAAGTTACATTATTTCTAATTGGCTATAATTAATAATCTGACCAGATGATAGATGATAGATGAAAACGTAAAAATAAATGCAAAACAAGTGAAAATTATGTTTTGTTTGACTTTTTGATCGAAGTTAGCCTTTTCCTCCCTAAATAAATAATTTCGCAACAGTGTAGGCTCTGATATACCTATTTCTTTTTATTTAGTCTGTTGTCAATTCACTTTCTCTATCAGTTCGAAGGCGATGCCCAGCATTTTGCAGCCTCTCTTACTGGATTGGTTGCTTATTTTCAGAGTTGCCGATTTATCGGGAACAGTTTTATTTAATTTAGATTCTTAACTTGGATTCATTATAACTTCATAACATAGAAAATTACACACACTAATAGTTTTGATTTGTAGATTAACAATAATTATTGTTTTCAATTCATATCAATTTTTTCCATTAGATACATTATTGTGAAAGTTAATATTATAAAACAAGTACTTACAAGGTTACCTAACATACCTATAGATTAAAAAAGCCTTAATTTTAAAAATTCCTACTCTAATCAAATAAAAAAAGGGTACAAAAACGAGGAAAGAAAAATTAATTAGTTAAAACTACTGAATATAACTGAAACAAAAACAAATAAAATATTTTTAAGTGTAGTAGGTACCTACCTAAAATTTATTTTGACAAACTTTATAACACGACGATATGAATAAACTAATATTTTGTATAATATATAATTTTGCATGATAATAATAATACCAATGATGAACAAAACTAATAAAGAATTAGAATTTAACAGGAATGAAGATATAGTGATACCAAAACCACTAAAAACCGAATTGTTCTCATGTAAAGAGAATTGTCTAGACTTGGCAACGTCACATTATGCCAGTCCAAGTTCTCTGTCCGTGGTTGCTTCTCCGGCCGCCGCCATATTTTCAATTGGGCGGTGAGTTTCTAGCGTGAACGTGCAAAATGCAATGACTTTTAGAGAAACTTCACCTCCAAATTGAAAACGGACATTGGTCTGAAATACGTCGCAGCAAGAGTAAAACTTTAGTGGTGTTTTTAAAGACGGATGACCAAGTTTTTGGCTTATATTTTGTGATTACACAATGGTAAGTTTGTCCCGTTGTAGTAAAAGTAATATGGCGACTTGGGATGTTCTTTGTTTGAGTACCTCTTCGAAATAAATAAAATTTATAAAATTTATGTAGTGATTATTTGGAAATGATCGAATTTAGAAATCGTGACGATGAAAGAGCGAATTTGAGTTTACAAAAAATGCAACTTTCTATTTCCATTGCGTTTAAAATTTAAATTTATCTGACTGTGCATCACCTATTTTGTGTGTATGCGACATGCGACGACTGCGTCCCTAGAAATATGACTCCCAGCAGTCCCAGCCCAGAGTTCCCGATTACTTCGGCTGGGTCAATAGAAATTTACGTCATTATTTTATCGATTTCTTGGTTTATAACAATGTTGTTTAACGTATATAATTAAAGCTGCGGTACAAAGTTACCTTTTTAAATTGCTGCAGCCTATTAAAAATTTCAAATTTAAATAAAGCGTTCATAGCGCGCCTTAATTTATTTTGTCATCAAACATTGATCAACATAATTATTTACCTATAGCTGTTTCGGTATTATTTTTCTTTATTTTAAATGACAAAACTTACATTTGAATGATGCTCGTTGTTGTTTGAATTATTGAAGTTGAATTTGTTATTAGTTGTGATTAAGTTCTCGATTTTTGCTAATTTAATTTTGAAATGTTGTGCAACTTTTGTTTTGGCGCTAAATTTCAATCTTCTTTTTATTTTTTCAAATTTGAAAGATAACTTAATTTGAATATTATCTACAGTGTGTATCAGTAACTGGTAAACTTCTGTTAGTTGACAATTATTTTAAATTCTTACATTACCTAGGTATTTATCAAAACAAAATTTTAGTTAGTACCTTACCTACCTATTACATTTATTTATTTTATAATAATAGGCACAATAATAATTATTATAAAATAATAGCACCTAATAGTGTTAGTTGGGTTGAAAAAAAAGAGATAACTGTCCTAATTGTCTTTTGTTATACAGGCTGTTCCAGTTTGTATGTTCATATAACTCCGGCAAACGGTAGAAGTAGAACACGTAAAAATAATTGTATTTTTTTCTATAAAGTATTATTGGTCTAAAACGCTTTGTTTTTGAGATACAGGTGTCGAACTTTTATTAAAACCTTTGGTATTTTTCGAAAATATCTACCTACTTTACCCAATATTGTTGAAATTTGGCAGTTTCATTTGCGGTAGTGAGGGGCTTATTCAGCCCTAAATATAATTATCAAGTCCAGTGGCGTCCCGGTAAGCAATTCAACGAATTTTATTATGAAAAAACTTTTAAAACACGTACTCCAGTGGCTTTTTTTTATTTTAATTTTATCGTCAGATTAAGCAAACTACAAGTACAACTTTTTTGTCTATTAGATTTTCTTCGTATCTTGCTTCGTTTTTGAGATAAAAAATAAAATTTACTTATTAGTTGCAAATTCATATGGACTTATACGCACAAGAAACATGATAAAAATTTTATTTTCAAAAAATAATTTTTTTCATTATTTTATATTATTACAACAAGAAATAAACACTAAATTAAATACATTTCATACCTAACATCTAAACCAAAATTTTTTTTTCATTTTTTCCCATACTTATTTCTTGGGTTTGTCCAGGGATATGCAAAAAAGTGATACAAATTAAATCTTTTATTTCGAAATCCATCAAGATACCAAGAAAAGTGAAGTCACAAGAGTTTTATTTTTAGTTGTTTGGTCTGAAAAAATAAATAAAAAAAAAATCCATTGGCGTAGGTACGTGTGTTTTAAAGTTTTTTTCAAAATAAAATTCGTTGAGGTGCTGACCGAGACGCCACTGAACTTGATAATTTTAATCTATTTGGGGCTAAATGACCTCTTACTATAGCAAATGAAACTGCCAAAATTTCAACAATATTGGTAAAGATATTTTCGAAAAAGACGATTTTTTTTATAAAAGTTTAATACCCTGTATCTCAAAAATAAAGCGTTTTAGAGAAATACTTAATGGAAAATAATAGAATTATTTTTAGGTGTTCTACCGTTTGCCGGAGTTATGCATGAATATACAAACTGGAACACCCTGTATAATCAATCGTATTGGTCCCTTTTTGACCAGAAAACTGTCAACTGTACCAAGTGTTATCAAAAATTTACCAATAACGTTTCTTGAATTGGTATGATAGTAATGTTTGGTAATTTAATATTTCTCTTTTGTTTTGGCATTTTATGTAGTGTCATTGCATTGTAAATAGTTTTTGTGTACATTTTAATTTAAGTAATAGCTTGTTTGGTGTTAACTCCTGTGTTTTGGTATTTGGGTCTTATTTTCGCAAGACTTGAAAACTACCATATTTCGATTTCAATGTTATTCCTGATTGAATACCTACAACAGGTGATGTCCATGAAGTTAGCACCGCCATTTTGAATTTTCAACAAAAAAAGGAAAAAGGATGTGCTGAGAATGCTGAGATGTGCCCGCGATGTGCTATCATGTGCCGCACTTGAAAAAAATATTTCTAAGGGTATGGTTTTTATAGGGTAATACTTTTTCCACGAAGTTAGCATCGCCATTTTTTATTTTCTTAAAAACGCAAGTTGTGTCGGAATGTACTCCTGTTATGCTGCCATGTGCCATTAAAAGAATTTAAAATAATTCTAATTTGCGATTTTTATGGACGAAAATGCGATTTTTTTTGTGAAGTTAGCACCACCGTTTTTTATTTTCTTGAAAACGCAAGTTGTGCCGTCATGTGCTCCTGTTGTATCTACTGTAAAAAGTTCATCCTGTTTATCAGCCATTAGTAGATAACATCGGTTGTATTAATTTTTGTAATTTTTTGGTTTTATTTTTTGTAATTTAGATAGGTAGGTTTGTATAAAACGCCACACAAGAAACAGTCAAAAAAGAAAAAAGACTTGCTTGTAATGCTTTTGACGAAGAAACAATTGCGGTGGTAACTTCCCAAAGGATCGCATTTTCGCATACATAAAAATCACAAATTCGAATTTTTAAAATAATTTTTACGGCACATGGCAGCACAAAAGGAGCACATTCAGGCACAACTTGCGTTTTGAAAAACCAGTGGTACTAACTTCGTGGAAGAAAAGTGTTCCCTATAAAAACTATAATACCCTCAGAAATATTTTTATTCAAGTGCGGTACATGATAGCACATCGCGGGCACATCTCAGCATATCCTTTTTTTTTTGTTCAAAATCCAAAATTGCGGTGCTAACTTCAATTTCATGGACATCAACAGTGTCCCTTATTCCGATTTCAGAGCTCACTATGACTCCTATAATGCGGTATTTTTGGGCAATCTCGAATTCGCCAAGATATACAAGATTGTGATGTTCCTGAAATATCCTAAATAAACTGAAAAATCGAAATTTCTTATTTCTGCAATATTTTTCTTATTTATGAAATTTAATAAATCATTTTTGGTAGACTTATGTAAGTCGGCAAGAGCTACCCATCTGAGACTAGATCCCAGAGTTTTGCTAGTCAACTCTTGTTTTTCTCTAAGCCGCCATGTTGTTTTTTCATCTCATACTGTATTAAAAAAAAGGAAACCAAAAATCTATCACAATGGTTATTTTATTTATGACATTCGGTTGAAGAAAGGTTGTTTTTTTTCGAAAAAAGAAGAAAAAATTAGTTTTTTAAATGTGATAATGTATTTTTGGTTTCCTTAATTCTTTAATTTTTTTTTCGAATACAGAATGGCATGAAAATGCAATATGGCGGCCATAAGAAAAACAAAAGTTGACCATAAAAATAGGGATGCAACGAATATCGATTTTTGCCGAATACCGAATACGAATATTCGGCCATTAGTATTCGGCCGAATCCGAATATTCGGCCGGCCGAATATTATTATGGTTTTGTGAAATTTTTAATTCCTGGTGAGTCCACAGTGCCAGCTCTAACAGGCATCTTTTTCTTTATTTTATTTGAGGGTTGTCCAACTTGTCCATAACCAGTTTTTTTACATGCATCTTTCAGTCATTCATGTGCTTTATAGGTTGGATTTTAGGTACCTACCTAATAAAACAATAAATCTCGGAAAGGAACCGTTTCAGCGCTATTGTTGGGTGATTTTTATTGACTTATTGACTGTTTCATTTTCATATTGAAGCTCGAGATTAGGCAAAACAATAACAGGGTATCAGAGGAATATTCAATTTTCAGTAAATAATCAATTATTCTTTATTCTTAGAAGTAAGTACCTGGGTACTTAATTTTTTTGTTACTGTTCCTGTCATTGAAATTTCAAGCAAGTAGGTAAATTGTAAGCAATTTCTATAGGTTCATTAATTTCCCCCATGTAATTAAACATAAGAGGAACAATGTTATTAAATTTGTCAGATTTCAAGAATGAATAAGAAATTTCTAAAATTCAAAAGGTGAAGTGTGATTTATTGTTGATTTATAGCCCATTACCGTCAACACTGGAATCTGATTCATGAAGTCATCCCATATTTCCATTATTGTTGTTTGTCTCTTTTGGTGAAATGGGTAGATATGAACTTTGTCCTTTTCTTTTACGATATACTCGCCTTTCTCCTAACCGTTGTATAAGTGGTTTGTTTACAAATTGAAAGGACCCACTTGAAAACAGGAATTCTTTTAAATTTTTATACAATCATGAAGTCTGCGTTCTGTGTTACTTATCTCTGATTTTTATTTCATAATTTCTCTGAAGAGTCCCTAAAATTAATACCCAATTGATGATAATATAGGAATATTATTGTGTAGGTATAAATTAGTATTTTTCAAGATACGAAACCCGCTAAATTATACTTAGGAGATGCTGTAATTAAAGTGTAAAATATTCCGTCAATGCTTGAAAAAGAGTCCTATTCAGCTATAAAAATATTCAGGTAGATAGGTACCTAGTCTATTGTTAAGGGATTAACTGTGATCAATAACAATAGATCCAAGCCATTATTATTTAGGAGTTTCCTAAAATGTCTTGAAAAATATGTAGGTATTTGTATTTCTCTCGATATTTCTATTCATAAAAACTTGAGACATATTCGGCGGAGATATTCGGCGACAAATAGAAATATTCGGCCGAATAGAATATTCGGCAAAATGGCCGAATATTACGTTCGCCGAATAGTTGCCGAATATTCGTTGCATCCCTACATAAAAACTCTGGGATCTAGTTGGCTTTGAAAATTTTTTAAATGTGATTTGAACAGCTCTTAACGGCTTATGTAAGCCTACAAAAATTATTTCTTAATCTCAAATAATAAAAAAGATACGGTAAAATTAAGATATCTCGATTTTCCAGTTTTTTCAGGATATTGTGATTTACAGGGTGTTTACCGTAAGGTTGGTCAAACTTCACAGGCTAATAATTCTTCAGACTAAAATAAACAAAAAATTTCCCAACAACGTGTGTCCAGAAATGCACCGTTTTTGAGATACAATATTATTTTTCCAATTTATTGACGATATCTCGGGAACCGTATGAGATACAATGTTCAGCTCTTATACACACTATGTGCTCACTGATGCCCTTATTTTCGCCGTAAAATAAAGGTTTTAAAAAATTTAGTGGCGTAGATTTAGGGTATTTTGAGGGTTTCGACCCCCTAATTTCTACGCCACTGGAATACATGCGATTTTAAGCAGCGCCTTTGAACCGTCCATGTTTTTTACACCAAAAAGGTACTAAAAAAACGCCTCTAAAATGAACCGTTTTCGAGATAAATGTAATTTTATGAGAGAAAACATCACTTTTTTAACGATTTTTCAACCGCATTTTGGAAAAATGAAAGTAAGTAAAAACTTCTCCTATAATTAATGTTTTCTCTCATAAAATGGCATTTTTCTCGGAAACGGTTCACGGAGCCGTTAATAATAAGGATAGACACCAATACCGTTCTTGTAGATGAAATTGGTGAGCGGCAAACTGCATTTATACGATTTCCCATGTTATTCCCCTGCTTTGAAAGTTGTTTACACTGTATAAACTGACACGACATGTGCCGGAATCCGGATTTAGCCTATACCTGTATTTTACCTCACCTTTACCCAGTCACTCCAGTCAAGTCGATTGTCAAAGCCGTTTCATTTTAGTGTACGGTGCGGGTCGGTAAGGTGCTCTCTTTCGTGCACGTGTTTTACAATTTAATTTTCGTTTCGCGAACGTGCTCAAAAATGGCTTATTTTGCAAGCATATTATACAGGTTTATGTGGTCCCTGCAACAGGAGGGACATGCAGTCGTTAACAAATTATTGTGTTTTGGTTTACTGGCGAAGAGGGACGAGAAAATGAGCTCCACTTGGAGCTCAAGAAGCATGTTCTGTCGATACAGACAGCTCCTTCTCTTCTCGGGATCTTAGGTTAGTTTTGTCGTTGAATTAATTATTTAATTTTTTTTTTTTATAATTTTCAACGCTTGAGCTTATCAAGGTTGTTGTTTCTTTAGTAATTTTGTGTTGTGGGCAATGTGAAATTTTTGCAACGTTTGGCAATCGTGCATATTGTGATTCATCCTCTAAATTCAATTCCTGATTGGTTACTTGACATTCTTGGCAAGATGGAGTTGCGGGTATTTAGGAGGTGTAAAAAATGGCGTGTGCTCATACGAAATTATAAATAATAAATAATTGTTGAATATTTGAATTAAGGTTTTCAAATAGGTATCTGTCATTAATACCTATATTATTTTATTTTGACGTAACAAGTGTAGGTGCACGGTGTAAGATATATGTGAGTGAACGAAATTATATTTTAACAGTAAGCGAAGGGATGAAAACCTCAACTAAACGTCAGTGTATGAGAGAGTCACGCCAGCTGGGCTCTGACCTCTCGCTCTTAGACGTGAAAATTGGCACTTTCAGGATGTCATGCTATTTTCTGTTCTATTTTTTTCTGAATAAGTGATAAGTCAAATTGGGTAGAAACTGTGTTGTGCCTAATTATAAAAGTTGTTGTGATGAAACTACCACCGGTATTTCATCGATTGTCATACCAACATTTAAATTTTTAATATTAATAAAATGAGAGCATAAGAGCACGCGTTTATCAGTGAATATGCGTGAATCATTTATGCTAGCGCTTGTCCGAGGAAAGGGCTCGGCAGAAAAAAAAAACATTGCGACTGAGAGCAACAACACACTTGAGGTAATATGACGATATCTGCACGTATCTGCTCGAGCTTACAACTCTCGTAAGAATTTTTTTTTTTTTCTTGAAACATCATACCAACCTATAGTCCTTCGGTTACAAATACAATATGATCTTTCAACAATACCACATACTAAACCGTAAACCTTGAAGCATTATTGCAACTCTATTTAGGGTAGGATGAAATATCTGAAAACAATATTTCCCGAAATCACTCCTATTGATGAAATGCGGAAATTTACTTCACCCCTTTACCTGACATTATTTATGACCCTTGTTGAAAGACACCACCCCGTTAGGCCATTCTTTTGCCGAAACCGGTCATCTTATAACGGACCGACTTTAGTTTTTTTTTTTTTTTTTTGTGAATTCTATAACGAATTTTTTATACGTGTACACCTATAAATAGACATTCAGAAAGATTAATGAATTAATGTTTTAATCTTCACATTTTTGGAGAGAAAATTATATTATTTTTATTTTTAAAGAATCATTTCTGAAATCCTCCTTCAGTTTTCAGCAGATATTGTCTCTTGTATTTTTTCAACTGCATACTGAACGTCTTGTGTAAAAAAATTGAATGAATATTGACAAAGAAACAAACTTTTTGCAGGAATTCAAATTGATATTGCAAAATAATTCTCGAAAAGTAATAAAACGCGAAAAGCCTTTATAAAGGCATCTAAAAAACGGCACGTACACGTGGATGTGCATTTTATTCTTCTTCTTCTTCTTCTTTAATGGCTTGGGCACCCTTGTGCATATAGCCAGCTTCTAGTAAGTATCACTCTGTCAAGTGCTAACTTGACTTGACATTTTTGTGTTGCGATTAGTGATGTCTTGTGCCATTTGCAATTATCTGAGAGGAGTTAGTACATGGACAACACAACACAGGATAGACTCTTCTCTCTCTGGGGCAACAGCAGAGCATTACACACCCGAAAGTTGCCTCCGGATAACACCCAGGATTTGGGACGGGTTAAATCTGAAAGTAGGGATAATTTGCTATTATTATAAGAAGATATGATTAATTTGGAGAAACCTTGTTAAAATACTTGACGTCTGAAAAGTGAGACATCCTAAGACAGTATTAATATTTAGTGGAGAGGGTATGCCACAAGAAACAAGTTCTCTGTATATATCAAAATCCTGCAGAAAGTTAATAGGACAAGCAAAGAAAATGTGATCCAGATCCTCGATCTGTCCACATTCACAATATGGATTCTCGGCCACCCCAATTCTGTGTTTATGTTTTCCAGTTAGACAATGGCTAGTTCTCATTCGTATAATTGTGCTGATATGCCTGCGGTTTACAAAAGGAAATTTTTTAAACCACATTTTTTCAGGAAAATATTCCTGAATGGAATAATACCATTTGCCCTTCAAATTAAATGACTCTCTCCATTCATTTTCCCACTGAGACTGTAGCAATTGCCTGACTATTGGGTTAATGTTGACCGGATCTATTTTAATTTTTTCGTAGGAGGTGAGAGACAAGCTCTCTTTAGCGAGTTGATCAGCCATTTCATTGCCCTGTATATTTGTATGACTTGGAACCCAGACCAGTTCTATGCCCAGTCCAGCTTGCCGCGACTCAATGATCAGTCGCTTGGTGAGTAACGACAATTGACAGGTTGAACTTTTATAACTCTGTTGACATATCATCTGTAGGGCACTCCTAGAGTCTGAGCATATGATAGCATTGTTTATGTTATTTTTAAGTGCATATTCAACTGCAATGTTTATGGCAATTATTTCCGCGGTATATATCTGGGTAAAGGAGGACAATCTTAATTTTAATTTATATCCTATCTCGGGAATCCATACGCCGACGCCTACTTTTTTTGCTTCTGGGTTTAATGAAGCATCAGTGTAAATTGCTGTGTGATTTTGCCAATTAGTGTTGATGTATTCCAGGAAAGCCTTCGCATTGTCTTCGTCTTTCCTAAAATCCGGTTCGTAGAAGTGTAATCTCTCCAACTGTATGTCTAGCTCTATCAGGAAACAGGCAGGTGTGGAAGTCTGAACTAAATGTGGCTCGTATCTTTTCAGAGCTCTGGAAGCATGTACAATATAAGGATGATCTCTTCTCCTCCAATATCCTAGTCCTTCAGCGCAATATTTTTCCAAGTCAGAAATCAATTGATGAAGTGGGTGGTTGATTATTTTCCTCAGTCCAATGGTGTATTTCATTGCTAGCCACCTCCGTCTGTGTTCAAGTGAGGGTTCCGAAGCCTCAGAAAGCAGTGCATTAGTCGGAGTCGATCTCATGCATCCCAGAACAATTCGCAATGCTTGATACTGGATTCTGTCCAGTTTATTACTCAGTTGCTTAGTGATTGGTTTCAATATCTGGCAGCAATAATCTATATGCGACCTCACCAGGCCACAATATATAGTTTTCAGGATAACGGGATCAGCTCCCCACCAAACTCCAGCCGAAGCTCTCAGAAGGTTTAGCCCTCTGACTGCTTTACCGCTTATATGTTCGACATGTCTTGACCAGGACAGGTCACCCTGAAAGATGACTCCGAGATATCTGACATGTTCCTTCCAAGGTATAATACTTCCTGCCATTGTGATTGTATATCCAGCGGTATTACGTGCTCTCTTGTTCGTAAATAGCACAGCTACCGATTTAGATGGTGAAACCGTTAAATTCAATGATTGTAGCCAATCTTCTAACAATATCAAAGCTCCATTAATCCTTTCTACTGTTTCAGCGATCTTCTGACCACGAAATAGCAGCAATATATCATCCGCATACTGCACTATGCTAACGTCCTGAGGTAGGAAGTCTCTTATTATATTTAAATATATATTAAATAGAATTGGACTCAACGATGATCCTTGCGGGAGTCCTTGGGTAGCAATTTCGGGTCCATGGATATTGCCCTGATTATCCTTTACATATACCTGTCTGTCAGTCAGCAAATTCAATATTAAGTTGGTGAGTGAGATTGGGAAGCCTGCGTCAACGAGAATTTCGTACAATGTGAAAATGTTTACATTGTCAAAAGCTGATTTTAAATCCAAGAAGACTGCAAGCGTGTGCATATTCCTGCTGAAGCTCAGATGAACATATGTGGTTAGATATAGTACATTATCTGTGACCGACCTACCTTTACGGAAAGCGGACTGCAGTTGCGGTAAGATACCAGTGTTTTCCATCTGCCATTCCACTCTGTTTTTTATCATTGACTGCAGTGTCTTACCTATGCAGGAAGACATTGCTATTGGTCTGTAGCTATCAGCCGCGCTTGGATCTTTGTCAGCTTTCAGTATGGGGTGTATCAAGTAAGTTTTCCATTCTTGAGGAATAGCGTTACCTTCTAAGTAACGATTGTAGAGAGAAAGGAGAGAATTCATCGCTGCTTCAGGGAGGTTTCTTAGCATGGAGTAGGAAACCTGATCCATCCCAGTTGCAGTATCTTTTTTCCCATTTAATGCCATTTGTAGCTCATTCATGTTAAATGGCTCATAGTTCTCCGTTCGCGGCTTAAGTCGGAAGTCTGGTAGTATATTGCACACTGAGATTGCATTTAGAATATCAACAGCTACCTGAGCCGATGGTAGAACAACGCTACAATTATTTCTAGCTCTTGACATTGCTTTGAAAAATTTCCATGCTTTTGTTAGTCCAGTTTCCCTATTTAGGGTGGCACAAAAAGTTCTATACTTATCTTTTTTTTTGTTCTTGAGGAATTTATGGGTTCTTGCTATGGTGTTTTTCATTGTCAAAAAATTCTCCATAGAACAGTTGTTTTTAAAGTTGTTAATGGCGTTCTTACGTTCCGTCATAGCACTAGTGCATTCGTCATCCCACCAAGGAACGGGTATCCTTCTAGGCTTTTTGGGAGGTTTCGATTTTGGAATTGCAATTTCTGCACCATCATTAATGACTGACATCAGGTAATCATATGTTACTGATGATTCTCCCGTTAGCCTCTCTAACACAGTGTCCATATATAGTTCCCAGTTGGCTTTTTTAAATATTCTCCTAGGTGTATATGGATTTGGGGGTGTCGGCTGGTTAAATGTATTTATTGTACATAGGGTGGGATAGTGGTTGCTAGTGCTTGGGTCATCACACACCGTCCATGATGCCGTGGTTGCCAGATTGGAGGTAACAATCGATAAATCTATTGCACTTATGTGTTGGGATGCAGGTGATCTAACCAATGTAGGTCTTCCATCATTCAATACAACCAACTCCAGTTCCTCAAGTGAGGACTGAATAATCCTGCCACTTCTGTTTATAGGGGTGGTGTCCCACAAAGGGTGATGCGCATTCAGGTCTCCCATCACAACAACTGAGGTTCCACAAGATCTTACATAACTTTCCCAAAATTGGGATGTTAGTCTGGTATCAGGGGGGTTGTAGATGTTAACAAAGGTAATACCATGTGTCTGTATGGCGATAGACTGCCAACGACCAGGTTGATGTGCGTTGTTAGTAGTAATGACCTTAAATGGTTGCCTCTTTTTAATCATTGTGATTATACCACCATACCCATCGACGCGATCTTGTCTCAGACAATTAAAGCCACTCACCGTAAAATTATCCGTGGGTTTTAACCAAGTTTCATTTAAAAATATTAAATCAGGTTGATGTTCATTAATTAACCAAATTAAGTGATCTTTCTTACTTCTGCAGCTGGAAATATTCCACTGCAGTACTTTTATATGAGGGGTGTAAGAAAGGGTGTTAGTACGAAATATCGGATTCACAGGACATTTCTGCATCCGTGTTTTTTGCGTCATTCGATTCAATGGGCCTACTAGTGGTATTAATGTAACTTATGTTGGACAAAACAAATTGTTTCTGAGGTACGGTCAAATTATTAAACATACTGAGGAGTTTTTGAACCTCCTCTGTGGTTTCTTCATTCTTATTTGCATGTAATGACTCTCTTGGTTTAGGTATGGTCATCTTTAATGAAGTAGGTCCTGGGGCCGGTCTAGAGTTAGGGTAATAGAGGCACTCATTATGTGACCTCCTGTCATAACCAGGTGATATTCTGGCACTTGAGCTGGGTTCGAGATCAATTGGAGAGATCGCCTTGCGCTTACTCACCAACTTACTGTATGTATTCTCGGGGTTAGTTAAGTAATTCCGTCTCTGTGAGACAGATATAAGTCCATCTGGTCGTTGACCAGATATCAAGGGAAAGTCTTCAGGTTTGCTAATTAGCGGGGGATTTTTTGTGTTTTTTGGGACTCTTTGAGTGGCGTCGAAGAGTGATAAATTTTGCAGGGACATTATTTCCCTAATAAGTTTTTGTCGGTTCAACTCGGGACATGCCTTACTTATCGGCTGGTGTGTCTTTGAAGAGCAATGTATGCACCTCGTCTCACAGACTTTGTTGTCGTGTGGCTCGGTGAGTCCGCATACCTTACATTTTTCTTTGCCATTGCAATTCTTTTTCACGTGACCGTATAGGAAACAATTATAACACTGTACCACTGGAATCATATATGTCTCCACTGGCATTGGAAGTCTATATATTTCCACAAATCGAGGTATACTTTGCCCTGAAAAGGTAAATAGAACTGTAGTTGTAGGCTTATATTCAAATTCTCCTTCTTTACCCTCAACAGCCGTACGGCGATTGAATCGCCTAACACTAATAATTTTAACATTACCTGCGCTAGAGTACTGCAACAGCTCTTCATCTCCTATCGTCTTGTCTACGTATCTAACAATGCCCTTACATGATACCAGATTCGCAGGAATAAACATAGAAAAGCCCTGGTTTCGCAAAGATTCATTATTTATAAAATTATTAGCAGCAGCAGCTGTTTTGAAAGTAATGCAAAGCCTGTTTCTCCCCTTTTTTTCTAATTTACCAACAGAATCTAATTTCATTTCTAAAATTTTTTTCGCTATACTTAAATGACTTAAATTTCTCAAATTTAAATTACCACTTTGTTGATTATTTTTATCTTTAAGAACCTTGTCAGATTCAATCATAACTTGATAAGGACCTTTATCAGTTGCTTCATATTTTAGAGTCTTTCTTTCAGATTTTGCTTCACCCTCGTTATTGCTTCTACCCTCTCCTGGTGGGGGACCCCCCCCCCCCGGGGGGTCAGGCATTATTTATGAAACTGTCTTACTGAATGAAAATTAGATTAATCTTACCTTGGAAGAAAATCAGAGAGATGGGTTTAAACTGACAGAGGATGGATTAGTACCTACCACTCCTATCACATTTATTTTTACATGACTTATTTTGCACTATAATTATACCGGATTATAATCTTTCAATTCAAAAGAATGTATATTAAATTGTAATAAAGATATTGGATGTTTGAAACTATCGCAACTGCTCTATCAAATCGCACGTCTTACCCTTACGGAGGCTTAACGCGAAGTCATGTGCATTTTATTAATAAATGGATTTTGAATGACAGCATTTACATCCGACGGTGACGGGCCGGTTGTCAGCTCGCGCGTCTATTACTATTACATTGTTTGACTCACAAAGACTGACTCATATGAACTGGGACACTGTATACAGGATGGTCAGTTTCAACTGGCTCACCATTGGGATCTCCTAAATCCTAAACCATGGGAGATACAGAGTCCATTATATTAGAGAAAAGTTGCACAATTTTATGTTTAATAGGAATCTGAAACAAAATTTAACTTCCGTCAGTCAACTTCGGTCGTTGCAGAAATATCCTGAAAAAACTGATTAATCGAGATTTTTTCATTATTATATATTTTTTATTGTTGAATTTTTTTTTTTTTTTAGGTTTGCATAAGATCCCAGAGTTTCCATCAGGGTTGCAAAAAAACACGTTTTTTTTAAATTAAACAAAAAAACGGTTTTTTTTGTTTAAAACATTGTTTTTTTTTGTTTTAAACATGTTTTTTAAAGCTGCAAAAAAAAAACGTTTTAAACAATAGGTATAAAACATCAAAACTGTTTTATATCTTTAAGATATACAAGGTGCTTCTAAATAGCGTACGTTACGTAGTACATAAGTTGGAGGACGTGTAGATAAAGCTAAAATATTACGAAAATTTAAATTAATTTTTTTCCAAAAATGATTTTTTAACCGAGAGACAGAGTGTGCAAGTGTCGATTTACGAAATAAGTTTTAAATGTATCTTTCTACAGAGTGGACCAATGATTCCGAATTTTTGTGTGTAGCTTTTTAATTAAATAGGTAGTTCGCAATTGGAAAAATTCTTGGTGAAGCACCCATCAGTGGCATAGAATCCGGGGTCACAGGACACCTTTTGTCTCTTGTAAAAAATTCTGAACTGTTTTTTTTTCATTTTCTTATTAGTTTTTTTTCGAGATGCTAGATTAAATTGCTATAAAAAAGGTATAATTATAAACTTTTGATTGGACGAGAAAAAATCAAATGCAGAATGTAGCATGTAGCGTTTTAACTTTTATTTTTATTTTTATTTAATAGTCTAAGATAAGAGCCATAAATTGAAGGGCTCGTAGATCATAGATAATCTACACCACTGGGTGCTTCAGTTATATCCAGAATTTTAACAAATACTGGTTGTTAAATAAGAAACCTGTATACAAAAATTCAGGATTATTGGGCCACTATGTAGAAAGATAAATAAACAACAGTCAAATCAACATTTACCACCCTCCTCTGTATCTCGTTTAAAACACATTTTCGGAAAAATTCAAGTATTTGAATTTTCTTAAAATTTAAGCTTCATGTACACGTTCTCCAAATACTATGGTAATACATTTTAGAAACACACCTTGTTTTTTTATTACTTGAATGTTAAATGTTAAATGTTAATTTCCATTAATTTTGAGTTATCAATTTATTGGTTATTTCCTTTATGTTCATAAATAATAATATAGTAAAATAAATATAGACTTTTTTTAAAAGTACCTACTCTGCAATAAAAAAAAAACACTCCACATTTAAAACACGTTTAAAACGTCAGTTTTAAACAAATGTTTAAAATCCTGTTTTAAACATGCTCCTTTGTTTTAAACATGTTTTAAGCAAGTGTTTAAAACGTTTTGTTTTAAACATTGCAACCCTGGTTTCCATAGACCATTTTTGTTTTTCTTATGGCCGCCATATTGTTTTTTTTTATGTCGTTCGGTATAAAAGAAATCACAAAAACCAAAAATTATTAACATTAAAAAAAAAAACACACTTTTCCACCGAATTACGTCAATATTAAGTCATATTACTTGCCTTATATGGTTTTTAATTCTTCCGTGATATTCGGTATAAAAAGTTGTCGTTTTTTTAAAAGAACTAAAAAAAATATTTCACGAATGTTAGTAATTTTTGGTTGTTATTATTATTTTTTTAATACCGATCTACATAAAAAACAATATGGCGGTTATAAGAAAAACAAAATTTCACTATGAAAACTCGGGGATCTAGTCGGCTTAGAAAATTTTTGTAATGTCAAATGAATAGTTTTTGATGACTTATATAAACCTACAAAGAATAGTTTATTAATTATCAACAATAAAACGATATGGCCAAAATAAAAAAGAAACTTGACTTTTCAGTTTTTTTCAGGATACTTACTTCAGCAAGGACTGAAGATAACCTAAATTTTTTTCATAACCTTATAACCTAAACATAAAATTGTGCAACTTTTCTGTAATTTAACCGACTCTGTATCTTTAATATGGCTTAGGAGATCTGAATGGTGATCCAGTTGAAAGTGACCACCTGTGTACAGGGCGTCCCAGAATAAAGGGGACACATTTTTAAGCCACTGAATAAATTCTGGTTTTGACATAATTTTGAAAAATTTTGGTACAAAAATTACAAAAGGTTTGTTATGAAAATTCTCAACAGTTTTTGAGATTGAAACGATTTAGACATTCGAGAAGGACAAGCAGTATTAGTTTTTCTTCTCCACATCCCCCGACTACGAAAAAATCCTATAGCCACGTTTCCTAGCGCTATGCTATGAGCTCAACTTTTTTGTTTTAAATTTTTTATTTTTTTATTTTTATATTTATGGAAATATTTCTGAACTTTCACCTATGTAATTATTGTACATATCGTAAAAACTGTTGAGAATTTTACCTAGCAAACCTTTTGTCTTTTTTGTACCAGAAATAGACATTTCTGGTACCTTTTGGAAAAATATATCAAAACCAAAATTAATCCAGTTCGTACGCCCCTGGTTAAAATTACAAACATGTAATTATAGCTGTAATATTAAACTAATTATTGGAAAAACGACACAACAAATTTCATAGAAAAATATTCAGCAGCTTTGGAGCTATACAAAAAAAATTTTGGACATTGAACACGCTGTAACTTCGTTAATACTCAATTTAGAGGATAGGTTTATTTCAATAGGAATTTTTGTCTTGAAATGGAATAATCTACCTTAAAAGTTTCTCCGTCTATTCTGGGACACCTGTATAAACAAATTCGTATTTGGAATGAAAGTGAAAGTATTTCTGATGTCTGATGATGGAGTGATTTAATATCAGCAATAATACTATATTTTGTACCCAGAGACTTGCAATAATAATTACCTATTATTATTGTAACGAGTGTAGTAAGAGAACAATGGTAACATGCATTTGCTTGGTAATAATAATAATTATTATACCTACAGTGTATCTACTTGGATTTATGGATTTAGAACTCTTTTTTTGAGGCTCTATTGCAAATTAAAATTTAAACAATATATTTCATAACTCTCTGGTTTCAGAAGATATTCGGTTGAAAATATGGCTTTATGCTGGCGCACTTTTTGGAAATCTTTTTTTTTTCAAAGCAAATAATTGATGCGCGATGCTGGTTCAAACTTCAAAGGTATGGTTTTTTAGATCAAGTATTCATTTCTATTAATTTTCATATCTCATATCAACTTGCGCGACATTTTTGTGATAATTATGTTGCATAAGAACAATAATATTAATCTGCAAGTTTTTTCTATTTACCAGTGGCGTTCGTGCAAGATTTTCACAGATAATTTTTGAAGAATAAAACTCTTTCTGAACTGCACACTTGCCCTAATGGTATGGTGAAGTCAGAGACATCGATGTTTCAATGGTTATTCCATCTCATCAGTCTGACACATCACCACCACTAAAGGAGTGTGCCGATTAGAAAAAAAATCAAAACATTTAAGCATGCGATTTGTCGGAAACATTGTCGTCAGATGGCATTTGCCTTGCAAATCACTGTTAGAAGTCCACTGTTAGGTACAGTTAGTCCATGGCCCAGTTGTAGATAAAAAAATGACCATAACATGCTGAAGAGTTCCGCGACTTAGGGACCCTTCCGGTAATAGTAAATGAGTATCAATATCCCAGGAACTATAAAAATAGAATACCGCATTTTTTAGGGACTTTGATCATGTGAAACGACTTTGTAAATTAGTAAAATCAATACCATAATTTATGAAATATGAATCAAAAACAATTTTTTTCAGTTACAAAACAAGAAATAGGAAAGAAAAATAAATTTTATATCCTTATAACATAATTTTCTGTATTTATTTTCCTTGAATATTATTTTATTTTTGTGCTACCTTAACATGCATGATTGGAAGCTTTGATTGCTTTTATTCTTTCTCAAGTCATCCCTGACTGCCATTCAATAATGTGACATAACTGGTTAAATCAGTTTGAAATTCGAGTACCTACTTAGTTACAGTTTGTAACTATCCTTGGGCGAGAATGGTATCAGATTTTATTTTATTGTTTTGATTGATATACGAGTAATAATTCAGCTTTAGGATATTTTAACTGGGATTTCTCCATAAATCATTTAATGGAAACTATTAATAAATTATCAGATTTTTTTCTTCTATATTTGCGAACTTTGTGCAACTGCAAAAGTGAGCAACAAAAAATAGATTGGTGGTAGGTATGTATGTGTTCTACAAATTAATTACAATTTATTTATTATTTGACAGTATTATTTCAGATAAAAATTATAGATATTGACAGAAGGTTAGTGTAATTTTCCTCGGGCATCTCTTTTTACGTTGCAGATACTTTCTCGCGTCTAACCCCCCCTATTTTGTTGCAAAATAACCCTATAAGTTGGTTATTTGGTGTCAGCAGCTTTGAAGAAACAAATGCATAAGCGTACATAGGAAATTGATTCGGGTCTCTCAAATCATTAATAATTGTTTATTGTACAAAAAAGTAAAGACACGTTTGTGGTATCAGTTACAGTTTGTATTATTTTCCTGACTTTTTCTCGCTCTTTTGAGAAATAAAAAGAAATGTGTAAAAAGATTGTTTAAAATAAAACACCATTGGAAATTTTCTTGTAACGCCCATGTAACCTGTAATTAAACGCCCCACTACAGCTGTCAGGATCGAATGACTGACAATTAACTAAAAAGTCGTTATATTATATTGAATAGAGATGGCCTATTCTCTTTCAGATCTCCACCGATCAGAAAGAGAGGAAAGATTAGCTTTTTCCTTCTATTGTGACTTGGGACGCTTTTCCTCATTTTCCGATTAATATTTTTCAAGTTGAGCATTATTTAATTATCAGATTGTGTGAGAAATATAACATGTATGTAGTTCATAATACCAATTAATAATGGAGAGTTAGGTTACATAACATTCACTGCTAGCTAAACAAATCTTTATCATTAATCATTATTCATTATCCTGTAAGTTTCAGAGTAAGCAATTTTTTTAGCACTAACACAACAGTGTTGCCTATTGTTTGTTTGTTGGCCTCAATTTTAACTAGAAAAAAATTGAACATACAGGGACGTAGCTATTTAAAATAATTATGCAACTTTTTTTTTTCAAAAGTATACAATTTCACTTTCATGGTCATCATTAAAATATGTAAACAGTCTAACTTGGCATATACAGTCGGCATACTGCTTGAATCACTCATTTTGTGTTAGTTACTTATACTAAACATGAAAAATGTGCCATTTTTCGTTGGGATATTGATGAAAAAATGTATGGTTTGTCCAGTGAGTGTTGTCCGGTGAGATGCCACACTGATCCTGACTATAAACGATTTCATTTTATACGTTTTAATTCATACTAATTCTAATTATTATTACAATTGTACGAATCAAATCAATAATTATTGTATTATTATATTAATATTAAATATAACACATAATATAAATCAATTATTATAATTGTACGAATTAAATCTGATTAAATGAAATCGTTTATAGTCAGGATCAGTGTGGCATCTCACCGGACAACACTCACTGGACAAACCCCATATACTACATACATCATTTGACGGTTGTCTTAAAAAAAAAATTTACATACTTATATAGGGCGTTTCTAATTTTTTTGGCTTATTTCATGACTATATAAATTCATAATATGTATTAACCTAGGTCAGCAAACGTTTTGTTAGGTAAGTACATAACTGTTGGAATTGAAAGATTTTGTTATTTTTTAATTTCTTACATTACGCCCATAAAGTGGCAGCAGTCTCGAATTAACTCGTTCTTTTACCCATGGCGTTAACGGTTGCTCAAAAAATGTCCCTAAAAACGAAGAAGTGATCACTTCATTAATTTAGAATAAATTTTCTATTATTACAAAAAAAAAAAAAAAAATAAAGTATGAAAACAATAAATTCATATTATGTGGCTTTGGTTGAATGGTTGCCATGGGTTAGTAAAAGGTATCTATCTAATTATTGGCATTCCATTTTTTTAAGTTTTAACTTCAGTCAAAAAGTTCCATTACATTTAATTACCTTTAATTTACATTTAATCCTTCTAAAATTAGGTAGGTAGTGAAATATTACCTTATTCTATTATTTAAAATGCCAAAGGTAGTTTGAAAAACACAAAAGGACATTATTTATGATAAAAACATTCAAAGCAACGAAGGAGAGAATTCTAAAATTCCAAATGAATCCAAATTTGATTAGGAACATCCATAAACTTTAAAAATTTAAGCTTGTCAAAGGTAGTATTCGAAGAGGTACTAACATTATTCAAATTTTCAATAGCCAACTCTGATTTTAAAAACATCTGGAATGGGACATATAAATCAATATTCTCCCTGAAATATTATTATTTAATAGACAATAATTGACTGTTCTTAGTTTTGAAGATACAACAATAAAATGGTCAAGTGTTGCCAACTCATGTACCTATGTTAGAAATTATCTAAGTAACCGTTACTTACCTACTTTTTACATAATTATATCCATTGTTTTTCAAATTTATAGTTATGTTATGATAATTATTATTATTACCCAGTGTTATTTATTTTGTGCTAACATTAACTGAAGATAATTGCTATGCCATTCTTATCAAATAGATTTTACATTTCCAGCTTATACTATTTTTTTTTATTACTCATTTTCTGCTTATTAGTTAGTTATAGGTCAAGCTTGTAAAAATTATTTGGATAGTTTTTTTTTTGTGTAATTATACCAATCTGAAAAAATCAGGTGCACACCCAATACAGGTTTTCTCATCTTGCTGCACTTAAAAGTTGAACCTTGCTGTTATTTTTAGTTTAAATTTTGCTTATCGAACTTTTCAAGCTTCCATTACTCATCCTAGATAGATAGTAATGTCTGGGAAAAATTATACAGTAAACTCTGTTATTATTTTGTTTTTATATTCGAGCAATATTCCCAACAGACTCTTTTTAAACACTATACTCTAACTCTAAAATAATATAAGTAAATAATATTATGTTTTGTGTTTGTCTAACAATTTTATCTGCACAATACAGGTTCAATTCAGCTTCAATGACTTTTACAGGAGTATTGCCAATAATTAATTATACAGGGTGATAATAATAATCTGCCATCATTGTGTTGCTAACTTTTTTATTTTAAGATATACGGATTAGGTTGAATTAGAAGTTGAACAGGATTTTATATTTATTAAGAATCTGAAACAAACTAGGAATAACTCGAGTCGTTGACTTGATTGCTGAAAAAACTGGGAAATTCAAAACCGACTAGATCCGAGCGTTTTCATGTTCAGCTATTGTTTTTCCATTTTTTCGACAAAAAATCAAGGAAACCGAAAATTAATGACGCATTAAAAGAAATTGAAAAGTTTTTTTTCACACAATGACGTCAATATGAAGTCTTATTATTTGCTTTTCTTATGTTTTTTTTTATGACAATCAGTGAAAAAGTATATTCTTTCAACACTTTGAAAAAATTCAATGCGACCTTTTTTTTATACCTACTGAATAAATTGAAAAACTATTAATTGAAAAATTATGCAGCCATAACAGTATTATTAAAATTCTGGTATCTAGTCAGATTTTTTCAATGTCAAATGAGTAAGCTCGTGCAGGTCAGGCAATGTCAGGATGACTTCTGAAAAACCCACAAAAAATAATTATTAATTATTACAAAACAATTATTTTTATTTATACCTACTTTATAGTATTATTTTTCAAAAAGTTAAACACACTACTTGAAAGTGATGAAGTGATGAAATGGTTTAGTTAAGTTAAGTTGTTGTTGGTTGATCGGCAGCTTGAAGTATAAATATTGAATTGATTGAATGGAGTATTTGTCTAAAACCTCTGATGAGTTTTAGATGAAAAATATGTAACAATTATTACTACTCACCAACTGTTGAACCAATTATTACTTTATTAACTTATCGCATTCGTCATTCATGCACATATTTCACATAATAAAATCGATCACATGACTTGCCCGACTGCAATAATAATTGGTTTGGCAGCATGTTCAAAGCAGATCTATGAGTCTGTTTTTGCTTAGGAATCAGTAAAACTTCATTAATAAATTAGAGAACATAAAAATACTTCTAGTTCTATGAAACTTGTAAACATATTGAGACCATTAATATAAATAAGATGTCACAGTTAAAGTAACTTCATTTTATTCATTAACTGCATGAGTGGTAGAGATAAATTGTAATTATTGTGTTGCCACTTTTTGTCTGTAACAAGTTTGTAACATTGGCTAATTTCCCAGACGTTTTGCACATTGACATTTTATTAGACCATAATGCTTAGGAAAAGGATTTTCTCAGAATTCAGAATTCTCTTTTGATTTTGTGCTTATAGTAATTTTCTGTATCACATTCATGGATGTAGTTGGTGTTGGTATACTTTTTCTTTTTCTAACTTGCTTCCGAGGTTATTGTAAATTGTAGTGTTGCCTTTCTCAGAATATTTACAAAATTGTTTGTTGAATAAAAAAACAGGAATAGAATATAATATTTAGAAATTTACAAAAAAAAATATTACATCTATTCTGTCAAAATCTTCAATAACTTTCTAATTTTACTTATTTTTAGTCGTAATATTAAATGTGACAACATGGCATGAGTTGATATGACATTGAAACTGAAAGTCAATTTTTAAGTAAAAAAAATGCATTGTTAGTAGAGCACAATATTTATAATTTATGGGTTTTCTTTAATGGGAGAGCAGAAACATAAAATTAGTAATTTTATCTAAAAAATACTTTCAAGGTCCAATAACCTTATGCAGTGTTGTCAGATTGAATATTATTGGAATAAAAATGACAAGTAAAATTTGGAGGTTAATCGAGATTTGGATTAAAACTTTCCACATCTATCTAAGTTAGGGTACCTGTTTTACCGACACTCCTGCTTACTAGGCTAGCTCATTCACTCGTTGACGTTTACTTGACACGGAGAAGTTTGAACAGCTGGATGCCAAGTTTTTGGCACATTTTTTGTCCTGAATATCCCAGTAATAAAATAAATATTGATAGAGGACTATAATAAGTTCAAAATATTATAAAGGTTATCTCTAGGCAACGCGAACAAGTAGAAATCCATCTTTTTTTATTGTTGAAACATCCTCGAACGCAGCAAAAGTTTACCATTTTAAGAAAATACGCTGAATTTGAAATCTGACCAACATCTGACGTCAATAGATTTAAAAAAAACATTTTATTCAATAATAACTGGAATATTTTTTACATTCTAAGAAGGTGATCATAGTTTGGTTGTTTGTAGAGAACCTTAAACTAAATATTACATTTTTTACAATATAACCACAATGGTTAACATAACATAGCTTTACCTATCAATTAGGATTAGATGCTTTTCAACTTCATTGATCAGAGAAAAATAAGGCAAGTATACTCAACAATTAATTAATAAATAAAATAATGAAGGTAGGTCGAATGAGTATAAGTATAAAGCACATGAAGTGCAATTACTAGCCTGTTAGATGGGGTCGGAGAATTCCTCCATCGCCCTAACAGTTGTCATGATGGTAGTGCCCGAAACTCCAACGTAGAGAGTTTCCACATCCAACAGCAGAGCCAGCCAGAGTACCAGAACAAGCACAGACACGTGTTTCGCTCTACGCTGGAGCTCTTCAGTGTGCTGCATCTGGAGTATCCGGAAGGATGCTGCTGGATGGATGGAAGTTGGCCTGTCTTAAGCCAATAATTAACACGGATCTCCGTGTGGTGTAAAATATAGCGACATCTTTATACTTATACTCATTCGACCTACCTTCATTATTTTATTTATTAATTCATTGATCAGATCTGAATGTTATGAACTGCATCTTGCTCTTCTCATCACGATTGATTTCCATATTCTTCACCCTTCCATCTTCACCTTTACAACCCTTCTTTTCCTGCTGGACTTTTGATTCAATAAATTATTATTAAATTATTATTATCAAATTATCATTCATAAATTTTTGTCCGTGTTATTTTATCATTATGCATTACATTATAATATGAATATTATCACCAAATTGACATGCTAAAATTTGTTGTGATGACCTTGGTGTCTTTTTTTAGATAAAATTGAAATTTCATGTATGAGTTCCTGATGACAAAACAGAATATGATGGTTGTTATGGAAACTTCACTTATTATCACTGCTTTAATTCTTATTTGTCATTTACTCATTTGCTTCATTATTTGAAATAGTGTTTTATTGTTTTGCAGGATCTAAGACGATGAGTGACGAAACTCCGGGGGCAGGGCAGGGTGCTCTGCCTCCGAGAGAAGGCCAAGGTCTTCGACCTTCGGCAGAGCGCCCTGCGGTGCATTTAACCCAAGTTGCTGGTAGACAGTACATTCTCACAACACAACCTCACGGCATTCCAGCTCTCACACAGGTAAGCCGACTACTCTTCTGACACCCTCTTCCGTTTCTGAATGTTCCTATAATATTTTCTCATGATCAATTCATAAATTATAATTTTCTTATCCATGAGAAAATATTATAGAATTAGAACTACTTGTAATTTGTAATAAATTGACTGTTGATATTATTTAAATAATCGAGTCTTTTGATGGTAGATTTTTCTTATAGATCAATGCAGGTTCCCTTGCAGCTGCAAATCCGAACATTTCTCAAGCCGGCGTGACACGTTTCATCAGTATAAGTCCGTCTAGAGTTGGCCATAATTCAGCCTTGAGGCCGAGCGAGGTCAATCAGTCGATAGTGAACGTTTTGAAATCGAGATCAAACACGAATGTCCGTCTTCAGGTATATCCGGGTGACATGTCGACCGTGTCACACCCACAGACCGTACGAACTCCGGTCAAAAGAACTCTGGTGTCTAGTACGCCGGAAAAGAAAGACAGTTTTGCTTCAAAGCTGCAAAGGGTGATGAATCACAGAATTGTAAGATCAAAGTTGGTGAAGGAAAAGTTTAACGAGCACGTTATGGAGATGTACTTTCTTGAAACAGGCGGCAATATCTTGGATTTATATCAGTTTGCAAAGAGGCCGAAAACGCAGAGCTATTTGGCGTATTTAAAAGAACACTCCATCGATCCCAAAGAAAACGGTGAGCACGTGTCAAGTGTACCTGTTCCCCATACGGTACCGACCACTCCTACTGCCACAGCCGGCAGTTCGTTACCGGGGATGTCTCATTCGCACGGAAGTCAGGCATCTTTCAATTCTCCAGAACAAGGCAGTGCTTCGTATAAATCTTCGGTGGTTAAAGATAGCAATAGGTCATCGGTGAACCATCAAGGATTGTCGGCGGCGACCAATCAAGAGCAGATCGTCGAAAAAGCTAAGCAAGAAGCCTATGTAGTTCAGAGGATCGCCGATCTGCAAAAAGAAGGTCTCTGGTCGGAGAAGAGATTGCCGAAAGTTCAGGAGATGCCTCGAGCGAAGGCCCATTGGGATTTCCTTTTGGAGGAAATGGTGTGGCTGGCTGCGGATTTCGCCCAAGAACGTAAATGGAAGAAAGCGGCGGCTAAACGGTGTGCTAGAATGGTGCAGAAATACTTCCAAGACAAAGCTCTGGCCGCACAAAAAGCGGAAAAAGCCCAGGAACAGCACATAAGGAGGCTCGCGGCGTTTTGTGCCAAGGAAATCAGAAATTTCTGGAACAACGTGGAGAAATTGGTTGAGTACAAGCAGCACACGATTCTGGAAGAGAAAAGGAAACAGGCGTTGGATCAGCAGTTGTCGTTCATCGTGGACCAGACTGAAAAGTACTCGCAACTTTTAGCGGAAGGCATGAATAGAACGAATCCCGATAACAGTAACGCTGCTGTGGCCGTGTCCATGCCGTCTTCGGCTAACGCTTCTGCGGTTAATTCCGACGATGAGTTCCATCCGGGAAACGAAAGTAGTACCGATGACGAGGAAACGATCGAACAAGAAGAAGCGGCATTAGGAAATAATGAGCAAGCCGAGGAGATTGAAGCTTTACAAAAGGAATCGGAGATTGATTTGACTGAATATCTGAGTGACTATCTCAAGAACAGAGATAAGATTAAACTCGAAGATGAAGATTCAGGTTCGGTGAGTTTCTTCTTGATATTTATCTAGATTTTAGAATTTTTTAAAAGCACTGATTTATTATTAAAAAAACAAAATTTATTATTCATTGAGTTAATATTTTTAAAAATTAGACGGATAATGAGATTCATTCACTCTAATCCAGAACCAATTAACTTGAGACGTTTATCTGATTTCACTAGTGTTAATTATTAAAAATGAAAACGTAATGTTTGACAACTTACAATAGTAGTTTTTATAATAATATCTACTATAGGACCTCAGCGACAGTAAACCGGGTACCTCGAAGTCTCAAGACGAAGACTTTGCCATAAACACTAGCGAAGAGGAGGACGATGAAGAGACGATTCAAGAGCAGGAAAAAGAAGAAGGCAGTCAGAACTATGACGTAGAGTTGCAGGAATTAAACGCCGAGAACGACATGAGCATAGAGGAGCTGAGGAAGAAGTACGGAAATTACGAACTCGCTCCCTCATCTAATTCTGACGATTCCGACAGTGAAGATGAAGATTCCAGTGATGACGAGAGCGAAATAAGTGAAAGGAGTAACAAGATGGAAGTTTCGGGAGATGGAGAAAAGTCTAAGGAGGAACTCGGCCTAAAAATTTTACTCGAAGAGTCTAGTAGCGATGAAGGAGATGAAACAAAGACTGATAAGAATAATGACCTTATTAACGATGCCGCTGCCATAGCAGAGAGCATTCAACCAAAAGGAAACACCTTGTCTTCCACAAGTGTAAGTAGCGACTTGCTTTTTGTTTCTAGCCGAGAAATAATGTTTAATCACCGATTAATAGGTTTCGACTACAGTGCCGTTTTTGTTGAAACTGCCTCTACGAGAGTATCAGCACATAGGTTTAGATTGGTTAGTTACTATGTACGATAGAAAATTGAACGGTATATTAGCCGACGAGATGGGATTAGGCAAAACCATTCAGACGATTGCACTATTAGCACATTTAGCATGCGAAAAAGGTAAAGAAAAGTTTCGAGTGATTTTGAACCGGAAGTGATTATGATGTGGTAACATTTTAGAGAATTGGGGCCCACATTTAATCGTCGTCCCGACTTCTGTAATGCTTAACTGGGAAATGGAATGTAAAAAGTGGTGCCCGGCATTCAAAATACTGACTTACTACGGATCTCAAAAAGAAAGAAAAATGAAAAGGATCGGCTGGACGAAACCTAACGCCTTTCACATTTGTATTACGTCTTATAAATTGGTAATTCAAGACCATCAAAGTTTTAGGAGAAAAAAGTGGAAATATCTTATTTTAGACGAAGCGCAAAATATTAAAAACTTCAAGTCACAGAGGTGGCAGCTGTTGCTGAATTTCCAAACCCAACAGTAAGTGCTCGTTCGGATTCATTCCAATCGAGTCTTTAAAAGTGTTATTAATTTCAGACGATTGCTTCTAACCGGCACGCCCTTGCAAAATAATCTCATGGAACTGTGGTCCCTGATGCATTTTTTGATGCCCAACGTTTTCCATTCTCACAGGGAGTTTAAGGAGTGGTTCTCAAATCCAGTCACCGGAATGATCGAAGGAAACTCCGAGTACAATGAAAACATAATTAAAAGGTTACATAAGGTAATATTTTTTAATCTCTTGTAGCTATAAAAATTACTAATCTTAAACTTGTAGGTTTTAAGGCCTTTCTTACTTAGAAGACTGAAATGTGAAGTCGAGAAGCAGATGCCGAAAAAGTATGAACACGTAGTGATGGTTAGGTTATCGAAACGTCAGAGGTTTTTGTATGAAGATTATATGTCGAGAGCAAAGTAAATATTGATCACCCTGTTTTTTTTACGTGTGTGATAATAATTATAAATTTTCAGAACAAGGGAAACCTTGGCATCCGGAAATTTGTTGAGCGTTATTAACGTGTTGATGCAATTAAGAAAAGTGTGTAACCATCCGAATTTGTTCGAAGTCAGACCTACAACTTCGCCTTTTCAATGTGAAGGAATAAGTATACTTACCCCCTCTTTAACCTACGCTACCCTTCGGTATGACGTGTGGAAGGTAAGATACTTTTTTTTCTTAAGTTTATATTTAATCTAAATCACTTTATCATGATGAAACTATACACAAGTCTGATAAGGTTAGAAATTCGAGTTATTCGACTCTTTCCTGTATAATGATTGACTTGAGGCATTTGGCTGATCTCTTCTTTTAATTAATCCAACACCCCCTCCCCTGTTTTCGTTGGTTTGATTCCCAATTATTTTTCAGCACGTCAACTTGTACTCTATGAATTTGGATCTCATCATGATGGACTTGCATTTCGGCGCTTATCAGTGTTACCGAATGAGACAACTGAAAACACCCAAGAGAATTATCGAACTGAACCTGAAACCGGAACCGGCCCCTCCTTGCCCGCCGTCTAGGCTCTTGATGCGAATAAAGAAAGAGGAAGATCGCAGAGAGAAGCCGGACAAGAAGGAACTGCCCAAACTTTTACCGCAGAACTTGAAATTGAAAGTCGGTCCACAGTACGGTGTTCAGTTGATCAAAGGTAGTTTTTTTTTTTTTTTTGTTATGTAAAGTTATTAACAGGAAGTGTGACATTCCATTTGTACAAAAATGTGTTACTAAAGAGAAAGTAAATATACCTGAGACAACAATAAGATGGTTCAGAGTTATTGTGATTTTTTAATGTTTTTGAATTTTATTTTATGTAAAATTTGATTTTAGCACCCTTTTAGTTGTAATTCAGAGGTTATAGCATCTAATTCAGTTCTGTATTACAAGTTATATTTTCTGAATTACATGTGTTATCCTTTATGGATCAAGTAATCTTACACCAAAACGTTCTTTTTCATAATTAGGTCAAATACCTTAAAATATTAATACCGGACACTTCCTCTCAAAACCTCCGTCCATTTTTACAGCGCCCTCATGCAGGAACTGGGGACACTAAAGCTGTTTTTAAATTCAAAGTTAGGTAACTTTTCACGGTTTTTGACAGCTGCAGTCAATGATAATTAATTATTATTAATAATTTGTCATTAGTAATTGAACGTTTTAGTTTCAAGTATAATTTCAATTTAAAGTTACTCTCAAAGCATTATATCAGCGGATAATTTTGTTGGGTACCAGTTAAATAGGCATTTATAATGTACCGCTGTATTAAAGTGAACATAGGTATTATTCTGGAAAATATGTGCTGTGTGCTGTGTGCGGTTGCTCCGACTATGGATTGTTAAGCATGTCCAGATCTTTCCACGGTATTCCAAGCAGGAATAAAGAATTATGTATAAAGTTAAGTTTAGAAAGACGCGTAAATAAACTTATTAATATTTTATAACTATGCTGATGGAAATAGGAACAAGCAGTAGGTTATAATAACATCGATGAGTGACGAAATTTTGAAAAAGTGTGGAGTGTCGAAGCCGATTTCTCACCATATTATTTTGTACTGATCATTTCAAAGAGGAAAATTTTGTTAATCCAGCAAATAATAGACCTTTAAAACTGCAAGGAAGCACATTATTGGAATTGCGGCAAATAAAAGGCTCACACTTAGGTATATAGCGATTCAATCTTTTTGAAATATACCTACCTAAAGATATTAATAATATTGTGTGTAATAGTAGTGATTATTGTTAATATAATAAACATATTGAAAACTTTGTTGTTTATTGTTGTATTATAATTCTTCGTCCCAATTTCCTCCGTCTATTCCGTCTAATTAATTTTAAGAGCTTTTCTATTCAGCGTTGATATTTAAAACTCCCGCTATGTTTCACCAAATTTAATTTTTAGTGTCCCCAGTTCATGCTTGGCGGCGCTGCTAAAATGGACGCAACCTGTTGCAATGCTATAGGTATAGGAGTGTTCGGTATTATTATTTTAGCGTATTTGATTAGGTTTAACTCCACTGAACATAAATCTAGAAATAGTTCGGTTTTTGCCATAAGTCACTGTAAGCGATTTAGGAGATACTTGCAGAGAATAGCTTTCCCTCCTCCACTTGTTCTTTAGATTTCCCCCTTTGACTCAATCTTTAGGTTTAAAACATTTACTTTCTCAATTATTAGTACACCCCCTGACCATTTCTTTTCTACACACCTTCATTTTCTTTTTATCATCCTTTCCCATAGCATAAGTGTTAGCTGCTGCTTGATTCAGGATTAACTTTGAAAACTGTACAGAAACTGTAGAAAGTTTCCAGTTTGGCTGTCATGTGTTGGCACTTTTATTACAAACTGGGACCTATTTTAATTGCATTGACCTGTCGCAAAGTTATTACTTGTAAAGAAAATGTATTAAAAGTGTTAACACAATAAACATCACTAAAATTGTATGAATCATAGAATTAATTGCTCATAAAATTAATTTTTGAAGGTTCGTAAAATATTAATCAGCTTAGGCTTTTGATAAGTTGTTGCATGACAAAAACGGAGTCACTGTGAGACTTCATGTTATAGAGAACAGGGTTGCCATATCGTATCAATGATGAATTGTGTATTTTCCAGTCTGTTATGAAATTTGAGTGTAGATCCTGAAACAAAAAACTTCAAAATATTAACTTTAATGAGCATGTGCTGTAACCACTTTGACTCAAAGACTGAGCGAAGGGGCCACAATTGACCTCGTCTTGACATTTGAAATGTCATTGTCTCTGCCATGAACATCTAGATTTTATGTTTGGATTTCCCCACACCGCCTGAAGCTCTTGGGGGAAATTTTGAACGGTTGTAATCTCTTGATTCAAACAAAAAATTTTTGTGTACACATATTTTGTTGACCATTTCTCCAAAGTCACTTTTCAACTATTCTATTGTCTTAATTCTATTTTAGCAATACCTGTACCTGTGAGCGTAGTGAATTTTTCCCAGGCACTGAGTAGCGGAAGTATGACGACTCCTTTAAATGCTACTTCAGTTCTGAAATCGGGCGACAAAGTTTCAACGGCAAGTTTTGCTCAGTTAGTTCAAACTGCGTCTGGAAAGCACCTGCTTCTTGCCTCCAATCCGAATATTACGGCTAATATTCCTGTTACTGCAGCTCAAGGTAATGATAAAATGTTGAAAATGAAAGAAATGTATAAGTTATTAGAAATGCGCATTCAAAAATATGAATTGATTGAAATCAGAACTTTTTATTCAATTTTAGTTGAATCGATGAATATTTTATAAAACAGTATTTTTTATGTATCATTAATTATGCAAAGTTTCAACAAAGTAAGAGTTGAAAACATAACTTTAGGAGAGTCTATAGTTTATACTTTCATTTATTCAAGTTAACAAAATCATGTAATCATCCATTCTGTCAATTAACTATTTTCATGAAATTCATTTTCTTGTTTCCTCAATTCTCAGTTAACTACTCGTTTGTTGTTTGTGCATGTGGATTTTGAAAACTTCGTCTTTGAATTATTAACACCGTTTATTTTTAGGACAAAAGTTGACTTTGGTGACCAAACAAGGAATTTCGCAGTCCGGCAATTCGACGAAAACACTCGTCAAACTTCAGATCACGTCCGTTCCGGCTGTGACCACTACCACAGTCTCCAACACTGCAGTAAGCTAACGAGCTTCGGTCTTATTTAAAGTTTTATTTAACGTAAATCGATTTCTTCTAGTCTAAAGCCGATGATCAGTCGAGGAAAACTGTCGGCACTAAGTTTCTTGACGATATCTATAACAATGTAAAGTCAGCTTACAACATGAATGACTCGAGTGTGCACAACACCAACGATATCGGATCATCGGTAAGTAGAGCTTTGTGAAATCGGAAAGGTTTATTCAATTTTTAAAACCTCGTCCTTCCTTATTGACTTATTGAGTTCACCTTGTTACAGTTCTGAAAATAAACTACCGTAACAGCTCTATGTTACAAATCAACAATAACCTCATAATGAAATATCCACTTATGAATGATTGATCTCATTTCTGTCTTGAAAGATTCTCGACTTACAAAATACTTTCTAAACATACAGTACTAAACAAAGCTGAATTCTTTTCTAATTCAATTGCACAAGTGTACTGCCTTCTTGTTTAACTATTCAACTTTCCTATCTCTGATAGCATTCCAAACTAGACCCACTGTTCACTAGCGTTCTGATGGCATTCCCAAATATGAAAGGACCAGAATGACCAAAATTTTCAAGAACAAAAATTGATGTCCTCTTTCTTTTTATACTGCCTTAATAAAATTTCACAAATGTAAACAAAATTCGTTGCTGGTTAACAAATTTTGCAAATTGAACCCTGGTTGCCAGAAATCCTGTATGTTATAAAGTGTGATATTTTTGCTATTTCCAGGACGACGAGTGTGATTCTAGAGATGAACTGAGAAAGAGGTTAGAATTGATGGCTCGAATTAATGAGAGAAGATGTTCCGCGACTCCTCTGTACGGTAGCGATTTTCAACAGGTCATCAAAATATTTTTACCAAACAAGTCGAATCCCTGGCAAGGCGGTCGGAATCACTGTCTAAACGCTCTGTTTTCTTTGAATGTGGGTGAAACGACGGATTGTCTTAAGGATCTTTTGTACACTCCGGAGCGTAGGATAACCCAATTAAAGGACACCACCGATAGGTAAGACTTGGCATATTTATTTTCAAGAACATATTTTGAAAACATGACTTATAGGTTTATATTTTACGTGCCCGCCGTGAAAGCGAAGGAGCCGGAAATGCAAGTCTGGCATCCATGTCCGAGCACCTATTGGACTGAAAAAAGAGATAAACTTATCATATCGAAGATATTTTCCAAGCCTTCGACTCCTCTTCATCCGGTAGCGTCTGCCATGGTTACACAGTTTCCCGATCCAAGATTAATTCAATACGATTGTGGTAAGTGAATAAAATGTTGGATGAAAAGTGACAGCTTATGAAAGTGTTTGATTTTATCAGGAAAACTGCAAACGCTAGACAAATTGCTGAGGACATTGAAGACGGGGGGACATAGGGTTTTAATATTTACGCAGATGACGAAAATGTTGGATGTTTTAGAAGTATTTCTGAATTTCCACGGTCATATTTATCTTCGATTAGACGGCTCTACTAGAGTCGATCAACGACAGGTATGTCATGTTATTATTTAATAGATCCACAATGCATTGCCGATCAGTTTTCAACTAAATAAATAGTTGTTCACTTTTGCAGCAATGCTATAATAAACGCGATGGCCAGCATGTTTCCATGCAATTATTGTGGAAACTATCTAGAACCTTGCAACATCTTTTTTTTTAAGTAAACATTCACTATCTGATCTAATTTCTCGAATATATATGTTTATGAAATCATGATAAGTTATTTGATTTATTAATTAGGTTCTCATGGAGAGGTTCAATGGTGATCCTAGGATATTTGCCTTCATCCTGTCAACCCGTTCAGGCGGAGTGGGAGTTAATTTGACTGGAGCTGATACTGTGATATTCTACGATTCTGACTGGAATCCGACTATGGACGCTCAAGCGCAAGACCGTTGTCATCGTATTGGGCAAACCAGAGATGTACATATTTATAGGTGAGTGGGTATCCTAATTAAATAACAATGGCATGTATTTGAAAAAGAACTGCCTGTAATCCTCTTGAAAATTTGATATTTATCCTGCCCTGAAACTTTCAAGAATATTTGAACCGGTCCCACCTTGAAATTATTTGATTTGAATTTGAACTTACCCATCCTTTTTCTTAAACCCCTTGAATTTTTCTAACAATTTCACTGGATTTTTGTACCATTATTTTTTTACCAATAGATGGCACCACTGGGGCTATAAGCTATTTTTAATACCTTTCTATATCCAAGGTGAAAAACACCAATATAGTTTTTCACAATTAATAGAAAGGAGATTATTAACTGTGGCTTTACCAACTGAATAATTTGTTTGAAGTAAATTATTCAGATGACTTGCTACGGACATTTTATATATTTATTTAATCTGTTGACAAGTTTTCTAATTTCATGAATATAATCCAACATTAATTTAATATTATCAATAATATTAATTACAGGTTAGTTAGTGAAAGAACAATTGAAGAAAATATACTTAAAAAAGCAAACCAAAAGCGCTTGCTGGGAGATCTTGCAATAGAAGGAGGAAACTTCACCACAGCGTATTTCAAGAGTGTAAGTAGTGTCCCGCTTACCCAAGTACAGCAGTTGAATATAATTTAATTTTTTACAGACGACCATCCAAGACCTGTTCACCATAGATTCCAGCGAGGAAAGCGCTGCTAAAAGGATCTCTCACACTGAAACCGGTAGAGAACCCGAGAAGCAACCGCTCGAGTCTCTGGATAGCCCGTCTACTGTCGTTGAAGACAGGACCGCTGTGGGTGCTCTGGAAAGCGCACTCGCAACCTGCGAAGACGATCAAGACGTTCAAGCGGCTCATACTGCCAAGGCTGAAGCGGTTGCCGATTTGGCAGAATTTGACGAGAATATCCCGCTCGAAGACGCCGATAAAGACAAAGAAAAAGAACCGGAAATGAGTAGAGCGGAACAGGAAATCGATAATGTGATTAAAAAGGTATCTGATTTAGATGAAGAGTTTTAATTTATTGTAACTGACTGTAATGTTATTTTGTTTCAGTTGACACCCGTGGAGAGGTACGCGATGAAGTTTATTGAAGAGACCGAATCAGCGTGGTCTGCAGAACAGCTGGCAGCTGCGGAGAGGGAGATCGAGGAACAGAAACGCGAGTGGGAGCAGAACAGGCTTGCGGCGATGCGCGAAGAAGAGGAACGTCGTGCCAAGGAACTGGAAGAGGAAGGCGAACTGTTAACCTTCTCTAGAGAAGACGCCGTCAACCAGGTTAGCAATAAGAGTAGAGTTATAAATAGGCGTAATAGTTTACCTAAACATATAGTGAAAAATGTAAGAGTAAGGACTTCCGGTTCTGCTGGTAATAATAGAACGAAGAGAAAAATGAAGCGTTCTAAATCCGTCACTAGTGACGGTTCCATCAAGACTGACAGGGACAGTAGTAGTTTTAAAGGTAAATCGAATCGTACTTCCAGTAAGGTCTGCGTGAAAAGCGAAGGCGAAGATTCAAATCTCGGAGATGAATTCAGTACAGGAAAAGTAAACGGCGGTCCCGATTCAAACTCGAATAGTTTCGATAGTAATTTAGATTCCAGTTCGGACTTTGAGAATTCCTTGCAGCGCTCCAAGCAGTCCAACGTTGTTGATCACAATTCGCCTCGAACGAGATCTCGCGGACGAGTTGCCATCAATCTATGGACTCTGGATGTAAGTCCGATATTGCCCGGTGTAAAACCTGTCCCGTCCACCAATTATGGAAAACGACTCAACAGCACCGGCGCCGGTAAAAGAATTAAAATTAAAACCAAAGTTCCTAAAAAACGCTTGAACGTCGGAGAGTCGGATAATAATCGTTCTCAGGTCAGTTTGAAAAGGAAACGCCAAAGGAAACGAAAATTGACGGAGAGCACAGATTCTGATGAAGTTAACGTCGAATTGAGTCCGGAAACTTTGAAAGTGATCCAGAATAAGGTTTGCAAAGTCGTGTTGAACGATATTGCCAGCGATATGCAGGTAGACATTAAGTCAAACTTGCAAAGTACAAAAATTGAGAATGACAGTGATGATGTTTCAAGAGAAAGCGAAAGCGCTGAAAACACCACTCTCAATTCAGATTCTTTACCTTTAGTGGAGAACAGTACCGGAACTGGAGCTGATGAAAATCTAACAGGGTCAGAGTCCTTGGATAATGGTGTCGGTGTCGAATCTAAAGATGAGAAAGTTTTTGTAATCGCAAAGTCATCAGTTACAAAATTTAAAACTCCAGAGGTCAAAAAGACCTACTCGAAAAAATTCAAGTGTGTCAACAATAGGACGTTAGATAGTTGGCTGGTAAAACCGTCACAACAGTTACCTGCAACAGATGATTTAAAAAGTAAGGACGCAGCAGATTCAATTCCATTAGCTTTAAATTTACAAAATGATTCAGTTGCAAATGATATTACTGAGGAAACTGAGAACGTAAAAAATCTTGATAGTAATACGAGTAACAGTTCTAACAACAACATCCAGAATAAAAGTATTCTTGATATATCAGAATGAATGTTCGTTGTAACGAATGTGAAATTGTGATCTTTATTATTATTGTTGTATAAACTAATAGTCTCCTATTTTGTACATAACATTTAGAATTATAGTTTTTTTACAAAATGATTTTTATTGAATAACTGTAAATTATTTATATGGTGTGATTGAGTCTTGTATGTTGCCTGCCGATTAGTTACTGTGGTCATCTGTTCATGTTGTCGAACTACTTTATTTACCGTTTGTTGATTATTGTACTTTGGCGAACCTGTGTGAATTTTAAGCTCTGACTTTGTCTTCGATCGAAGAGAATATGTAAAATTATTTTTCACCGTGAATTATTTGAGAAATTGACATCACACAATAAACTTTAGTTCAAAATCTGAGAAGCAAGGTCTAGAGAAAAAATTCACATTTTCTTTTAATCGTAATGTAAATACACATTTGACTAACATTTCTTTACTATTTGTCCACATTTAATTTATAAGAATTCCGGCAGTCTGTCTGTAATATTCGGCTAGTTACTGTTATTATTATTTTTTTAAATGAACATATTACAGGCACACTGCAGGGATTTCCGGATGTAACCTAACTTAAGAACTGGCCAATGTATATATTTGAGATAAATAAAGAAGTTCTCTTGCAAATGTTGTTGTTAATGCGGGGAGGACGTGGGTTTTGGTGCCTTCTTGCTCCGGCGTCCGTAGCGGGCACCAAAACACTGCCCCGCTGGACATGAGCAAGGGGGCTTCTTTAGAAAAACCTACGACCTCTTCCTCTCATTTACCCCTTCCTTACCTATTTTACGACATAGTGTCAAAAGATTTATTTTAAAGCAGAACTCTGAATAAAACATGGGTGCTCTAATTTGATTAATAAAGCACCAAAGGAAACTCTCGTGAGAAAAGTTTCTTCTTGTTCTAATCTTTTAGCTGTCAATTTGAATTTATTTATGTCAAGTCGAGACTTTTAATATTTGCCATATTGTTTTGGCCACCGCAATAATATTTCAGTCGAAACTGGTATTTCTGATCATTGTTTAAGTAACTGTAGCTACTTTCGATTCAATTATGATCCATTATCTCTAAACACACTGAATCATCAAAGTTTTCTGATTCCTTCTATTTTCTGAATTCAATCAGGAGACATACGTAACCTTTAAAAAATGTCGATGATCTTTTAATCTGCCACCATAGGGGGGATATTGTTAACTATCAAAGGTACTAGTTGGGTTAAATTCAAGAATAGTTGCCCTATTTTCTGCTCAGAATCGGTTTTGAAATCAAAAATATCTACAGGTTTCCAAAGTATCTGGTAAAAATTATAGCTTTGAAAATCATAATACACCATCAGCCAGTATTATAAAGGCCCATTCAGCTAACTAAATTGCTATATTTTCCACTTACAGTCGATACCTTTTCTAGAAATAGCCCCAGAAATCTGCCCGTTAACTTAATGGGCTTTTATAATACTGGCTCCACAATAAATAAGGGAACCAAATGAAACTTATTAGCGATTTTTTAGTAGCGGAGTAGCGACCACTACTAATCGAATGTCATTCACAAAAAAACTTTGAACCCACAAAGTCAACTTTGTTATTTCTTATGGCCACCATATTAGATTTTTAACAAATGCAAGAGAAGTGGAAATTCCTAATTAATTGATATCGAGTCTTCAATAAAAAAATGTTCCGAAATAAGTAAGGTTATGTAACAACAGGTTATCAAACTCTAAATGCCTATATTGACACCATTAATATTTATGGTGGTAATTTAATCATGATTGTGATGGTTTTGGGAAAATTTGAACTTTATTTGGTGTAGTTGAATTAGGAATTGTTTGATCTATTAACAAAGCTGGCTGTAGTTGCTCGAAATTTAGAAGTCTAATTTTTTTTTTTTAGAAATCTCTAGAAATTTTTCCTTTCAAATCAGATTCTGAAAGAGCATAAAATAGTGACACTTTTCTTCAATTTAACAGAACTTGTCATAGGTATCTTTGATTGGCTTGGAAATTCCTGTGGTGACCCCTTCATTAGTTCTAAATTCTAACCCTGTGTAAATGTGATTTAAATAATTCGAAAATTCACATAAAATTAATATGCCCCTTTTTACGAAGATTATTAATAGTTATCCTTTTGGAATGTCATAAATAAATAATATTTACCAAAAAAATGCTTACTGCCTAAATGGCTTGGTCACAAAAGGCCATAATTCCTAAATAACCAAAAAATTTAGGAATATGGCAACAAATCATTTAAGTATATGAATTGTCTTTGTTCTTTTCACAGAATAGCAAAATTTAGTGACAATAATTTTCCAAATAATTGTGTTCTTTGACTTCTGTTTGGTTGTGTTCACTTCAGTGATCAGTGCAATTTGTGCAAAATCCCAAAAAGTTTCAGTCATAAAAAAAAAACCTGAAAAATTGATAGCATCAATTTGGTACAGTGACTCTATAATTGTATAAGGCAGCCATGACTAATAACAAAACAATAAAGTCCCTTCTTATGTAGTGTTATGCTTAATTATGTAATAGTAAATCAGCTGAATTTAAGGTCTCTTCTGAATGAAAAATAATTGGAAAATTCATTAACATGGCTTCACCTCTAGTTGGAACTAAAACAAAAGTGGATGATAAGGGGGCCTATTGTTACCATCGAGTTTTAAATAGTCACTGTATCTCCAAAGTATTGTTGAATTGTTGTTTCTTTCCTATCACCATCAACTTATCAACAACCCATACAAAGTGTGAGGGTAATGAAATCAATAACATTGTTTTAAACACAGTGCTCTAGTTTGTTACTATTGTTCATTGTGTAAGCCCTAGTTTTGATCAAGAAAATCAACAGGAAGACAAGGATTGACTAGCAAGCAGGAAACATGAAATGTTATTGGTGTAACTCGGTATGAAATTAATTTTATTACTTCAGCATAAATCAAAAGTGCGATTTTTAAAAATATTTAACAGAGTTCATTGTTCCGTTATGGAAAATTAGGCTTTGACCTGAAAATTATGAAGAAAATATTCTTCACTTTTTCAGATTGTTACATCACACCTAAATGGTTTTTATTATAAAATTTAACTTTGAATTCCTTTGAACCATAATCCTTACATTGGGCCAGTTAAAATAATAATAATAGTCTTTTGTTATTCTTACTAATATCTCTGTTTAACAACAAAATTTCAGGTGTGGGTATCTGAAAACACATTGGAACAAATGCCAGTAAGTACTTCATTGTTATTATTTTATGATTAAAGGAAATAAAAAACTCATGCAGTTCCAGGGGCTCTGAACTTGAATTGATTGTTTATTGAAGACAGTTATTTTTAAAACGAGGAAAAATAAAATCTTTTGATCTTCAGGATTCTGTATCACGGGTCCTTACAATGTTGTCAGATTTGTAAATTTAGAAACGATTTTGAAGAAAATAACATTTCTACATTATTTAAATAATTTCAGGCTACGCTACATTATAAAATAAAGGTTCAGAGGCCCCCTTTTCATATTTTCCATATGAGGAACTATAGGAGTTTTATAATCCTTGACATAATTATTTAACATAACATTTCAAATTTCGGTAATTTAACCTAAAACTCTACTTAACTAGATGTGGTGTCCTCCGACTCCCCCTCAACAAGATACTGATGTCTACGTGGACCACAGCATATCCTTTTTGTATAATCCGGCCTTGATGTCCGAAACACAATTACCTCCTGTGTATATAAAGAAAGAGAAGAGATCCAGACTCGAGGTCGGTCTTATAGACAGCAGGAGAGCCCTGAAAATACCCAGGAAAGAAGATTCGATGACACCACCGAAATCTCTCTTTTATTCTCCTCATATATTGAAGCTGAGACGTGAGAAGTACCGGGGGATCATGAGTCGGCCGATGTCTTCCTTGGGAAAACCGGCTGTTTCGAAACCGGCCTCGGAAAACCCGATGTACCAAGAATGGACGATACACGAAGACATGGCTATTCTGAAAGCTATCCAGGCTCTTCAGGGTCTACCTTTGAATCTTCTAGTGATATCACCGGGTCATACACCAAACTGGGACTTTGTGGCAGACTATGTTAACACAGTCTCGGTTACCCATCGTTCCCCTAAGCAGTGTCGCATCAGATACGAATCCACTCTGATGCAGCGAGAAGAAGGGAAGCACGTTCTAGACAATTCCCTGCGTAAAAAGAAGAAGAGCTCATCTGGAGGTCTTCAGAAGTTTTCTTTCCATCCAAAATCGTCACGTCCTCTACGTACATCCCAGCTGTATACTCAAGATAATAATACCACGTTTTCTCAAAATTTCCTTCAAAGGCAAGAATTAATAAGGAGCAACTTTATCAAGAAGACCACCACTACCACCAAACCGGCTGCTAATAATGCATCGTTGAAGAATCCAAAACACACCCCGGTTATGAGCGAATTCGGAATAGATATAGATCATCCGGTGTTGCCAGTTGATATGGCCGCTAGACGACATGAGCGTCTTATAAGAGAAAAGAAGACGGTGACAAACGAACAGCATTTAACAGCGGCTCGCTTGCATATGCTTAAACTGTCAAACAGTCAGTCGCAAACTAGTTCATCCGGTAATGTTGTCCAGGGCAGCATATCTGGAAGTTCGGGTCAAGTTATCGCCACCACCGGCTCTCAAGGAATTGCTACTCAAGCGTCTCCATCACCAGTAACAACTACTGTTACTACAACCATTGCTACGGCTTCTAATGCATCGTCTGGTGAGTTGAGATTTAATTTAGTCTTAATTAGAGTAGCCAAAAATAATAATAATTATACACTAATTATCAAATAATAAATAATGAAAAAAATATAAAATGAAATTTTAAATATTTAATAAAATTTTTTAAAAGGTAATAATTTTTTATGTATAATACCCTTCCTTTACTTTGCTTTTAAATTTCTAGGTACCATAAGAACATCTCGGTTAATAGGATCACCGATACAAACGTCAACAGTGGTGTCAGTTGCCGGTTTGAGTCCGGCTCATCTGCAAAATGCGACACAACGTCTGCTAGTCTCGACCCCCGGACAAGCCAAAACTGTTGTCGGTACTGCAGGTGGCCTGCAGGGCAAAACAATAAGTCAGACTCAGTTGCAGATGATCCGGCAAGCCACCATGAAACAGCAGCTCCGATTACAGCCTGGCACCGGCACCATTCAGCAAGGGGTAAAAACGTCGACTGTCGCTATCGGTGGACAGCAAGCCGTCGTGCAGTTCAGTCAGGCACAGTCGAGACCTCAGTTTGTGCGACAGGGCACTGTTACAGTGGGTAAGTCCGGCATCGCTCGGACCGTGCCCGACGAAGTGGCCCAGCTGATAAAGAAACAGCAGCACATCCAACAGCAAAAGGCGCTCGCTGCCGGTAATTCTCAGTCCGCCGCGATTCAGAGCATTTCGCCGCAGATGCTTGCCATTCAGCCGGGTACGTCCGGGACTCAGGTCGCTACACTCGTCAAGGCGGTTTCCAGCACCGGAGGTAGGTTTAATTGGAAAAGTTTAGGAGCGATTTTATTTATGCTATTGTTTGTTTCAGTTACGCAAACGGTATCGATACCGGTGACTGGAGTCACGCTGGCCACACCTAGCGGTAAAACGATTACCCAAACTATCAAGACCACAAATCCCCAGCAGTTACGCCATCTTCAACTACAACAGCAGTTGCTGGCTCAGAAGAAACTGGGGGGTCAGAAGATAAGTTTAACTCAAGTAGGAGGTAAAAGTAACATCCCGACTCAGCTGATCGTCGGCTCGAAACCGTTAACTCCTGCAGTAGTCCAGCAGTTCCAACAAGTGATGAGGTCTCCTATGGGTGTTTCACAGACACCCGTTGTCTTGGCTAAGGGACCTTCCAGAGTTATTCCTGTTAATACAGGGCAAGGAACGAAACAGACAATACAGGTAATGTGTAAAGTAAAAGAAGCGGAGAACATTAATCATTATAAAAAAAATTAACAATTAACAGGTTTTGATATATTTTTAAAGTAGAAAATATATTTTAATAATTAAAATACATAAGAGTGACTTGTACAGGTGGTGGCAGCTAGTTCACAAGCCCTTACTTCCCTCCGTCCTCAAGGCTCTTCTTCTGCATTGGCCGGTGCTTTATCGGGCCTCAAGGTTCCCGTTAGTTCATCGCATGTCCAACAAGCACTGTTATCGCAGGTGTCCGTTGCTCTGCATAACCAGAATATGAGACAGGGAAGTCCAGTGCGCATACAGACATCGAGCGGGGCTCCGGTTGTGGCCGTCTCTGTTCAGTCGCCGACGGTGGCCCAGCAGCAGGGCTCCTCTTCTTCCGTTAATAACTCCGAGCAAGTAAGTCGGTTTATTAAGAAATGAGCTGATGCATCCCGACCAGTTTTCAGTTTTGTTTAATTTTATTGTGTATTACCGTACTTACTTATCATGTCTGATGTACCTAAAATAAATTAAGTGCTATGTGTTTCTTTTCTTAATGTTGATTAGTTTAGTAGTGGCTTCTCTATAGTTTTTTCTCATTTTAACTGTGATAAAGTAACTATACATTTTTGTAGAGTATTAGCGCACCATAAGAAATATTCATTGATTAATTCCCATGTAATCAAGATATTAATTATGCATTCTTAAAACTCCTGCAAATTACAAGTTTCAAATACAAAAGTTGTGTTTCTGTTTTGTTACATTATGGATGCTTACAAGTTATAACATTTGCTGCAGGTCTTATAAAACATTTATTATTATTATTAAAGTTAACTTCAGACTTATTGTTAAGTGTCATAATAATAATAATTATTGTAAGTCCAACACTGCATGTATTAAAAGTTTCATAAGACAGAGTTATTTTTAGTTTTTTTTTCTAAATGAATGATTTTTTTATTTTTTTGCAATATTTTTTGTAACCTGTTTCACACATTAATATTAGGTACTTGAGAGTTTAGTTTAAAAATTGAAATGTAAATATTTTGTATAATTTATGTAAAAAATAAACAGAAATTTATATCAATTAATATTTTTTTTTTGCATGAAATGTGGAATGTTTTTTTTAAACTAAAATGGTCACACGATGTGCAAGTAGTACGTAACCGGATTTTATCATTATTTTCAGGAATGAATTGTCTTCTAAGAAGATAAAAATATTGAAATATTAGTTTAGTGCAATGTACTAACTTGAAATAAAGTTTTAAACAATTTCTGGTTTATATAAAAGTTGTTTTATGTGTTGCTTACCCTGATATCCCTCACCTTTCCAAGTTTTAATTTCAGCTTCTCAAGTTGCGTTTGTTTAGGTATATATGTGACTTTCATTGAAAATTTGTTGATGAAGGGTTATTTTATCCTGTGAACAATAAATAAAAACATAATTTAGGCAGGTTTTGGAAAAATAATTATCTCTAAGGTTGAATTATAAAAAATTAAAAACACATAGATTTCTGATTGCTGACAGTTTCACAGATTCAATCTCAGACATGAAATTTATTCCAAAGCCCGCCTAAATTATGTTTTCAGTTGCTCACAGGGTATATCACATGGATGCAAATTATATTCGCGGACATATCACAGTAAAAATATCTTCACTGACATTTCGGGGACAAAATCACATCTCGAGCTAAAATCCATCACTAATAAAAAATTATTTTTGCTAATAACTGGTTATCTATTAGATGTATCAAAAAAATACTTATTAGAAAAATGAAAGCCAGTGATTTTCTAAAAAAAAATCTTGTAATTTTTTCGCGTATGTCATAGTTTTCGAGTTATTCAATTTTTAAGAAATTGCGAATTTCCCGTTTTTGATGTGCGTGAATTTTCGTTTCTTTTAAATTTTTGACGAACAGCCTCTAGAAAAAATGAGATTACTCAAAAACCAAACAAGCTTTGAAGAACAATGCTGAAAAAGTTATAAAAAAATTACATTTTTTAATTTTTGTATTATTTACAATAAAATACAAAAGCCAAATGTATTATTCGAAAAAATAAAAACAGACCAAAACAAATTGAAAAAGTAGCTTTTTTAAAATTTAAAAAATGTAAATGTACACGATAAAAGTGTGCTTAAAAAAAATTGCTACATTTTCAATTCGTTTTAGTATTTTTTTAATTTTTAGGAAATAAAAAAAATGGCAAACTTTAATATGTTGGTAAAATTGCAAAATGTAGGTAATTACATTTTAAACTTTTTCAGCCTTGAGATAATGACACCCAGTAGAGCGCGACTGAGAATCGAACTCAGTCCGAGACAGTCCAACGGTTTAACAGTCTGCACGCTAAACCACGAGGCCACCGCCGGCTCTAAACGCACTTGGAGACATTTTTCAAAATTTTTGTCGTGTGATAGCTTCAACCAAATCGTTTCTTGAATTTAGAAGTAGCTTCAGGTTTCAGTGATTATTTTAAATGTTATCTAACAATAACAATGCCCCCTTCTCTTGAACAGGGAGGCCTGAACTGAAAGTAATGAAGACTTTGTTTTGTATGTACATGGCCACCTTCGTGTCCATGGTTTCGTAGCAGCATTGAACAGCGCTGTTGAAAGAGTATAGCTGTAATTAGTGTTATAGTATAAATCAATAACATTACATGAGTGACACTGACATTAAAATTTATATTGACATTACACAAGCTGTTCCATGACGGATACGTAATCCCTTAATGTTTATATCTTGAACGCGCCGAATCAGATCATTTCATTCATTTATTTCATATCAGTGCGGTTAAAGACTTCCCGTTTAGTGGTGTTAAAATTAATAAAATCACCTATTTTAATCACGTTCCGGTGATCAAAAATAGGCATAGACTCTCCTACCGAAAATCTGATCTCGGGTGAAATTATTGTGTCATTTATAGGCATCATTAGCTGCAGGAATCGCATCCACAAGCTGAGCAGAATTTCTTTGGATTGTTTGGAAGAGAGGTTAGTTATTTTATAACTTCAAAAAAATGTTCATATCTTTTTCTAAAATCTATAAATTAATCATTGATTAATTGGACTTAATTTTTTTTCAACTGTACCCTAGCTATTTAATACTGTAGCGTGGTAAGGTAAAATATTTATAATTTAATTTATCAACATTCTAACGGGTCTTTCTTTGTTTATGTTCCTTTGAAACGGTACTATGGTTTATTATAGTTTTAAGAATGTACGCAGTCTTAAGTACGAGCTTAAGTAGGTAGGTACTCTAATAGTTACCTATAATATATCAACAAACTTATTTGTGTACCTGTATTGCGAGGTTTTGTTTACATGCTTAATTAGATGATAGGTCTTGAACCATCTCAAATTGAAAGAATTGCAGTTATTTAACATAACTGCAACTTATACTGTAAAAGTCAAACATGCTGTAGATTGAAAATGATAAGTAGGTATTTTGCTCGGTATGTTAGGTAATAATAATTATGTATTATACAGGGTCTTATGTAATTGAGTGTCAATATTTGAGAGGGTAATTTTTGGGTCCATTTTAAGAAGAAAACTTCATAAGAACGTATGTCCTAAAAGTCTTAACTTTTGAGATACAGGGTGGTAAAGTTTTATTAAAATAAATCATTTTTTCGTAATAAGTAGGTATCTGTAATACCGCTCTGGATATTTTAATGAAATTTCGTATACAAGTATTACGCATCAAGGGGCATTTTTTCATGTAGCCACGTTTTATTTTATTTCCATTAGTGACGATGGTACACGATCGTGAGGAATTTTACCGGCATATTTTAGCAGACATTGATGGTACGCCACTGATTTCTGTTCAAATAGAAATCATTTTTGGAATCCTCATTCATTTCCAAGCAAATTTGATTACCTATTTTTTTTTTCAGTCCCATGCACGGTTTTCGCCTAAAAAAATAAAATCTCTTTCTCTACATGGTCACAAGATTGTCGTTAAAGGACAATAAAAAAAAAATAAAAATATGCATAGGTAAAATTCTGCAAGATGTCACTAGTGGAGATAAAACGAAATATGGTACATGAAAAAATACCTCTTGATGAGTAATACCTGTCTATTAAATTTCATTAAAATATCCAGAGCGGTATTACAGATATTATGAAAAAATTATTTCTTTTTAAAAACTTTAGGTACCACCCTGTATCTCAAAAGTTAAGACTTTTAAGACATACGTTATTATGAAGTTTTCTTCTTAAAATGGACCCAAAAATCACCCCCTTAAATATTGACATTCAATTACAAAACACCCTGTATTTATGAGTAGATATTTACTTGTGTAAAAAAACCGGTGCTTAACTGAATTTAAAGTTTAAACTCCCCAACTGTGAAAATATTTCTTATTAAATTTTCTCAGACAATCAAATGAAAATGGAAAAATATGCAGGGTATCCCGTTTAAAGAAATTGACGATGTGGTCATCATTAAGCTAATAATGAACAGTGAACACCCTCTATAAAAAAGGTCATTATATACATCCGCGGCTCCTACAGTTTCACTATGACACCTATACATATAGGGGTGGAGAACATACCTATAGTAACACCAGGAAGGTATTCATTAGCTTTGCAAATAAAAGAGAAGGCCACAAAACGACTTTAAAAATTGATTTTGGGAGTGCAAGGAAAGTACGGTCCTGACACAAGCGCCGAGAAATACCACTAGTCTCGGATCTAACTACACTAACTATGCGGATGAAACCATTTATGACAATGGGAACCACTTCCAAACGTAGGTATACAGACGCGGACTCCCAATATAACCGCTTTCTCATATCATGACTAGAACACAGAATTTGATGTTACGATTTTTGGAATATAAATGCAAAATAAATGCAAATTTGAAAATAAAAATCGTGTTACTGTTATTCTCGAAGATTTTCCTTGCCCTGAAAGTGAAGAAAAAAATAGCAAATCGACCGTAGTGTCAAAGAGGCCTTAGTTGTGACCTTAATGTTAGTTTGCAATGGCTGTTTTTAGCTTCTTACCCACCCAGCACCCCTAATTCGCTCCTCGGTCCCGAAAAAATTTATGAAACTTAGGAGCCGCGGATGTATACAATTACCAAAAAAAATGTTATGTCAGTAGAAATATTAAATTTGACATATTTTTGTATTTTTTTCAAAACTCAAAAGATGTATCGAATTGTTGCGGTTTTTTGCTCTTCATTGCTGGTATATGTACTTATATTGTTTAATTATTTTGTTTAGGCTTGTTTTAATGAACCCTTTCGCAGAAAGGAACAATACTTACCTGAGGGTGCTTCAAAACGGTGTTCAAAACATGTGTCGGAAAATGAAGGGGTGCATGTGATTACTTTGGCGCGTTGTTGAAAAAAAGTTCCTATTAATTTGGATCCGTAAACCCACCATTTTCGAGATACTTAAAATTTTCCTGTAGGTATATGCGTATGCCCAATGGCGGAGATTTTTGGGTTGCTTGAAACTTTTTGCCCCTATTTTCTACGACACTGGAAAAATTGGCATTACGCGAAACCACATTTTTAACTGTCAATGTTTTCTGCATAAAAAATGTTCTCTTGGTCAAAAGCTTTTTACTGTGAACGGTTTTGGAGAAAAACAGCAATTTATTATGAAAAACATAAAAGTGGCAAAATGTTTTGCTGGGGACAAAAACATCACTTGTTTTTTATTTTTGGGGACGTTATGATTTTATCGAGGATTTTATATGATGGGGACGTTTTATTGTCAGTTCGTCCCTGTCAGATGTAAAATAAATGCAGGTTGAACACCCGGCACGTGTCCGTATCGTTAGATACAGATGCAAATTAACCTTCACTGTATACCTGTACCTACCTAAATTTTGATATTGAATCAATGTCAAATCAACAAAATCTTGAAAGTAATTTAAATTTAATTAGTCTAATTTGACTTAAATATGCTTTATCATTATTACAAAATCCATGACAACAAGCCACGATCTTCATATTCCGGCAAAAAAGTCAAAATTTGATAATTAATTAGAATTTTCTTTTGGATGTTTATGCATTATTAGCGAAGCGTTTTCAATGAAAATAGGCTAGTTAAATAGAATTCATCATTGTCAAAAATTATTTATTTTATAATTTTTCTCTAAATCTTAACCTCGATCTTAACCTGGAGGACGTTATTTGCACAAAACCGAGCACAAAACTGAAGTTACATAAAAACCTATGACCCACTTACCAGTATTCAGCCTGTATACTTCAACGACTTAACTTCATCTTCAACGTTAAGTCGGGACTATTGCTAACTTCGTTATATTTGGATCTATAAAATCGCTTAAATTAGCAATAGAACGATGAAAACAGAAAAACAATTGAACATCGCGTTTTCGAGTTATGTCAAAAAGTTACAAATTTTTAAATGAGACACCCGGTATATTTTTGTATTTTCATATTTCCTGAGATGATCTAATAATAACGGTTTTTACTGTTGCGGTTTAAATTAGTTACTTAGTTTTTGAGTTATAAAGAAATGAAGATCTCAAGTTTTCATTTTGAAAACAGTGTAGGTCTCGGTGTAGGTACATCGGAAACGACTCAAGATATCACAAAACGGCTTATACAGGATGGTCCAACTTAAAACGTCAGGACTTTACACCGAACGATAGATAACGTTAAAATAATGCCAGTTTCTCTATTACACTTAGTTTTGAGAAAAAAAATAATGTTTTGTGAATATTGTCAAAAAGACTGCTTAAAAAAAATGAAATTTGGCTCGCAGCATGAGCTAAGTATCTTTCATGATTTACGGCGCGCATCATGAGATACGCGATGTTGAATTGTTTTTCTGTTTTCATCGTTTTATTCAGCGGAAAAACTACTACTAGTTTGCTAAATTAACCGATTTTGTAGATCCAAAAATAACGAAGTTAGCAATAGTGCCGACTTAACTTTTGAAGACCCTGTAGATTGAAAATTTTGAGCAAAATGTAAAGCAAATTTAAGCAAAAGAAATCTCGTAAATAAGTTTTTAAAGTCAAAATGGTTATAAATTTTCCCCCTGATCTGGTCAAGGAGATTGGTTACATTACAATAAACCTGGCAAATTTAATGTTTACTTACCTACAGACTTCTTATTCTTAGAACCTAATCGCAGCGACTACCCGAAGCTCTAAAATAATACAGAAAAAGCCATTGTTTGTTTATTAAATTAGAGAATGTAACCCAAAATTATAATCACTTTTTCTTCTTCCTTGCCTTCTCATGTTCTGTTCTTTTGACCTCCCGATTACGACTCGCCTCTGTCTCTTTGAGTGAATTAAGTACATCAAAATGACCAGTATCAAAATTTAAAGCTCTGGGAGATGAAACCTTTTGCCTAACGAATTGTTGTACAATAGCCTAGTCGAGTTGTTATAAAAACTTTATCATGCAAAAGCTACAGAAAATTAAGACTTAAGTTGTTGCAAATTTGGTTCTCCACAATTACCCTCGCAATTACCTATCGAATTATATAGTTTATTATTAACTTTAAAACATGAATGTATAAGAATAAAATTGTATAGAATTACATTTACTACAATTTTTTATTTCCATACATTTCCATGATTTTTTCTCCAGAACCAATATTTAACACCACCTTAGTTCCAAGCGCGGTTTTTTTACGTCGTGTCCACAGTAGGCCTAATCCACGTTTTATCGTTTGCAAGTAGTTTGTTGTGGTTTCTGCCGTCTTCTTCCTTATAAGAGTTTGAAGCTGGAATTTTCATATTTTCTTGCAAGCCTTAAGAATCTCTTTTTTTTTTTTAACTTATAAGGTTATAAGCTTCAGGCGGCCATACCTTTTATTCAAGGTGTTGTTGTGGGAATTATTCGACTCTTTTATTCGACGATGGTCCTTTCTCGGGTTCTGCCACATCAACATCGTCGGTTTCCTCTTCGCATATCTTCTGACATTCATTGCTGTTGTTCGATGTTGATCGGACAGGGTTTTCGATGGTACCAAGTTCGACAACATTGTCACACATGTCTCACCACTGCAGTTTTGGCATATTATGTATAACTGAACATTTTGGTCCTGCCTTACGACACCCGCACATTTTGCCGCAATGTGTCTCGCATTTGCAAGATATCGTCCTGAGCAACGATTCGGGTGTGAGTTCTGCAGGTGTGGTTATGGGTTCTAACCCGCGGGAAGTTTTTTTCCCAACCCCATTATGTGGAATTTATATCATACTGCCAGCCACATTTGCACCTGTGAATGCGTCCGGTAATACATGGTGACGTCAGCGTGTATAGGGTACGCTGGTCGCTTGGGTCCCGTCAGGCTTGCCATATAAGCGTAGACGTAGAACCCTTAAATATTGGTTCTAGGAAAAAAGTCATAGAGATTAAAATTGCAGGAAATGTAATTCCATACAATTTTATTATAAATTTAAGGACTAAAGTTGTAGAGAATCAAATTTGCAGCGACTTTACTCCTTCCTATTTTTGTTGAAAAGTTTAAAATGGTCCAGATATTGAGCAAAAACGATTCCTCGTTAAATTCAAGATGGCGACTAACATCGGGGTGGAATTGCGTCGCGATTAATTATTAGACTACTACCTAAAGGTTAGAGTAAAAAATTACTGTTGGTAGTTTTTGCACGGTCATAATATGACCGACTGGGTTACAATAATGATAATGATATATGAATTGACGAACTTCTAAAAAGAGGATATTAAGTTCCTCGGTTGTCGCCGTGGTCGTAGCCTCACCATTATCAATTATTTAACTCAATTGAATTGGCGTGTGCATATCAGTAATGAACGATTAATACTTAGTTTACAACTCGGTTTACAATGAGTGTATATAAATTTTCAATTATCTTCTCGGACGGAAGTACAGGAAATCTTTAAATTAGGTCGTAATCTGAATGTATCCCTGACGGATGAAAAATTGTATTGTGGCTCGGGGAATCACAGTAATATGATATATGATAATATGAATATGATAAAGGCGCTGCTTGTCTAACTCATTTCTCTCCGTTTAATTAATCGATTTAAAAAAAATTGTAATTGGTTTCGGGTTGTTGTGCCGTGGTCCATGGAGACATGCACTGTCAGTGATAACTGACAGTTATCAGCTGTAGATGAAACATTCGGAGCAAATCTTCATGGACCACGGCACAATAGCCCGGAAACAATTACGATTTTAATGGAATCCGGCTGTGAAAGCGTCTACAGACGTCAATTAATCGATTTTTGTTGAAGTTTGTAATTATTCATTTTATTTTTAGTGTTCGTGTAGTTTAAGTGATTGATTCATGATCATATGGTATATTTACACTGAGCGAAAAAGGGACGTAAATATAACGAAAACGTACGTTGTATCAATGAATTTTAACATGGAAACTCGTCCAACGTACAAGTTTATTCTCTCAACGAAAAGGAAATCATTAATCTATGAACGTATTCACTGACCGAGTCTTTGATTCGTTGAAGAACGAACAAGTTGTTGTATTAACGAATTTTGTTCATTGAGGAGTAGAGGGTTACGTTCGTGTAGGCAACGAATTTTTTTCGTTAGAACAATGAATGCTATGTTATTATTTGATGACCATGATTCGTTGATTTTATAATTCTAAATGGTTGGTTTACGTACACTGATCATTGTTTCGTGGATTTGATTCATAGTACCAATGAATTCTGTTCGTTAATATAATGATCCATATACACTGTCATTATGAATATTTACATTGTTATAAAGAAACATTTAACGTTAATAATATGAATAATTTTAATAACTTAACGTTTTTTATTCATTCCTATAATGAAAACTGATTGTTGGTTAAACAAATAATTGTCGTAAATTAATGAAAACCATTCATATAGCACAGGGCAATAAAAAAATTATAAAAAATCATTGCTCAACATTATAGAATTTTGTTTATTTTATAACTTTGCAGTTTTACATAGGTGCTGGATATATTGAACATACATGGTGTTGGTACTAATCCAGGGGGTAATCTGAAATAAAAACAAAAAAAATTAAACAAATATCAAAGGCTCTTAAAATATTGAAAAATTTAAATCGTATATTGTCGAAGTACCTATACCTAAATAGGTTTCCTCAATCGAAAATACATCTTTCGCAATACGATATAAAAATTGTTGTATGTGAAGATTTCTGTTTTTATGATGAATAATGTGGTCTTCGACTTACTACAAACATTTAGCCAAAAACGACAGATTCCTGAGAGTCCTTCATGGTAAATCTTGTCACCTTTTCTTTGTCTGCATCATCCTTGGAAACGAATTTGTTCGAAGGCACAAAGTAACCGTGAAGACACCATAACATAGGCGCAATTTTCGAATCTGCACATAAAAAACATAATAAAAAGAAAGATGTATAAAATTAGTTAATATATAAAAAACCCACCAGCCAGTAGCCATTAGGCTGTTTTCCAACGTCCTTAAGTCTTTAAGGCGACATTGACTGCAGGTTTTCCATGTGTTGTCAGATTCTTCGGAAGTTAAATTGTCAAATTTTAGGGCACGCAGGCAAACTTCTGCATCCTCTTCGCAGGTTCTGAAAATTTAAGGTTCTTAAATTGGAGTCACGTATGGAAGCTAAAATTACAAGTAAAAATAATAATTAAACTGCACTTACCTTTATTGGAACAGATAGTTATATATATATATATATATATATTCGTTTGAAATTACAAATTGCAGTCTTACGATTAACATGTTGTTTAGTTTATTAAATTACATATGATTGGTTTCGTCGATCATGGGGAAAAGAACGATCTGTAGGATATTCTGATGCGATGTTGACATCATGGTGAAGCATTTGCTTAAGGGAACTAAACACGAACTACTTGGTTTATCTAATTATTTTACGTATAGGTAGGTAGGTAATATACCTATTATTATTTTGTAATATCACTATATACACTGTACCTATTTGTCAAAAAAGTGGGCAAGCAAAATCTTAGAAACGAGTCGGTTCTTGACGAATATGTACTGGAATACTGTGAAAACAGAACCGACGTAGAGTAACAACTGCAGGCTGTCTACTGTCTGATGGAGACTCATCTAGTAGTCGCCACCGCCAGTGGATGACCCTTATCAGAAAAATTTATAAAACCCAACAAATTTGTACGTCAAGACAACGAACAGATTCGTTATATTCACGTATTCCAGATTAGGGTTCATTGGCACAACGAATATGTTTCATTATTCTATAAAAAAATTTTATTAATTTTTAGTTTATTGGGCAACGTATTGGATTCGTTAATGCAATGAATATTTTTCGTTAAGTTATTAAAGTGTTTCGTATTTACAATGAATTGCGAGTTATTGTTCAATGAGGCTTGTTTATCGTTCGATAATTTTGTTCACTGTCACAATGAAAAAATTGTTCATAAAAATTGATGAACTTGTTCATTGCACTAATGAATACATTCGTTTAACTGACGATGAATTCATTTGGGTGACGAAAATTTTACATGAATTAATGTAAAAATATTCTTTAATACAATAAATGAGGATACTTTGTAACGACGAACCTTAGTATTGTTTAACAAAAGACCATTCGTAACATTTTATAATATTAACGAACAAATTCATTGCCTCAATGAATACTGGTTTAATAAACGGCATTTATTAATATCACGAACGATATTTTTCTCAGTGTACATATTGTGTTGTTTGGGATTATTCTTGTTCCTGTTGACTTTCTTATTACATTTTTTTAAATGTAATAAGAAATGCAATAAATCAATTATTTTGAGTTGCTCTGCGTCTTCAATTGATGTCCATTGTATAGTGATTGGTCGAAAAATAAGAAAAACCTGCAATTTACTTACCTATTTCAAAATTTTCAGCGGTTTTTGTGAACAAAGTGAACATATTGACTAAAAAGGAACTGGTAGATGGTTTTCACCCAAATACAGTTATTGTTGTTTTTTTTTTTGATTGATGATACAAAAATGGCATCCGGTTTTTGCATCCAAAAGGTCATCTTTAATTATTTTAAATTGGTCGGTCTAGCTATCTTTATATAAACCACACCGCTTTTCGTGTATAATCTCGTTGTTGAAAGATAATTTGGTACTTAAATCAATCAGATCTTATTTATTGGAGAATAATCTGTAAATGTCCATGTTTTGTCTAGATTTTTGCGAGGATTTTTGTCTGCGGTGATGGGATGGATGAATATTGGATAAATAGGTATCCAAGGACTGGGAGTTGTGGACATTGTCCCATTCCTAACGTATGGTTGAGGTGTAATGTAAACTGTTGAGCTATACAGGTGTACAATATTTTGCTATAGAATAAAAAACGACTTGCTTTTCTGAAATTTTCAGGTAGTTGACCTGAAACTAGAAAATTATTAAAAAAGGTCCATTTAAATGAAAAACTTGCCGGAAAATTTCAAGACTCGTAGTAAAGCGCTAGTATAAAGTGGCCCGTATTAGGTAATGTAACTACATAGTTTGAAACTAAATTTGAACTAACCTGCGGGCTGTTTACCAATCTGACAAGCTAGTAAAGCATATAGCGATCGTAAACGTACTACAATCTGCTTAAATCTATTGTTAGGTTGATAAACAGCCTGCAGCTCATTGCAGATACTTAGAGTATGGTGATAAAGCTCTGTACAAAACTCTTAACTTTATCTTAAAAATAATATCTTAACTTAAATCTTAACGTATAATATTATTTTAACGTACCTTGAAAACAGTAAGCAGCTGGCTTATTAAAATGAGTACATGGTATTTATACTAACATTAACACTAACACTAACGAGTATGAAGAAATATACGAAGAGACTATAGAGACGGAAAATGGATTCAACTCTATCTATCGTGTGAGCAAATGAAAACATAATTTAGGTAGGCCCTGGAAAAAAATTTCATGTCTTAGATTGAATCCTACGATAAAATCACTGTCATTAATTTTAAAAATCTTATTTTTCTTATTTTGTGATTTTGAGTGGTCTGTGGTGCGTTCATGAATTACAGTTTGCATCATACATGAAAAACTCTGGATGCGTTCAGAAAATAACCAGTTCGCTTGATTAGATAAAAATCTAGCATCGTTCATAAATTGCCGATGACGACCCTTGAAGTGCAATCGCAGAGTTTTGAAGAAACACATGGGTGAATCAATTCTGTGCATAATATTAGTAAATTACAAAAATTAGTATTAAATTAAAAAAAGTGTGAATCTGACAGTTACACATAATCTAATACTTTTGAATTATTATTTCCTTTGCTTTCTCGTTCGAATTACGTTAATAAAATGGAACAATCCGACGATATTCCTGAAAATGTAAGGCATCATTCTGGTTGTTAAACATAAACGTCAGTTTCTGTTTATGAACGCATTCCACCTTCAGGGCCGCATTTGTGTTTTTTAAACCGTACCACCTATTTGGACTTTTTTAGGTAAGGGTGTGACAAGGCAAGATTCCGTTGGCACAGCTATTTAGGAGAAGCACAGACATACCAACTTTATGGGAATAGTTTTTCGAAAAAAAAATTGGGCGAGCGACTATCCGCCAAAAATTTATAAACATTATTTCCAGAAGAGTTTGCCCTCTTAAAAAATGGCCACCACTAGAGCCATAGATCACAGACCTTACTTTTATCATGAGCATGAGTGCATAGTAGGAAGAAAGTTCCTAATATATGGTGTAAATATCTCTGGATTTATTCCCATTTTCATCGGTTATGTTACTTTATTCTTGTTTGATTTTATTTTTATATCTTATGCCCGTATTCATCAATAAATATAACCCCTGGGGTTATATTTTGGAACATTTTATTGGTTTAAACTTCGTAGCGTTCGTAGGCTTTGAGCATTAGACCAATCAGCTGTCAGAAAATTCAAAATATAACCCCAGAGTTGTATTTTGAAGTTTGATGAATACGGACATAAGTGGTGGATTCTTTCTGGTGTGTGTTTATGTTAAACCCTCATCAGGTTCAAATACTTAATAAATGACTTTACTATAATTAATAAGTAGATAGATAATTCGATAAGTAATAGGGCCTTAAACATAAATACCTACCATTTTACAAAGGGCAAACTGCAGACTAAGGAAAACTATTATTAGAGATTAATCCTTTATTGCTTTGGCTTGAAATGACATTTTTACGGGGTTTGCAGTGTCAATAATCCAATAAATTTACGGTTACTGGAACAATCTCCGAATAATTTATGTCCGCCTTATTCAAAAAATACAAAACTAATTTTAACAACCTGATGCACCTTATTTCAGCAAATGTCAAAATAATTATTATTTGACAATAAAATTGAAAAACAAGAAGAAGGCAATATCAGAATGAGTTTACGATTTTACAAACCAAAATTTTCATTTTACAGTTTTACAGATCCAATCTAAGACATGAAATTTTTTTCCAAGGCCTACCTAAATTATGTTTTCATTTGCTCACACGATATAAGCGTATAGCATGTCATGATGCGAAGGTGTCGTAAGCAGACGATCACGTTTGTAGACCCTTATATTATGAACCCTACCCTTAAAACACTTAGCAGATTCAGCAAATTTCACTCTACCGAGATTATCCCTCAGCGGTCTATCGTGGATAGCCTCGTAGCAAAATTAATAAAGAAAAATGAAAAAAAAAACAATAAAAACTAGTAGGGAAGTGATTGCCGGAAACTACCTTACACGTAATACGTAATTTACCCCACGTGAAGTATCTATACAGGGTGTCCGGTAAGTACCTCCTAATCTCTCGGGAGCATATAGGGGAGGTCAAAATAAACCTAGTCTGTCATAAAAAAAAAATTCCTAAAGTGTCCCTGAACGGAGATATGGAGCCCTAAAAGGGTGCCCCGCAATTTACTTTTTTGGCTCTAACTTTTGAACCGACCTGTATAATTGGATGGAATTTAAACACTTTATAGAGGCCACAGAGAGCCATCAGGCCATATTAAAGTCGATGTTTGACGTCGTCAGGGAAGTCAGGAACGGACTTACCATCATACTCGTTGAGTCAGAATTTTGACAGGTGTCATTTTACAGAGCTAAAAACTATTTTTTTGAATAGTCTAATACTTCATCTTTAAAAAAGGTGCTCTTAATTTATTTCGGTAAAACTGACGGTTTTCGAGATAAATCGGTTTTTAGGTATGCGAAACACTCAAAATTTACTAATGCTATACACAAACAGGTAAAAATCAGATTCTTGTTGATAAACCTACCTACATAATGGATTGCTATTGACGAAACTTGATCAAAATTCGCATAAAAGTTGATTTATCTTGAGAACCGCTAGTTTTATCGAAATAAGTTAAGAGTACCTTTTGTGAAGATGAATGACCAGCGTATTTAAAAAATAAGTTTTCAGCTCTGTAAAATGACACCTGTCAAAACTTTGACACAATTAGTGTGATGGTAAGTCCGTTCCTGACTTTCTTTAGGACGTCAAACATCCACTCTGATATGGCTTAATGAGTCTTTATGGCCTCTATAAAAAATTAAAATTTCATCAAATTATACAGGCCGGTTCAAAAGTTAGAGCCAAAAAAGTAAATCTTAGGGTACCATTTTGGGGCTCTGTATCTCCGTTTAGGGACACTTTAGGAATGTTTTTTTTATGACAGACTAGGTTTATTTTGACCCCCCCTGTATGCTCCCGAGAGATTAGGAGGTACTTACCGGACACCCTGTATGTATATGTACATTCTATATACTTATATGTTATGTTGGAATATATTGTGAGGGGGGAGGAGGGTTAGATGACAAGGGATGGTCAGAGGAGGTGTGATATGGAGGGGGACGGAAGTTAATTAATCATTATCAAAGCATTACTTGTTTATAATTATTATACAATCCTGATTATTTAAATTATTTCTGTGGTTTAATACAAAACATTAAAAAACAGTTAATCTCGACATGCAAGAAAGGAAATACCGTCTAAATGTGATGGGTTACTGATGCATAAAAACCGACACCAATATTTTCATTCATTTGGAACGTTTTCATTCTCTTTGTTTTTTATGTAATTTGAATAAACGCGTTCCTTTTATTTTGCAATATCATGGCCGATTAGTCACATAACACGGACATTTAAAATGTATTACTATTATTTATGAGCAGAACTAAGAAATAATGCCTACCTATGTTTTATGATACAGTTACATTTTAGTAAGTAAGTCTAGGAGTTATATGATGCATGCACTTTTGGTGTTTGATGTTTCCAAAGAAAACTTCCGCGTGAGACCATTATTTTGTGTGTTAACATGACCTGATTCGGTACCAGTGCATGCAATACCAATATCCCTCGTCGGTCGTTCGTTCAACATCAAGGTATGACCTCCCCAACCCTCAATGGCGGAGATACCCGACAGGTTCGCCACCCTGTCTCTATCCTCAACATCCGAGTCAACATCCTCCCAAATTTTTCGGGTACTTGGGATACCGTCGCCCCCACGTGCCTGCACCACTTTTAAACAAATAGAACCAAGAACCAACAAGGCAGTGGGACTCTCTTTGACCGTCACAATTTGACTCATCTTGATCTATCCCTCTCCCGGAGATCCGAATGAGGTGTCGTGTCATTATATCATCTTGTATGTGTTGTTTGTGCCAGTGCTATAAAGGCTTTCGATGCGTCGTTTTCTTGTATCTGATCAGTTGTGATTGGTGCTAACTGGTGATTTTTCTTTTATCATTTCACCGGCTTGATATTAAACTGACATCAGCAAAATAAATAACTTTTTATTCAATAGTCGTGGAGAAAATAATAAAAAAATTGTTTAAAAACCGAAATTAAGCGAGTACACGCTTGGCTGTACATTTAGAGTTTACTGCTAATGGGGATCATCAACTCATACAAGCATTTCTATTAGAGACTAATAAGAGTTTTATTGTACAGCGGGCAGAACTGTAATTTTATTTAGACGAAAGCGCTCATTGTTACGAGTTACGAGCAATACCTCAAGCTTATTTGGCGTAACGAAGAAAAATACTGCCTGTCGTAAAAGCTCTTTTTGCAATTATTTAGGCCTGCAGAGAGAGTTATTTGTAGTGACGAAATTAAAATACATGGAAGTCGGCCGGACTTATGTCGTCCCTTGAAATAAAGCTTCCTTCCCCCGACGTTATTAGCGGCATCTTTCACTCGTTGCTCCCGTTAGTTCCCAGTTTTCTGCGCAACCACTTGCAGCTGTTTCCACGACGCTTTCCCATATTATCTCTGAAAATAGTAGACGACGAATGAGCCTAATTGAAAGTACACAGCCACCGTTTGATAAATGCCCTCACTTTTGTGGAGCCATTTCGGAGATAAACGCTTGATAAATCGTCTAATGTCTAGACGTGCACTTGGGCATTTTTCTTTTCATGCGTTTTATTCTGAGTGTCTATTAAATTTAATATATAATCCCAATCCCATATCGTTTGCATATTTTGTCTAGACTGGAGCGTTATTTTCCGTTTAATACCTACCTAGTCTCTTAATATTTTCCAAGAAAAGGAAAATCACCTGCATAAAATGAGAAACGATCCAATAACCTCCGTCCAATAACTATTTTGCCTGGAAACCAGAGGTCTAATAAAACAGAGGTCCAGAACGATATCGAACGTTTTGGTTGAAGAATTTGAGACAATACTCCATGCAGTTTAACATATTATTGACATGCTCAAGACAGAAGGAGCTAAAGTGTTTTTCGTAACATCCGCATAGAGGATAAGTACATCTTCTATATACGTATAGAAGAATGAATTAGTTATAAGCGCCCGGGATCGTTCGTATAAGCCCTTCTACACTTTTTTTGTTGCATACCTATATGAGATTTTTTTCAATAAATAAATTCTTTTATTCAGTTGGAATTACAATTCCACTATTATTGTCTCCTTCAAACTAAATTCCATGGGAAGCCACACGGCGCTGGAGCGCAGTTAATGTTTGGTGTCACACGCTTGCGCCTTATTTTGGAGGTTCCAACAATTTCCGATTAATATTTACCGAAGACTCGTCGCCATTAATGACACATTCCAAAAAATGGGAATCATTTGCAAACGATTCCAAAAAGTTAAGACACCTTTTCCCCTTGACGTCCTTTTGGTTCTGCGGAAGTTTTTTTTTGGAACAAGTTCTGCGCAAATGATTCTCATGACTATCAGTCGAAAAACCACTGAAAGAAAATACTGTCTCTGTATAGGCCTGCTGAAGTTTGGCAAAAGATTCCGTTGCACAGTGTCCATAGTCTGCCCGCCTCCCAAGGGCTGTTAACGCTAACGGGTTGATAATGTATGACGGCAAGCTAATTTTGCCTTTAATGTGGTCAAGAGAAGAAACAAAATTTTGCGCTATGGAAAAATGACAATTTGCAGAAACTGTTCTCAATCCTCGGCACTCCATTCGTGGTTTTAGTCTTCTGAATGATCGGCCTATATTCCTTTGAACAAGATGTGGACCAATATTCTGACTTCAACGCAAGGAATCTTGATTCCTTCAGCTACAAAGGCCTTAAAACATGGATAGTAAGTAGTAACCCTGTATGGTTTCGGGAGAACACGCGGCGTCTTCTCATATACTATAATAGACTGCATAATATGCTACCACAATAATAATACTACTATAACTTATTTTGGCAACAGACCTTTCCACAGAAATTAGCTTCTTGAAAGGGTGACAATCTTTGGCCCGGCACTGTACCAGGATCTCTCATCAGCCGAGTTTTTCTATGGGAGTTCATAACTACATAATGGAAGAGGTCTTCGGCGTTCTTCTTCCATGTGCATTCATCACCATCTTATTAATTAAAGAACCGCGTGTGCGTGAGAGCTTTTACGCTAACCCAGAGCTGTTATATTTAGGCAGTTTTTAAGGCTTGCATCATTTGTCACGCCCGAACATTTTTACGATGCCAGATGCCACTGATCAAATTAGGTGCAAAAAATAACCTTTTTCTTCTTGATATAGTGATAATGTCCAGATTTTAATGAATATCACTATAATATTATCGCTTTTTGTAGAAAAACTCTTGAATAACTGGATTATATTACAGCAAGCAAAATAAGTTTTTTTTTGGTTCTTCCCAGTTCTTTCTAGGGCTTTGTATACCCAATTTTTCCGCCGGATAAATAGGAATCAGCTCGTATTTCTTCCGTTTCAAGTATTGCCGCGCTGGCCATAAAAATCTGCACAAACAGATTATTCCCCTTCGTGTTTAATGCTTATTTTACATTGAACTGAAAAAATAATCCACTGTTTGTTCGTAGGTAGTTCATCCATGTAAATGGTGAATGATAACATGTATACGGCTTTCCGGTGCTCGCAATGAATAATAATGCTTGTATGGCGTTGTGTAATAATTTCGCCGCCCGAGCAATAACAGTAAATTGTGATGACCCGGCCTTCTATTTACCGTGGAGGTGTTTTAATTCCCCAGAGTGTCTGCGGATCGTACTCCCGAGTGCATCTTATCTTTCCACGGGATTTTATTGCAACACTGATATACTGATTGTTTTGTCTGCAATTCCTTGCGGAGCGAACTTGCATATAACTTGGATTCAAATTGTTATTGTTTAACCCTGGAATGGTCTGTTTGTTCGAACGGCTTGGCTCTGGCACTCCTGGGTCCTGAACGTTACAGGCAGCATGTTTAATTACACGATACTTGTTATGAAAATACTAATTAACTCTTTTTGCAGTGTGACGTGAAAACTAATAAACGGTTTAAATTTACAAAGAGGGCACGTCGAATCTCATGGTTACCGCTGCTACCGTTGGTAATTCAGAATTTTAATTAGAATTATGACCCATTTATTTTCTGAAGAATTGGTATACTCAGAGAAGTTTGAATTATTCCTCGAGTTATTCGGACTTGCTTCTTAGACCTCATAGGCTGCTTATATTTTTATGCCTTTTTTTATAGTTCATTCAGCGAGCGTAAGAGAAAAGAAAATTCGTTCACAGGTGAATTACGTTTTTTGTAAAACAGCATGAATAGGGCGCTAAGTTAGCACTAGATTTAGATTAGGTCAGATTTATCGTGAGTGAGCCATTGTGACACCTCCACAACGACCGAAGGCCTATATGGCTCACATCTAGTCATGCTACATTAACCCCATCAGGTCAACATCTTTGAGAAAGCTGACCATCTTGACTATTGGTAATGTATCTATGTCCTCCGATGTGAGGAAGTCTCTTCCGTTTAAGTCTGGTGCTTTCCTAAGCGGGACACTGGCATAGGATGTGTTTTATTGTTTCGTCATCCTCCAAGCACAGGCGGCATTCATTTCTGTTCGCTAAACTAATCCTGTGCAGATGATGACTCAGCTTGCAGTGACTAATATATAGGCCTATTAAGGCTTTCAGTTCTTTCCTGTTAAGCTCCAATAGTTCTTTGGTCCTTCTTTAGAAGTACCCAGCATAAAGGCCTTAGAATGGTGTAAGTTTTGTCATTGCTGCAGAACTTCCCTCTCAGCCCAGTTGTGTATTGTTGTTTTGGCAATATTCGGTGATATGCCAAATGCTGGTTCTGGTTCCATAAATTCGGATTCGGCACCTTTCCTGGCCAGAGAGTCGGCCATATCCAGCATGGCCCGAAATTCAGATCAGAGTTGCTTCGTTGCTCTTTACTAGAGCATTCAAGGTTAGTTGTCAGTTCCGGACCAACAGTGGTGGCTGGAGCTAAGAGCTTTTAGAGCCGCTTGGCTGTCTGAAAATATCTTTATTGATCTGCGATGGCAATGCATCTGTTCCTGCATCTGCGCACAGAGCTATATGGCATAGATAAAGTAGTTGCGTGAAGACCCAGGCTAGAGAAGACTCTCTTCTTCGAGCCAGCGCTACACACCTCAGCTCCAGTTCCTGTGGATGTTTTAGATTTATCGATGAATCATATGAAATCTGCTGTTAAGAGTTCATTTCTGTTGTCCTCCCAACACGTCTCTTCCCGGGTGAAGAACCTTATGAACAAAGGGGTTCCTGATTGTCTTAGGCATTATGTCCGAGGGCATACCCAGTAGAATGTGACTTTCTATGTCATTCTGTTTCATTCTATATATGTAGTCCATCTGGCCTCTCTCTCCAAATAAATATGGAGAGGTAGTAAGTCAAGTAGGATTTTCATAGCCGCCGACGGTGTGATGTTGATAGCACCACAGATCGCCAGACAAGCTCGTCTCTGTAGGCTAGAGAGCTTTACTTTGGCCATGGTCTGCTGGCCTTTCGACCACGAAGCGGTATACTGCCATACGCAGTCATAGCTCTGGCTATGACTAGGTACTTGGCTTCTTCTACAAACGGAATGGTTTTCCTATAACTTAGAGCCGTTCTCGTTTTGCACTGATTTGAATTTGTTAAATTGCTATTTCCACTTGTTTATAACTCATAAACCACTACGATTTTTAAATTCGTATTGTAAAAACCATTCCCATTGAATTTTTTCAGACAATTTGAAAATGAAATAATATATGAGGCATTCCATTAAAAAAAAAAACAAAAACAAATATGGTAGATATTTTCGGTATAACCGGAAGCGCCGCCATTTTGAAATAAATTTCATGGTCGTAACCAAAATTGCAAATCGATTGCTTAGTCGTTCTCTATAATATCTCCAATCACCCGCTCAATCAATTACCGTGATGAACAACAATATACCGTTTTTGCTGCATCCCTATTTTTTTATTCTAACAGATACAGATACGTTGTTGCTAAAGCGGCGCTAACTTCACAATATTTCGCATGAGCGTTACACGTTTTTGGTGGGCTTTGCCAAATTCGGGTGTCGGTTGATGGTGACTTTGAAATTTAAAAGTTGATTTTGTCACACGGAGGTGACCAGTAACAGGTTAGAACCTGGTGGACAGGTCATTTAGTCGTTAGCTTTTTCCACAAAAATTAAAAAAAAATTATACGGCTGTGGATTTATTATTGCTATGATTATTAGCGTTGTAGCATCGCTATACCTTACAGGTAGGGAAGATGAACTACAATAGAGGATGTTAGCGTCTCTTTGTTCACGGAAATATCTTAGTCATGTGTGGATTAAATTTTTTTTCCAGGTTTTTAGATATCCACACTCGGGAATTCTAATAGCTAGCTTGCAACAGATTCACTAATTTTAGAAATAGCCCCCCCCCCCATTTTTCCGTCAAACTTTTTTTTTTCATAAAATATTTTAAGTAGTAGCATCCAGGACTGAATACAACAAAAAGTCCGACAGCAGCCCGCGATAGGGTTTTAGGTAAAACATTCTAAAAAACAACAAAAAAAAAAAAACAAAAAAACAAAAAACAACAATAAACGTCTTATCTTAACTAACTTTTGGAGAGCTGGAGAGAGAGGGTATTGCCGTTGCCTGAAAGGCTTGTGAGAGGGAGGGAAAATATTCTCAACCCTTTGTTAACCACACCAGTGCCACGCGACCTTGCCTATCCCAACCGCTAGTTAAACGCCGCTGTTGCAAGTGAGGTGCGCAGGGTGACATTCCACATGAATCATTAGAATCAAACGTAAATAAACGTTAATTTTCAGCAGAATAATACGAAGGCGTAGAAGCGCCACACCAGTTTTATTTTTTTGAAATTATTCCGTTTTGTATGAATTGTAGTTTTTCTTCCCAACATTTGTGTTGATATATTTTTTTCCTGTTCGCTTATGTACTTATTTGTTTATGTATTAATGTGTTAAATTGTGTTACTTATACGCTTATGTGTTTGGTTGTCATAAAAATTACCATTTTTTCTTTCAGTTGTTACTTGTTTTTCTTGCTTAAACTTATTTTTAGCTCGAACAAATCTAGAACGGTCCCTAATCTTGGATAAATCTGCAGATCAAGCAAATTTATTTAAAATAACCACAAAATATGCAAGTTTTAAGAAATCACATTTGATTTTTCGAAAATTATTAACAACCATGAAATGAACTCCTGAAAAAAAATAAAAGTTTTAATTTTCTTCTCAATTCAGTTTAATGGTGCCAAGTATTTTTTTACCGCAATTGTAGCATTCATACAATTCATGTACAATTCATGTAGTTTTAGAAACTGGTACTAAACTTTGAAGAAAATGCATACAGGTTGAACTTTTTAACAAAACCGATAGAGACCTGAAAAATTAAGTGTACGGCCCTGCAGTTATCGAATCGGCGAAAGATGCGAGGTATAAAGTGTCATGAGTAGAGCATATCTACCAAATTTCATTAAATTCCATCAATTCGTTCAAAAGATACTTACCTACAGCTATTGCTCATCAAAAATTTCGGCAAAATTCATGAATCACCCTGTAACATCGAAACGAAGGACCTCAGAAAAATTTCAAAACCAGATCCTGAATCGCTACACCTACCCTTAATGTCGGTCTGCTGGTGAAACACCCTGTATATTGTACGGCGGCCCGTGGTCCATCAAATGTAATAACGCAAAAATGTACCAGTATGAATGCAGTAGTTATTGTTTAGTGTGTTTAACATTTTCGCACTTGTTTTTTCAAAAAGTTTCTCAAGAACCCCCCTCATTCAGGGGGATGTTTTCCGCACCACTACACCCCCCGGTGCAGCAGAATTTACCTAATTTATTTATTTTTTATTTTTATCCACAAGAAATTGCTTTTTGCCCTTCCTTAGGTAGACATTTCTTCTTAACGGAGGAAGGGGGTTACGGCAATTTTGCAATTTTTGTATGCTCGGAATTCTTAGTCTAAACTCGGAATTTAAAAAATTAAAACTGGTGAGGCGCTTCTACGCCTTCGTAGAATAAAGTGCACATTTACAAAAATGTTTAACATTATTTATTTTCTTAAAAAAAAATTGTTTCACTGAATGCCAAAAAAACATAAAGCGAGAAGATGGTAGCCATTTCCAGTTGGCTAACCAATCTGAAAACATTTTGATGGCGTAGAGCCAATTATTCAAGTGACCAAATTTTCAGAAAAATCCCGTGTCTCGTTTTCCGTAAACGTCTAAGGTACCATCGACTATTAATCACCCTGTATATTAAGTATACGAAAATTGGTAGCATCAAGTAGTAATCATTGAAAATAAATTTGGGGGAAAAATTGGATCATTTATTATTTTACTTCCCACTTCCTTAAAAGTCAATGGGGATTCATATTACATATTTCTGGATTAAAATAGGAAAGTGAGTGAAGCTATATGTTACTCCAAAACACCTGCTCCTGACTCTAGCAGCCTAGCAGTGAAAATCGTTTATCAAGCCAGTAATTCTTTCCAGAGGAAAGCGTGTTCAATAAACCCTAGAGAAACTTTTTTATCTTTCGACTTTGGCCAGTAAATCCGCATGTGAATGGACAAGCTATTCGCTAGTTATTATCTTCAATTAAATTATGGTTCATTGACAATTGAAATGCATGTGACCGCATTCGCGTTTAAAAGCCAGAATATCATTTTGATTCAGAAAGTTACCTCGTACAAAGTGTGGCATAAAAATTAATGACGTTCAGAAATCTCATTGATCGTTCCCATGCAGATCTCTTTTGTTCCGTTTCAATTCAAAGAACTTCGATGGGGATTAAAAACAATGGCGCTCTAGTCTGCAATATAAAAATAAAAACCAATTTAAAACAATAATTGAGCTCGTATAAAAAAAATCAATATTGTTCTTTTATTATCACCGATGACGAGAATATCGGGAGCAAAGATAATCTGGAGAATAGTCTCTTTTATTTCAGAAGCACGAACTTCAGAAAAAAAAGGGGAATGAGGAGTATTCCTTTAAATTCTTTATAAATTCAGCTTTACAAGTTTTTTTACTCCATTTCCTATCCCGCTTTCATTTCACTGGTGGTAAAGAATTTAGAAGATTGCAAATTCCGAATTTAAATTACAGTAAAGAATTCTGAATGCACTGAGAGAGGGTAGGAAAGGAGAGGTTTTATTTCACAGCAGAAGTACAATATACTTAAAAGCGTTAATGTAATGAATAAATGCAAGTTCTCTTTCGGGTTTCGGTCGCTAGTCGCTACTGTCGTAATAGCGAGTAGCGACACATTTCCCACGCGAGCTCTTCGAGCTCCCTGTGAAATTCCGCCTGCATAACTTTAGCGAAGTTCCCCTTCTCAACTTTAAGCTAAATGTCATGTTGCGGTGACCAAGTAGAGATGAACTAACTACATAAAATATTCACTTTCGATTCTAATGTAACTGTTACTGTGAACAATTTTTGATCTCTTGTGAACATATTATCGGAAACAATAATAATTGAGAGCACAAAAATGCAGTTTCATTGTTAGTAGAATATTAAATTTTTTGTTATACGATTTATGAAAATTAATGGCTTGTGTTATGATTTATTAGTGAAAGTCATATAGTGGCGATTATCAAGCGGCGCAGGATAATAATTGATCCACCACTACGTGTATGTAACGTTCAGATAGATTGAAATGCAAATTAATAATCCACCTAAAATAATAGAGAGGAATAAAATAAATGTTATGCATCCGACTAACGTTCGGTGTAAATTTATTTATGCTCGGATAGATTGAATTAATCAACAAATGGGATGTGTTGTTAGGTAAAGTTAGGTTTTACTGGTAGGTTGATTTTGGCAGGTCATAGTTTTAGTTTTTCATGCTTCGTTGTGTCAGTGTTCTAATAATTTCTCAGTTAAACTTGCAGATTTTCACCAATCCCCAGATAGAGTGGGGCTCGTGAATCTGCTGAAAAACAGCAACCATCAAAGATAGTCAACAAAAAGTGAAAATGCAGCCAAGAAAAAAAAATAAATACAAGGTGGTCACACGAACAATAATATTTTGAAGTTTGTTTATATTTTTAATAAACGGAAATACGCGATTAGAAGGATTTTTTAAAGCGATTTGCTGTTGCTTTTGAAATGCTGCTACACTGAATTGTTTTCTAAATAGTCTGCCAAGGTCATATTAGCTTATGCCTGCATTGTATATGGCATTAAAAATGACAAGCAGAACTTGACAACTTTTTTTATCCAAAATAAAAAGCGATTTTTTTTATTACATATGTCAGTTTTAAGATTAATTTAATTTGTAATTTTATAAAATGAATTAAAAATAACGAAAGTACCTAATAAAGATTTTTTATTCCATAAGAGTAAGCAAAATACCAAAGTATTTACCTAACTAAAGAAGACAAACACATGGTGGCAGATTTGATTCAATATTTTGAAGACGAGTCTATGAATGGGGGCCCCCTTATATTACCATACCAGTAACAGTGTAACATCAGTGAGTGAAGTATAAATCATTTTACTTTGGCCGACGTCAAACGTTACACGAAGTTTATGAGTTGATTTCATTCCGGATCGTTTTATTAGTCTTCTTCCTTCTGCAGTTGTAATTCCTTTACCTATTTATTTACTCTTTCCGAGAAGAATAAGAATTAGAAGTGGAAAATTTACCTCAACATTCTTAAATTGTATATCAGAAGTCTGAACTTCGTCGAACATATTTATAATCTATACCTACTTAAAAAATGGGTTTAGGACTGCGCATACAAGCTGTGTATTTTAGCAATATTAAAGTAAATAAATAAGAAATAATTTATTGATTTGATTTTATGATTAGGTATGAACAATTTTAAATTATCAACTGTCAAGTTTTTCATTAATTTAATTTGTAATTTGTGTACAACTTTCCAATAAAATGCGTTCTTTACTCGGTTGTTTACAAATTGGTACTTATTACTTATATTTTTTAGCCTTTTATGAATTAACCTTAGATTAATAAATATGGACCGCGCCTTCCCTATCTTAGCTTGAAGTCAGTTTTGGTTTGTTGATATTCTCTCTCGCAATCATATGCTGTTTCTGGCGGGGTAAGGGGAACGACGTAAAACGTAAACAAACAGAACGTAACGGCAGTGGCGCGCTCGAGTTCAGTTATAGGAAATGTAATAATTACATAAATTATAATAATGCTCATAATATTCATAATATTATTATTTTATTTGCAGTTTTTGTTACAAAAAACATAAATTATGGAAATACTAATAGATATTAAATTAAGAAAATATATACTTATACCTACCCATACAAAATAAAAGGTACAAAAAGGTAATAACAATTTAGCAAATAAAAAATCGATAGGAAAGTCTGAAAGCAATATACAGGGTGTCCCATAATATGTGGGCAATCTCCCGGATTTGGGTAAATTTCGTAAAAATAAATGAAAAAATATCTATAAAATTAATTCCTCAGAGACACCCCTACAAAGATATTAGCTGTTGAAGTTGAGGGTTGAAAATAAATTTTTTGCAATAACTTTTTTATTTCTTGACCGATTTTGATAATTTTTGGTTTTATTTTGTATTATTTTGGACTGTTTTGAATAGTGTTTGATAATCTTTGGTAGCACATACATAGACCTCGGGATGGCATAACCCCCTCATTCACTTGAAAGAAAACAATAAAAATAATAATTTTACAGTTTTTTAAGGTTAATTTTCTTTGACATTTTTTACATAAAAAATGTCTCTTTATTTATTTCGATAGAGCGTACCGTTATCGAGATAAACGTCCTTCTAATAGGTGATGCGCCGCAGGAACTTTCCAAATTTCAAGTAAATTTTAACAGGATGGCTGACCTTTGACAGTAAATTGAGCAAGAAACAAAACAAAAACTTAATTACATACACGTCAAATAGTGTCAAAAATTTCATTTCATGCAGATTCAATTCTAACTGATTTTAAAATGAGTTAGGGTGAAGTGGGGTAAGTGTAATACCGGGGGAAGTGTAACAGTCGGCCATTTTTTTTAAAGTAAGGTTAAAAATGGAGGTTTTGTATTTTATTTAAAAGGTTTAGAGTATATATCTTATATATAATCGGTTTTTTTTTCTTCAATTAACTGGATATTTTTTTTACAAGAGTTTTACTAACGTCATGCAGATTTACTTAAATATGGAGTGTGTGACTTGTTCTTATTGATTTTTTGTAATTATTGTGACATAATAAATTTTAAACCCAATGTTGCCATCAGGGATGTTTTTTCACCAGGAATCCATATTTTGTGTTAAAAAACGGTTACGGAAAACTCCTAACCCTATAAAATGGCTGTTACACTTACCCCTTCTATATTGATAGAGGGGGTAAGTGTAACAATTTGCTCGGGGTAAGTGTAACAGGTTAGTTGGAACCTCAAATAGGTCGGTGAGGAGAATTAACCTTCCCACTTTCATTTGATGCTTATAATGTTAAATAAAATTGTTCACGTTCAGTCACGTTTCAATCTGGTTCTTATTTACAAAAAAAGCTTATAACTTTGTTATTAAAAGTGATATTATCTTGCGGTTTTTTTTTGTTTAAAAGGTATTTTTCATGAGTATGTTACACTTGCCAAAGTTCCTTACATACACAATTTGTATGTAAATTATCGTTGAATGTTACACTTGCCCCAAATTGCGGGGTAAGTGTAACACCTTGACATCGACACCATTTTTTTTACTGAATAAAGAAATATCAGATTTTTAAAAAGTTAATATTTGTAATGTGTTGGTAAGTCTACAAGGAACCCCCTGTAAAAAAACTGTCTACCTATTGCCATTTGTTTCTCTGTACTGGGCCTTAGAAGAGCAACTAGCTTTTTTTTGGTTACACTTACCCCACTCCACCCTACACAAACGCTGAAAATCAGTTAGAATTGAATCTGCATGAAATGAAATCTTTGACACTGACGTGTATTTAATTAAGTTATTGTTTTGTTTCCTGCTCAATTTACTGTCATAGATCAGCCATCTTGTTAAAATTTACTTGAAATTTAGAAAGATCATGCGACGCATCAACTATTAGAAGGACGTTTATCTCGATAACGGTTCGCTCTATCGAAATAAATAAAGAGACATTTTTTATGTAAAAAATGTCAAATAAAAAGAAAATTAACCTTAAAAAACTGTAAAATTATTATTTTTATTGTTTTCTTTCAAGTGAATGAGGGGGTTATGCCATCCCGAGGTCTATGTATGTGCTATACCAAAGATTATCAAACACTATTCAAAACAGTCCAAAATAATACAAAATAAAACCAAAAATTATCAAAATCGGTCAAGAAATAAAAAAGTTATTGCAAAAAATTAATTTTCAACCCTCAACTTCAACAGCTAATATCTTTGTAGGGGTGTCTCTGAGGAATTAATTTTATGGATATTTTTTCATTTATTTTTACGAAATTTACCCAAATCCGGGAGATTGCCCACATATTATGGGACACCCTGTACATCAGTAGGTACCTAAAATATTTTTTCAATTTCTTACATATTTAGTTGATTTTATTCTAAAAATAAATTAAACGAACCTAATTGAAAATATGTCAGATACCTAATCACTAATTTTAAAATGCCCTGTATTACTAAAGTTTTGTTCTGATATTGCTGGGAGTGAATTCGTCTCAATTTTAGAAGAATTAATTGCCGACAAAAAATGAAAGATCATGGAAAAAGTTCACCACATTTAAAAAATTTGCAACTTAAAATTAGTAATAATCTGAAATTTTTTTAACGTTCGTGCAACCGGGTCAAAGTCTTCTATTTCATATTCTTTGATGATATTGTTTGAATATTATTCCCCCTCTCCATATTCTGATTATCTTAAATTAGAGGTTGACAATAATAATAGGTAATATACTTTCAAAAAGTCAGTATTTTTTATTTATTTAAATGGAATAATTTTTCCAAGTTGCATTTTTCAAAGTATTCAGTAGGTATTCAGTATGCTTTAGAAAATGAAAAAAAAAACTGTCAAACAATAATTGTTTTCACAAATTAAAATATTAAACACTTACACTACGCTACGCCCATGACCATGTAGGTATGCTTTGTTTTGATTGACGGCTTTGCGTTGCTTACGTAGGAAACTGATAGACTTACCTTCTTTCGAAGTTTTCTCAAAAACAGAACACGATTTCGCAACTTTTTTTTAACTTAATTGAAAAATTAATTATTAAAGCTTAAAACGAGTGAAAGCTAGAGCTGAAAATATAAATAACAAGGAACTTACAACTGTTTGAAAAACACGAACTCTTATTATGGTATTTATGTAAACAAACTGTCTGACAGGATGTAAACATTCATGTTGCCAGATGTAGCAAAGTAAAACGGGTATAAGGGATCCATCGATGTTTATTGCCCACCAATAACACTAGAGAGGTTGCGCTCTTTCATTGTAAGTGCCAGTTTCATTATTGATCTGGCATTCATTGTTTTGAACAGTCTTGTTTGGAGAGAGAGAGGGATGTCGGAACACTTTTTCAGTGGTTATGTCTTGGTCCATATTTATTAATATAGTCTAAGGAATTAACACAAGCTATAATCATTAAAAGAAACCTTAATTTTTATTTCCAAATAAATAAAAAAAATTAATGTATGATCTTGTCAGCCTGTTAAGAAAAAAATTTAACCGTAGTTACCGTTTTCGAAAATTGCAGCGGTAGCTCGTAGAATGCAGGACGCTTGCCATAAAAACAATAATCATGTGGTAATTGGACGATTGTTCTTTTCTTGTTCCTCAATCACCTCAACGTTAATAGAAATTCCGCGAGCCCACGGCTTCATGATGAGTGCGAAACGTTCAAGAAAAAGGTTGTTCTCAAAAGAAAACCCCAAGTTAAAAATTTGCGCTATCACACATAAGCTCAATTTGAAATAAAATAATTTTTTTCTCGGAAAATTTCATACATTTTTTACTGTTTTATACTCTGCAATTCGTGTAGCAATGCGTATAAATTTATTGGTAAGTATTGCTACAGTTTTAGGAAAAATAGCAGGGCGTTAGCCGTACCAGAAGTTAAATCTAAGATTTCCAGAACCATGCGCGTTAACATGGCAATTTAAAGTGATTAATCATCTATTTATTATGAGAATTCTAGGAATAAACCAATTCAATGTAATAATGATATCAAATAATTTTAGACTTACGGTCGAGATAATTTCTACCACATTGGATTGCAGATGTAAATCAACTGCTTGAGGAAGAGTCTTCAGTTTGAACTGGTGAAGCATCACTTAGGTACAAGATAAGTACTGCGAATATAAATTTGTGCTATTAAAATGGGTTTAGAAATGTGAGTGTTCAGCTAAGTGTGAATAAATAATTGATTCACTGAGTCTGAAATCACTGAAAACAGAACGGTAAAGACCAACAGGCCTTATATAGCTTATGATGTGATTTGATTTAAAAATTAACTTGAATTCTTACATCTTAAGAATTTGTAAGTACCAGAGAAATTATTTACTTACTGTTTAGTAACGGTAAGTAGGTAAATTACTTACCGTCAAGTTTTTTTAAGGGTTTTCATGAGCAACAGGTAAACAAGACCAGCGTTTCCGAGTGGGGCTATACTACCTGAGCGACTCTGCGAATTCAGGGAGGGTCATTTTATCCGACGGCTCAGTTGGGCCAAGGAACGTCTTAGGAACCGTTGAAGCCAATGGAGACGTGGTTGATTATTTTCCGGGTAATTTTCATGCTCTTGTATGACTACGTTCAAGTTGCCAGATTTAACAGCAATTCCGGAATTTTACGTTGAATAAAAATATAAATAAATATAATTATTATTTTTGATGTGTTATTTTGACTCGTGCGTTTTTTTTTATTTTTCACTAAACAACAGAGATATGAAACATCAATGGAAAAGTAAACGTTGCTGCTATATTTAAATAAACCATAAGAAGTAATCAACGAACACTATGGATAAGTACTTAAGTACACAGATTACGCTTTTTCAATCTGCGAATATAAGAAATCAGGAAGTACCTACTATAGCTACCGTCCAAACAGCTGACACTGCAAGAAGGCGTTTGGATTGGCGGACACAACACCTCCGTTATTCAAACCAATAATATGATGCACTGAACTAATGAAGAGTAAAACTGTGAATGTCTGAACAACAAGAAGTATCTATTAGATGTTTCAAAATGGCATTTTACATCTCTTAAAACGGTCAATTGGCATTATAGTCGTTCCCGATTTTTTGTAATCTAATATTTTAGTTACCAAGAAATGTCAAATGTATTATAATGTCAATTGTCAATTAATATCAATCAATACCTACTAAATCAAAAACATTACTGAATCAATAATTATGATTTCTGTCAATCAGGAACTATGATGCAATTTAATGGAAATTATTAAACAAATACATAATATTGCGTGTGCCACTCATTTCGATAATAACAGGTTTGCGAATTTTATACCTTCTTTCATAATGTTTGCATTATTTTACATATTGAGTATACCTATACCTTCTTAATAATTATTATTGTTGTTCTACCATACATATAGCCGCTACTTTTGACTCTGGTGGTAATGAAAAAAAAAAACAACACTGTTTTGACTTTTGATTTTCATTACACAACAGGTATGTGCCTTCAAGCTATATGCAAGTAGTTTTGTAATTTCAAACTTTCATATAAGGGAGTAGATAAACTTATTTGAATACCCACTCCACGGTAAAAGATACACTGTATCTACCTACAGCTGCAATGGAATGCTGTATTGTATTTTGATTATTTTTGACAATTTTCAGCCTTAATGTTCACGAGTTTTTTTATGCAAAGGAACTATGTCATTCTTCATTATAATAATTCTAGATATGATACTTGTAAGATATTTTTTCTCTATTAAATAAATACATGCCAAATATGCCAGAGAAAATGAACGCATAAACTATAGCAGCGCGTCCGTCGATAGGGAATTCTTTGAAGGTGTTTTTTAAAGAAACTCGTTACCTAATTAGTCTACATAATAATCGTTTATTGGCAATAATTATAATAAATACCTATCTACCCATCTATTGTATAGGTATAATATTTATGTATTAATCTAATAACAATTTTATGAAATAAAAAGTTGCATGCCTAGGTATATGACATCATCTCTACAGGCTGGTCCATCACTCGTGTCCACCCCCGAAATAGAGGTTAATTTTAAAGATAAAAAATTGAAACTTTGAGGAGTTGTGTAATTGATATTATATTATACCACGGAATGGTATAATCAGTTTCATAAATAAAAATTAGTTCGGGCGCCAGCGATAAAAAACTGTAATATGGTGCTAAAATGGCCGAAAAAATTCGACTTTTTTTTCAATGCATCGAGATTAATAAAATCAAAATCGCTTAAAAGAAATATCAAAAAACTAATCAGAAGGCTTTAATTAAATAAAAACAATTAAATAGCAATAACAGTTAGAACGATTGCTATTTATGGGAGATAATGAAAATATCAGTGTAATAAAACGGTAGGTCCAATAAATCTTTATGACAACAACAGTCCTAAATAAACAATCTAAACAACCATAATGGACAGTGTCGCATTATGGATTTCATGAAAAAAAGTGTATTAAAATGGTAAAATAAATATAATTATTACAAATTTATGCCCTTATCCTCCAACTTATGTAATATTACATTAATGTGATTTTATGAACTTAATATTACGATAATCATAAAACATTACAGAATTAGAGAGACGTGACAGAATAACAGTGATGTAATTTTTGTAACACATTATTTTAAAAACAGATAGTACTCAAGGTTTGTGAGTTATTATTCCCTAATTAATACTTCCAACTACGTAATACTATTTATTTATTTATTTATTTATATTAATTATTTTTTTTAATAAAAATTACAAATAAAATTTAAGTAGATTACTCATCTAAATCAAATGTTCAAAATGCAACGAAGAGTAACGTTCAGCATATTCAGCACAGTGCACTAGACTGGGAGATCTGGGCCGTTCTGCGCGTTCTCTCTCGCACGTGAGCTGTTACAGGTTTGAGGACAGCGAGAGGCCTGCTTATAAGACGGCAGTCGGCTCACCTATACTCTTCTACCACCGTGACCCACTCTTTAGTTTCCAACAAGTGGGCAGTTACTCAAAACAAATCCGGCGACACTGCTACAAAAATGGGAAAGGCCTCGCAGGTATTTCTTGCAAGGCTAGCTATGTTTAATTATCTGTGATAATTCCCTCGTATATCGTTTTTCTCCCAACTGAGTTGTGGCATTATAAACTAACAAAATTCTTGGCCCAACGCCCAACACGACTTATTGTCTTGGAAGCAGACAAACGTTCCATCTCGCAAAATATCATTGCAAAAAATTTCAATTATATTATATCAAAAGCCAATTTGGCGACTTACAAAAGTCACAAAATTTACGACACCCTGTATTATTAATATTTAAACCGCCAACTCACGTCACGGCAGAATAATCAGAGAGAGGTCACAGTATTTATTTTTTTTTAATCACGTACGTTGTTTTAACAATGATATAACATGGTAACTGAATACGTTGGTGAATTATTGATCGCATATCAATCATTTAATTAAATTTGGTTTGTTAATAAATTTTGTATTTTGATGTCGGCTTATCCGGCTGTTAGAGAATAGTGAATTTTCAACTATTGTATTAGTCAGCATGATATTAGATTATTAATTTAAATTTAAAAAACTGAAATTTTGCAATAATTTCTTTGTGACGGTGGGAAGAACTCTTTAAAATTAATTTATCTTCCTTAATTATTACGGCTTCTAATTATTTGAACTCCGACTTTTCGCTCCATAAACACGAACTCGATTAAACTCAACTGAAACTTGAAATGGAGATGAAAACTCCAAATTTCAACGTCTCCTAAACTTAAAACTAAATTGGTGCTTTGGTCTGGTCTGTTCGTTTATTTTATAGCATTTGAGCTGATCCAGTGAAATTTTTGTTTTGCTTCCTGCGGTAACCTACGTGATGGACTCTGGAATTTTTTTAATTATACTCTAGTTGATCGCGTTTTCTATTTATCGTATTCTTCTATTTAAGGAAGCATATCATTTTTCTTGGTTTAAAAGTGATACATTTTTTTATAGTTAATAAAAAACATCCTAGTTTTTGAAATAAAAAAATATATTATGTAGGTACATTTGTATTATTTAGAATTTAAAAAATCCGAAATATAAATCCGATTTTTGATTATTAAATTACACTTGGTATGGCGTAAAAAGTTCACCCCTCGCTTTAACCTCCTTAGTTTGACACGTACCCCCTAAATTTCCAAATATAGGAAGGGTAAGCTTGGTGATACCTCATTTGAAAGGTCTCTTCATTCTCTATACAAAAATTATATTACTTTCAAATTTATTGCAACAATTTACATTAAAAATTAATAAAAATCATCTGATTTAGGAAATTACTACAAATTTAATAAGTAGGCATATATAATACCGTTTAATTCTTGATATTGTAAAAAAAAAACAAAAAGCCATGAATATTAGTGTATGAGATGTTCAAAATGCTCGCTTGGACGTCTTGGTAACATCCTAATCTTAAATAAAAATATCTTCTGACGCTATATTTTTGCAATTTTTTTTCACAAAATTTAGAAGCAGTACATTTTCATATAGAGAATGAAGAGACCTTTCAAAAGAGGTGTCACAAGCTTTTACCTTTTCCATTTGAAAATTTAGTGGTGCTTTGTCAGACTGAGGGGATTAAAGCAAGAAGTGAATTTTTGAGTGAAACGCTACAAAGTGTAATTTAATAATCAAAAGTCTACTCTACATTATATTTTTTTAAATTCTACAATAATTAAAAAAGGAATTTATTCATAACATATTATGGTTCACTCGGTATATTTTTGAAATGCAGTTCCCAGTTTTAAGGTCAATTTAAATCTGACGGTGACGTTTTGTCAGTCCGTCCCCGTCAGATGTAAATGCAGCCATTAAAAAATCCATTTATTGATAAAAAATGCACGTCCACGTTGAACACCCGGCCCGTGTCCGTGTCGTTAGATATAAATTAACCTTTAATCGAATGTAATCAAAATTATAAAAAAGGGGCAGAAACCCTTTTTAGCAGAAACCCTTTTCCCTAGCAGGAAGAAGCTATAGAGAAACATGAGGTGCGGGAGTAAAATTCTCTTGATTGATTGTATAATTGATAACAATGATATAATAATAATAATAATAATAAAGTGCCTTTATTAAGTGTTATCACTAATATAACACATGCATCAGGATTGAGGCGAAGTCTAGCAATATTGCTACTCCACTTAACCTCAATAATTATAATTAATTTGTAAATTCTACATAATACTTAAATAATCAAATCAGCAATACATAAATCAGAATTATTAATTAAACATAGATACAATGAATCTTATGTCTACATAAACTAGCATAATCAAATCTAGGCACAACAAACAATCTTAAAAAAAAAAAAAAGCAAAGAAACAAAGATGATCACAAATACCTGATCACACAGCCAGCACGCAGGCCGCCCTCTGCCTATCGAGTAAGTATGACTTATAGTATTTTCGCAAGTAAGCCATGGTACGTGTTTTCAATTCAATTGGTATTTCATTATAAATTTTTACTGCATTATATGAAAAGCACACCCGAGAACCTGCCAGACGAAATCTAGGTAAGCTCAAGAACCATGGGTGCCTGATACTGCGGTCATGCATCTCCCCTCTAAACATAAATTTCTTTCTGAGATATGGAGGTGTCGACGTGGAGAGGACCCGAAAGACCAAACAACCCATGTGGTAGGCAAATAAACCGTCCAACCTAAGCCAACCCAGTTCACAAATCCTCCATGAAACATGGTCGTATTTTCGAAGACCGCTTACGAATCTGCAACAGCTGTTCTGAATCTTTTGCAGTCGATATTTTGTAGCTTGGTATAGACAGGGATAATATAATGTAAATCCATAATTCAATATGGGAGTAACAAATGTTTCACATAGCTTCTTTCTCAAGGGGTAACCATAGAGATACCTATGCCTATATAGCCGTCTGAGGACTAAATATGATTTCTTCACCAGAAGAGTCACATGCTCCTCAAAACGCAATCTGCAATCAAAAATAATTCCTAAGTTTTTCACGCTCTGCTGCACTTTTACTGGTTGACTCTGTATAACAACTTGGACATTTTGATCCTCGGTCTTATTGGAATTTATAGAAAAAAACATAACACTACATTTATTCGGGTTGAGCTTAAGGTTATGAGCTAGTGAATACTCATGCAAGGCCGTGAGATCCCTGTTTATCTGATCAGTAGCAATATGTTTACATTCTGGAGGATATGACAAGTAGAGCTGTGTATCATCAGCAAATGACTGAATGTTGACGTACTTTATTGTTTTATTTATATCCGCCACATACACAAGATAGAGCAACGGCCCCAGAACTGAACCCTGGGGCACCCCAGAGGTAACAGGAGACCAGCGTGACATTGTCGTGGTCTGAACACTTTGAAATCTATCGCTCAAGTAGTTTTGGAAAAAGCAACAGGAGACCTTATCAAAACAATAATATTCAAGTTTAGAAATTAACAATTCGTGATCTAGGCAATCAAATGCTTTGGAGTAGTCCAACTGTACCACCGCAGTGTCCAGGCCCATGTCCCGCGATCTCACTATATGATCCGTAATATGAAGCAATAACGTGGTGGAGCTAAACCCACATCGAAATCCCGATTGAGTATCCGGTATTATGTCATTCTCCATGACGTACTTATATATCTGTTTATACACCACCTTTTCTAATATCTTGGCCATCGCCGGCAGTATACTTATTGGACGCAAATCACTGAAGGACTCAGGACAAGTCACTTTAGGGAGAGGTTTCACAACCGCATATCTCCACATTCTAGGAAAGTATCCCACCTCTAAACAGCAATTTATGACATGTGTCAAATACGGAGCGACAACCGGTAGGCACATCTTTAGCATTTTTGCAGAGATCCCATCATGTCCAGTCGCATTCGACTTGAGATCAAGGACTATCTCCCTCACCTCATCCACCGTGGGAAGCTGAAAGGAAAACCTTATATCTCTCCTATACTTAAGCGATTGATAATGTCCTGATGCTTCTCGGCAACTGTTACCAGGAGTGAATACTGACAGAAAATAATCATTGACCTCGTCCGGGTCATTCAAACCTTCTGGTATCCCACCCGATTTAACATTTTTAATATGTAGTGAGTTGATCACATTCCAAAAATCCCGCTTGTTTCGATCAGTAGACTTATGTAATAGATATGCAGCCTTTTCAGCTCTCACAGCCCTAGTAACCATATTCCGTAGAATTTTATAGACATTATAGTCAGCTATATTTTTAGTTCTTTTGTATTTTGTTAAGGCATTGTTTCTTAATGTCATCATACGATGAATGTTTGGAGTAAGCCATGGTGCAGGTGGCTTGGATATTTTGGAGGTAACATATGGGGCATGAAAATCAAATAATGAATTTAATTTACTTGTCAGATATTCCACCTTTTTATCAATACAATCCAAATACAAAACCTCAGCCCATGGCACGCTCGATAGATGATGCAAGAAATCCTCCTGGCAAAAGGTTCTGTAATCTCTGTATGTAACCAGATGTGGCCCCGGGCGCACGCATCGCAAATTTATTTCACAATAAACGGCACGATGATCAGAAATATCATGATCAATCACTCCTGAATTGAGAATTAGTTCTACTTTATTTGTACAGATAACATCCAAGAGAGTTTGAGTATTCTTGGTAATTCGCGTCGGTTCAGTGACCAACTGACTAAAACCGTACGACTTGACACATTGACCGAAGGTCCCATCCACAAACTGATCCTCATTAATATCCCCCGTAACCAGTATGTGGTCGAACTGAGGAACCACTAGAGAAAATACTGAATCTAAATATGATATAAAACCTGTCAAGTTGCAGGCAGACGTACGATAGACTACACCCAGCAATAACTGGGTGCCACCAATTCTAATTTTAACCCATAAATGCTCGACACCAACCGGGCACTGGATAAAATCAAAGACGACAGAAGACTCGAAAGAATCCCTTATACAGTGCTTCCCAAAAGTAACGGATAAATTCGATAAAACGGAGAGGGCTGTTTTTTTGAAAAAATAAAAAAACAGGTCGATTTTGTTTTTGAGTTGTTCAACTTTTGACATAATATTTGGGTATACAGGGTGATGCGCGAAAAAGTGGTGACGTCATCGGCATTTTTTTAAATGGCAACCCTTATTTTTTATTCCATTTTTTGATACTTAATTTAATTGCCAGTATGGTAATGTAATCAATTTGTAACCTTAAATAAGGAAATTTCTGAGAAACAGCTTGTGAGTCGAAATTGTGCACTTTTTACTGATGTGAAAATCGGATCATTAGCGATAAAAATAAAAAAATATCAAATAAAAATTACTGTTTCCATGGTAATTTTATAAGATCTGTCTATTAAATTAAGTCTATCAAATTGAATCTGTTAAATTAAATTAAATTAAATCTATTAAATCTGTGGAAATTAAGTTATTTTCTCCGAAATTTCCTTTATAAACGTTACAAAATGATGACATTACCGTATTGGCAATTGGATGAAGTATCAAAAAATTTAATAAAAAATAAGGGTTGCCATTTAAAAAAAATGCCGATGACGTCACCACTTTTTCGTGCATCACCCTGTATACCCAAATATTATGTCAAAAGTTGAACAACTCAAAAACAAAATCGACCTGTTTTTTTATTTTTTCAAAAAAACAGCCCTCTCCGTTTTATCGAATTTATCCGTTACTTTTGGGAAGCACTGTATATACTCCCACACCTCCACCTCTGCTACCTCGATCCCTACGGAGTAACTGAAAGTTTGGAAGATGCACAGACCGGTCTGTCACACCCTCATCCAACCAGGTCTCGGTCATGCCTACAATGTCTAAATGATTATCATCGCTAATCATCGCTCTAAATGATATATCATCGCCATCCCGAGGTTGTGCTCGTTCCACCATGATCCCGTCCGTCCGTCCGTTGACTTCGGCTCGTGTATCATCCTGTCGACCGGATTGAAGTTTTGCAACCTGCTCAAATCCCGACCTGATTAACAGGGATAATGCGTAGGAATCCAACGGCGCGCCAGAGCGTCCAGCATTCCGAACACAATCGGAGGCGTGGCGCCAACTCGCGAACCAAGCTAATCTAATGATTACTTCGGGGCCTGCAAAATGGGAAACTTCGTTTCCCGTCCCTCGCAGAAAGTCTGGATGTTCGAGCTTCGCCCTCTTGCCCTGCCTTAATCGAATCAGTCGAGGGTCCGACAAGATGATAACTGACCCTAAATTTACGTACTTGGGTAAATAGTTGAAATTATTGAAGGTCCCGCTTGCGGTTCTATCGTTCAATACAAGGTGCTTTAAATTTAGGGACACCGTCGCCATCATAAATCTTGTAAGGTGGATTCAACAGTTCAGTGTTGGGGCGCCGAAGGTCTATGGTTATTGATCTCATTATTCCGCCTCTTTATCCTTCTCTCGTCACAAAATTAATTGAATCAATTAACGGTAATGGTAATGGGAGTTTTATAATAAAGTGATACTGATATTTAAATCAACTTTAAATTTGATGTCAAACCATTATGTCAGTTTGGTGGTTGACAGCGACAGTCCGCAATTATCAAGAATTTATTGCCATTCGACACAACTCATTCTTATTGATTAACGTTCGCGGATTGCGCCTAATTGTTGATGAGCAGAATGTTCCCAGTTAAGTGCGAATTTCAGGAAACAAGAACATTACCAGACAGAAAAACCGGAAGGCTTGCTTGCAGGAGGATGCTGGTGGAACCGTCCGCAGAGATAAACATCACATAATAAGATGATTCCGCAACTTTCGACAGGAATGGTTTGCGGATTAGTTTTTTTTTTTTTTTTTGATATGCCGCAGTCGTTTTAAGCATTTTAGAGTGAAGAGAAGTGAGCATGCATAATAATTATAAATCTCTTCCATTCAATCAGCAGGATTGCGACCTCCTCAAGTGGAACCAGGACAGCAATTACGCAAGCAGAATGCAGAATGAGGTTAAGTTAACCGTCCCCTTGATTCACATTTTTCTTCCAGCCGTAATACAATCGAGTCTCTTTTTTGCTCCTCTGCTATTCAAATTGAAGAATAAACTGTAGTTTCCAGTAACAGGTGAAAAATAACCACTCTAGTAGTATTCGCTTTCTTATACGATTCTCTACAAATTTTACGCTTTGTGTCTAGATCTCGGATTAATATCGGGTGTTCATTTCCTCAATCGGCCGTGGACCGCGGAACGTATGTCATAACTTGATTGGAATTCGTCGAAAATACGAGATATTTCTACAAAGCGAGTCGATTTCCAGAGAAGCGTGATCCGCTGTCCCGGTAACTTGCTATGTAACTGTGATTTATTTATAGGTTATTTCAAAGTAACTATAATTTTACTGCCAGTTGTTAGTCTCAAATCATTGGTATTTCATTCTTAACTCTAAATACCTCAGTAGATAGGCGTCAAATAGTCGTAAACAGTGTTTCTCGCACATGGGTATCTCAAAGTAACGAGTAATTTAGATCTATCGCTACTCCCTAATTCGGTTCTCCTATCTCTGGCCCCAGATCAATGAAATTGATGTAATGTAAACAACATGAAGTTTCTGACGTTTAGCATTATTGATTTTCTCAAGCCAGTTCAATTTCTTTTTCTTTTAAAAGAAGATGATACCTAAATAAATAATAAATAAATAAATAGTTTATTGTCTGAAATTTCATTATTTACAATTGAAACGTTCTTAAGTTATAAATAAATTAGGAATAGTAACAGGTAAAACAACTATGGACAAAATACACACTGAGCGCAGTATCAGGTACGCTAGAAATAGCAGACAAAACGAAAACCTTATTAGATTTACATAATTCTCTTTAATGATCTTCTAAATTCAGCGCGTGACAGATTAAATAAATCAATTTACTCCAGATGATTGCTCACGATGATTAATTTTCATTAAACAAAGAAAATAATTACTGAAGTTTGGTTATTAATTATTTATATTGTTCAAATTAATTAAAGGCGCTCACGTAAGAGCAAAAAACTGCATATAGTTGAAAGTTATTTCGCAATGTGAGTAAACTTTGTGGAATTTTGATGTTGTTCTCTTTGGATGTCTGGAATAATTATCATGAGGCGGCACCCAAGAATTCTAGAGAAAACTTTGAATGGTATTATATTGCAAACCTTCTACCAATAGAGTAAATATCGTGTTCGTCATCAAACTCGGTGCACGAATGGAATGCTTCTGTAGGAACCTACTTACAATAAGCTTCTTAGAAAAGGTGCTCATTTTTGTGACGTGGTGAGGAGTTGTTGTTACCTTGAGACATTCCCAAGAGGTTAGATTTTTTCGATAGTTTTCGCGAAACTTACAGTTTTCAGAAAGTTTGGCATGGTTTCAAACTGCCATCGTATTTCCCAGAATTACAGAACCAGAATGTGTTTGTTGGAAAACTTTCATAGCACCCGTTTTAGTGAAAAAGATCTGTGATGATCGACTTATCAGTCGTAATACTCGTAGCCAGCCAGATTCTGAAAGCTTATTATGTGATTTCTCTCTGTGAATTTACATGAAGGACTCGATATTTTTTGTGAGACTGTTTAAGAAGTCAAGTCAAGTCAAAGTAATGGAGAGAAGTTTGTCGAGATAAACGATACACCTTGGGAAATGTTACGGAGTGCTCTAGTGGAGTGAGAAACCGTGTATTTAAAATGTGTCCAGGAGGGTGGAGGGAACTTCACCTATACCCATCTCTTAAATTCATTAATAATAATTAATTGTTGATTTTATTTACCTATTTTATAAAAATGTCGATAAAGTGAATGCCTATTTTATTAACGTTAAGAATGTTTTGACAACTGAAATTATAATAGAATTGAAGACCTAACGTAACAAAATCAAGAGCTGTCAGTTGTAAAGAGTGGATTAAGTTAAGACAAACCTAGAATCAGGGCCTACTAAAAACGGATTCGTTTTCAAACTTTAAGTACATGTTATTTCATAGAAAATATACTTATATGAAAAGAAAAAAAATTGAAAAAAGGCCTTTTTATGTTAAGTATCGTTTTAAAGAATGGTTATATTATACCCTCAATAGATTCATATATTTATTAAAGCAAATTTGTTATAATTTACCGTGTAAGTAATTTGCATATAATTGCATTTCTGAATAAAAACCGTGAATAATTTTCCTGGTAGCTCAGAGGCGGCGTGAAAGTGAAGGTAGTGTTTAGTTCAGTGGTTTTCAAAAGCGTGTAATTTATCGTGACATTGAAGAGAAACCATTGATTGTGGACTGTATTGAAGTAAATAGTGAATGAATCGAAAATGCCATTTCATGCGAAAATATCGCTCATACCGGCTGTCCCAGAATGAAGGGGACAAACTAAAGAATATTTACTTGATTTCAAGACAGAAAGTCTTAATTAACGAAGTAATAACGAGTTACAGGGTTTTCAATGTTAAAAAAATAAAATTTTTTGTATAACTCCAAAACGGCTAAATATAACGGTTTTTCCATTAATTAGTTTAATATTACAGCAATAATTAGATGTTTGTAATTTGAACTATAGGGACTTCCGGTATATAGGGGTTCAACTTTTTTTACCCCCAATTTTTACGCCACTGCTGGATAAATTTTGGTTTCGACATTATTTTCCAAAAACTAGATATTCTTGGTACAAAAAAGGAATAAGGTTTGTTATGTAAATCCTTAACAGTTTTTGAGATAATATGTACCATTAAATAGGTGAAAGTTTAGTAAAATTTACATATTATAAAAATTAATGAAAAAAAAAATGACTCCTATAGTGTTAGGAAACGTGCTAGGATTTATTCGTGGCCGAGGGATTTGGGGAAGAAGTGCCACGTCAAATTTGTAAATTTTTTTTTAAGTTGAAAAACATTACTTGGGTGAAGTTAGCAACGAAAACTTAGCAACGGGAGTGGCTAAACATCCGGCTCCGGTACGATGATAATTTAATTACATAATCTGGTATTATTGCTTGAACAAGGAAAAAGATAAACCCTATCATTCCCTTGTCAAAAATCCTGTCTTGTCCGGGCCCAGAACGGCCACCGTGATTTTTTGAAATTTCGAATCCGCACATTCAGGTGTTGTAATTTTAGATTTTCGGCAAAAAAATTGCCCTTGATGCGTTGCTGGGGTGTTTATTTTTCCAAATGAGAGAAAGAAATCAACCCCATTCAAGCAATAATAGCAGATTATACAGGGTTATTCACGGTATACGCCACGGAAGTTTATGGCCGTGTCTCTAGATTTAAGGATCTTTTTATTTTTGGAGTGGATAGAGACCCGGCAAAGGTACGTTTTAAAATTATATTCATAATGTACAGGTGTCCCAAAAGCATGAAACATATCAAAGTTATGTTTTTTTTAAATGGAATGCTCCTATGTTATTGCATTTTTAAAATGTCTGAGAAGAGAAAATAAGATTGGCTTTTACAGTTGGTGCTTAAATTCAGAAGTATTTGAGTTATAAACAAGTGAAAATCGTCATTTTTGAACCGCCCTGTACAACGAAAGCGGTTCAAGATAGAGAAAAACGGCTTACATGTCCCTATTTTAACTTTTCATGTACTACTGTCCTATGATGTACATGAAATGTCTATACAGGGTAATAAAAAATTTGAAAAATTTTTAGATTTCTCCACGCGTCGCCAAATAAAAAAATCAAAGAAAGTGCAAATGTTTCTATACCGTAGGATAGTACATAAAAAGTTAACATAGGGACATGTAAGCCGTTTTTCTCTATCTTGAACCGCTTTCGTTGTACAGGGCCTTGAACTTGAAAAATGACGATTTTCACTTGTTTATAACTCCAAAACTTCTGAATTTAAACACCAACTGTGAAAGCCAATCTTATTTTCTCTTCTCAGACAATCTAAAAATGCAATAACATAGGAGCATGCCATTTAAAAAAACATAACTTTGATATGTTTCATGCTTTTGGGACACCTGTACATTATGAATATAATTTTAAAACGTACCTTTGCCGGGTCTCTATCCACTCCAAAAATAAAAAGATCCTAAAATCCAGAGACACGGCCATAAACTTCCGTGGCGTATACCGTGAATAACCCATAACTAAATTATTATAGTACCGGAGCCGGATGTTTAGCCACTCCCATTGATAAGTTTTCGTTGCTAACTTCACTCGAGTAAAAACATTGACGAAAAACCTATAATTTTTTGTCCTCGAAGGAGTCGAAGGTCTAAATCTTACATACCTCAAAAACTGTTGATAATTTACATAACAACCTTATGTTCTTTTTGTACCAGAAAGGTCTAGATTTTTGAAAATTATGTATGTCAAACCCTTGGCGTACCTAAAAATTGAGGGTACCTATACAAATTGAACACCTATCGTATACGTCTCTGGTTCAAATTACATACAGGTACCTAATTATTGCTGTTCATAAAAAATTATTAAATGTAAAAGATATTATTAACGTAAATAGTATATTGTATACCTAGGCGGTAAAGTGGCACTTTTCAGGCCTCAAGAAGATATGGCCAGGCGAGGCGCAGCCGAGGCTGGCCACTTCTTGAGGCCTGAAAAGACACTTTACCGCCGTGGTTTACACATAATTTTTTATCCTACACAATAATAATTATAATATTTTTTTTTTGAAAAAAAATTGTTTTGAAAGAAAATTTATTGAATACCTACATATGATGTTTGCTTAATACATTACTATCAGTAAGCGTAGATTAGTTAAATTACAATCAGTAATTTATTTATTTATTTATGGATAACATTAATAGTGAACGTTGGATTTTGAATATTACAATAATTATTATTGAAAGAAATTCCTTGTTTGGATAAATTTGACATCAGTACCTCACTATTAGTATTTAATTTGCTGGGTCTTGCTGGTCTATTGACATTGACAGATTGACATACAGCTATAAGCTTGCTTGCTATTGGTTCCCTCTGGAAATAGCATTCAATTGCAATTGGGTGGCCCTCTAGCGTGAAAATATAAAAATAATTTTACCGCCTAGGCAGGAAAAGTGGCACTTTCTCCGGGGGCATGCAGTCGAGAAAGTTCAATTTTCTTATGGGGTAGGATAAAATAGTATATTGTATACCTAGGCGGTAAAGTGGCACTTTTCAGGCCTCAAGAAGATATGGCCAGGCGAGGCGCAGCCGAGGCTGCGAAAGGTAAAAAATAATTTTACCGCCTAGGCAGGAAAAGTGGCACTTTCTCCGGGGGCATGCAGTCGAGAAAGTTCAATTTTCTTATGGGGTAGGATAAAATAGTATATTGTATACCTAGGCGGTAAAGTGGCACTTTTCAGGCCTCAAGAAGATATGGCCAGGCGAGGCGCAGCCGAGGCTGCGAAAGGTAAAAAATAATTTTACCGCCTAGGCAGGAAAAGTGGCACTTTCTCCGGGGGCATGCAGTCGAGAAAGTTCAATTTTCTTATGGGGTAGGATAAAAAGATAATTATTATTGCTGATATACTAGACTAATTAATACAAAAACAACACAAAAAATTGCATAAAAAAATAATTAAGCCGTTTTGGAGTGTGTAAAAAATTGTAATTTTTTTGGAACAACGAATATCCTGTAACTTCGTTAATACTTATATAGAGGTGCATCATTAAGACTTTTTAATCTTGAAATCAATCACAGAAGTTTGTCCCCTTTGTTCTGGGACCGCCTGTATATTCAGTGTTTACTAGAAATCCGTCAAATACACGTGGATAAATTTTCGTGAAATGGCCGCTCAGGATATCCGGAAAAAGTGCTCGGTATAAATTCTATTTTTATATGGTCCTCGGCGGTGTATAAATCATAGGGTAAATTAGATTTGATCTCAAATTTAAAAACCTCATCTTGATTGAATAATCTATTTATCCTTCCCCGTACATTAGGTACTATAAAACGAATTTTACAGTTCTTGGTTCCTCCTTCCTACATTTACTTGATGTAAAAATTTACGTCCTCTCCATTGAGGGTATTGTATTTATTTAATGTATTTCGTCACTAATGACTAATGAATGACCAACTCGTGTACTTAATGTAACAAGTTGACAAATAATTATTGGGAATCATTCATCCAGTTGTTTGATTCTCCCTTTTCCTAAAACAGGAATGTACGAGTACTTATACTGTGTTCATGTAATCAATAAGCCCTCTGGGTTCTGGCTTTGATATGTTCGATGGTCTTTCTTTTATACTTTTGTTGTTATTAGATTTTTGAATGTGTAATCAATGTATGCTCATCCGGATTCCGTACGTTTCGTAACCTACGCCAAACCAATATAAAGTTCTCTCCCGCAGATGTACATTGGGAGAGACTTAATGAAGTCGATCGTGATTGGTCCCACTAATCTGGTATGCTTTCTGTCCGGGACAGCCGTCCGTCAGTCCGCCGGGACTAACAGGAAGAGATTAGGCCGGCCGTCTGGATTGCGCGGGGCCATATACCCGACGCTCATGTCCGCAACTCTCCCCCGGGAGTCGCCAAGTCCTACGTTGCCAATGCTGACTATATCAAGGGTTGTTTACACGGTTCAGTTAATCGTTGATTACGTAAAGTGTTCATATCAAAGGTTAATAAGTATGTAGTAAAATTATATATTATTTACGAATACATATAGAGTTTATTTATTTATGAAGTAATTGAAAAAAAAACTTAGATAGTTTTATAAATGCTTTAAAATATACAGGGAGTTCCTAAATAACAGGGAAAGGATGTAATTCTTAGGCTATTTTTGCGCCTAAAAATTCATGTAAACATAGGTCCGCAACCGCTTATTTACCGATCTACATGCAGGGTGTTGAAATTTCAAGATTAGTTCTTTTTTCTTATTTACCTATATAGTTCCTGCAGTTGCCAAACTGTAGTCAACCAGTTAGTCAAACATGGCCATCTCAGCTTTAATTTTTAACAGGTAATGTCGAAATTACTATCAAAATTGATGGAAACGAGAGATTATCTAAATAAAGCCCGAGCCTGCTTTACCATTAAAAATGTTTAAATTTCATCTAAACAATGACAGAAAATCTTTTTTTCTCGATAAGGATCGCATATACAAAGAAACTATAAAAGAATCAAAATTTTCTAAACAAAACAGAAAACACACTTCCTATTTTTTTACAATCCACCAGCGGCCCACGACAGAAAAAGTTCAGGGGGAAAAATGGGGCATGCCTTTGAAAAAAAAATACCTCCCTGTATATTGTCACAACAATATGGCTTGCCCAATGATGTAAGCGCTACAGCATATTAACCTATATTCCAAATTAGAGCTAAATATCTCAAAAACTATGGGAGCTATAAAGAAACTATTTTTTATTTTTTTATTTTAACACCCGGTATATAAATAAATTAAGATAAATAAATAACGAGTTGGTAAAGACTGAGGTTTACTTTCGAAACTAGAGCAAAATGGTACGAGTACAACAGAATCATGAGTGGTGCTCATTTGGCTTATTTTAAAACGTTTTCTTAGCTCTGTCGCATCTATTATTCCACAGAGAAAATGACCCGGCACGTTTAAGAGTCCTTTATTTTTAGTCATCATTTGGAAGTCGCATGTCTGCAAGTCCTTTTCTAGTCTTCACATTTGTGCTGGATTTCTTTCATTACGAGCAACATCAACTGAAACAGACTCAGATGTAATTTCGCATGAGTATTATAATTTGCCGACGAAGGATATCTCTTGCAAACATGAAAGGATTTAGTGGAACTTCGTAGAAATTGCTTGCAGTTCTTTGATTGTAAAGGATTTCGCCCAACGTCGCACAGTGACTCTCTCGTACATCTTGTGAATATGTTTGAAGCAGACTGGTTTGAAGTAATCTCATTATAATTTGTTGGAATTGAGGTTTATTTGGAAAGAAGAGTATACCTTCTCGGACTTTATTGCTCCGAATATTTCTTATTCCTTTGAATCTATGAGAAGGTTGACGACAAGAACGAAGAAAGATCTTATTAAATATTTTCTACCGAACTAGGTCCTACCTACTTGATGAAAATAAATACCATTCGTTATAAAATTTTATCTTTATCCATCATCGACTAATAAAATGTAAATTGGCTTCTTATAGTAGTTTTGTTCGCACAAAAGACAATAATTAGAGGTAGAAACAAATTCTGTATTTAGTAAAAAAATTTCAGGAAGGCAGAGGACAGAGGACAGGACATGTTTATTTTTTTCAATCTTAAATTTAATTATTAAGCACCCACGCTAAATATTCAGGCTAAATAGGACATAATATTCCCAATGTATACATTTCGGAGCTCCATCAATAATTCATTTTACTTTCAAAATATTTAAGAGTATGAAAAATATGGAGCAGCTGCTGTAAATTTGTTTGCTGTGAGTTTTTCATTCAAATAAAAAACATCCAGATATTTTTGTTAGAGATAAAACAATTGTTGAATAAACCATGAGAATAACAGTAGAATAAATGACGAAGCAACAGAAACGTTCTAGCCCTCTTCGTGCAGATGTATAGAAATAGAAATCGATCCATTCGTTTCAATTATTAAAAAGGAGCTAAAAGCGGTGAATTGTTGTTTATTTCCTTTTAGCCAGTGTTAATGTTTTATAAATAAAGAATTTCGTGGCAATTGCGAAAACCGCCTTATCAACCCCCCTTTTGAATTCAAAAAGAAGCTGATCGTTTATTGTTTCAATAAATAGCGACGCCTGGTTCATTTACCAAATATTCATCAGAGAGTTCATTTGAATTGACAAGCACTTCATAAAGAAACCAAAAGACGGCCAACTCAGTACTTACAAGAAAGTATGTGTACTTACGATAAGTAATTTTTCCCTTCAAGATCACCGGAAGCACCTCAGCCTTATAGGCTTATGGTGTTTACCCCCTTTGCTTCATGTCAACCGTTCTGTCAGTCTGTTCCCCTGCACTAGTTTATACAGTCCCATCACTGGATAAGTGTCATTCTCCCGGACTCATTTTTGGCTGTCCATATTAGCTCTCCCACACCCCCTCCCTTCCGTCTTTCTCTCACTCTCTCTCGTGCTTTATTAAATTAATTACTAAGGTCTAATGTTTCCACTATAACGAGGGGCAACCAACTAACCAAACCCACTTTGAAAAATAAATATTCCAAAATATCTTTATTAATACATCATTAGCCAATAAATTCTTACTTGATCAAAATGACTGTAGAGCGATTTATTTGATTGTCACGATTTCTTTATTCGTACCGAGGCATAAATGTAACATAAACTTTTTAGGCAAGCACAACTTCATAAAGAAAAGTAACCTTCGCCGATTCTAAAAGTCCCGAGAACGCGACCAATGATAAGTCTCCCATTGAATATAAAGTCGTCTCGGGCTTCATTACAAATTCAAGGAGGTATTTTTTTTGTAAAATTCTCAGATTTGTTTCTAATGTCAACAAACCTTAATGAAGTTTAAGTGGCAACATGGGCGCTCTCTCGGTTTAATCTTCTCTTACCGTTGCTGTCACTGGATGAGCCCCGCGGTAAAAAATTACCGACCGTCCGACTGCCAATGAATACGACGGTCTCAGAAATGCCGGTCTTGGAAATTATTCACCTCGTAACCTGGTGCGAACATTTTAATAATTTCTCTTGAGCTTTGAAGAACATATAAATTCCCTGTTTATTAAAATTGTGTCGGGTTATTTTTAGAAATAAAAAATGATTAAAATTGCAACGATTTTTTTTATGTATAACATCACCGCAAAGTCTTTTAATATAAAAATACCTATAGTCCTTTGTTCTGTTTAAAAATAAAGTTCAAGGAGATTATTTGCCAATAAGTTTCATTATTAATTTTCATGGATTTTTAAAAGATTTTCAGGATTATTTGCACCATTTCTCATTTCATATAGACAATCAGAGGGTAGTGATTATATCTCCATATGGAAAATGCGTTAGGTGGATTTGACGGATATAACAGACGGATGTGCATCCATATTCACAGGGTTTTCTGAGCCCTGCCAGCGCATATTTGACAGCGCATTTGTAAAAAAACGGCAGCGCATCTGCGGCACCCGTTTGTCATTTGAACCTTTGATGTTACTGAAAAATTCCCCGATTTAAAGCTCGTCAGATCAGATGAGTTATTCCGAAGCTTTTTTCTGTTCCATTTATTGTACCTGCTCGATGAAAATTGAACTAACTGGCACGTTCGATAAATTTGTTGGATAGCTAATTATTGCAGTGCGATTTAGAACAATAATAGCCTTCTGTTTTATATTCTTGTTGTATATTTTTTATTTGTTCATGAAAAACTTTCTTTTGCAAATTACCTAAAATCTAATTGAAAGAGTCGATTAGGTTAGTCCCTGACAGATTTTTGCAAGTTTAAATCGTTTGTGCTTTAATTTGGAGCCTCGTTTTCAATTATTAAATGTTTGAAAATCCACTAATGGCATGATTCACTTCACAAAAACGACACTGAAGCCCCAATTATCAAATAACGCGCTATTTAGTATTGAAATGGATCGCACCTAGGTAGAATGATAAGGAAAATATTTCCATCTCCCTCATTAAATCAGCCCGAATCGAAAAAGCAAACAGTGCAAGCATTAGGTGCGTAAATACCTAAAGGTAAAATTGTTAGGAAATTAAATACAGCTACGCGCCGTTACATCAATAGAAACAATCCCCGTCAGCTCATTAAATATTCATAAAATAGAAGCGCTCTAGCTAGTGGAGTTCCAGCACTTTTAACAACATCGAAGAGACGGCGAAGCTAGGGTAGAAGTTGACCAGATGGTAAGGCAGGGTATTGTAAAAGACACTCTCGAAACGCGTGACGGAGAAAAGGATGACCTAGATACAGACCATGAGGCCCGGGTCTTCTGTGCTACATTCGCAGGGCAAATAGGTATTGACGGTCCAAAAGAGGCCAAATAAAGGTAGCCCAGTGAGGCAAAACGACGACACAACAAATAAACAAAATGAGTTAAAACAACTATCATGAGTATGACGTTAATTCAGGAAAACCGCTTTCACAAAAGGAGAAAAGCAATTGGAAAGAAATTCGTATAATGTTTAAAGAGGAGGTAGAAATCAAACAAATATGGCAACACTGCTCTCGACATTCAGGCCAAGCTAGAAACTCGACTAACAAACAAGTGGTCATAAAAGTAGGGTGGAGTGTGCCTGTGTATCAGGGTAAAGCCCACAACCATAAACGCTCATAAAAATTCCCAAACGAAAGGAAGAGCGAGTCAACGAGTAAAGCTCATTAAAATACAAAATGAGAATTCAATAATCATCGAATAGGCAAACAAGACAGACATTTCCGCCATATCCGGATAGTCTGTAACCAAGGTGGTTGTATTCTTTAATTAATTCAAGCAGTTGCTTGAAATGAAATCAAAGAAAATAGGAAAAGGAAATTAGGCAAGGAAAATCATCGAATAAGCAAACAAGACAGACATTTCCGCAATATACCGGATCGTCTGTAATCAAAGTGGTTGTATTCTTCAATTAATTCAAGCAGTTGCTTGAAATGAAATCAGAGAAGTTAGAAAAAAAGAAATTAGGCAAAGAAAATCGTCGAATAGGAAATCAGACATTCCCGCAATATACCGGGTAGTCTGTAAACGAATCAAAAGCAAAACGAAATAATAAGAAAGCACAGGTGTGCAAAAGAGTGGAATCCGAAATGGATTAGAGTTTGAAAAATGCATGAAAGGGATCTCTCTTCGCTTTCCATTTTTTTTGTACTCTATGCAAAATCACAGCCCATCTCGCCATTCACCATTTTACGCCCTTGCAAACGAATTCTCTCGCTCATCACTCGCTTTTAGACATCCGACAGGAAGCCAACAGTTAGCAACAAGCCTTAGTAAATTTCCCCGCTTTTCTGTGGGAAATCCCAATCAACCGAGACACAATGAGTCATAGTAGGTTCTTTTGCGCACCCGTTTCGGCCATAGTAATCCTGGCATACCTCAATCAAGAGCAGGGGTGACTACGGTAAAAACTACGGTAAACACAACGTAAACAATCACAGCGGTCCTATTAGGGGAAACCCAGAGGTAAATAGACGATCACACGGTGGCATTTCGCCACAGACCATGAGGCCCGGGTCCTCTGTGCTACAGTATATCAATGCTAGATCTAGACGTAGACCGAATAGTTTCTTTAGAATAATGTAAGGAAGCGTATTATATGGTTACCAATTGTCCCAAAATCGCCATTTAATAAGGATCTCAATAATATAATTTCTATAAACAAGATGGTTGCACTTAATATGTTTTTTATGCACTAGTTTTAGATATTCCTTAATAATGTTTTGGTCTTAGATGAAATTTATATTTTTTACTTTTTACGGTGATGGTATTTTATTTCGGGGGTTCACATAACTTATTTTATGATTGTGAAACTTTCATGCTAATGGAGTAAAAATTCGCGTTTAATTTAACCCTGCATTCATGAACTCGATATTCCATTTCGTAGTTAATGTCGTTTCATGTCTGATTGGTAGGTACTATGTCGACACTGACGACTTTTAGAGTATAAGCTTCGTGCTAAAATTGGGAGTGAAAAGTAAGTTGATTGGAATGTCGTTGCAATCTTCGCTTTGATTCAAAAACATAAAAAAAACACTAATCAATGCTTCCAGTTTGTTCATTTTCCATTGCTCAAATAACTTTTCTCTCGTCGATTGGGTTAGGGCTTCTGAATGCGCTCGTCGAACCAGGACCTGATGAACAAGGATCGATGGAAGTGGAAAGTTGAGACGTCACCTCACATTTTTTATTACCTATTTATAGCCCAATTATACATGAAAACAGGCTATTCCTTGCAAAAAGTTGTGTATTTCTGATTTTTAGATATGTTGTTTATTCCTTGCAAAAGGTTGGGTATTTCTGATGTTTGGATATGTTGTTAGGACCATTGCTATAGTAGTAAAATACCAAATTCGCACCAACGAAAGCGTCGTGCGTTTTAACCCATTTGCAAAAAACTTAAAATTTTTGCCCATTTTTCGCCTAATGTCGCCCAAACTATAGGCTTTTCAGGAAATACTGTTTACCTAATGAATTTAAAAGAAAATAGAATTTGCTGTAAATTAAGTCTAAATTTGTCATTGTCTCCTTCAGCGTCTCTAAAATATAGCTTCTCTAAGATTTTTACTGTTTTTTTAATATTTTAGAAAAAAATCATTTTTAACTAATTGCCTAATTTCTCAGAAAATATTTGATTAACGAGGAATAATACCAGAATTTACTGTGCAGCAAATTTATTTTTCTGTCATGTAAAGATACAAAAACACCCGTAGAGACCTACGGGTGTTTCTGAAATCGGTATAAAACCGAAACTTCGAAAAATGAGCGTTGGAAAAATTCAATGTGTTATACCTACCTAAATTTTTAAATGAGTTTCAAAAAGCCATTAAGGACACCCATAGTAAGGTATTATGAGTATTTCGAAGTGCAGACGCCCTGTAGGTATCAATTTTCCCCCCGATCAACTAAGTGAGAGGTCCCAGGTCAATTTCCCCACTCACGTTCCGCCGATCATAGAGGCGAGAGGGGGAAAGGGCCGATGTAGTACGGGGTACGGGATATCTCCGGTGGATTGCTCCGTCAGTTTTGATCCTACCGAAAAAGTTGTTCTTCCTAAAAAGGAAGAGCTTGACAGAACACGTAAGCTCGTTTCAGGCGGAAGTCGATCGGGCAACTTCTTCACGAAATATAGCGAATTTTCGTTGCAAAAAGAAAATTCAAATGCCTTCTTGGCCGGTAGTGCATGTAGAAGATTCAGCTAATGGTTTTTTGAAGGGTATATATTTTGATGTTTTTTAAGGTCCCGTTGAGAGGGGTAGTGTAGTGGTACAATTTGGAGGGGAGGGAGAGCTAAAGTTAAAAATTTCTTAAAAACCCGATAACTCGACTCCAAAGAGGAGCAACTTAAAAAATTAAACGTCGTTTTGTTCTTTTTTTTTGCCCGAAATACAATGCACCCTTTCCGAAAAAACGTTCGCGAAAAATCTGCCGCTGACACACGAAACACAAATCTGCATTTTTTTCAAAATGTTTTTTTTTGCATCAAGGGGTGGGGGAGAAGCATCTTGTCATTTTCCTCCTTCCTCGATGTTCAGCGGTTAACAGGAAGAAATAATTTGCCAGATCGGTTAAAAATTGACCGAGATACGAGGAGCGAGCATTCAAAAATGTTTCTCCCTTCCCGCTCACTGTCGCGTCGGCTGACTCACACGTCCGCTCGGGAACGCTTTTTTTATGTTTTTAACTCACGCGGACAGGCGAAATATGGAATGGAATAATTTTTTTTTTAATAAATAGCCAGATGTTTCAGCTCAAGCTCAAGAAGCCCCTACTCCTCTCCGTTTCCCGGCTAGAGAGTAGGAAGTTAGAACACCTATATCTCCCTTGAAAATTTTCGCAGCGGGATTTTCCAAAGCGAAAAATAAAGCTGAAAGATAGGGGCATCTTTTCAAATAAAAATTGTCTCCCCCACCTCTTTTTTTTTTTTATTTAATTGCTTAACGTCGCGTCAACCATTGCGGTTATTGGCGACTGATACAGTGTGTTGTAATCTACATTAGGTTTACATTTATATACTTAACTAATGACATAATAAATATACATTATAGCTACAATATAGAATTCTGATCTGGTATTGGTTATACAGGGTGTTGATTTTCAAAGCGGGCCATAGGGGTATTAGCATTGCGAAAGTGGTTTTTGAGGATTCCTGCTCGCCGTTTAAACTTACAGAAATCGTTTTGGTATCAAAATGAAGCTAAAATTATTGCGCATAACGCTTGACATCAGAAATTAATTCAATTTCACGTTGTTTTCTAAAATTCTTCAGTAAAAATTCAAGTAATTGTTAATGTTTAATCACAAAATAGCATACCTTGCCTAAACAATAATGACGTTTCTACGTTTTGACAATCCAATAATAAATTTTTATTTTTATAAGTCAGTAGGTAATAATAAAGTCTGGTTCTATTTAAAAATGGGTTATACAAACCAAGAAAGAGTCTTTATGGTGAAAACCTACTACAGTGTAGCCAGTTACAGGAGGGTTAAATAGAACCAGACTTTATTATTACCTACTGACTTATAAAGTTTTATTATTGGATTGTCAAAACGCAGAAACGTCATTATTGTTTAGGCAAGGCATGCTATTTTGTGATTAAACATTAACAATTACTTGAATTTTTACTGAAGAATTTTAGAAAACAACGTGAAATTAAGTTAATTTCTGATGTCAAGCGTTATGCGCAATAATTTTAGTTTCATTTTGATACCAAAACCATTTCTGTCAGTTTAAACGGCGAGCAGGAATCCTCAAAAACCACTTTCGCAATGCTAATCCCCTATGGCCCGCTTTGAAAATCAACACCCTGTATATCATCATATAAATCTATGGCTTTCAGAAAAAGTAGTATGTTGTTTAGTGAACAGGTGTTGGATGATAAGGCTTCTTCGAGATTATCTGGGATGGAATGTCTTTGGCGCTGGTCTTCGTACATAACACAAGTAATTAATATGTGTCTGATGGTAAGGGTGCACTGACAGTGGTTACACATAGGAGGAGCTTCTTTTCTAAAGTAGTATGAGTGTGTTAGTCGGCTGTGTCCTATCCGTAGTCTCGTTATTATGGATTGGTTTCTTCTTCCTGATGGGAGCGGAAGTGTATATCTGACACTTGGTTTTGATTCCCCTAATTTCGAAATAGCTTTTATTTTGTCCCATTCGATTTGCCACTGATCTATTAGGCTTTTCTTAAAGTGATTTGTTAAGTCAAGATGCGATGTCTTGTTAACTTCTCTTGATTGCGGTGAGGTGATTGCCTTTTTTGCCTGCCTGTCTGCTTCTTCATTCCCAAGAATACCCATATGTGATGGTATGTAGACGAGTCTTATTGATTTTTGCGGTTGCAAGTTACTAATTTCGATTTTTATTGCTTCTATTAATGGGTTGTTCTTGGACTCCCCTCCTATCGTTTTTATGGCACTCAAGGAGTCCCCGCAGATAAGAATCTCTCTATTTGGTACCCCACCTCTTTCCTTCATCCCAAAAAAACATTTTGAAAAAAATGCAGATTTTTGTTTCGCCTGCCAGCGGCGGATTTTTTGGCAAACGAAATACAATGAACGAAAGGGTTCGTTGTATTTCGGGCAAAAAAACGAACAAAACGCTGTTTGATTTTTCGCGCTACCTACACCTCTTCGGAGTCGAGTTACCGGGGTTTTAAGAAGTTTTAAACTTTCGCTTACCCGCCCCTCCAAATTGTATCACCACCCCTTCCCAACTACAGGCAAAGAACAAACCATTTGAAATTTTTTTTTACACCGAATATTAACCATATTTCGCGAACAAGTTAGCCGATCGACTCACGCCTGAAACGAGCTTACGTGCTCTGCCAAGCTCTTCCTTTTTAGGAAGAACAATTTTTTCAACAAAAAATTGAGCTGGGACCTCACTTGTCGATCGGGAAAAAAAATTGATATAGGGGGTCTGCACTCAAGGCTTTTTTTTCGAAAATACCCATCTATCATGAAATTTCAAAATAAAAAGGATTATTTTATGTTAAATGTAAAAAAATATAGAAAGTTTTCTTATTGAAAAAAACATAAACAATAAAATTTTTGAAAAGCTATTATTGCAGAAACGACTTAAGCTACACTACTAATAAACTTAGACTTAAATTACAGTAAATTCTTTTTTTTTTTAATACATCATCCTACCAAAATTTCTGCGAAGTGCATGGTTTGGGTGATATTAGGCGCAAAATGTGTAAAAATCGAGAAATTTACGCAAAAGTTTCGGTTTTGCTCATTGTGAAAAACACACACGGCTTTCGTTGGGGCAAAATTGATATTCTACCACTGGCAATGGTCCTAATAACATATCCAAAAATCAGAAATTCATGAACTTTTGCAAGGAATCATGGATAAATTGACTGGGCTATTGCAGATAAAGACTCACTTGAAAATCTGCGAGGAATACCAAAATGGCCACCATTAAAGATGCGCCTAGTTATGCGCCTCTTGGCGCACAATAAAAAAATCTCATCTCCCAATTGTCCCAATTGTATTATTTCATATACCTAAAATAAAGGGCTTTTCACCACGTGATTTTTGAACACAAATTGTAAGGGCAAACTTTGGTGATATGGATTTCGAGGCCTGTCCCTGTGTCTTCTTTTTTATTACTTTGAGAGTCGATTTCAATTTTTAGTTATTGATAGAACTACCAGAAGCAATAAGCTGAGGGTAAATAAAGGCGTTCCCCAGGGCTCAATACTGGGCCCCTTACTGTACTAATATATGCGAACGACGACCTCATAACTTATTTGCAGGGAAAGCTCAACATTCAGATATTATGCTACGTTGATGACACAAACATCCTCATTATCAACAAAGACTTTGCCATGGCCCAGGAGACGGCTATTCGAACCTATGAGCACGTGACGCGCTGGTCTTCAAAAAACTTCCTGAAACTAAATAAAGATGAACTATAACCTTCAAGTTACATGGAGGAGTCAGTTGATTGATATTGAGTCTTTAATTTTATTGGAGAAAACAGTAAAATTCTTGGGGTTAAGTTTGAAAACCTACTCTGGTCAGGTCATAATTATGGTTGCGCTATGCGGTAAATTGCGTAATTGCTCCCTCATACTAAAACCACTACGGCTTCATGTAGTCAGCATATTCTTTTGTTGTCGGTGACTATGGGTATGTGTACCTACTCGCACTTGTGGTATGGTATTCACTAGGGTTCATGTGCGGAGATGAGTCGTGCCTTTGTTTTGCAGAAGTATGCTTGAAGAATCATTGTGGGTGTATCTTATCCAACAACCTGTAGAGAATCATGTAAGCCTCACTTCAGGAGGATGAAGACTTTAACACCTCCGAGCAGCTACATATTTGAAATTTGTTGTTTCGCTTATAAGAATCTAGCACTTTTCCAAGGTAAAAGCTTATATGATAGATACCCCACAAGAAACAGACATCTGTTAAATATACAACTCAACACAGAACGGTGTTCTATCAGCGTGGTGAAGAGAGTTCAACTACTGTAGGTTCTTCAAATTACCGGCCATCAAGAACGCAAGAACCTTGGAAAACTTCAAGGTGTTTTCGAAAGCACTTTTGGTTGAGGAGATTGACAAGATATTACGCATGAATTTTTAGTGGATAGCTGAATGGTTTGATCGTCTGCCAGGTAACGTCTATTGTGGTGTCGGTGTCTCACTAATTCCTCATGCTCTTCAGCTGAATAAGAATGCTCTCCGTCTGCTCGTTTAATATGTTTAATATTACCGATTCAATATCAAGTTTTAGTGTTTGTGATAGTTTTGATAGTTGCTGTAACTGTATATTTTTAATCGATTGTCGTCCTTACAACGAGTTAATCTCATACCTCGTTTAATAATTTATAATGTTAAATTATGTGAAATTATTTTATATAGGGCGAGGAAAAAGGTCCAAACGAGGTTCGAACCAGAAACCTTGGCGTGGAAATCCGGGTTATAACCAAGTCGAGCACATAAGTAAACTGTTGGAGTAGAGTTGTTCGCGGCCAACTCGAAAAAGTACAGTTTTTGATGCACATGAGCCCAATTTTAGTTATCAAAAAGTGTTTATTTCTGAATAGCAGAAAAGCGAGGACAACTATTTTTATTGCTCTGAAACCGGGCACATAATTCAGACAGTAGTAATGACATAAAAAAGCTCCATAATTAATTGACCGTACATTTTATGTCGTGTTAATAAAACCATTAGATATCTACTTGATTGGTAGTGAGTATAATAATACCTTTTATATGGTAGTTTTATTTTCTTTGGCGAATTTTTCCTTCTCATAACGTACCTGATATGGATCTTGATTCAGATTTATCATACGATAAGAATTTGATCTATAAAAGGTGAGGTGATATATATCTAATAGTGTCGAGAATGCGTACTTCCTTTTATAGACGTTTCAAATTATAGCTTCAAGAGTTTCTTATTAAATAATTATACCAAAATAGTTTATTGGTGTTTCGTAACAATCCCAGTAAAGGCAGCAGGCTTCTGTTTGTAATAATAACAATTACAATACCTGAAGGGTTGATCTGTTCGTTATCATTGTAGGGCACTTTCGGATGATTTATAAGCGCAATCGATTAAGATATTGGAAGCGGAATTGTTGTTTGGCAAATTCTAGAACATCTGTCCTGCGACTCCTGCGGGCATTAATAACACAGTCTTTACCGAGAGATGTAAACACTTCGATGGTCTGCCAATATTAGATAGCGAAGTAACTTACGGAAGACAGAGAAAAAGTTTCAGGGAGCTGTTTTCATCTACCCAGAGACCTGAGATGTTCCTTATCTCGGTCTATAACTGCCTTTTTATTGTTTGCTGTTCCTAAGTAAATTTCTGAGGGAAATAACTTTACTTTGATGGATGACTCGCCAGAAAAAGTCTTATTACACTAGCCAAACAAAACGCTTCGTATGGGTTTTAATTATTATCTTCTCTACGACTCGACTATTGAATAGAACGTTCATTATCCTGCTAATTTTAGTTGAATAATGACGTTCATTCTTCATGCTGGAAGATAATAGAGGCACATTAACGCATTCAAGTCAAGTCAATCACAGCTCATCCGGGGGAATAATAAAAGTAAAATCACCAGATAGAGCCAATTACAGTAGTCCGAAGATACTCGACTCTTGTAACAAAAACAGTTAATAGTGGTAAATGGGGGTAAATAGAGTCTTCTTAAGGTATGACTTTATTGATTGGCTAACAACTACAAGTGCCCTACCGGTTTCGGTCACTGGCCATCATCAGGGGATGTAGGGACGGCTTGGCTGTAAGAAAAGGGGGGGTGAAAAAATTAATTAAAGATTTGTATGGGTAACAGTATTGGAGGGGAGGAGGGGGTTGAAAACTATAGGCTATATGCTATTGCAAAAGCGAATGAAGGAGGAGAAAGGGAGGGGGGTTGAAGAGATAATAAGAGGAGAAGACTTACAGTCAAGCGATCTAAATCGTCCAGAGGGGTTCTAGATTGATCAAACTTATACTAGTCCACTCAATGTAGGTTTTGTTCTCAAAGGTATAAAAGACATCCTGATGCTGCAAAATGACCTGAAAACTAATAAACACGTAAACAATAAACCAAAAGCAATAATAAAACAACAAAAAACAACAAAACACAAAAACTTATTCTTGTGAAATGGCTAACGTGAGGGGCGCAAGATATCATGTAAAAAAGGCCAAAAAAAGGGTACAACCACATGTAAAAGGGACGGCGATAAGTAGGCACCTTGTAGAACGTACGAGGTCAAAAATCACCGAATGAAAACAAACAAAAAGTAACAACAAGCTATAACAACAAGTAAATTAATTCTGGTTGATAACGGAACCGAAGCGCAAGTGCAAATATCGCGAAGATGAGAGTGGATGGCAGTTGGCCTGATTCATAAGGCAAACGATGGCCCACGTATGGCAGGATGACAAGGCAGCGACAGCTGAAGGTAGTTAGAACACACAAAACTAAAACTAAAACAAGATTTTGGTATTGGGACAGGTCAGGGATGTTCAAACTATTATTGAATGAAGCTCGAGATGAGTCGAGAGCCCGAGGAGCACGCAAAGATATCAGGAGGCCGAACACAGGTTCAAAAATCAACTGCCCCTGTATCAAACAAACCTTGAGCATCTATCAATTGAAATCTTAGAAAATTATATTTAAATCTTCAAAGTGAGCCAGAAACAGCTTTAAAAATGTATATGTGTGTTCAATAGGGGTGCAAAACACGAGGATTGCAAGCATGTAAAACAATTGAAAGCAAGTGTCATGTGGTTAGGTGCTGATTAAGCATCACATGTAGCATTAAAGGAACCGGGAAACCAATGGAAAATGGGTGCACAATTGAGGACTTAAAATCTAAGTAAATGGGATTAAATAAATGTGCTGGAGTTGTAAGAGGGGTTGTTTTAAGATGTATAATTAGATATTGGATCGTCTATGATGGAGGGAGTTATGTTTGGTGTGCAAGTTATAGGAACGTGAAAGGAAGTTGAATATGTCTGTTGGGTTGGTAGGCTTTAATTTTTAGTATGGAGGAAGATCTCTAATTCCTTGAGCACCGTTTGTCTAGTACCAGGTGGGGGTCCTTGTGGAGTATAATGGCGTCGAGAGCGGGGTCGAAATGGTGTCTCCTCTGATACGTAAGTATTCAAATATAGATCTATCACAGTTGAAATGTTCGTTACTTTAGTACTATTTAATACGTCGTGAAAGGGCACGACCAGTTCTACCAATATAGACAGCCCGGCAATCCTTGAAACCGCACCTCAACCTATAAACACCACTCTGTTCTAAAATGGTGATCCTGTCTTTATTCCGAACAAGAGTGTCTTATTTAGAAGAATTATGAAAACAGTACAGGCTGAATTGTTGGTGATTAATTTTACAAAGCTGCAAATGCGACAGTAGGCACATAGAATTTTTTACAGTTGATATATCTCGTACCTACTTTTGTACCAGAGAAACAAATACAGATATACCATTATCTAAATTATGGCTGTGTCTATCCAAATATGAGTGAAGGCAAAGTGCAGATTATACTTTTTATACACACCACAAATAAAGCTGTCACCATCCACAATATCTTCGTGACAGATACTGATACCCGCCGCAGTGCCTTATGTCGATAAAACTGCCAGTGCCGCAAACTATTGCGTTGCATGTGCAGAAAATCGTGACTGAAATGAAGAGATGGATAAATTAGCAGCAACAGCAACGGATTGTATTGCTGCCGACCGCGCAATACGTCGAAAGCACACGAGTGATAAAGCAGCCAGCTGACGGATGAAAAGCTGCTGTTAAAGCGATTTATTTAATCTCCTAAATGATGGAACAAAAAGAGCATGAACTGTGACAATTTAAACATGCTTGCGGAAATCCAAAAGCTATCTTTCTGGATAAATGTAGTAGATCCTAAAACTGGAATACATAATTATCACAATGAAGTAGAAATTACGACAACTACTGACACAAATGGCTTAACAATCGAAGCGTCAATGGATCAAGCTACAACTATCAGAGGTCGCATTACTTTAACAGAGACCATAATCAGAAGAAGAATCAGTACCGATGCCGGCAGGGGTAAAGCACAAGGGGATAATTTTCAGTAAACTGATGCTTTCAACTCTACATCTTCTTGTCAGGTCAGGTGTATCTTGTTTCTGGCAAAAAAAAAGAAACGCCTTTTGTCTTTATTGAGATTTTGCCACCAACTTTGATGTTATGCATAAGACAAGTTGTTTTTGATTTTTGATCACAAGAGTTAGACCTCAAAAAATCGAGCAGATTATGGAGCCTACTGAGAAAATGGCGGAAGCAGCCCACTAAATCGATAAGATTGTAGACAGCGATCATAATAATTGTTTCGCTGTTAGAAACTCTATACGAGGTAAAGATGACACGTAAAGGGTGAAGAAGAAGTGCCATGCTGCATACATCAGGCAGCACCATACTATCAAGAGTTTTCTCGTATTTCCACCGCTGAACATTTGAATGCTTTTCTTAACTGGTTTCTTAGAAAACTGGAAACTCTCCCGTTTTCGAATAAATAAATCCTGAAACCTGGCTTGGACTGGAAAAGGCCATCTTACTTGCCACTATAAGCTCTTGGAGAAACTTCTGATGAACCTTAGACCTAACAGGAATCGTGCGGAATAAATACTAAGCTTGACTACACACGTTGAGACATGTTTACAAAAAGGGGCTTTCGCGACCTTACCGTTACATCACTCTCGGAGCTTGTGGCCGATCAATAATGTGATCTCGGACAGCACTGCAAGGTGGTTCGTGATAACACCTTCGGCAAAGATGGTTCGGGAAAACATCTTCAGCAAAGCGAGACCAAAGGAAAGAAGTTTGAATACGCTGACGTCATGGATTTGGCTTCAGAGAACGACCATTTCAACTTAATGTATTTTAACTGTTAAAAAAAGTAAATGTTTCCAAGAGTACAATCCAAATTCCTACTCTGGAATGAGGCTGAACAATAAAAGCAATGAATCTCATCGACGATCTTAGCTAGCCTAGTCTGGACTACACGTCTTTTTACACGTATAGGTAATATAATACCACGGTAGATTCTTTGAAGGTTTAGCTTATCTAATGGTTTCGAAGCGGGTCAAGCTTGTCAAACATGACGGACTGCGTCTGGCATGTAAAATCGATCACCTCGAGAATGAATATTCCACTCGAGAAACAGCTATAGGTACCATTTTCTTTACCATGCGATATTATCTATAAAAGTTGAAGTGTAATGTCAATATTTACTTTCGTGCTCCCACCTCTCTAATAGTGCTTTGTGAAATTCTTTCTAGAACTACAAAATCAATATGAACGTGTAGTATAATATTTGAGTTTCCTCTTTTCTTTTCGCCATTTTACTCAAGTGACAGAGACAGTTTTCTTTATAAAAATACAATATTCAAGAATAACATTGTATTCCATTCAGTGTTACATTAATCTTTAAGAAGAAAACGTTACTTGCTTTGGAAGCAATGTGCTGCACCCGTTTTTTATCGCTAACGACTAAAAAATCTTATTTTTTGACGTCGAAATTTTCTTTGTATCATCTCGTCTGATGTTAGATTTAGAAAGCGTTGCTCTTAAATGAAAAAGTATGAGTTGTCCCCGCGTCGATGTTTCACACTAGCTTTTTGTCGTAAATCTATTGTGGGAAACTTGGCTGAAAGCCTGTTGAATATGAGCCGGGGCTGGCATTATCCGGCGTATAAAATCTTGTACATTGAAGTGTCACGCACTGAAAGCTCTCGGTCTGGTTCGGATAAAACAAGAAACAGCTGAAAGCTCGACGCAAAAAATTGTCAACTGTGTTTGACAGATAGCAGACGTAGACCCGGTAACCTGTGTCACTCGGAAACATTCATTGCAAGAACCGGTAATGACCGGACGATTGCCGTTTTGCTGCTGCTAAGGCCAGTCTTCTCGATGTGCTAGATCTGGATGTTGTAACAAAGACAAGTCAGTTCGGTAAACAGAAAATCAAGTAGATACGCCCTTTGATTCGATACCGAACCTCTTGAATCCCTTAAGGGAACATTTTAGTTAGCTGCCGCTCGGCCTGACAAATCAAGACAACAAAAGTGACGTGTTGCCGTTACAGGGTCTCTTAATTGATTCAAAATGACTATTATCATTGATGATGATGAAAAAAAAAGTTCTTGTAAAACCAATCTTCAATGCGAACAAAATATTGACATTGATGGAAGTATAGTGTAATCTCGTGTGGAGCATTATTGGTTGCTTCCATAGTGGCCAGTTTTAATTTTTCCTACATTTTCATTTAATAAACAACAATACCGACCCATATAGACCAATATCGTTGAAAATTACTTCAATGAGTTATTCGACTTGGAGCGACCAGCAAGAAGTCCGGATATGAATCCAATAGAACATGTCTGGTACCGTATCTGGTGTCTGGGGAGCACTAAAAACAGAGAATATCCACCACTAACCCTGAATGAGCTGGAAGAATATGTTACTGCAGAATGAAGTTAGATAAGTTGATAGTACGTTACGAACTGACTCGTTGTTTATGTGAATTCAATAGGTGGTGGGGGATGGGGTTGTAAATACGCGACTTATTGACTTATTCCACAATTTATTGTTAAAGGTTCTGTGAATATACACATAAATGCAACTTAATTAAAGTAATTAAATGGAATAGAATTTGAGACCAACCCTCCACAGTTTCTTCTAGGTTCACCTAAAAAGGAATTTTGTTGACCTGAAAGCAAATTTCGTATGATGGAATAAATATGACCCAGATGTTCTAGTAGGTAATTTATTTATTCCCAGTTTACCCATGACACAGGACTACTGTAAAGGACATACTTATATTACTGGGCGCATAAGTTGTAGTATTGCGTCCATGTTTCCGTAACTTCTCCCATTATTGTTAATGATGTGGAATAACATCCAGTTGATGTCATAACCTTATCACGTTCCACGTTCCGCAGGAACCAGAAAACTAATAATGAGGCAAGAACTTTTCGAACCGATGTATGTGAACACGAAACATTCAGTTGACCAATAAAAAATCAACACCAGTACTAGAACTTCGTTCTATTTTGTAGAAATTTTTCTCATAAAGTAGGTATCAGATGTTCTTTTTACTTTTTAGTTCAACACAAGCGTCTGCTAAACGGTCTGTTGGAACTTGTACCTTAATTCTTTACGGTCGCATACGAAGAGTATTGATTATCAAGTCGCTGACTGCATTTTAATGCAAACTGCTAGAACGAGGCTGTAGGTTAAAAGTTGCAGCAAACATTTTTGTGTTATTATATTATACAGTGTGTTTCTTCTTTACTATACAGCGTGTTTCTTCTGTCTTGACACTGTAGAGCTCTCAACCGTAAAATATGAAACCATAAAACTAATCTGCGCTCTAATGAACAAGGAAACCAAGATCCGTTCTGAGCTCCTTCACTCTTCAACATTGCCATGGACTATATTACAAAAGATCTCCTAAAACTAGCTCCCTGGACACATTTGTATGGTGGACGATATGGTTTTAAGAGGAATCATGATCCGGAAACCGATCTCGAAAGGTGGAGAAAAGCTCGAAAGCGCAGAAAAAAAATCTCGGAAGTCGTAGAGGCTTACGCGTTAGTCCCGAAAGACTCAATACATGCATTTGCAGACTCTCTGATAACAACTGCAACACCAGGCAATATAGATGAAGATGCTGCGATTGGTAGGTGGTGTTACGAGATTCCACAACAAGTAGGTATATCCGTGAGAACTTTAAAGTAGCTAGAATAAAAAAAAGAATGCGAGAAACCCGTTAAAGCTGTTTCGGACACTTAATGCTCAGAAGCGGAGGCCAAAATGTCATAATGGCATCATAAGAAAGAAAATACATCTCCCAAAACCAACTTCGTGGACACTTTTGTGTGTAGACGTTATGGTTTTAATAGAGGAATCATGCTCCGGAAACCAATCTCGAAAGGTGGAGAAAAGCGTTGGAAGGCATAGAGGCTTACATGTTAGTCCCGAAAGACTGAATACATGCATTTGCAGACTACCTGGTAACAACTGCAACACTAGGCAGAACCTTACTATGGAAGGAATTTGCTTTAAACCAGGTTCTTTCTGATCTCTTTCTGGTGTTGCAGAAAATGAATTTCACGGAGATGAAGATGCTGCCATGGGTAGGTGGTCTTACGAGATTTGCTAACACCCAGAACAAGTAGATATATCCGAGAGAACTTAGCTAGAATCAAAAAATGAATGCGAGAAACCCGCGTTAAAGCTGGTTCGGACCCTTAATGCTCAGAAGCGAAGACCAAGCATAATGGCACCATAAGAAAGATGGCAAAAGCGGTAGAGGTCGTTCACCAAATACCTGGACGCGATCTATCCACAACGACATGATGACGTTAGGCTTCCCGCCAGATATGACTCAAAATCAACAAGAGTGGCGCATATGTATCAGAAGGGCTGAACAGGGGATATTTTGCTGCGTTTACAGTTTATATTGATTCGTTGACACTTCTGGTCAAGAAATTCTTTAATCCCTCCTCTTGAGTTGATAGGGTTGCACTTTCCTCCCTCACTGAGTTCGCTAGTATTACTTGAGAGCAATTCAATCCCTCTACTTACTTTTTTAGAAGGAAACTCTCTACTTGCTAATTTAGATTAAATATAAAACGCTGATTTCAATTACATGTATTTGTGTGTAAACTTCCTCTATAAAAACCACATGTTGCGCTTTTAGATGGGTTTTCCGCTTACATGGGTCTTACATCCGACTGGCCTGCATGAAAAGTGAAAAGTGGTTATATAGAAACTTATTGGCTGGCGAATCAAAGCTTTACCGTTTCCTCGCCAGGCATTCGCGACGGGAGAAACTGCCAAAACCAGCTACAGAAGTCACGTTCATTTCGCTAATAACTTCGGCCAGACAGAATTTCAGCAACGTCTCTAATTGGTATTGTCCGTACGACGGTCCCAGTGTGAGACGTGTTTTGTTCGTGTAATTTCCCGTTTATGTCCAGAATAGTAAATGAATTGTGGATAGATATGAGTGTATTCGGGAGGTGAGATATACCGACCGAGGTCGGTCAGTTCACCTGGAAGGGAGATGATTAAATTCCTACTGTATGTTGTTAAAATTGATCGGAATGAACCTGGAGCAAATATTTGCAGGATTATGTGTATTGTATTGCATCGTGTTCATAAATGATCTCGATTATTCCATATTTTGCCCCATTCAACTTCATCACGGCGAAAATAAAAATTGCCATCAGCAAGAAAATTCTGATGGATTCAAAAAAAGAAGATTAGAAGAGTCATCCTGAACTTGTCTTTCGCTGTTTGCGCTTATTGTTCTGGTTGCTGTTTAGGGACTAATCCTATTCGAAAGTAACTTCCTTCATTCTTAATTATTTTTAAACTCAGGCGATAGCGCTAACCGTAAGTTATTCATTGATATGTATTGTCTGCATCAATAACTTGCCACGGTAACTTCCTCTACGTTTATAGTCCCCTCCCTGACCTTAAATTTTCATCCGAACGAGATAGAACATTGGTAAAAAAAATAATGAAATATCATGAATTTTACTACCTTTTGATTTAAAACTCATCTGTGAAATGTCAAAGATGATGGCAGTCGCTGTCAACTTCAATTATTTAAATGGCAGGTGGTGTCATGTGATACCTCATTTTAAGGGTGTTTTAATTACCTATTTTTATCTCATTTTATTTGATTTGTATTCAATTATCTCTCCCTAAATTTTTGATTCGAATGAGATAGAACTTTTGTGCAAAAACTAAATCATATGTCATGAATTTTACAGCTTTTTGACGTAAATTTGATTTGTAAAGTCTCAAAGATAACGCTGCAGTCGCTGTTAACTTAAAAATTTTGAGCGGCATTGGGGGCAACAAAAATCTACAAAAAATTAGGTTATTTTTAAAATCTGACTTGGTGGCTCAAAGTTTAAAAAAGGGTGACTATAAACGTCGTTAACAAAGAGATTATCAAAATTGAAAACTAACATAATTTTTGTGTACCTATATAATTGAGAAATACCTTTAAAATGAGGTATCACACGACCCCCCCCCATGCCCCTTAAAAGTTGACACCGACTGGAACGTGATCTTTGACATTTGACATATCAGTTTTATGTCAAAAATAGAAAAGATCCATGACATTTGATTTAGTTTTTTTTTTACCAAAATTCTATCTCATTTGGATCGAAAATTAAGGGGGAAGAGCACTATAAACATTCTCACTGACACAAAGACTTTCAAAATTGTACAAATTGTTTATTGTATAAATTGTACAATAAACGCCCTCATTGTATTAGTTGTACAGTTAGGGGTAGTGTATACTGCTTAGTAATAAGTTAGTGTGCAACAAGAGCAGTTCAGTAGGGCACGTCTTTAGATATTCTGCACCCTTTGGGCTGCCAAAAATAATGCGCCCCTCTTTATGAGAAAAAGATGGATAGCTGGAGTTAGGCTAGGCATATTAGAATTCTCAGAGGAAAGGTTTTTCTATAATTTCTTAATTTCTCACCTTTTTTTTGGCCCGCTGTACACGAATTTAAATCTTGTAGGCAAAATTTTGGCCCGGAGCTTTGTTTTTTGACACTTTTTGCCAAAATTTTGGCACCTGTTTGGTACTTTCAAAATTTTGGTGGGGGTTTTTGGTGAGAGTTTTTCACAAACTTCAATTTCTCTTGATTTTAAGGTGCTGAAGTCGTATGACACTTACTCATTGGGTAAGGAAACATGATGTGTTCTTTGAAGGTTTTGTTTTGTCAAAGCGTGCCCACAGGAGAGTAGGTGATTGGAGGAACGTTTCCCTTTCTCGGTTTCAGGAAGAATACGTTTTCTCGTTGCCAAAGACCCGTGAGGTTGACCAACATGAGGTCGAAGTCTTCTCCAACCAAGTGCCAACCAAGCGCGAAAACGGTAAATTGCACAAGAAATTGGAATATGTTTTTTTTTTGGGCGCTCAAGCGGCGGAAGAGTTAGTTTAAAAAAAAAAAAACGGTTTTCTCCTTAAATTTTGTATAGCTTCTTAAAAAACGTTTTTTTTTTTTAGATATATATTCGCAAAAACTGAAAAAAGTGCCAAAATGCCAAAATTTGAGCGAACATTTCCAAACAAAGTTCTGGGCCAAATTTTTGCCTGCAAACTTCAAATTCATGTCCAGTGTCTCAAAAAAAAAATAGGAAGAAAGAAAATCAAACTAGAGCAAAACTTTCCTCTGCGCCCCCAATTTTTTCCTAATATGCCTAGCCTATAGAGCTACGCTAATAGTAAAAATACAACACTGTGGATGGCTAGAACTAGGAGAGCTAGAAAAAGTGTCAGTATTGGAAAAAAGTCATTTTATAACCAACTAGTACACTAAACAAAACAACATAAAATTCATACAAAAACAAAAATATAAATTATTCATACAAAATTGCAGAAAAAGACCTTATTTCGCCGCTTTAACTTATAAAAATGCGCAGAGCTATTATGGGCTACGTTAAAAGAAATGTAGACTCAATTTTCGTGTCAACTATACATTTTCCAACGTGTAAATAACGTGTTTAAAATGAATATACGTGTTTAAAATGAAGGAATTTTGAGAGGAAAATGAAAAGATTTTGAATTAGGTATAATTTACGCCCTTAAAATTCTTTCACCCCTGGGCCATAGTCCTATTAACCTAATGGTTAAGACGGCCCTGAGTTGAAATATATTGAATAAATAAACAAATTCTTGAATGAACAAGCAATAAATGGTAAATATGTAATTACAGAAGTGGGATAAGTGGTATACGCAACAGTATCCTCTTCCTTCTTCACCAATTTCTGAATTTTCAGTTGATTCTTATTTTTTCACTCCGGTTATCTGATTATCGAGCCAAATGCTCGCACATGCCTGTAAGAGCAAACCGAATATAAATATACTATCTGTCCACTGAGTGTTGTCCGTTGTCATGCCACACTGATTCTGACTAAACAATTTCATTTAATTCGATTTGATTCGTACACTTATTTCTAAGTCGAACCAGATGTGGTATCGCAGTTCGTGTCAGTGGCGTGTGTTGAGGAATAATGAATATCCTACAAATATATTATTTCGACTATATAGTTATTGACGAAGTAGAGCCTTGCAACTTTTTGATAACAAATATATATAATGCAAGTGAATAAGAATGATAATAATTATTGTTATCATCATGATAGAAATATCATGTCACCTACTTGCTGGTTGCCGTTTAAAAGAAAGAACAACACCTCCGTTTTCTTATTCTGCAAGTAAAATATTCCAGCAATTTAACCACAAGACCACGTACTAGGGAGTTCAATCGTTTCCCAGGCAAAACAAGGAAATAGACTTTTAGGCATTCGCGCAATTAATAAGTTACTCATAGTTTATCACACCGTACAATGTCACAGGTAATTCTGCTAATTTCGTATTAAAAACGTTTCAAATCACAAGACAAACCTCTTTATTATATTTAGCGCTGTCACTGACACAGACTGACACTACTGACAAGTAGCCGATCAGCCGAACGACAATCTTATCGTAATATCGTATCAATCTAAGCGTATCAAGACGCGAATCGGTACTTCCGTCTCACTCTCGCTCATATTTTTAGAATTGCTGACGATTGAAACGTATTTCTGACAATACGTCCCATTTTAACTCGATTGACTATGCAATGAAATAGAAGGAGTAAGAAACATAACGAGATGATGTATCCTTAGTTATCACAACAGACAACTCTCAGTGTACAGACTTTATAATTTTGGCTTACAAAAAAGTGATCGGGGGTTTACTTCTACTATTATTATTGTTGTATGTGTATAATAAATAATTATTTGTATTCGATTAGTAATTTTTCTGATGGTACGAGTACCTACCTACTCCTGAGGTGTAGCAGTTTAATGGGATTGAAACTTGCAATATAACAAGAAGTTAAACCTTAAGTAGGAAATCCTAAGTTTTCAGTTAATTTGTATTATAGTTACACAATTTTCGTGTAGTTCTGGGAGTTATTTAGATGCGGTAGATTCCGGCGAAAGACTCCGGAACGTTGAAACTAGCGTGTGGTCAGTGATAGCAGCAACCAAAGAGTGCAGCTCAGCAACAGTTGAAATTAACAAAATACTTCATGTTCGGGGCTCTGGAACTTAATTGTGTTAAAAGGTTGTTAAGTAACAAGTTGTTACATTTCAACTCCCTAAAACCTAAAATTCTTCAAATTGAAATAGATTGATGCACTTTTCCATAAAAAATAATTACCACCCAAGCAAAAGCTCCAGTTTTTTTTTGTCATTTTACATGATACAAAGCGCCTTTCTTCCCTATTATAGCATAGTATTAGACAGGTTTGAAAGGGTGCTTTGGAATTTCCAGGCGTTACGCTCAGGAAAAGAATTATGTAGAAGGAAATCTATTGAAAGATTCAACAAAACACTCTATACCTTACCTTTGGATTTGGAGTAAATAGCAATTGGCACGAACGTATATTCTGCTGAAAGCTCCAAGTACCTATACACAAGTCTGCGACGCTCTCAAAGGAACAAATCTGCATTAAGGTTTGTTTCCATAAGCATAAGCAAGAACATAAATAACTGTTACCAGACTGCTAGATGATACTCTTTGGTTACAAAGAGATAATATTCCCGCATCTATGTTTTTCGAGAATGTAGAGGATGTTCTTAATTATGCATAAAATTTACAGAGTATGAAGGATAAAGTTGTGTTGTGACATTCTGGAAAAACATATATTATGTTTGAATTTATGGTATCAAAGGATCTCGAACCCGAGGGCTATTCAGTTTTTATTAACATTCGCGATACACAAAGCACAAACAAGAGCCAGTGCTTTTACTATATTTACGACAAGATTAGGCAAGCAGATGATGAAAACTTATACTCATAAGTCATAAGCACGCTCATAAACAACAAACAGCCCAAAAGTAGAGGTCCTAAAGCGTAACACATAAGCATAAATATTGTTCTATCTTATTGGTGCTGCTTCGAGGTTATTGCTTTCGAACCTACCTCACCCTTTCTTCGGGAGACTTTTGATAGAGAGACTTGATATTTTATAACCAGAATGGAATATTCAGGACGAATCTCGTCGAGCATCGACCTTCTTTTTTAGCAATTTTGCCTTATTTCCGAAGTTGCAGTTAAATGCAAACGCACCTTCATTTCAACGTATAGGTCTATTACCGGGACATCGCAGTAATAGCAGCACATGAACATTGCCTAGTTATTCTGTATTCAAGAGTACAATACTCGACGTCGAGATGCTTGCAGAATTGGTAAAGAGCATTGTGAATTGCAAGGGGGTAGGGTAGTTGAAGCTGGAACAGGCAGAACCTGATAAAGAATGAACTTCTTGGAAAGCCACTTGCAGTCTTATACTCGCTATATTATTCTTTTTGCTTAAAAATAAAAAATAAAGAATACGCTAAAGGACGCTTTTCGATAAAACTTCTAACGTTTAATTACTGAAGTTATATTTTAAAATAAAGAAAAACATCAAATTATCCAGGCTAGTAATTTAGAGGAGCACTCAACACTCAACTCTAGGGTAGTGGTGTTGTTATAGGTTGCAGACACAGAACAAAATGAAACAATAATTACATTAACAAATAATTGTGAAAATTACAGAGAACAAGTTAAATTAATATTTGATATATACGAACGTGGCTTTACATTTTACAAGTAGGAATAAGAAAAAAACAGAAAGCAAAATTCGATGTTACCTAAAACAGAAACAAGTGGGAATTGCATTATTGCTCGTGCGGATCAAGATTTTATGGAGCGAAAAAATCACTGCAGCTTCAAGGATGGTACTTAGCTTCGTGTGGGTGCGCTAAGAGTGAGTGATGGTGCTGGTGATGATTCCTCTCCTGGATTCGGCTTCAACCGACTAGTAAAAAAATAAATCAGCTCCTAGCAACAATAATTGTCCCTCCAGGAACAGTTCCCTTACAGGCACCAGCCACGAGGTTGTCACAGGAACATGCACCTGTAGAGCCTTTAAGTGCGAGTGCTCTCTTCGTCGATGCCTTGCTTGGTTTAATTCTATTCTAAGAACGGGCCTTGGCAGATTCCCATTAAAACTTCTGACAGTCAGGCTTCGCACCAAAGAAAGGACGCGACCAAAAAATACCTTATTGATCAAGTCACATATTTAGACCCTTCCAGTCAAGTTATAGAATATTAACAGTAACGGAATTCCCTTGAACGAGTAACAACAGCCACAACAGTCACTATGAATAGTCACCATGCAAGGCAAGCTACGAGGCTTTCATTTTAAAGGAGCGGAACCATTTATCAATTTATCAATCAGTAACCCCATAAGAGTCTTCACTATTTGCCAGGAGCAAGTCGGTACCAATGGGTACCAACGCACCCTTCAAGTTCCAGTGCGAGTTTCATTAATGCGCTAGTCAGCGGCTTGAGCGTCAAAGAGCCTTGACATCTTGTCCTTCGAACTCATAACAATTAGACCTCATTCCCAAGAATCTAGCATATCTTATTGGTCACTTACTAGTTATTGAGTCCAGTTTTAGAACAGTTACAATCCCTTGGAACGGCTAATAACAGTCACCCTGAACAGTTTTACTAAACAGTACCCCACAAGAGCCTTCAGTGTTTTCCAGGGACAAGACTGTACTTGCGCAGCCCTCAAGTGTCAATGGTCGTTTCATCGATGATTTAGTTAACATTTTGTCCTTAAAACTAGTCACAATTAGGCCTCGTTCCTGAGAAGCCTATACGTCTTATTGGTCGAGTCAACAATAAGATAAAACCAACAGCAGTTGCCCTAGAACTCCTGGAACAATGATCATACCAGGAAAACTATATGAGACTATATGTCATTTCAGCGATGGACTGGATGTTCAATATTAAACCGGAAGAAGTACCAAAGCAGCCTGTAAGGGGCAGTGCTCTTTTTTATCGACACCTTCAGCTTGGAGAGCCTTACCAGATTCTCTTTCAAATTCGTTGCCACTAAAAATATGCACCTTTTCCTTTGTATGAGTGTAGGCAACTTGAACGCTTGAGGAAGGTATCGAAAAAATTGTTCAACAAATCAAGATGGACTGCAAGACTATCAAGACGATCGCAGGTCCTTCAAGAAATTATTTCGCCAAAAACAAAGGGAATCCTGGAGAGATTTCTGCAGCGGGATAGCGGCGGCACGTCTGAAAAGGATACTCTTCAGAAACTCCCCGAAGTTACTAGGGACCCTCCGCAAAGAAGATGGCGCACATACATTCCACTCGGAAGAAACCTTCCAGGTACTTCTAACGACTCATTTCCTAGACTGCAATCTTGCGCCGACTGCTTTTCACCTGGCGACCAATCTTCCTTCGTTCCAATCTGAGGTGGACTGGAGTGTGGCTGCCCGAGCGGTGGAAAACAAAAATTGCATGGGCAATAAAGTTTTTCTCCCCTTCCAAGTCACCAGAATGGGACGGCATCTACCCCTTCCTGGTAAGATTATTCAGGGCATGCTTAGCATGGGGATATAAATACTCCAAGCTTGGAGAGAAGTCAAAGTAATCTTTATTCCTAAACTTGGCCGTAGCGTCTATATACAGGCCAATATACAGGCTATATCCGGAGCCCCCCGGACAGCAAGGCAGCTCTGGGGATACTCAGGGGCCCAAGATTTTGCTCTGGGCCTGCCCTGGAGACCCACGGGGCTTTAACGACTTACGCTGTTCTGGATAAAAGGACACTAAATAAAACTCCCTCTGCGCCCGAGCCTGCTGTGCCGCTGTCACTATAGGCGACCTCTACTCATTATTAAAAAAGGACAGTATGGAGCAACATGTACGACGCTGGCTAAATGCCCCCATCGGCTGCTTCCCCAAATAAATAATACCGGTAACAACCGACAAAGTCTCCAAACACTGTCTGCAAATATTCCGATCACTCAAGTTAGTGCGATTGGCATCTACACCGAGCATTGCGGACTATAACAAACATACATTGAGAATCAATCCTGATTCCTGACCCACTACGCAGGGAATGTCACGAAGAGGAAGAGACTTATCCTGTGCCGCTGTCCTTCACTCAACAACCTCCGTGCATCTATGCTTGGTTCACATCAGCCAAGGCTCACCGACCTCTACGGAGCCCATCCAGGCGCTCTGGTCCAGTTCTTTCTGAGCCTGGGATGTTGTAAGGAGAGAGGTCACTAAGGAAAGGAGTGAAGCCTCCACTGAAGCCTCAGTGCAGCTGACTTGTTCTGCCCTCCCAATAATCCAGAATCCAGTACCTCTTTCTTAGTCTACCTCTAGATCTCCATGGTGAAAAAAAAGTCTTAAAAATATAATTTCTGTGCTAAAGAAATAACGTTTGCAACGTGTATAATTTTAACAGCAGGTCTTTAATTTTCCTTGCAAACAAGAACTTCGGGAATATCTTTGAAGATCAGTGAGGTTATTTATTTTTAAAGATAATTTCGTTTTACTAACGGTGACTTGGATTCGTGCGGCTAGAAAATAGGCATAAGGTAGGTATTTAAAAAGATTTCATTCTGTAAATAGATTGTCACTTACTTCTCGGGAGAACGGTACAAAAAGTCTATATACGATCTTTTAAAACGTCCTGAATATGGAATACTTACCCTTCTCACCAGCTTAGCCCTTGTCCAACTACTCCAACTTCAATAAGTCAAGATACCGTTTCACAGTTCTAGGATACTTATTTCCAGTAGAGTTTATTTCTTCATGTTGTAAAGAGAAGTTCCATAACAAAGTTTGGATATTCCATATACGAGTTTATCTTTACCAACTGCTTTATGCAAGATGTATAAGACGTATATTGCAAGGAAAAAGTAATCGACTAGAAGACGTCTTCGTGGTTATAATTTTATTTTGAATGCGCTCCAGATGTTGGTGAAAGCAATTTTCGTATCTAATTAATTGACACGATGGAGTTTAGAAAATTGTAGTTTTAATAAGAGCGCGTCAAAAAGTCTCCAGAGTGCATCACGGAACATCTAAATAGATATTTACTAACCGTTTTTAATAATCGTTCATTCAATTAATTGGATACACATTATCAATGAATTCATGCATTAAAAAAAAATGGTCCTCTGTCCAAATTAACCCCAAAATAGTAATGTGGCACCAACCATTTCCAGAAATATCCATAATTGCAGCTGTTTATTGTAGTTATTTATGTAACCCTTCGTGTATGAGAAAAACCTACACGGAAAAAACATTACGGTATTCTGAAAGAGTGCCAATGATATCTTATACTAAGTATTCCTCGGATATAAGTATCCTTCAAACGAATAGAGGTCTATCATTGGTATGGACTGGGTCAATATCATTGATTCAAGCATAAGCAGTCATTGGATTTAATAGAACTCCTCAATTATAAAATTTCATTGGTTGCATTTTAGTCCTTTAATCTGTTTTACGATAAGTATTATTGCTTGAAGTTTAATATTTTGTCGTTAAAACAGCACTTCTTTTAGATGCCAGTTCACCATTTTGTTGAAGTAATTATAGTTATTATTATTGTTACTACTACTATTATAGTTCTGATTCAATCATATATACCCGTTGAAGTATTCATATATTATTATTTGATTTTATTCTATTTTTAATTGTTTCAATAGTACAACTAAATTTGTTTTTATTTATAGCGTAATTGATTTAATAATAGCTTTATATTGATACGAATTCATCATTTTATCGATTTGAAAATAGGTAGGTACCTACTTCTCTTCAGGCTTAAAATGAATTATTCGTAGAAAAAAAAATTTTTTATAAAAGACTTGGGACACGTCGACTTAAACAACCTATTTATTTTGCATTTTTTAGTCTCAGTTTGAATTTTTATCCTTATCATTTTTCGTAAGCCAGACAAAATATTGAAATTGATGCGTCAGAACTTCCTTTAAATAATTTTAAATAAATTTAAAAAATATTATAAATCAATTTTAAAAACATTCAAAGAAAGCTCTGACACGTCAATTTCAATATTTTGTCTGGCTTACGAAAAGTGATAAGGGTAAAAATTCAAACTGACACTAAAAAATGCCAAATTAAAGTTAAAGTTGACGTGTGATGTGTCCCAGGTCTTTTATAAAAAAATATTTTTTTTACAAATTATGCATTTTAATCCACAAGAGAAGTAGGCATAAATATTATAAATAATATTATATCACCTATTATATGTACTTACCTCACGTAGATCCTGGTTTCAAGAGAAAATGTAAATTTTCGTGGATCATAAAATTGTTTCAAGGGGAAAATGAATTATCTATCAAAGAAGTACAATAAATGAGTAAAAATTAAACTTTATTTTTTCATGATTTAAAAAATAATTACACAACAGGTACATTTAACAAAAATTAACAAAGATACAAAATACTGTATAATAGTACTTTTATGAAAAAAAAAAAATTAACAATTACTAAAAATAAAAAATAAAATTAATTCTGTCAATATCCCTGGTGGATATTTTTGGCCAGCTCGTAACAGTGACCGTGCTAGTGGTGCTGGTACTCGGTGACGCCAGCATCTGCTGATCAATGAAATGATTAGCGAAATTTGAATTTGACGCTAACTCTTGTTTAAATTTTTTTTAGATTACCTATAAATCTAAGTCGTTCTCCGACTTTCGGAATTAATTCCTTAATATTTTATACAGAAGATCCCAGAATAAAGGGGAAAAACTTCTAGGTAGCCAAACTTCAAAAAGAAAAATCACTTAATTTTAATGAAAAAAGTCTTAACCTTAATGAACCTACCCTCTAAATTGATTAATGAGGAATTTATACGGAGTTAATGTTCTAAAACAATTGAAATATTTTTTCATAAAACTCGAAAAAAAATTTGGAATATTTCTTCGTGAAATTGTGTGCGCCGTTTTCTATCATTTATTATAATTTTTTATTATTATTACGTATTATTATTATTATTTGTATTATTCTAAAACGAAGCATTTGCGGACCCATTTGTTTTCATGAGTATTGTCAGAGAATAGGTCATCAAGTGTAGATTAAAAAACTTAGTGGCCCCTTACCCTATACAGTGAATAATACCTAAATCTTTTCAAAGGTGGAAAAATATAAATCCCATTTAAAGAAATCAAAACGTGACGTGATGCATTGCAGCGTGAGCAAAATAATTAATTATAATCAGGGAATGTCGAAAGTAGCAGTAACGAGAGCTTGCGGTGCAAGCGAAGGGCAAAATGTTGTTTCGGCAAAACGATAATACTGCAAAAGAAACTTTCACGACAAATTTCTCTGAAGACAATGAAGTTGAATAACTTGAAAACTGAATCAAATACTATCAGAGTGCTAGTTATTCTGCTGCTTTAATTATTTAAAAAGGTACACCCTATATATAGGTATTTAAGGTAGGTTAGGGATGCCAAAGAGTTCTTCAGTTCTTATTAACTCGATTTGCTCGAGTTCTTATTTTTATTGTGCTACCTAAACTCTATGAAGAACTAATAAAAAGTAGATTTAGGGTTATAAAGATGTTAATGTGATTTTCAAAGAATAAGTTAAAATGGACAGATGTTTAATGAGCAAATTATGGTTTACATTTCCTGTTTAATTTAAAATCAAATAATTATCCTGTCTTATTTTAAAAACTTTAAATCTGATATAAATATGTTTAAACAATCAGTTCGTTTGAAAATAAAGGATCCTTTACTTTGCACAGCTGTGTACAAAAGAATAAGATACTTCCGATATCATTTATATCGGGAAAGATAAAGTTCGTGTGTGGTAATTAATTAATTTACTAAGTTAGCACTGATCTTCTAGTCCTTCTTCGTCATGATCGGTGAGATAAAATAAAAGACAACACTTACAGTTTCCGGGATGAAGCTGATTGAGGTAAAAACTGTCTTTATTTTGACAGTAAAAAGGATATTGATAACTCCTGGACTTTGCTAGGGGTGGTGCTCAATCAGGCATTGAAGTCTCCAGAGAAAGCAGCAGGTGCAGAGACGACGCCCTGATGAGACTCCTAGGATTGAACAACCAAAACAGCACTAGCACCGGGAAATGTTCTGCTGTCGTTGAAAATCACCAAAACGTTGATTTATTTCACCATGGATAAGTGAAAACGATGCAAGGATCAATTAGATAGTTGAAGAACAGAAATGGGCCACGCTCCCTTTGTTTCCTAGTCCAAGATGGCTTCCTCGGTCACGATAGGCAATAAATCCGGATATTAGTAAATACCGGAGAAAGGTAAGGTATTTACCAAAGGGAAAGGTAAAGATAAAGGTATAAGGTAGAGTTAAGATAAAATTCCCAAAGCTAAAAATAAGTAATAATCAAATTAGAGCTTCTCTTCAAAAATATCTGTAATGGCGACTTACCCTGAACAACAGGCTTCGATGGGAACGATCAAGAGAATCAACTTTCTTGATGGACAGATAAAAAGGAAGTGAATTCAGTTCCGTGAACTGGAGAGGAAATTCGCCTTCGGTTGGTGAAAGGAGAAATGTCATGGGCAGATACTGAAATCTGATTGACAGTTGACAACTTATTTGGTTCCTGAAAAGAACTCAGGATCGGACTGAAACGACAACTTATTTGGTTCCTGAAAAGAACTCAGGATCGGACTGAAACGACAACTTATTTGGTTCCTGAAAGGAACTCAAAATCCTAGTGAAACGAAACGTGCAATGCCATCTAGTAGTGAGTTATCCAGACGGTACCAGCGCCAGAATATGGTGTGGGTAGTCAGTTCAAAGATGCGATCTATATTATAGGGAGTTGTAGGGAACTGTAATTTTACAATTCTCTTTAAAACGAGGGAAGCTTTGCAAAGAGGACAACAGGTGACGTATTCACGTTACACACCTCCCCTTTCCGATGAAAGAGAAAATTCAAAAACTAGAAGAGAATTCTAGTTCTTTCTATACCCGTAGAAGGGTATACATGAAGGTATGATTGTGGATGACCAACAAGGACAACACAAATCGAAAAAGAGAGAGAATAGTGTTCTACAAAACAGACCTTGTAAAAGTTTTCTACCATGTTTACTATTCGTTCAGATAATATCGCACAGTCAGTCACTTTAACTAGCTATACAATATAAAAAGAAATATTTAATTCGCTCGTGCAGATTAAATTTATAATTACAAAACCTTAATGCTAAGTAGATAAAAGAAAATGTACATGCATTCTTTTTAGATAACATGCTACTAAGTTGATTATTATTATAAACACTTATAATTAGATATTGTATATACAAGAATTAAAATTAAGTTATAACATTTCGGTATAACAGGCTCGCTGTTAATAGAGCTGCGCTGTTCTGTTTGATGTTCAACCACCCATAGTTTTGAACACTACTTCAGCCTGGGGTTTCAAAAACCGCCAACACTGAAGGACTAAGAAAATTGCTATGGGAGTTTTCACACAAACTAAAACTCTCGGAAACAGGGCTGCTACTCGATAGAATGGACAACTAAATAAATCCAGAAATTCTGACTTCATCATAAAAAGTCAAGGTAGCGGGATAGATATAATTGGACATATATACAGATAACTCGAAAGGTATTCGCAAACATATGCAAATGGTAAGAGATAATGTACATAATTTTCATTCCTTACAATGAAAATAGATAGGGGGAGATATAAATGTAAGAAAACGAAATGTAGATAATTCTACTCCTTCATGGGAAGGTTTCGAAATAGATAAGTAGTTGTTCTAACTACTACTAGTTACAAAGGGATAGACTTGGATATCAAAGACACATCAAGATAATTCCATCACTTGGAGAGATAAGAAAACGGGAAAGCCATTTTCATCATAGAGATAAAGGGGTATTCGATATCAGTGTTCAGATTCCTTTACAGCACTGAATATCTAGAGCCACCTTTGCAAATTCAGAACTCTAATTTACTTAGATTTCTATTTTCCGTTGAGGAAATATTCGCAGAGAAGATAATGATTAGCTATCATTTCATTATGAAGCTAATAGGTAAAGATATTAAGGTAAGATAAGATAATTTCTTTTCTTCATCGAAAAGAATATCTAAGATAAGCATTAGCTACCATTTCATTATGGTACTAATAGATAAGGTAAGGTAAGATCAGATAATTTCTTTTCTTCTACGAAAAGAATATCTAAGATAGGCATTAGTCACCATTTCATTATGGTACTAATAGATAAGGTAAGGTAAGATAAGATAATTTCTTTTCTTCATTGAAAAGAATATCTAAGATAAGCATTAGCCACCATTTTACTGTGGTGCTAATAGATAAGGTAAGGTAAGATAAAAGGAATCTGCTGTCGTCTGATTGGGCAAGCAGAGCAGTTTTCACTTTAGCACATAGCAGGGCGGAAACTGTCGGGAAAGCATCCTACTCAACAGAGATGGTGGGTAAGATAAAGATAACCTGTTGTCTCTTGTTTGGACAAACAGGGCAGTTTTCTCTTTAGCGTAAGGCAGGGCGGAAACTGTCGGGAAAGCACCCGGCTTTAAAGAGATGGTAGGTAAGATAAAAAGGTATCTGCTGTCGTCTGATTGGACAAGCAGAGCAGTTTTCACTTTAGCACGTAGCAGGGCGGAAACTGTCGGGAAAGCACCCGTGGATAGATAGTAGATAAGATAGAGGTAAAGGAAAAGATAAGGTAGATGCAACGGTAAGATAGTGTTTTTCGTTGGTTCAATGAACACAAGAAAACTTAAGAGATAACATTAGACTTGTAAACGTTAGCCAGATAAGATAGATAAATAGCTCCTTCTTAGGGTAAAAGTTTAGATAACCAGAAAAATTATGGGTTCTCAAAAATTGAGCGATAGAACAAGATAAGAGACTGAGGATAACAGATACCGATCCCAAAATTAGCAACATTTATACTTTGAGTACTCACATCCACACAACTAATTTCGAGATCCTTGAGAAATGCTTTGAAAGATACGGTTTTCATTCTGCATACATTCTTCATTCATTCTAAGATACGACTAAAGACATAGCACTCTCAATTCGCGTATTGTCAAACCTCATTCCAAACAGGAGTTTGTATATGTTGTAGAGAAGATAGAAATTAGGTAGGAATAAAATTTCTGAAGAGAGAAGAAAGTGAACTATTCATCAGTTTGAGGCGGATCTACGCCTCCATACGCCTTTAAGTCCTTCACATGCCAGCGACCTAGCGGGTTGCCTTCCTGATCCTGTAATTCGTACACTAATTTAGATATTGCCTTGGAAATTCGGCAAAGTACGAATTTGGGGGCCAGTTTGGCAGCAAAGTTCTTTGCAGCATTCGAAAGGGGGTAAGTATGTTTCCATACTAACTCTCCTTCCTGGAAAACATCTGGGCGCTTACGCAGATCATAATACTTTTTATTTACGTCATAAGCCTTTTTTAATTTGACTCTGACGTCTTCAAAGATAGGAGGCAATCTAGAGATATCATTTTCCCTATGCACATAAGAAAGATCTTCTGGTAGGGCAAGGTAGTTATTTTCGACAGGACCATAAAAGGTTCCGTCTATAGGTATGTTTCGAGCGAAAACAAGAAAAGCGGGAAAATGTTTGGTGACTTCGTTCACAGACAAGTTAATTGCCTGGGCCACCTTGTAGACATTTTTATCCCAGTCTTTGTGATTATCTTTCACATAAGACGAGATAGCGGTAAGCAAAGTTCGATTGGTTCTCTCGGTAGGGTTAACCTGTGACAAGTGCCTAGCACTATACCACAAATTAACTTGGTACTCTTCCAATAACTTAATGAACTGAGTACTCTTAAAAATCTGAGCATTGTCGCAGAGAACAATTTGAGGGACACCAAAGATCAAGAAAACTTGATTTTCGAGATATTTTACAACTGCAGCTGCGGTCGCGTTCGGCATGGGTTTTACCAGTACGAACTTAGAGAACCAATCTGTGACTACGAGAAGTTGTGTATTCCTGGCTTTCGACCTAGGAAAGGGACCCATAAAATCTATGGAGATAAATTGGAAAGGAAAGCTTATGCTTTTGTAACCACCCATTAAACCAGCACGAGCGACATTAGTCGATTTGTGAGCACCGCAAACCTGACAATTTCGTATGAATTTCTTTACCGTTAGGTCCATTTTGGGCCAATAGTAGAATTCCGATATTCGTGCCTTGGTTTTTCTTACGCCGAAATGGGCCGAAGTAGGGGGGTTATGAAAAGACGCAACAACATCATCCCTATTTGGTGTAGGTATGACTATTTTCCAATTGGAAAGATTTGACGATAAGGAATGGTTCGGCTTCAGATGTTTGAGAAGAAGACCGTTTTCAACCGTGAAATTTGGGTAACTATCTGGATTTCCCGTGACGTTTTCCACCATTTTCCTATACCACTCATCTGGTGTAAGATCATTCGCGGTTAAGAGAGAGATATTTCGAGAAAGGAAATCTGCTGGAACATTACAAGATCCCTTGCGATGTTTCATCTCATAATTGAACTGACTAAGTCGTACACACCACCTAGCTAAACGACCTGTGGGCTCCTTAAAATTTTTAAGCCAGAGAAGAGAGGCATGGTCGGTATAGACCGTGAATTTGGTGCCTTCAACATAGGGACGAAAATGCTCTATGCCGAAAAGGACTCCTAGGCATTCTTTTTCGGTAGCATAGTATTTCCTCTCTGCCTTAGAGAGAGTGCGACTAGCGTAGGCTATTGGGTGTTCGAAACCTTCGTCTTCTTGATACAGAACTGCGCCGATTCCATAGTCACTCGCATCAGTTTGTATGCAGAAAGGCTTGGAAAAATCAGGGCTAGCCAAGACAGGGGCCGATGTTAGGCGTTCTTTAAGAAGTTTAAAGGCTTGGTCAGCTTCTGAAGTCCAAGTAATAGACTGTCCCTTCTTTCTATTGTGCAAAAGTGCAGAGATAGGGGCACTAATAGTGGAAAAGTCTTTGACGAATCTACGATAGTATTGCAAAATGCCTAGAATGTGCCTGACACCTGTGGTGTTGCGAGGAATGGGAGCTTCTGTGATTGACTTTACTTTGTCTTCACAAACACGGAGACCTTGTTTGTCTACAATAAATCCAAGGAAAGAAAGAGAGTCACGACAAAATTGACACTTCTTAAAATTCACAGTGAGGTTGGCCTTACGTAACCTTTCATAGACTTCGTTTAGAACTTCAAGATGTTTCTCAAAGGTATGAGTGACAACAATTATGTCATCCAGATAAACAAAAACGAACGGCTCGAGGTCAGGTCCAATGATCCTGTCCATGAGACGTTGTTGCGTTTGCGCGCTGTTCCGCAAACCAAAAGGCATACGCCGGAACTGGTATAAACCCCTTCCGGGTACTATAAAAGCTGTCTTTGGACGTGAATCAGCGTCTAGAGGTACTTGGAAAAAGGCTTGCTTTAAGTCTATAGAGGAAAGAAAATTAGCGTCTCGCAGTTTACAGAGAATGGAATCTATCCTAGGTAGTGGGTACGCATCATGGGTGGTAACTTCGTTTAGTTTTCTCCCATCAAAGCACATGCGATAGGTATTATCCTTTTTCTTCACTAAAAGGACTGGCGAACACCAGGGGGAATTACTTTTCTCTATGATGTTAAGTTTCAAAAGCTTATCAATTTCCTCATTTAGAAATTTTTGTACTGCCGGAGACAAGGGATACTGCCTTTGTCTAAAAGGTTTGGCATTCGGGGTCTCTATAGAATGACAGAGAACGGAAGTTTCGGGCAGCACATCGATAGGAGATAAAATTTGAAATTTTTCGATAATCGGGTTCAATTTCACGACATCTTCAGGAGGAAGAGTAGAAAGATCATGGATTCTACTTATGGTGCTAACCTGGGGTTCATCAAAACAAGAGGGAGGATCCACTCGGTCTCTAACCTCAAATGAATCTCTGGAAAAATCAATAGAGATATTGAAAGCTATGGCCACGTTCATACCTAAGATAATCTCGGGCAAGATAGAAGGTACAACATGAAAACGAACAACTTTAGTGACGTCATCAATAGTTAAGGTAAGGTCCAAGATTGAAGTGACAGGTAATGGTGAACCATCTGCATTTCGAAGGGAACATAAGAGATCTGAATTTCCAGAGGAATCATGGGTTCTGCCGAAAATTTCTTTTATGACTTCAACATCACAAACCGAAATATTCGCTCCGGTGTCAAAAAGAGCAGTGAAACGCTTTCCTTGCATATCCACCGAGATATAGGGACGGTTATCTACTGGATCGGGTTGTAGAATTTGAGACACGATTGGGGGTATCATTTCAGGGGTCGTAGACCTACTAGGTTTATTTTTAGGGATGACAATTGGAGTCCGATAGAAATCAGAGACTCTATTTAACCAGACCTTCCACATATTCCTTTGATGGTGGAGGTCCGCAGTCGTAAAGATATTTACTTTTGGTTTTCGGAGGGGCTTGCGTGGTTTGTATCCACGGGCCTCTTCGAAGGGAGAGATACTTTTGGGTGTCTTGGCTCCTGCTGCGTTGCACCCTGACGCGCAGTCTTCTCGTTTTTTGGGCGAGAATAGTTCGGTGAGCAAGAGGGACATTTTGGTTTAAAAACATCTTTCTTTCCACAACCGTAGCAGAAAATAGTTTTGGGTTTTCGACATTTAGGGTAGAGATGACCCTGGTTAGAACAATTCCAACAGAAAGGTAGAGAAACTTGGTCGTGACCTGCATCACGTTTTCCTGAAAGACGAGAAGTTGGCCTTGAAGTGACAAAGGAATGTTTTGCCGATGTTAGAATGGCCTCATCTGGACATGCCAGGTCTGAGCTAAGGAGGCTATGCACCTTCTTTGAGGGAGGGGGTCGATATTTAGAAATCATGGCCCTATTGTCTTCTAGCTTCTTGCATATAGAGATAATCTCATTGGCAGTTGACACTTCAACCAGAGCCAAATGGTTCAAGAAGTAGGGGTGTAGATTCCGCTTTATGATCTTAAACTGTTCCTCCTCTGAGGGAATAATTGAAAGTCTTTTGAAAAGTTCTTTCATGGAGGCTACATACAGGGCTACTAGCTCCTCTTCTCCTTGAGTGCGATGATTTATCTCATTGAGAAGATCATCATCGTAAGATATGGGTAAGAAAGTTTCCTTCAACCTCAACTTAATTTCTTGCCAAGATTTTAACGAACTGGCAACACTGCGATACCAGGTGAGGGCCTTATCCTCAAATAAGTCAACTGCTGAAGTAAAAAGATTTTCATCGGAAACATTCCGCGAGATTTGCAATTCACGAACCCTTTCTAGGAAATAAATCAGGTTGTCTTTATTAGAGCCTGAAAACCTTAGGTTCCACTTATGTACAGGGACACTGTACTTGGTACTAGCTGTTGAGGTAGATGATTGCGAGATATCAGAAACAGGAGGAACGACCGGTTCATTCTCATCCAACTTCAGAAGCCATTCTCCCTCCAACTGGAGTGCTTCTCCATAAGCCTCATCTCTATGAAATTTCTTAGAAGCATCAGCTTCAACATTTAATCTGTTTATTCGAGCGATAACATGATCCACTCGAAAAGGGATACGTCTGCTTGCAAGATCAGTGAACAATCCAGAAGCTTCAGGAATCTTTTTCTTTAAATCTAGCAAAGTTGCTTTGATTTCAGAAAGATCCTTATCAAAATCGTAGGGTGACTCTAACGCTACCGTAGAATCTTCCCTATTAATAAGCGCTCGGAATTGTTTCCTTCGCTTGTCTTGCGTACTTTGAGGTGTTTGGTTCCTCAACGCAATCTCATAGGTAAGCTCATCGCTGAGCAGGGCTGAAGCGGGATTCATTTTAGAAAAATGTAGGTACTATAATATAGTATAGATAGATGAGAATAAAATTTTTTATTTTATTCTAGGGAGAAGACAGTAGTATTATCAGCACAGGTAGGCAACGTAGCACCTAGTGTACCTGGCCTAAATAAGGAAAGAATGAACCTGGCCTATATAAAGAAAGAATAAACCTGGCCTACTTGACTTGGCTGTGACGTCACGTCACCAGTACAAGTGAGAGAGAGAGAGATTTAAATTCAAAAGAATTCCCTTCGTTTTAAAACGAAAAATAGGTCACGGTATTTCAAAAAAACTAAAATACCGATATAAGATATAATTTCTTAGTAGAGAGAGAGATAAAGGTAATCTAGAGAGATACTAAGATAAGATAAGGCAATATTTAAATATGCATAGGTATGTCGGTAAGAACAGATATTCTCTAGAGTCGGTAAAGTAGGGATCGGAAGAAATACATGTCACCATGACGTATCTTTACACGTAAAGAATTCACTTTCTACGTTAGACGTAAAGAATTGTCGTTGCTTTAGCAATCTGTCAGCGTATGACAATGACAGAGGGACACCAGTTGGAACAGCTGATCGATAATTCAGATATTTCGAATTTAACTTAAAATTCATGAGCGAAGGTATGGGATAATGTTAATGAAGGAAATGTTTGGATGTAACTTTCAAAGACAGTTTGATCGCAGAGCTCTCTTAAGAGTATCCTCTTTGCACGGAGTCAAACTTCTCCCAAAGCTTACTCGAGACCTTCGCGACAGTATTAACAACCACTCCGTAAAGCTCCTTTTGCAAGGTTACCCTTTAGCGGCAGTGTAGCGGTAAGAAGATAAGGTATTTTCGCGTCACGACACTATTATTCACCAGCAGTAAAAAAACAATAACTAACTAAGACATTTTTAGACTAACATGCGAGTTCATGCAACTATAATAATCATGCATTAAAAAAGGTAAGATAACTGTACGATACATCTGAACAAAGTAATTTATGACGTTAATATCAATTTTCCATTTATAATGGGAACTAGGAAGAGATCAAGTGCTTTTATTTAATTAAGGTAGTTTCTAATCCAAAGTTTGAGGGTGAATTCGATTCCCGCCGGGGAAATGCCAATTGCAGCGTGAGCAAAATAATTAATTATAATCAGGGAATGTCGAAAGTAGCAGTAACGAGAGCTTGCGGTGCAAGCGAAGGGCAAAATGTTGTTTCGGCAAAACGATAATACTGCAAAAGAAACTTTCACGACAAATTTCTCTGAAGACAATGAAGTTGAATAACTTGAAAACTGAATCAAATACTATCAGAGTGCTAGTTATTCTGCTGCTTTAATTATTTAAAAAGGTACACCCTATATATAGGTATTTAAGGTAGGTTAGGGATGCCAAAGAGTTCTTCAGTTCTTATTAACTCGATTTGCTCGAGTTCTTATTTTTATTGTGCTACCTAAACTCTATGAAGAACTAATAAAAAGTAGATTTAGGGTTATAAAGATGTTAATGTGATTTTCAAAGAATAAGTTAAAATGGACAGATGTTTAATGAGCAAATTATGGTTTACATTTCCTGTTTAATTTAAAATCAAATAATTATCCTGTCTTATTTTAAAAACTTTAAATCTGATATAAATATGTTTAAACAATCAGTTCGTTTGAAAATAAAGGATCCTTTACTTTGCACAGCTGTGTACAAAAGAATAAGATACTTCCGATATCATTTATATCGGGAAAGATAAAGTTCGTGTGTGGTAATTAATTAATTTACTAAGTTAGCACTGATCTTCTAGTCCTTCTTCGTCATGATCGGTGAGATAAAATAAAAGACAACACTTACAGTTTCCGGGATGAAGCTGATTGAGGTAAAAACTGTCTTTATTTTGACAGTAAAAAGGATATTGATAACTCCTGGACTTTGCTAGGGGTGGTGCTCAATCAGGCATTGAAGTCTCCAGAGAAAGCAGCAGGTGCAGAGACGACGCCCTGATGAGACTCCTAGGATTGAACAACCAAAACAGCACTAGCACCGGGAAATGTTCTGCTGTCGTTGAAAATCACCAAAACGTTGATTTATTTCACCATGGATAAGTGAAAACGATGCAAGGATCAATTAGATAGTTGAAGAACAGAAATGGGCCACGCTCCCTTTGTTTCCTAGTCCAAGATGGCTTCCTCGGTCACGATAGGCAATAAATCCGGATATTAGTAAATACCGGAGAAAGGTAAGGTATTTACCAAAGGGAAAGGTAAAGATAAAGGTATAAGGTAGAGTTAAGATAAAATTCCCAAAGCTAAAAATAAGTAATAATCAAATTAGAGCTTCTCTTCAAAAATATCTGTAATGGCGACTTACCCTGAACAACAGGCTTCGATGGGAACGATCAAGAGAATCAACTTTCTTGATGGACAGATAAAAAGGAAGTGAATTCAGTTCCGTGAACTGGAGAGGAAATTCGCCTTCGGTTGGTGAAAGGAGAAATGTCATGGGCAGATACTGAAATCTGATTGACAGTTGACAACTTATTTGGTTCCTGAAAAGAACTCAGGATCGGACTGAAACGACAACTTATTTGGTTCCTGAAAAGAACTCAGGATCGGACTGAAACGACAACTTATTTGGTTCCTGAAAGGAACTCAAAATCCTAGTGAAACGAAACGTGCAATGCCATCTAGTAGTGAGTTATCCAGACGGTACCAGCGCCAGAATATGGTGTGGGTAGTCAGTTCAAAGATGCGATCTATATTATAGGGAGTTGTAGGGAACTGTAATTTTACAATTCTCTTTAAAACGAGGGAAGCTTTGCAAAGAGGACAACAGGTGACGTATTCACGTTACAGCATACAGCTTGAAAAGTGATGTTTTCATAAAGTAGTAGATATTCAAAAAGATCATCAACATGTTGTAGCAGGTGTCCTACCAAGAGAGGCAGTCTTATTTTGTGAACCATTGGAAAACATTTTTAGCATATTTTTTTTAATATGCATAGATATAAAACTAGATCTTTCATTGTTTTAATTTTTTATAATTGAAGTGATGCTTATTGTAGTCGATTAAAGGGAAAAGGTCCAAAAATAGGACTATAATTGGAAATACGGTAGTAGTTTTTTCAGTGTAAGAATTTCATATTTTCTTAGGTGTTATAGGTTTTTTTCTACACCGGCAACAATAATGACCATTAAACAACTGCTTTATAGGGGTTTGGGCTTGCGCCATTTTTTCTGGGTCCTTGCTAGGATGTTAACCTACATACAAGTCTATAAGTAATCGTGGATATAATGCTGAGCTATATTTCCCTGTATTTTATTAGTATACCGAAGTAGGATAAAAGAAAGATCGAAATCCATTTTCTGGTCAAATAAGTTACGTTGACATTGTTTCATCCATTTCGCCGCAAGGAAATTATACCGGTCGTATTTCTCCCATCAGTCGGAAATAGGATTGTTTGACTAAGTGATTGTAATGGAAATAGGATCGTTCGAACGAAGGAGTATTATTATCATTGAAAACATACATTCGGTTATAATCGAATGAACTATAATTTTGCCGATTCGCTGCATTTGTGGTATTAGCGATGTAGTATCCGTCCTATCATCCTGTGGATTTAATCTCACAGGGAATCACTCCATTAAGGCTAGACAAAAGCAGATCATCTTTATTACAAGCACTTCCATTGTGTCTGCTTGATTACATACGATGAAATACATTACCGTATAATTGGAATGATGTGTATTTAATTTACGTGTGCTGGAACTGGAATTACTATGTATACGTACCTTTAATTTGTTGCCTGGTTTCTCATTATAGAGAAACTCATTAAAATGGTTTCCAGTATCGAAGAAGACATTTTTTTGTATTGTCGTACTTCCGAAGTGGTTTTCGGGGTTGCAGGAATTAACAGAAGTGTGTCTAGATCACAGCAGACAGAGTTGGTTTTCATGTTTCTGCTGAGCAGAAAGATCGCTTGTTGGACTCCCTGCAGTATCTACACGAGGTATTGTGGAAAAGTAAATCGGGCTGTTCAGCAAAATCCGAAGATATGTTTGCGTTAAATAGGTAAATTTTAAAAAGTTCAGATTTCGTGATTTCGGAAGGCATTTTTGATGAAGGTGTTTGCAACGTATTAACAAATAGTTTTTTCAATGAAATTTCCCTAGCGATTGGTGATTAGTGCTGCGTTTGATGTGACAATCGATCAAAAACGAACACTTCACCTGGATCCACTACGATACAATACAACAGAGACCAAGTGACAGTCAAAACAGGGGATATCTTGTACTGGACAATCTGCGCCAAAGAAGACATACGGTGCATTTATAGATTCCCAAGGTCATGGGATTTGGCATTCACTCCACGTAATATGTGCATCAACAAGATAGAAGAACCATTTCGGTATGGTCAAAATTCATGATACGTTGTGAGTTGTTGCCATACCCACAATATTACCAAAATTTACCCCTCTCCCGCCACTATTTCCTCTTTACCAAATGCTGGGAACAAAAAAATTGACTGTAATGAGATCATTAATGGGATGAATCATCATGTTTTGAGGGGATGGAGAAATCCAAATTTCAGAAGAGATAAAAAAAATTGAGATACGCTTTTGATGAGAAATGAAATATTCTTTTACCGATAAAAGTTTTTTCTTATAAAATTTCCACAATATTTGGCATATTTTACTTTACTACTCTAGCATATCTTATCTCCTGAGATTGAAATGATGAACATGAAGAAGTAACTGCTTTCATTTTATCTATCACTAATATTGTGCATTAAAATCACTGAAAATAGTTTACCTAATTCACGAGAAAGTGAATAAATAAATCATCGATCGCTAACTAACTCCCTTTTAGCATTAATATTCGAATTACTTATTACTACGTGAACTTCCTATAGAATGAAGTCGTTAAACGTAAATGGCGTTATGAGATTAAATCAAATTGAATCTATTAATTTTCTAGAAAGCTATAAACTCTAATAATGTAGCTTTATCCAAGTTTCAACGACGCTATTTCCATTACAATCACTTCAACAATTCCACTTACTAGTTATCTCTGATTGAATACTCAGAAATCAAGTTATCTCGTTGCAGCAAAGGAATAGATTAAGCTAGAAAAGCGTGTCTGGAATCTGCAGGATAAGTTTGGAATCTCGTTTAAAAATGTGAGCTGAATATTGGCCATTCGTCTTATTTTTGGAGTATCTACAGGCAATTACAAGTTTATAATTTGTTGATAAAAAATTGCAACATTTCTTAACAGTCTTTCTTCCTAAAACGATTTATCAAGAGTCAGTCCCTAAGAGCCATTTCCTAGACCCTATTAAAAAAAAAGAAAACTAAGATATCCAGCAAATAATTAATGCAAAACTTTACCTCTGTGTTAGCTGGTACCTGCTTTTATTGACACAGAGGGTCGCAAATAATTAATTTTCTGGGTACTTCGATTCACTTATAACTTGCATTTGTTACTATTAAAAATGGAACTATTCAAGAAAAGAAAATGAATTAATCCGTCGCGGACCGACCGCTGGCCTATTTACTCGTGGCGTGCCCGAGTCTACAGAACAAAACCTTTCCATCCTTCATCGATCTGAATGGTCCTCTAGTCCTTTCTGCGATTAAATTATACTAAATTATACTTCTTCTCTCCGTGTACTATGATGCAAATTTGATTATCAGTCCACTCTTCCCCTGTACTGATTTCCCAGCATGCCTGGATTTATTGGCATTATCCGCATAAATCACGGATTCTCGTACCAACTGGCAACATGTAGTTCAATTGGATGCTCTCCTGGACTTGTCTTTGACCGTTCAAGGGCTGACAAGGACCACCTGGCAGTGACGCAGTGAAATTAAAAAAATTAAATTGACAATTAAAGGGGAAACGAATCTTAACAACGTAAGTGACGGAAGGGCACATGTGAAAGGAAAAAGGAAAGAGCGACGAAAAATGATCCAGTAAGTCTGGAAAACAACAAGGTAGGATTGAAAGTAAACCCAAGTTTCGTAGAAAACGGGGTGGATTCGAGATAATATCAATACGGTTAGCCTTGACCGGGGTACTGCTGAACACTGAAACCGCATGGAACCCCGGGGACGTGGGCTGGGAAAAACTTCTGGTTTGATATTCGGTGGGCAGAGGTTCTAGACGGCGGGTCTTTTGGAGAGTCTTTGAGTTGGTGGAGAGTTATTAGCGTGATGACGATCAGGATTGATCTGAGCCTGGGTTTGATTTTTAGGTTTCCCTGTCGTCGTGGACTTTCCCGTATTTGAAAGTCTGTCCCACCCAATTTGGAGTGGGAGGTAATAAATAGTCGTTTTTTAATAGCCGTTGTTTCTGTTTGCACTCTTTCTTGAACGGGGGCGCTTGGGTCGACCATAAGAAGCAGCCTCATCGTTACTGCTTAGGGAGATCGTCGAGACTTCCCTGCAGGACCTCCTTGATATTTGTTTCTCTTGGTCTAATTAGTGCCACGAGTTTGTAAGAGTTAAATGGTCGTTGTGCATAATCCCACATGATGGTCATGGTATAGGTTAAACATTACACATAGTGGTGTGTACCAGGTTCTTTGAGGTTTGTCGCTAACCGAGCTACCCCCATGCAATTATTCCCTTGTCCTAGCAGTTAGTAGCCCCGTTTGTCGTGGTTTTCACAAATAGAGCCATAAAACCCAGCGATCTAGGATCTAGGACCGCAGTTGTCGTGTGCGTTTAGGATCAGAATTGACGTCAAAATGACCTCGCTATCTAATGAATCAGTTACGTTAAAACATGTTTGTGTTAATCTACCGATCAAGTTCCGGAATATAGGCGTCAAAGATAGAAAAACTTAATTTGAGATATTTTTTTTTACAATTTGGGATTTCTTGTTGAGATTTTTTGTTGTCAGTTACAAGGAAGTTCACTACCAATGCTTCGTCTTCGACCATTTTATTAATTTATGATAAATAATAAGAATTAAAGAAAAAAAAATAATTACGTTCAACTCGATCAAGAGATGTGAAAGTTTTTGAATTTGAAATAAAATTCCACCACTCGAGTTAAGATTTAATGAAGTCCAAAACTTAACTGGTCCAGAAGTTACACCTCTTGCTTAAATTAATGCACTTATTTACCAAACTTCCTGTAAATTAATGTGTCCGTGTGATAACATACCTATCCTCTCTGGCGGAGCACATTCGAGCAATTTAGCGCCGCCACTGATTTATAAGGGTAGTTGTGTATCCTTTCTGACCTGAGTGACCTATTCAGATAGCCATCTGATACCAGAAATAGCTTCTCTTTGACGGTATTTACTCAGAAAAGCGACCCTTTAACTCCGGGGTCGACTATAAGTGATTATCTTGGTGAAAAACAGAGAGCACGCATGGAGTTATCCCTGAGCCAATTTATGCCCTATAGGTGCGGTCTGAATATTAAAGCATTTCACACCAGACGTTTTGTATTATGTATGAGTATTTGTATTGTCAAGCTGGCCACGAGCAGAGCAGACAGTTTTACTCTGCTTTAATTTATATTTTTTTTTGTTTTATTTATTAAATTTATTTTACGTGTTGAAATTTAATAACTTTTTTTTGTGGAAAAGAAAAATTTTCCATGGATTTGTAAATTAATTGAATTTATGGTTGGCAAAAGCGACAGTTTTACATTAATAATAGCATAGCAGTTGGTATTAATTGTTGCCACTAACGGCAGGTAAGAGCTCCGCAATTGACGCAGCTCCCGTGATCGAACCACGTTTCAAGCAAGTCGAAGCGCGCTAAAACAATGATAAATTATATCGATTTGATTCTGTATGATTTTCTTAGCCTAAATAAGTACATTTGTCGAAGCACATTTAAACTCCTATACAGGGTGTCCCATCGTATAGAATTCTCGCGAAAAGTACACTTTATAATTAATTTAGAGTATTTTATTCGCGGCACATTCATGAATAATTTAATTCTCTATAATCTGGTCAAATCAGCATGTTTGTAGTGAGCTTAGTTAAGTGTGCAGTCGCGAAAAACTAATTAAGCGACGAAAAAAATCTGATTTTTCTTATATCAAAAATTCTTATATGTTTCTAAATATCATTAAAAATCCGCCTGTGAAATTAGAAATTGAAAATGCATAAAGCTAATGCCATTAATTGCAGATAATGTCAAATCTGGCAAAATCAGATATGATTTATGATGATTTTTGTTTGTAAAGATATTAAATATGGTGAAAGGCACAAAAGATGGTCAAGTGTGCTAGTTATTTACGACTTAGTTGAGAGTAAACACTTTGCATTCTCCTCTACAAAGGCGGACTACAATTCTATGAAATAGGGATAGAAACTTTTCTCCAGGTACCTGTGTAAATAACAAAGCAGCTTATTCACAGCATGTGACTAAAGTTGTAAATTATTGTATCTGTAGTGACGGGTTTATAATTTTAATCATAAACTTTATTTCAATTTTATGTCCAAATTTGATGGCAAATTACTCAATTATGGTTAAAGATATCGATTGACAAATTACTGTTTCTTATAGAAGAAACTTTTTTCTACAAGTGTATGAAAAATCATTGAGATGCGATTAGTATTTCGATATAAAATCGAGGTCGAAAATCGAAAGTCACATTTAATTAATTTACCAAAAATGATTACATCATATCATAGTAGGTTTTGTAATCCACGTATGTAAATTTTCATATAAAAATTTTAATTAGAAATACCCTTTTTCGCGAGAATTCTATACGATGGGACACCCGGTATATGACATCGTCCCTCGCTTAAGGCTCGGGCAGATATGACGTCATACTCGCTTGATATGCAATGTATTGTTGGCCCTACAAAATGTGCCATACAAAATATTTTCTTTTTTCTTTTTTAAAAGAAACGTTTTGTGATTTAAAAGAAACTGTTAATTTTAATTTTTTTTCTAGAATTGAAGAAAATGCTCCAACACTCCAGCAGCTATAATTAACTAACGTAAGTCTTTCATTCTTTAACTTAATTTTTTAGAAAGATGTTAATCAGATTGCGAAGTGGGAATTTTTAATCCTTTTTTCAGAAATAAATTAGTTTAAGTGGGGAAATTTTCAGACTCGTAGTTTTCCCTTTTCCCTGACTAAATATTAACCGAGAGCAAATAGGAATAGCAAAAGCCCTGTATTTATACTGTTAATTGCCTCAACAAGATGTATAAAGAGAAATAAAAATCATCTACTCTGCGGTGGATTTTACTGAGCACACTCCACGCTGGATGAGCGGTCAGTTACCTCAATTCCTATAAATAAAAAATGCTACTAAAACACGAATTTATGGATGTGTTTCATTGATGACACGTGTGTGTAGTTTGTAGTTACAGTTCTATTTCTGTATCACTGAGGACATTATATTCATTAACTGACAGAGTTTATCCATCCGAAGATTCCACTTCCACTACATAGAATAGAACGCTAGAGTAGAGGTCGCAAACCCACTTTCCCGTGAAGTTGCCCCCCATTGTATGAAGACATTATTTTTTGGGGTTCTGAGTAAAACTACAATAGTTCTAAAGTTATGTGTAAAAATTTTAAATAGTTCCGCGGAACAAAGCGCTTTAAACACAAAAATCCGTTTAGGGGGCTAACTTCACACACGCGATCCCCATTTTTCTCAGAAAAAGAGTTCCGATGTAATAATTCGCAATAAAAAATGAGTTCTAAAGTTCCTGTATATTTTCGCAAATAGTTCTGCGATTTTTTTGTTGAGGAATTGTGAAAAAATCGCCGAAAATTAGTTCTGATTATTTTCTGAGCTATCATTTATGAAATTAAGAATCCAACGGTTGAGTACTCGACAAAGTGGGAGAGAACTTTTTCTATAGAACTCTTCCGGAGCTGCCAGGAACTTTGATCAGGACTTCGGCGTTTTTTGAACAATTTTGCAAAAAAAAAATCGCATAACTATTTGCGAAAATACACAGGAATTCTAGAACTCCAATTTTTATTGCGAATTATCACATCAGAACTCTCTTCTGAGAAAAACTGGGGCTGCGTGAAGTTAGCCCCTAAACGGATTTTTGCGTTTTAAGGACTTTGTTCCGCGGAACTTTTATAATTTTTTATACCTACAGAACTTTAGAACTATTCTACTTCTACTTGAAACTCTGAAAAATTTTGTCTTTTCATACAATTCGGGGGTCAACTTCACGGGAGTGAAACCCACACACTGTGCTTTCCAGATCCACACCACATCGTAATGAATGTTCACTGGTTCAGTTTATCTTTTTCATGGCCCCATGACGGCCCTTATTGTATAAAGTCCTATTTTTCATATTATTCTCGGCTTTTCTGTGCCACTTCACCTGCCGCCTCTCTGTTTAGCATTACTTGGCCTCTAGAGTGCCATACGCTTCTTGGTGTTTGGCCAATTGGTGTTGTCTTACCTTTACCTACCTGGATACGTGTTCTATCCAAGACCTAACTTTAATTTAACAATTAATAACGACGTGTTCCACTCCTGTTCGCATCATTATCTCGGTTTATTTTACGAGGCTTATCCATTACATTACTCTCTCTATGACCCTTTCTGTCGTAAGCCTTCCGGCCATACTTGCGGGAAGAGGTTATTTTTATTATTCTTTGTTAGGAGTTTCATTGTGACCCCATTTGTTGTTAAAGACTGCTCAGTGCTTATGATGTGCCGATTTAGAAGGCTGTGTAACTTTTCTTTATTGTTTGTCATCGAATAAAATTCCTTTTTCATTAATTAATTTTATTTGGCCGTGTTTTATACCAAAGAAGAGTTTTAACTGAGATTCTAGAATTGATTATTGTTTCATCGGAGGTACATTTCCATCGTGATCAGCTAGAGTGAAAATCAATCATCTCAGTTTTGTCTAAGTTGAGTTTTAGTTTATTGACCCTGAGCCATAAAGATGCGTTTTTCAAAGAAAGTTGAACGGTACCTATCAGACTAGGAAGGTGGCTATTTTTTTATCCTAATAAGAATTGTTGTAAATCAGCGTAGTTAACACAGAGTGAATTAGGAGAGGTAGTTTTGGGGCCCAGGTCGTTAATGAAGATACGGAAAAGAAGTGGACCGAAAACACTATCCTGTGGCATTTCGAAATTTTAGTATAGACGGTGTTGTTGCTGTCAGATTCCCTTAGATGTTTAGTTATCCTAGGTAATCCTATAGTTCAGGCAGACTTATAAAAGTGACAACAGAGCAAACGTAAGGCTTTATGTCACACATTCGAGTATTGACAGGGCAAGATAGCGAAGTTTTGAAAGACGGTGAAGCGGGAAGCCGATTCGGCAAGGTTGCTAGTGAAGCAAAAGCTAATCGGTGTAAGGCAGCCCTTGGCAGAATTTAATTTTGCTTTGTTCCACGCCCTTGGCATATATTATAATATCAATTGGCCGTTACAGGATGCGATATTTTGAAACGGCTGCCTCATTGAGGGTTATTAAATTGCTCATCGTCCTTATCGGCGTAGTTTAACAATGTGTGTTCACGATTATAACAAAAATGGCCCTATATTGTCGGCTATTTCCGTGTATTTTAATTGTATTTCAGTGTACGTGCCTGACTGAAATTAACGGCCTTGCGCGGCTTTACACAACGGCTCCCCCGAAAGGATAAATAATTGTTATATGTGTTATATTTCACCGGCTGCAACGGGCAATCACGAAACCGAAACGAGTGTGCTTAGAAATCTGATGACGCGCGTGTTATGTGTGTTTATAGATTTTTTTATTTGGTTTGTACAAACCTTTGACCTAAGCACTCCTGCATGTGACAGGTTACAATAAACGTAAAAGTTTGTCATTAATTTGGAAATTATTGTTATACTTGCGCTGGATATTCTATAATATAACACCGATCCCTGCGTAATTATTATTACAGTTGGGAAAATAATAATCGTAAAACTTCAGACTGAGTACAGCGAGTTAATAAATTGTGGACACTGCTGGTGTTGGTGTTGGTTAATTTCCTTTGCGACATTTATTAGCACCATTCTCGTTGTCAGTATTATGTATCTTAGATCGCTTTCTGGGTTGTGTTACCCTAGGTAGTTAAATATTAAAGGTGGTTAATTTATGTAGAATATTTTCTTCATGATTGCCCATATTTTTTAGGGCTAACTGGATGGGGTTGGTCTTGAAAGCTTTCACGGAAATCGACGAACATTTATTTTGTTTACGCAATACTGATGAATTTCCAGCTCGCAGTCGAGCCGATTTGAAAATGTGTGCTGTTTAAACAATCTGTTTTGCCCCGACCAAAATTTATCTCCCGCAAGGATATTCTGACGGTCGCGCTGTAACTGTGTTTTTGAGCCATGAATTATGAACTTATGGGTCTATAAATCACGGACTAGGCCCAGTTTTGATATTATGTAAATCGCCAAATGATTAAATGCTGTTTTGATGTTCCGCATCGTCCGCGTAAGACGTGTACATATTTCATTTTGATTGAGATTCAGAGTTTATACTTTCAAGAAGGTTATTCTTGTAATTCCCCGACTTATAACGCTTCGAAATAAGTTGATTGATACGGTCTTTCGTGAAACAGATATACTACGACTAAGAAGCAAGTATGAAGTTCACAAAAGTATCGTTTGGTGCGCCTCTCTATACAGGGTGAGTCATTGATATGGGAAAGCTCGATTGCACCTACACCATTAAAGATATCGAAATGAACCAAAAAGTGCTGTAAATGGGAGGGTAAAGTGCAGTTTGTAAAATTATTTTCAGATACACAGGATGGCCCAATATCGCTGTACGCCATACAACTTTGTTATTTTAAATAGGACACCCTCTATATTATTACATCTTCAGATTATTTGAGAAAAGTCAAAAAGAATGGTTTGTAAAGTTGAAGTTTGTAATGAGCGATTTATGAGTTATAAACAAATGAAAATCGCGATTTTCCATTTTCAAAGCAGCTTATATTGAAAACGGCTCGAGATATGGAAAAACGGTTTACATGTTCCTATCTTAACTTTTCAAGCGGTATCCTATTGGATGGATGAAATTTTTATACAGAGTGGTAAAAAATTTGATTATTTTCATCACCCGGTATAAAAATTTCAGCTACATGATAGGATACCAAATTAAAAATTAAGATAGGGACATGAAAACCGTTTTTCCATATCTCGAGCCGTTTTCAATTTAAGCTGCTTTGAAAATGAAAAATCGCGATTTTCATTTGTTTATAACTCATAAATTGCTCAATACAAACTTCAACTTTACAAACCATTCTTTTTGACTTTTCTCAAACAATATGAAAATGTAATAATATAGAGGGTGTCCTATTTAAAATAACAAAGTTGTATGGCGTACAGCGATATTGGGCCATCCTGTGTATCTGAAAATAATTTTACAAACTGCACTTTACCCTCCCATTTACAGCACTTTTTGGTTCATTTCGATATCTTTAATGGTATAGGTGTAATCGAGCTTTCCCATATCAATGACTCACCCTGTATAGAAACGCGGCGATTGGATAAGAATAATATATAAAATACGAAGGCTTGAAGGACCAGCTAATGATGTTTTTATTTACTGAATATGAGAGCGGTAGCCTCCCTGTAGATGTTTGAAAACGGTGAAATAAACAATGGCTTAATTAATTAATTAGTTTACCTTGATTACCTGGAAGTCGATGTTATATTCCAGGTGTCTTCTTCCGTTGAGCTCAACTTTCTTCTTGCTTTGATGTTTCGCATAAATAAGCAATACCGATCAGTAATCATTGATTTTAACCATGTATGATTCAATTTAATTACATGACGCGCAGTTCGTGTATTGTTGGATTTCAAGAACCCTAGCCAGCAAACTTGACACAATATAGCGATAATTAACGAATAATCCGATTGCTACGAACGAATAACGAAAGACAAAGACGATGAGAACAACAACTGTCTGGGTGGTCTTTCTATGTCGATTGTCGGTCTAGAGCGCAGACCCAAATAGTACCTAATGCCGACAAATTCAACACGAAGTGTGCAACTGTATGCCAAATGAAACACTACAAAACTGTATCTTTTTTCCCTTAGAGGGTTGTCTGATTCAGTCTGATTCAAGATCACCGGAAGTACCACAGCCTCATGGACTTATTACGGTTACCCCCTTTGCTTCATGTCACCCATTCTGTCAGTCTGATCCCTTGTACTATGTTGTCACTTATTGTACTCATCCCGTCACTGGATGAGTGTCATATTTTTCCAGTTTCATTTTTGGCTGTCCGTATATTTCCTGTCTTCTGCGGTCCAGCAGAGCTTCGCATTCGCACAAAACATGTTTAGACTTGGGCCTTGCTGCATTCTCGACAGCTCTGGTCTCCATTGAACAGTTCTATTTTGTTCAAGTGTTCTTTTAGGGCAACGCATCCCTTTAATAATCCCACGGTGATACGCAACTGATTTCTTCTGAGTGATAGCAGTTCTTCAGTTGTTGTCTTAGTTTTGGGTCCCTTGATGAAGGCTTTCCCATGTTGATGTTTGATACTTTTATCCCAATATCCTTTATGTTTTTTCTTAACCCTGTGCTGCACTTTTTAATACTCCACTTCTTATCTCAAAGGTCTTTTGCAATTCGAATTTTGGAGTCATGTGGTCTGTGTTTGCATCTAGCAGGTCCACTACCACATAGCTTTTCATTTTATTATGTCCAAGTTCCGGGTACTTGCCGTTTGGTTCTTCTTGCATCCTTAGGCGTTCCATTCTTACCTCTCCCATTATCGTTAGATGAAGTAAAGGGAGATCTAGAAAGACTTCCATTACTGCAGTTGGTGTTGTTTTCATTGCTCCCGTTATTCCAAGGCATGCAAGTCTCTGCGTCTTGCTAAACTTGCTTATCGCGGTAATTTATGGCTTCTTTGTTCATTTCAAAGATGCATCACTTTCGTGTACGCCCAGTGCACCATATGTGATTTTAATTCCCATGTTTTCCTATAAGTTCGTCTGACCATCATGAATGTGGTGACCGCTCTCTTTTTAATTTTGTCTATCTGTTGGTTCTATAGGTGAGTTTTGAGTCCAAAAGCTCATAATAGTACTTCTTTGTGTTTTATGGCGTACTCAGCGTTTTCCACCAATGGGTGTAAAGCTGATTCCGTTGAAGCCTTCAGTAGAAAGGACATATTGTGACCTATTGGTCTTAAAGATTTTGCCCCTTCCTGTCCTGTTCTTCCAGGTTTGTGTGTATATGTAGTTGGTTTGGTCCTCACTAGAAGAATTAGGACACTCAGGTGTTATGTGTTTCCGACACTATACTGTGTGGGTTGGAGAGTTGGACAGCGAAGCAAGAATATACAGGGTGATCAGTAACTCGCGCACTCAGAGCATGCTGCGGTAAACTTCACTTTTTAAGAGTGGTAAATATTCTTACTGCAGTGTTGTAAGTTCTTTTCTTCCAAAGATATGACCATTTTTGTGAAAATTAAAGTGACAACCCTGCACTGAACATGTGAATAAGTTCGGGTTAGATGGTATTGTTATTATTTTTATTTCCATAGCAACGAAAGCATTTGAATATTTTATATTCTAAGTTGAGTTTAGACGGTTGCCAAACTTCAAATTTCGTTCAGATTTAGGTATGGTATCGATTTCCAACATTATCAATTCCTCTGTAAAGAGGTTTTGTGGAGAAAAAATTGATGAATTATCTGGTATCCGTTCCAAACATTACAGTAACCTGAATTTTCCATTAATTTTTATCATATTATTAGAGGAGATCGGTAGGAGCTGTTGAAAACAATAATGCAGAAGAAGAAATCTGAGAGAGTGGTTTAGCTGTAGCTCATTGGACCTTCTCAGAGCAGTAGTGAATAAAGTGAAGATATCAATGATGATAGCCAACCTCGGATAGGAGACGCACTCAAAGAAAAAGAAGAATTAGAGTCCAATATTTAGGTATGTGTCCCAGTGCGAGGCTGCCCCTGAGGATCAAAAATAGCCTCTGGATCAGAAGATGTGGTCCTTTCTGCAACATTATTGGATAAATGATACCCATACCTGGAGATTTGTAAGATTAAAAGGAGGTCACCGCCCATTTGATTTTATTCTCGTCTACCATAGATTTCGCAACCTGCCAGCTCTCCCCAGTTCTTTCTCTTTGAGTGTCCCAGTTCTGCTCTTCGGCAGTGGAAATAAATCAGGGAGATCCTGGAAAATGGACCCTTTTCCATTTTTCTATATTTTCTACTCTCTGTCTTCACGGTGTGGAGCTCTGGGGTTGTTTCGAGAGTATTTTAGAGAAACTGTATCTACAAAGCTATACTTTCTGGGACGAAATAAGTATAAAGGACGTTTTGACGCCCTGGAGCCCGCCAGGACGTCAAAGCATAGAGGAATAAACTAATTAAATAATATCTTGAAGCAAACTGATTCTATAATAAGTAATAATTATTATTATGGCCTTATTTATCTAGCGGTAAATATGATGTTTATTGACAGATCGTGCCAGAATACGGTCGCTATTTTTACTGACAGACAATACCATTCCTGATGAATATGCAATGTTTATCCTAATAAGGTTACAACATCGAAATAATATAATTGCTTAGAATATGATTGATAAATTCTTGAGATTATGCGATATAGAATCCGCTAGCTCTCATCCATTCTACAGTATAGAACGTTGTCGTTTTTAAGATCTTTTCAGAACCTCAAAAATCACTTGAATAACGTGTCAAGAACTTGATATTTCCATCCTATCATAATGGCCCCGTGATCGCGTTGATTAAGTTTGTGAAGTTTTAGTTAAAAGAGGCATGGGCGTTTAGAATCCAGGTCGTGATTGATAAATGAAATAAATTCTTCTGAAGAGGATTGAAAAGTTTCTAATTTATTTATCAGATTATGCAATTTGCCGCGAGCTCTGAATATTGAAAATTTAATCACGGAACCGAATTTGTCAGAAACTTTGTTCAGTTTCTGTTTTGAAATGATTATGTTATCAAATTAAGCGCGTTTTGATCCTGAATATTTGTAGCCGGGACAGTTTAAAAACCTATTTAAATTTTGTCCGTAATTAGAAGCCATACAGCGTATTAATTTCTTGTATTATTATAGCTCCGAGCCGTAAACGTATATTTTCCGTCGAGGACGAACCGTTAAAATTAAGAGGAGTTTGCCCTCTGGAACGACAAAGTAAAGCTTTTATGGAGGCTCCGTTTGCTTTTAATCATCCGGTAATATCCTGGGGAAATTTGCTTTAACATTTTAAATCTTGCACCCATTTGGAAAAGTGAAGCCAGGGAACACCAACAGAAGTGTCTTTTTTATTGAGGACGTAAAGTGTAGCAGAAGCCATTATCTCAGGACACGATAATGCACAGAAACTTCATTATACGTAACACTTTCATGGAAGCGCTCAATAAATTGCCCAAAAGTGCTACCTACTTTGAGAATAATAATTCTTGTAAGTAATATTTCTTTCACGTAATTAGGCGATTCGTGATTGATGTTAGCAACCAAGTACTTCAAAAGCGACCAGATGTAGGATGTAGGTAAGGAAAATGGGGCATGACCTACTTTAACCAAAAATTTATTGTGAAGCCACCTCAATTACAACGGCATTATTTACGTCAGACATAGCTTATTCCAATGAGGAAATAAAAAAAATAGAAGCTCATTGAAAGCTTTAAATTCAATGCAGTTTGTTGACGTCTCCTTTATTTCAGACGGTTCTATCCCAATCAATACGGCATTTTAGAGTTGTGGGTACAATTGGTTTTTCTTTTATTGTGGCTCTCTTTTGTTGTCTCATTGGAACCGAATCGTGGTCTCAACATTAAGCCCAGCTTGAAATCTAACTGCTGCTCCAGTGCGGAACTTTATTTACCGATGCGATGGCAATCCTCCTATGATTAATAGCAACAATGCTCCGTCGAGCAATAGATCAAGCTCTAATCGGACTGTTTGCTGCAGGGTGGCGGAAAGGGGTACGAGGCTCTAATTACGTGTCACGATTAGAACATCCCCCTCCCCCCCTCGCCAATCCCCGCTCGGAAGCTCTGATAACGTGTAAACAACTGGTTGCCTGGTCGACGAACGGTCGTTGACGACGTGCGTGAAGTTAGCGCTCGACCTGAAAAGTAAAATTTATGCCACAAACGAACTATTTCGTAATAATGATTAATCAACCTTGTTCACTCTGTAAACTCAACACTCCTTGTTGAATAAAACTTAATTCATTAAATACTGGCCCTGACTGGAACTCTTTTTTTTTTCTTGTTAAGAAGGAGAAATCCGTCATGGACACTCTGGAATGGCTCTTGCCTCCCAGAGTAGTGCCGGACAAATACCGGCCAAAACCCGTCCTTCATAGGACTTCTTTATTGAAACCGTCTTGAATGGACGTTCCAATGGACATCAAAGTGTCCCTGTCCTATTTAGCTTGTCTTATTTCCTTCGGTCATCCCTCTCCTTAATCATCATTTATCCCATTGATGTATTCCTCAACCTTCGACCCATTTCCAGCTTAGCTTCCAGCAAACTAACTGGAACTCTGATTACAACGCTGATTTATTCACTAGACTCTACTTAAAAGTCTCGACTTGAGATCGATTTACTCGACTGATTGTCCTGCTGCGAACGCATCTCAGGTCTTTAAAATATTCCTTGGCGGGTATCTCGCGCTAAAATAAATTAGTTTATCGTACCAATAACATTTTTCTCTTGGAAGATATTTGACTGAAATATAAAAAAAATATAAATTCAATAATAACTCAGAAATTGTAAAATATTTTTGTTGCGAAATTATTATTCAGGTTTTTATTTTTTCCTGGCCTGGCCTTGTAACTACAAAAGAAAAAAGTTGACCAATGGCGTTCATAGTAAATAACGCAAAAATTTATACCTACGCTTTTTCTTTTCGAGTTACAATCAGAAAGTAGGCAATTTTTCATTAGGAAAAAAATAAAATGTTAGATGAACGCAATTTTTTTTTCAAGTCAACACCGCAAGAAAATAGTTGATGCTAAATTAAGCTCAAGGATTGAGCTCAGATGTACCCAAGATACACAGCCCAGGAAGAAAGAAGATATTTAAAATAGAAAAAATTGAGGCTGGCCAAATACACAATAGTATGGAGGTCATTGAAAAAATACTGGTGTTATTTTGTATTTTCACATTTTTTACAGAATTATAAATTCAGAACTAAAGAAAAGAATAATTATTTTATTACTTAATCATAATAATTATTAAAATTAAGTATTGCACTTAACTAATTAAACGTCAATTTACATCTAATGCCACGGACACATGGTGGGTGTTCAACGTGGACGTGCATTTTTATTAATAAATGGATTTTGAATGACTGCATTTAAATGTGACATTGACGGGAGCGGATTGTCAGCCCGTCCCAGTTAGATGTAAATGCAGCCCTTCAAAAGAGATTAATTAATTAAAATGCACGTCCACGTTGAACACCCGCCATGTGTCCGTGGCATTAGATGTAAATTGACCTTAAAGAGAACGATCAATTAGGTACATTATGTAACACTCAAATCCACGAATGTCAAGTCTGAATATAAAAACCCCTAGATTGTCAGAATATAAAAAATAGTGAAGAAATAAAATTTGTCTCCCTAGGGAGGAAAATAATGATAGGCGAAAACACCATTTGTTCGCTATTTGACACTTCAGTTTCAAGTGACCCCATAAGAAAAAATCACATAGATTTAAATCAGACGATTTAGTTGCTCCACTGTATTTCTTCCCGTCTCCCAATCAGCGGCGGATCTAACGGTAGGCGGACTAGGGCGCCGCCTGGGGCCCCGGAATAACAAATATTAACATATATTTTTCATTTCATTTTAGCTCGGGAAAAATTACCTACGTGTTTTTGTTTGTATAATATTTTGATTTAATATTCCATGTGTCTCTGCGATAGGTGAAACGACTCTTATAAAAGACAAAAATTTTCGATTTAAATTTCATTTTTTGGGGTGCCCTGCTTGGTTAAAGACTAATTTCTAACAAAATTTTAGTTTTGAAAAATTAAGCATCCCTTGGAAATTTCCAAAAAAAATTTTTTTCTGTAAAGTGCCTTTTATGTGGCAAATAGGCAAATACAACAAAATGTTGTATTTATGATTTATGAAATATGAAATATGATTTATTTATTTTTTATGATATTAAATATGAAAAAGTTGTTCAGAATCAACATTTTTAGGTCCATATATACCAAATTTCAAAATCGTAGACCAACTTTGATCTTTTCACTTACTTTTACGTTTTATTTCACAAATCAAAAAATTTCATTTCGATGAAAGACTGCAATGGAAAAATCAAATTGTGTCCATAGCAATTTTAATCTGTCAAAAATAACAGCCAACTACTTTATTAAACGTAAACTGTGTGTTAAAATAATGTTAAATTCATTAGATGCAGATCCCAAAAATTCACTCCGTATAATCGAAGCATAAGTATAAACAATAGTAAAACATATTTACAAAGAATTTATGAAAGAAACAGAATTTATTCATACAAAGTAAAATTTTGCGAAAGTTTGGAGGAAGCAAGGCGACTACACTTCTGTTTGTCTTTAGGGAAGCTAATTTCGGAAAACAGAAATTTTCATAAACTAATAATTTTTTCTGATGAAAATACTTTCACTAAAACGGTGTTCCATTTTCCCAAAACTGTCAATATTGGAGTGAAGGCAAATCCCCTTTACGCAATTAAAGCAAGAAGGCAGTATTTAAAAAAAGTGAATGTTTGGTGTACTATGTCATACGAACTAGGAATCATCGGACCTTTATTATTTATTGATATTTATTGAAGGAAGATTAAATCAAGATACCTACTTACTTGCAAATTCTGCTCAGATTTATTGACGAGCTTCCTTTAAATATTCGACGGTCGCAATTCTTTCAACATGACGGCTGCCCTGCCTGTTCCATACCGTTGATAACAGATTGGCTAAATAATCAGTTTGTTGAAACATGGTTTGGAAGGCTGAGCGTGACATCTTGGCCTGCTAGATCCTCAGACCTTACAATAATGGATTTTTTTTGTTTGGAGAAGGTGACAACAAATAGTTTACCAAGAACACATTTAATAGGGAACACGTAGGTACAGGCAGAAGAAATTTTGAGAATTTTGGTGGCAGAATGCTTTTGGAGAACTCCAAAACCATACTAAAAAAGGCGCAAATTTAGGAGGGGGCTTATTGAACCTTACATTTAATCTGATGTTTTAACTAACATTTATTTAATTATAACTTTTTAGTGTTACGTCAGTAACTTGTAGTTATAGTAATTGTGAAATGTTTTTATTCATAATAAAATTATGAATAAAATGTTTAAAATAAAGTTCTTTGGGTTGTGAAATAAACATAAAAGTGAATGTAAAAGATCACAGTTGGCGTATGATTTTAAAATTGGGTATACGGAGTACGGACCTAAATTTTGATTATGAACAACTTTTTCAAATAACATTTTGTCGTATTTGCCACACAAAAGGCACTTTACTCCACAGAAAAAACTTGTTTTGGAAATTTCCAAGGCATGCTTGATTTTTCAAAACTAAAACTTTGTTAGAAATTAGTTTTTCACCAAGCAGGAACCCCAAAAAATGAAAATTAAAATCAAAAAATTTTTGTCTTTTATAAGAGTCTTTTCACCTATCCGAGGACACACGGTATGTTGTTGTCTTATTATTATTGTAATAGTGAATTCAATATTCAGCAGTACTTTTTTTTTTTGTCTTGAATTTGGTACAAGCAATTGACGATAAATCCCCTGTAATGCATGCATCCTGTTGTTAGCAGCTCTGGATTTGACAATAGGCCGTACCTACTATGGAAAAATTCACCTCGGCGCATTTTCGGAAGGTTTCCGCCACCCGAATTTTATAAATTTAATTTAATAAAATCTTCAAATCTGAGTGATAATCTTTGCAACAGTATAATTTAGTCAAAAAATTCAAAATCAAAAAAGGGCGGCGGTAAATACTTAAGTGGCCTAAGAAAGGTGTAAATACTTCACTGGCTCTTGGGTGTAAAGTAGATTTCGGCGTATTTTCTTTATTTCAGTGTTTTAAATTTATAATTAGGTTCTAAAAGCTGATCTTGTAAATTTTTTATTGATTGATAACTTAAATAATAAATAAAAAAAAATCGAGTCATAATCTCAGATTTTATAAAACCGCGTTATAAGTATGTAAGACCTAAATTTAATATTATTTTTGTGTAATTTGATTTCGTTTTCTTAAGTTTCCTGTAATTAAATTACATGATCCTGAGGCATAATCGTTACCCCCAGACCCCCGGGAGGCTGTCCCCCTAAAATGATCATAAAACTTTTTTAACGTAAGCGAAATAATAAGGGTCCCAAAATCTTTACCGCTTAGGGGCTCCACTTCACTGGATTCACCACTGCTCCCATTTCATCTATTCGGAAAAAGGTTATTTTAAATTGGTTATCATTCAGGCTTTGACATTAACATTACTTCGAAGAGTGTCCTTGGTAACCTCTAAGTATGAGAGAAAATACTGGATCGAGAATCGAATTCGTATACGCATTTAGAGATCTCGTCAGTTATTTTTTCACGTTTCATATTAACAATAATTAGGTCAGATATAACTTGAAGCTTTCCTACCACAAATTTGGACAAGAAGCATATTGCCTGAAAACCCAAGTCTGGCAATAAACAAATGCAAACACTGGCATACACTTGCTGCGGTCGGGCTAATTTGATTAGGCTCTGGGCCAATTAAAATGATTCTTGGCCAATTAAAATTCGATCGTTGTTGAAAAACAAAGCCGACTTACCTTCGTTGGGCCGAAGTATTAATTGATGCACCAAAATCTCATTCAGATTTCATGCGACTGTAGTGGCATCAGCAGCATAAAGCGGTACGGTTTAATTTCCTCTAAGATAAAAGATAATGGGATGCCAGTGCCTTATGATTTTTGAATAATTGATCTAAAGTAACCTGAACTATAAAGGCATCAAAATTCACTCAGGTTTTGAGATGTTAACTATTTCTAACTACTGTAGTATCTACCTACTGAATAATAAAGTTGATCTTTTAATGAAAAGTATATTTATGAATTCTGTTTACAAAATAACTTATTGAAATTCTATGGTTATGAAATTACTAATTAATTGATCATGAAGTTAATTGTAAAATATCTCATTTAACAGTTTAACTGGTAGAGAAAATAATAGATCTATTTTTCCTTCACATAAAAAGTGACAAATTCATTTCAAGTATTACTTGAATAATAATGGTAATAATTGTATATCAGGTAATTCAAAGTTATTATTAATATAAGTTTTAATTAATAAAACATCAATCTCACGACGAGATAAGGCAATAGAACGACACAAAAATCCTAACAGATTTCTCTGATATCACTCTGAGCAATAAAAGGTTATGTCACACTTTGCTTACTGATACGACATTTTGCCTTCCTTGGAATGTCGTGCCGAGACTGGAGAGCGGGGCCCTGGACGAAATCTCTGGATAAGAGACCGTGGTCTCCCTCTGGGGTGGCAGAAAGACTGGTGGACGGTGTCGCGTCCCGTGGGAACACGTGCCTAACACTGGTAGCGTGGTCGTCCTTCGAGGTTAGATGAAAGATGAAAATATGAGGCTCCGAATGATGAGATCCAGTATTTAGGGGCAGGTAGCAGCAAAACTTTCAGATAGTGTAAGAGATTCCTTCCATAAAAGCGGATATTCAGATGTACCAGAAATGGAAACCAATATGGCGTCCGGGAAGACAGGTGGGGTTCTACTCCGTAGATAGGTTTTCAGACGAGATAAGATAGTACCCCGATTGATAGGGTAGGTAGAAAGAACTATAACAATATATAAACTCTATTAGAAAAAGTTTCAGATAGTTTGAACAATTTACTTACCCGATTTATTAATCGGTCCTTAGATAAAGAGAAAAGGTAGGGGTGCGACTGGTCGCTTCAAGCACCAAGAATGGAAGATGGCCGAGCCTGTTCCAGACTCGCGAAAAGGACCAATCCTTTTTGCGCAACTCAAAAGGGTGTTAGTTCATCTTCCGAAACTACATCACAGCGACATCTGTGTTTCTAGTTAATCGAAAAGGAAGATTGTAAGAGAAGGAAGTTACAGATTGTACTACAAGGTAGGGATCTTGAACTTGCCTAGTTTAGTTAGTTTTACCACTCGGCAACAGGTGGCGATGTTGGATCGAAATTCATGTTTCAATCAAATAAAGTGGCTAGGCGGACACCTTTATAGTAGGGATTTAGACAATGATATCTTACTTAATAATATTAAATGGAGCTAATTAAAGAATAAAACCTTTAACGACGTTACACACCTCTCTTTACCGGGGTAAGGAAAGGATTAAAGATAAACCAACTGGAAAAAGCACAGGCGTATTTCAAGTTGTTACTATACCCGAAGAAGGGTATGTTTGCGGGACAACTAGGTGACGATAAGCTTAGAGAATATGATTCAGAAATCACGTTCATAAATAACCTGAACCTTTCGAAGAAATAAGATAACAATTCTGAACGAACAAACTGTCAACGACATCATTGATCTGTTTCATTGAATGAATAAAATTTCTCTTATATATGCTTACTAAGGTAACATGCAACTTTCAAAAAGGGAATAGCGTTAGGTTTACTAAAATTACATGCAACTTAAATATTAAGCACCAGGTAATAATTATTCATAAGGTATAAAAATAAAATATTCATGCTTCTTTGCAAAGGCAATAAAATAAAAGATATGCTAGTAACGGTAGTAATAAGATAATTAAGATAACTTTCTTAAATGGTAATTGTTCTCGCCGAACAATGTCGATAAACAAAGGAATAATTTCTAGATAACTAGATATGAAGATACGATAAGATATGGTTAGATAATATAAGATAAGATAGATAATATAAGATAAGATACATACTAAAATAAACAAAATCAATAATACTGTCAGATATCACAGTAATGAATATTCTAAAATAAATTAAATTAGAATTCCTAAGAAGGAAAAATCTCCTGAGGTGGACACGAAACATCTCCCTTGCTGTTGAACACCGCTTCCCCGACCAACGACAACCCGCGCTCTGCTTTGAAGCATGCCCCGCCACTGAGACAGTGGTGAGCGGAAAAGTCAAGAATGAAACTGTCGCGGTTAAGTAGCAGGTTTAACAAAGCAAAAGTGAAACTCGATCCTCAAGGGGGTTGATGCTGTCCAAACTTGGGCATCAAAACATTTATGTACAGGGAAAGATAAATTTTTGGAGTCCACAAGGGTAATCCATGAGTAAGATTTCTCATCTTTGAACCAGTCAAAATTTGACTATGTCGTCGTCTATGCGACTCCATAATAAATGGTTGAGAGAAAGGAAGTTTGCAGATAATCACTGCGTAGCTTATCAAATAGCGTAATTGTAACAATCATATCGATAAATCGTCCAATAATCGCATAGATAAACATTTGATAATCGCACAGAGAAAACATCAATAATCGCCTGGATTATTAGATAAACATTAAGGTAACGGTAAGATAATTTATCTCACTCGGTAAGATAAGAAAAATGGAACAACCATTTTCATCGCTAAGGTAGGGGACATTCAATATCCGTGTTCAAATTCATTTGTGTTAACACCGAATATCTCAAGTCATCTTTGCAAATTCAACACTAGAATTCACATAGATTTTTATTTTCCATTTTGGAAAATATTCGCAGAGAAGATAAGTATTAGCTACCATTCTATTATGGTACTAACAGGTACAGACAAGGTAAGATAGGATAATTCCTTTTCTTTGAAAAGAAATTAAAGATAAGAAAGGCACGAAGCTTTGACTAAAGCTTACGCCTGTCATTGTTATCAAGAAGAAAATTTGCTAATTCAATTTTCGTTTTCTTGAAAGATAGGTAAGACAAGGTAGAGATATTCTGTTGTCTTCCGTTGAGACAACAGAGGGATTTTTCACTTTAGCCATGCAGGGCGGAAAATCTTAAAGCACCCAAACTTGGAAAGATGGTAGATAAGATAAAAGAGATCTGCTGTCGTCTGATTTGACAAGCAGAGCAGTTTTCACTTTAGCACATAGCAGGGCGGAAACTGTCGGGAAAGCACCCGTCTTTAAAAGATGGTGGGTAAGATAAAGATAAAAGAGATCTGCTGTCATCTGATTGGACTAGCAGAGCAGTTTTCACTTTAGCACGTAGCAGGGCGGAAACTGTCGGGAAAGCACCCGTTTTTGAAAGAGATGGTAAGATAAGATAAAAGAGATCTGCTGTCGTCTGATTTGACAAGCAGAGCAGTTTTCACTTTAGCACATAGCAGGGCGGAAACTGTCGGGAAAGCACCCGTCTAAAACTAGACGGTAGATAAGATAAAGGTAAAAGATAAGATAAGGTAGATACAACGGCAAGATAGCATTTTCTTTAGTTCATTGAACATAAGAAAATTTAAAAGATAACATTAGACCTGTAAACGTGGTCAGACAAGATAGGCGAATAGTTACTTTTCAAGGTAATGATTTCAGATAACCAGAAAGATATGGGTTCTCAAAATATGGGCGATAAAATAGAGTGAGAGCCTGAGGATAGCAGATACCGATCCCAAAATTAGCAACATTTACACTTGGTACCACATTCACACAGCTAGTTTCGAGATCCTTGAGAAATACTTTGAAAGATACGGTTTTCATTCTGCATACATTCTTCATTCATTCTAAGATACAACTAGAAACGGAGCTTTCTCAATTCTCATATTGCTAGACCTCATTTTCTAAACGGATTTTTGTCAATTACAAAAAGAGAGATAAAGATAGGTAGGGGAAACAAAGTTAAAGAGAAGATATTACAAGGAACTATTCGTCGCTTTTCGGCGGGTCTTCGCCTCGATACGCCTTCAAATCTTTAGAATGCCAGCGAC